>OY757143.1:25003205-26253205 GCA_963583835.1 Drosophila immigrans | reverse complement strand
AATAGTGATAAACATGTGTAAGCAACAGTATTCATGTTGTTGAATGCTTGTTTATTTGCATCATTTAATTATTTATTCATTAATACTCTTACTGGTATATTTATAAATAAATAATTAATAATTAAGCGAAAAGTTAAGGAAGAGCAGCTGAAGTGGCTTGTGAATCAGCAACTGTCTACAAAAACAAAAACAATAAAAAGAAAGAGCTTGCCAAGAAATAAAAATTGTTATGCGAAGAGAAATAACAAAGATGAATACGTATAACGAACTTAACAATGTGAGAATTGCAAGAAGAAAAAAGCAGCTAAGGAAAGACAGAGAAGAGTGGGAAGACTGTCTATAATGAGAGAGCGAGCTTCTGTTCACTGACAGTTCACACACACACACACACACACACTTAAACGCTCCCACACACGCACACACACACACACACACACACAGTGGCATAAATTAATGCATCAAGCCAATGACAAACTTTGCATTGTTAGTCATGGCCCCCGTTTTGGCTCTATTGTTGTTTTTGTTTGTCGTCGTTGTTGTTGTTGTTGCCTGACTAAGTATAATGATGGGTTTGTTGAGATAATGATGGCTATGGAGAGTGCGGATGATGATGAAGTTGTTGATATTGATGCTGACGATAATGATGATGGGGATGACGATGACGATGATGATGTCAAGAGTGCAAACAGCACGCGTTGCCTTCCTCACAATTGCTGCATGCGGCGCTCACAATGATTCAGCATTGTTTCAATAAACTAAACAAACTGCCATCTGCCACGCCTCCCCAACGCCCCCCCACACACACGCACACACTCAGCAGTGCGACATGTTCGAATAGAGCACGCGTCGCTGTGCTGGGCAACATTTCAACTGCTAATTAAAGTAAATGTTGCGAATCAATGAAACCGGTTCTCGGTGCCATGCGAATTGAGCAAATAACCAAATATTTCGGCCCCTTCCCCCTGGCCGCATAAACATGTCAATAATATTCAAAATTGAAATGTCAAAATGCTAATTTTAGCACATTTGTTTGACTCTAGCTGAGGGAGACGAGAGTGGACACGGAGCAGCAGAGTGTTTGTGCAATGTTGCTGCAGCTGCCTCTTCCTGTTGCAGGATCCTCAACGACGCAATGCAATTTGCGCAATGTGCACAAATTTGCACAAGCCGCTTGCACATTTTTATTTACAGAAATTTGTTGCCACATTTGACTCTGAATATGGCAAATATGCGCTTATAACGCTACGCTTCCCCTCTCCACTCTCCACTCTCCACTCCCCCCTCCTCATTCACATTCGCATTCACAGTTCAAATTTACACAATTTTTGTGCATGTTTTTTTGCTGGGTTCGCTTGGCATTCGGTTTTCGGCATTTTTGTGACTGACTCGCCAATTTGCCAGTTGACTAATGAAACGGAGTCAAGAGCTGTGGGACTTGCCACAGATTCGACCAACAAATGGCGCAGCTTGACGGCATGTGCGAAACGTACTACAATCTACAGTTTACAGTGTTCTGTGTACAGAATATTGCATATTTTTCTCCCCTATAACTGACCTCGCTAACCCTTCCTTTCGTTGCCAAATCTGCTGTCAATGTTGACTGAAAAAGTTCCATGCGTTTTAAATTCACTTCGAGCTGTGTTTAAACTTAACGATGGAAAGATAAGCTTTCTTTTTCTGTTTTTTTTTCATTCAGTGTAGAATCCATGCAGCTAATTTGCACCTTAGCAACACATTATTGAAAATTAAATATGGAGTCGAACCCAATTCTATTATTGAAATTTGTCGATTGAACTGTTTATTTGAGAATCCAAATTGTGATACCAAATACTTGGAAAAGTGTGCATGTGAATTCTTGAGAATTTTTTCTGTAGAAATATAATCTTTTCAGAAATTCTTTTCATTGCACAATGACATCGTAACTCACAATAGGAAATGCTCCCACAAGTATGCTATAAAAGCATTTGTGAGTTTAATGCTGAAATTTGGGTTTTGAACATTTAATTTAGTTGCAGATTCGAAATTGTACAGAGACTGATAGACTGTAAATATTACAAAATTCTCAGGTCATCAACCTGAGCAAAGTATGAATTCAATTATTAAATTTAGAACTTTACAAATTGTATTTACTTTTCTCAAAAAAAGCGAAACTTTTCAACAAGAGTACACATTGGAAAGTTGAATGAAAGATTAATGAATTCCCCAGACATGATGAGAGTGTCAGGCGGCCATATGGGGTCACATAGGCTCAATAACCCTGACGTTGAGTCTGTTTGCCAGCGATAATCTTTATAATAATGTTATAATAAGTCCTTTTGCAACACGAACGATTTGGATTTGGCAAACTTTGCACACTCAGAAGTGGAAAAATGTGTAAACAGTCGATAAATGCGTTGAGTTTTCAAGCAACTGAACTGAACTGAACTTCAATTGTTCAGATTTAGTATTTGTTGTTGTTTTGTATTGAACAAAAGCTGTTCATTTGACGCTTGTTTTGTGTTTGCTTTCAATGAATTTTCTGCTTGATATTGCCAAGCAAAGTTTATTCTATCAATTGAATGCGCTTTTCTATTACGTTTCTTGCTGTTGTTGCCCGTTGCCCGTTGCCTGTGTCTGACACTGGCTTAACGCATCCTGCGATAAATGTTAAATGAATTTTGCAAGTTCATGTAAAACATTTTGCATTGAATATTTATAATATACGGTTGACTTCTTTTGAAGCCAGTTACCATTGCATTAGGCTTTCGAAATGGGGTATATAAGAAGTCAAGTTAAGCAGAGATTAGAAAATAGATAAAAGAAATATCTTCATCAATTATCAAAATAATTATTGCAATTTAAAGTACAGAGTGGAAATGCAATCTTATCTAGTCAAACCAATTACAGGGTATATTTATGCAATCATTTATCGCTGGTCGACAGACAATTTGTTTCCTGTTTTCATTTGCATATTCAGTTTGTAAATTGCTTAATTATAATTGCATTTGAATTTGTTGACCAGCAATTGCCGCCTAATTAAAACTTTTACATAAACTCATTTTCAACTGCATTATTTGCAGAAATATCGAATGCGTATACAAATATTGTATATTATAATATAAATATATGCAGAATTCTTACGTTGTCAGAAGGAAGGGAGCAAACACATCAATGTCTACGCATAAATTTGTTATGCTTTTAAAGAGTTGCATTAACCGTGGAAAAGGGAAGCGAATATGATATGAAAGGCAAGTTGGCATTGTAAAATTTAACGGCACACATGTTGCATGTGGCAACTGAACTGTGCTGTGCTGCAGTGCTGAAGTGAGGCCGAGATGCTGCAGTGCTGAGCAATAGAAAAGCGCATAAAATGAGATACATGGCGAGGAGTTGCAACGAATTGGCAACACGCTACGTGACTAGGTAGAGTAAAAGAGGTAGAAATGTTTGTGCTTCATTAAATTACTTCAATTGATTTGTTTACTTTGGTTTTTTATTTTATTGGTATATAGACAGCAATGAAATATACATATGTGTGTGTTATTTATTCATTCTATTTGCTATATCGGACAGAGAGTGAAAAAGATTGAAATGCATTTAAAATGTGTTCCAATTTGATTACATTTCATTCTATTATTATTGTGCTCATCAAGTGGGCAGTTATCATTCCTTTTGTCGACGAAATCTGTAAGTCGAATGCCACAGCACATTTACCTCTTCGGCTGGCATGACAATCCTGCCCCAACAATCGACAGAGTCGCATTGCGCGTTGCCCTTCGCGATGGCAGTCGCAAGCATTGGACATAAGTACTGGCTATATAACTGGCTATATAGCCACTATAGTGCTCAACTGATGCGAGTGCTGCTCACAGCGAGAGTAAATAAAAAGCGGCCAATGTGGCAGAACGAAACCTGCAACTAGCAACGAACATCGTGCAACCAGTATTCAGTAGTCAGTAGTCGGCGAGAGACGAAGAAGAGAGTTTTCTGGTCGTGTGTGTGTGTGTGTGTGTGTGTGGGAAGAGGAAAAGCCAAAAAGAAAATGCATTGCGAATGATGATGATGATGTTGTTGTGCTGTGCTCAGGCAGTGAAAACTACAGCAAAAGTGCTGAACAAATGGAACAAGTTACAAAAGCTAAAATGGCAACCCGACAGCAGCAACAACAATAAAAACCAAAGAGAACTCGTCCCTGGCAGCAATATGAACAACAATCTTGAATATTGTACGTTACATATGTATATACATTTCCTGCAGCTGCAGCAACTGCAGAGCCATGTTGTAGGTGGCCAAAAGGGGCAGCGGGGGGCAAGGGGCAAACGGGGTGTGCTTGCTTGCCACGTGGCTGCCAGTTAATTTAAAAAAATTTTATTTACATTTCGCCTGCTGGCGAGCGGCTTTTGATGCTCACTGCTGTTGTTGTAGTTGCTGCTGTTGTTGTTGCCATTGCTGTTTGCATTGTTTACATTTACTGTAGCTTCAACTTGACTTGCAACAACAATAACACAGGCGGTCGGGGGGGTGACTATAAAATAGCAGCTGACGCCGCTTGGGGCAGGGTTTGAGCATTGGGTGGCGGCGGCTTTTGCTTGAGTGCCGCTAGGGGGCAGCTGCTGTTGCAGCCTCAGCCGCTGCTGTTGCCATAACAAAAACATCAGCCAACGGGGCAAGCAGTGATGTGTTTTTATTGTTGGAACTGGCTGATGTTGCTGCTGCTGCTGCTGCTGATGATGATGCTGCAGGTTGGCCTCTGGCTGCCACACATGATGCTGACTCAGATGAGGATGTTGATAATGATGATTAAGTTCATCATCAGCTGCCCTGAGTTATGCAGCACCAACAGCATCAGCTAGTTGCAACATTGTCAAACCAAAAACTGAAAACAAATGCAAATGAAACTTTGAAAAATATACGGCAAAAGAATTGAAATGTTTAGCTGAGATTTGAATAGTTAAACCACAGATGTTGCCAACACACACACCCACAACACACATTTCAAACTCAATTACAGAACTTTCAATTTAAATCAAGAATGTGACATGAAAGAAAAGTTTAGCCAGAGTTTAGAAAATGATTATTAAATACATTTGATGCAATTCTGTTATTAAACCATAGCCAAATGGTTGATAAAGTTATGAGTTGATTAGCCTCAAATATTCTATTATATATGTTATATAGAATTTGTAAACCTTTTCCTAAAATGCATGTAAATGAAATCATTACCTCCGCAAGTCGCCTTTAATTAAATATTCAAATCATAGCGAAATAAGTCAATAAATAAAATTAATTAAATTCGAAATTGCAACTAGTTCAGTGCATACTTGAGCCGACCACATATTTTTTGTACTCTTCAGCAAGTCAGTTAACCGAAACCAGTTGGCAGTTAGCAGGTGTCCTTTAAGTGCTGAGAGTAATCAAGCTGTCACCTGAGGTGAAACACTCAACACACACAGATTCGAGCATCTTGCGCTTGTTGTTCTTATGCAAAGTTTGACTAACTTGAATAACTGAACTGAATGACCAACTGATTGAGTGACTGACTGACTAGTTGACTGGCAAACTGGCAAACTGTCAGACAATCGCAATATGCACTCGCAAAGCAATTGAAGTGAGTGCTCGTTGATTTTGTGCAGGGGTAAAATCTCTTGAAATTAACTAAATATTTACAAAGGCTATGAAATCTGCATAAAGTGCTTGGCTCGGTTGTTTCGCTTGCGACTGCAATGGGGCAAATTAATTTAACATGAAATTTAATGAAATGCACTACTGATGCAGCAGGAAAAGGAGCAGCAGCTGCACTTGGGGACAACTTTGGCTCAAGGACTCGTGGGACTAGCGACCCGGGACAACTTCTTGTCGCTAAAAGCAAAGTTTCCCTTTGCTCTGTCTGTCTGTCCGTCTGTCCTCTATCCTTCTCTGGTTCTGTTCTGTTCTGTGTTTTAGTCGCCCATGTGCCCTTCAACGGAATTTAATTATTTAGGTCAAAAGACGCTGTCGCGCCAGTTGCCAAGACAATGCCACTTACTGTGCTCTGTGGGCTAAAAAGACGTCGCTGGGCCCCAAAAAATTGAAAAGCGAATTGAGTTTATTATAGACATAGGGAAGGCAATTCACACAGCAGGCGGGCGAGCGGGGGAGGCAAGTGGAACTCGAAGTGGAGGAGAGAAGAGGCAGCAGCAAAAGTGGCAATGGCTTCTCCTCTTATCAGGACTCTCTCTCTCTCTCTGGGGGCACGTCGAAAACTTTTACTTGTTTTATTTGTTTTATTTTCTGCAAGTAATTCCGTTTTGCGCCTAATGCTCTGCTACACTTTGTAGCTATCTCCCTCGCTCTCTCTCTCCCTCCCTGTTGCGCTGTCTCTTTCTGCCATTCATCCATCCCAACGAAAGTTAAACAAAGCATCAAAATTTGCTGGCTGTAGCTGCAATTGCTCAACTGTTTCAACCGTTTCAAACATCTGCAACTCAACTCAGCCTCCTGCTATTGCCCTCTCTTTCTCTTTAGACACATGCCTTCTCCCTTTTGGCAAATCTACACGTCTCGTTTCGGTGGAAAATTACGCCATTCAAAAATTTGCTTTACGTGTTGCCCGAGTTTTCATTCTGTTTTCCCATTTCGCAGATTTTTTTTTCCCCATCTAGTTCAGACTCTGCAAATTCGCTTGTCCCATTTTTATCATACACTTTGCGAAGGAGTCAACTGCATATTAAATGCGATTTGCAGTTGGTGAAAAAGGCATAAAAGATTCAGGACTTTGTTGAAAACAGTGAATGCTATTTTAGATGATTCTTAGAAAATCAATTTCAAACTCACTCAATCGTTTAATTTATTTATCTAAATTTTATTAACAAATTTCTATTCAATTTTTATTAACTCCTTGCCTGTTTTGTTAGTGTATTTACAGCTTCGGTTTGTTGTTAATTGTGCTTTCATTTAGCTTCTTTTTTTTTGTTGGCCTGAGCCTGAACGCGCGGGCAAGTAAATAAATAAAAGCAAAAGTTTTGCCCGGCACGGCTGTTACTTTTTGCCTGCCCCCCCCTGCCCCCTGCCCCCTCCTCACCTCCCCTTCGAGCGCTGGTTTGCTGTGCAAATAGTAGCAGCAACAACAAAGCAAATGCCAACACTAATGACATCGTTTGTGGCCTGCATGTGCCCAGGCTCCAGGTCCACACAACTTGCCCCGCCGACTTCGTTGCCAGGCTTCCATGTGTGGCGCATGGCGAACGGAGAATAAAGTATACAAAAAACGAGAGAGAGAAAAAAAGTTTGTCAATAATTTGGCTGCCTATTTAAAGCAGCCTCTGCCAAATGGTAGAAGTTGTTGATGCCCAGTTTCCCCACCTCCCCGCTCCCACCTCATTTGCTCGTTTTGTTTACCATTAAAATTCCAGCCAGACAATTTACAGAAATTTGTGTTGTTTAAATAGCGCGCCAAGAAGTTTTATACATTTCTTTTTTCTCGCTCTCTCTCACTCTCGCTCACTCGATGTCTCTGTGTTGCTGCCTTTTTAAATTAATTTGGGGCAGCTTTGATTGCAACGCAACGCAACGCGTCTCCACTTCCCCCGCTGCCTTGTTGCTGTTGGAAATTGTTTATGCTTTAAACATGGTCGAGCAACTGAAAGTCGAATGAGAGCCAGCAGCACAACATAAAATTAGTTTTTCCGAAAACTTTTCATTGATTTGCCACAAATTGTGGCATAAAAATAAACTTGCAACGCAATTGTGGCACGTCGTCGTCGTATTTGTGTATCTCACACATAGAGTTTTGCAGTTTTGTTTACACTCAATGGACTCGGACTCGTGTTTCACATATGTTTTTGTGGGATAGAAAAAAACCTGCACAACATAACATTTCATAAATCATTTTTGGGGCCAAATATTTGCTGTGCCCGGCACAAAATGTTCTGATTTCATTTTATATGGCCACAAAAAACATTGTCGCCTCTCCTGAAAATTGTATCTATGTATCTTGATTCCAATCTATGGCTGTTAGTTGTGTGCGTCTCTATTTGTATCTGTGTATCTGCAGCTAATAACAAGTAAGAAAGCTACAGTCGAGAGAGCTCGACCGTATGATACCCGCAACCCATTTCGAGAGAAAACAAAAAACTTAAATGATATTTTAACAAAAAATATACCAAATATACTGAAACATGTTTTTTTTTTATATATTTGAAAATATCGGGTATAAAAATCCATAGCATACCGACATGGTCACACTGTCAACTAAAGTGAATTTTGCATACAAAATTGATTCTTTAATAACTTCCTTGTTTTTCATTCGATCACAACCAAATTCACAGAAATCATTGAGAATATAATTATAATTATGCATACCAAAATTCAATGCTCTAGGTCTATTATTACGGCTTTTACTGGCTATTGGGGGCGGAAAGGGGCGTGGCATCCAACTTTTGAAATAAACTTGATCTGCGTAGGACCTATAAGAGTACTGTCCCCAAATTTGGTAGCTCTAGCTCTTATAGTCTCTGAGATCTAGGTGTTCATACAGACGGACAGACGGACATGGCTATATCGTCTCGGCTGTTGACACTGATCAAGAATATATATAGTTTATGGGGTCGGAGATGCCTCCTTCTGCCTGTTACATACATTTTCTGTTGGCACTAAGTTATAATACCCTTCTACCCTATGAGTAGCGGGTATAAAAATTTCTACTCTAATAAACATTTTCATCGTTTATCAGTAAAAGCCCGGCCACATTGCATTTACATATGAGCCAAAAAAGCAAATAGAACAAGTAAGAAAGCTACAGTCGAGAGTGCTCGACCGTATGATACCCGCAACCCATTTCGAGAGAAAACAAAAAACTTAAATGATATTTTAACAAAAAATATACCAAATATACTAAAACTTGTTTTTTTGTATATATTTGAAAATAGCGGGTAAAAATCCACAACACCGTTATGGTCACACTGTCAACTAAACAAACAAAGCGCGGGCAGCTGCAAGTGAATTTTGCATATAAAATTGATTCTTTAATAACTTCCTTGTTTTTCATTCGATCTCAACCAAATTCACAGGAATCATTGAGAATATAATTATTATTATGAATACCAAAATTCAATGCTCTAGGTCTATTATTACGGCTCTTACAGACTTTTGGGGGCGGAAAGGGGCGTGGCATCCAACTTTTGAAATAAACTTCATCTGCGTAGGACCTATAGGAGTACTGTCCCTAAATTTGGTAGCTCTAGCTCTTATAGTCTCTGAGATCTAGGTGTTCATACAGACGGACAGACGGACAGACGGACATGGCTATATCGTCTCGGCTGTTGACACTGATCAAGAATATATATAGTTTATGTGGTCGGAGATTCCTCCTTCTGCCTGTTACATACACTTTTTTTGTTGGCACTAAGTCATAATACCCTTCTACCCTATGGGTAGCGGGTATAAAAAGTTGAATCAAAACGGAAAATTCAGAAAAACAGCAGCCAAAACAAGTGATCCCATAAAAGCACTTTAAACATATCGAAATCAAAATTTACTTTTGATATCAAATCTCTTGAGCACCCCATCTCCCTCTCTTTTTCTCGCTGTACTTATTTGGCTTTATGCTTTTTATCTTTTGTTGAGCGCTTCAAATTGGAAGCGCTTTGGATTTTCCTTTTTTTTTTTTTTTTTTTTCCAAAATTAAAATATATTTTGTGGCATGGAAACGAGCACTTTAATTCTATATAAAAAGTACAAGCCTTTTTATTGCGATTTTTCCTTCAGATAGTTCTATTAGTCCGACAGCAATTTAAAGTGAAATGATCTATTAGATAATCATTATATGCCATTTAAAAATGCACAACAATATCGATTAAGTCTTGAATTATTAGTTTAGGCCAATAATTTGGTGTTGTCAAGCTTTATTCTGCCTAATTGTCGTTTTACTTTTAATAGTCACACTATTATTTAGTATAATTGTTGGCTTCCTGTACTAATCACATATCTGTTGTTATTGTTTGTCCCGTCAGTTTGACTTGTATTATTTATTGATGTGCAAACTATGCTTATCTCAGCTCAGCTGCTATTGCTGCTCTTATCGGCGGCCAATTCGTTTGAAGTTGCTGCTCGATGTCTTCAATTGTTTAATAGACTTTGTTAATGTGCTTGCTAAACACAATCACAATTGCCACTCACACTGCTCCGTGTGTTGTGTTTATTTGCTTGAGCCCCTCGGCTAGGCTTCTTTGCTTCCTGTAATTTATGAGCTGCAAAGCGACGGCTAGTTTCCTTTTTCATCTGCTTTCAGTTGTTGTATATGTTTTCTGTTTGTTTGTTTTTTTTTTTTTTTTTTTTGTATTTTTGTGTTGTAGTTGTTTTAGTTTATGCGGTCAATTTAGTAACTAGTTAGGCTGAAATGGGGCTAGGCCTTTTGCATGGTCACCGCTGACCAAGAGCAGCCAGGGAAGAGCCCTAAACCACTTTCGACATGCCCCGAGAGGGAGAGGCAGGGAAGGTATAGCGAGAGAACAAAACCAACAAGAAACTAATAAAAAGCCAAAGCAAAAACCACAAGAGCTCATAGCTCAAATGCGCTGACAGCAGGCACGAGTTATGCGTACGTACATATCTCTGGTATGGAATGGAATGGAATGATGGAGGGGCTGAGCAGGGGAGAGGTAAAAATATGTTGAGCTTTTCCAACTAAATGCTATAAAAATTCTTGACTTAATAGGAAAACAAGACAGGAACATGAAGCGGGCAAAGCGAGATGAAGACCGAAGGGGGCAGGGGAGTCAAACAGAACTTGCGGAGGGCACTAAAGAAAACTAACAAGTTACAAAAGCCAAAGAGCACTGAGGAGCATCAGTGGATATACATATATGTAGAGACTAGAGACTGGCAAAATGGCAAAACCAGCTGGCCAACATAGAAAGAGACAGACAAAGAGAGAGAGAGAGAGAGAGAGAAAGAGCGACACATGGCACGGTGCTGCAAGAACAAGAAGAACTTGAAAGCCAAGAAAAACATTTAGTAGATGATGAAAATCATGGCAACATAAACTACGAGTGGCTAAACGAGAGCTAAAAACGAGATGTGATGACGACCAGACCAAACAGACCCGACGGCGATGGCGATGGAGACACAGATGAAGATGGCTCTGGCTGTGATAAGGCCCAACACCCAAAGAAGGCAACCAAGGCTGGAGCCAAAGCCAAACTAAAACCAAATCAAACCCAACTCAAACTGAAGCCAAGTCGGGAGACGGGCAACAAACACATCTTGAGGCTGCTCTGCCAGTTCAATAACATGTTCAAAGCGAACGCATCTGCCAGGCAATCGAATTAAAGCATTAATTGCGAGACTGTGTGTGTGTGTGTGTGTGTGTGTGTTTGGTGTGTGGTGTGTAGACTAGTGTGTAGTCTAGTGTATAGTCTGTAGTCTGTAGTCTGTGGTGTGCAGCGTGTTGTTGTTATGTCTTGCAGGCAAAACAAACTAACTTCTTGCGAATGATTGTGGCTATATTGGATTGTGGTTCTATAATTTATTTTATTTCCGTTACGTTTCCGACAAGACGCACGCCTCAGCCTCCCCCATTCCCTTCACCACTCGCTTCTCGCCTCTTCTCTGCTCTGTTCAGTACTTTTTAATTTCGCATTCATTAGTTAGAACTGAAGCAGGCGAATTGCTTGGCCAAAAGGATGGCAGCTGCCGCTCTTCCAGCCTCTCCTCCCCATCTCTGCTTCTTTTCTTGCCAACTCATTGGCCTTATCATTTATCTTGGCTGGTTTAAGTTTCTGGTCGAGTTTGTGCTGCTCGGCGTTTGCTTCTTCTTCCCTTTGGTCATATCAATTCGCTTTCAACTTGGCTTTGGTTTGGCTTTGGCATTTGTGGCCTTTGTGGCTGCGCGTGCCACGCCTCCCGCCGCCTCCCACGCTCCAATCCGCACCCAACTGTCCCAACGGTTTTGGCCACACATTAAAATTGGATTTGGCTCGCATCTGTAAGCCAAGTTAAGCTCTCGTTCGTTTTAGCGGGCGCGCTCCAAAGGTTTTTGCCCAGCGATTATTTTTAATGCACTTTTTCTAATTAAAATTAAAATTAATTTTGGCGCGTTGCTTCTGCTAATTTTATTGCACTTTTCATAGTTTTTTTTTTTCGTGTTTTAGAAGTCATTTTCGGGCTTCCACCGGTGGGTTTGGGAATTCAACCTGCTGTGTCAAATTAATTGGTAAAAATCAAGTGAAGCTGCTTGTAAAGCTGACGGTGTTAGGAGCAGCTTATGGAGCGTCCTTCTCGCCTTTATCCCAGAGCCAGGCACATAGACACTGTGTGCGCGTGGGCATAACGAAATTAGCCCGAAAAGCCAGCAGAAAGGACAAAAGCGAAGCGAAGCCAAGCCTAATAACTAATTGTTGCTTAGCATCAGCATCAGCAGTAGAAGCAGCAAAAGTGGCGCAGTCTGTAAATTGTGTTAGTATTAAGTGCCCAGAACTGAGTAGAAAATTGAGTTAAGACTGGGCGAAAATTGAAAATTTCATTTGCTGTCTGTGCCATCGTTTTTCTTTCTTTCGTTTGTGTTTTTGTTCGGGATTAGCCATAAACTGTTTATAATGCACGCGCAACGACAAAAGCGTTCGCCTGCCGCCATCTATCGCCCGCTAGCTGCAAATGTGTTTAAACATTTTTTTAAAGCATACTTTCGAGCGGCAGCCTAAAATAGCGCAGCGCCCTCTGTGGGCCGGTGGCGTGGGCCCAAACAATTTGGCAATTGATTGGAAAAATATTTGTTAACACGAATTGCTGCTGCTGCTTGGACTGTAAAATGTCGATGGAAGTAGTGGAGAGGGGGGGGGGGGGGGAGGGTATGTAAACTAATTCAATTATTTGCGCACATAATTTAAGGTTTTTCGACCATTTCATTGAGCAAGAAATTTATATGCAAAACACGCATAAAATTGTTTTTGCCCCTCGCGCTCTCTCCCACTTGGATTTTTTTTGGTCTTGCTGGCTTACTTTTTACTTGTTCTGCTTTTGTGTTCATTATTTATGAACACGAAGTGGCTAGCAAATAATTGAAGGAGCCTGCTGCCCATTTTAAAGTAATCAACACAGTTGATGGCAAGAAAGCGCTAGAGAGGAAGGTAAAATTGGTTCCAGAAATACATTTTTAGGTCAGGTTCTGTCGTTTGTCGTTTGTTGCTGGTAATGTTTGCGCAACATGAGCAACATTATGAAATGCGCGGAATGCAGCGGCCCAAATGTGTAAAACATGTTCACAAAAGTGACAATTAAGCCAATTTGATGCCATTTACACAGCTCGAGCGAAAACAAACGCGTCAATTTCTAACAGCAGCAGCAACAACAATTTCTTAATGGTTCGGTTCATTGTTCTTGGGCCATGGCAGACAATCAAATGTAATTACACGCACATAAACACGCAGAGTCTCGAAGAGTTGGAGAAACAC
Source organism: Drosophila immigrans (assembly GCA_963583835.1). Classification (NCBI taxonomy): domain Eukaryota; kingdom Metazoa; phylum Arthropoda; class Insecta; order Diptera; family Drosophilidae; genus Drosophila; species Drosophila immigrans. The sequence continues at coordinate 26,239,799 of OY757143.1, read as the reverse complement.
CTGAACCTGAACTCCTCCTCCTCCCCTTCCCCTTCCCCCCCCTTCAAAAGGTAGCCAAGAATCACGCAATTTACTATAATTTTGCAGTGCCTAAAGCTGACAGCAGGGAGGCAGGGAGGAAAGGTGGAAAGGTAGCTGGACATTTGCTCCACTTTCTTTTGATTGCGGCACAAAGTTGCGACTCGAGACTGTCAATGCGACGAGTTGGCGACTTTATTGACAGTCATTAGGCAGCCGGCAGCGACACTTAGCCGGCTCAGTTAATTACAAAGCTCAGCAGCGGCAAAAGTAAACTCGAACTCGAACTACCTTGAGCTGCGCTCTGGTCTCTGGTCCCTTAGTTTGATCTGGGTCTGGGTTTGTGGCATGCCGCATGCCACATCATTTCAAGTCATTTGTGGTTGCAGCCCGAGCATAGTTGTTGAGTGCAGCACAGAGATTAAAGGCAGCGACACAAATGCTCTCTTAAACTGTCTCAGTTTAGAGCGTGCGAATGCGATTTGAGTTTCAGTCTTTAATGCACATCAAAAGTGCAACTAATAATGGCTTAATTAGAGGAGTAACTTTCTGAGAATACCGCATGAGAAGTGATGAAAAATGTGACTTAAGTTTTAATAATATAAATGCATATTGAGAAGTCTCTGAAGTCAAGTCTAATTGTACTCTGCTCTATTTATGCATAACTCTTTAAGCTCACCCCTAACCCCCGCTTCAGTGGGCGGCATTGTTGGCCAAGCAATTAACCTCAGATGCTTTTGCTGGCTGGGTTCAAAGTCCAGACTCATCAGGCTCATCAATTGCACTCTCGAGTTGCGCTAATGATCCTAAGCCGAGCGGCATTAGCTGCCCAGACACTTGATTAGCTTAATTAATAATTGACAAATTTTGTGACTAATCAGAAACGATGATGCTCCTCCTGCGCAGCTAATTCAATTACAAGTTGGAAGGCCGCTGATTAAGCTGCCGAAAATGCTTTGTGTTTATTAATTTTCATCATTTCTCGACCGCATTGCTTTGATTTATGTCCCGAGCAGTAGCTGCGTATGCTGTGCTGTATAGTACATCCTGTGTATCCTTGCTAATTGAACCTCCTGTTTTTCGCATTTTGCAGACTACGCCCGCGTCGAGGTGGGCCCCGAGAATCCACTGCGCGTGGAACGTGACCGCACTGCCAAATTGGAGTGTAACGTCGACGCGAAGCCAAAGGTGCCGAATGTGCGCTGGACACGCAACGGCAGCTTCATTAGCTCCTCGCTGGTCCACACCATCCACCGGGTGAGCGTGCAGGATGCCGGCAAGTATACGTGCAGTGCCGACAACGGGCTGGGCAAGGCGGGCGAGCAGGAGCTCATTCTGGACATCCTCTACCCGCCCACGGTGGTGATTGAGTCGAAGACGCGCGAGGCCGAGGAGGGCGAGACCGTCAACATACGCTGCAACGTCACCGCCAATCCGGCGCCCGTCACCATCGAGTGGCTGCGCGAAGGCGCCCCCGACTTCCGCTACAACGGCGATGTGCTCAACCTGCCCTCGGTGCGTGCCGAGCACGCCGGCAATTACATCTGCCGCGCCGTCAACATTATGCAGAGCCAGGGCCAGGAGCGCAGCGAACGCGTCGGCAACTCCACGGTCGCTCTGCTCGTCCGTCATCGTCCCGGCCAGGCCTACATCACGCCCAACAAGCCGGTGGTGCACGTCGGCAACGGCGTGACGCTGACCTGTTCCGCCAATCCGCCGGGTTGGCCTGTGCCGCAGTATCGCTGGTTCCGGGACATGGACGGCGAGTTCTCCGCCCGGCAGAAGATACTCGCCCAGGGACCACAGTACTCCATACCGAAGGCGCATCTGGGCAACGAGGGCAAGTACCATTGCCATGCGGTGAACGAGCTGGGCATTGGCAAGATGGCCACCATTGTGCTGGAGATTCATCAGCCGCCGCAGTTCCTGGCCAAGCTGCAGCAGCACATGACACGGCGCGTCAAGGACGTGGAATATGCGGTGACCTGCAGTGCCAAGGGCAAGCCAGCGCCCAGCATCAAGTGGCTGAAGGATGGCGTCGAAATACTGCCCGAGCTGAATCTGTACGAGGTGAAGACGAATCCCGATCAGGGACCCAACGGCATGGTCACGGTGCAGAGCATGCTCAAGTTCCACGGCAATGCGCGTCCGTCGAGCAATCAGCTGGTGCCCGGCGATCGGGGACTCTACACGTGTCTGTATCAGAACGAGGTGAACTCGGCCAACTCCTCGATGCAGCTGCGCATTGAGCACGAACCCATTGTGCTGCACCAGTACAACAAGGTGGCGTTTGACATACGCGAAACCGCCGAGGTGGTCTGCAAGGTGCAGGCCTATCCCAAGCCCGAGTTCCAGTGGCAGTTTGGCAACAACCCGTCGCCATTGACCATGTCCTCGGACGGTCACTACGAGATCAGCACGACGACGGACAACAACGACATCTACACGTCGGTGCTGCGCATCAATTCGCTGACGCACTCGGACTACGGTGAATACACGTGTCGCGTGGTCAACTCCCTGAACACGATTCGTGCTCCGATACGGCTGCAGCAGAAGGGTCCGCCCGAGAAGCCGACGAACCTGCGCGAGGTGGATGTGGGACACAATTATGTGACGCTCAGCTGGGATCCGGGATTCGATGGTGGACTGAGCAAGACCAAGTTCTTCCTCAGCTATCGCCGGGTGGCCATGCAGCGCGAGGAGCAGCTGATACCGGACTGTGCCAACCTGGCGAACGCCAACTCCGATTGGGTCGAGGTCGACTGCCAGCGCGACATTCCCTGCAAGGTGACGTCGCTGGAACAGCACCAGAACTACGCCTTCAAGGTGAAGGCGCTGAACATCAAGAACGCCTCGCCCTACTCCAACGAGATCACCGTGGCCACCAAGGTCAGTCGCATTCCGCCTCCGCTGCAAGTCACCTACGAGCCGAGCACTCGCACCTTGGGCATCGACGTGGGCGCCACCTGCCTCAACCTGGTCGCAGTTGTGGAGACTGTGCTGCACGGAGACACGCCCATGGCCAGTGCCTGGGAAGTGGTTGATACGCTGGACAACCTGCAGCTGTCGGGCAACGGACCCTCGCACAAGGAGAAGGTCATTGATCGCCTGATTGCGCCACGTCGCAGCGGCGGAGGACGCGCTCTGGGCCACACCATCAACGAGGAGGACGACGAGGATGCGGGTCTCAACAACATGGTCCTGGAGCAGGACGACAACAGTCCCACGGTGCGGGTGAAGCTCTGTCTGCGCAGCAACCACAAGCACTGCAGCGAGTACACGGATGCTGAGAGTAAGTATCAGGGGAATCAATTGGGAAGGGCATGAAAAGCAGTTGGCTGGAGTGGACTAAATATTTTCGGATAGTTGTGGAAGAATTTATTGTAGAAAAAGGAAGGGAAAAGTTCACAAAGTGTGAACGAATCGGAATAAACTCATTTCATTTGCAGAGCAAGTAAAAATACTGCAAGGATTAGTAGTCCGTCTCAGAAGTATTGTTGCATTACAGATTATTATTGCTGCTGAGAATTAATCTGTTGGATAAGCACTATATAGTAAATTTCCACTAGCGACTAGCATGTGTGTTAGAATTGTTTGAGTGGGACAATAAGAGAGTCTTAATAACTAGTAACGTTAGAACAATTATTGCATTTGTAGTTGAGAACATGAGCAGTGAATTCCTTGGGGAAAAGTTCATGAAGTGTAAATAAATCTATTGAAACGCTGAATTTACTGTGCAACTAAAAATTCAATTAAAGTCTAACATTCATTTGAAATTCTAAAGAAAGCTGAAAAATAAGACGTTTTTCCTAGTAAAATACATGTGCTGGAAATTCTCTGTAAAGTAGATGTGACGGAATAAAATAATGCTGTGTTGACTAGGCAAATTTAGCTGTCAGGGCAACTGCAGCTTATCCTGCTGCCAACAAGCGAAAATACCAAATGAATGTTGGAATAGTTTGACAAGTCGCCGCACATACTAAAAGAGCACTTAAAGTCAACAAATCGCAGTTCAATTCACAAACATTTGAATAATGACTGCATGAATAATGCGCGTCAATCATTTCAATGAAGCGCGAATATTTCATTTGACCAAGGAGATTCAGTCAATGGGCCTATTAGAGAACTATGCGGCAGGGAGACTACGACATTCAGTGGCATTTCATTTGTGTGCCAGTTCATTGGGGCAATTCACGATCACGAGAATAATGATTCACATGGCGAGGGCGAGGCGATGCGATGCGATGCCAGTTCGCTGATTTCCATTATATGCAAAGCCATTACGAGCAATTGCGCCCCTTGAATAGCCGGACAATCAATCAATCACTCATCCATCGCCGGGCAACCTGGCAAGCCAAACACAACCATCAATCCAGCCAGCCAGCAGCCATCCAGCCAGCCAGCCAGCTACTCTTACATCCATCTATCCAGCCTGGCAGCCAGGCTGCCATTCAGTTGAGTGGCGTTGCATTTTTCATGGCTTCATTTCATTCATCTCAACTGTCTCTCCCTCTCTCTCTCTCTCTGCCCCTGCAGTTGGCCGGCCGTACATCGCGGAGGCAAGCGCCCTGGCCACGCCCACACTGATTGCGATAATCGTGTCGTGCATTGTGTTCGCACTGTTCGCCGGCTTGCTGCTCATGTTCTGCCGCTGCAAGCGCAATCAGTCGAAGAAGAGCGCCGCCGCCAAGGACTACGAGATGGACTCGGTGCGGCCATCGATTGTGGCTGCCCAGCAGAATCAGGCGCCGCCACCATATTACCCAGCCAGCGGATTGGACAACAAGGCCCTCGAGCACTCAATGGACCTGGCCCTCAGCATGGAGGACCAAAAGACAGCGCTCTATGCCACACAAAACGGCTACAGCTACCATCCGGGCAGCGGCGTCGTTGGCGTCGGACTCGGCGGCGTCGGCATCGGGGGCAGCGTCGGCGGCGGCGGCGTCGTCGGTGTCGGCGGCGTTGGCACCATCGGTGGCGGCGGCGTTGTCGGTGTCACAGGCATACCCGGTTTGACAGGACACACGTTGCCAGGAAATGAATGTAAGTACACACACACACACACACACACACACACACTCACTTTTATATGTATATGAACCTGGGGCAACTTGGGGATGAGGACACAGCTGTGGACCGCAAATGCTCTTGATGAATAGCCAGAAGACAGTTGCTCTAGCTGGCCAGACAGATGAGCATTGTTGCGAATCTTCGAGTTACCCAATAGCTGGGATCATCAATAACTTGAACGACCACTTTTCAGACTAGTTTCATAGATTTAAAGTAATCCAAAGTATTTTTATATACATTTAAATTTTATTGATTTAGAGAAATCGTTTCTAAAAATAATTGTATTCAATATAAAAATGTGCAAATGCTTGTAATTAGAATGATCAAGTATTATACAGAAGAATTTTCACTTAGGTAAAAAACCATTTTGATAGTAAAAGATATATTGACAAATTTAAAAAATTTCTACAATATTTTTAAAATTAACTATTCTCTTTAATATCATTTAACGATCTTTCAGAAAGTCTTTAAAAATGTTCAATTTGTATAACGAGAAAGGACTAAAAATTATAAAGAACATCTAAGCTTTAGATACTAGAGGGTTGCTATAGATATTTAATTGATAAGTCTACATTATTCTACTCAACTTGAATTAAATTACTATTTTGCATATTCAATCTGGCCCACAATTAATTCCCCTTGCAGCTGTCGAAGCTGATGACAAATTCCCGATACCCATTTTTGCAAAGTTAACGAACATTCTAAGCAAAGAGTGAAAAATAGGATAACGACTAAAAGTGGTCGACGGACATAAGCGAGGTGCTGGAAATGGGGGCCAGTAAACCACTTGAAGTGCGAAATACTTCCTGCGGACCGTGTCGGACTTGCCCCTTGCCCCTCGCCTCTCGAATGCCCTCTTTGCCCGCCTCTCGGTCAACGTCAAACTCGTTGAACGTTGTCGTCGTTGGCAAAATGTTTCGGGTGATTTTTCATTGTCCACCGCAAACACATCACAAAACAAAATGAAATCCGTGCTGACGCGTCCTAGTATTGGGTTGTGTTGTGTTGTGTGAGTGTGTGTGTTGGTGTGTTGCGGTGGTGCGGTGTGATGCGGTGGTGTGTGCGGTGCTGAACACAAATTATGTAGCCCATGAAATGTGAAAGTGCAAAATGGAGTTGAGTGCAAATCGATGGCTGTGCGCATTCATCACGCGCCTCAACGGCCAATACACGAACACACGCACACACACACATACAGACTCACAATTGCTGAAGGGGGAGGAAGAGGGAGAGGGTGAAGGGGAGCTTCACCTGCCCACACTCACAGACATACACACACAGACAGACATACAGACATACAAACACTTCAACTTCCGTTGTAAATTTGTTGAAACAGCAATTTTTTTCCTAAACGTTTTACGTTCTCGTTGAAGCATTTTGTAATATACTTTCCATTTTTTGCTGCTCCTCCTCCTCCTCCTCCTCCTGCGGTTGATGTTCTCCTCGCTGTTCCCCTCGTTGTTGTTGTTGTTGTTGTTGTTGCTTGACGCGCACGTCCATTCATCCTAGCTGCGTCCTTGTCGTCCTTTCCAGTGTCGCTGTTCGGCGCCTCCCTCGTGCCGCCCTCGCAATGAAAATTGCGCTCAAAATGAATGCGTACACTGGACCCTGTGCCACGCCCCCCTCGCTTGCCTCCTCCGTCCATCCATGCACAGGCCCTTTGCGGTTTTACACAATACGCAATACAATTCATTATTAATTGTTGTTCTGGTTTACTTTTTTTTTTCCCACTTTCCACTCTCACACGTTCCCTTTACCGCCCGCTCCCCGCCTGTGTCTGTCTTTGCGCTGCTGTCGTCATGTGGCTCTGTTGCACGCTCCTGCCCCGCTTTTTTGGGGTGCCACTTGGCCCCGCTTCATGCCCCCGTAAGAGGTATTAACCTTTAACATTCTGAGCGCTCAAATTGGCGATGTTCTCTTTTTAATGCCCTTGCAGCTGCGGGTATTATCTTTCTGCCATGTTGCTTGCCACAAAGGCACTTTTCGCAGGTTCAGTTTTTGTATGTATTCTTTGAAAAATGTTGCTCAATTAACAATACAAAAATAAACTGAAATGAGCTGCAGATGTTGCTGTTTTTTCATATAATGAAAATAAGAATTGTGGAAATAAAAATTTAAATTCCATAATTATTGAACGTGTTCAATATTCCAATCAAAAATTAGTTACTTTTCACTAAAAACAAGAAATATCAGTAAATAACTATTATTTTTTAGTTTTGGTTTGCATTAAGGAATATAATTAGCAAAGCGACTTTTTAGCTTTCTACTTTTCATATTTCGTTTAAATAAACAATATATATTATTGTCAATGACATTATTAAATCTCATTTTGTTATTGTTATTTTATTCCGAAAATGTTCGCAATTTCCTTTAGAGTATTCGCAGTGCTGTCAAGCAAAACTCTGTTTAGAATTTCACTTTTTTTCGGTGGCTTTTCCGTAATGACGTGCAAATTAAAAATTCCAATTTCGTGTGCGTATGTGTGTGTGCAAATTGTTCTGTGTGTGTGTGTACGAGTACCTTTTTTTTTTAATTTTTGTTGTTGCTGTTGTTGTGTGCTTTGCTAAACGGCAATAGAATTTTAAGCTGCTGGACAAAAATGTAATTGCAATATTTTCTTGTTCGCCGAGACACTTTGAGCAGTTGCCGCTGCCGCAGATAGTTGCTAATGGCAGCGAGAAGAGCGAAGGGGGGGAAGGGATTGAAGGGTGGAAGCAATGAGAGCGGCAGCCATTACATTGGGCCAAACAAAAGTTGCAGAGTTTCAAGTGCTCGCCGAATGCCAATTAAAATTTTCAAGTGCCGATTCCAAGAAGTGGCAGAGCAAGGGAGAAGGAGAGAAGGGGACAGAGTGAGAGGGGTGCATGTGTTTTTTTGCCTGCTGGCAAACATTGGCACTTAATTGCATTTTAAAAGAAATGCGCGAGCGGCTAATTTGGCAAGTGAAAGTGGCATGAATAATAAAGGACGCAAGCAGCACGAGCAAGGGGCACAAAGACAGACAGAGCGAACGGGAGAGAGAGAGAGAGGGGGGAGAAGGACGCTCAGGTAGAGCAGCATGCTGCAGTTCATTGTAAGCGCTAATTGCAGCTTAAGGAGCTCCGAGCTTGCTGCTAAATGTCCTTTGCCTCCATCCCTGCCGTTGGCATGTTGCACGCTCGCTCTCGCTCACACTCAGACACACACACACACACACACGCACGTGCCGTCTCGCTCGGCAGCCATTTGCATGCATATTGTCGTTGTTGTTTCTGGCTGCACTTTGGACTCGTTAAAAGCTCAGCCGAAATTGCCGCAATCGTTGCATAGGCCAAAAACCTAATGAACTTTGCATGTTAACCGACAACAACGACGACGACGACGTCGACAATAAAAACAATGGGCAATGCCGGAGTGGCAAATGGGTTCGAAATGCGCCGCTGTGTGGCAAGTTGTGCAGACTGGAGATTGGGGAAATTGTTCTCTGGATAGCAATAATTGTTGGCTGGCAACTTTTAACGAATTAATTTGCAATCACGAGTTGAAAATAATAACGAGATATGGAATTTGTTTTCGGCAAGTCTGCAAGTAATTTGCACTTTCAAGTGCTCTATAATCTCTTAAGTGCTGCAGTTGCTAAGGGACTTTCGATAAAGTCTAATCACATTACATTAGTTGATAACAATTGATGAGCTGGTCGACGAGCTCTTTCAGACTTATTTAAAATTGCAATTATAGACAATCGTTTATTAGATTTGTCTCTCTTAAGTCCTTGCTGTCCACAAATGTTTTTTTGTTTTCTTCAACTGTTTTATTTGTACATTATTGGCATTTGGTTGTTTTTAGTTATAGCATTCTAATCTCGATTCATCCGGCCACAAGCCTTTGCATTGAGAGTGCTTTAAACAAACTCTTAACTATCCAAGTGAAAGTTGATTTAATTTTTGGTTTTTCGTATTTTTTGGGTTTTTATGCCCCAAGAGTTAAACTCCCTGCCACGTCTGTCTGTCCGTCCGTCTGTCTGTGTTGACTTGGACGCAGGAATGTGGAAACCGAGGCGGAATGGGTAATGTTACGCCTACGGCTAGACGAGAGCTGAGGACAATGACAATGTCTAGAGGACATGTTCTCCAAAAAAACCAAATAAATGCAAACAAATGTCGTTGTCGTTGTCGTTGTCGTTCTGGTTTAGCAAACGCCTCCTCCCTTAGCTGCAACAAAACGAAACAAAAAAAAAGCAGCAAAGCCAGGAAAGGAAAGGGAACAGATAGAAAAATCTCTCGTGCGCTCAAAATTTATGCGCTAAATAAATAAAGCCGTGAACTCGACGCAGCAAATGTTGTCTGGCCGCCTGCAGTAGCAGAGCGGGAGAAGGATAGACAATGAGAGGGGGGGGGGGGGGGGGAAAGGACTTCTCTGTCTGTCTATGGTTTGGTCTGGTTGAAAATGCAGCTGTGGGCCGCAAAGCAAACAGCCGCAGAATAGTTTTGCCCCGCAACCGCAGCAACCGATTCGAACAACATTTTGCGTTGCAGCCTTTTAGACGCGCAGTTCGCGTTTACCCTTTTTTTTTCAGCTTCAGCCCAAACATGTTTGTCTTGTAAATTGTTGTTTTAGTTGTGTTTGGGCCTTGGCCAGCTGACCGCACAATTCAATGACAGAACCTATGAGCTACGTTGGCCGGCTTCGCTTCGGTTCGCATCGGTTTTGTTTGGTTTTGTTTTGCTAACCAAACTAATTGGCTTTAAAATCTAAACACATTTAGTTGCTGACATGGCACAGATTGTTATTGCCGCAACTCATCGAGAGCCACGTCACGACCCGTTCCGTTCCGTTCCGTTCCGATCTGACCTGACCTGACCGCACAATATGACAGCAGCCTTAACCCAAAATTGATCATGTGAAAAGTGCAAATTGAAGGCAGAGAAATTCAAGCTTATTTATTATGCAGCAAGAACATGTTGCAGAGAATGCAAACTTAAATATTTGCGATGCATGTGTGTGTTGAAAGGGAAAGTTTACAACTGCAACTGATGGATAAATTGATTAATTAGGCAACTATCTTAAACTAGTTTAATGTCGTAATGCAGTAGTGCTTAGCAAAATCCATTTTAATGCCCACATTGTCAAGTACTTAGATACGCATTACTTCCAAGAGATTACGCGCTCATAGTGCAGAGCAATTTCTTGCTGGGATTCAGCTTAATGGAAGGCGGCGAACTTTATTATAAGTACATTTGATTATCTTTTGTTATGCGAGCGCCGAAACTTGCGGATTGTATAGAAAACTTTGGGCTCAACTTGACCTCGTTATGGAAATCTGAAAGCATATTTATGTGTATTTTATACCTTTAAGTCGACTTGCAGCGCCAGCAAAGCGAAACTTGTAAAACTCTCAACAAATACACACAGAGAGAGAGCGAGAGAGAGAGAGAGAGCGAGAGGGAAGTTGAATTGCAGGCTGGCTAAAACTTTATGCTGCCTTGGTTGCTTTCTTTCATTTCATTTTTCCATTTTTTGGCCAACTAAAAAGGCCGCCAGCAGGAAAAACTGCAACATGGCAAGCACAGGAACTCCGTTTCTGCCAAGGATGCGGGTGACAGAAAGGGGAGTGGGAAGGAGTGGAAGGCAGCAACAACTCTAAACTCCAGCTTCAGCTTCAGCTCCAGCTTTAGCCTGTTGGTGCAACACGGCAGCACCTCGTTGCCACTTTTGGCATTTAAGCGCATTTGGGGCAACTGGCAAGCTGGCTGAGCGCTGTGCGCGACGCTAATTAAAAGTGCAACAAGAAGCAACAAAGGTCGCCCCGGGTGGCCCAACGAGCGCGTGGCAAGTGGCAGGTAGCAGGTGGCAGGTGGCAGGCCCATTAACACCGTGTGCGCTTGTGGTGGCGTGCCTGCAACTTGGATAACTAAACTCTGCAGCTAGCAGCAACTTTTGCCAGCCACTTCTCGACGTTCGCCTCCTCTGCATTTCTCTGCTGCCGTTTAGTTAACCGTTAATGGCATTTGAAACTGTTTTTATTGTGCGGCTGCTGCACAAAAATGTTGCATAATTATAAGCGCTTCCGGTTGAAAACTTTGCCTCAAGTGAATTAGGAGCGAAGGGCGCAACACGGGGGCACGACTCGAACTTTGCCACTTGGCCACGAGTTGTTAACATGAAAAGGAAAACCAGCCTGCCACAAGACACTTAAACAGCATATTTTCCTATTTTTTGTGTTCAGTTGCATTTTATTTGCCAATGCCGCATTAATAAGCTCTCCATGGCGCAGCTGTAGCTGTGGGCGGCAGATGAAAACTATGCCACAAACAGTTTCAGCTATTTGCACAAATCAATGTGAAAAGTTTTTGTCAAACTTTAATTGCGAGTCGCGAAAATGGCGAATTGCGCTAACCCCAAAAAATAACAAACAAATTGCCGCAGCCGGCTAACGACAATGGAAATGCATTAAAATTCTTGTGCTTCTCTATTTATATTTGAATTGAGAATTTTGTATTTGAGTTCGTCGCTGTTAGCGTGCTTGTATTTGTTATTGTTACTGTTATTTCGGTCAAAAATATTTTGCCGCCTATTTCGAGAAAACTTGCGCAATCAAAAGTTGTGCCAACTGATTTGATGCTTATCAAATTGAAAAGTTTATTTAATTTTTTGCCCTCTCGCTCTGTCACGCTGGCTCTCTCGCTGTCTCTGTCTCAGTCTCTGTCTTGTATTTTTTTCTTTGGTTTTTATGCCTCATTTCGAGGAACAAAATATCGCATAAAATATGCAAACGACGTTGAGACCAAGAGATGGAAAATGTAAATGGAAATGGAAATGGAAATGGGAACGGGAATGGAAATGAAAATGAAGTTAATATTATTACTGTTTTTAGTTTTATGGCTAATCATAAAAATTATCACGCCCACCATGTCGCATAAAAGCGGCAAATAGCACGCAATGTGCTTTGTTTTGTGTCCTGTGCCACACGAAAGGGGAACGAACAGTTAGTTGACACTGTCGGGAGAACACTCCACATATTGCGTGGCCATATTTTGTGTCTTGCTTGCAACTGTTGTGTGCTGCGCGTTGTGTTGTCGTAAAACTCTCGAGCAGTCCACAAAAAATAGCACGACAAGCAAACGAAACCTTTGTCAACTCAGCTGTGCCGCAAATCGATTTCGTTTCAAATTCGCCAATTCACAATGCAGTTTCACTTTTTGGGTGCGTGGCGGTTCATAAAAGAGGCAGCAAATAAAATTTATAGCCACATAAAACGAAAGTTGGCCGACAATAGAATAATCGAATTTTCGGGCAATTGAGCGAAATGATGGCGAGAATGAAATTTGACCACAAATGCGATTCACGTGTCAATTGTTAAACATCTAAAATTCCTATTCAATTTAAAATTGTTGCCTTCGAGATCTTTTCTATTCTGGATTCCGAAAATAAAACAATTCTTTCAACAGAGGTTTCGTCATTCGCGAAATACAGGTGAAAACGTTTTCCCAACACGTTTTAAATAATTCCGCTGCTGCCAACTAAAAATTCAAAAAGTTTATTCCACTTTTCGTTACTTTCTCTTTTTTTTTGGCAAGCGTGCGTTTAATATTTATGAGTGATTTATCACGATATAAAAATAATAATAAATGCGACCAACAAAGGCGCACGCACAAGCGGCAACTAGGGGGCGAAGGAAAGAGACTGAAGCGAGACAAGCAGCAAGTAACAAGGCGTTGAATGGACGGATGAAAGAACCCAAAAGGCAAGCCTCATAACAAGGCGCACTCCATGTCAACGCCTTTGTTCTGGCGCGTAACAAGCACCACTAGGACAATGCACAACTCGCTTCTCCTCCTGCTCCTCCGGCTCCTCCTGCTCCTCGTTGGGGTCTCGTCTCGTCCTTCGATTGTTTCTCGCGCAGCTCGTAAAAAATTTGTCAACAAACTTTCACTCAACTACAAAAGGCAACTCAACTCAGTTAAGGAAGTTGGCGACGCAGAGGAAACTTCGTTGCCTGCCGCATTGATTTCAGAGTTTACGATGTTTTGGCGTAGGTTTTAAGTGGCGCACGCGGCGTATACGCAATATGTTGCAACTATTAATTACGCCTTGTTGATTCGCAACGTTAATAAATTTATATTCGTGCTGTCTCTCGTTTTTATGTGCTAATCAACGAAAAGCCATAAAACAAAAGACAACCCAAAAAATAGAAAACAATGAAACAAACTTTTTTGCGCAGCTCTGATTGAAATTTTTCCCTTTTTTTTTAAATATTATTTATTGAGAGTTACTGTTGGCTGGGCGCCAGAAAACTGTCAGCACATCCCCCAGTGAATTATGCGACTCTGTAGCGGATTTATACGAGACTTGTTCGACCAGTTTGATTTTAACATTTTCCATTTGCCATTTACCATTTAACCATTTTTATTCGCACAACTCAGACATTTGACATTGCATTGCAATTCTCATTTCCCTTTTGCTTTTGCAGGGGTCAACATGGGCTACATGGAGAACAATTATTCGAATTCGAACAATGGCGGCAGCGTCAACTCACAGGACTCGCTCTGGCAGGTGAAAATGTCAGCAGCGGCCGTCGGTAATCAGCAGACTCTCGTCCAGGCGCCACACAATCAATACGTGGAGCAGCAACCCACCTATGGCTACGATCCGCTCACGCATGGCGGCTATGGAGCTGTCGACGACTACGCCCCCTATCCCCATTTGACGGCCACGCCCAGCCAGGTGGGCGACGAGTATCACAACTTGCGCAACAGCCAGAATCCGTCCCGGCAGGACTACTGCAGTGATCCCTATGCATCTGTACAGAAGCCCAAGAAGCGTGTCGATCAGCATTTAGGTGAGTACTCCACAGAAAACTATTCATTCTTTGGGTGTAAAGAACTAATTATGGGTGCAATGAATGCGAGAAAGTGAACTAGAAATTGGAGATTGTTCAAGGCTGATGAGGAATGAGAGAGTGAATGAAATTAAATAATGTTGACAAGATTTAAATAAAATTAAACAACTTGAAAATAACTTATTATCAGTTAAAAGAGGAGAAAACGAAAGTACGTTGGCAGGAGAAAAACTTTATAGATATGAACATGCCTCCTAATGGAATATGTAATTGCATAATTTAGCCAAATAAAACCTACATCAAGTGTAGTTTTTGAATTAAGCAGTTACAATTTATGCCCCCATCTTGCCATTTTAAGAAATGGAACTCAGCTTAGATTAAGTGACTATTAAAAGGCTACCAAATTAGAATAAAAGGACAGCAAAAGCCCATTATCGAAGGCACAAACTGTCCGATAAAGTGTGCTGCGACAAAAATAAGAAGGGCAACTGAGACAGGAACAGGAAGTGAAATCTGAAATCTGACAACTTTCATCGCTCAGAGTTCTACTTATGACACATTAAGCACGTGGGTCGTGGGTCGTGGGTCTCTTAGTTCAGCTATCTACCCGATTGTTGCCCAAAGTTCGAAAGTTATAAAGGGTGTGCTGCTGGCGGAGTGGGGAAAGAGAAAGAGGGTCGTGAGAGAGGGCAACTGGGCCAAGGGTCGACTGAGCTAGCCTGTCAAACTTAGCAACTGTTCTGTGGGTTGTGTTCTTATGTTGTGTTGTGTTGTGTTGTGTTGGCACTCGGACTTTTGGTTATGACAAGTTAAGCACTTGGATATCGCTGACATCGACCCACAGCGTTCTTGGCTGTTTCTGGCTCCGGCTCATGCTAATTATGTATGAGTATGGCTGTGTGTGTGTCGACCACGCCCCTTCTCAACAAAAAATAAAGAAGAGCCCAAAAACATGTCACAAGTGCGCGCTTTTCTTGCTCTGCTGCTGCAACAACTGAAGGTCTTGGCTTAAAGTCTTTGCCCAACTTTTGCTTAAAGTTCAGCGAAGCAAAAACAACAGCAACAACAACAAGAAGAACAACAGCCATAACTACAGCAACAAATTGGATGCCCCTTTGGCATCTTTTGCTCTGGCATCCTTGTATATGATGTTGTGTTGTTGTGGTGTGTGTGTGTGTGTGTGCGTACATGTGTTGTTTCTTTTTTTGTTGTAATGCCAATAACACCGCAAGTGCTTTAAAATATTAAATAATAAAAAACGAAGCGTACAACCAAAATACTCATACAACAAAATGAGCTGCGTAATGCGAGGAATGTCTAGTTGCTACCCTGTAGACAGAGAAAGCGAGAGCAACAGTTGGAGAGAGAGATAGATATTCATGAGTACGCTTTAAACTTTAAGGAATTTACAAAGAAGCAGCATTGCGGAACAGCAACAATGTTACCTTCTTTTAACAGATTAAACAAAATAATAATATTTAAAGGAGACTCACCATAGAACAAACAATGTTGAAAGCTGTGTGGATAAGAATATTGGAAATGATAAATTAACTTTGGAAAATATAGAAAGCTACAAGCTACAATAATAATTATTATTTAATAGAAACGCCTTTTTGCAATAATAATTTCAATCATAAGCAGCAGTATTAAATATATAATATTGCACGCTCAAATAATAATAAACATTTAATGAAACCGTTCATTTAAACAATAATTTCTTGCCAAAGAATAACTGCTGTAAATGTCAAGCTGCTATGGTTATCCGGCATACCCATTGACATTTCAATTGCTGGGTATAAACACAACGAGCAGCGAGAGCTGACTGCAATCAGACGGCCACAGGGCGTATGCGTGATGATGTTGCTGCTCTTCTTCTACTCTGCGTTATGCTGCCCGCTGTCGCTGTTCTTGTTCTTGTTGGTTACAACTATGCGGCTTATGTGTATGTTATTACACACACACAGGCGCGCATATGAAAGTGTGTGTGTGAGTGTGTGTGTGTAAGCCGCGTGTGTGCCGTATTTGTGTTATCTTTACGGTTTATGAGCGAGCGCGCCCGAAAAAATAAAAAACATTTTTTCGCCTGCTTTTCTTTTCGGTTTCGGTTTGGTTTTTATTTTATTTTGTTGGTTCGTTTTCTGTGTTATGTTGCGGGTTTTTATTGCCCGGCGACGTTGCGGCAGGACTCAAAACAGGATGTGTTTGTTATTGTTGCTGTTGCCGTTGTTGTCTCGTTGTCCACGCTTGAAATTTTGTTGTCTGTGATGCGTGTGTGAAGCTCGTGCGTTTGTATGAAATGCAGAAGCGAAACACAAATACGACAACTTTGCGGCTTCGCCCGCTGCAGAGCACAGCATCAACTGGCCACGCCCTCTTTCGCCGCCCCAGCTGTGGTTAAACGCAAAAATGTTTGCGTCCATGGCGCCAAAACTAAGAAATGCTTCAAATAGCAGCAGCAGCAGCATCAGCAACAACAATGGCAACTGCCAAATGCCATCTAAGCGTCCCAGCTGTCCGTGGCATGCCCCAAACACGCACGCGCACACACACACACATAAACTTATGTTACTTACTGATATATGCATGTCAATAAAATGCAACCAGCAACAGCAAGGGCTGCAAACATGCCCCACGAGAGCCATCAAAAGCAAAAGCAACTAAAAACTGAAAGCAGATTGTTAGAAAAGCGATGGAGAAAGTGAAGGGCCTAGGGAGGGGGGAAGGGACGGGGCATTGACAGTGCTACAATATGCAAATACATCTTCATTACATTGATGTGTCAGCTTATGCACAGCTGCAAGTGAGTGCGGCAGCAGAAGAGCGTGTGGCAACATGTTTAAAAGCTTTTACATTTGCTGCTGCTGCTGCAGCTGAGCTGACTTTTGTGGCGCTGCAACAACAGCTGCCAGAGCAATGAAGCAGCCGGAAGGAAGCAAGTCTGCGGCAGCGAAAGGCGGCGAAAGCTGCGTAAGCAAAAAATATTTTTTGGTATGCGCTGAAAAGGGTATCAAAAATAGAGAGCGAGATGGGGAGGGAGAGAGGGACGTTGCTGTGGTGGGATGACTGTGTGACTGATTGATTATGCAGACTTTGCTGTCAGTTTGCTGGCGCATTTTCGCACATGAAGCTTAATTCATCATTAAACCAACAGAGCACGCGAGAAAAATGGAAAGAGCGAAGCTCAAAGAGACGGGAGACAGAGACGGAGAAAGAGAAAGAGAGCTGAGGATGAGCTCCAATGCTCGCACGCAAAAGGGATAAAGGACTTTGTGTGGCATTGGAGTGTTTAATCTACTTAAAGCTAAAAGTCAACCCCCCAGTTGAACTTTCGGTAATTAGAATGCAAACTGAGACTGCAAGAACAACTTCTATTCATCATGTTTTCTGCATTTTGCAGCATATCAATTGAGTATGTTGTCTGTGCATTGGGAAAATGAATGAAAAAACTGATTGTATTTGTTTGTATGCAAGTGAAAAATGGGAAAATAATTTGCACTGCTTTGCAGCATGTAACTGAGAAGAACTAAAAATGTAACAACACATGAAATTCTAAAAATACAAATAAGGAAAACACTTGATCCCATTTTAATTGCAGAGAACATTCGATATTTGAATTCGAAAATCTGTCTAGTTTAGCTTTCACTCCTGAGAGTTGGTAATAACTGAGAAATGCACATGAAACGTGAAACACATTTCTCTGATTCAATCAAAACGACAATAACTCTTTAGTTTAGCGAGAAATCGCATTCATTTTGGCAGCTTGAGGCCATAAAATAGTGCAGCCAATAAATGCGGCTCCCAATGACGCACAACTTATTCAATGCGCCATAAAATCACATGGCTGTGGCCGAGATGCCAGCCAGACTCGCTCTCTTTCTGTTTCTCGCTGCGGCAAGTCGCATAAATCATGAGTCGCCGAAAGACTGAGCAAGGACTCTGAAGCAGCTGCAGAGCACTAAACACACACTAAGTGGATTTGTGAGCCTCTGAACGGAGTGTACAAAAAGTGTAGGAGAAGCGAAGGGGCTAACTTGGCCAAAAGGCAACAATGATAAGCGACTCTCAACTGGCTAGGTGGCAGAGTGTGTGTGGTGTGTGTGTTTGTGTGTGTGTCTGTGTGTGAGCATGTGTGGATAAGCTCGACTGCAATTTGTTTACTTTCGACATTTTTGGGTAAATATACGAACAAAAAATGGGTTATTACGAGCTTAGAACTGTGGCAAGAACTCTTGTCCATGGCCCTTGCTAAAGGCAACAAATTTACATGAGAGAAACCCAAAAAGGAAGCGAGAAATTTATGAACAAACAGATACCCTGTAAATGTAACCAGTAAACTCGAATTGCAAAAGGAAAACATATTAGTTTATTTGCTATAAATGATACTGAAGATTAAAGCTACTGTTAATTCAATTGCTTCTTTATAATTTGCAACTGTTTCATCCGATCATACCCTATAAGATGTTCATAAAGCTTACAGGGCAGCGGAGAAATAGACAAACGGTTGAACAGTGCGTATGCTTAACGCAAAAACGATTAAGTTGTTCCAAGTTGATTCGAGTCTCTGTTGCCCAAAAAATGTGTTTTGGCCAGCCGAGGTCAGGCTGCAAACTGGCAAATTGAAAAACAGCAAATGTAGTGGACCCCAAAAAACAAAACCGTGCACCTTGGCAGGACGGGGGCGGGGCAGGGGCGTGGCATGTATAAAGTTATGCGCATAATACGCACAGCTCACGTATTGGCCATAAAATACGAGCTTGATGCGGAGCGTGAAGCGGCGAGCGGGGAGCGGGGCAATCTAAAGAGTTGAAAATCTAAAGAAAATAGTCAAAAAACGAGCAGAGAAAAAAACTGGGAAAAAAGGACGAGGGAAAGAGAAGACAAAACAACAACATTGAAAAGAGGATTCGCTTATTCCTTTGGCTGGCTGGCTGGCTTTTTGCCTTCGTTTTGGCCGCTGCTGCTGCTGCTGTTGCTGCTGTTTTTTTTGGGTCAAGTTTATGCAGATGCCAAAGAAAAATGGAGAATGGGCGACAAACGCGCTTAGAAATTTTCGCACGCCACAGCCAAAAAGGGAGAGGGAAAGAGATGAGGAGACGGCATGTTAAAGAGCAGTTGTTAAAAAGGATTTACCGTTTTATATTTGTATGCGCCATGTGAGTGGATATTCAATGCAAGGGCGTGGGCGGGGCCAAAGGGGGAAGAAGGAAGCAGCGAGGACACATTGGTATGTGGCCAAGGCAAAGCATAAAAGAAAGTCAAACAAGAGTGGAGAGAGGTGTGGGGATAGAAAAAAACACATTTTGGATGCGGCGATTTCGATTTTGAAATTCAAATTCCAATAAATTTTCCAACGATTTGGCAGACAATGCAAAGCGATTCGTTTGCGATGCCATGCGATGAGCTGCGATGCGAAGCGAAGCCCTCTTTGGGAATTCTTTTTGCCCAGGATTTGCATAGCGAAGCGGCGATTGGATTTGGAATGGGAATGGGAATTGGAATGCGATAGTAAAGGGAGCGTTTCGACTTAAATATATGCAACAATTTGTTGACAAAGATGTCCTGTGATTCAAAATTAATGCGCTGTGTTTACACATGTGCCGTGGCCAGATTTCGCTCACAGAGATCCTTCGACCTGAGTTGTGCTGAAGCGCTGGCAAATGGTCAACAGCCTGCGGCTTTGCAGACCAGAACAACGAATTTAATTTCGAGCTGCTAGCCGTTGGATGGATGGATGATGTTGACATTCATTTGCAATTGCTGCTGCCACAACAACAAGAGCAAGCAGCAACAATTGCAATTGCCACAGCAACAGCAACATCAACTACAGCGAATTGTAATTAATTTTTTAACAGCCGCTGCTCGTTAGCAGCCGTCAAACCAAACCAAACCAAACCCAAAGCCGACGTCAAGGACGCAGCCAACTGGCAAATTAAAAGAATTGTCCCGACCTAGTCAACCCGACATGTAGCATGCAACAAAGAACAGAAACAACAACATGCTGCAATAAATAAAAGCAAAAAAAAAAAAAAAAAACCTGGCAATTTTAAGCTGCAATTTAAAATGGTAAAAGGGAAAAGCTGCTTATGCAAAGCCGCTACTCCACTCCGCTCCTTCGGACAACCCAGCAAATACCCTTTTAAAGTCTATCTAAAGGATTAGCAGTTATGCCACTGCACCGAGATTTTTATTCAATTATTGGCAATGAAGCAGCAATGCGTGGGCCATTCCTTTGAGAGCATTGCAGCAACGCATCTCGAACTGGAACAGATTCAATACACAGCCATTCATAAAGGGATTGACTGTTGCACTGATTTATATACTAAAGCAAAGGGAATTTGTGGATTCGATGAACAAATTGTGGGAAAGTTACAAATTGGTAATTAAAAACAGTTTCTCAAATAGAGAAACAGAATGCTTAGATTAGATGATTAGAAATATTTATAAATGTATTTAAATTGTCTATCACTCAGTTCACTGGTAATTCAAATCAGCATAGAAATGTGCTAAGCAACTATTATTTAATCTTAATTGAATTAAGTATGTCAACATTAAGTATACGTCTAGTGTGAATGTGTCATTGTGTTGTGTCCGGCTGTGCAAATCATTTTAGGCCAATTAATTGTAGTCGATTAACCAATCACACATCACAGCTGGCTTTTAGATGTAAGTTTTAAGCTATGCAAATCGAATCGAACGATCGAACGCTAACCATTTTGGCTTTCTCTTCTTCACACACATGTCTTTGCCTTTCGCCTCTCTTTCGACTCACAATCAAAACAAATCGCATCCGAAACGAAAACGAAAAATTATATAAATACAAAAACAAAATAATATCACAGCGGACATCATTCAGGATGTTACGCTCTAACGGAGCGCGCAGGCTGAAGTAAGTTAATGCAAAAGGACGACGCCCGCCGCGAAATCCTTGCGTAATGCTGCCAATGATGATGTTCACGATTTTCAGTTTCAGTTCCAGTTTCTAGCCTACTTTTCATTTTCTCATTTGCGTTTGATTCCTTTACTCACTTTTCGCCTGTTGATGTTTTTGCTTAACCACGCACACTCACACACAGCACACACACACACACACATATACATACATAGAGACACGCCCCCAACTTCACTTCATTGTGTGTTTGTTTCGACACAAAAGAGAAAACAGTTTTTGATTAGCATTTCGTCTTGTTGCTTTTTTTATTTATTTTGTTCGTTTGCCTTTCTGGTTTGTTTTTAATTGTTTGCGCATGAGTCTCAACTTTGTGTCAGTTTATATTGCCTCGAAACTAATTTAAACAATTTCGTTGCAGATTCACCATATCACGACGTAAGCGGCCTGCCCAACCCATACAACATGGAGCACATGGAACAGGACGAGGTGCTGCCTCCCCAACAGCACATGTCCCTCAGCTACGATGACAGTTTCGAGGGCGAGTATTCCACAACGCCGAATGCCCGAAATCGTCGTGTCATACGCGAAATTATTGTCTAAGGAGAAAGATTCCCCACACAGTAAACACCAACAACAACAACAACAGCAACAACTAAAACAAGAGGCAGAAGAACAGGCACTCCATCTTATTATATCTCACTCACTCACACATCTCTCATCATTCATCAGCATAATCATTAGCATCATCGTCATCAGCAGCAGCAGCGTCTGCAAGTAAAATCTCAATTCTTTACTTATTTTTTACTCAATTTGAGAAGTGGCCATTTTTGAATATGTTTGTTTTTAACATAATATTTGTTGTTATAAGTACGAGTATGATAACGATAAAGCTAGTTTAGTTGAGGGTACGTGTGTTGAGTTTTATTGGCAACGAAATGATATACGATAACGATAAACGATAATTAAGCATCGAGTTCTCTCACATTATCAAAACCAGCTCTAGTTAAGGCCGAGGCATCACACTTTGTTGTCCCACACACAAACCTACACGCTCACACAGAAACACACTTGCACTAAATGTTAAATACGAGCTACTCACTCTCCCTCTCTATATAGTATATATATCTGTATATGTATAGGGCAGCTAAGTTCGAATGTACGGTAAATACTTATGCTATGAGGTCCCAGTCGCATGCATTCGCAAGCAGATCAAACCCTAACTTTAAGCCATCAAATGTTGAAATGAGCAAAATTTCAAAAACTAAAACAAAAAAAAAAAAAAAAGTAAAAAAAAAAACAAAATTATATATATATTATATAAATAGATATATGTATCTCACACGTGTTTTCCGTAAGGCAGCAGCAACCGTTCACATAGCCGTTAAGAATTAATCGTATAAGAGTTGTGGCCACGCATTCAACACTTTGTCGCACAGTGCTCAGCAGTAGGCCACAAAAAGGGGCACTTGCCATCTGAATGCTGCCTACTTTGTTGAAGCCGGTTTGTGGCACAGTTTAGTTAATTACATTAAATTAATTATATTTATAACACAAATAATAAAGAACAGTACGACCTGCCACACAAATAAAAAATTAAATAAAATAATTTACATTAAAATAATTTAAATTTTTAAATAAATCTGATAAAGAAAAAAACAAGAAAAAATACAAAACAAAATGTTGCTTTAAGTAAGTTATAACGAAAACAAAAGAAATGAAACTTTACAAAAATTATTACAAATAATTCAAAAACTATATAGAAAATCAAGAAAAAAAACAGCAACAACAACTCTTAACTGTGCAGCCTGATGAAAAAAAAAGGAAAACTTTAAAACTAATTTGAAAAATTACAAAAACGAAATTCTTTAAATTGTGTTCTGTGAGCTTTCTGTTGAAATTCAAAATTTTTTATATAATTTGTAAAGTTAAAAGAAAACAAAAAAGTTATTTTTATATGTATTTTTATATAGAATATTTACTGATAACATTTTAAATTTTATGCCTGTTTGTTTTAATAGCATATCGCATATTATTGTTCAAAACCCTTTGTTCTCTTTTTTATGTGTTTTTTGCCACTTTTTGACGACGGCACAGAAATTGTGAAATTTGTGTTTGAGAATATGGGAGGCGATTTTTTGTAGCTAAGATTTAATTGTAAATACATGTGTAATTGTATATATTTACTTGATATACAAAGTAAATAAGGCAGAATGCGGCAAACTTAAATATACATAAATATATTTAAATTGTAGTTAATTTTAAACAATTTCAAAATGAATTTAACTAGTAAGCTAAAAAATTAAGCGAACCATGTTTAAAAGCAAATGCCACAACAAACTACGAATAAAGAAAAATAATAAAAACAAAAGCAACTACAAAAAAATCAACTGGATCGTGCATACGTGAAAATCTCGTTCAAGAACAAAAACTAAACACAAACGGATAAAACTGCAAAATGAATCTTTATTATATAAATTATACACGATGATATACATACATTATATATATACACATGCATATAACATATATACATCTACATCTACTTATTATTTGTAAATAAGGAAAACAGATATTTTAATTTCCAAAACGAAACAAAATCCATTAAAAATATATTTCCAAAAAAAAGAACTACAAATTCTTTTCATTTTTAAAGTTAAACTGCGGTTGACACAACAACATGAAAATCAACCTTTGCCTCGGGGGCTTAACACTTCATGGAATATAGTTTGTAAACTATTTTATGCATTTGTGATTTTCATTTAAATATTTTTGCTTTTGTTGTGTATTCGCAAATTAGCCCAAATATTTACTCACAGACACCGACATTTATTTTTGGTTGTAGTGGGTAAAATAAACAGAGATATTAACAAAATGATTTGCAGCAATAAGCAAAGTGAAACAAAACCAAAGAATTTAAATTAAATGCCATGTTTTTTGATGCGGCATTTCGACATTAATAAAGCGAGCGAAGGCAACAAGGACTGCAACAACAAGAAACAACAATTTGATTGGCACCAAATTTATAGCATGCAATTTGACTCGAAGTGGCAAGCAACAACAACAACAACAATAGCAACGATGGCAACTCTGGCGCCGGAAGTAACACGACACTTGACATTTTAATTTAATGCCGTGCGCAGACGTCGCTGACAACGCTCT
This sequence comes from Drosophila immigrans, assembly GCA_963583835.1. NCBI lineage: Eukaryota > Metazoa > Arthropoda > Insecta > Diptera > Drosophilidae > Drosophila > Drosophila immigrans. The sequence continues at coordinate 26,215,845 of OY757143.1, read as the reverse complement.
GCAGTCACAATAGCAGTTGCAGCTTGCAGCTTGCAGCTCGGAGCTTGCAACTTGCAGTTTGCACTTTAAGCAGCTGCAACCAGAGTTGACAGGCCAACAAAGGCTGTGAGTAAGGTAAGATGGTAGGGGGCAAGTGGACAACCTCTAACTGCATGCAGGTGCTGTGTGCGTGCGTCAGTCCCTGAAATCGATTATTGAAATTACGCATTAAGCAGCTATTTGAGATAAGTGCCACATTTCCCAGAAAATTAATTACAAATGCAGAGACCTATTTTCCAAAATGAAGCATGCAATTCTCTCAATAGCTGCATAGTATGTGCATTGTGTTGTCAAAATATTTCGACTAGAATTTCTGTCTTTCATTAGTAAATGATGCCCCAATTAGGCTTTCACTTGAATAAACTGGCACAATAATACCACTGAGGCTTCTGCAAATACGCACACGCAACGACAATATCCGATTTATATTTTGTGTATTTATCATCATCCACAGCTTATACTCTATTCAAATTCTCAGCTCATCAGTGGCACTTTTACGTGCAACATGTATTGGACAAGCGCTTTAATGAATTTAAATGTGAAAATCAACAGTCTTGATATATTCGGACTCATCCTGATGCATTTTCAAATGAAATATGATAGCGTCCAGCACTTGTAATTTATTGGTAAAAGCTAATATTCGCAGCTTGTAGGATTGAGAACTACAAGGACGATTTGAATGTCCTTTGCTTCAAAATTAGTCTTCACCAAGCCGTTTCGTTTGACATTGCTCTTGCAAAGATCAAACAGAGTATGACGGAGTATGGAATATTTGCCCTTTGTAATATGCCAAACGGTTTGTTTGAGAGTTCTCTAAATCATGTCTTACCTACCCCTTGAAAATATTTGAAGTCAATTTTTGGGGGGAATCATGAAAATCGATATTCGTAGTTACCCTGATTATAGAAAGACATGTTTTTGCAAAATTGTTAAGTATTAATGCCTGTTATTTATTACTTATCTTCAAGAATTTCTCAATTTAACTGGATAACTTGAAACTCCAGAGACAATTGTATGACAATATTAATTAGAGGTTATCATATTGCTTTATCGTTGATATCTACAATAGTCCCAGCAAACTAAAGAATTAAATAAATTGCAAATTTGCTTAAATTTGAATGGAATTCAAAGAATATTTTAATTGCAACCGCTTGCATCCCACGTGTGGCCACATGATGGGAATGCCGACATGAAATTAAATTTTAAATCTATTCAGGTGCTCAAAATAAAGCAGCATTAAAATGGACCACGAAATTTGACATATGGCAAAAAAAAAAGAGTTGTCAAATAGTAAATGTCAAATGAAATACGAGTGGCAAGTTCAGAAGGTGATGCTGGCTTCGAAAACGAATATGAGTATGGAGTATGGGCTTTGCACATGCCACATATGTAGGCCAAAGGGCCCTGCAGGCAAACGTATTTAAATTGCTCGAAGCTGGCTAAATTGCTGACCTGTCGACCTGACGACCTGGCGACCCAGCAACGCATTCATTCATATGTCAGCGAGTCAAACAAAAGCGGCATATGCAATTCATTTACTGCCATTCAGTACACGCCTATTTTTCCGTCTATACCACGCCCACGCGAGGGATGGGAAGTGGGGAGTAGGGGGCGGCAGCAACGTCAATTAAAGCGCTGCCGGTGCCGCCTAATTGGATTTATGCCACATTTATGTGTAGGTGCAAATTCGTGGAATTGCGGCGCGGCGAGGCTCGTGCTAAAAATCAGTGGGATAATGAGGCGACGGCAGGCAGCGGGCGGTGGCAGGGCGGTGTGGCAACGTGGCAGCGAGCAGCGAGTAGCGAATGAAGCTGTGGCAACCACAAAACTCGATGCGAAAACCCGGCCAACAATTGCAAGTTGTTGCCGTTGTCGTTGCCGTTGCGAGCAACTTTCGAGGACTTTAAATGAAATTACGCGCAAAACTTTCGGACCGAGCAATACCAACTTTTTGAAGAGATCAGCCAGGCCACAATGGATGGATGGGTGGATACGGGCAGGCGGGGAGTAATTGTGCGGAGTGGAGTTGGCTTTCGACAGGGAAATGGCATTTCTATTGCGGTTGCGGCAGGCACGCACTTGCAACTTGGCCCAACTGAGTTGAGGCAACAACGCTCTGCCACATAATGAGTTTCATAAATTAACACAAATTAAAGATACGAGCAAGTAATTTACCTATACGAAGTCTTCTCAATGGACGAAATTACACAACACACACACACACACACAGACAGACAGGACGGTGAATTGTAGTCGCCCTTTGTGCGAATGTTGCGGTCATTGGTTTGTAATTAATGCGACTAGAGCTCGCCCGAAAGGTAGCCTTGACTTGTCCAGTGGTCGCCTAATGCGGCAACGAAGCTGCCGCAGGCTTCACCACGCACTGTCTTCACTCGCAGTCACGGTGAAGCAAGCAGTGACTGCGACTGTGACTGCGACTGTGACTTCGACTCCTGCTGTGACTTGCGGTTGAGGCAGTGTTGAGTGCTTTTGTGTTTAATTTTATTAATTATCTGCGTAATCTTTGAAGTTGCCTCTTGTCCGCCCAACTGCCAATTGTCTGTCTGTCTGCCTGTCTGTCTGTCTGTCTGTCTGTCTGTCTGTCTGTCTGTCTGCCAAGGTGTAGCTGTGCATGTGTTTGGGCTGCTCTTGTGTGTGGTTCGCTGGAGGTTTGCAGCTCCGACTGCGCCACATTCATTAATCGCATCAGCCTGTACGTGTGTCTGTGCATTAAATGCCAAGCACAAAGTTGGCGAAAACTTTGCCCAGCTCCCGGGACATTTGAATCACATACAAATCCACACTCGTTAAACTCCAACTGAATAGCAGCATGCAGACAGCTAAATAAATAAATAGCTGCTATCCATATAACAGTTGATGCCATATCGATAAAATTGCACATAATATAATAATAATTTTTTACTAAATCGTAAATTCATTTTCAAATTAATCGCATTTATTGTGCAGGTTTCCGGAAATTTAACTATTGCGTGACACAAGTAATTCATTAAAAAATGTTCATAAATTGTCGCACATTTGCATATCAATCAAATGCTGAAATTATTATTTTAAATCTTTGATTACTTATAGGAAATGGTGCAAAAAGTTGACAACATTATCATTTAAAATCAATCAATATCTTGTTCAACATTAACAAATAAAATTGTGTTAAAATGTACATGATTTTTTTTCATAAATTGAATTAATTTTAGTTCTTTTGCTTGTTGAGAAATGTATCAAACTGGAGACTCTATGAATTATCTATTAAATAAAATTATTATTTACACGCAGCTAAAAAAAACTTTGTTACAAATCTACGCTGCCAAATTTGGTTGCATTGAATATGAAAATTACAATCAGTTAGTTAAACTCTGAAGAAACATGAATAGTCTCCAGCAAAGAGAGAGCGAAAATAGAGTCGGATTATTTGGGAAAACAGCACGGCGTCGGGACTGTGCCATATTGTTGCTGGCTGTCGTTGTGAATGTGCGATTCTGGGGGCTGGCATAGAAACAGAGCGGGCAATTAGGCCGAGAGGCGACCTCGAGCTGGCCTGCTGCTGATTCTGTTGCTGGCAGCAGCAGCAGCCGTAGCAGCTGCTTATTGTGGGCCAGGCTAATCCCGGCCACTGATTGGACTTACAGCGTTTGGTTCGGTTGTCTGGCAACCGCACTGGGCGACTGCAGCCACAGAGGATAAGAGGGCGGTGATGTGATGAGGGGGTTGCTCGCACGTTTCTCGCTGCGGCGTTATCAGGGGCTATTGAAAGATCTATATTCCCGGCGGCGTAATTTGAGCGCAAATATTGAAGTTTAAAACCAGAAGCGCTAATAAATGTTATAATCATAATGAGCAAATGTTTAAACAATGCCCATGCCGCGGCAACGATGGTCACGGCCGGGGGGATAATAACTCACACACACACACACACACACACGCCCAGTTGCATAAATTTTGCGGCGCCGGAAAGACGGCGCTGGCGATAAGAGCAAGAGCGAGAGCGAGAGCGAGAGACCCGGCGGCAAAGGCAATTCTCAAGTCAATGGCAATTGCAAATGGGAAAGCGCATTTATGGTTAAGCAACCCTCGTATCATGATTGTAATTATGAATGAAATTTGAATTGCAAGCGTGGCAAATGAAAGCGAAATTTCAAGCTGCTGCCAGTGCACGTGGCCCGGAACTGAGATGTAAGATGGGAGCCATGGAGCAGAAGGAGCTGCGCCTGCCTGGTCACGTGTCCTCATTGCCAGCGAATGGCGGCTCGGAAGTGCCAATAAGTAGTTGTCAATATTGACTGATTATCTCAACACGGGACGGAACGGGACCGAGGCGGGGCGAGCAGCGAATCACGATTGCGACTAGTTGCAGACTCGAGCGGAAGTAAACATAAATCACGGCAAAGATAGTAACAGGGGATGAGCGAGAGTGAGAGAGAGCGACAGTAAACCGGGCAGTGCAATTATTTAGCAGGAGATGGCAATAATTTAGAGCCGACAGCGTCGACAGTCGACAGACGACAGACGATGGGCGGCAGTTGACAGGAAGAAGCTGCTGCTATTTAGTTGCACTTGCAGGAGATGCGCATAATTGCATCTGATATCAATCCGCCCACCCCACACACACACACACACACCCACTCACACTACACTATATCATTTGCGTGGGAGTCAGATACAACATCTAAACGAGGAGGGTAGCAACTATTTCATTCGAATGACATATTTTTTTGTGCAATTAGTGAGCGATGACTTACTTGAGAAATAATATATTGGGCAATCAATCAAGCTGGTCCCTCTCTGAATAAATTTGACTTTCTTCTCATCCTCACTTTTAATCTCTATGCCTTTATGGCTATAGCTCTTTAACAAACCTTTTGACATTTAATCTTTTTGAATTTAATAATTTTACCCTTCATTTCTAATATATAACATAGCTTTAATATATTTCACTATATTTTTCTCTTTTTTTTCAGTTCAATCTTAGTCTTTCGCTCTCTGTCTCCTATTATTTTTTCTCCTTCATTCTCTCTCATTCCGTTTCTGTATATCGCTCACAGTTTCTCAATCGTTCACTCTCTTTCTCCTTTTGTAGAATGGCAATTTCCATTCTGAAATATGTAATCCAATGCCCTATTAAGATCGTATCATTGTTCTCTATACTTGGGGTCTACGCTTCAATACAATAACTACTTGTTTTTTTTTATTATTTCCCCACATATCAAAGGGTATTTAGCAGTCATATGAGCCTTTATAATGAACAACTTGTGTACACGCATTATCAGCCTGACTTCGAACTAGTCGAGAGACTTTGTGCAAAAATAAAACCCACTCACAGCATGAATCAAATACAAAAATATATGTGGATATTTATGCGTACAGAGACCGTCACAATGCCGAACAACAATGCGGACTTATCTCAAGCCTGGCTTATCGACAGTGCCGCGAGAACAAAGCTATGAGAATGCCGCGCTGTTGATGCCTCAGTCTTAGTTCGTGTTTAGAATGTCGCACAACTGTCGAGGATACGTCGCGTTGCTTCTGCTGTTAATGCAACAGCAGTGGCAGCTCGTTGAGGCACGCTGCAACCGAGCCGACCCGCTGGCCAACGGCAATATTATCCAGAGACGCAGCTTTCTGCGCTTTCGATGCTTCGACAATTATTTCCTCTTGGGCCGAGCAACGATCACCTGCACCTCGGACGGACGATTGACCGGCGAACGTCCCTTTTGTGCCAGTAAGTGCCAGAGTTACAGTTAAACAATAGATAGAGAGAGTATTTCTCTGAGAGTACACAGAGAGAAAACACGTTTCAAAATCAAGCATAAAATGTTGAATCAAGACCAACACGTTGCTCAAAATATTTCTAGAAACAGTACATGCATGCTACAAATATTATTGTTTATATTCTCAAATTACGAATATTCAATTTTATTAAAGTTAAGAACGAAAAAGTCTTAAAATGAACGCGAGACTTAAAATTTGTAAATCAAAAATACAATTTGTGATAATGAAATGATTTTTTTAATTAGACTTTATAGTATTCAGTTCACACATTTATTTTTGTATATTTTTAGTAATGATAATATCCCTAGATCTCACATTAGTTAAAGCTTTGCTAGGATTGAAAATTCTTGCTTTAAATCGGAAATTTGCATTCCCTGAATTTTTTCAGGAACGTACAATTCTTAAATCCAAGCATTTCAATCTGGTTTTTCGAACGCAATGTTTCTCTCTGTGTGTGCTTGTGACTCATGTCGCTTAATTATCTCTACCAAAAACCAGGGCCGGGCTGCATGAAGCCGCCAAATCCGGACGATGGTGAGATCGAAATGCAGCGTGGCCTGACTGCTGTGGTCATCTGCAAGGAGGACTTCGTGGTCGCCGGCAATGCGCTGGCGAATTGCAATGGCAACAACTGGGATCGCCAGCTGGGCATGTGTCGGCATCGCAACCACACGCAGGGCCACGCCTGCGACTTCGAGACCGAAGATCAATGCGGCTGGACGAGCCAACTGGGTCTGATTCAGCCCTGGCGACGAGTCGCCACCGTCGGCCACTTCCACTCGTACCGCACGGGACCTCGACACGATCACACCCTGCAGAATGCCTATGGCGGGCACTACATGCTGATGGAGACGAACTCATATGCCTCCGGCGCCCATCACTTTGTCTCGCCCATTTATCCGCGTGAGCTCAGCCTGAAGACGGCCTGCTGCTTCCGCTTCCATTACTTTATGTATGGCTCCGGCGTGGGCACCTTGGTGGTGTCGGTTAAACCCTACCAGATGCGACTGAACGAAATGTGGGATTATAATCCAATGTATGTGACGTTTGTTTGGCACTGTTGAGCGGATGCCGCTGATAAGCTGATGTTATGTTGCTTCTCTCTCTCTTTAGCTATCAGAAGTTTAACGTCTCGGGCAACTTGGGCAATCAGTGGCTGGAGCACACGATTCGCATCGACGAGATGACCCAGGACTTTCAGGTGGTGTTCACGGCCACCAATGCGAGGGCGCATCTGGGCGACATCGCCATCGACGATGTGCAGCTGATCACGGGCAAGGAGTGCGGCATGGGCAGCATTACGACCACCACGGAGGAGCCGGTTGTGGACACCAGCGAACCGGTTGCCTTTGACTTTAGAAGCTGCGAAGCGCGCTGCAATCAATCGCATCCTCTGCAGGATGATTTGGAGGATTTATTCTTCATTGTGGGCTGTGCATGCGACGAGCAGTGCATTGATAACACCAACTGCTGCCCCGATTACTTTACCCTCTGCGTGCTGCCTTTGGAGGAGACAACAACTGTTGCAACAACAACGACGACAACGACGACGACGACGACACCGAAGCCAACCATTAGGACGACAACTCGAAAGATGATTCCAAGAACAACGCCACAGCCAACAACGACAACCAAAAAGAAGACAACCACCAAAAAAACAACTCCAACTACCACAACAACAAGAAGAACTACACCACCCACAACAACAACAACAACGACAACAACGACGACTACCACGACGACAACTCGCAGAACTCCAGTCACTACCAGAACAACGACAACAACAACACCTAAGCCCACAACAACTACAACAAAAACAACAACTACTACTAGGGCAACTACAACAAAAAGCACGACTGCAAAAGCGGAAGGTAAATATTCAAGACGATATTTTATTTTTTTTTTATTTTTATAGAAATGTTTCTTTGTAGAAATTAATAACATAAATCCCAGTAGTTCAAAAAACTCTTTCAAGATCAATTTCATTAAATTACTTTTTTTTTGGCAGTCGCTTAGAAAAAGGAAAATATTCAACAGCTAAGCATATTCAGAAAAATCTTGTTAATATTTCGAAACATAAATATCAAACATGCAAAATATTAGAAAGTTGTTTTAAGAAATGTTTTATCCAAAACAAAGCGATCCCTAAATAGAATAGATTATTAAACCAGTTTAGTTAAGTGATCGTTAATAATTATTGCAATGTCGCTTAATTTCTGAAATTCGTTTTCTTTTCATAGTATCCACTCATCGTCCTGCCCATCCTCGCGGCCATTACAGCTGGGCAGTAGACCCGAAGGATCTCGCGATTAACGCCGAGAGCTCCTCAAGTTCCACTCCCTTCATGTGGTTGCTGCTGTCCATCGTGCTGATCATTATTCTGGCCAGCGTGCTTTATCGCTGGCGTCGACCCAACGGCGGCGTCATCGAGAAAGCAGTTAGTTTTCAAAAGACTCTGGCCAAGCTGAGAAATGCGACGCTGCCAGGAGGCAAACGCCTGGGAAGAACCGAAGCGAACGCGCCGCTCTGTGAAAATGGCGATGATGATGAGAATGACAACGATGTGCAGTTCGAGGAAATGGGCGTCGATATTCGGAATGTGACACAGCTTTAACTCAGTGCCCAATGCCAACTCAACTAATTTTAAATGTTAAAACACGCCATTAGCTAGCCTCTCCAAATTGGCCTTAGAGTTTACAGATATTTTTATAAAATCTACTATAAACACAACTTAATAAAGAATGAGTTTAAATTTAAAGATTAAATATACAATTATTTAGCAAATGGATCACTATACACAATATGCATCAAATCCTAAAAGGATTTCGTTACCATATTCCCAGCAAAACATTAAATATTCTTTATACAGATATTTCTATAATATTTGCTTACTCGTAAATAATAAGGCATCTGAAAAAAATATATACCAATTATTTAGCTAATGGATCTCTGTCTAGATATTCGAGTATATCCAATAAGCATAAAACATTTCGCGAATAGCAACACAATAATCTTGTGATGACCTTTATCATTAGATCGTATTAAATGTAAATATTTTAAGAATATATCCCAATTATTTAGCTAATGGTTCAGTTCAGATATTTGAGTATATCCAATAAGCATGAAATCTTAAAAGGGTTTCGTGCATAGCAACCCAATAATCTTGTGATGACCCTTATCGTTAGATCATATTACCAGCGAAGCAGTTAATTTCCTATTTGGGTATAAAAGGAAATCAGATAAGTTTTCTCATAGATGTCTAGATCGATTAGGGTCGAATAATGTCTGAAGTAGTGCATGGTTAACGAGCAGATTCGCCGCACTTACCTCGCTGGATCTTTTAATGAAATTTCTGGGGTATCAGCTGGCATTGCCGTGGGCAACACCCCGCTGCTGTTGCTGTTGCACGTGGCACGTCGTTGCTGGTTATGCTGCGGCTGCAACCACCAGACGCCCACTTGCTCCGTCTGGTTGTTGTTGTTGTTGTTGTTGGCGTGGCCTCAACCACCCATTACGAGGCCAGGCTCATGTTTTAACAGCGGCTTTTGGTTGTGATTTAGTGGCTGGCTACGACGACGACGTCGTCGGCTTAACGTCTGGCCAGACCAGCTCACCCCTCGCCCGCAAACGGACGCGTGCTGCCGCCTCCCCGCTTGATGCTGCAACGTTAACCGTTTTGTGCGGCACTCAGCACAATTTTTGGGTATTTCATGCAATTATTGCTGGGCAACAGTGGGAATCTCCATCTCCAGCCACAAAACCGAGGACAACCACCAGCAGCAGCATCGCAGCATCGCAGCATTTGCACGCTCAACAAATTTTCACAAGATTTTCACAGCGTTCGGAAAAGCGTTGCCCAATTGCGCGGATTTTAGAATTTATTTTTTCTTTGCCTTTCCATTTCGTTTTTTATTTTTCGCCTCTTTTGTGTGGTGTGAGCTGCACACCCTTGTCAGCGCTAGCAGCTCCTTTAGCAACCCTCTTCTCCCCTTACCTCCCTCTTGGGTGCTGTGTTTATCCTGTTTGCCTTTGTGATTTAGCGCCCGTTGCTCTATCGACTTCTCACACATCATTTGACGAAAATTTTTTTAATTAAAATGGCATTTTGATGCGGATGCAAAGACAGGAAATATTTAGACGACGCGGCGACGCGACAACAACGCAGACTTGGGGGCAGACAACGAACGGGGGCGGGGCTCTGTTGAGTAGACAAAAGGGGCGTGCCTCGAGACGCTTTTGGGGCATTTTGCTAATGCGCATTGAGCCCTAATTAAATGTGAAGTACGGCTGCTTAGCAGTGTGTGTGTGTGTGTGGGGAGTAAAAGGGATTGGGATTTGAATTGGGGGTGTGGCATCGTAAATTTCCAGCTGCTTGACGAAAGACACGCATCTGGCTGGCGCCCCCAACAACATTTTTGCATGCCACCCGCAGCAAACGTATTGCGCGTTATCTTCTGGGGCAAGCCCACACTAGAAGACGCACCCCATGCAGCCCCTTGGGGCAACATTCCTTCCTGCCCCAACCACACACACTCACACACACAATCCGAATTCGAGTCACAGTTACTGTAACAGTTTCAGTCGCGCGCTTATCGCCGCAATAAATCGCATTAATTTATTGTCCTCGTCGCATATTTTGTCCACTGAGCCGGGGCTTCACTGCGACCAGCAACAATTTAATGGGCTTGTCCCTCGCCTGAGAATGCCACAGGGAGTGCGTGTGTGTGTGAGGGGCACAATAACCGCCCAGAGCCATTGGCCAACCGTGTTATTATTGTTTTTCATTTAACACTTTTTAGTGGGCCACCTGAAAGTATGCAACGTGCCACATGCCGCATTCTATATGCATGTATGCCATTCTATATGCAACATGTCACAGGGAAAACCGCAACGCAGCAGGCGAGACAAAAACTTGCAACAGCAATGCACAACTTGCACAAGCGACTCCCTCGTGTGGCGAGTTCTGAAACTTGGCAGCAAAGTTTGCGATGTACGTGGGGAAACCCAAGGTTTGCGATCGGCTAAAGATATAGACAATAAAGAGTAAAACAGATCGGGCGAATCTACACAGGAGTACTCGAAAATCATCTCAGAAATCACATGTTTTAGCGACAACGAGAAGTTTTTGGAGCTAAAGCTTTCCAAACACAATTTAGTAGCAGTATTTTGCATAAAATGTACATTTTATACTTCTAGGAAACTTCAAAAAAGTTTAAGCAAGTCCAAAGAATATAAAATAACTACAAATCATCTGAAATTTAGAATTTTGTAAGCTCAACTAAAAAAATTAATTTTTTTAATTTAAATGATGATATATGCAGAAAATATCAATATCATTTACAAACTGAAACGTTTACAACATAAAATAATTTTATGGTAAATATAATCATATTATCTATATATGTTATTTGTATCTTGTAAACTGATTAAATTAAATAAAAATAATATAACTATACTCATGTTAATATATTGTTGACAAGTCCAATTCCCAGAATAGAGATTGAGGGTTTATCGAGCCAAGCAGCTATGCCAGTTTCAATCTCTATCAAATGCAAATAATAATAACATAGTTATAACAATTATTCAACTTACCCCAGAGATGTAAATAAATTGCTTAAGGGCAACGCTATCGTCGACTATTCCGTAATAATTTTTCATTGAGCAAAAACTTGATGTTGTTGTTACTGCGTTGCGTTCCTTTTTATCTGTGTCAGCAGCTTTTCAGTTAGCTGTTGCAATCTCCAGGCATTGGTCATGTGCGAAATTGTTGCCGAGATGCTTATCAGCAGACGCCAACCGACCAGTTTGCAGGAGCTGAAAAAAGAGGGGGAGGTTGAGGCGGAGCGTTGGAATATTTATAATGCCATGGCTGCAATTTATTATGCACTGGCACTGCTGCAGTGCCTGTCTGGGGATGTCTGGACGAGGGCTACTCCAAAGTTGTTGCATGGCCAGCGCCAGAGGCCACTCGCCAAAGATGTCACCTGGCCTGCCTAGCCGAAAAGCCTCGTCCAAGATTTATGCACCCGAGTTATGGCGTCACACAGAAGGCAACTTTATCGTTCGACAGCGTTTTTGTTGTTGGTTCTAGTTGTGGCCAGAAGTGGCCGGTGTAGGACAGTGTAGAACAGTGTTCAGAGCCCCTCTCTACACACTCCACACACATGTCTGCAGCTCTCTGTTTCTTGTTGCTACTGCTTGTGTTGTTGCCCCTTCCGGACACTTCCTGTTGCCGTTGCACGTTATCAGCACAACAATTTCTTGTTGTTGCCGAGGCTTCTTGCTCTTTCTTTTCCGCACTTTGCAGTTATTGCTATTCTAGTTTCTTATTTATTTGTTTTTATTTTTGCCGAGTATTTGGTAAACTTTCTCGTTAAGTCATCCAATGAATAAAGCTCTCGCAATTCTAATTTCAACAGCAGATATAGATAAACCCTCAAAGTAGCGTTTGTATAAATAATACAAATATAATATTTCTACTTAATATTTTAATTACAATTTATATAATAAATTGCCTCATAATTTAGTATTCAAAGTAAATAAATAACTCTTAAGTTTAGGTTTTAGATTTTTAAGATTTTTCAACATAACTAAATTCCCTTTCGAGATTAGCACATCCAAATTGCAAAAAGCCCATTTGTAATTATGTATTTCTAAATAATTGAATTTTCTATTAATTAAAATTGAAATTAAATGTATTCTATTTCAAATACAACTTAATACAGATATAGGCATATAAATATAGTAATTAAAATAATACTTCATATAAGCCTATCTTTAGTTAGCAAATTAATCTAACAAAACCAAAAATGTACATCTTAAATGTCTGCTATCAGTTGTTTTATCCATAGACCTTTATCACTTACTTCAGGGTAAGTGCGAAACTCTTTGTTAGCAAATTGCATTAAAGCCGAACGATAAGAGCCCGCTTTTTAGAAGAGAATACAACCATATACTTCTCTTTCTCTCCCTCTAGCACTCCCTCTCTTTCAGGGTCCCTCTAGTTCGGTTGGTCTTGTGCCGATAAGTCCTAATTGTGTAAGGGCGTGGGCTAAGCAAAAGTCATACTCGTTGTCTGCGTCATCATTATAATGATTGGGATTGGTCAGCAGTGGAAAACTAATTAAGCATCGCATTTCATTTCCAATTCGGTTGCTCTGGGGAGTCGGGTCGAGTAATACGAGAAGGAGAACGATAGCAAAAGCAGAAGCGGACGAAATGAAAACACCAAACTGAGGAGGAATATTGAGAGAACTGAAATCGAAATATAAGCCAAATAAATTTCGGTTGCCAATGCGCTTTCATAATTAATATGAACCAATTACAAAGGGCAACAACAACCGGACGAGCCAAAAAATAAGCAAACTGAGAGCTCGTAATGTATATTGAAGCGAAAAGAAATATCTAGAAACCGAACATAGCAGCTGCTGTCTTGGATTGATGTGTGCATTACATAAGCACTAATCCGCATCCGCATCCGTATCCGCATCCGCACTGCCTCACATCTTTCCCTCTCCCTCCCTGTCATTCGTTCTCAACTGCAACACAAATAGTAAAATGCGAAATGAATGAAAAGTGCAACGACAGCAAAAATACTCCAACTTCCTCTTTCTCTCTTCCTCACCCAGGATCATCATCATCATCATCATCATCATCATCATCATCGTGCTCGTCATCTGCCATCATCTAGCAGTCCGACGACCAACGAAAACATATCGAAAATCAAACAATTGTCTTTAGTACAATGGAACACAGAACATTCATTGTGCTGGGAACACCCAGCAATTGATGTATTCCTTCTGCCTGCCACTCTGCCACACTGCCACACTGCAGCACCAACTCCTGCCGCAGTCGCCGTCGTCGTCGCATCGACTGCCAGCAGAAGCTTTGCTTGGTTTAATCAGCAGCTTACAAGGGTAAGCAATGGAGACGGGGCGCCAAATGGACAGATAAAGTCGGAAAGTGAAAAAAGTTGTAGAAAATGTCATGCACATTGCACGAATTCCAAATATCCTCAAATCAGTTTACATGTGGTCATCATTTGGTTTTCATCAGCAACAAGATCTTTTCAACGCATCTTTTCAAGTTTTATTTCTTCCCAGTACGGTACAATGTATTAAAAGAATATTTTGATTTTGGTTTAAAACTTAAGAATTTTGGTTTTCATTTTTGAGGGGAATAAATAATTAAAGTCACTAAACCATTTTAATTGGTTCAGTTGTCAATATTTAAAAATAAAATTTTTAAATATTTTCATCATAATTTTAAGTACTTTGAAATGTTTTCTAAATTATAATTTATACATGTTACTAAAATAGACAACCTTTTAATTTAAATACAATTATTTTAATATTTTATTCATTAAACAAAAAATGGATTTTAGTTATAAGCTTGGGGATTTTGATTTTCAGTTTCAAAGCGGAAAACGTCATTGAGATATTTTAAATCGAGTTGCGAAAATTTAAAAATATTTTGAAAAATGATTCTAAATGTTTTAATTCATTGAGAAATTTAAAAGTATTTCGAAAAGGAATTACTCATTATAAATATTGAGTTCTTAGCAGTTAGCACAATAACAAAATATAAAAATCATTCTCATAAATAAGAGAAATATACTACCTTAAGGACATGTACATAGTTCTAACAATTTAAATTCATATCTTCAACATTTTATATCTTTAAGAGTTAACAAACTATTTTTGCAAAAATAAATAGCACTCAATAACACAAGCCATCAAAAACTCCCTTTCGGTGTTCTTGCCAATTGCACGTTACATTATAGGGTAAATGCAAGTGCATTATGAGAAACTTCCAATAACCGAGGGAAAATGCGATCTATCAAAATGAAATTGAAATCTTTTGCTCATTTTTGAGCTGGTAGAAAACAGTGGGATACGGATACGGATACGGATTGAGATTGGGATTGGCAAAAGGGATTGGCAATGGCAGCAGTCGAGTGGCATTGCAGTTTGTCTTTGGGTTGACTTGTCGAGGCGGCGACCACGCCCCCAAAAATACACGAAGCCCGTGCCGCACTCGCCCAGCCTTGGCCATGTCAATCAATGTCAATAAAACAATTACTGTCACTTGCAGCTGGCGGGCGCTGCGACTGAGACGAATGTCCCTCTGCCTGGTTGGACGACGGTGTCATCTTCGCTCGGCGCACTCCAGAAGCAACTTGGAGTTGGAGTTGCAATTGGAGCAGCGAACAGAGGGGGAGGGAGTGAGCTACGAAATCGAAGGCATGCTACATGCTGCATGTTACATGCTACATGCTACAGAGACGGCCACTCAGCGTGTGGCAGGCAACCCAACTCGCTCTTTCTCACTCCTTCCTTCGCCCGCATTTTGGGCAAATGTTTGCGGTTCGAGGCAAATACCCTTCGCTGGCAATAAAACTCAGGCGGTTGCCGTTGTTGTTGCCTCTGCTCTTGCTACTGTGACAAATCGTTTGTTTTAGACGTCGCTGCCATTGGCATAATCGCACAGTCATTGCAGTTTGTGCCTGCCCCCAACCCAGTCTCCAGTCTGCAGCCCTCAATTCACTCAACGCTGCATGCCGCAGTGTCGCTGCCATTTCCAGTAGTAGTAGTTGTTGTTGTTGTTGTTGGTAAAGTTACAATGTATCTACTTTTGAGTTACATTGTCTCGCCATCGAAGTTGCGTTGACAGCAGCCATCGTACTCGTCCTCGCCGCCTTCCTCGCTCTGATCCATGTCCCCATTGTCGTCCTTTGCAGTCGTCGTCACACTGCATTTGCGGGTTTTTGGCCACATGCATTATACATGCCACTTCCCCACCGCCCACCGTTCGATGCCACAACTCATGCTGCTGCTACTTTGGAACACGGTTGTAGGCAGCCTTTGGCAAATTGCAACACATGACAAACTTTGTGTTTAGCCAACAGTGGAAATTACAACGACAATGCCAGCTGAATGGGCGGCAAAAGTTGGCAACGTTTATCGGGAAAACTCACTAAAAATGATTGTGCAACTCCGATTGCCACAATCTGCGTGACTCGCCCTTTTCCTCTCTCTTTCTCTCTTTCTCTCTCTCTCTCATGATTACCGACTAGCGACTACCAACTTTGTATATAACTCTTTAACTGATTGGGAGTTGTACTCAACTAGAAATTCCATCACGTACAATTTATAACTCACTTAATGTTCTACAAAAAAGGATGAGTAATTGGAATTGCCTCAGATTAGAGATATGCTATTGTTACAACTCCTATTTTAATTAAACACGGTCGGTTTTATGTCTGTAATGAATTATGAAATCCAGCAAGAGCATAATTCAGTGTTGCTCTTTTAAATAGTTTAAATTTATATAAGCTCTTATTTAATGCTTTGATTACGAATGTAACTAATGCTTTAATGTTTAATTAGCAGTTGTTAAACCACATTAATAATTCCAAATTATATAAGAGTATGTTAATATAACAATTCTAATTATTTGTTGAATAATGGTAGCTATATTTTAACGTTAACTATTAAGCGGCTAAAATATAATTTATAAGAATCCCACAACGTCATTCCCACTCTTTGCTGTGCTATTTTTTAAAGCATTTAGTGCTGACGAAGTGCATAAAATAAAACTCGGATGAATTTATGAAATATGCAAAATACTGTCATGGAAATTGCCGAAAGAATTTCAAACTGCCAATGACAAAAGATCGCATAATAAGGGAATCAAGTTGCGGGAATAATAATAAAAGTCGGTATATAGAAAAACTAGCTCATAATTCGAGAGTAAAATTAGGATAATTACATAAATTGTTTTGTTTATTTAATATTATTCCATTTCATTTGGGCACACATTATATGTGATTCAAATTATTTTTGATTTAATTCTCGTGAAATTTGACAAAAGTTATTCGACGAGGTTTGTGGATTCTGCGGCGATGGCAATTTGCAGATTCGATGCAGCTGATTCGATGGCGCTTAGTGCAAATGGCAATCATAACGCCAAGAGACGCGGCGAAACTTGCATTTATTTTGTTTGACTGACTGCAACAATGTTTGGCATCAAATTTCGATGACAATGTCGACGTCTACACAACAAAGTCACCAGATGCCTCAAGGTAGCGCCAGAGGCTGTTGATGGAAGCGGGGATTTTTGGCATGCTAAGCAAAACTTTCGATGCAAGTGTGGACAATACAAAGCGGTTCGTGCCGCAGCCATAGCAGCCATAAAGTAGACAATGCGAAGTGATGGGGCGTCTAAGGAGTCGCTGGAGGAGCAGTCTTTGGCGCCTGACACGTAAACCATTTGGCACGCAATGCACTTGGTGACTTGCTGATGTTGACGCACATAAAATGTGAAATGCAGCGAGGCGGAAGGCGGCAAGTGGGGGCGGCAAGTGGGGGCGGCAAGTGGGGGCGGCAAGTGGGGGCGGGAGGCGGAACTCTGTACAAGGTGGCAGCTGCTGAATTGGATGCTGTGAAGCTTGCCGCCAAGCAATTTGCCAGCGACTGAAGCTGCCAGTGGCTCACACAGCATAATGCGATTTGGGAATTGATTGTGCACAGGCCACTAGACAGTGTTGTGCAATTGTATGTGCCCACACACACACACACACATGCGACACACCCACAGTCTGCATTCATTTTACGCAAATTACATTTTGTATTTTTATTTTGTATTCTGTATTATTTTTTATACGCTGTCTTTGGTCAACCCTCAAGCACATTTTGTTACACTTTTTAATATGGCATTCATCAACGTCGTCGTCGCCGTCGCCGTCGCCATCGCCGTCGCCGTCGCCTAGATGATGCCACTTGTGGACTGTTTGTAATCCTGTCATTCATTTTGACTTTATTGACATGGCAGCCGACCAAGCAGACAAGACCGAAACTCAATCCAACAGAGCAGCAGGCTGGCAACTGTGCGCTCTGGCCTACGCCTGGTCACGTGTTCTGCACAATTCAATTTGAAGCATGCCACAAGCCAACCATCCAACCCAAGTATCCCACCACCCACCCACACAGCCAGACGCATTTTGATTCATCGGACTGGCATTCTTAGAGTTCTCAGAAAGCCTTGTATTGCCCACTTCTGTTGCCACTAACTACAACATCGCAGCAGCAGCAACATCAACGGCAGCTAGCGGGAGGCAACGAAGAACTGTCGCTGATTGCGTTGACAACATTTTGCCATTGTGCGTCATGCGTTGGACACCTCGCTTCCCTGCCCCACGCTTGCCCTGCGGCACAACGTCTGTTGTGCTCGTCGCAGTCGCAATGCCTCGAAACGTATATGTGAGAGACGACAGCTCGTAAATCTCACAAATGTATGCACCCCTCCGGACTTGCCCCCAACTCCCGCCCCGCCTTTGCGCCTCACTCGTTTACCGGGCGCACACAGGACAACTGGCAATTGTGGCAGCTCTGACAGCGGGCACTTTTCAGCCGACGCCGCTGCCTTTGACAGCCATCGTAGTTGTTACCCCGTAAATTTGTAAGTAAGCCCCACTCCCCCCTCCCCCGCATGGCATTGTGCTTATGGAAATACCCGAGGCCAGCATCGACATTGTCCCTTGCTTAGCGCGTAGGTAATTGCAACAATTTTGTCGTGAGCTTCTGCTCTCGGTTTCAGCTGATTTACTTGTTTGGGTTTTGATTTCCCACACTGTTTGTTTCTGCACCACATTCTGCCAGGTAGTTCGGGCAGCACTCTCTAATGATTTAATATATGCAGCCTCTACCACTTCAGCTCGAGTCAACGCTCCCCTGTATGCAATAGATGGATTTAGGCAGAAGGTGCTTCAATTTATACATTTCATAACAATAGTTGAGGCAGCAGGCCGCTTAATTATGCGCAGGCAGGCAGCCAGACAGCGGCTGCCACGCCCCCACATTTGGGATGGCGAAATACACAATTAACAAGTGTACAATATTCAAAAATTTGCGCACAGCAAAAGCTGTTTGTGCGTCAACTAGCAATAACAATGCCATAATTAAGCGGACACGAATTCGGCTATGAGCGACTACAAAATACTTATTTTAAATAGATAATAAAATAAATAATAAAACAAAATCAGTTTTTTATTGGTCTTATCTCTGTTAATATGGAAAACAGAACTGTACAAAAATCGTGTATGTTATTTATAAGTTAAAACAAGTAAGAAAGCTACAGTCGAGAGTGCTCGACCGTATGATACCCGCAACCCATTTCGAGAGAAAACAAAAAACTTAAATGATATTTTAACAAAAAATATACCAAATATACTAAAACTTGTTTTTTTGTATATATTTGAAAATAGCGGATAAAAATCCACAACATCCTTATGGTCACACTGTCAACTAAACAAACAAAGCGCGGGCAGCTGCAAGTGAATTTGCATATAAAATTGATTCTTTAATAACTTCCTTGTTTTTCATTCGATCTCAACGAAATTCACAGGAATCATTGAGAATATAATTATTATTATGCATACCAAAATTCAATGCTCTAGGTCTATTATTACGGATTTTACAGACTTTTGGGGGCGGAAAGGGGCGTGGCATCCAACTTTTGAAATAAACTTGATCTGCGTAGGACCTATAGGAGTACTGTCCCCAAATTTGATAGCTCTAGCTCTTATAGTCTCTGAGATCTAGGTGTTCATACAGACGGACAGACGGACAGACTGTTGACACTGATCAAGAATATATATAGTTTATGTGGTCGGAGATGCCTCCTTCTGCCTGTTACATACATTTTCTGTTGGCACTAAGTCATAACACCTTTCTACCCTATGGGTAGCGGGTATAAATACCGTTTGAACAGCATTAGTTATTTAACAAATGTATGGAACTTAAACTGCATTCTGAATCCTCACCCAAAACATTCAAAATAATAGAGACATTTTTGTAGAGAAGATATTGAAATTTATTTATTTTTAATCTAGATATCAAGTATATTAAAAATGACATTTGTTTAAGCCGTATTAATTATTGTATATAAATACGTATATTTTAAATTATTTGTATAATTTTTGTAATTAATATCATTTTGGAATGGCAAAAATATTCCTTTCGAAATGGTAAACTATTAACACACAATTTCGTGGAATAACCTATATACCCAAATTTATCATTCAGTGAGTACAACGTGCAGCGAAAGAAGAATTTTGAAGGGTTGTTAGCAACAAGCGGGGCAGTGCTTCAGTCCCATGCTGCCCCATTCTTGGAGCTGCCACGTCGGGAATTGAGTGCGGATTGAAGGGACTCAACTCAGAGGGTAGTCAGCGTGAGCTGGACAGTAGTCGCAGATTTCTCACTTTCTCTTGCAACGCTGGCGTTTTCCATAAGGACTTTATTACTTTTTCATTTCGTTTCATTTCGTTTTAATTTTATTATGAGCCAAAAGTGGCACGGAGAGACGAACACAGACAGTCAGAGATAGAGAGCAAAAGCGAAACCAGGACTCTGTAGTGGACGAGGGACGAGGGCGAGTTTGTTGTTACACACAACGAGAAAGGAGATACAACAGCAGGGTAACAACAAAAAGTCGAAGTAGATGGTAGTAGAGGAAGATGAAAATGAAAATGAAGATGAAGTTCCAAGGGGTTCCACAGTTGAGCTCGATTTCAGTGTCTCTGGTTAACTCCGTCCGTGGCTGGGTCTGAGCAGCACGAGCGAAACAATTTTTAATTAAATTCTGTGTGTATTTTATACAAATATGAATAATTATTTATGGCAGCCGGCTGCACGCATAACAAATACAAATACAAACACAAATACAGATACAGATAGAAGAATGCGTAGGCAGTTAATGCCAACAGCAGCAGCTCCAGAGCCCTGATATTATATTATATGTTATTATCTCTCCGACTTAAAATAGAAAATGAACATCAGGCGCACCATTTGGCATATTTCCAGGCAGAGCGCGCCGTCGACGTCGATTAATTGTCGAGGCTTTTTCGAGGCTCGAACACGAAAGTGTTGCTCTGCATTTAAATTGCAGATGATTATTTAAATTTCGCATACAATTTACATAATGAAGGTCGCCTCTAAACTCGCCCTTCCCCGCCGTTCGCCGTTCTCCTGCTGCCTTCACTGCTGCTCAAATTAATCAAACAAATTGCTTGGCAATGGACAGCGTGGAGAGAGAGAAACACGAGCATGTATATTCAACTACGTATTGGCGTAAAGAGAGACTCCATAGCAGTCCATAGAAGTCCATGGCAATCTATGGCAGTCAGTAGTCAGCAGACAGTCGCTTCTTTTGCCACAGCTATCAAATGTAATTTGCAAAAATATTTGCTTTCAATATTGCGAGTCGAGAGGTCTTTCTTCTTTCACTCTGCATAGTTTGTGAATAGTTCAGCTGAGCTCAACTCAACTCTGCCTAAGTAGATCAACTAATCTCTTCCAAGTAAGTCATAAGGTTATTCCCTTAAACACTTTCGCTGTAGTTTCAACAATTGCCAAGGCTTAAGTTAAACTTGCAACTATTTGATGAGTTCAATTTGTTTGTCTTCAATTTACGCTCAAACGTATTCCGTGCGATATTTTTAGACTTTGCTCAATAAATTCAATATTAAATTGTCGCTGTAATTCGCTTTGTGGAACATCTAATACTAATAAGAGTAAGCGCAGCACATATGCGATTGACCATCGACATTAGCATTGCAAATTCCATCAGTTTTCAATCAGTTGGCTGCGCCTCTACGATTTTCGCTATTCGGCGGATGGAAAGGCGGAGAAGGGGGGAAACACAGCTGCTTTTGATATGGCAATTAGCTTAATTCGATTAAAATGCGCTGTGGCTGAGTGTGTTTGTGTGTGTGTGTGTGCGCGGCCAAAAGTGTTGCAAATATAAATTTAAATTGCGCACGCAGACTGTTAAATGAGGAGTTGTTGTCACCCTCGATGTCGATGTTGTTTGCCGCTTTTAAATATATTATTCATGGGCTTTGTGGCCGCATTGTATTATATTACAAATATTATGTAATACAGCGAATAATGTGAATGCAATGAATGCAAATATCAATTCACTTTTAGCATATTAATTGAATTTTTGCATTTGTCGTGTTGTCTATTTGGCCCCGCTTCACATCGTCTCGCCCTCTCCTCGGCCTTATTGTTGCTTTCGTTGCTATGTGTTTGTGCGGTAATTGAAATATTTATTTTTCATCTCAATTGCAATAATAAAACCGCAGAGGACATTGCTAAATTCGCGTTCAGCCGGCAGGCAAATTGCCAGTCTCGCTGTATTTCAGCCCCCCGCCGCGTGTTGACGCCCACACAACAAACATGCTCAACATGTTCAAATGCCAGTGGCAAGCACACAAATAAACACACACGCACACGCACACACACACACACGTTGCACAAAGGTAATTGTCAGTTGTTGTATCTTCCGTCTGTCGCATTCACATTTTGTCAATTTGTCCCGCCGTCTGTTTGCCAATTTGCCAAAGTTTTGCGTTAATTATGAGCCAAAATCAACGCGCTGCAAAAGTCCCTTTGTTACGTGCGTATGTGTGTGTGCGTGCGTATGTGTGTGTGTTGCTTTTTGTACATTTGTTTTCGATTAGCTGCAAGCGCTAAAGTCAACAAATCAGTGCAACTCAAATAGTTCAAATGCGACAAACAGAGGGAGCATCAAGGGCAGCACTCTTTCGGCTCTCTCTCTCTCTCTCTCTCTCTCCCCCTCTCTTTCGATGGGGAAAGGAGTTGAATTGCATTGTAAGCAAAAATATGCTGTGTAGCTACCGCAACAACAATAAAACTATGATTCGCGCTTTAGCCCCAGGAGCGATGCCAAAATTGCAATTAGCGTGCAAATCGAAAATTTCGCAATTAATTATAAAACGTTCAAGAATTGTTTTGCATGCGAAATGAGTAAATACGACTGATGAAGACAACAAATACTAGACCCCAAGCTAGAGCAAGCGCGAGCATCAAAGAGCGAGATAGTAGAAGATAAATTGAAAAGAGCAGAGAACGTAATGCACATTTTGGAAACTAAACAAAAGCGTTAAACCGCACTCGAAATACTCTAAGAAATTTATTGGACAAGAGTGTTGTACTATAGTTAAATAAATATAATAATTTCATACTCTAAAAGCAAACAAATAGTTACCAATAATTGGCTTTCATTTCTTTTCCAATTTCATAAACATTTACATTTACCGTCGGATTAAAATCGAACACAAATAATCTCTGTGGAAATCCAATTTGTAAAATATTTATCCTTATTCCATTCAATATTTTAATACTTTCTCGCAGATGTTAACATATAATAAGTACATTTAATTCTCTTTTACCATTAAGCATTTCTAGGATCAATATAAGAATTGATTTTATCACTTGCGTGTTGCTTTTAAGTGGATGAATGCTTGACTCGTAAATGCTTGAAAATAAATGTATTTTCATCGATGCAATTAAATTTGTCTCAACCAGCGTCTGTGAAAGTGTGTATCACAGTTTTTAAAGTCCTCGTAGAGCAATTCAAGTGATTTCCCCAGTTGGTGCTTAAGTCTTAAGAGGTACAAAAGCCGCACATAAATATACAGGCAACATGCTGTATCCTCGTATATAGTACCAGCGTATATAGCATACGAGTACGAGTACGAGTATAAAAATGTCATCAAAAGCATTTAAAAATTGCAAACACGAGATGGGCGCATAATTCAATTTTATTCCAAACCAAGTCATAAGTAGGCTAAGACCTCACTCCGCCCACCAGTCCCTTCCTTATCTAGCTGCTACCCTTGTGTAGGGGTTGCTCTAGAAATGCAACTCAGATATATAGACACAGCCAGATAGCGAGTACTCTCGTATTCTATGTGGGAGATTTGCGTTGAGAACGATTATGACGATTAGATTATTACGCATTCTTGACGATTTATGCGATTAGGAGGAATAAAAATAAAAGCCACAAATAGCGCAAAAGAAGGGAAAATGCATTCTCAAGGGGGACCAACGACTGCGACTCAAATGAATGGGGGAATGTGGTTGAAATTCTCAAATTGTTATTGTTGCTGTTGCTGTTGCTGTTGGCTGGTGGCACTGGCAACATCAAAGCGATGAGCTCAGCTGCCACAGTTCCGCTTTTACGAGTTGTATAACCCGGAAAAAACGCACAGACAAATAATAAAAAACGTTGGGAAAAAAAAAGAGGAAAAGATGTACCGAGTATGGCCAGAAAAATGCCCGAGTCATAGGATATTAAAAAATGCCAAACGCTGAGGCAACCAGCAAATCATCTACGGAATTGTCATCAAATTGAATGCTTCGTCTTTTTTGGGCTCTTTTGGCTAAGCTGCAACGCGTGGCTGACTCTCATTTTCTTTTTATTATCCGCCTTTATGGCATCCAAATGGATGGAAACGTTTTAAAGCCACAGCCACAGCCAAAGCATGGAGTTAAATCCGTTGGCAAAACCCTTTACGAAAATCAATCGCAGCCGGGTCAGCAACCAAACTGAATGAGGTCAAATTTCTGCTGAGCACTCGTAATTAGCACAGATAATAAATTGGTTGCTTCTTAGAAAGAAAGCGCTTTCTGCGCACAAAGTGACGTCAACAAAATGTAGCAAATATTGTATTTACAAGAACACTTTAATAAATTGTCTTAGAATTTCACTAAAACTCGAAATATGAAAGTGAATGAAGATAAATGAAAACAGTTTTCTTAGCTTTACAATTAAGTTGAAATTGAATCAATTCAATTAAACTTTTGAAATGTATTATCTCCTTCTCAGTTCGCTTTTGTTGTCGCAGGGGTCATTCACGCAAATTAAATGATTTGAATCGTAAAAAGTCTCATATTTCAGCACATCATTGATGCAAATTATTCATTCAATTCAAAACGAATCAATTCAAATGAAATCAAATCGTTTTGGCAATTGACTTGTTTGGCTTCTGTTTCAGCTCGGTCGAGCGTCTACTTAAAATTTGACTCGACTTGACTTCTCCTCACTTTGTGGGTTCATTTTTGTCGCCTCGCCGTGGCTTTGTCTGCAAAAACTCCTTTTGCATTGCTTTGGCCGCTTTATGGCGCGACAGCTGCTGACCTGACACAGCTCCTTCAGCTACAGACTCCACGCCCACTCTTCCCCTCCAGAGCACCTCTTTGTGGTCTTTTGTTATTGCGTACTTAAATTACTGAATTACTGAAATCGCCCACGTTCACGTGCATCGCGCTCTGGGCATGTTAATAAATCGAGTGATTCGCATGTGGCGATAATTATGCCATTGATTGCTTAATTACAGTGCATATGGTTTGCTATCCCGCTCCCACTCGCCCCCACCTCCACTTCATCAGTCAACTTAAAGCGGCAAGAACCGCCTGACACTCGGCGGTCCGTGCGACCAGACCAGCCTGACACTTTGCATACATTTTCGTTTTAATTTAATTTCAGTCGCCTTTTTGCTTTCATGTTGCACTCGCAGAGAACACTTAGCACGCTGGCAGTGCTCTCGGCTCTCAGCTCTCGGCAGGACAGCATTACAGCAGTACTCGCGTTCTGCCTGCCAGCCTGCTTGCCGCCCGCTCGAGTGTCATTTGCGGCATGTGCAACAACTTGAATTATGTACATGAGCCCAACGACGACAGTCTGATAACTGAGCACTGAGAACGCGAACCGCAGCCACAGCAAGCGCGAGTCTCGGCGGCATCGCCAAAAGTGCCACAAAGTATGCGACCTTCAACAATTAATATGAAAACTTCGTAAATCGCAACGAGGCAAAACTTTAAATTGGCAAGGCTTATGTTACAATCGACATGAGATTTATGCACCAGAATTCAACACAAGCATCTGGCGAAGTCTAAAACAATTTAATGAAATGCAAAGCAAAAACACTATTTGAAAATCTATATGAAAGTATTTAAAATTGCATGGCTTACGATTCGAAATGAATTTTCTGCAGCATAATAAAAACAAGCATCTGGGAATCATTTGTTAATTTCAGAACTATTTAAAGAAACTAGTCCAGAGTGCTCGACTATGAGGTACCCTGTTCCCATTCGTTTGTAATATATAAAATTAAGCATTTATATACACACATATACTCTAAAAAGCTTGTTGGAAAAATTGATTAACATAAATCTTTTGATCTAGTAGTCTGATATCGACCAAAATTATAGGGAATGTAAAGAGTATAGAATTAACGCATTCGGAAGTAGTAATTATTTTAAAAATGTTTATGTTGGCAAGGCTTACAATCGCTATCAAAACTGTTCTGCAGAATTGAGTAAAACATTTTTTTAGGAAATGTAAAGCAATAAAATTCCTTGAAAGCCATTCAACAGGCAAGGCTTACACATCGAATTGAATTTATGCTGCAAAATAAAATAAAAAGTATTTGCCGCAGCAATTGCAACGTGAATCATAATTTAAAGAAATGCCAAGAAATAATAACATTTAAAAGAATGAAATAATTTTAGGATATGTAAAGCAATAGTACTATTTCAGCATCGGAATAAAAAGAATCATATAGTGATGTATTTGATTAGTAAAAAGTATTATAAAAACAAAAAACCTATTTGAAAATGTAGAAAAAGTAGAGAAATTCAAAGCCATACTATGCAAAAGTTTTTGCAAATATAAAATAACTTGGAGATTTTCATTTTATCCTGACAAGTATAAAATAGCTTGGAGATTTTAATTTAATTTTGTGAAGTGGAAATATGCGAATTGTAGAATTTCAATACTATATAAAAGTTCTTTTATTCACGAGGAGAGTAGCAAGAAGGGTTTACTTACAGCTTTATTTGAATATACTTATATTTATGGTATAAATGGGCCATACAAATCGTAAGGTCATAATGAACAGTGTCCTAACGCAAAGACCAAAACATATTTGAGCACATTCATCTGTTTGTCTGACATTTCTCGCTAACCGCATCCCTGAACTGCCAAGAATGCCCCTAAAACTATGCTTCACGAATTTCAAAGCTGTTGCAGCGAAAGTGCCAACTACAACAACATCTACATCTACATTTACATTTACTGTGTGCACATAAGGGTATATTTACGCAGATTCGCATTTCAATTTCGCACGCATATCCTGTCCATGTCCTTGTTCCTATCGATAACTGAATCAGCACTGCCACCTCATCGACGTTATTTTGCTGCTGATGATGATTATGATGATGCGCCGAAGCTCTGGCTGCATATTTGGAGCCATTTGGCCAGCAGCTAAACATTTACAAAATTTAATTAGGCAAACAGCGCGATACTCTCTAAATAACCCATACAAGCATAAACAAGTACACACACGCATATCCACGCACCGTCACACATTGGCATTGGAATGACAGTCATTTCGAGTTCAGTCAACAAGCAGGTGCTTCGTCATTTGGTTGCTGTCGATGGCTGTTCAATAATTTCATGCCCTATTCGTTGGCATCTCGTTCAATCATCCCATTGACTTTTCGACACATATGTGGATGCTGCACACACACAGGAACATCGAGTTATCCGCACACATTTTGCATATTTGGTTTATTAAATAATTACGCTCTAATTGCCAAATTAGCTGCTGCGGTTTGCCAGTCAGCAGCTGCAACATCAACAGCCACACACACTCTTACACACTTCAAAATAATGTCAGCTGATGAGAAATGAGGTTTACTAGAAGCGCTCATCGTTTCGATAAGTGGCAGCTCTGCTATTAACAAACTGCAGGACGTTGCTGCAACTCTCTCTGATTTGGCGGCAACCAATCAACTTGATTGAGTGAACCAAAAAAAAAAAAAAAAAATAGGTGGACACAAACAACAAAAACATCGAACCATTTACGGCCATGACTGCTACAAAGACAGTAAAATTCTACTAAAAGGAACATAACTACATTGATGAAGGTGAAAAGAAAAACCGAATAATAAAAAGAGCACAAAGAAATCTAAAATTCGTCTTTGATTTTGCCTAACATTAAATATTTTGACAATTTGCCACTTTAAAGATTTCTAGAAATGTAAGGCTACACCTCAACCTCATCGTAAACTATTTTCATCTACAAATAATGTAGCGATAAGAGAGGAAGAACCAAATAATTCTACATTTTGTCAATGCTTTTTTAACATTACATTTTCTGACAACTTGTCACTTTAAAGTTTTCCACAAATTTAAGGTCAAACCTCAACTTCATCGCAAAACTATTATCATCTAAAAATAATGTAAAACCAAAAACTTTGCATGTAACAAAATAAAAAAACAACATTGCAATTCCGCGCAAATTTCATTGTCTCACCATTACAATAAAATTTAACGTGCCGACACGACAACTTCTCGCCGTCAGCATTCGCTCTACATATTTCAATTTGTATAAAATTTGATCGTTTCATTTGCACATACACGCAAAAAGTTTCTACCAATCAATTAAATTGTACTATATCACGCCATGTGCAAATGACATACAACAAAAAATAAGTAAGAACTGGACAAAATTAAGCAAAAAAATATAGAAATAATACAGCTTGCATCAATATTGAAAGCGGCAACCTTTGTGGATTTTACAACGTTCATTGCTGTTTTTACATCAAAAGAAAAACATTTGAGACCAAAATGAATAGAATCGAATATTTATTCATCTGCTCTACCGTGAACACTCATATCTTTTGTTTTTTTATTTATTTCGATTTGCAAAAGCATATTGAGCGTTACTCACTGTGCAACAAGGTCTTACGGAGTGTTAGTAAATATGTACTGACACTTAAATAGAGCGTGTCCTAAGGCAACATCGTTCAAAAGGTGTTTCACAGAGTGGAAAAATGTGAAATTACATTTTATTCATTCCAAATTTAACAGCTAATTTATCGTAATAGCTTATGAGTGTGTATTTCAGTTCAATTATATAGAAATTTATTGCGCATTTATTGAAATAATCATTTGGGATACTGTGTCAAGTATTTTAATAGAACAAATACATTCATTTATTAACATTAGCAGTATGAATAATGAAAACAATTTGCTGCTAATTATAAATTCATTTTGCTGACTTTTTTAAAGCGCTGACATCAATATTAGCCAATATTCACTGTAGCCAGCATCAAGCGGCGTTTGTTGCTGCTGCTGTCCCCTACAATGTCCGCCTCCGTCCCCCCCCCCCCCCCCCTGGGCACTTGGCGGACAGTTACGTGGCCATAATTAAATGTCGACATGCAACGCTGTTGCAAAGTCAGCAGCGGCAGCAGCGGCAGCAGGAGCTGTGATTTGGGATTGAGAAGGTAGTTAACATGGCAACTACCAACTGAAGCAGAGCGTGAGTAGAGAGTGTGTGTGTGTGTGTGTGGGGGTGTGTGTGTGCGCTTTTTTGGCGCCTCTGCACGTAATGATGTAATAAAATCATTTCACACCTCATGAAATGTCGGCAATTTCCGTTGAAATTCGATTGAACTTCCGCTGTCGACGGGACTGCAGTGCGGTCCTTGGACCTGGACTAGGCACGGGCTTCTGGGCCTTTAGCTTCGGCTACGGCTTGGGATGATGCATGTACGTGGCGTGTATATCATTATATATCGCATACACATACATATATGTATCAACTGCATGGCAAGTCAACAGCACGCACACCAACACACTCACTCCTTATCTCCGTCTCCCTCTTTCTGCGGCACACATGCTGACGTTTTAATTTTATTCGAAGCGCCAATGGCAGCTGGCTGTAGGAACTACGAAAAATCCTTGACTTGAAATTGATTGAAATGATATTGCAAAGGCGTGTTAGCAATGGCCAACGCGTGCGTGGGCGATCGGCTTTTCCGCTGTCATTGCTGTTGCTGTTGCTTTTGGATGTTGCTTTTGGCTGTTGCCATTCGCTTGAGTCGTATCGTAAAAACACAGGAAATCATTTCGTCATTCCATAAATTGTTATGTCGTAAATCTTTGCAATCAAATGGGCGCACACAGACACACGTACACACTGCAAAATACCGGCCCAACAAGTCAGCCGGGACATCAGTCGCTTTGTCTGGCCCTCCAGGAGCCAAAAGACTGAAGCTAAATCTCGAACTGAAGCTGGAGCTGCCATGATGTTGTGTCCTTGAGGCCGATTCGCTTTCATTCTTTTGTGAACAAATTGTTGCCCAGACTGCGGCTCAAGTTCATTGTATCTCACAACGCTGCTGTGATTTGGCCAACTAGCCTCCAGCAGGCTGAATGAGCTGCCTTTTAACCCATATGCTATTAATAGGGCTACAATTGAGCCCAGTAAAAGTAAAAGAACACAGATGAAGCTCCCAATAAAACGAAATATTTTAACCTATTTGCGGTAATAATTAATTTTTGAATAAAACTCATAACAGCTCCAATTGGTTTTTGCTTGAAATAATAAAGCAATCGACCATAAATTCGCATGTGCAAATAATTTTAATATATGTTATTCAATAAACATCTGTTCTCACTGTCATTAATTCGAATTATTTATATCAAAATGTCATAACCAACGGACTGGATTCAATATCCACATTATTAATGAGGAAACTATTCTTAGAAATTGTCAAGTTATTTAAGCAAAAAATATTATTTAATTTACTGGGTGAAAAAGCCAATTCTTGTCGCGACTTCTAAGGGTTAAAGTGCGAATGTGTAGAACAATAAACTAAACGTAGTGTAGTCAACCTTAGCAGGACAGGTGTCAACAGGCGTTCCCCCGTTGAAGCTGGATTGGCATGTGAAGCACGTGCAGCCTAACCTCAAGATGGGGCAGGAGACATGTGGCAGCAAGGCAGCAAGGTGGTGCCAAGTCAAAGCCGGATGCTGCAGCCAAGTAAACAGAAAACGACAAAACGGATGTGTAGTTCATAAATTTCGTCAACTGCCATAATAACAAACTTGAAGTCGAAGCAATACACACACGCGCACACACACACACACACACACACTTGGACTCATGGACACTCTGACTGGCAGAAGAAAGAAAAAATTGACTTGTCGCATGCCCATAAATTACACAACATATCATTTTGGATGAAGGCCAAAATGAAACGAAGGATCTTGGCTCTTAGGTGTGAAGCCAACAGCATAAAGAACAGCAGCAACAGCAACAGCAACAAAAAAAATCGATGCTTTAGACAGGCAGTGAGGCTGCCAAGCTGCCAAAGTCCGTCCAAAGTCCGTCCAAGGGCCAAGTCAAGTCGAGTCAGAGTCAGAGTCAAGTCATCTAGTGGCAAAATCATAAATATCGACAGGCGAGAGCGAGAGGAGCGATGCGACGATTTTGCTTCCCCTTTGGCAGGTGAATTTGTCACGGCCTGTCCAGGAGCCAGTTCACATCGTAGGCCACATCCATGTCCTGCTGCCTGACCATTAGTCAAAAGTGTGACGAACGAGGCGCCGCAACAAGGCAAACAACAAGGCCAGACGACATCGGGTTTCAGTCAAGGGTTCTAGAAATCGAGATGACTGGCAGGGGAAATGGATTGGGTTGGTCTGGGCTTGGCTGGGTTGGGTTGGGGAACGACTGTCTGGGCCATTAGTTGGTCTACAATTTATTGACCTTTTTGTACAATTTTCAATATAACGGAACTATTAAGCAGTTAAATGATAAATTATGCGCCGCAATAAGCAGCGCCAAGTCCAACCGTGAAAGCTTTTATGATGACGCACTTCCGCACTTGGACCTCCCAAAAAACCCTAACGCAAGAAAAAACCTCAATCCCAAGCAACCCAACTTGTGTCTGTCGCAGTCTTCTTTGTCTCCATCCATCCATATGTTCTCTGCGTCTCTGTTTGAGGCGGCTCGTCTCTCTGGTCAACCAAGCACATTGGCGCTGCGGGGCGTGCGCTTCAATTGCGACTTTTATGGCACATCAATCGTGCTCCCGTCCACATCCTGGACCGCTGGACGACTCCTGGACGACTCGCCCCGGCACAGGCCGTTAACTTTTATTGATTTCAATGGCCGGGATTTGCACAGTGATTGCCCAGGCTGACCAACCAACCATCCAACCAGCCAACCAGATAGTCACCCAGAAAGCCAACCAGCTCATAAAGTGCCCTCAACGCCTTTGACTTAACAATTCGCTTTGTCTTTTGCCGCACTATCGAAACCGGCTAACAGACAGACAGTGAGGAAGGGAGGAGGAGGGAGAGGGGTTTAGCCCCAGTAGCGGGGATCATTAAGTCAAGCACAGCCCATAAATAAAACACACACACAGCAATTGAAAGTTTCTGCGCTTTAAGGATTGACTTTGTGCTGTGCTTCTCAGGTGTCCGGCTTGGGGATTTCTAGCATATCTTTTATGAGCTGCTCGAGCATGACATAATTATAATAAAATAGAAACATTAACTTGGCTTTGTCCATCAGCATAAATAAACAAATTCAGTGTAAATGAAAGTGAATAGTGTGTGAAATAACATAAATAAATATTAAATTGGAGTTCGATATAACTATTTCACTAATCAATAAAAATAATTTATTGTCACACAGTTGACCTTTAATATATTATGTTTAATGGTTTCAGTTTTGGTTCAAATGCAATCTAGAGAACGCTTTTGTCGTTCAACATCAATTTAATAATTGAAAGTATATCAACTAAAATGGGATTCAATTCTCATTTAAGAAAAAGCTAGAAAGCATTTATCTCGCTGAACAATAACTCTAACGTTAAACATTAAATGTATATAAATGTTAGCTAAGGTAAGGCTTAAGAATGGCAAACGTATAGAAAAAGTACCACAAAAGCCATCACATTATATTTCTAGAGGCATTGCAAAAAGGAAATCAAACTGACAAACTGACTTTTTACATTAGTCACAAAATAAAGCAGAGATTGCAAAGAGATTAATTTATTTATAAGCTGGGGATGAACAAAAACAAATACTTGTAGAGTCACTGCGAATCATGGATAAACATTTTATAGTTATGAGATTAGAACAAGGATTGGAAACAGCAGCCTGCAATTTGCCATTGTCTGGCAGTTAAGTCGTCTTTCACTCGAACTTTCTCCCCGCTTTCTCTCTCTCTCTCTCTCTCTCTCTGTATTCTCGTATTTGCTACTGTGATAAGAGCAGAGGTTTTCCAAGAAGCATCCTGCAGTGGTTTTAAAACGTATAAACATTATTGCGAGTGTTCTCTGTTCTCGGCTCAACTCTGAGCTCTGAGCTCTGAGCTGATGCTGCTCACCGAATGGGAAAGGAAATGTGAATGGGGAAGCTGAGAGGGGAAGGAGCATAGGAGTATCTGTTGCCCCTGGGCTCTAAGTGTTGTCTGAATGCAATGGAACTCGCTTCGTGGCCGACTAATGCCCCAGCTTAGTGCCAGCTGCCTCCCCCTGCACTGAGTCCCCTTTCGTTCAGTCAACACCATGCTCATGTCTCTGCGTGTAATTAACATGGCATTCAAAGCCAAATCTCTGTTAGATTTTCCACATGTGGTTGCCGCGCCGAGTGGCAAGCAGACAAACTGCTCCCTGAGAGTGTCGAGCGTTGAAAATGTCTTGAATGCTTAAATATCCTTTCCTGGCTTAAATTTCAACACCTGCGAATTTTAGTCGACTGGGCTTTCTATTTTTCACGATGATTTGTTTAGGCGCGTGCCACATCCACCATGCAACATGTCAATTAGTTGACTGTTCCAGCAAAATGGCAGCTAGCTGCCAAATTTAATTTTAGCAACGCCCTAAGCCGCCAAACTCTCCCTACAAAATCGAGCTATTCTCTCGCCCCCCCCCCCCCCATTTCGAAAGTCTCGAGTTGCCAGGCTTGTTGAATGGATTCAAAGCATTTTCATGTCACAAAAACGAAGCGAAAACTTTTCAACATGTGTTGGCAGCTCTCGGCCTGGACGAAAGCGAGGAAAAAAATGAAAATAAAAACGAGAAAAGCAAGATAAAAAATCGTGAAAAACTCGTCCAAAAGTTGTAGGTAAGCAGCAGTGAAGGGAGCAGCAGAAAAAAGAAGGTGCCAAGTGGCAAGTGGCAGGTAATAATCTATGCATGTATAGCTGACTTTGTGTGTGTGCTTGTGTGTGTGAGAATGTAGCCAACACTTGGCAGCACTTTACATTTATTGTGGCAGTCGTGTGTGCAGGGGTTAGCTCCAAGCACAGCCAGAGGCAGGGACAGCACCTAGAGAGGTTAGGGGGCAGTGCATTCGAAAGTGCCTGTCATGGCTGGCGAAACCCAAAGCTAACTGTGCAAACAGTTGGGCGACATGGCCACAAGTTCTAAGCTGTCTTAGTTGCTTATTATGCAGCAACCTCTGCCACACCCCCTCTTCACCCATTCACCGCCTGCCTCCTTCGGCCTTCTTTCGCCTGGTTGGCCCACAAGCAATTCCTGTCAAGTCATTGCCAGCCCCAGTGCTCTGCGGAAATGAGCAGCTGTCTTGCGCTGTGACTTCTCCATCGGCTGCTCTGCCCCCTCCTCTTGCCCCTCACATGCTCACACGACCATTCAGGCTTAAGCTTTGTAAGTGCCACGCCCACAACTTTTGCGCCTCGCCCTCTTGCCTCTGGGGGCCACTTGTGCTAAGTAGTCGCTGCAGCAGAGTGCAATGAAATTTTAGCTGTAGTCAAGCTCGCTCGCCTCCACGAGTAGCACAGCTACTAAGTCAAATTCACACACACTCACACTCACACACCACACACACGCACACACACACACACATGTGCACATGCCAATGCACATAACAGCAGCTGCAGCTGTGGCAGTCATTTTTTATCATCATTTCCGTAACTCGTTGACAAACGGAAGCGCCGAGCCGTTCAGGCAATGGCAACTGAAAGCCACCAACAACTACACACACACACACACTCCTACTCTACACTCACACTTTCCAGATAGACACACACACACAGAGACGCCACACGGAAATGACCGAAATGGCAGTCGTTCCCATTCCCATCCCCATTTTCACTGCTTATAATATTCCGCTACACAAACAACTACTGCACTTGGAACTACTTTTCCATTTTCCATTTTCCATGTAAGCAACGTGTGAAGCACCCTTCAGCCAAAGCGAGTCATCCTTCTGGCTCCTCCTCAAAAGAAGCCTACATCTAAACTGCGAGGTGCCACAAAAGTGATAAAATAAAGTACGATAAAAACTACTAAAGCCTCGCTTATGATACAAGTACTGTTTTCCATATAAAAGGCAGAGTTTAGACCTCAAAGCACTTTTTCAGTGCCATAAAAGTAAATATTTTTAATTGTTTACTAGTTATGTTATTTAGTAAATTAATATAAACTGTTTAGTTCAAAAAAGGAAACTTTTATTATTTATTATTTCTGATGTTTAGTATATGAATATAAAATTCACAATTAATTAAATTTAAAAGTCGTTATATATCATTTTCTTGTTCTTGATATACAGATGTTTTAAGAAAAATATTCATTTTCTTAATGCTTCCATTTTTTCCTTTTTTTACAAACACCATTTGACCTAATTAGCCAGCTCTTTAAAGATAGTCCTGTGAAGTCAGTTTAATAGATAGCTTGAGCAATCAATTAATCAAATTTGACCATGCACTTTTCCTACTCGCTTTCATTTGCATTAAGTTCGCATTCAATAACATTTTTCTTTGCGCTAGTTCATATCATTTGAAGCTACTCAAACCAAAGTAAATGGTTAATTTTCTTTCCCGTTTCGTTTCGTTTGGAATTTCTTTCATTTTTTATTTGCTTGTATTGGGTTCTCGACGTATTCACTTGCTGCCTTCAGTCGGTATCCTGCTTGTACTTCGATCTCCCGTCCCGGACTCTCTTTGGCTGTGGATGTGTGTCCTTTGAGTCATTTCACACATTTATACAGCTACTTTCTGCCCATCCGTTTTCGCTATCAACAACATAGTTCTCCTTCCCCCACAATTCTGCCTGCTTTTCCTGCCTTCCGACTTTTCCTTCAGCCAGTCAAGTCGGTTCCCCTTTGATATATCCCCTCCCTGGCCCAGTCGATGCCTGGCATCGGCATTCACGATTTTTTCGCATTGACAGCAAAATTCGAAATATATTTGCCCAGCATTTGCCGCCTGCCACGCTTTACACCACAGTTTCAGTTCAAGGAGGAGAAGGATATGGCTTTCAACAGTCTCTCTCACTCGCTCCATCATCGCTCTCTCTCTCTCTCTCTCTCTCTCTCTATCTCTGTCCCTCGTTCAAGTGTTGTCCTGGTGGCTGTTTGCTTTACAGCTTGGCACGTTGTGAGGCTCTTGGAATGTTTTTACTGCTGAATGGGTAATTTAGTATTTGGCAATTAGCTTTTGCTTTCGGCCCAGTTAGCCACTTGTCCAGTTGTCCAGTTGTCCGGTTGTCCAGTTGTCCACACTGCTCTCAGCGTTGCATAGTGTTCACTTTTTTCCATAGTTCCTCCCCTGTCTCACTCTCTCTCTCCCTCTCTCTGTGTGCAATCGCTCCAGCTCGGCTCGTTTGTTTGTTTATCTGTTAAATTATGCAGTCGTCTATTAAGTGGATAAGATTTATGTTGACCCACCAGCAACAGCAACAGCAGCACCAACAGCAGTTGAAAGCAGTTTGGATTTCCATTTGCAGCGGCACTTTTTTGTGGCCAATAAATTGAACTTTTCGCTCCACCCTCTTCTCAAAAATAGTTATCATTGTCATTTGATATATGTATGCAAGTACTGGCCATAGAGTTTTGATTCCCATATCGAAATGAGTTTTGCCACTTTTGTTGGCCATTTGTAATTATTTTCCATGTCGCTCCCTTGCTGTGCCCCATTGTCCCGCTGTCATTTCATTTTGTTTGCGC
This sequence comes from Drosophila immigrans, assembly GCA_963583835.1. NCBI lineage: Eukaryota > Metazoa > Arthropoda > Insecta > Diptera > Drosophilidae > Drosophila > Drosophila immigrans. The sequence continues at coordinate 26,179,374 of OY757143.1, read as the reverse complement.
TTCATTAAATATTATTGAAATGCTGCAATTAATTGCGTAATTGTTATTTTATGTCACCGCAACAACAACGACAACGACAACAACGACGAGCATGAACAATAACAACAACAACAACAACAATAGCAATATTGAGTTGCCGTAACACTTTAAGCACTCGACTCAACAACAATCATTTGGTCCTGTGGCCTGCGGCCCTTTTCTGGGGCTCCTGCGGCCATTTGGTGTCCAGCAAATTTGCACATTAAATTAAACACAAATAACTCGTAAATTGTATTACATAAAATGCAACTATGCAATTAGCTGGCAAATCAACAAGCCCGCAAATTATCAACAGCGCAGAAAATGCCCAAAGAAAAACAATAATAAAAATAGTCGTAAATACGAAATTTAAGAGAGATCTGTGACATCAAAATCTATATTTTTATGCAACTATAAAAAGCATTTCAATATTATTTTATTGGCATAACAAATTCGGTATTGAGATACATATGCTTGATAAACAAATAAAAGTTTTGTACAGAGTTTCACATCATAAATTCTACATTCACTTTTCAAGCATTTCAAATTCTATACAACTCGCTTTGAAAGTGTAAAAAACGCAGCAAAATGAAGTGCAGAAAAAACACGCATACGACGCGTCAGCCGTCTGCATAAAAATTGAATGAAGTTTTTCAGTCTGAGCGACGTTGAACGATTGACTGACATTTCGCTCAGCGAACCTCAGCACATTCGCACATTTCACTTGGCTCATTTCACACGAAATTAGTTCGAATATATACGTATAGAATAAGCCAAGTAAGTGGCTAGTATTACATAACATATATATAAAAACAAAATGTGGCTCATTGCATTGGCGGCACAGTAAATCAAAGCCAAAAGCAGCTTTCACTGCTGAAGTAGGTGGCGCCAGCCTTGGCCCTTGGCCATTTGTCAAAAGTCAACAAGAGCGTTGACAACTGACTGAAGACGATGGTCACTTGCCGCCCCTTCATGGTCAGAGTGCGGCAGGGATTGGTAGCAAAACGATTTAATTTCATTATTAAACAATGGGCGACAAAGTGGCAGCAGATTTCATTTATGGCCAAGCGCCCAACCGTCAAGCGTCAACCGTCAACCGTCAACGGCCAGTTGGGCCAACACGCGATGTCCACACTGTTACAGTTCCTCCTGCTGCCACATGTGGGCCAAAAACATTTTTGATGTAAAGCGGCACGCAAAGTTGTGATGTTGATGCATTGCCCAGGAATCAGGTAATTAAACAATATGACAGAAATATTGCAGCACTTGCACAGGCTAGTTGACCTCGGCTCTGATTGATGGCTATGCGGCTCATCATAGCACCGAGTACAAATAATTAACAAATTTTACAATCTAACTGCGACGCTTAATGCACTCGCATAATTCACAAATGAAGTAACGCCTCTGATTTATACGACAAACATTTGAGACTGGCTCGCGGCTTAAGCCGTTTATTTAATTTATTGGCAGTGCTTTCGGCCAACTTGCAGCCAAAAACAGTCATGACTGCCTTCCTTTCTGCCTACCTGGCTTGTTGTCCCTGTCCGAGCTTCCGGGTCCTCGCTGAGCCGTAAAATAAATAATAATCCAAATAAATGTGGCACGCGTGCGGGGTGGATGGATGCTTTCGCTTTTGCCTTTGCATTTGCCTTTTTAGCCAGGCGTTAATTGACAGTAATTTTATTAGGTAAATGAAGCCGCGCAAGGCCGGTAGATGGCGCCAGATTTAACAACACCGTAAATATTTAACAAATTATTCGCTTTTAATGAGCTGGAAAAGTGCAAATCACTGGTGGCTTTTCTGGTTTCCCATTTGTCGCTTCTCCCCATCCTTTCCTCTTGTCCTTCACTTCACTCTCCCCACTCACATCCTCGCCCACTGTATGTGTGTTTTTTGCATTTTTAAATGAAAGTGAAAAATTCAATAATTAAAAGGCGGTTTGCTGAACAACATCCAATTAACCCAGAAAGGCTTTGCCTGATCCATAAAGGATCTGTGCATTTTATATTAATTTTAAATCAGATATCAGCATTATCCAACTGAATTGTGAAAGGCAGACACAAATAAATGCGAGTTCATACATAGAAGTTATTATAAAGCAATAAGCTGCAATTTAATTATTTTCTCATATGGAAGCTTTAAATAATTTGAATTTAACTGTCCGATATTAAATGAAGTACATTGAATAACAGTGAAGCAATGCATTTTAATTTAACTTGTATTGTTGATTGTAAATTCTGCAGAAACAGCAAGCAATTTGTGAAGTTCAAATTAATAAATAAATGATGAAAAATTATTATGATCGTGTTATGAATTTAAAGTTCCAACAAAAGACATTTGACATTTACAAAAATATTTCCACAATATGTTAAGAATCGTTTCACCTCTATTAAATGTTTGTTTGTATAATGCAAATATGTTTTAATTAAAGGCTTGTTCGCGAATTGGTATCTTGTATCTCAGCAATCTGTTAAAATACATTTCCCTATCTGTTATGTGCGTTCTGCTAACAGTTATTGTTACTGTTATTGCCACTGCTCATATGCTTTTAACTCTGAACACTTTCGGCTAAAAGCTAAAGCCAACTAACTGCTGTTAGAATTTATAGATTTGGAACTTTACTGTCTGCATTGGACGAGTACTTTGCTGTCTGCCTAGCTATGCAATGACCCAAAAACATCAGCTCTCTGAAGATATCACTGTGCTGTCCTGGTAGTGTTAGATGCTTGGCAACAACTTGGACTGCCATTTACAATTGTTGTCAGACATTTTCATGCGAGCTCATAACATTTTATGCACCAAATAAATTTGCATGTTGCACTTTTGAATAATCGTCGCCGTTGACAAACAACTGGCAGCCAACTCGCTCGCCTGGAAATTCAACCGATCCGTTATTCGCATTCGCATTCGCATTCTCATCCTGCTTGGTACGCGACAAGCTCAAATCGCTAGAGCTTCTCCAGCTTTTGCTGTTGCTGTTGCTGTTGCTGCTGGAGTGTCATGGCTCGGCGCCAGCTGGCAGCCAGACCGAAGCTAAAGCTGGCTGGAGGCGTGGCAAGCAACGCCCACCGTTCCACAGAGTGCGCTCCTTCCCCCGCTCTAACTCCACTCCACTTGCATGCAAATTGCTGCTCGCCTCAAGCGGCCACCAGACACGTAAATTTGGAGGGCGCCCGCAGACAGCCCGACGACGACGACGACGACAACGACGATGGGGACGAGGCTGAAGAAGACGAAGGAGGAGCTGCACGAGGACGAATGCGAATGAGTAGGACGACGATGACGACATCCTTGCATGAATGAAGCGCCCAAATGAAATGCCATTAATTTGGCAAATGAATGCGGTTGCGTCTCCAGTGATGCCTCGCCTCGTAGATTGCTTGACTTGGGCTTGACAGCCTGCAGCAGCTATACGATCCCAGTGCCATCCATCCATCCTCCTCCTCCGCCTCCTCCTTCTCCTCCTCCTGCTGCTCTTCCACCTCAGTCAACCACTTGCCATTGCCACTTGGCAGCAATTACCCGACAAGTGTAAGCAAATTTCACGCTCCCTCTCTCTTCGCCCACTGAATGTCCCCAATACAAAATATACTGCAGATCCTGCTCCTCATAAAGTCATTTAAAATTCAGTTCTGACACATTTATGTGTTTCTACAAGTAACTTACGGGAAGCCAAACTGTAACTGCAACTATTCGTCAATTTTAAGACACATTCAGTTGATTTACAGTGTGACAGTGTGAAAATCAAGTTTAAAAATATTTAAAAACTAACTGCATTACATTGGCTATTGAAAACATTCCATTTAAGTATTACAATTTGTATGTAAAACTTATCGAACAATTAATTCATCTATAATACAAATTCTCTTCTATAGTATACATGATATTTCCATTAACATTATTACTAAGCATACTTTAAATAAAATATATTGTGTAAACTATTGATTATTATATTTTATAATTTTTTACTTTTATTTGAATTTTAATTGAGTTAATTTTCCTCCGCCTGATGAGCTCGAGGCTAACCCGAATGTGGGAGTTTTATTATGTGCCAGTCTGTCAGCGAGAATATCAAATTAATTTTTGTGCTGAGAAGGCAGCATCAGACTCAGACTCAGCCCCAGCCGCCTGACGCCTCAGCTGACGCAAGTTCTAAAAACTGCAGCGTCGTCAAAGAAATTCCCCCCTCACCATTCTCCCTTCCACCCCTCCTTCATCAGTTTGCAGTATCTAACAAAAAAAAAAAAGAAGAAAAACTTGAACGGGCGCCCATAAAATTTGAACAAAAAACATAAAGCTGATGGATTTACGAACTAAGGGCCAAAACACTCACTTTAGCCAAGGAGGTGCTGAGTGTTTGAGTGGGCGAGTTGGGTGTGGTGGCGAGGGGGTGAGAGGGGGAGTGAGTGTCGTGGCTGAGTAGAGGGTGCTGCAGCCAAATAATAATAGTTTTTCACTTGTTCCGTTGACCGCCGTCAGTCGAGCGTTGAGTTTATGTGACAAACGTGACTCAGGCGACAATTGCTCGGCTTTTCGGGGCCCACATCACACTCTCCCTCTCTCCCAATCTGGCTCTCTCAACCTCCTTGGTCTTCCAACTTCAGGGCTGGGCTGTGCTGGCGGATGCTCCAAACACTCCAGGCATTGCCTTTTTATGGCCACACAATAAAGCGAGCAATTGAGCGTCTTAAAGTGTCGCCCAAGTGCATTTAAATCACACACTTTGCGACCATTTGCCGTAATTTGACTTTAAATGTTATGACCCCGGGTCGGACATCGCTGCTGCTCTGTTCTCTGTTCTCTTCTGGAGGCCCGCTCACAGTTAGTTTCCTAGTTGGTAAGCCATTTTATGGTCATGTCTGCCGCTTACAACTGCTGCCACATAAATTTGATGTACATGTCGATTATGTGCCGAGAACGACCCCGTCAGCAGTCCACCACAAGCTCCTCTCTCACTCCTCCCTCCCCCTCTACACCCCACTCGGTCATGGACACAGATCTGTTGCTGCCCTCTTCAAAAAATAATATAAAAAAAGAAATGAGGCCATCAAAATATGCAAAATGGTCGCGGATTTCATTTAAATCATTTTACATTTGAAATACTTCGAAAATAAAAAGCTTTGCAATTGATTTTTGCACTTTGTCCATAAAAACAAGAGCAACAACAGTGCGAACAACAACAACAGCAATAAAATTAAATGCAAGCAACATCAGAAGCCATAAAAAAACTTACATTCCTTTTCAACGATATGTGTTTTAATACCCTGCAATCAATTATGGCATAAGACAGTCATCCAGATACTTGACAAATTTTCAAGAAATAATTAGAGAATGTAGTAATCGTTCAACTTATTTAATGTGTTAACGTGTTTAATGTATTTTGAAAAATATCCATTACTTTTATCGTGGTTTCAAGAGTGCGCTTTTAAAGAGCACACGAATGTCGTTTATTTGCAGCCTGTTGTTGTTTTATTGTTGCGTGTGCTGCAGAATATTTCGCCAGCATTACACATTGAAATCGCTGGCTTAATATGCTAGTTATAAAACTACACACACCACCGCCACTGCCAGGCCCTCCAGGGACAAGCGAAGCGCAGAGAAACCCTGGGCAAATAAATGGAAAAATAGCAAACCCTGAACCCGATGCGAGCACAAATTAAAAATTGCCCATGACTATAGTAAAACCAGTAAGATTGCCAATGTGCAGTGCAAGTGGAGGATAGACGCGTTTGGTATCCTGTATGGCACAGAGAAACTTTATACCAAATGGGGAATTCAACTGATGCAACACAAATACCCATCCACGCATGCGAATAATAATGATGGGCATCGAGGAAAAATGGAAAAAATTAAAACAAATATATTTTATTGCTGGCGGACATTAAAACATTGACCATGGAAATAAGGCTAGTATCACCAGAGGCTGCACTACTTACTTGCTGCCAGCCAGCACTCGCACATCTGGCATGGGCATTGTTTACAATTGAGAAGCCATTATATAGACTTGAATATGATTAACGCTTGCTGGTTGGCTGCCTGGTGGGCAGCACAGTTGTTTGTGTTTAAACAGTCGTAAAAATTAATTCGAAAGTGCTCCAATATAAAACATGCAATATGTAAACAATTTCGATCAATATTTTGCACAAATAAAGGATATTTAAGAAAATTAAGTGAACACAGCCTTGAAAATACTTGTAAACGGGAATAAATGAAATAAGTCAAATACCACACAATATTGGTTATCCTTAAAATCTACATTAAATTGTTGTACAGTAGAATTTTATCTACCTTATTTCAAGGTGTTGTGTTCTATATTCAGTTGGTCAGTCGGTCATTGATTAACGTTTAAATATAGATGCAGGAATAAAATGTTTTAATGCCAATAAGCCAAATACCTTAAGGCGATCAATCAGCCGGCCAGAGACAACAATAAGTGAAATTTACATACTTTCGTTTACATTTCAAGTACTTAAATATATGTATTTATGGAGGGCAGCGAGTATGTATATATTATCTGTAGCTAATTTGGCAGCCTTTTAAAATGAGGATGAGGCAATAAGCTGCTGACCAGTAGACCACTCAAAAGGAGGAGCTCAAGAGCCGATAGCCCAGAGAGTCAGACCAACAGAACCAACGCCGGCTGCTCAGTCAGTTTTGTGGAAGCCTGCGGATGTGGACGAAAAACGCAGATGCGGACAGTGGATGGCGGATGGCGGATGGCGGATGCGTATGCGGCCGCTTAAGTGCCTGCCAGGGCTATAACAATATACAACAAGAGCAACAACTGCCGTGGCAGTAACCAAAAGCAGTAACTACTCGCCGTACAGCGAAAGCAACAAAAGCCGCTGCTGACATGCCGCTTATTATTTATGTATTTTAATAACAAGCCGACGGACGCCATTGCCATTGCCATTGCCATTGCCACAGACAATGGCGGACAGGCAGCAAAATGGCAGCTGGTTAATGCGACAGCTGCTGCGGCCAGCCAAGAGGCAAAGCGGTCGAGGCGCAGGGAGAGCGCGAGGGAGGCAGTGGACGAAGAGCCACAAAGTAAGAGACTCCAGCTGAAGCAGACAGAGCAATCGCTGCTTCGGCTTTAAAAACAATAAACAAAATGCCCTCAAAAGAAAGGCCTCTTCACATGGAGATACCCTGTAAAGAGAAGGACCGGAGGAGCGAGAGAAACAGGAAAATAAGCTACACTTGCTGTAAATACTTTAATTTTGTTGTTATTTTCAAGTCTCAAAACCTAACTATCCTACCCGACACTTTAAGCGATCAGAGCAAACGTTGAATTATCGTTGATGATGGCTATGACTCGTACAATCAGGCGTATACTTGACGTGCCAAGCTCTTTTCAAACTGTGCGCGTTTAAAGTTCAAGTTGCGCGGCTGAAAACGCAAACTTGAAACGCTCGCAATTTAATTGAAATGTTATCCACTTGAGCCAGGCGCTATAATCATGGGCCATGCGAACATGCATTTAAAAGTATTTAATACACATAAATGCTCAGCGAAAAGAGATGTTCTCGCTGGATGGAGCTTTAGCTGCGGGATACCAAAACCATCCTACTTACATACATACATATATGCGCTCAGGCACTCACTGCATAATTAATGTGCCGAGTTGTACATTTACATTTACATTTACAATGACGTTACACGAAACCTGACGGCGATGATGCGGATACGCATTAAGTGGGCGTGGCCAGGCGAACAAGGTAAAGTTGAATTCCAATTGGCAGACAAACGAGCCAAAGATCTCCTCTCATGCGCAAGTGAGCCTGGGGAGAGCCAATGAAGAAGCTCACGCTGAGGCTTAATGAAATTATCATTTTCATTTCACTTCCAATACAACTTTCCATCGAACATTAACAAAACTGCAATTGCAGCTGCAGCTGTAGTTAAAGCACTAATTTAACGCATATTAATTATAATTCCAGTAATTTATCACAGCTTCATCTGTCTACATAACTATTACGTCTCCTATTGCACTTCTTGCAAAATAGAAGTGAAAATTCAATAATTTCCTATTCATTAAATTATCTCAGAGACTTTACAGTAGAAAATGCATGGCTTTCGCTGTGAAATGAGATTTGAAGCATGTTTGAATTGAATTAATTGAAATTTTTAATTATTAACAATAATATTCGAAATACCAAGTTAATGTAATGCCCACAGCTGAGTTGAATCCATTGTTCATTTGGCCATAGAATTGCTGGAATGTTTAATTTGTTTTATTAATCACTTGCCACATTTATGGATAAGTAGATTTTCACTCAAGTTGCCTTCATTTATTTGCCATTTACTTTAGCTGCAGCTGTGCGAATATTTCAAAGCTGAAAGCTGACATTGAAAGCAAATTCATCCGCATAGCGCCATCAATTTGCCAGCGAACAAGCAGCAAAAATGCAGCTCTCACTCGATGCTCATTAAATGCGCGCACAAAAGTAGGCAACGTTTATTTGCATTTCTTTTTTATTACACCCCGTCTTGGCATTGAAGCGAATAGGGGCTTTTAGATAGCAAACCTCTCTCCGGATTTAATAGGCAGCCATCAGGGTATCTGCTCGTCGGCCACACAACTCTCGCTCGCTTACTTGTTTATGTATGTATGTATTTCGCTTGCTACCTTTGCGCTGCAAGTGCGAATGCTGAACAAAATAAATGAGCAACAGTCGAGTCGACGTTGACGGCTTACGCACGTTTCTGGCAACGGTTTCTCCACTCCACCACACGCCACGCCTCCTCACATTTCACGCTCAGTGTGCAGCAGCCACATACGCGCCACCTGCAGCTAAAAAATTGCACAGAAATTAAGCATACGCAGCGTGCGACGCAGCTGCTTGTTGCACTGCAGGGCTACAGTTGCAGTTGCAGTTGTTGTTGCAATTGTTTGTTGCTGCTGTTGTTGCAATGTTTTTAATGAGGGCCACAGCGCAGAACAGCGCGGCACAACAAATAGAAAGATAGAATCCACGGAGCGCGCCTCATCGTCAATGCTCATGCATAAACATTCGGTTGTGGGCCGCAGCAAAGCTGGCGATGCCAAGGCACGGCATATTTTAGCTACCAACAGCAGTTGCCTGATTGCATTTGTGTGTCTCTGCGTGTGTGTGTGTGTGTGGCATAGAGAAGCGATGCCATAACATTAATTTTGTTAATTAAAACTTTCTCACGGCTTTAAACTTTAGCCAGCCAGCTGTCGTTCCTCCCACTTCTCTCTCGAGTGTGTGTATGTGTGTGTGTGTTGTCAGCCGTCGGCCTTGTAACACTCTCTGGCAGCATCTGAATGTGCGACACACAGGCAGTCAGTCCGTCAGTCAGTTAGTTTTACACCTGTCGCCTGTCACCTGCTCAACTGTTTACCTGTTCACCTGTCCACCTTTCTGTTCACTGCCTCTCTCTCTCTCTCTCTTCACTCCGGTTGCCTCCGGCGAGTTTTGGTTTGTTTGTCCAAACCAAAAGCAGAGCACAACTTTTACTTCCCGAAGGCGACTATAAAACTTTTGCTTCAGGCACACTTCATATTTGTTATTGTTGTTGCTGTTGTTGTTGTTGTTATGCCTACACACAAATCTGTGAAATGTTTTGTGCAAATTTTCAAGTGTTTACATAGCCGCAAGTTTGCGGCAGGAAAAGGACAAACCGATGATCATTCGTGTATAGTAAGAGGCGGAGCCAAGTCAAATGGGCCAAGGGTCATATTAAAATTGCAGGCATTCCTCTTCAAACCATAAATAATATAATATTTGTTATTGCAACTATTTATCAACATGTGTCAAATGAAGTCGTTCTCGCTCGACAACACTTGAACTCATTCAAATTGATGCGAAGTTTCACAAGTCATCGGAGTTGCAAACCAACTTCTTAACAATAATTTCAATGGGAAATTTAACATATATTTCTTTAAAGAAAACATCTGTTAGAACGTAAAGTTTTCCACTCGAAGAGCATCAAGTCGTATTATTGTCATAGTCTTTTCAATCTGCCCAGATTACTTGCTATTTCATTTCAAATTTTGCTCTTCAATTTTCTCAATCTCGCTTTTCCTTTTTTCCTCTTCACACACACACACACAATTCTCAATTCATGGTGCAACGTGAAGCCTGAATTCATGTTCAATCTGCGTATAGTTATAACTCGTATTCACGCTATTTTGACCCAATTTCATGAGTTGATTTTTGCATAAACGGAGAGATCTGCTTTGTGTTGTTGTTGCTACTGTTGTTGTAGTTGTTGTAGTTGTTGCTGCTGCTGTTGTCGATGGTTGTTATTGTGAACGTTTATTGCCTTTGACATCGTTACAATGCCATCGACAGCTTCCGTTTCTTTCTTTGCAACTTTCATTCGTTGCGTTTCGGGCAAACTTTCGACATTTCGCTTTGTTGTCAAAAATACTTACAATATATGTTCGACATACATACTTATGCATATACTATACATACGTATATGTGACTCTGTATGTATATGTGCACACATTTGCCAAGGATGTTTTATGAGCTCCTTTGGCACTCTCTGATGGCCCAGTCATTTGCACAAGTCGTGACACACTGGCGCACAGCCTGTAGCCAACTTGCCAGCAGGCACTCGAAGTAAGAGAGAGAGGGAGATGGTGGGGAGGAAAGAGAGGGAGAGAGTTAAAGCGGCTGTAGGAGCTGCAAGTTGTCGGGCATTGAATGAAGCGATGCCGGCAGCTTGACGCGCTCTTGGCGCTCCATTTTATACTCGGGTATGTTTATATGCAAAGCGGCCATAAAATTTGCAAAACTTTTAATGGTTCATAATATATTTAACGTAATGGCGGCGGCGGCCAAAAACCGGTTAAAGACAGGCTAAATAACAACAACAGCAACGAGCCAGGCGACAAGGCCACGCCGAGGGCAGCCAAAGTGTCAGCAGAGGACGGGGCGGGGCCGCCGACCGATTTGCTGTGACGCTGCAACAAGCCGCAAAACGAAGTAGACCAAAACGATAGGACCCCAGCAGCGGTCAACTCGACTACCAAAATTGTTGCTGCTTCTGGCCACCAAAAATGCCCAATTGCAGTGTGCCTGCATCCTGTTGCTCTCTGTGCTCTGCCTCCTGCAGGACACGACAACAATTTATATGAACCATTTTTGTTGCCGCCACAAATTGCAAATTATCGCCTCAGCCATTTCGGTTAGCCTCCATCTGCAGCTTCAAGAGCGGATTTATGTGTGCACCGAACTGGCCAGAGGTGTCGCTAAATTATGCCATGTGCAGCTTTTAATTGCGCCTCTGATTTTCCATATTTAGTGGATGCCGCAGAAAGCCAATAAATAACGCGAGAACGCGCGAGTATGAGATACTGTGCTGGTCACACTGTCACGCATAATTCACGTTGCAAGCGCTAGCAAGGCAACAATTCGATTATCGCTTAATGCATTTGAGAATTGTGATGAGAGACGGAGAGAGGGAGAGAGAACTTTCAATTTATCCGCTGCGTTTCGACAGCAAGCGAAAACAATTAAACAGCGACAGAGGCTCCAAAAGTACTGGAAGCCTCTCTTCTCATTTTGCACTTATATATAGTTATATAATTTATTGGTTTGTTTATTTTCTAGTTCGAAAAGTGTCATTAATTATTCATATTGTTGTGTTATATGTTTGCCTTACTTATGCTCACATCCAATAAGCTATTTTATGTTAATCGAAGACTCTCTTAACTCTTCAACAAATCAATTCTCCACACAGTCACTCCCGCATTTATTGCGCTGCTCGTATAAAATAGTAATTACCGCCTTCAGTCGAAGCAGTAATTTGCGTTGCGCTAACAATAACAACAACGAATCGTCGCCTGGCGATTAACGGCGGAAAGAAAGAGAGTGAAGGAGAGCAGAAGAGCGAGCAGCGAACAAAATCGCAGCGGAAGTCAGCGACTGAGCAGGCGAGCGGAAACGGAAATGCGCAAATGAAAATGGTTCCCCAAGCGTCGTTTATCTCTCAAACGGCGGCGCGGCTTTTGCAGCGTTGAGGCGTCAAAGAGACAGCTCAAAAGCAGAGCGAAGCATAAAAAGAAAGCGAACAAAAAAGGAATTTCAACAGACGGATGACAACGCCGCCAAAGGATTCGTTTTTCCTCATTGTACAACATTTCCAAATGGGCGGAGCACAGACAGAAGCTAAAGCAACGCTGCTCAGGGAAGTCATCGTCTGTGTCGCACGTGCCGCAGACATATCGAAGACAATGGCAATGCGAGCATCTATATCATTAGATGCCATATGTGTCGCATTGTCCTTGGCCGGGGCAGGGAGTTCGCAGACAACGTTTGTCAATTGATTTTGGTTGTTTGAAGACAGCGACGGAATAACGGGCATATTGCTTTCAACTATCATTTTAAAAAAGTCTGCTCGGGTTTAAGTCAAATTGTAAATTATATTCACAGCAAAAGAAATTATTTATAACTTTGAATTGCTAACTAAAACAAACATCGCTTGTCAAAGTTTGTACTACAAATGCATCAGCAATTTGCCAACTAACAGGGTATTTAACAGCAAGCATAGCTTCTTAAATTAACCATTTCTCCCACCACCAGACAGCAAAAATGAAAACGAAAAAAATAAAACTGGCATGCAAAACATTTTCATGCAAATGCAAAACATTGTCGAGACTAGCTTCGCTTTCTCTTTCCTTTCTAGTTCCATTGCTTGCCCCCCATCGCTCCGCTTTCGTCGTGCCCCTTTTGTGCTGGCCGTAACGATCTCTGCAGCACGTACGCTTCACGTCGCCAGCGACGCCTTCTTGGCCCTGTTTTTCTCTGTGATTGTGTGTGTGTGCGTGTGTGTATGTGTGTGTTCGCCGGGCGTTCCGTCTTCGCTGTTTGTTCGCTTTTAATTTTAATGCGTGTTGCACGCTCGCTTCCAAAAATTAAACGCCGGCTTATTTTCCGTTTCGTTTTCTGCCTACCGCTTCCTTCCACCCCACCGCTTTTCATACAATAAAACGTCGCGCGCTCTCGTTTTGATAATTTCACATCTAAACATGGCGCAAAAGTTTCGTTGGCGCTTTTTGGACCGTACAAATAGGCGTCGATTAGGCAAATCAACGCATTTGTATGCAGATTATGTGCCAGCGGGCAACTCACACACACACACACAGAGAGTAAGAGAGCAGGCAATTGTTGTTGGTGTTGTTGCCTCTAATTGCGCGTAGTCTGTTAGCTTCTCCACTCGGCGTATACGTAATAAAAACTCGAGCAACACTTAAGTACAGCAACTCGTAAGCAATGATCTAACTATCAGCATAGCAATAGCTTTGTTTACCAACTAACTATTTAACTAACTATTTAGTGCAAGGTATTAGCATACATACGCATTTCACTTTAGAGCAAATACTGCAGAGGAATGTTGCATAAACGTTTCAATTAGAGATAGAATTGTCCAATTACCTGCAGAGAAAAGAAGAGAAATTTAGTATTTCATTTAATCCTAATTAATTCTAGTTCAGTATTTAAGGGATACAATTAGAGATATGGTCATTTTATTCCGGAAATACAAAAGGTTTTATTTTCAGTAGAATCCGAAGCATATTAATTGGCTATTCATTTTTATTTGTTGCGTTTCTCAACCAACATAACTTTTCATTTATTTAAAATTTGTCAAAACTTTTTATTTGACAGAGACAGAAAGTATAAATAAAGCTTTTTTTTGTTTTTTTTGTTAAAAATTTGTATATTTTATTATTTAACTTGTGTTCTGCTACCTTATTGACAGCTTGACAAGTTATACCTTAAAAATTATTAACAATTAATCATATTATGATGTATTTACGTAAATCTATTGGTTAAAGTTATTGGCTAATTGGTTACTATACTAGGGACCTCGTTGGAAGGTCCTGTGGATGGCACCTCTTAAGTCTTCTCTTTTTTGGAGCATTTCTTAGCCTTCTCGCTAAAGGGTTGGGATGAAAATCCATTCTCTGTAGGAAATTGTTGGAATGCTTCTGGATGGCATCGCCAACCTTGGGGACCTTGAGATCCCTCTCTATATCTCTTGTGCGCATGTACCAGGGGGCATTAGATAGTGTTCTTAATATTTTTGATTGCGCTACTCTTATTTTGTTTAGATTTGTCTTAGCTGCAATACCATAGATTTGGACAGCGTAGCTCCAGATCGGGGTGAGGATGGTTTTGTAGATACGAACTTTACTACAAAGGGAGAGCTTATTAGACGGTGCAAGTAGCCAGGCCATTTTCCCAGCTTTTTCCATGACCGTTTTCTTGACCATGGTGGTGTGCATTTTGAAGTTCATCCTTCTGTCCAGTATAACTCCAAGGTACTTTTGACTTCGCTTGTGTGACAATATGGAGCCTTGCATGGTGATGTTTCCGCAGGACAGTGGTCTTGTGGCGAATGTAACATTCGCACACTTGCTGCTGTTGATGCCTATGTTCCATTTCCGGGCCCAGGCTTCGAAGGAGCTTACATACTGCTGCAATGCTTCAGTAGCAATGCCAATGCTTACGCTTCTTGTGAGCACTGCAGTATCATCGGCATACGTTGCTATTAATACGTTGTTCTCGTCTAAGCCCGTGATGGTGCTGTGGTTAGGCATGTCCGCTGTGTAGAGCGTATACAGGGTCGGACCTAGAACGCTGCCCTGGGGTACACCTGCGTTGATAGGACGCTTTGTTGATTTGACTCCGTCAATGACGACTCTGAAACTTCTGTCCAGGAGAAAGCTTCTGACGAGCTGAAACAACTGTGGAGTAAGGCTGCCTCTTAGTTTGAAGAGCAGACCGTCATGCCACACTCTATCAAACGCCTGTTTGATGTCCATAAACACCGAAACTGCGTACATCTTGCGCTCCATAGCATCCAGGGCGAAGTTGACAACACGGTTGAGTTGTTCCGGAGTGCCGTGCCTTCTTCGGAAACCAAACTGCCACTTTGGAATTCGACGTGCCACAGACTCGAGTTCAAGGATGCGGTTCAGAATAACCCTTTCTGTCATCTTTCCCAGTGCTGAAAGAAGACTGATTGGCCGGTATCCATCGACTTCTGTATGCTGTTTCTCTGGCTTCGGAATCATTACAATTAGCGCGTTCTTCCAGATCCTAGGGAAATGCCCCAGCCTGAGTATGCTGTTTAGGAGTAACACTATAAATAACAGTGCTTTTTTTGGTAGCAGCTTCAACGTCCTGTTGTCCAAAAGATCTTCGCCAGGGGATTTTTTGGCCTTCAGCGCTTTTATAAGAAGCTCTACTTCTTGCAGCGTAACCGGTTTTTCTGGCAACGTCATTTGGAATGGGGTCTCCAATTGCAGCTCGACTGCCCTTCGTGTAACCTCATTTGTGAAGTCAAATGGCATAAATCTACTTTCAAGGCTGTCTGCAAATACTTCTGCCTTTTCTTGGCTGGAGAAACACCATCCACCGGTGGGGCTCTTAATTGGGGCTTTTGGGATTGCCTGTCTCTTTAGGCGGCTTGTAAGTCTCCAGAGAGAGTAATTGGTAGACGCATCCGGACTAGCTTCCTCTAGAATCCCATCTATCTTGACTTGCTTAGCTCTGGCAAGGGCTTTTTGTACACGATTAGACAGTCTTTTGTAGATTTGGTAGACACGTAAATCTCTCGTTCTTACGTATTCTTTTCGCACTCTTCTTTTCATGCTCAGGAGTGCGGCAACATTTGGTGGTAGCGTAGCTTGGCGACTGTGACTTTGAGAGCAAGAGTTTGGTGGTGTCGAAAAGGATGCAGCAAGGGATATATTCCGCATAAAAATAGAGTCAGCGTCGTCTATATCTTCTGGGCTGTTTATCTCCATATTCAGGTTTATTCTGTTCTCTAGATCTGTTCTAAAGTCCTCTGTTCGACAGCCATGTGGGAGAATATTTTGCTTCTTCTGTTTGACCTGTGCTGTTTGATGCAGATCTGCTAATACTGGTAAGTGGTCCGAAGAAAGCTCATGTGAAAGTTGAACAGATAACTTGTTGGATGCGATTCCATTAAATATGAAGAAATCAAGTGCCGAGGGAGTAAGCTGTGTATTATATGAGTAGAAGGTTGGGTCTCCTGTAGCAAGAATTTGGCAAGTGCTGCTTGTTATGGCGTCTTGCAATCTCCTTCCTCGAGTGCATGATCTTAGGTTGCCCCACCATTGATGTTTGGCGTTGAAATCTCCGCCTGCAATGAACCTATTACCCAAGGCCGATAGCAGTTGGTCAAAGTCTTCCTTACTCCAAGGTTCACTGGGAGGCAGGTAAAGGGCGGAAACTTTGATGCATCCACCGTTCGTCAGGATATTTACACTCGCTGCTTGTAGTTTTATCCATGAAATGGGCTCAGTCTGGGAGTGTGAAATGCTCGAGCGAATTAGCATAGCAGCGCCACTCTTTGAGGTACCGCTGGGATGATTAGCGTAGTATTGGTCGTATCCAGGTAGGTATATTTGTTGTCCAGGGCGCATATGCGTTTCAGTTAGAAGCATTATGTCGATTTTGTTGGCACAAAGGAAAAGTCGAAGCTCTTCAACGTTCTTGATCAATCCTCGTGCGTTCCACAATCCGATTTTTATTAGTGTATTGATCATTTTGATATAAGTTTTTGTACCAGGTCACGAAAGGCTCTATTTGCTTCCATTGTTTCTTGGATAAGTTTGAACATTTGATCCAATCTGGAGTTTATGTCGTGGACCCCTTTTTCTAGGATGCTGAATCTGTCATCTTGTCTAGGATTTTCATCAGCATTGCGAGATCGAGAGTAGCCTGGTTTTACTGGCACATGTTCCTCCCCCTTTGATTTTACCAAATCAGCATATGAGAATCCATTTCTAACGGCAGCGTGTGGGATAAATTGTGCTGTTGGACCTTGTCTTTGGTTATTTCTGGTGCTGCTCTGCAGTCCATTAACTGGTAGCCTTGCCGCTGGCTTTAGTTTTTTATTCAGATCAATTCTGACCTGACAGCCCTTAAAGCTTGAGATATGATCCTCTCCACAGTTGGCACAAATGAACTTCTCGTTGGAGTTGGCTTCACACACTTTGGAGTTGGTTGCGTGATCACCTGAGCATTTACCACAGACTGGCTTTTTAAGGCAGTAATTGCGTGTATGCCCAAAACCTTGGCATCTAAAGCATTGCACCAGCTCTTTGTTAGGTCTCGCTTTGGTCACTGTGACTCTATGACGACCTATTTGAGTTATTGTGAGCGCGTCTGCAATATTTGGGGTATTCATCAGGTTAACGAAGAACATGTTTTGTCTTGTTTTAAAGTTGACAGATTCTTCGTCATCATTCTCATTGACTGAAATGCTGCGCCAGTCTGGCTTTCTGGGGCAATATATGTTAAGAACTGTAAAGCCCTTGTCAGCAAAGGTGCGCTCAATTAGTTCTTTTGGCACGTTAGGATGAATATCACTTAACACCAGTCTGCAGGGTTTGCTTTCCCTTAGCTGATGATGCCAGAACTCACAGTTTTGTGTGGTTAGCATGTTGACCACAGCACGGAATGTACGAGAATCTGTAGTATATATCCGCGAAATTCCAGACTTGGACGTACGAATGTCGTACTCATCAGGCATAGCCACAGTATTGAGGGCCTGCTCCAGTTTTGCCATTTTGTTAACATGGGGCACACAGATAGCCGGAGGCTTAGGTGTTTTGTTTTTCTGCAATTCATGTTCAGGTTTACTTTGCTGGTTGGCTTCTTCCTGCTCTTGCTGGTACGCATCGTCCAGTTCCATAACAGCATCTACTTCTTCAGCTAAGGCTGCATAGCGGTTATTTTGAGGTCCGGCCGCGGATGTGATAAATAAAGCTTAATAAATCGTTTTTAATTTTTATAAAAATGTTTCATTTAGTCGTACTTTTCACTTTTCGTTTGATAAAGACAGATTTTATATTTTGTTTGCATGAATAAAGCTTGATAAGCTCAAATAAAATATGTGTTTAAAAAATAAAGGTATCAGTTGGTCGTAGAAATTGTTTTCCTTCTGTAAAATACCAATTATTTTCACATTTTGCTATTCATTTCTTCCCTGATTCGCAGTTCACATGTCGCTTTAAACAAGCACAGATCTTACGCTAATTTTAAGCGGCTCTTAACTTCCCCACACACGTTCGCAGCTGCTATCTGCACACTCTCACTGTTACACCTAGAGCGACGCCCTCGACGCCCTCGACGCCCTCGAACCGTCGACAATCCCAAACACAGTCGCAACATCTCCCACGCTGCGTGTTGAATTTCAATGCATACTTTTAGGCCGTAAACATCAGAGAGATGAGTGAAGAAAGCGGCAAAAAAAAAAGAAAGGAAAATACATTCGTTTGCTATTTCGCATATCACAAGGCCAAAAGCGTTGAGTGCGCTTAGGAGAAGGGCTAACAAAGGGAGAGAGCGGCGGTTGGTAACTAGGAATCACATGCGATTGGCATTTGACGCCAAAATGCTGACGATGACGAGTTTTTATGTTGCTGTTGTTGTTGTTCGTTTTTGGCTGAGTTTTTGGTTCTTTTTTGGCTGATTTTTTGTTGTTGTCTTGCGCCACTTGCAAGTGGATTTATTTTGCAATGCCCCAACGGAATTTTAATGGATCGCTCCCTGTTTTTTCCCCCTGCTGCCGAGCACGTGTCTATGGTTTCTAAAAATTGGCCAAAGACTTTGGCGCCTGCTTAAAATTTCGCTCATGTGACGACGCCAACGACGACGACAGCGACGACGACGACGACAGCGTTGCCAGCTAAAGCGTGACGCTCGCTCGACAATTCATTCACTCGTTTCTTGCGTCTCGTCTCATTTCATTTCGTCTCGTCCCGTTCCATTCCCGTCTCGTTTGTCGCATCTCGCCGCTGGCTTTACTCGCCCGCAGTTTTACAGCTGCTCGTGTTTGTTTTCGTTAATTCAGCCTCGCTTCCTGTTTTTATTTACATTTCACTTGTCCCCGCCCTTCCTCGAGCCCCAGCCACCGTTGCCAACTCATAAAATGCGAAATTTAATTAGTCGTGTAGGTAAAAATGACATTTAAAATTATTTTCGTACTGCTCCAGCGAGAGCTCTTTAACTTTGGACTATTAAATGAATTTATGTCGCTCAAACTAGGAAGTTGAAACCAAAATGACATTTTAGAAGAGAGCATCAATTATATCTGAACTTTCTGACAATAATTCAGATAGATAAAAAAAAATAATTTTATGAATATTCTCAATTGAAATAGTTAAACCGACCAATCCGATATATTTTTGTGACAGAGTATTCGAAATTCAGTTATTTCAAATAACTTTTTTCGCACACTTTTTTTATATTTTTTTATTTAGCCTTTAATTATTCCACACCTGGCTGTGAGTGCGTGTGTGTGTGTGGCACGTTTTATGCGCCTCGTTTGACATATTTTTATGACGCTTTGCCTCGTCTTACTTTTTTTGATTATTTTAATTCCTGTGCCAGCAAATTAAGCTAAATTTTTTATTGAGTAACAGGCAGAATTGGGGAAAGTCGACAAATTGTCTGCTTGCTGCCAATGACTTGAAGCTCAGTTTGAAGTATTTGTATACCCATTTATGCTTTCGTTGGTTTTTTTTGTTTGGTTGCTTGTCGTTAATGTATTTGTTGCTCCTTCTGCAAATGTCAATGGGTTAAAGCATGGCCCTAACCTCTTTGACCCCGCCTCTAACCACCGCTAAAGTACTCACTCACTCACACACATACACATGCAGACGGACATGTAGTTAAGCGCACCTAAATACATTTTTGCTAGAATAAACAAGCAACCTTGGGATGTTTACCATAAAAAGTAGGTAAACTTGAGTGCAAAAATTGCGTATGGAGTGAGTTCACATCTCCACACACACTCACATCTCCACACACGCGAGCACACACACATATGCAGAGTATACAAAATGGCAAAATAAATGCACATAAAAATGTGAAAACGAATGCCAGCAACAAGAAGAAGCAGTCCAAGAGCCTGCTGAATGAAACGAAATAAAAATAACAAGCAACAAGAAAAGGAAAATGAACTGAAACAGAAGCTCAGAAACCGAACACTAAAGGGCTGATGCCAAGTAAGAGGAGAAGGGGGAGAAGAGGGGCTGCTTATGGCAGCCGCTTTGCGGTCCATCGTCGAACACATTACAAGCAAAAGCACTTTTGACAAAAGGAGGCGCCAGCGAAAATAAACAAACAAATGCCAAAACGAAACAAAGACGGACAGACGGGCCTAGAGAAGAGACTGAGAAAGAGAGAGAGAGTGAGAGTGAGAGAGAGAGGGAGATGGATTAACAGAGAGCACACCAGAGATTGCGTGGCAGATAGGCGCGCTTATGGTGCGTGTGGACTAAAGGATTTCAAGGACTACAACATTAAGCCACAACAGCAACAACAACAAAAACAAGAGTGAGAGCGAGAAGCAAAGGAATTTGTGCATGAACAATGCCAAAAGGCAAAGCGCACGAGCAACTCAAGTGGAGCTGCTCTTTGAGAAGGCAGCAGCCATAACAACAACAAGCAAATGCAACAGACGGATATGAAGAGGAACTGGCAAGCAAAGAGGGCACAACGGATGTCATTAAGGTGTGCGAGTCTGTGTGCGCATGGAAATGAACTGTAGCTGCAGCAGCAGCAGCAGCAGCAACAGCTGAAAAGTAGGCAACAGAAATGCACAGTTCGATGCATTGCAGCGCCAAAATGAATGGGAAATATGTACATATGCGGGGGAGAGGGAGGTGCATTGGAGGCGCGGCAAAGGTTATGGCTGCATGCGAGTGTCAGACATGATGAGTTCCGGCAAAAGAAACCAATTTGCCAGAGCTGTTAAACAGAACGGCTTTTAATCCAAACAACAACAGCACCAGCTGAAAGGTCAATGGGGAAACGGGGCAACAATAAGAGAGAGAGAGAGAGAGCACAAGAGGCAAGTGCAGAAGACAAACAGCAAAGAACAAGAGCAATTAACGAAACAACATGGAAATTAACAACAAAATATTTATAAAGATACGAGTGCGTAAACTGCTGAAGATATAAAACTGATTAATGGAAGAAAATTGCGAGAGGCACGAAAAAAGGCTATGAAAACTAACAGATGAATTATCTATATATTCATGTATTTTCCAATAATAAATTAGTCTCATAATTATTTGGGTATTAATATTTTTTTTTTATTATTAGAAAATAATAGTAATTTTTGGTCAGAATTAATAAAATGTAACCCTGAAAATGAGGAATGGTATAATTCCCACTCGCATAAGTTACTATAAGTAATTGATTTATTTTATAATGGTCCACTAATATTGAATCAATATTAAATATTTCAAAATTAATTAAAATACAACTTAACAACGAATATTGTGAGGACATTGATCAAACAAGATTGCATATACATATATATTTCACAGTAATGCAATAAGTTGGCGCTGTTCTTAAATAACCGACTTGGCCAGCGCAATAAGCGAACCCGTAAAACGTAAAATCTGTCAAAGAAATTATTCGAATTAGAACAGCACAAGAAACTGTAACTGCTCGCCAACCCTACCGAAGTGAGCGTTTCCAGGGATGGCGAAAAGAAGGGTATCTTAATGATGAGCACGCGCTGAGCTCTGGCAATCATGAGCAGCGTCATCTTCTGCACGCGCACGCTATGCCCATGCCAATGACTGCTGAAAGTGCTTCTCGATAGCTCCAAACACTATAGAATAAAGAGGGATTTTAACAATGAAATCGAGTAGAGCAGCACGCACCGCTTCCATAATGTAGGTGCCGCCCAGGCAGTACAATAAGATTTCAGTGCCCACAGCGCACGTGTAGACCAAATACACAATGATGCCCACGCCGGAGAACTGAACAAATCAGAAACAGAGAGTGAGAGATAAATTGGGGAATGTGAAGCTTAAATAAAAGTTGTTGCCCACCAGCAGCATGTCCACGACACTGGTGCCTATAATCAGACTGGAGGTGACAAAGTGACCCAGTGTAATCTCGACCATGACGCCCGACAAGCGCTCCGTCAACTCGGCAATCTCGATGTGACGATCCACCAGCTGCTCCATGCGTCGCACAATTCGCAGTTCCTGCTGAGCCGTTGGCACTGCATCGTTCTCTTTGAGGGCCAATAAATCGCAGACATCGTCGCGCAGCGAATGCAGCAACACCGTCAGATACAAACAGAAGCCCAAAAAGAAGCCATCGGCACCAACAAAACACACCACAGTAATATAGCCATGCCAATGGACAAGCATATAGATCAGCGGATACAAAGGCAGTCGCAGTAGAGCATCGGGAAAACTGCAAGCCAAATACCAATAAATCATTTCAACTGTCTGCGACTGCAACTCACATCATCTTGAACGGAGTCTCGTAGATCCAATCCTTGCCATGCGCCCGTCTCAGCATATTATCCAAAAGATGCCGCACCGAGTAAGAGGTGCTCGTGCAGAAACCACAACAGAGCAGCAACGTGGTCAGCCGGGTTGCCAGCGTGTAGAAGCGTCGTTTGTAGCCCAACTTACGCTCTGATCGCTGTTGCTCGGTTAGCTTTCGAACCCTTTGAATCAGCCACTTGAACTCATCCTGATACCACCAGATGGCAATCATCTTCAGCAGCGATAAAATGCTCGACGCAACCGGGCAGAGTGCATCCAAGGCCAGCGCTATATTCCTGGGTATCTGATGGATGCCATAATGCGCTTCGGCATAGCAGCCGTACGTGAGTATGAAGAAGTTAAAGAAGCTCCAGGCACGCAGCGCCCAGGTGCGCTTCTGTTCCGGATAGAAGCCAATCAAACTGAGCGCAAACTTTGGCACCAGAAAGTAGTGCCGTTCCATGGGATACGAGCTGCTCAGGAAGCGTGGCCACATCTTACAATCGACTTTAGATCTGGCAGGTTTTAAGTCATCCGCTTTTATACCTTCAATTTGTGGTGGAATCATAATTGATGAGCTGGGCGTTGTCCTTGCGCATGGTTCAATAAGTTTTACTCAACGAAAAGAATAAAGTGCTGAGCTTTAACCCACAATTAGGCAACGTTTAGCAGTAGGCGTCGCACAGTTCGTGATTATGGATAATTAAAATACAGTTTTGAAGACACGCCCATATGTTCCAATGTACAATTTGGATGTGTTTACAAAGCTTATGCCGAGTGTATATATATAACATAGGCTCTACTTGCAGTTTATTCAACTAATTTTTTGGTAAAAGAGAAACATTAAATGAAGAACAAGTCCTAATGGCAACTAAAGTAATATATATATATTCTTTTTGTTTTCAAGCCATATTTCATATAAACTATTATTCTCTCTTTAAATATACACCTTGCGTATACTTAATACGCAATAATATATATTTTAATTTTCCTTTAATGGATAGGGTATACTTTTGCTTGCCAAAATGAATATTTGTTTGCATATGTTAGCTCGTCTTAGCTCGGCTCCATTTCCGAACACGCAAATATTGTATTTCCTCTGAATTTACTCTAGCACACTGATTTCGGCAGCTCTCCCTCTCTCTCTTTCCCACTCTCTCTCTCTCTCTCTCTCTGTTATCCGTTCCCTGTGTTCTTTGTGTATGCTTATTATGGGGTAAAATGGATAACAGGTAAACAAATTGACTTGCCATCCAGGAGTGAACACGAGGCTTTGGGCCTTTGGCTATGGCTTTAGCTCTAGTTACGGCTCCGGCTTTGGCTGTGGCTGCATCTCAGTTGCAAGTGTTGCCAACCAGACTTGCAGTTTGAATAAATATTTTATAAGCTGTCCAACTGTGAGTGTGTGTGTGTGTGTGTGTGTGTACGATATATGTATGTTTGTTGGCATGATTATGCAAACTGCAGTTATTTGGTGTATGCGAGGAGGCCAATAAATTAATTTAGCCGGTTGCTCGACGGTTCGTTCGGTCGTACGTCGACCGGACCAAACTGAATGGCTCCGGATGCCTAAAGGCCTTTTGGGAGGCGGAAAAGGCGGGCGTGGCCGGTAATGGCGTTGACGCCGGCGTTGACGGCGCCTGCTGTGTTTGCGTCTCTCAACTGGTTGACCAGACTAGGCCCAATCTCTTCTCTGACCCAGGTCGAGCTTGCTACCCGGACGGACTAGCTCTTTGCATAATTGATGGCTGCAGGTGTATTTGTGCTCAAATGAGGCATGCTAAACACATGCCTTTGACACTTATACACACATCCACACTCGCATTCTCATGTGCACACACTTACACACCTACTCATATAGCAATAAAAGTAAAGGGGGGTGAACATTGTTAACCAAATAAAAAGAGCTGCAAATTTTTGTGTATGGCATTTGATGTTCTTGGGGTCCCAAAGCGATAAATATAAATAAAAACGAATAGACGACATAAACAGAGGCTATAAGCACAGCCATACACTATAAATTAGATCATTTTGGACACGGTATTGGATAAGGCCACATATATTATGGATTAGAATATGCATTGAGGTAGACTTAAGCTCTTAACAATGCTCAAATTTTGACAGAAATAATATACCAAGAACTTTATAGAATCACTAACAACATCTTACCAAGATTGTGTTAATCAAATCTTCAAGATGATACAAAATTTATAAACAGTAATTAGTTTTACGCGATTTATTTTCTTCTCTATTAAGTGTTTACGGTTGTCTGACAAACGCAAAAAAAAATTTGTATAATTAAAGCATTAATGTTATAATATACCCTATGCATCGGAGAAAGAAAGATTTAATAATATCTTAAAGAAAAATTATTGTACAAAAAGACAACAACTAATGAATAAACATTGATATCGAATAAGTAAGATAAGTCTCAATTTTATTTTTTCTATTTTTAACATCTGCAGAACCAAAGTAAACAGTCAATTTTTTCAAGTATTAATCGGCAGTTTTTCCTTACAAACCACATGCCATAATCATGAAGACCATCCAAAATATAGGGACTTTTCAAAGGCCATGTCCAACAAAGGCCACACAACACCCAGTTCGGGCGTGGAATCGACGAATACGCGCGGTCGCCTATTCAAATTGAAAAATTTACGTGGAAAACATGCAAATTTATGCCATAAACACAATGAGTTTAATGTGCCCCAAGCCGTGTGAGGCAACAAACAGGACAACAAAAATTGAAAGAGGAGGCGAAATAAAAAATGCCAAAACTCGACCTGAACAAAACTTATGGCCTGGCAGCGACAACCACATTGATGACTCGATTTGTAGGCCACATGACTAAAAAAGAGAGAAAAGAAAATAAAGGAAAAATACGGGGAACAATGGGCGTTACTTTTTTGTGTGTGCGGCATGCAACACACTAGGCAGAAGCAGGCCAAAGAGAGGAACGCAACGCAGCTTTTCGACGCAGAGTCGTGCCACACAAAATTATTTACAAAATTATTGAACACGTTTCGAGCGTGCCACAAATCTGCCTCGACAACAAAATGGCAACACTCGTCCAACAGAGGGGAGAGCTGAAAAGGGCAGTACACATCGAGGCGTGGCATGGCACAGGTAAGTGTGCTAAGCTTCAACGGTCGATGGTCATATGAATTTATAATTGAATATTAAACCAGTTGTCAACTCAATGACTCAGCTCTCAGCAACGATACCTATAAAAACAGCTATATGCATATGCCCGCGATTGGCACTATGTGTTTTAATATTTTTGCAAGATTACGTTAAATTGCACTCAGATATTAGCCACGTAATATTCATTATCGCAGTACATAAATCAGGTAGCGTGTAGCATGCATCACTGCGGGGCTTATTACTTTATAGTTCTATAATTGTTTAAATTTTAATTAGATTCTAAGAAGATAATGGATTAATCTTGTTCGTATTTTTCTAACTTGTACATATGTATATCATAATTTGAGTGGTTTATTAGAAACGGAGTAAAAATACAAATTAATTTTTTAGTTACGATTTCTGAATTATATTTTTAAAACGTTTTATTGAAGTGGATTTCAAAAACTTGAAAGATGAAAATAATTATTGTCTCTTAATACCTTTAACTTAATTCATTTAACAAGGCAAACAATTACAGCTCATTTCTTGAAAACATTTAGTTGAAATTAAAATTCTCTAAGTATTTCACAAGTGTTTGCCAGCAGACTATTTATATTTATTATATTGCTAAATCAATCAAAAATATTTGTCTAGAGCTGTTTACCAAAATTAGTCAAAAAGACTGACACATTATAAATCTTGATCATAAAATAATTTACAGGTGTAAAAGGCAATTAAGCCTATACTCTTGACATTAAAATGCTCTGCAATGCATACATGTTATTATAAATTTAATTTAAATTAATAAAAAAGTAAATCAATCAATACTTGTCAAATCGATCGATAAATTGACCGAGTTTTATATTTTTGCATCAAGTTAAGGGCTTTTTAAAGAGCGCCGCAAGCTCTAAATTAGTTGCATTTATAATGCCAAATGTATTTTTGATAACACGCAGCTCAATAGCCGTGTCTGTGAGTATGTGTGGGTGATGTGTGTTTTGGCTAATTTCAGCATGTTTCTGTATTAGTAATATGTCACGCACAACTACACACGCATGAGTGGGCTATCAAATTTATTGTATGTTATGTCCCTCTTTGTCCCTCCGGCCACGTCTCACAATAAAACAAACAGAGAGCGACGGACTCTCGGCTGACCGGCTGCGGCTGCCGTGAGAGAGGCGAGGCGTGGAGGAGGGACGCCTTTGTTCGCCGATAAACTTAATTTGAATAATAAATTACGTTGATATTTAATCAGCGCAGGCCGGCGATAAAATGCAATGGTCTCTGGAGAGAGCCGCCCGGCAATACGCAAGCATAAACTATATATATACATATATGCAAAAATATAGTATATATGTATGTATGAATATATACTTATATATTTGAATACATGTACATATATATGGATATATATTCTGTGACATGCAGTTGATAATGGTTAAGCTGAGGCAAGTGGCAAAGTTGCGTCGCCGTTTGTCGCATTTGTCCGGTGTCTCGTGTCCTTGTTTGTTGCATGTCCTTCTGTCGATTGGGTTTGGTTTGGTTCGGCCGTTTCGTCCTCGGCACGCGCTGGCCATAAACTGCATAAAGTCATTATCGTTAAGCGGAATTTGTGTTAATCAGATAACAAAATTATGAACAATTAAGTCATTGCACGCGAATTGAAAATTTAAACGGACGCATTCACTGCCATTAATGAACGCTGTATGCTGGCCTTAATAATAGGCCTCGTTCCGAGCCAAAAGCGATGCATCCATCAGATAGGACGAGAGCGAATGAGAGGCAATTTCCAGCCAGATAGATGGAGAAAGATAAATGTAGAGAGTGAAATTGAGGTGAGGCGAGCCAAATGCAAATAACTTGCCCAAACAATTTTGCATATTTGCTTAAAGCTTTGCTTGAATTCATCTATAATATTGAGAAACAAACAATCAAACCTGTTTATTTGAATAAGCATATTTACACATTTTATCTTTTCGAATCCACAATAAATCGCAATAATTTTTAAACTACTCTCCGGGAGCTTTTAACTTGACCGCCGCAAACATAAGGTGAATATATCAACTTTTTGGCATTATTTACAGGAACATAATAAATTCTGAACAATGGTAAACAGCAACCAACAACTGACAGGCAACGAGACAACCAGACATCACATTGCTTTAACAAAAATGAACAAAACAGGCACAAAAAACAACAGGTCAACAGGCAAATGTGAACTGCACGTCATTAGACGTCAAGTGCACAACAGCAGCAATTATGCATGGTCTGCTAGATAGTGCTTGATAGGAAAATACACTGTAGCAAAAATTGTAAATATAATAAATCCAAAATTACGAAGGAAAATTATCATTAATAATGTTATTATCACTAATAAAAAGGCCTACGCTGCCATAGCATAAAAATAAAACCTAGCTTATAATTTGATCATTATTAAGCTAAATCTATAAATAAATAAATAAATAAAAATCCCAAAGTCAAATATTTTCGCAATACCATCTTACTATCGATTAAAAAGATAAAACTATTCTTAATTCACTCTCAGTATATTTTAGTTTGCAGGGTATAACAACAGCAACAACTGTTCTGCAACAACCTCCAAATAAGTATGCAACATATTTTGTGCTATTTTTATACCCGCTACCCATAGGGTAGAAGGGTATTATAACTTAGTGCCAACAGGAAATGTATGTAACAGGCAGAAGGAGGCATCTCCGACCCCATAAAGTATATATATTCTTGATCAGCATCAACAGCCGAGACGATATAGCCATGTCCGTCTGTCCGTCTGTCCGTCTGTCTGTCTGTATGAACACCTGGATCTCAGAGACTATAAGACATAGAGACACCAAATTTGGCAAAAATGTTCCTTCATACCCTGCGCAGATCAAGTTTATTTCAAAAGTTGGATGCCACGCCCCCTTCGCCCACAATAAGCATTTATCTAGAAAAAGTCAAGTTTTTTTTATGTAAATCGCGTATAACTCCAAAAGTTCTTTGTGTAATGATGTGTAATTTGGTAAGCCATCTGCGCTTGACACTCTTAATATACCCTGTAAAACGGATAAGTAGAACAAAAGTTATTCGCGAAATTATTTATCAAAATTGTTGTGCCCAATGCATATGGACGTTTTAAGTGTGTGATTGACCTAGAGATATCAAATTTGGTGACAGTATTCGTGTAGGTCTTACGCAGATCGAGTTTGTTTTAGATTTTTTCCACGCCCCTTTCCGCCCCCAAAAACTGTAAAAGCCGTAATAATGAACCTAGAGCATTGAATTTTGGTATGCATAATAATAATTATATTCTCAATGATTCCTTTGAATTTGGTTGAGATCGAGTGAAAAACAAGGAAGTTATTAATGAATCAATTTTATATGCAAAATTCACTTGAAGCTGCTCGCGCTTTGTTTGTTTAGTTGACGGTGTGACCATGTCGGTGTTGTGGATTTCTTCCCGCTATTTTCAAATATATACAAAACACAAGTTTCAGTATATTTTTGGTATATTTGTTGTTAAAATATCATTAAATTTTTTTTTTTCTCTCGAAATGGGTTGCGGGTATCATACGGTCGAGCACTCTCGACTGTAGCTTTCTTACTTGTTTTTAACATATGTTTAATATGCATTTCATTAAATAAACACAGCCAAACGGCAAACGGCAAATGGCAAGCGAAAACATTGCGCCCAGCTTGTTAGACAGTGTGGCGGGATGTCCTTGACCCTCTGCTCCTGTCCCTGGGCTAGATGGGGGCGTGGTGACACATTTAAAACGCATTTTGCGGTTGTCAAATTACGCATTTGGTTATGTGCGTTTCTGTGTGTGTGTGTGTGTGAAAACAGCGACCATGGTGTTTCCGCCGGAAATCGCGCAAAGTTGTCACTTGCCACGCAGCCTGCAATAGAAACCAAAAACAGAAACAACGCGGCACAAAAACAACAAAATAAATAAAAATAAAAAAAAAAACTCAACAAAATGTATAACCTAAAACCATTAAAAACTAATGAGATTTAAATGCAAATGCAAGTTGAAGTGGCAACCAGAACTCAGCTCAGCTCGGTTGAACGAGAAGGCGTATCTGCCACACACACTCACACACACATACGCCATACTTGATACTCTACATGTGTGTGTGTGTGTGTGTGCCGCAGTCTCTGTGAGTGTGTTAGTGCACATTTTGTGGCAAATGACTAAATTTGCATGAAATTTGAACAGCGGACAACAGCAAATGCGGTCGCAATTCATCCAGTTCAGCTCAATGTCCAACTTTATACACTACGTTCGATATGGGAGCTTTAGCTTTTACAGTAAGTAGGAAAAACGTAGTTTAAAAGTTAAGTTTCGAATTGTATTTGAATATATTCTGAAAATGCTAAGACTACAGATTAAAAATTACAGTATGAAAATGATTTCTTTATTTAAAAATAAATAATTTACAAGAGCATTCTCTGTTCGTTGTCCCCCATTAGGTAATTTCTGTTTTTGTTTTTGTTACTCAATTTCTTTTATACGCTTTACGCTGTTGTCATAGTATCGCCTATTTGGCAAATGTTTGGCCAACGACAAGTGCCCATTGCCCAATGTTTGTTATTTACCAGCTTCGTTGCTGCTGGTGTTGTTATTCGTGTTGTTGCTGTTACACTTGTTGTCGCCGCTTTGGTTGTTGTTTCAACATTTTTAATTTAAAGGCAATCAAATTTGCATTGCTGTAAATAAGCAATTTAAATGAGTAGCCGCAAGTTGGGAATAATATTACCCATCCACCCAGACAGAGGCGACACGGCTACTAATTGCGTCTAATGAGCTACATAGATGCCTCTAAAGGGGGCCCTTACATTGAGCAGCCACAAAAGGAGCAAGCGGGGCTCATAGAGTTTTTCGCATTTTTCGTGAGCTTGTCATGTGTCGCAAAATGTTGACAATGAAAATGATTATGACTGACTTGCCAACCAGCCAGCCAGCCAGCCAGCCAAACAGTCAGGGGTGCCACGCTTCTAATGGCGCCAGGGAGGCGGGGACAAGTCGAAGGGAAGCGGGAAATCAAGGGAAACGATGTCGTCTGCTGTTTGAAATTGCTGCGACGTGTAAATGTCGCTAATGTGTCGAGGACGACGAGGATGATGAGGATGACGACGATGCTGTCACCGTATGTGGCCATCCTGGCCAGGTGTTTGACGCAGTTGTCCTTGTCAAAGCCAATGCCGGAGGCTCACACGCATACAGCTACACGTAGCCGTACACACACACACACTCTCACATGCTCAGCTAGCATATTATGGCACACATCGTTGGCCATAAGGTTAAGTTGTTTTCATAACACGACGACCACGCCCACACGCCCACACACACACACCCACGCATGCAAGTAAGTCAAAAGTGCGGCAAATTAGATTTTTATGTTAATTAAAAAGGCACGCACAACATGTTGCAAGTGTTGAGAATGGCCTGCAGCCATTCGTTGGTTAACATTGCCCTGTTCGTTGTGTACGTGGCAAGCTTGGCACACTTTCATTGACATAGACCTTGCAGAAGGCGAATAAATCAATTGCTAGCCACCTTAAAGCTGCACAAAATTATCATTCTTCAGCTTTAAATCTTTTGTAAATTGATGCATCCTTGGCCACACTTCAAACTTGGCTCGCTTCAACTACTTTCCATTACGCCCTTCAACAGCAAATGGCACACAGCAACAAACAATTTGCAGTGCATATCTTGTAGAATGTAAAAAAGCAGACAATAGCGATAAATGCGACTCGAAATCATTGAAAACTTTCAATGCGCGCTGTCTGCATACATATTTGTTTGCGACCAACAGGGGAAAAACAACGAGAAATCGAGTGAGGAGTAACTAAGAGATATCCTATGAATATTTATTTCCTTTTAATTTATATTACTTGTTATTTGACATTTAAATTACTTAGATTCATTTAAATACTAATACGATTGAGTAGAATAATTATCTATTTGGCATTTTGCGTTAATAGTTTTTGAAGCCGACCTTATTACGTATATATTAAATCGCTAAGCTGCATCAAAATGAAGGGCTAAAAATGGAATGGATTTCAAAGTTTTAAATGATCCCTTTTAATCATTGCTCCTAGACTCGTCCTTTTTACTTATCCTTTGGATAAAGGGTATCAGAAACACGATGCTTTTCGGCAGCTGAGCAACAACAAGAGTGACACACACCAATACACACACAGAATCTCTCGCACACTCACAGAAAGTATGGATAAGATAGATGGCAAGCATTGCGAGCATTTTGCGTGATAAATAAAATGTTTAAGCACACATTTCAACCCATTTTCAGCCATTGTGTAGATTTGACTTTGAGCGCAGTATTTTCCCCCTGCTACGTGAAGACTATGAAGACGCAGAAAGGGAAAGACATGCAGAGAAGTATGCCGATGAAGCGAAAGGCAAGTTGTTCATGAAGTTGATGTTGAAGCCATGTTGCAGTGTCGCTGCAGTTCCAGTTCCCATTGCCGTTGTGTAGTTAGTTTATGCTCAAATATGTCAATATCTAGCGAGATGCCTTTTTCTATCCTTATTTTCCATCTCTCAATCTTTTAGCAATTTATGCCGATTTTGCTGCATTTGACACGCACTACTTCCGCTGAACATTCACATGAATTGAAAGCGCTTTATGCTCATCGATCAAGACGTTAGATGCAGAGAATATGCTACGTTATATCAGATATAACAATAAGATAAATCTATCTATTTGGGTTTGACGAAACGGATCAATAAAAAACAAGAAACAAGTGCCAAAGACTAAAGTAAAGTAAAACAAATGAACATTCACGTTTAAAAAACACCATAATATACCGTAGACGGTCTAGTTTTTTTAATAACTTATATGATTTTCGTCCGATCTCGAGCAAATTTTCAAAATTTGGAATAAAATTACCAAAAGCTTGTGCTTTGTGGTTTTATTTCAATTTTAAGGGGCGTGAGCAAACGATAATTCAAACTTGATCTGCGTGCAGATTTCTGTTGCCACAAAGTGATAATGTCCTTCTATTCTATAGGTAGCGGGCATAAATTTGATATTAGCAGCTTCAGCTTCGGGTATTCGATAGTCGGGCTTAGTTACGCTTGCAATTTATATCCAATATCCGCTGTTATTACAAGCATATTAGTGGCATTTTGAAGCGAAACTGTTGTTGCCTCTTGGCATTTTCTTTGTGTTGCTGCTGACAAGCACAAATACACACGCAGACACACACTTATTCACCCACACAGAGACACGCACATTGCAACACTAATGAGCAAAATAATTAATGATGCCGGTTCTCATATCTCTCGAAACATTTTCCATGCCATTTGGTAAAACTTTCACTTGACGACTTGAAGTAGTCGCAACCTCGTAACTCACAGATGTACAACCACAAGCTGCCCCTCCTCCTCCTCATCCACGAGCAGCTCCTGGTCCCTGCCCTCCCTTTGCCTTAATAAGCAGTTAATTTCATAGTTTTGCAAACAGTTGCTGGTTGTTTCATTCTCGTCCTTCAGGCTCGTCCTTGCCTCTTCTTATGGCTTTGCTTTCTGCATAAAAGTTGCAAAACAACATTGCAAACAAACATGAGAAGCTGCTTCCCAGGGAAACGTCGGTGCTGGTGGAAATGTGGCAATGGCGTTGGGTGGCTAGAACCCAGTTGGCCCAATGGTTTGGGGTGCAGTGCTTACAGCACATGGGGAAATTCCAGCATTTTCATTACATTATTCGCGTTTTCTATTTACTGCATTGTACTGTACTGTTGGCTGCCTCAGTAGTAGCTCTTCATTCGTTCAACTTAATTTACGTTTTATACTCGTAACTTTTGCAATCATTACATGTTACATTTATTTCACTCGCTCCCTCCATAATTCTTTTTTGCATATTTATTTTTCCCATTTCTTAATTTCCATGTGTGCATAAACCATTTAGCAGCATTTCTGCTTTGGCAAAACTTTTGCACGGCTTACTAAACGGCATGTCGATGCGAATCCCTAACAACGAATCGACTTGGGAATTCTCTATAAGCTAGACATTATAACGTAAATTATTCAACACTTAAATTATAAAACCATATTTATCCTAACTATCTAACTATGTTCGACAATGTTTGAAGATTATTTAATTCTCTTACTTACTATTTTACTATATTTTCCTCATAAATTATCCCTTTGATTGGTACACAAATTTGGTATTCAAGCACTCTCGTTTGCAGCTAACTTCATTTATTTATTTTTTGTTATTCGAGAATTTTTCCAATAAAACGTAATTTACTTTTGCAAATACCAGAAAATAGAAATTCCTAAAAAATCAAATACATTCTATCCCAAATAAAGTAGTCAGCTTTTTGAGGCATACAATGCCACAATTCAAATAAAATGTTTGTGTTTTTCTTTTCCTTTGCCTTTTATTATGTTTTAGAAAACCATTTTAATTGAACCAGAATTGTTGAATTTGTGAGCTTCAATTGGCTCATATGGTACCGCATATCGAATTGCGAATAAATAATGAAATAAAATTCACATGAATGATTATTGAGAAGCGTTGAGAGTAATGGATATTCCATATGATTTCATTCAAATCAATTCTGGATAATGCTAATTTTAGATTTTATTCAGCATACGCGATGCTTTTAAAGATCATTCCTACACATTTTCAGGGTATCAGGACATTTAACTGCAGAATTCCGCCAATGTGAAGCTTGATGCGGGCTAACGAGTTTTAATATGCCAAATGTAAGTAACTCGCTTGTTAAACGCCACGCTTGTTAGCCAAGCTTATCGCATACAAGTAAAAATGACGGCCATACATCAGAAAAACACACACACCTACTTGCAGCAGTAGCAGACTAGACGAGACACTTGATTATGAGTGAGACTTTTCCCGGTATTTGAGCTGACTGTGGATTACATTTACGTTAAGCGTTACGTAAAGTAACACGTAACGTAATCACAACACGAAAACGACAAGGAACAGGCAACAATGAAGCCCAGTGCAGTGTGTAAATGTGCGCGTATTTGTCTCTCTTGGTCTCCTTCTATCTTTTTGACACCTGTCCGCTGATAGCAGGTGTCGCTTCAATCACAGTACATCGGGTTATTCTGTAAAATCCGCATTCGCACTCGCATCCGCCGCCCCCCCAGCGCACTGGGATAGTTCTTGATAAGCATCTGCACTTCATTTTTGCACTTTTCACAAAGTTCCTGTTGTTGCTGTTGCTGTTGCTGTTGTTGTTGCTGCTCCTCGCTGCAATTTTGTAACAAGAAACTTAAAAACCATTCGTGTCCCAATCCCCAATCCCTCCAAGATTTTCCCCTTGCCCCCCTTGTGCAACACCGTTATCTGGCTGGCAACTTTGTTCTCATGCTCGTTCACGTTGTACTTGTCGTCAGCATCATCCTTGCAGCGCTTTCTTATTCTTATTTATTTGCAATTGCAATGATGACGACTACGAGGACAACGACGAGAACGGAGACGGCAACGGCGACGGCGACGAGAGCGATGCCGTCATCATCATCCGGTTCTTCTTCGTCATCCAACTGGTATTTATTCAAGTGTAAGCATCAGCCTGTGTCCCGTCCTAGTGAAGTCCTGGCGAATGCGATTTAAACTACTTACACACACATTTTCAATGGCCAAGTTGCAAAGTGCCAAGTCCATTACGAGTCCTGGCCAGGATAAGGCTCGCGTTCATACACACAGAGGGAGAGCAGACTCCAGGCTCCTTGGGCATTATGCCGCCCGTCTGCCAATCGGCATTAAAATCACAAAACACCCCATGCGGCTTGACTACTCTGCTCGCACCATTTTCAAATGAACACCTGCCGTCATTCTGAGCAATCCTTTGCCACGAGGGTCAATCGATAAAGAAGAGTTTAATAACTAAGTTCAATTTAAAGCTTCTGCATTTATTAACTACTCCATCAACTGCTGTATACGTTCTACATTACCAATTCCTCAATAACAATAATAAATTACAGCCTAAGCTAAAATAAATAAATAGCTTCGCTAAGTGGCAAATCATAATTATTATGGTTATCTTCAATCAATTTTATGAACGACCCTCGTGCAAAAAAAAAAAGAAGAAAAACATTGAAGTGGCCAGCAGCGCTCAAAGAAGAAAAATTGTAACAAAATTGCAATAGCTCAACTGACTGAATGATTGACTCGCCGACTGACTGACTAACTGTCTATTCGACTGCCTCGCTCCGTCTGTATGTCTATCCGTCTGTCGGTCTGACGAGCTGTCTGTCCTGGCCTTAAATGATAAATAGCAGTCCTGAACAGGTCGGCAGGCACTCACATACTTGAAGATTTATGTGGCGCATCAATTGCTAGCGAGGTAGACCCCTCTGACTAGGGGGTGTTGTGGGGGATGCAGCCGCACATTGAATGGATCTATCTGCGCATTTAATGCTTGCGTAATTTATAAATGAAGTATGCCCCATTGCGGTTGCGATTGCCTCAAGTGCTTTGCCATGAAATGAATATACTCGCACTGCACTCCCAACTCTCGACTTAAAACTTTTTCCAACTTGCTTAACCCAACTCGAGGACTGGTGAATGGACTGAAAATGGAGTATGGATTATGGAGTATGGAGTATGGGTATGACGCCTCTGTGTATCTGCTTGACTGCCGCACAGACTGCTGATTCATAAGAAGTTACTACACTTGACATTTGACAGTAGCCAGAACGCAAATGCGATGCGGCTTAGACGGTCTATCAGCCATGAAATAATATTCAGGGCCACTTCAATTGACGGGAGGGCGGGATTCAAATTCATCCCTTCTCTTTTCATTAATCAGCAGATTTTTGTGTAATTTTTTTTATAAATGTCACTGAAGCTGTCATTTTGTGAAGCTGGCAAACATTAATTATTGTGTACTTTCAAACAATTTGACAGACTATTAAGCTTTAAAGCCAAATTTAGGTAATTTCGTTCAGCATCTGATTTAATCACACTTTTGTGCAATCTCAATCAAATAAATATAAAGTGAAAACGACTTAAGGCGCTATACGATATTACGAGCTGGTAAATCGCAGTTTGGTAACTAAAGAAAAAGAACGAAATTAAATGCAATGAGCCATTAAAGGGCATATAATCATTGATCTTTTAATCAATTTGCAGAGGCCAATAAAAAAGCGAAGCAACGGTTAGAGCCATAAAACATTAAGCCAACTTTGCCGGTGGCCCGCTACCGATTAGCCAACTTTTAAATGCTTTTAATGTGGTTTTTATGGGCGCCGTCTCACCTACCTGACCTATCGTAGCTGTTGCCAGGAGCTGCAGGAGCAGCAGCACCACCGTCAGGATCACGACCTCAATTCGGTATGTTCCATATGAGTAATGAGAGTTTAGTGTGCCGCATTGATTTTTTAAGTTCCCTTTTACTTTCTTGCCCTTTTTGCTCTCACACCAGTGTGTCTCGGTTTCTGTCGCTGTCGTAGAACCTTAATTATACAGAGCAGGGCGCAGAGTGAAGAGGTAGGGGCTACTTAGGTGCCTGTCAAGATTAGAGGCCAAAGTTTGGCAACTTCCCTTATAAGCATTATCATTCTTTCATTTTTTTGTGTTTTTTTTTTTTGTTTTTGGACTCTTGACTCTGTTATGACATGTACGCGAGATAAGCA
Organism: Drosophila immigrans; assembly: GCA_963583835.1. Classification (NCBI taxonomy): domain Eukaryota; kingdom Metazoa; phylum Arthropoda; class Insecta; order Diptera; family Drosophilidae; genus Drosophila; species Drosophila immigrans. The sequence goes on along the minus strand of OY757143.1, from coordinate 26,142,284 downwards.
AAATGTCAGGGCAAAGGGTCAAAGTTGCAGGACGAGCAGGACACTTGCAGTTGCGCCTTCTGACTGCTGTCGCCTCCATTTGTCATTTAAATTTGAAAGGGCAAACGAAGAAAAATAAAACTGCAAACACTTTATGACCGACCCATTGGCCTCGGCCCCAGCCACAGCTCCAACTTCAGCTTCATCGCCGTCCTCTGTCTCGGCCAGAAACTCAGTGAGGCATATTTGCATGGTTTTCTCTTTCGACGTTTTTATTTCTTTTAGCTTTTTTTTTTTTTTTTGCTTTTTGGTTTTTATCTTTCGGTCGCTTTCGGCCCCAACTCCGCTTTTATTTCCCCCTCACTCTCTCTCTTCTCATGCCTTCGCCCACGATTCAGGTTCTGTTTCTGCTGCCTGTTTCTTGCCCCGAAAAAGTTGAAGTGAAAAAGTTAAGCAATTAACAGGCTGATAACTTTCGGGCCAGTTCGCTGTACTCGGTTTCTATGCCCCTCTACGCTTGCTTGCTCATCTCTCTTCTCAGTGAGCGACAGACGCATCTTAGCCACCGAATCCCCTGACGAAATCGAGGGTCTGCCTTAAATCCCCAGCTAAGAGTTTTATGGTTAAAGGGTCGTTCTGCCATACACACACACACAATCACAATCACAAACAAACACTCATAAAAGGCATTCCGTATATGCTATCCGCTTTTATGTCCTCATATGACATAATTGCGGCCCGTAATTGGCCTGACAATTGCTGCAAGTGCTTCAAAATGCCTCGCTGCCCGCTAAAGTATGCTATGAAAATGGTCGCCACATTTGCAACGCATTGTTGGAACTGAAGCAAAGACCTTCCTAGCCTAGCCCGACTGCAACTCCCCATGTAACGACCCTGAAATCATGCCAATCTCCACCTGGCCGCAGACAATATGAATACGCTTCAGTGGATTTGCTTTAAGAATATCTTTAAATACAAATATGCTGCTTTGCAGCTCAATCCCATTGAATTGATTTTATCTCGCATTTTACGTAAAGAATTTCTAATTTGAATTTAAAATATAAATGCAATAATATAAATATAAATACACACTTTTAAAAGCAATATTTAATTTCAATTGTAACTGAACTTATTGTAACTGATCTTTTTCGAATTTAAAATAAATGCAATACGAAATGCACATTTTTAAAAGCAATATTTCATTCAAATGTAACTGAACTTAAACATTAACATGTTTTTGTATCTACGAAATAAAGAGTATTGAACTCACAAAAAAATATATTTTTATTGTTTGTTGTTAATAGTGCTGCAGCTTATCTAGCTGATTTTAATAGAATTGTTAATTTTAAACAGCTTTTAAATTATCCAAATAAAAAAAAACAACTTAACAGAATTATAATTTTATCTATCGCTATCTAATACGTACTGACGGATAATGGTGTAAAACGATTATGCCGCAGCTTCTGGCATTTTGCACAATTTTGTGCTTACAACATTTGTGGCAGCAGCAGAAGCATAAGCAGAAGATGCCAAAAATGGTCACTGCATATCTTCGAGTTGGCCAAAAAGTGACAGAAATAAAGTGTAGTTGGTCATAAATTTTTGGAGCGTTACGCCAAGATGACTTCATAAAGCGACAATACGCAAAGCATAATGCCAAATGCACTGGAATGGCTCGAAGAAGGTGGAGAATGAGGAGGAGAAGGAGTAGGAGAAGGGAAGGGTCCCCGACTGCGAGCGGGGGCAGCAGATGTTGGAGGTTCTGCAGTGTCTGCGGACGCAGTAAAAAAAACCTCAACAAAAATTTGTATAAAATGGAAAAAAAAAAATGTTGTGTTTTGTGTCGTCGTCTGCTGCTTGGGCATTGTCGCTCCAGACGACGCTGATTTATGCATGGCGAAGCAGCAACAGCGGCATGGGAGACAATGGCGATAAACTGGGCGAAAGGAGAAGAGGAAGGGGGAACGTGTTGTGTCGTGTATTTTCGATTTTGCATTGAAATATTTTTGGCTGAACGCTTCTTCTACGGTGTTACCGTTGCCTTTGCATCGCATTTTCACTTTGAGCACAAATATTGAACGTTTACACTACTTCCCCATTGCTCCTGCACCAATCAACTTCCTCTCTTACCCTTCAACAAGCACTATGGATCAAGTAAAAACATTGCGTGGCACTAATTAACAATAGATACAGATGTCAATGCTTAAGAGCGTATTGACGGCATTAACACGGAACATATAGAACCTTAGAAGACATCTTAAAACGTCAAGTTCTAGAATATCAATAATAAAATTGTCAACATATATAAATAAATAAAATACAGAGACTGAGATCAACGCTTAAGAGAGTATTCAAACCGTGAAATATTGAACTGCATTATTAATCATAACAGTAAGAATGCAAATTCAAATATATATAATTGGCAATATGCATGTAAAATAATTCAATCTTAAAAGTATAATGTGAAAAAAGTATTATAAAAAACTCACCTGAGATTAATTTACAAAGCATTTTAGTCTTCATGGAACTTGCATTCATTTTTGTCATTTATTTGTTTATTACCGATTTAAGGGATGTCATTATGTTATGGTGTTACAGACCTAATTATATTATTATTTTCACTTTATTCACCCACGCGCTAGATACGCATTTTTCTTCTTTCACTTTTACAGATGCTATTATTACAGCTTTTACTTATGTTAATACAAATGCAGCTATGTTATTTACATTAATAGTTTCACTTTCTTCACCCACGCACTAGCGGCGAATTTTTTCTACTTCCGCTTTAACAGCTGTTATTATTACAGCTTTTACTTATGTTAATGCAATGCGACTATTCTTGTAGCTAATTGAAATAAGCTTAACATTATATTAGTGTGTTTACATTTGCACACAAAAAGCGCACACAGTGCCCACTGTTAAGAGGGGGCAGAGGGGTACTTCCCAGGCCAAGCTGCCATTGCACGCATGAGAAGCACTGCAAGTCAGCAGCGGCAACCCAACGAAAGCAACGAAGAAAAATTGCCAAAAACGCGAGCAGCAATAACGACGACAGCGACGTCGGCAGAGGCAGCTACAGCAAAAGATAGCAGCGGAAGAGCAAAAAACATAACGGAACAAGTAGGAAAGGCTGCAAACGAATGTTCCTGACTGTCAAATACCCGATAGCCATATTTTGGGAGTGCAAAGCAACTGGAATTTTGGTAATTTACACGACCCTACTCCTACAGCCCTAACGGGTGTAAAAAGAAAACGGAATAACCATGAACACACACACACACACACACAGGCAGGCAGGCAGGCAGCAGAGACGACGGACAAGAAATGGAGGAAGCAAGGAAGCAGAATGCGAAGCTTACAAGCGCATTTCGATTATTGTTGATGTAATCATAATTTTTCATTTCCAAAGTAAACGATACCCCATCGCGGCCCCCGCTCTGCTCCTGCTTTTGAGCACGCAACATAAAGAATTGCCGAGAATTAAACGAACTTTTCATTTATTTACGCGAAACGCACGAGAGCCCAAACAGCGTTTTTTTTTTGCTTTTACTTTCGTTTTTCGTTGTTGTTGTTGTCTTTTAAACGCGCGACGCGTCGATGATTAAAGCAAACAAACTGAGACAACAACACTGCTCTGACAGTATTGCCCACCTATATTTCGCTCTCTTGCTCATTCGCACTCTCACTTCCAGGCAAAGCCTTGCAGCTCAGCACTGAGATTTCGGTAGCTGCTGCTGCGGCGGCGCTTCCGACTGCGGTTGAAAAGCCCCGGCTTCGACGTCTGTCTTGCATCATTAATTACAATTTGAGCTGCACATATACACTCACACACATACACAAACACACACGGGCTGTCCGCTATCATTCGCGTTCTCTTTCACTCGCGTTACACGACCAAAAAAAATGCAGCCAACTGCGCGGCGGCGCTGACATTTTAATTGCACTGCATTGTGATTGTAATTCGATTAATTAATCAACACTTCTCGTTGCTATTTATTGCTTTAGGAGGTTATCAATACACATTTCTTTTTTACCACACGAAAACGAAAAAACTAAACGTTGATCTCGCAAAAATGCAAATTTGTTCTGCACACGCGGAAAAGTTCAACAACACTAAAATACGATCTACGCAGCAGCTTTTGGTGTGGTCACACCCAAGCATACTTTTGTAGACTTAACGGAGTCCAGTCTGTACAGTTGCAAAGCAACTGTTGGAAAGTGATTTAATTAAACTGCTTAACAGTGTTGCCAGTGATTAGTTAGAATCTGAACAAAAAAAGCTAAAAGCTAATTAATTAAAAATTGTGCCGAGCAGCAATACGAAGACATGTCGGATCGGATTTTTGTCGAGAAAAATGTTAAAATGTAAATATTTAGGTTATCTCACAAATACATTTGTTGGTAGGAATTAACAAATATTCTAGATTTATGGCTATTTTCAAATTTCATAAGATATTCTATTTTCTAATTTGATAGATCTAGCCTGTTATAAACTAATCTGGCAACACTGCTAAGCAGCAGCTTTTGGTGTGGTCACACACATGCTCAATTTAGTGGACTAGTCTAAGCTTAACGGAGCCCATTAACTACAGCTTTAAAGCAACTGTTGTTTAGTGATTTAATTGAGCTGCTAAAACCTATTAGGCAGCGTGCAAAACTTGCAGCCATTATCCCTATGCATATTATTATGAGTACGGGTCATTAGCTGTATTGTTCATTACAAAATCTCTACACAAAAGCATTTGTCGAGAGGGGAAGTTTGAGGTTGGTTGGTGAATGTTGTTGGACAGTAATTGAAACCGTTAAAGCTTGGCTCAATGCAATTTGTGAGCTTACACGTCTGTCGGTGTGAGTACGTGGAGAGATGAATGGCATCTACACACAAATGTATTTGTGTGTGTGTGCTTATCGCAAATGCAGCGAATATTATCTGCGATAATGAGCAGCCTAATTGTGAGCTATGCAAATGTGCGACCACATAACAGGTGTGCGTGTGTGTGTTACATTAGTTAAGTGTTAGGCCAATTAAATTTAATAGCTTATCGCAACTAATTTAAATAAACGGAAATTAGAAATCCAATCAACAAGCAGCAAGTTGGCAGTCCTAAGTAGTGAAGTTACAAAATCGAAGTATTGAAGACAGACGTAGATTGTCAATATCCAAACTGGCATGGTACAAAAATATTACATAATAAAATCCAAGTTTTACGCGATGTTTAACACAACATCAATTTATCATTCTGCAAACATTGATGAGCATCGACAACGAAGTTTATGACCCAAATTTACATCACTAGTCCCAAGTGTTGTTTTCCTTGGGCATAGCAGGTTGTCAGCGCCAACGCCGTAATTAACAGCGAACAAGACAAATGCAGCTCAGTTCCTGGCAACGGAATACTTAATGGAAATGCGAGTCGAAAACTGGATAACGACCTATTGGACGTCCACTCATGTTGTCTGCACTTGATCCCAACGTATGTAAGGCACAAAATTAACGTCGCGCAACTTAATTGGGCTGTCAGCACGAGATGAGCTGCGTGCTGTGCACGCGTGACACGCGTGAGGCAGTTGAAGGAGGGGTGATGGTGGGGGGTTAGATGCCAGATGTGCCAGGCAACCGCAAATTGCACACGCGTTGCCAACTACAAGCAGAAAGTCAAAACCAGAAATCCTCTAGTAAATACAGTAGCAAACACACACGCACTGACACACACACATAAGCGAATTAAATAATATGACGTCTGTTAGAATACTCCTTTTCAACCTACATAAACATTGTACAACACTCTAAAAAATACTATTTATTTAGTTTTGTAATCGGTCACTCTTAAGGATCTTCCGTTTCCTTTAACATGGGTTCTTGAAATAAGTATGTACATGTGGTGACGGTGTTGCGATAAAAGAGTTTAATAATCAGAATATAATTAATGAATAACTATTACAGGAAATTTAGTTTTACAGCTGTAGCCTACTGCTGTTATTAAACAGGTGTCAACCTGCCTTCAAGGTTACAGTTATAGTTTCACTGCTATTATTAAGTCGCTGTAAGCTTGCCTAAAGTTTTAGAGTAACTGCTGCCGCTGTAAACACGCCGTTGAGCTTACAGTTGCAGAGTCTTTTGTTAGAGTTGTAAGCTTGCTTAGAGTTGTAGTGCACTGCTGTTATTCACCATTAGGCTTACAGTCGTAGAGTCATTACTATTATTAAGCTGCTGTAAACGTGCTGGTTGCCAAGTTAACTTAACAATTAAATAGATTTAAGGAATTCTCGCAATTTTTGCGGGTGTCTTAAAGCGACAACAATTGCAATGCAGTCACGACCATGCCTGGCTGTAATCCCAGAACTGCTGTAACCACAATTTTGATTAGCACTTGGCACGAAGCAACAGCAGAAGGCAACAACAACTGCAATAACAGCAGTTACTGATGTTGCTTCTTTTTCTTAGTAGTTTTCTTGCATTGGATTTAATTGCTAGTTGTGGATGGGGCTAGAAGAGTACAGCAATAGGTAACATTAACCGGCAATCTGCAAGTCTCCAAACCACGTGAAATGCCCTTATACCCTTTAATTGAGGGTTTTGCAGTGTTTGCTTGTTATCTACTCTCTACTCCTTTGTCTTGTGCTACTGACCGCAACCACACCAGCAGGTTTCAACACCTTCTAAAACTGTTTTCCTTTGTTGCTTTCCTTCGCCTCTCACCCAAAAAAAAGAAAAAATCCAGCACTAGAGCTTGTAGAGTTGTCTCTATGTTATGTTTGTGTGTGTGTGTGTGTAGCTAATAATGACAACTGTTGTAATACTGACAGCTCATTACATAACCACACACACACACACATGCACACTAACAATATTTTGTTGTTGTATAATTTGCAGTTCAATTACCTCGCTAATACGATGGCCCACAGTGTCTCAACGGTGTCCGTTACCCCCTCCCCCTTGTTGTCCCTCCAGCTGGCATGTTACTTCAATTCGTTAATTATTTTGACAGTTGGCCATGTTGACATTGACAGTAACAGTAACAGTAACAGCAACAGTCACAAACAGTCAATTTGTCTTTCACAGTATGGCGCCTGCTTAATACCCTTCCTCATGACAACGTATGGGGAACACTGGCAAGAGTTGTCGCTGGAAATTACAATTAAACAATATTTTTCAAATGTACAAAAATATTAAGATATAACTTTAATGTTATACTATAATATACTACAAAAATACTCAAACCAAAGAAATAACAATTTAATTAAATGTGCAAATCTTTCATTTTAAAAATCAAGGTAAATTAAAAAGTATTTATTTAATATATGTTAATTATTTAAAAAATAAAAAAGCTATATACATTTTAAATACAAAATCTTAAAAAACTTAAAGTACTTAAAGTGAAAGTAGAAATTAAAAAGATAATAACACATATAAATATTAAACAAAACATTGAAAACTTAAAGATTGAATTGGAAATATTCAATTACCATCAAATAAAAGAACATTGTAAAGAGTAACATACACGAACCCATGTTAAACGCACGCTCAACTGTTAATGTAAAAAGCATTGCGCTGTTAAGGCAGCGTCAAAGCTGTTGTTATGTGTGCGGCAGCCTCATAAATAATTTAGTTACTTCTGAAACTTTCAAAATTGCTGACCAATCGCAAAAGTCGCCAAGCTGGAAAGAGTAGCAAGAGCGCGGCGTCACATGAAACTTGCATTAGGCCTGCCAACGGACGTAAGACATGAGTTGAGGAGGCGTCTCCTGTTTCATCTCCAGCTGCAGCTGTAATTTGTGTGTGTGTGTGTTGCCGCAGAGCAATTTTGGCAAGCCACTGATTATGTTCCAGCCAAATACACATGTCAACTTTTCGACTGATGAGCCGAGTTCTCCAACTTCTCCCATTCCCCGTCAGCGTGTGGGATATCATACGTCTGTCTGTCTTTCCCTCCACATAAACACCTAGATCTCAGCAACCATAAATGCTATAGACAACAAACTTGTTTGCAATACCCGTGGAGCTCCTACGCATACCTATCTTATCCTAGAATTTGGCAAATCGATTTATTAATGACAATAAACGACAAAATTATCCATTTTTAATATGCTCATTAAAAACAAATATATAAACGTTTTCTCAAAATTTCCTTACGATTGATTTTTAAACTTGCAAGTTATTAAACAAAATAGAAGTAGATTCTGTTTTATACGACGCTAATTTAAACGGCGCTGTTATTTAGCATTCGTGCTTATGGCTGTCATGGTTGTTAATAACAGTTTTAATAAAGTCCAAAGACGGAATCGGAAGTTACGAAGTTTTCGTGACATTTTCGTGCCATAGAGAAATCGGTTAGACGACAGTCGACAATCTAGCTGACTAAAGAAGCAAATGTCAGGTGTGCTTACGTGGCTGATATGTCCTCTTGTAAATCCCTGCTCACCCACAATAAAAGCCTTTTGAATTGCTTTTCTGCTATATTAGCTGCGGTTATTTATTGAGCTTATGTGTAGTATTATCAATATTATCATTATTATTATTATTGTAATTAGGTGTATATTTTATATGCACATCAGTTTGCTGGGCAGCGGCGGCAGCAGCAGCTCCAGGAGCATCCAGCTCAAGGGCAAAGCGTGGGCGAGCATCACGAACAGCAACAGCAGCCCAAGACGACGACGTCGTCGTCGACATTGCCTCCGTTGCCCAGTCGGACACTATATCAGGGTGGCATCCTTTGCTGCCAGACTGTTGACAAAGTCGCGCCGCAACGCACTCCAGTTGGGCGCCGCATGATCTTTGAGCAGCGTCCAGTTGGGCGACGGCACATCCGGCGACAGCCAATTGAAGTCGGCGACATCTGTGTAATTATTCTGTGACTTGTTCAGCCCCGAGGCGGCATAGTCCGCCTCCAACTGTGGATAATCATAGTTGTAGACATCGATGTCGATGCGCCGGCAATCCTCGATGATGGCGCGACACGTGACATGCAAATAGATGCGTGTGGCATGCGAGGAATGTAGACGCAGCTGCTGGCAAGCAATGGCGATCGTGCAACGCTCCAGTTGCTCGGCAAAGAAGGAACGCGACACGGGGCCACACAACAGCGTGCATTGACTAGCATTCGAGATCTGCACGGAGCCGGGATGTCCTTGCAATTCAATCAGGCATTTGTGCACATTCGAGATGGTTATATCCAAACCATTGACCTGTGCTCCCACCAGCACAATGTGCGCATTCTCCTTGTTCTCTATGGTCCAGTTGAATTGCTTTGGTGTCGTCTTCTCAACGGCCACCAACTTGGACTGGATTGGAGGCGGCGGATGCTGCTTCGCTGCCAGCTTCTTGCCGCTGAAGCCAAACTTCTTTTTGGGCAGCAGCCGTTGGCGCGCCTCATCGCAGGCTGTGGTCAACGCATTCAGCAGCTGCTGACACGACTTGATCTTGAAGTCCGACAGAAACATAGTTGATGTGGTCAGATAGCGTTGCAGCTCCTGGATTTGCAGCGTGATCTCGGGGAAGTGCTGGGCGAGATCGGGTGGCGGCGCATCGCCGCTTTCCAGCTGCAGCGCATTCAGACGCTGCTCAATGTCGTAGGCGCGTTGACTGAACGACTGGGCAAAGAAGTCGACGCCTTCATTCTGCACCGTCTCCTTGCTGCGCTGTTCCAGCTTCACGTCCAAATAGTTCTGTCGATCCTTGTTGCGTTTGTTCAGGCGCTCCAGCATGCCATCCTTGCGTGCACTCGCATCCACCAGATCATTTGCTTGCTCCATTTTCGGTTGTTATTGTGACTTTTAAGGCAACTGCAACCGAAATGTGTTAAAAATCAATTCATGCTTGTTTGTATTGGTGTGTTTGGGGAGTGCCTGTGTGTGTGTGTGTGACAAACCGTTGTTAAATCACGTCACCAACTGCGCCGAGCTGCCGCTTAAGCTGTCTTTAACGTTGCTGTGTTGGCCAATTGAATGCAGCGACTCATCAGCAATTGGCCAAATAATGTACAGCCTTTGAAAACTTTAATTTCTTTTAGACCACAAATAAAAACAAACCAATTTAATGCGAACTGGATCACGATGGGCTGCCAACTCGCTGCAACTCACGCACACAGCTGTGTGGGAGAATTTTAGGTGTGAATGGCAACTGGCGAGAAGAAGAAGCAGCACTGGAAGAGAAACAGCTGCTGGCGCCATATTTGAATGGAACATTAATATATATTGTAAATAAAATAATAATTAAATAGTTGACATTTATTTGATATCAAATACTTAAGCAATTCAATTTATTTCAAATGCAGAAGCAGGTATTGGAAAGCCTGCCAACTCGATTAAAACAGTTTGTCAATCGCAAAAACAGCACTCAAAAGCGCAAAATTCAAATGAAACTATTCTACTAATAGTTGCATTACATTTTGGGAGCAAAAATTTAGCAATTATACTTTCTTTTAATTTTGTAATTATGGGGTCATTTGCACAGCCTGCCAACTCAATTGAAACGCAAAGAGAAGAGAAGACAAAGGAGCCAAATTCTAAATAAAGCACTTACTATGTTGGGATAGTTTTTCTTTTTAATAAATTCATAATTAAGATTGCTGCAAATGCTTGTTTGCTGGGTAATAATGACGGAGATGCAGCTCAACTGTATGTGCCTCTACATGCGCAATGAACTCATCAGGATCGGCAAATATTTGGGTGCAATGTGAGCAATTGTAGCGACGAACTTTCTTCAACTTCCCTTTGCCTGAATGCTGGCGCAGATGTGCTTTGAATGCCAAGCTTTGTTGGAAGGAGCGTGGGCAATACGGACAACAATAAGGACTTTCACCTGTGTGCTTGTGTCGATGCACATTGAGATTGCAAAGCTGGCTGAAGCTCATCGAGCAGAGCTCACACTTGTAAGGACGACGATTGGAGTGATTAAGGCAGCTGTGAAGAGAGTGTGAGAGCGAGAATGGTTAAGTCTAGGTTGGAGTTGGAATTGAGTTGTTTGCTTACCTGTCTTTGAGGTCCAAGAGCTCTTTGTTGTGTGCTGAATCCTCCAACAGTTTTTCTTTTAAAGTTTGTTCCGTGCAATAAGTTTCTTCCTGAGATTCTTCCTTTAAAAGTGGTTTCTGCATAGCTTCTTCTTTGAGAGGTTCTGCCTTCCAAGATTTTTCATTCAGTGGATCTTGCTTTATGGGCTCTTCTTTCAGAGCTTGCTCCTCTAGGGGTTCTTCCTGCAGAGCATGTTCCTCAAAAGGTTCGTCCCTTAGAGCATGTTCCTCAAAAGGTTCGTCCCTTAGAGCTTCTTCCTTGCACGGTTCCGCCTTCAGAGATGCTTCTTCAAGAGGATCTTCAGTCATAAGTTTTTCAATTCTTGCAGCTTGCCTGTCCATCTGACGTTTAGCCTCCTCTTGCCTTAAAGTACTTTGCTTCTGGACCTCCACTTCCTCTATAGCTTGCCGATGCGCTCCTTGCACTTCAGCAGGCTTCAGAAACGTCTCCTGCTCCTCAGGCATCTCCTTTTTAATACAAGTTAAGTCTATAAGCGGCGAATTCGTTCTCAATTCACTTCGGTAATTGGCTCTTAGCTCTTTAAGCTTCCCAAGGTCACGTTTGTCCAACTCTCGCTTCTCCAACTCCTGCTTCTCCAACTCTCGCTTCTCCAACTCTCGCTTTCTCTCCTTCTCTTGTTTGAACTCTTTCTCCTGCTTTCTTCTCTTCTCCAACTGCATTTCCATCTCATGCATTTGCTCTTTATTATTACAAATCATTCCCATAATCGCAGTCTTTCTCAATTTACTTTGCTGATTAATTCTCAGCTCCATCAGCTTCTGCTTCTGCTTCTCCCTCTGCTCCAACTGCTTTGCCTGCTGCTCCACTTGCTGCTTTTTAATACAATTAATTTGCCTAATTTCCGCCTCGTTGCTCGCCACGTCAAAATGCTTCATCAAGTGCTTCTTCAGCTCGGATTTCTTCATAAATCCTTGCGAGCATTTGTGGCATTTGTAGGGAAAGGCGCCCGTGTGCTCGCAGAGATGCGCCATATAGATGGGTTTATGCGAGAAGCTGCTGGGGCAATACGGACACTTATGCGACAAGCGATCGCTGTGGATCTGCAGATGAATCGCCAGCTCCTCGGCACTTTTGAATCCACGCGGACAACGCGGACACTGCAATGTCTGATTGCGTTCCCGCTTAATGTAGGCGTCGCTGTGACTCTGCAGATGCAGCGCCAGCTCCTGGCTGCTCATGCAGTCGCGTGGACAATGGGGACAGTGCAACGAATAACATTCCTTGCGCCGGCGACCGTCGCTGTGGCTTCGTAGGTGGTTCGCCAGCTCCTCATTACTTCGCAGGTCGCGTGGACAATGCGGACACTTGAACGTGAAGTTCTGCTTCTTACACTGGCTGAGCTTGACGGGCATCTTCACGGGCGTTGGCGGCAGCTTCGGCTGCTGTTTATGCAGCTGCAAATGCTTCTTGAATTCAGACTGTCGCAGAAATCCGCTTTTGCAGTCGGTGCACTGATACGGAAATTGGCCAGTGTGTCCGAACATGTGCAGCGTGTAGATGGACTTGTGGGAGAAACTGTTCGGGCAATAGCAGCACTTGTACAGCAGATTGCTCGTGTGAATCTGCAGATGAATCTCGAGTTCGGCGCGCATCTCAAAGTGCCGTGGACAATGTGGACACTGATTGGGGTGCCCACTGTGAGCGCTGTAAAAGGTTAATTTGAAGTTAAATTAATTTTATAGCAACATCTTTTCTCACTTTTTATTAGTAGCTGCTGCCACAGGCAGCTGTTTTTTCTTGGCAGTTGTTGAGACTTCTTTGGACGTCCCAGGCTCGATTTTAACTGGCCCGATATCCATTTCAATCCAATTTTCACCCATTTCCGCCTCCTCTTGGCGCGGCTCCTTTTTAACACGGCCTAGGTCAATTATTGCACTCATGGCAATAGAGATCGCTATGTATTGCTTGCGAAATACGAGTTTTTTAAAAATACATAAATTTACTCGACAAACAGCAACATAAACAATTTACCCACAGCAACAGCTGTCTGTGCGGCAGTGTTGGTAAACAGCCGAGAATACCAACGTCTGGAAATGCGTTAAAACATAACAAAATGCAGTTTGGATCTTAAATTTATCTGCTCCTTAAACTGCAATTTTTATGGTTAATAAATAGAATAATTATAGTTCTTTAAAGCCTTTCTCATTATTCACGTTTGTATTATTTTCTTGAATTGCAGGCAACTGCGGTTGTATTGCAGCCCTGATAACCGTTTTGAGCTACGGCAACCAACAGATGGCGGCAGTAGTTCCAACATTCAAGTGCGCGCCAAAGGCTTTTATTTTCAAACATAAGAGTAAGCTGTAATTTTCAATCCATCCCTTTAAATAAAAACACACATTTCCCTCTGCTGAAGCGCTCATTTAATAAACTTGTGAGTGTTGGGTGTGTGTGTTTGTGTGTGTATTGCTTTCTTGCTTACAGTTTTAAATTAATATTGAACATATTTACACTTGATTATTATTTATAGAGTCTATAAGCATTTGGGATTGTATGTAAAATATGTGTGCATTGATGTGTGCCGCCTATACATGCAAAACTCTACCAATTAGCTAATTATCAATCATTTGTACTTCAAACTGTTTAGGTTTTATCGTATTTCGTTATTTGGTTTACAATTGATTTGTATTACATTTTGTTTTCTACTGGATTATGTTTGATTAGCAACATACAACACTTAATGACTAAAAATATTAAATACATTTCGCTTTCGTCTCTCTCACCACACTCTCTTAAGTATTTGGTTACAGTTTCTGATATTGGTTTTTTTGTTTTTGTTATTCTTATTTTTTTGTTGTTGTGTAAGGCACATGACACATTCCTGAATATGATGTGCGTACATATTAATCGTTAATAGTATTTAATAATATTGAATATTAGGTTTACATTTACTATGTATATAAGCTGCTTTTTTGTTTTTGTTTTAAGTAGATTAATTTGAATTGTGCACATTACACATTACAATATTAAATATGTTATATCGACTATTTAAATTGAAAATCAATTTAGTCACGCTAACAAGATTAACAAATTGTCTGGTTTCCGTTTCCAATTAAGTTTTAATGCATATGACCAGCAAATGACTAAATTTTGCAAAATACCAATTCATTAAATGGGGGGCGTAGAATTTCTGCGGAATTACGTTTCAAAACGGCGGCCGACATTGGCTGCTTATATAGATCATGAGAGCTCCCCGATTGGCGCATTCTGCAGCCACAGATCGTGTATAAAGTTGTACAAATTATCGCTGACAGCCACCTGTAAATAATTAACAAATTAATTCTAAATACTTTTGATCATCCGAGACTCTTCTTACTTTATATGGCGTGGGATTTAGCGTGCGCTTGTGATCATTCCGCAGCGTCTTCAAAGAGATTTGCACTTTCTCGCGAACTTGCTCTAGAGTGGGTAGCATTTGGCATATTTTGCCCGATTGCCAGTAGATCTTGTAGAGCGATTCGACGTGCGATGGTATGACATAGGCGCGCTTCGACTCCTGGAACGGATGCCGACACAACACCTTCTGTCCCACCGCTGGCGGCAGCTCCGAATCCTTTTGCAGCAAATCAATCAGTGCATGTCCATCGGCGCTGTACAAGCGATAGGCGTTCTTATTGCCCGGCATCGTCACCTTCTCCACGTCCTGGCTGAGCTTAATGCGCGCCTGGCCATTGATCTCCACCAGCTTGTAGACACAGCCCAAGGCAGGCTGACGCTGACAAGTGACTGACAAAATAAAGAAAATTTGTTTAAAAACAATTAATAATTTAAGCACTAAACAATTAATTAACAATAAATAATGTTTAAGTTGTTTTAAAATAATTTTGAAAGGGTTATTTCGGGTAATATGAAGAAAATTAAAATTAATTTATACTTTTTGTTAAATTTAAAAATCATATCATGTAATAGTTAGAAATAAATATAAGATCATATCTCCTACCCCACTACTCCTCAGTATTCTCAGCGGAACTGATTGCAATAGTAGAAGCCTTAGAAACAGTTAAAAATGGAAAAGGGAAATTCTTCATATGCTCCGACTCCCTCTCTGCAATAGACGCAATAAATAACCCTAACAACAACGATCATTACATTTTAAAAGCTCGCAACATCCTGAAGAAAACCTTCCCCAAATTCAAGCTCCTCTGGGTACCCGGACATGTAGGGATAACAGGGAACGAAACAGCAGACACTTGCGCGAAAAACGCTGCAAAACAACCCCTGATTACAAAAGAAAATCTTAACACAAACGACATATTAAAACACCTAAAAACCATACACTATACAAAACTAAAATCTGACTTGACCAAAACATCCACCTGGTACCAAACAAACAATCCTCACAAACTCAACAGCTGCCAAATATTTAGAGCAAACTTATTACACCTCTCACGTAGAGATCAAATGGTAATAATAAGGCTCAGACTCGGACATACCAAGCTAACACACATACACTACATCGACCAATCTCCCAGAATATGCCCCTTTTGTAACGACACAATGTCAATAGAACACATACTCACAAGATGCAACTCCCTAAATTATCATAGACAACAAATATTTAAAAATACCAACCCGCTTCAATGCATATCCACTCCCACCCCCTCAAACATATCAAACATGCTTAAATACCTAAAAGCCACTAATTTATATCACAAAATCTAATAACTCATAAATTAATCATCCACCATGTACATTCGTATAAATAATAGTCATATAAATCAATGTAAATAATGTAAATATTTGTTAATTAATTATAAGTCACAATTATAAGAACACAACCATAATGCTGAAGGCCTACGCTGCCATAGCAGAAAAATAAAAACTAGCTTATAATTTTATTATTATTAAGCTAGATCTATAAATAAATAAATAAATTCGAAATTAAGAAGGCCTCAGTTTTTTACTAGAGTTTAATTATGACTTAGTGCCAACAGGAAATGTATGTAACAGGCAGAAGGAGGCATCTCCGACCCCATAAAGTATATATATTCTTAATCAGCGTCAACAGCCGAGACGATATAGCCATGTCCGTCTGTCCGTCTGTCTGTCCGTATGAACACCTGGATCTCAGAGACTATAAGACATAGAGACACCAAATTTGGCAAAAAGGTTCCTTCATACCCTACGCAGGTCAAGTTTATTTCAAAAGTTGGATGCCACGCCCCCTTCGCCCACAATAAGCATTTATCTAGAGAAAGTCAAGTTTTTTTTTATGTAAATCGCGAATAACTCCAAAAGTTCTTTGTGTAATGATGTGTAATTTGGTAACCCATCTGCGCTTGACACTCTTAATATACCCTGTAATTTTGGTACAAATCGGATAACTAGAACAAAAGTTATTCGTAAAATTATTTATCAAAATTGTTGTGCCCAGTGCATATGGACGTTTTAAGTGTGTGAATGACCTAGAGATATCAAATTTGGTGACAGTATTCATGCAGCTCTTACGCAGATCAAGTTTGTTTTAGATTTTTGCCACGCCCCTTTCCGCCCCCAAAAACTGTAAAAGTCGTAATAATAGACCTAGAGCATTGAATTTTGGTATGCATAATAACAATGATAGTCTGAATGACTCCTGTGAATTTGGTTGAGATCGAATAAAAAACGAGGAAGTTATTAAAGAATCCATTTTGTATGCAAAATTCACTTGCAGCTGCTCACGCTTTGTTTGTTTAGTTGACAGTGTGACCATGTCGGTGTTGTGGATTTTTTCCCGCTATTTTCAAATATATCGACTGTAGCTTTCTTACTTGTTTAAAATTGTATTGGAACACAATTCCTAATTCTGGGCCAGAAATATTTAAGGATTTATATTGATAGTTTCAAAAATGTTAACGAATGTTAACAAATTAAAGTTAGCTAAATTTTTATTAAACTTCAAAATCTTGATATAGTTGGAAATAAACATATATATTTTTGTTTATGACGGAATCTAAGAACGTTATCCTAAATATGTATATAGCATTTATTAAGGGAATTTATAGACTTACCCAAATGCGTGCCAATGCCAAAGCAATCGATCTTGTGGCCCTGCTCGTTGAGGCTGAGAATGGTGTCCTCGTTGATGTCATTGGAGGCGACGATCGTTAGCTTGTTGAACCACGGCACTTTAAAGCGTTCTGCCACTTTCTCGAACGCTTCGCGTGCCAGGCAAGACAAATAGGCCAAGTCGCCGGAATCGATGCGTATGCCAAGAGCATGATAGCCCAGATCGTTGAGGGCCAAGGCGACAGCGCTAAAGTTAAGGAGGCCACTCCTAAAGAAATCCAGAGAAAAAGGAAGGAGAGAGAGAGAGCAAAGTGAGCGTGCATTAAAACAAGGTGACTAGTAAAAGCTTCAAGTGCTGCTTTTGGGTTTGGTTTTCAATTCAATTCAATTCATTAAGTTTGCTACTAAGTTCAAAGCTTGGGCGTGGCCCGATCTAGGCAATGTGCTGAATGCATATAACAGAGTGCACTTTGAGGTGTCAATATATATTATTTGCATTATTGTGGTGACTTTGTCTAAGACTTGGTTCAACATTTATTTCTTTTTCTTTTTTACTGGCAGCGCTCGCTTTTTTTTTTTTGGCTCAGGAGATCACAGATCAAGCTTCAGTTACTGAAAGCCATGCAGTGTGCTCTCTCGGACGCTTTTTATTAAATCGAAACTAATTAGAGTAATTAGAGTATAGACTAATATTGTAACGAAACACACGAAAAATCAATTAACGATTACACACACAAAAAAATGAAAGTTTCTTTTTTGGGGGGAAAAAGGAAATCGAAAATGATATAAATAATTATAATAAACAAAAGAAAATGACAAATACACTAGACACATAAGATTAGGGTGATTAAGTGTGTATTTCTTTCGCGCATCTTTTTCAACTGCTTTATTCGTATTCCTAAAATTGGTTAAAAGTTGTGGTGGTATGAAAATGTTTTTCATTTCTTTTTCGTATATATGTGGCGTATCTTTGTTTTGTAGTTTGAAGACGTGTTTTACATACCTCTGCCAAAATAGTGCCGGGAAGTCATTTTTACTATGTTAGATGGAATAATTTGTTTTCTTTTTTTTCTTTTATGTGGGGGCATTTTTGCGATATTCGGTTAATTTTTAATGTCACAATTCACGACCAGAAACAAAAGGATTCAAATGAAAAGTAGCTGAAGAAATGGAAATGAGCCAGTTCGAGTTGGTTAGTATTGAAAGCAAAAACGATTGAGACCAAAGAGCAAGAGCAAGAGCAAGAGCAAGAGAGAGAAACAAGAGAAAGTCCAGCAAATTGCTGGGCAAAAAGATTTAAAAATAAATTGAATCAAATGGAAAGAAATTAAGAAGAAAAAAGGAATGCACTTCACCTGTTATTTTCACCCTAATGAGCTGACAATACCTTGTTTATTTCATGTATAGCCTGGACTTTGTTCCAATAGAGAGCACATGTACACATACATACAAACATATATAGTAAATAAATGTTGTATATGCATGTTATAAAATGCATAATTTTGAATTTAGCAGCAAGTATTTGTTTGGTACAGCGCATGATTGAAATGATGATTGGATCGGGAATCGATCTGGAAATGCGGAATGCGGTGTGTGGTAGGAGGAGAAGGAGGCGGGGCACTCATGCTAGCCCCAAAAATAAAAAACGAAACATGTGGAGTGGATAAATTGATTAAATATTTGAGCATTAGTTTAAAAAAAAAATAAAATCATATCAACGAAACCAAGACGAATGGCAAATGAAAGTTGTTTTAGTTGAGAGGAGTTTTTTTTTTTGTTTGTTTTTGGTTAAATTATCCCATTGTAAATTGAGCTGTTTTTTTGTTGGTTGGTACGTGACATTTACCTGAATGACTTCTCGACATATTTTGGGAGGTACGCCGTCCCATTGGACGTTGAAGTGTTGTTGATTGTTGTTATCACTGAAGCTGTTGTTGATGTTGTTGTTGCTGAGAGATCAGTTACACTTGGCTCTGTTTCTGCTGTTTTGGCTACAGTTTTGCTTAGACCATTTGTGTGTCCATTGAGCTTGGCTAACGCTGCTGGTGGCGAATGCTGTTGTTGATGGCCATTTGTAGCGCTGCTGGGCGTGGTTGGGGGCGTCAGAGGAGCGCCATTCGTTAGCTGACTAGAAGTTCTTGATTTGGTATCGTTTGGGACTTGTGTGATCTGTTCTGTATCTCGGCTGTTGGGAATACTTTCAATTATTACATGGCGAACTCATAAATCGATCGGGAAGGGGAGCGAGAAAAGGCATTGAGACGATACACACACAAAGTTTACGACTAGCTTGAGCTGTTTTCTTGTTGCTGAAATTCGTGCACTGCTGCTGTACTTGATAGAGAAGTAACAAAACCAAACACAACGAAACGAAACCGAAGTAAGAAACGCATAACTGATAGATATGTAGGTATAAAACTGAATAATACTGAATAACCAAAACCGTTCCGAGAGAATCTGCCTAAAAGCGAAATACCTCTTAACATCGTACGTGTCGACAAGCGCCATGAAGCCGTCCGGAAATGCAATCGCGTACGACACCATGGCAGCCAGCTCGCCCTCGCTCGACTCCTCCGTGGACACGTCCAGCACATGCGACAGCAGCTGGCGATGCTTTATGGCATGCTCCAGAAGATCCTCCATCACGCCTGCAAAGCGTACAATATTAATCATATTTATTTCAGTGGCTATGCGCTGCTTACTCACCCGTCTGCTTGTGCTTCAGCAGTCGTGTCTTCAACTCGCCCACGCTGCTGAAACTGGTGATATAGGCATGAGCATGCGTGCCCTTGACGGGTATGTTGAACAGCTTGCCGGCCAGCACATTGGAGGTGCCATCAAAACCACCTGGAATATGGAGGAGAGATCCAATTAAAACAAATAACAGAGTGAAGAAAGATATTTAAAAATGTATGTAAAAGAACAAATCGCCTCAGTACAGTAAAAAGGTATTGAGTATGCGTTAACATATTAATGTGTTGGCTTCACTGTTATGTTCAACAGTCTGCGCTGTTACTAAACATTGTATTAACAGGAACATTCTTGTAAGGAAACTCTGTTAAAAGAACAGTGCAAAAACCTGTTGACCTAAATTTCGTGTTAAGTAAACATTATTTTGTATGAGGATATGTTCTACTGTTCTTTAATAAAATTTCCATAAAGCTTTGATTTAAATCTCAATAAACATTATATTGCTGTATTTAAATTTGAATGGTAGAGTGCGGAAATCTTTTTAATACAATTTCGTTTAAATTCTTCCAACTCATGCTGGTATTGAGATGTGTGTATTATGTTTAACAGCAATTGCTATTTGGTAATAACCATTAACATTGCAGTTGCCATTAGGCAAATTAAAATTGAGAGGCATTGGAAATAATGACGACACCACTGTGTCATGGCTGCCACATTCGAGGCGGAAGCCTTGGGGGACCTTGAGGCGTGATGCGCGTGAGTCACGACGCCGCACGCGACCCTATCGATTGGGAATTGAGTGAAAAACCCTGATCCTACGTATAATTAAACGCATTACAAAGTTTAAGCACTGCTCTGGCGCGCTCTCTCATTCTTTAGGAAGCGGAAAAGGTAACAAAAGTTACGATGTGTGAGCGCCAATTGAAACAAGGTGCCAGCCGCTGGTTGGCACCGATACCGACCCACACATGGAACTGGAATCGCAGCTGGAGATGGAGACGGAACTGAAGCAGGCGGCAAAAAAGTTTTACTTGTGTTTCTGTTTTTTTTTTTCGGGGACTCACGTTGCGTGTGCCACCCACTTTTAACACATGAACGTGGAGAGTTCTTGAACTTTACAGCGCCAGAGATGTGGAGAAATGGGTGAGAAAACACAGAGAGAGAGAGAGAGAGAGAGGTGAAGGAGAGGAGAAGTTTGGCGTAACAAGGTAGGAGCGACATCGAGTGACAGTGACACGTGCTTTGCATGCAAGCACATCATAAAAGACCAGACAAACAATATGAAATTGACGACTACCCGAAAGAAAAATCCGACTGCATCGATCAATGCGACGGGGCCTTTAAGGCTCTGGGCTCTGGTAGGCGCTATTTTCACGGCGTTTTCGGGTTTGTTTTTTAATTGATAACGGCCCAGGTGCATGCGATTTGGCAATGCCAAAAAAAAAGAAGAAAATATCGCACACGTTTGACCTTAGTTGTCGCCTCCAACTCCGCCAGATTCTTGTTGGTGGTGTGAACCTTACGACTCATCGATTGTTGTTGTCGTACCTGTGTATGAATACTTCGATGCGGATAAACCGCCATCAGGTCCCTGCGCTCGACGCAGTCCAAACTCCAAAAGTTTGACATGTTTCCCAGCTACCATGCGATATCGCGCTGCATTCGTCGCCATTAAACTGTGCACAGCAAACATAAAATAGAATACGTTAGCATTTTATGGCTCATTATTATTAGGGTTATTGGCATAATGCTTTATCGCTCACCTGGCATAGTTCACGAGCGTCAGTAGCGTCGTTTCCAGTAGCTGTACAATTATTAAAGGTCCCTCGATCTTGATGATGGGCACGCTGTAAGTGTACAGGAAAAATGTTAGCAGCTTGTTAACATTCAACTGTTAGCTGTCCAGTTACTGCTGGTTAACATTGCTGTTAACTCGCAACTTACCGTGGAAAAGCAACTGTGCCCTCGTCGATAGCATAAAGTGTAACATCATGAGCTGTCAAATTGCCCAAATACTCAAAGAACTCATTCTCAATGCCCTCGGGCAGTGTTTGCCTCAGATAGTCAATATCTGCAATATGAATAAAATGAATTTATAGATAAACAATATATTGGGACTATCTATAAATTATATTTACCACTTTGGGAGTAGTGAAAGCTGTCCAGGAACTTGAGGCACTCCTCAAGCCCCGCAAATATGGTGAATTCACCATGGAATGGATTGTTGCGAAAAAACAAGTCGAATACAGCCTGATCGTCCGTTTTGCCCGACTTCCAGTAGGCATAGGCCATTGTAATTTGATATAAATCTGCGGTTAGTCAAACAAAAAAAAGAGATAAACCCGATAAGCACAGGCGATAGACAGTCGCTATGATGATTAGCCTCCACAATTAATGCTCGTGATATGATGATATGGTGATGAAGGCTTCCATTTTTAGATTGACTACAAGTCGACCGATAAGATATGGTCAAAGTTCCCCAGACATGTGCATAATTGCACACTCTTTTTAGCACAGCAAACAACAAAAACGCGCTGCTAAATTCTTATCTAAATTTGTAATTACTAAAGCCTCAGAGATCGCCTATTTGCATTCGCGCGGTTAAACAGAAATAGAGACAACTAAAAATGTAAATGTCAAGCCAAAAAGTTTCGACTATTTTGGACTGACTGCCGCAGCCATATGGAGGAGAACTTTACAAGAGACTAGAGACAAAATTACATTTCGAATATTTGTTTTTAAAAGCATTCTAAGATAATGGAAATAATCTTATTAAATTGTTACATTTTATTCCCATAGATTAACAAATCTATGTTTATTGTTATGAAATTTATTATTATTATTTCTTATTTATAAAACTTAAAAAATACTTTTTTTAAAGTATCTTTCGAATTTATAAATAAAATAAGAATATTTAAATTGTAACCATTTATTCATCATGACGAATACCTATTTTATGTGGCATAAGTATTTTATTTAAGACACGTATGTACATATATTGCCTACTTTATATGTGTTCTTAATATTACCTTTTCGTAAAAAACACTTCCTTAATTTGTAATTACTAAGAATCATCAATATTTATTTGCTCTAAGAATATTTGCTTGTTGAAGCATCTTAAAACGATATAAATGTTGTAATCATTTATTTCTATAAGCTAAACGTGATTTGCATACAGTAACGGGTCTATGTTTATTATTGTGAAATTGCGCATACGTTAATCATTATCATGATGATGGCCTACTTTTTTCCAATTAGCATATATTTAAATTTATTTATATCGCAGTAAATTCTTTATCGAATTTGTAAACTGTTAAATCAGCACTGGCTTAGTAGTAATTCCTGACAGTCGACAATATTGTATTATTAATAATTATGGAAAAACCTTTGATAGTTTAATTTGATAATAATTGACTACGCGACTTTCAGCACAAAACTGCCGTAATCATAATACAATTTAATCAGCAGAGCAAATATTGTAGTTAGGACTTTGGCAGTTGAGTTTGAATAATGCTATAAAATCAAGTTCATTGTACAAAAAATAAATTATGAAAAAATTAAATTA
Organism: Drosophila immigrans; assembly: GCA_963583835.1. Taxonomy (NCBI): domain Eukaryota; kingdom Metazoa; phylum Arthropoda; class Insecta; order Diptera; family Drosophilidae; genus Drosophila; species Drosophila immigrans. The sequence continues at coordinate 26,119,030 of OY757143.1, read as the reverse complement.
ATTTTAAAAATGAAAACTATGGGATCAATTTATTGCTAACAAATATGCAGTAAAATATTATGTTTTATATTAGCTAATTCCAGTTTTCTTTCACTTAATTTGTATATTTGGAATACAACAATAGAATTAATACTTCGTGGTATATACATATGTATGTATATTTAAATATATTTATAAGTAATACATAAATATATTTATGTATATTCGTTTTTAACCAGCTTATTTGTCATTACTTTACTTAATTGCCTACCTCTAAATGACTTCTGTTCTGCGGTGCACACAAGATTAACTGTAGCCTATTTATATGCACACATTTATTGCCCGATTTATGATGCTGATTTGAAGGAATGATAAAAAAAAATTGGACTCACCGGTGAGCAGAGGCTGGACGACGCCATTCTGATTCATTCGTCCGCGATCCATAAATTGGCCGCCCGAATTGCAGCTCATTTCACGGTCATTCATGATCACAAATTCGTTGTAGTTGTTGTAATTGTTATTGTTATTGTTGCTCCTACTCGATTAACAATATTGTTGTTGTTGCGGCTCTTATTGACACGTTTGTAGGTCGTTCACACACACAGAACGTGCCAAATAAATAAATTAAATTATTATATTGCAGCAATTGAGAATCCGAAAAGCCGTTGAACTTGTTGTCTTGGTATCTGTGCACTTTTGTTGCTTTAGCTGTATGTCTAGTTTTATTTGTATCTGTAAGATGCAAATGTTGAAATTAATTTCGTTTTTTGTTTCGTTAATTTACATTACAACTTGTTGTTTGCGGTATGACGTAAGCAAAAGACGTCTTTCGATCTCACACACCCTGATTAAAATATACTGTGCATATCTTTATTGTTTAATGTTTATCAAATCAAAAACATAAACACTTCAATATTGATCTCTCCCTCTCGCTCTCTCTCTCTTTTCAAAGTGCTTAGACTTCTTGTTTCTAAGAGTTATCATCAATCGGGTTTATCACTTTTGGCGCTAAAAGGCGGCACTGGGTCAGTACGCTACCGATAATGCTGAGACTCTGTGCATATAGTATATATAACTTTGATGGCAGCGACCGTGCGCTGATATTTGAGATTTTTATCGCGCGAGCTAGCAAAACTTTTCCGCTGAGCGATTCAAGCTCAACTGAACTGAATGGAAATTGAAATTCGAAATTGTGGCGAGAAACCGAACGAGCTAGCGAGCGAGTGAGAGCGAGACGGGACGCGTTTTATGCGTTGCGATTGCAGGAAATTTGTTTGCTGGGAGAATTTGTTGATTGTTGTTACTTAGCAGCGCCAACTGTCGGCCAGAATTGCAAACGCGGGGCAAGAACGAAGAGCGCCAAAGAGAGAACGCATTAATGTGAGTGTTTCACATATATGTATTCGAGTGTGTGTGTGTGTGTTTGGCTGTGCATCGGGTTTTGTTTATTTCGGCTGCTGCTGCTTGCTACTGATTATATTGATTACACACGTGAGTCGATGTCGTCGTTGGCCCCAACATGTTGCACACAGGCGGCCGCAGGCAGCAGCAGCAGCGACCGCGCAGCATTGGGCATTAGTGAAGGTTGCCTGAAGGTCGACGGTCGGCGGTCGACACCCCAAAAGAGGCGAAGCGACGCCGCGCAAGACAAGACAAGAGACATTTGCGGACAATATGTGTGCTCAAGTAATAATGCATTTGGCTGCAATCACTTTCACTTTTTGTGCACGTTTCAATTCATAAAATGCACAAATTCTTTTTACTCGCAGCTCGCTCGCAATTTCACAACAGACGACGGACGACGGATGACACTTAAAACGCAGCTGCTGCTTACGCCTTCAATAGCTGCACTGCAATAGTGAATTGTAGTCAACGACAATATGCTTTAGCATAGGTCGCACATGCCGCACGCTAAGAATTTTATTTAACAATTTTTAAATAACACAACACAAACGAAATAATCAGTGTGCGACTCTTGCAAAGCGCTCTCAGCTGATAAGAGCGCAGAGCTGCCAACCCGCTTGCATGCACGAGCGTTTATGCAGGTTAATTGCGAATGCGCAGCTTTTCCGCTCTCTTGTTGTGGATGACGTCACAATTGCAGTGCTCATACCTAAATGTGGTGCTCAGAATAAAGTGGCATTCGAAATGAACAATAATTATTTGTTATTAGTCTGAAAATTTAATTTTTAAAATTATATACATACTTTCACACATACTCTTGCTTGACCTCTGCCATTATTAACAGTGCTGTACAACGTTTAGGTATTGAAAAGTAACGTATATTTTACTGCAACTGTATTATTTACATTCGCCAGCCAATCTAAGTCAATCCTAAATAAATTAAAACACGGCACTTGAAATTAACGATATTTATTGCAAAGCAAATAACATTCTTGGCAGCAATTCCTCAATTGCTGTTAGCAACAGTGTTGTGACGTCACAATTGCCTAACCGCTTTTGGCAACAATGTTGGTATGCTTTGTTTCAAAAAGTAACGTTTATTCAACTGCAGCCGCATTATTTACATCCGCCGGCCAATCCAAGTCAATGCCCACCACATCCAGCGCCAAGATGTCAATGGGCTGTCCAATTATCGACGCAATCGACGGCGTCGTGCGTCCAAATTCACCGTGCACCAGCTCCTTGATATACGTGCCCGCCTGGCTGACCACATCGATTACCAGCAAACGCGGATTCTTGCGGTCCACACACGCCTTAACGCCAAAAATGGTTCTGGGACGCGTGTGCAGCGGTCGACGGTGCAACACACGTATGGGCGTCTTTTGTTGTATGTCAAAGCTCTCGGAGATCTGCAGTTTCTGCAGAATGTCCAGCGTGGCCGGCTGCTCGAGCACACAGAGTGCCCGATAATATTTGCGCTTCTGCTCCTCGCCCGTCTTGATGTGCGTCAACTCCTCGCGTGCCACCAGCTGCAGATTGTGTATGGACACCGTGCCCGTGGCATCCACCGCTTGCTCCATCGCTAAAGCTTGAGCTTGGCTCAAGCTGCCACAGCGTGCATTGGGAATCTCCAAAACAAACGGACGTCCTTTACCCAGACAACGCACATCGACATCCTCGCGACCGCTGGACATGAACGTAATCTTCTCGGGCGTCTCGCTAAAATGTGGTCCCACATTCCGTATGATAATCTCCTCAATGCTGTCCGCCATAATGCGTTTGCCATTCAAGACCCACGGCGTATGCGAAAGTTCGCGGCTCAGCTTGCGATAGCGTCCCGCCACACAGACCAGGGGACCCGTCAGCTCGATGGATTGCAGCTCGAGAGCATCGGTTACGGGCGCAGGCGGTATGGATAAATACTGCTCAAAGAGTTCGGCTTTGAGGCGCGACGGTTGATACTGTTTCTCGAGCAGCCCGCGCGAGATTTCGATCCGTTTCTGGTGCGCTGCCTTCGCAGGAAATGCCGCCTTATTCAGCTGCACCAGCTGAGCCACATCCTCTGGCTCGCTGCTGTGTCGCACCTCAATGTTGATCATCAACCCGTTGGCATCGTATTCCTTGCCCAGCTGTGTGCAAACAATGGGATGTAGTATGAGTTTTACAGCCTCTTTGATGGGCACATCAGGTGCGAAATTGCTGTCTATTGAGGCGCCGAATTTGCGCTGCAGCGCGAACCACATGGAGAGCTGACGCAGCTGCAGCGCCATCGGCAGACTGAAGGCCAAGACAATTCCGGCGCTGTCGTATTTGGCGAAATCAGACTGCAAAATGCCATCGATTAATTGCTGCTGGAATTCCTGGGAGAAGAGTCCCAGGCAGGTGGTGCATATGGCGAGACGTGGCTTCTTCGTTGGCTGCTCATCCGATGTGTCTTCTGTGGCCGCCACTTTCACACCCAGCTGCAATTAAATTGTTGGAAAAGCCGCTTTTTTTTTGTCTCTCAAAATGTTCTCTGCTCACGCGCTGAAATGTTTTCTGCATGTCGCGGTATTCGCTGCCACGTGCTTTTAGGTAGCGCAATTGGCACACGCGGCAGACGCCGCAGCTATCTAGATAATCAATGAGTTCTTGGTTTTTCATTTCCTTTCACAAATTAATTAAATCAATTAAAATACAGCAACGTTGTGGAATGCGTTGCAAATGTAAACAAAACGTGCAGTCTGCATAACGTTTCCCAACTCTGGCACACGATTAATGATAGGTCGATAGACCAGCCTTGGTATATTTTTTACATGGTCACACTACCTTACAAGTGTTTATTTTTTTAATTATATATGCTTTTAAAAAAATAAATAAATTAATCCACCCTTCGAAAAACATACATTTAAAAAAATTGTTTATAATAATCATATTGACTGTTTGCAAAACATCAATGTTTGGCTATCGACAATGATGTATCGATATATCGATAGCTAAAGCGCTTTTGCTCCACCTCTAGCTGTCGCTCATATATTGTCAAAGATTCTTATTTTTTACTACGATTGGAATTTAAGGTAATGTACAGCTGATGAAACACATTAAATTTGCGCAACAGGACAACAAGTGCACAACAAGCTGCAGCAACCGTCCGCTGCAGGCATCCAAAGTCAATTAAAAGCATTGTTATTGTTACGTCACAGTTGGACACGAAACGATTCCAATAAGCCAATAATATAAATATTTTGGATTTGAATTTTTGCAGCCAGCCAACGAAAACAAAATGTCACTGTCGCCGTTCCTGCGCCTGCCATTAACCGATTTGACCGGTTGTCTGATCAACCATCAGACCTACGACAAATGCGGCAAATTCGAAATGAAGATGATGGATTGCCTGGAAGCTTACGGCTTGGAGCGCGGCAAGAAGCAATGCGCCGACATCATTGCTGACTTCCAGGAGTGCGTGGGCATGAACAAGCAGCTGATGCGCTTCCACGTAAGTTTCTGCCAAGTGAAACTGTTTCATATACTATTTAATGCATTGTTTTTGCAGGCCATGCGAAACGAGCGCTACAGACAGTGGTTGGCAGGTGAGCGCAAAAAGGAGGATCTGTATGCACAGGCGCCACGCGTGGACGCCTATTAATTGCTTATAAATTGCATATGTATAGCCGAAATGTCGTTAAAATAAACAATTATGTACAATTAAAAAAGTTATCTTTGAATAGTTTCGATTGGCGAATTATCGCAATCATCGAATGCAATTCCTTCACTATCGATAGTACCTTGAATTATGCTTTGTTTAAATTGGCCACTTTCGTAAGAAACATTAAAAATAAACAAATGTTTGTATTAATAATAAAATATATAAAATAATTTGTTATAGAGTTTATATTTTTATACAAATTAAATAATATCGATGGCGCCAACTATCGAGTTTACTCCACAGCAGTGTTGTGCAATCCATAAATTCTTGCATTTTAGCAATGCATGCCTACGCATCAAGTTGGCAGCACCGGCGTTTTGTTTTTGCGTGTAAAAAGCGGCTGCTCGCTGTACGTTTAATAAATAAATAGATTTATAACAAAAAAATGGGCACAAAACGTCCCAATACAAGTGTGGTGCTGGCGCAAGAGTCCAAGCGCAGCAAGAGCGATATTGTGGCCCACACAAATCGAGACAAGGCGCTGCTCGAATCGGTAAGAAACACAAGAAGAAGAAGCAGCATCAAAGTTGGTGAAGCATTTTTAATGAAATATAAATTTTATAACTATCAGGGCGTGCGACGCACTTCGAATCTGCAGGCGCCCATAATGCAGCTGGAGGGGCATGAAGGCGAAATCTTCACCACAGAATTCCATCCAGAGGGCGAGATGCTGCTGTCCTCGGGCTTCGATCGACAGCTTTGTAAATTACTGGATAATTTGCTTATATTGTTTAATTGATGTATTTGCTTTTAGATATTTGGCAGGTTTATGGTGACTGCGAGAACATTATGGCCATGTCGGGACACAGTGGCGCTGTGATGGAAGCTCACTTTACGCCCGATGGCTCGCACATTTTCACCTGCTCCACAGACAAAACGCTGGCGATCTGGGACATTGTCAACGGGCAGCGTGTGCGACGTCTCAAGGGCCACACGAGCTTTGTGAATAGCGTGCAGGGCTCACGACGTGGCCAGCAGCTGCTGTGCTCCGGCAGCGATGATCGCACCATTCGCATTTGGGATGCCCGCAAGAAGCAAGCCGCTACCGTCCTGGAATCACCTTATCAGCTGACTGCGGTTTGTTTTGGTGACACCAGCGAGCAGGTGATCAGCGGTGGCATTGACAACGAGCTGAAGATTTGGGACATACGCAAGCAGCAGGTGTTGCACCATCTGCGTGGCCACACGGACACCATAACCAGTGTGGCACTCTCCCCGGAGGGTGACTTTGTGCTCACCAATGCCATGGACAACACGCTGCGTGTATGGGATGTGCGTCCTTATGCGCCGGGCGAGCGTTGCGTCAAGGTCTTCCAGGGACATCAGCACAACTTTGAGAAGAATCTGCTGCGGTGCGCCTGGTCGCCTGGGGGCGACAAAATCAGCGCCGGCTCCGCGGATCGTCATGTCTACGTTTGGGACGTGAACACGCGGCGTATTCTTTACAAACTGCCCGGACACAATGGCAGCGTCAACGATGTCGACTTTAGTCCTCGAGAGCCTTTAATATTGTCCGCTTCTAGCGATAAGACGCTGTACCTGGGTGAAATTGAAGATTAGTCGAGTGTATCGCGAATAAATAGGGATCAAAATTAACCATTAAATTGGGTTTTTTAAATAAAAGAAAAACACACCTAAAATAGTTGTAAAACTAAATCAATTATGGTTGTATGGATAATTCCTTAAGTAATTTCATGAGCATAACATTGCACTTAATATTTTTGAACAAAACAAAAGTCAATCAATGGCTCAAAATAAAACTCAAGTATAAATAATGGTTTCGCAAATAGTATTTCAAATCTATCTTAAATAGTCATAAAACAGCTTCCAGCATTAATTTGAGTTTTATTTAGAACGACAAAAATATACAAATCAAAAAAATTAATGATTTTTTTTATATTATTTTGTATGCTTAAAAATAAGGATTTTTGTCTCTAAAATTGAATTATTTACCTATTACAAATTATTTTTATAGACAAAAAACATTACCAAAGCAAACTATAGAACTTCCATACACATTTTGTGAATATTGGTTTTTTGTTGGTCAAAAATAATTATTACTATCTACAAATGATTAAATTACTAAATTACTATTTTTAATATGTAATTTTTACATACATACATTTTGGAAAATGATTATTTATAATTTTGTTGCTCAACAATAATGTTTAACTGCTATTACTTAAAATTAATCATTATCGTTGACAAACAATGTAATCAAGTAATTTTTAAATCATAATTTATGATAATTATAGATTAATGATTAATTTTGTTACTGCATTTTCCATGTAATGAACAATTTGTATAAGTTGCGAGTGTCCTAAGGGAAGCTATTGAATATGAAGATTAGCCGAGTATCACATAAAAGTAGTTTATTAACGTTTAATAAATAATCTGTATAATTCGCAAGGGATTCGCGTACGTTAAACGGGCAGCGCGCTGGACGACGCCGATACGCTGCTCTTGAACAGTTGACCAAAGAACTTGAGACCCGTCGCTCCCCCGGGCACCATACCCAGCAACATGAATAGCAGCGTGATGATCTGGGCCACCGCAAACAGCACCGTAAATGCGGTGCTCTTGGCCACCAGAGCGAAGTAAAGTGTTATTATCAAGCAGCCGCTGTAGGAGATGGACGCGACCATTCGCTGTTTGGTGAACATTTGCTTGAAGAAGGTCTGGAAGCCGACGAGAAAGCAGAAGCTGATGATGAAGAAGAGGCTGCCCAGCGTGAAGAGCAGCGCGAATTTGGGTTTCAGCATCAAGACGGGAATATAAAGTGTGGAGAGCGTCATGCAGAGGCAGCCCATGCCCAGGCAGGCCACGAAGCCCACGATGCGCTGCAGTCGTGACTGGCAATGGAAATAGAATGAATATCTATGATACCGTTTTTGCAGTTAACCACAACTTACCAGCTTGGGACAACACGAGTCCTGTGTGTCCTTCAGCCAACTGTTTGCCTCGGGCGCATCGTCAGAGCGCGAGAAGATTTGTGAGAGGCCCGAGGGCACTTTGAGCTGCGGCAGCTTCACATTGAAGTTCTTTTTCTGATCGCTCTGCAGCAGCAGATACTCGTCGAGATCTTGCTTCAGGTTGCTCATTGCAGATAGTGTAGATAGTGCCACCGCATAAATATTTGTAATAATCGTAATTGTTTTTTGTTGACTGCCAACCTGACAATAGATAGTAATGAGTGCAAGCAGTTGGCAGCACTTGCATCGAATTTTTTGTCAGTATTTTAATACCAACGTTTGAGCTGGCAGCTCTCTTAGCGAAGTTGGCGCCATCTTTGAAAAAATACTGCTCATCTAAGTGAAAAGTAAATGACAATAAGCAGAAGTTTTAAGAGGCAAATGCCAGATAATTAGTTAATCAGTCAATAAGATTTCGAAGTCCTTGTATGATGTAAAGGTAAATGTATTTATTTAACTAACCCGCTAAATGAGTTTTACTTTTAGTCAATCAATCAATAATCAATTTAACGATTCCTTAATACACCAAAGCGCATTCATCGTAAATGCAAAATAATAATAAATATTGTATATATTTAAAGACGGCCTAATTGAAATTCAAACAAATCAATACTGACGTCACAAGTTAACAGTCTTCGCGTAGCTATATGAATTTTACAGCACTATCTAAGCGCTGCCAACGCCTGTTGAAACGAAAAAGCGCCATTTCTGCCATGTTAAATTGCAGGCGTTGCCACCTTTCAAAGAAATGCTTGCAATCGCGATTCAAATCTGGCAACTCGCTAATTCTTTCAGTTTCAGTTGAATTTTTGTCGTGGTTGGTTCGTTGTCGCTGCGCGCGCGTCAAATATGTAATTAAACTGAAATCAAAATTACAAGTATAATTGATAATAATATTCAAGACGCCGAACACACGCATCAAATGTATAACAAATCAAGTCAAAAGCAAATAAGTAAATCGAAAATATATGTTTCATTAATAGTTAAATAACGGCAAATCAAACACACCCCCCGCCTGCAGTTCCCCCTCGCATCGTACCACGCCGTCGTTCTCTGGCTCTTCTATTTATGCAAATTGTGTAAATGCATATGTGAGAGTGTGTGTGCGGCGGAGCAGAGCAGAGAGCGAAGCGTACGCGCGCGGTTGTCGCTGTGTGTGTGTGTGTGAGTACGTGTACGTGAGAGAGTGTACGTATGTGTGTGTGGGCGATTGTGTTTATGTGGAAAACGCATTAATTACACAAATACAAATGCAAATACAACAACAAGAAATGTAAATACAAATAACAAATACAATCAAACACAAACAAAAACAATACGTAAAACGCAGCAAAAGCAAAAGAAGTATTTTAAATGCAATCTAAATACAAAATTCATTATGATACAAATTGAAAAGCAAATTTTTTATTGTTTTTTGCGCAAAATTTGAAAAAAAATAAAATATTTAATTTGTGATGGTTTTTTGTTGTTGAATTAAATTCACTAAAATAAAATAAAAAAAATTTTGCAGCAAGGTGAATTAAATAAAAAAAAAGAAAATAAATATTTGACTCCCGGATCGAGGAAAAAATAAAAAGAAATCGAACTTCAACAAAAGGAATTTCCTTGGAGAAATATGCTGAAATTTCGAATAAAGCACCAAACGGATTGGAATTAATCGACGATCAGCAGATGGAAGCATTCGCTTCAATGGTGTAAGTAAAGAAAATAACATTAATTCAAAGATAAATATTTTTAAGTGAGCTGAAAATGGAATTCTATTTAGCACATTTCTAATTCAATTAACTTAATATTATTTCTTTGCAGCTCTCAACGCAATTGGTAAGGAAAATAAAACAACTGGAATTCAAAATATAAATGTGATCATAAATAATAAAAATTAAATAAAATAAAAAAAAGGAAAATTAGTGAATTGGCCCCTGCAAATTAGAAAGTGTTGCAAAGTGTAAAAACAAAACATAACCAATGTTGTAAAATGTTCGATTCGAATGCTTAAAGGCGGCCCAAAAAAGTTGCTGCCAATTTGCAGCTAAAAACAACAAAGAGCAAACTAAATTCAAAGTACATAATGTAATACATACAACTACATGTGTATGTAAGCGTGTGTGTGTGTGTGTATACGCCCAGGACTCGATTCGTTGTTGTGTCGTTGATTTTGCAGAGTCCCGATCTACAAAGCTGCGCAGCACAAAGAAAAATGGCACAACCATTTTTCGACCGAGCTGGTGGGGAGCCTCTGCCGGCGTCGCAGCGGCAGCGGCAACAACAGCAATTAACTCGAAAGCAAAGAATTTCATCAGAAATTCAAAGCACATAAGGCGACGAACGAACGGATGACGTGCAACGGGCTGAAAGCAGCGAAGTCGCAGTCGACGTCAGCGTTGAAATTTGTTGTAGCAAAAATCCAGGCTGACAGCTCCCCCTCAACAACAACAACGAAAAGTAACATGGCGCTGGTCCGTGTGAGTGTGAATGTGAGAGTACGTGTATATGTACGTCTGCCTGTGTGCGTGTGTTAGTTTGAGCTCCAACGACAACCGCATACAAAACGAACAACGCAAATAAAGCAAAACAGCTAGTGTGCGAGCGAGAACGCCAATATACGCTGTCGCTTGGGACGCGTGTGTGTGCAAGCGAGACGGCGCTGTTCAACAACATGGAGAGAAATTGTCGTGTCGCGTCGTTTTGTAGCCATCGTCGACGTCGTCGTCGTTTGTCGCTCGTTGAAAAATCGATTCAGCTGCACGAGAAACGAGAACGCGCGTGAGCAAGCGAGATGGCCACATAAGTGAGCTGTGTGTGCAAGCGAGCAGCACGATGCGGTAAAAAAACTTTTGTATTTAACCCGTTTCGTGTGCGTGTGAGTGTGCGTGCGCGTGCGCATGTGTGTGTCTGTGTATGTGAGCTGCTAGAAACTACGTCGTCGTTGTACGACAAAAACTACAAAGTCGTGTGGTGGCATTCCCCCCCTTCCCCACACAATGAGACTGTATGGCAAATGTGTGTGTGTGTATTGGTGTGTGGTCACGTAGCAGCGCTACAAAAATAATGACTGCATAGTTCGCTGGCTACAAAAACGACAAAGGCAAAGACGAAGAAGAAGCATAAAACTGGTTTGGTTGCTGCTGCTTCTTCTCTCTGCTACAGCGACAGCTGCTGAGCATATTTAATGATTTTCGAATTCTAGCCGCCTCTTTTAATGGCATTTTTAGCAAAAAAAAAAAAAAAAGCTATCTCTATAAATGGTCATAGCTTTTAGCCATAAATGTCGCAGCAGTTGTAATATTTAAGCCAAATACGTTCCACAAAAACAAAATGGCTGCCAGAAGAGAGCAACGAAACAAAGGATAGAAAAAAATGGACGCACAAAATATTTGAACAGCATAAAATATATGTATTTTGTCTTCGTTTTCAATTAGTTTTTTAGGAAAATGAGGTATAGATTTGTTGTTTGTTTTTGTTTTGCACACGTCGACAGAAAGGGGCGAAAAAGAAACGCAAGCAGCAACAAAAAAATAAAGAGTAAAGCGAATTGAACCGCACCCCAGCAGGCATACAAAGCGACTGATGCGCAGCAGCAATGCTTAAGTACAGCCAGGCAGGCAGGCAGCACCAAAAAACTTTCACGATCGATTGGCAGCCCCAAACGACGACGACGACAGCAGCAGAAATGGCTGCCAACTCGGGGGCTTCTGTGTGTGTGTGTGTGCGAATGAACGAGCACTAGCGTTTCGTATACGCGTGCAAGGGAGATGGACAGACGGAGAGAGACGCCCGCTAGCGACTGCGCAGCAAACACATATGGGGGACTGTGTATGTATTTGAGTATTTTTATGGGCTCCAGTTTGCGTGTAGTTGTGATTTCCTGCTGCGCCCCAACAACACACTAAAGGGCCCTAAAACAACAATGGTTGGGCAGAGCGACAAAACTACATTTTATGCACGGCCATATCACAACGTCGTCATCATCATAGTCGCTGGCAGGCATGGTTAGGAGGAGGGCAGGCCAGGAGGAGGGGGAATGTCTGAAAAACGTGAAATAACAACAACGCGCGTTCCCAAAGCACCCCACACACACACATGCACATGACTACATAACCATTTATAAATACACAGCAGCAGCAGCAACGACGGCAGCGATAGCGACTGCGACTGCGGACAACAACAATGACGAACGGCAAAAACAAACTCACAGATACTCGTTTTTCCATGCCATGCCCAGGCAGAGGCAGCAGCAGCAGCAGCAGCAAACAGCACACAAAAAGTACCAGCTATAAATTCTTTATGTACATAAAAGTACATAGCGCGCACACACACGCATACACACACTATGTATGGTTGTATGTGCTGCTCAAACGTGTATTTTAATGCTGTGTGTGCGCTGAAGCAGCAACAACGGGCCATTAAAACCTGTCGCTCTATCTCGCTCGCACCACAGGCACCCCACTTTACTCAATGTGTGTACGTGTGTGTGTGTGTGTGTGTGTATGAGTAGCTATAACAACCACGTCAGACAGCAGCAGCAGCAGCAAAGGCAGCAGCAGCGCAGCAGTTCAGTGCAAACGTCAATTATAAGCAAACATACACAGCAGCGAGGCGTTGTTGCCAAACTTCTCTCACGCTACGCAGTGTGAACCAGAGACAGGGATGGCGAATGTAAGCGCATCAGTATGAGCGAGCCAGCAAGCACTGACGCGCTGTTGCCGAATTTCACGCCAGCAGCAAAGCATGAATGTTGTTCTTGTATTTCCATGTTGCTGCTTTTTGGAATTTTTAACATGCGCCCCGCTTGGCTTGGCTGCCTGCTTTTCTTACACATACATATATAAATGTTTTTTTTTTTTTTTTTGGTATGCTGTTGTTGTTGGCCGGTTTGTGGATTGATGGCGATGGCGATGGCGATGTTGTTGTTGTTGGTTCTTGGACCCGGCCCCGGTCCGGCTGCCTGGTTGCTTTTTGCCTCTGCCTTTGCCTGGCTTGTAACGTTGACTGGATTATAATAACGTGCTGTCGACGTCGCTGCTCGCATTTCCACCTCCTGTTGTTGTTGTAGAGGAAATGCGCTCAGACCCTTACTATATAGATATAATATGGCTCTCCCTGCCCCTGTTGTTGTCCAGGCAGCGACTTGTCTTGCCTTTTAAATTGAGCGCAAAGATCTTGCGTATCTTGTATCTCATAGATACATACACCAACACACACACACACACGCGAATTCAAATACATTGTTGTTGAGCGCCCCATTGAAATTTCAATAAATTTAAATTGCTCTCTAGTTGAATTAAATGAAAACATTTTGTGTATTTTTAGTGCTTAATTAACATAAATTGGCAGCATCTTTGTCGCCGCCGTTGCATTCAAAGAAACCAACAAAATATCAGATCAAATAAATAATAATAATAATAAAAATATGGTTAATGATATGTGTGGCAAAAATTAAGTTAAGCTGATTGAGAAACGAGAGAAAAAAAGTGCAAAAAGCTGTGTCTGCTCTTCGATGAGAATGAAATGTTTATCTAATAATAATGCTAATCTTCAATCTCCCCTCATGTCCCCTCAAAACGTTCTCTACCCCCCAATCTATTTACAGCCCCTACTAAAATAAATGAAAAAGTAAAAAAGAAATTAATTAAATCGAATCGATTGATCCATCGATCGATCGATCGCCACCTCGTCGTGTGTTTTCACTGTGAGGAAAAAAGCAAAAAAAAAAAGTAAATGCGAAAATGCAATGAAAAATTAAGAAATCAAGAGATCTAGTGCAAATCGAAAGTATCTCGAAAATGTGCGAGTGAACCGAGAGCAAGAGAAAGAAAGAGAGCGAGAGAAAGAGAGTTAAATCTCGAAAGCGGGATATTCAATCAATGGGAGGAGCGCGCCCATTTAAAATTATGCGCCTCCCCAACGACGGCATACGGGAAATGCTCAATAGATCGTCGTGAGTTATCGAAACATGGTACGCGACAGCAGCCGTAACATTTGTTTTGGAAAATTAGCCGAAACTACGCAGCAGCAACAACAACAAATAGCCGTGGATAGCAGCAGCAGCAACAACAACATAAACAACAATAACAATAGCAACACTAACAACAATAACAATAACAGCCAGAAACTACGCGATACATTGAAAAGGTAAGTTCAAGTTACAGATACATGAGAGCACAAAAGAAACTCAATTCCCGAAAAGAACTTGCCGGAATTCCTAGTTGCAAGAAAATACTTAATACACAACTCAGCTCTTGACAATTATGGAAGAATATATGACAATATAAAAGAGTAAAACAATGATACTTGCAACTGATAAATTATTTCGAACATTGACATAGATTCATTTGTTGTTTTCGTACGTTGAAAATACTTAATGTTTTTAATATTCCAAGAAAAGTTGATAAAGTCATAGAATATTCCTTAAAAAGTACTTTCTTTATAGTTGTTGAACAAATTTTATTTAACTGCTTATATATTTTAGCTCGTATAATTGTATTGTTACTTTATTTTTCTTTTTTAAATATTCCATTGAACATTTTATTTATTTTACTTTAAAAACTTTATCGAGAGAAATGTTTCCTTATTAGAAGTCGTGGAGAATGTTGACTACGCTCCAGCAAGTTCCTTGGAACGAAAACGCTTCCTATTTCAAGTGCTCTGTAAAACCCGCAGATACCTGGAAATATAGTAAACATACTATATGTATGTATGTATAGATTGCATCCAAAGCGTGATCCCAGAATGAGCAAGAGCATCTCTTGTCTTCCCGAAATTCAGGTTCCCCAGTGAAGCTAAAATTGCCCACAAGAAGCACCCAGAAAAGTTCCATTTGCTGGTCGTGTATCTCGCAGATACCTGGAATTTTCCATACGCGGAATCAGAGATAGCTGCTTCAAATGTATCTCAGAAATGCAAATGCGTTTGCTGCAGCAGCTGCAGAGAGCTGCGTAGGCCCTAAATTCAAGCTAACGGTTGACACAAAGCTGAGCGACGACAGTCATGTGTATCTGAAAGATGCAGCGTGGGTCTGACGTTGACTGTGACTATGACTACGACTATGATTGTGACTATGCCTGGAGAGTGCTGTGCGCCCACTGGCGACTCGCTGTCCGTTCAGTCTTATCCGTCATAGATCTCTGACACGTCGTCTGCTAGTTTTCCCAAAAAAAATAAAATAAATAAATAAGTAGAAAGAAAGAAGGCTGAAGGTATTTTAAGGAGATGCAGATGCAGCTCAGCTGTGTGCATCTGTGAGATACTTGTGCGTAACGTTTTTACCTTGACTTGTCTGCTTGTTGTGTCTTGTAGCTGAGGCATCTTCTACCTGTGTGTCTGCCAACTGGCGACGTGTACAGAAAAATCAGCCTCAGCCCAAAAGAGACAAACGTCGGACCTAGGCGACGGACATGTGGCGCTGTTGTCGCCGCAGTCGACGTCTATTTTGCGTTATTACGTAATTTCGTACAATATTTTTGTTGCTTTTGGGCCCAAAGAATCGTTTGTGTGGATGTGTGTGTGTGTGTGTGTGTGTGTGTGTGTTTAGACGCCTCTGTCTGCCTTTCATTTGTTGTTCTCTTGGCCAAACAAGTTTTGCTGCTCGCTCTATACTTTTATTTATTTATTTATTTTCCTTCATGTCTTGTCTTGTTTGGGGGTTTTTTTTTTTTACATTTTTCTTTTTTGTTGGTGCAAAAGTCGACGCCTAATTGCTTCATTAGCCGGAGCCTATACATTGTGGCCAAAATGTATGTTTGCTGTGTGTTTCTGGCCAAGTCATTAAAGATACTTGACTTGAGGTGCATTAAACCCGCATCAATGTCGGGCCCAAAACAACCGCAAACAACAACTGCGCCGCTCTCTCACAGTTTTCGTAGTTGTCTCGGTTAATTACAAGACAATAATCGTCAAAGCACGGCTCAAACAAAAAAAAACAGAAACAGAAAAACCAGTCAACAGCTTTTTGACATTGACAATGAACCGCGCATTGAACGGGAGAGCGACAACAACAACAAATGATGGCTGGCTGGCCGGCCGAAATGTGCATAGATAAATTACGCACTAGACTCGCTCGGTGGTGTGTATCTGCGGGATACATTTCGACGAGCCATTAAAGCCAGCTGTGTTGGTGACGCATGTGGCCCAAAGAATAGCGAACGCCATGGAGATTGGGCAAATTGGCAAAGTGAAAGATCAGTGACGTGCACGTTGCTGTTGAAAATCAAAACAAAAGGATCTTGAAAGCAATCGCATTCAAACGCAAAGCAAAAGTATTATAAAAGATACATTTTTTTAAACTGAGAATTGAAATTTCTTATGTCAACTTGAGCTTATTAAACGCAGCTATAATTGGATTGCCACTACGCCCAAAAATCAAACTTTTTCTTTTCTCGTTTGCCCAATTCTGCTGCTGAGGAATTGCTCAACATGTTGCAGGCGAACCGTTCGATTTTGTGGCAGCTTTCAAGTGGATTTCTACAATGTGTTTACCAGTCGAATCTTTCAACACTTTTTTGCTTACGTTATACACGAATTGAAAACAGTTCTTTTTATGGATTTGGCATTGCGCTTTGACGGTGTTTGATTGGTTTCTTTCTTAGGCCTAATAAGCTATTGGGTATTTGTATTTGTGCTTCCCCCTTGCGGGTTTTGTTTTCAATTTCAATCAAGTTGTGATTTCGTGTTTCGTGTGTTTCGTGTTTCGCTTTTTAACACACACCAAATGCCAAAAAGAAAACTTGAAAATAGTTACAGCAACATTGAGGTATCAAATTTTTGTTTCAGCGCAAAGCATTTGACTTGTTTCAATGTCATGTTACATTTATTGCTGTTATTGTTGTTGCTAATGCATATACTACACATACAGAACAACGAGTCAACTCATAGTTGTTTTTATTTATTTTTTCAATGTTCTTTTGGCATTGACGGCGTCGCGAGTTCTGTGGGGCAAAGCCAAAAAAGTAGATTAGATAGAGTGTGAAACAGCGCAGAATAGAACAGAAACAGAGAATAGTGCTGTGAACAGCAGAGCAGAGAATGAAATGGAATAAAAGTAGAAACATAATTGAACAGAACAGAACAGAACAGAGAGCAATGCGCCCCACAAATTGTAATTGCTCGCACGCAAGATAGATTCCATTTGTATTATGCCATATGTATCTGTATCCGTGAGTGAGTGTATCTGTATCTTGTGTGTGTGCGTGCGTAATTTGTTGCTATTTTTGAGTGCAAACTGCCAGACAGGGAATTCTAACTTTCAGTTATCTTTTCACCTGCCTGTCCTTACCCAAGTTATGTAAAAACCACGAATGCAACTAAAAAAAAACAATTTATATATTTTCACCTTTTTGGATTTTTTCTGAATTCTCATAAATTCTTTTTCCATATATCACTCGTCAGGAATAAAAATTGTCATAGGTTATGTTTTGAAATGCGACAAAAATAATGCTATTAAATCTCATTCAACATTGTATATTGAAAACTTTATGGGTTTTTGTTGTTAAAATCTGGTGTGCAATAAATTCTTCAAAACAATACGTCTATTCTATTTTTTATACAATACGTTTTATTCTAAGTGGTATGTGAGGTACTGAACAAATTCGGAACTCAAAATAACAGCTATAATAGCCAAAAGCTGGGTAAAAATGAATTATAGTAAAATAATTATTTTGTTGTGAGTTTATAATTGAAATATCTGAAGACCTGTTTGACTTATTTGGTAGTATAATGTAAAAACTTAAATTCGTATCTTAAAAATATATTTATTTGCGCAAAAAAGATTATTTAAGATGATAAAATATATCTTTACATCAGTATTTATTGTGTATGTTGTAATACTTATCAGCCCATATTTATTACCGACTTGTAATAAATACAATTATTTATTATTCCTTTTTTTTTTGGTGTACGATAAATACACTCTGTGATCTAACACGTCAAGGTATAGAGTTCATTATAATAAACGGAAGTTATTTATAGCAATGCATTGTGTACTTAATGTGGTAGTTAATTAGTAATAGAGCACACACATGGAGCGGAGTTACTCATGACATTGTTATTGTTGTGGTTAATTTCTCCGTTGGGAGACGTCTTGACTCATGTCTACAACAACAAAATTTCTATTTCAATTTACGGCCAGAAGTTGTTGTTCCTTGTCGCGGTCAATTTTTGTGCACAGCTGATAAGAATAATTATATTAAAAAAAAAAAAAAAAAAAGCAATGTAGAAAAATATTTCCGACTTTTAAAATTGAGTTGTTGCCTTTTGTTGGCTGTTTTTATGGGGGGGGCGAATGAGCTATTGTATCTACCTTACATGTGCAAATGTATCTATGAGTACGTTCAGGAACGCCTCGAGTGCTGCTAGCGGTTGTTTTAGATGTTGTTGCTGTTGTTGTTGTTGTTGGTCGAGTATTGCTTTTTGTTTTGCAAGTCGTGCAATTATTTGATTATTATTTGCATTGTTATTGTTTTACATTTTTGTGCCTTGCATTGCACATTTGCCATTGTTATTGTTATTGTTATTGTTATTGTTGTCGTTGTCGTCGTTGCCGTTGCTGTAGTTTCGTAATGCCATATGCCATATAGAGTGGGGCTTTTTGGAGATAGAAGAAGAAGAGGGAACGTGACAACGCGTCGCCGTTTGCTATTTTGCTGTTGTTATTGTTGTTGTTGTTGTTTTGTTTTGTCTGCCGCCTGCGATGCGATAACTCAATTTTGTATTTCGTATGGGAAATTAGAAAATTCCGAAATAATTTCACACTTGAGTTGAGTTGCTGCTGTCGAAAAAAGGGATGGAGGGATGGAGGGACGGTGTGAGAGGAAGGGAGGTTTTCACAGGCGGCATTCAGGCGACGTTGCCACACTTCACACACGTCGCCGTTGACAAAAGGTGCTAAGAAGCAGCGGGCAATGCAGAGAAAGAGAGAGGCCAAAGAAAACAAGCAAGAAAGCTACTGACGAGAGTGCTCGACTGTGACTTACGTGCTACTCGTTGTGTGAGAATGAAAAACTCTTATACGATATAGATATAGATATATACCGAAGTCTGGAGCATACAATTGCTTTGAAAATAAACCCTTATTTACCAATCATGGAGCTGGATTTTAGTTTTGCCTTATAAATTTGGGACATGAATAACTTCTATGTTTTCCATCTCTTTTTTTTTCGATTTGAAATCTAAACAAACTCTAAACTCTAAAACAAACTCGATCTGTGTGCGGAACTTGGCAACTATAGCTTTGAGATCTAGGTGTTCATACGGACAGACAGACGGACATGGCTGTAACGTCTCGTATGTTGACACTGATCAAGAATATACTACATCTATACTTTATGACGTCTGAGATGAATTTTAAAGTCGGTTACATACAATTTTTGCTGGCACTAAGATATAATACCCTTTTACCCTATGGGTAGCCGGTATAAAAAGAGATTATCGTGAAGACCAAGGCACAAATCGATTATTATAGCAAATGGTCAGAGTCGTATTTGTATTATTACCTGTTACCAATGAAACCAGTTGATGTTGTTTTTTTGTATTTACTATTTGTGTATTTTGGTGTTGTTGTTGTTGTTGTTGGGGATTATGTCGCTTGTGACGTTTGCCAGGCACTCAAGAACCGGTTATTGCTTTGAACCTATCATTAAGTATCGATCAGGTGCACACACACACACACACACACACACACACACACACGACTACAACATGCATACATAATAATGCTCTTTAGAGCAGGCATAAATTAGCCTTTGTGTCCTGCTGCAAATGAATGCACAATGTATGTGGCTACAAAGATACAAAAATATCTTGCAGCAGCCAGACAAACACACTACGGCAACTACTCGCCTGCTGCTGCTGCTGCTGCTGCTGCAAAGCTACAGCGACAAATGCGCTGCCTGCGGTGAAGTTTGGCAACGCTGGAAAACAACGACGTCGCATCTAACCGCAGCCAGCAGCAGCAGCAGCAACGACAGCGCCAGCTGTAGACGCTCGCTTGCTGCTTGTTTTTCTTGTTTCACACACACACACACACACACACACACACACACATACACAAGCAGAGACTGCCGACTTGGCCGTCTTTGCTTGTTTTCAATTAGAGTCGACTACAAAAAGCAGCAGAAGAAGAAGACGAAGAGAAGCAAAAATATCAGCGGCAAAAGAAAAATACAAGCAGCGGCCGTTGTCGTTGTCGTGGTTGTTGTTGTTGGTATTGCTTTTGCGAATACGCCGCACGTTGTGTAAACATCAGTCGCAGCCGCGGTCGACGTCGCTGTCGCCGCTCGTCTGAGCCAATTTGAATTTGCAGCTACACTCACGCACACAGGCATAAAATATACACACAACACGTACACGACAAGCGCTGTCGCTCGCTCTCTCTCTCTCTCTCTCTCTTGCTCTCGCTGTGTCGCTCATTCGTTGTCGCTTACGCCGCTGTCGCTGCTTTGTGGTCGCTGCCAACAGCTGCTGCGACTGCGGCTGCTTTTGTAGGTTTTCTTCTGTTCGCGCAGAGTTTACTTTATTTTTATGCTGGCATTTTTGCGGCTCTTGAATTCTGCACATGTGTTTGTGTGTGTGTGTGTTTTGCTGCTTGCCTTTGTCGTTTAATTGCAAATGAGTCATGCACACACACACGCACGCACACAGCCACAACTCAAAGTCCGCCTGGCCAGCAGCAGCAGCAGCAGCAGCAATTTGTGTTGTTACTTTAATCAATTGGACTTTTGCTTTATGAGCATAGCATACACAACATCCCTCTACTATCCATCCATCCATCCATCCATCCATCCATCCATCCATCGTCGGAGATATCTTGGATTGGATGCAGGAAGCGGCCGCTTAATGGCGGCTCCTTCGTAATAAATAAACAAAATAAATAAATAAATAGCTGAACAAGTAAATCTCGTCGTCTGCTGCCGCTGCTGCTTTTAGCCAGATTAGCCCGAGAGCCCCATTGAGTTTTTTTTTTTTTTTTTTGCCTTCCCCCCCTTTTCAGTTATTCATCTTTTTTGTTCGCTGTTGTTTTGGCCAATGCGAAACAAAAGCGTTCAAGTGGAGAGATCAAAGCCAGGCCAGAGAATTTGTTTCGGGGCCAAGTATTCGCAAAATGTCAAGTTGTGTGTGGCATAGATAACTCAAGTGAAAAAGAGAAAATCAGCAGGGAAAATACTCAGATCATATTTTAGTATAAGAAGGCAAAGAAAACACACAGAATGCCCTCTCAATGGCAGCTATTTAGATGGATAATTTCGATAAAAACCGATGCTGAAAGCGAAGCTGTCTTTAATTGGCAATAAAGATTTAACTTTATTATTTTTAACTACTTTGACATAGTCGAAAGATTCATTAATTCCTGATTAAGAGTGGAAACTCTTGTCGTTGTTTACTATCGATAGATGTGTGAATAAACCACTTGAACTATCGATTATAAATTAAAAGACAAGTTCATTTAATTGCTGCCTGATATTATAAATTCATGATGACTTTACAATAAAAAACGCCTTGTCATACTATCGATAAGCTATAGTTTTATTAATTCTATACGAAAAGTATTTAAAAAAATATTTAGAGAATAAAATTGGAATTATAAACGCTGTTGAATTATTATTACTAATATTACTAATAACTAGTAATTCCCTTTGCCTTTCTCTTCGCGTAGTTTGTGCAATTGAAAGTATGGAATAACTAATGAAAACAATCAATTCTCATTAGGAAATCGATAATCGATTATTTATGCGTGTTGCACCGTTTTTCTATTTCCACTCTAGTAATTGTTGTGAACTACGAGATGCGATACACTGACT
The DNA here is from genome assembly GCA_963583835.1 of Drosophila immigrans. NCBI lineage: Eukaryota > Metazoa > Arthropoda > Insecta > Diptera > Drosophilidae > Drosophila > Drosophila immigrans. The sequence goes on along the minus strand of OY757143.1, from coordinate 26,097,200 downwards.
CATTTCTCGTCCAGATACTTTTCTCAGCTAACGCATGTGCCTTCCACATGTGAGATGCTCTATCTCTCTTCCACCTGCTAACCTCTCGCTCGCTCTCCTTGTTTGCGGTGCGTGCAAGCAATTTGCATGTTTCATTGCATTCGCCTCGCATTTCATATTCAACAAACAATTCACAATTCGCATTTTTTCTCTTTATTTTTCCTCCCATTTGCAATTAGTGTTGCAATTAAAAATAATAATTAAAAATTAATCTTACATGCGGCCCCTTTTTTGGAATGACTGAGCAAGCGAGAGAGAGAGAGGGAGGGAAGTGAGTAAGCGAGAGAGCTGGAAAAAAACAGCTGACAAGTGCACGGTGAACTGAGAAGAACAACAATCAAATGAAATGAAAAAAAAAAACAGCAACAAAAATGTTACGTAAAGCGTAAAGCACACGCCACGCTTTATATTGTTATTATATTTTGTTCAATTATAAAATATATACGATGTTCAACGAAATTGCAACAATCAACGTTAATAAAAACGCCACAAACGACTGAACGACTATCGTATACTCTGTAAATAAAGAATTCTCTGCTGAATGAAAGTATTGATAACTATTTTGCCATTTTTATATGTTTGTCAATAGTTACTTAAGTTATTGAAAAGTATATTTATTCCTGCTGTGTCTCACAAACGATTCTGGCTGAGAACAAAGTGAAACTCTTCGCGAATTTCCTTCAAAAGGAAGCTACCCCATTGATTACGAGCCGCGAAAACACGTATACGACTCGTGTGACGCCCCCGCAACTGCAATTGCAATAATTGACAATAATTCAAGTAATTATTGTTGAAAATTACTTTGATTTTATTTTTCACGTACACACACTCGCACACTCCCTTCGGACTTCCGTTGCGGCAACAAATTCGATATACAATCAACGTGCAATTATTTATAGATACATTTGTATCTTCCTCTCTGTCTGTCGCTGTAATATTAATAAAACATCGGAATAAATACAACACCAACAACAAAAAAAACCCCTCGCAATTATTAAGCTGAAATTATTTTCAAACCCAGCCGATGACAGTTTCCCCGTCAGATCGCTGGTCAGTCAGTCAATTAATTGACAGGCCCATCACGTGCCCTTTGCAACTTTGTACGTGAACATTGTTCGTCATTCAGATTCATTATTTAGATACAGCTAGAGATACTATATAGTATATGGTATATGCCGGACTTACTAGTATTGTCTGGTTAAGGCAGCAGCTCTCTATTCGCGCCCTATTGCTAATTGGTTTTGATTAGTTGAGGGCGTACGACCCGCATAGTGCTCTCGCTCTTTCCCCCCGCCATCCATTCAGCTTTTTATGCAGTCACTTGGCTTGGCCAATGGGCGAGTTCATTGCACGCATTGGCTTCGTTTTTTTTTTGGGCACACACACTCTTGTGCAAAACCTTTGGGGCCAGGCAGAGAGCGGGACCCACAAAATGCCAAATGTGGCAGACGGCTTATGGCTTATGGCTGACAGCAACTCGTGCTCGACCTGCACTTGCTGTTGGCCAATTGTTTCGGGCCAGCAGCAGAGCGCACCTCCCCGAGTTCCCTAGCCAAGCGAGGGAGCGTTGGGCTGCACAGGATGCGCGCTGTCTGCTTCTGAATGGCGTCAAATTGGCGAAAATTGCAATTCACGACCTTTGCTAGCGAGGAGTGCGTGAGTGCAAAAGTGCAAAAATTATTAACAGAATATGAAATGCTTGATTTAAAAATACATAAAAGAATGAAAAACAATTCTGTAGCAACAACAAAAGTCAAAGGAAATAGTTAAATAAATATTAAAAATAAATATAAAATAATTTAAATGAAAACAGTAAACATTTTGACTTTATTATTAAAACGCTGTGTGAAATTCAACATAAATAGATATACAAAATGTTGAATAAAAAACGTAAATGTCATTCGAATAGAGGAAAAACTAATATGCCGTGATAAGGAACTCAAATTTAGTATTATTATTTGTAAATTAAAAATGCCTTTTTAGTTTTATGTAAATAAAATAAATAAATATGGGGTCATCGTTTTTGCATTTCAAGAATACGAAAATCTGTGAATTTAGAATAGAAAATAAATAAAATTGAATTCTAAAAATGCTGTAAAAATGTATTCAATCTTAAAATGATGTTTGTAGATTATACCTTGATATACTACTTGTTTGTAACACACAATTATATTTATTGAAATAGGCGTTGCATACAGCATTTCAATTTTGCAACACGTTTCACACGTAACTCAACTGGCCTTTTGGAGCTTTTATTGCTCATCTTTCAAGTGCCATCTCTAGTGTCAGGTGACGACGCATGAGTCAGCAATTCAATTGACTCTCCGCTCCGCCTGTCGCCTGGTCATTTCCTGCAAAGAAAAAAGTACTCAGTCCCCTTTGAGTGCTTTATGATGAGCATGATGATGCAGAGCTGCCCCTTGCTGTCTGTCTGACTCGCTGACTGGGCAATCTGATAGTCCAGTTCTATTCATTAAGCCTTTCGCTTTCATGGGGCAGAACAATGCAGCCCAGCCAGCGGCTACTTAATAAAACTGCCGTCCAGCTGAAGATACAATATATGTGGAGAACACATGAGGAGCTTCCTGCGATGGTTGTCGCAATGAATCACAGCGCAGACAATGCGCATAATGAGCATGCTAATCATGTGGATGATAATGATGATATATGGCTGGACCTTGAGCTGCATCTGTCTCTCTCTCTCTCTCTCTCTCTCTTTCAGTCTCCCTTGCTTGCATCCTGTGAGCAAATTTGTGGGCTCGTCGCCTTTAAAGCGCTGCCTTGCATCTTTAAACACACAAACAAACAAACAAAACTTGACATTCAAATCCGAGTTTCCTCCCCGTTTTTTTTCGTTCCTTCTATTTATTTTGTCTGCGACATGACGAAGAAAATGCGCACAACTCGCCGAAAAGAGGGGAATCAGAAGACTTCTAGACAAGGCAGCCGAGGCAGCTGTGTCGACACAAACATATACAGAGGGTTAGACGTATACAAAAGGGGTATTCCTATATACAATTTCCATATGTATTTTTCAGCATTTGCATTCAATGAATGAAACGTTCGTGGTTTCTGTTGCTGCCATAATTCCAGTCCAACCTTCCTTCCGTCTTCAGTCTCCCTATTTGACTGCAGTTTGATTTAGATACAAACATACATGTACATATGTACATATGTGTGTGTTGCCCTACGAATGCAAAATGAATCGTAGGTTAAGTTATGCAAATGAACTTGAGTTTAAGCAGCAGCTGTTTTTGTTGCTGCGGCGCCTTTGGTACTTGCACTAATTGCCGTTAAATGAGCAACTGAGTCATGCCACAATCACGAAACCAATCACAGTCTGTAGTTTTTGCCAACTTATTTTACGTGGTGGGTCGATCGGTGTTACCTAACAGCCGGCAACGACAACTGATTTAGACACCCGGAAATTGTCTCCCCATCATAAAAATACTCACACAACACAATGACACACACACACACACACAAAGTTACAGTTCCTCCTCCCACATATAGTCAACAGCAACAGACAACAAAAATTGTTATTGTTATTTGTTATGCATACTGAGAATCTGATTCGATATTTCTACTGCCAACTGTCTAGACTCTCGACTTGACCCCTAGACCAGCTGGCCATGGCTTTAATTTGCATTCACTTGCTTGCTTGCTTATTTCTTGTCCAAAAACATTACAAAATCGCATTTGTTGTCTGCAATTTCCTGCATAAAAAGCTTAAAATAAATTTACTCATTTTAAGCTGCATAATGAGATGTAATTTTGGCGAAGATTGACGTGGTTTTAAACATCATTCTTTCTTATTTGTAAATGGTAAATAAAAAGAATAAATTAGAATTAAAAGTAGAGAGAAATCGAAATTTTGGTATAAAAATGTTTGAGAGTATAAAAAAGAATGTTTAAAATTCGTATAGAACAATTTAATATCACAGAATTCAGAAAGAACGTCTTAAATTCAAATGTAAAGAATTGGTTTAAAAAAGATTGAATATGTTTACAAACATGTTTAAACATTATTTTTCAATTGAAAATAAAAATAAATAAATTAAGTCATCTCAAGAAGGTTCTTGAATTATATTTAAAAATCATAGATCAAAGCTGACTTAAAGTTTCCTCGTAATGAAATCTATCAGGCAGTTGCCTGCCGAGACATATAAAATATATAGTATGAATATGGATTTCATTCTGTTTATATTCGTATTACAACTGAAAACACATTTGGAATTTGAGCCTGAAAGCAATCGAGAAGAGCAGCTGAGGTTCTTTTGAAATCGATATCGGCATCAGCTAATTCGACTTTTGTCTGATCGCATTTCGAGTGATGGAAGAGAACGTGAAAATGTTGTTGTCTTGTCTTTTCCAGTGAAAATATTTTCCCACTGTTTACGATGCATATAGATCACATATAATCAGAAATCAGAGCCAATGGCAGCGAACAGTCAATCAATTTAATGAGCTTTGCGCTTAGTAGCGAAGGCGGCTTATGCGGGCCTTAAAAGTATCTATCAGATACTTTGTAGCAGCTGCTGCGGTCGCTTGGTCGCTTGGTCGCTTGGTCTGCTTGTTGCGGCTTAAAGGCCGCTTTTGTGGCATTCTTTCTCACAGCTCTCACCCACACACATAAGCACACCACGAATACACAACAAACAAACACCCACTGCAACAGAATGTGGCTGTGGCAGTTGTTGTTTGGTCTTGGGCAACGCCTTCTGCTCCGTGCCCCCATCCCCATCGTGTGTTGCATCTCTGGCGCGCGCAAAAAAATAAAACGAGTTGGCTTCGCAATGCAACGTCGCAGCAAGTCGCACGTTGCACGTTGCACTAGTTGCAACTAGTTTTCATTGTTGTGTGAGCCTGCAGCTGGCCAAACGTATCGCGTATCTTTGTATCTGTGGCTCAAGAATGAGCTCAGCGAACGCTCGTCGAGTTCGTGAACTGTCAACGTCAACTCTTTGCCTCCATCTTCATTGCATATTTGCACTCGCTACCCAACGAGTGCAATAACTTACTCATATTGTCTGTAACAAGCAATTTTGCCAACCTGACGCCCGTCTGTCCGCCAATATTAAGCTGCACAACTCGGAGAATATTAGAGACCGGTGGCTTGAAATTGTTTTAGAATATTATTATATCTAAATCAAAAGTTGCAAAGACTAATGAATGGTGTATCGGCTTGTTTTTTAGCATACATCAATTATTCTATATACTATACTAAATAATTGCACTATAATCCAAGCGAGTATCTTTTAGTCGAGTTGACTCAACCGCCGCGTACTCGCTTGCTTTCTGCTCTTTATTTTTTTATCTGTTTTGCTTTTTGCTCTTTAAGTGCAGCTGTCACTCAAAAGCGTCTAAATGTCTCCCCGAACTGTTGTTGTCGTTGTTGTCGTTGCGGTTGCATGTGCTTGTGCTCCGCAAATGAGGTCGCTTAATTGTTTGCCGTCTGTGCTACGTGGCGTATGCGCAATATATTCCTCTAGTTTAACCCTTATGGCTACAGCCTGCGACATTTATGACCCGCTGTCTCCTCTCCTGCCTCCTGCCTACGTAATTTGATATTTTCGCAACCTTGTCCCTCGCGGTTTGCCTTTGCCTTTGCCTTTGCCTTTGCCTCCGTCATCGTCATCGTTGTCGTTGTCGTTGTCGTCTTCAAACCACAAACGAGACGCTTGAAAGGCTTGCCCTTAACGCAGTATACATATAGCACATATTTACCATATACAAACAACTGTATATAATACAAGTATCTCACTCTCCTATACTATACAATATTCCGCATTATATAAAACAACATTTGCGAAAAGCTAAATAAAAGCAGGCAAAGACAATGCTCAGCCATTCAGTGGCTGCTCTTCTTTATTCATTTGAATTTTGCAGCCCAACCAGAGCCACAGCCAGAGCCAGATGGAGATAGGCAGAGAAGTTAGTTGGCTAGGGACAAACGCCTCTTGGGAGGGAACTCTAGCCAAATGTGGCGTGAAGATAAAGCGTTGCGAGTTGGCTCTTTTGTAACCGATGATTGAAACAAGCCGCGTTCTTTGTTGCCGCTTCCCTAATGACCTTACAAAACTTCTTAGCGAAGGCATAATAAAGCATAAGTGAAGCGATAGGCTTGGGATTTTGCCAGAACATGTTTAGATTTCTTAAAAAGCCGGAAAACTGATTAACTTTTAAACAAAAAAAAATTACTTCAAATAAATACTAAAAGAAAAAATCTAAATAAATATATTACCCGAAATTGGAATGAATTTTTGTAGTAAATATGTTAGTCTTTAGAAATTGTGATACACACAATTAATTTCTACAACTTTAATTTCCATTTACTAATTATAGCTTGTGTAATAAAAACCCAGATATCTTTAAACAATTGTTTTGCCACATGTTTTTCATTCGCTTTATATCAGGGATTGATCATAATACTAACTATCTATTTCATTCTCTGTCTATTGCAGGTACGTGATTCGTAATGCGGTCAAAGAAATAAAATCTCTTTCATATTGCGCGGGTAAATACGACTATATGTATATCAAGTATGCCTGATGTTTATAGATATGTATGGGAATTCTTCAAGTGCTTTTTGTTTTGCTTATATGTAAATTGAAAACGATCTGAAACTGAAAGCTGGCCATGTGTGCAATAATTCATGGCTTTTGCAATGGGCCAAACTAATTTTGCAATATTTTTCAATAATTTTTGGTTGCCAAAAACAAAAAGATGATTACGTCTACGAAGCAGCCCCTCTTCTTGGGCTGTCTTGCTCCCCCCTTGAGATGCATTTTGTTTTGTCGAGAAAACAAGTCGAAAATGATTTGCTGTTTGCCAAAAAGTCGAAATTTATGAGCGACGGGTACATGAATGCAATCTGTAACGCTCAAAGGCTGCACATAAACAAAGATGGGCATTAAAAATCGACTTTAAAGAGGCAACGTTTAATGACTGCATTTGAAGAAACTAAAACTATTTTTGGTTTGCGAATTAGGTTTACTTGTGTAGGCTAAAACAGAATGAATAATTTTTGTAATTAGAATTCTTATCAATGTCTTTGGATCGTTAGGAATCAACAAATTAGTCGAACTTAATTGTGTTATAGTTTCGCACAGTTTTAGTATTGTTATTAATATGAAAACATACATTTGTGGATCGAACTATTCTTGCATAATATTTGCTGCTATCAATAACGATTACGTTCTCTATATTCGCTAGTTCTGCTCAGTTATCTCATCGCTATATCTCTGTAGTGTTCTTCGTGTCATTTGCACGTGTCGCTCGATAAGGTTTCTCCCAATGCAAAGTACGAAATAGCTTTAATAATACAAATACTCATTAACCCAAATCGTTGCACATTGTGTGTTTGTCTAATATATGTGTGTGTATGGTCTATAATAGAGTATTGCGCTGACTCGTACCGCCCAACAACCATACCGTTCTATTCCATTTCGTTCCATTACGTGGTTGTTGTTGGCCCGCACATTGTCTGCGCATCTCAGCGTGTATTTTTATTGATTTCGGGGCCTCTGTTTTTTGGGGTGGTAGGTGGTAGGGGGCGGACATAGGGGCCTTTCGCATGTGTAGCTGTGTGTGTTTGTGAGATTTTGCCATATATGCGTTAATTTTCATTTGCCCGCTGTGCTGCCTGCTGTGTGCCCAGATCTTTGACGTCAATTGGCAACGATTGTTTTTTCCATTCACATATGGCCCAAACAGATCTATTGAGGGTGGTTCAGTTTGATACAGTCTGGCACAGTGGTTGGTTTGCTTCGCTCCTGCGATTACACAAACTCGTTCTTCTTCTCTCGCTCTTTCACTTGCCATGTGGCCACTTATCAGTTTTCATTTATATTTTTTTTTTTTTGGGTCTATCTGTCCGGCATTTGTTGTTGTCTAATTGCGGACCCGGGCCTCTTTTAGCGGGTGTTTTCGTGTGTTTGGCTGTTGCAGCCTGTTTGGAATTCAGACTCATAAATCGTTCCACACACGTACACAATATGTGTGCCATTTTGATAAAAATATAACAACAGCAATGCCGCTGTAGTTGATAAGGATTCGAGTCGAGGGAATTATGACTAAGTGGATCGATTGCTAAATGCGCTTTGTCGCCGCAGAGCGATAAGAAATAAAATAAAACAGCTGCAAAATCAGCATTTTCGCTGAAATTCAAGCGCAGCTTTTTCAATATTCGGAAATCACAGCACAAGATCTTTTAATGCACATTATGTTTTATTCAAAGAAATATATTGAGCAGCAATGTGCATTATTACTAAAACGCTGCTAAAAACTGTTGGCATTATATTCCGATAATTTCAGAACCATTCAAGTTATAAACAAATATTATTACTAACCAAATTTTCGTAGGTATTGGAAAAAAGTTTTAAAGATTGTAATTAAACTGTGAAACAATTTGTCAGCATATTTCAAAGTTGAGCACACTTTACAAGCTTTCAAAATGAACACAGAATTTATACAACTACGGTTTAAAATTTAAAATGACCCTAATACAGCATGCAACACTGTCTAGCAGCCTCAACTCGAGCAGTCATAATTGTTACTGTGCCAAATGGCCTTAACGATATTGCAAAGCCTTCAACCTTTGTGTGGATTTGACTGTCCGAACCGAATACCGAGGTACGATCGCTGTTTTCGTTGCTTTTTTCTTTTCAGCCCTATCACATTGTGGCTGGTTATCTTATCTGTAAGACCCACGTTCTAATCCAATACACAATATGCCCGAATTCGCCCCCGCCTTGTCGACTTGCCACTTTGATTACACATTGACTTAGTCTATGGTGGTAGAATGGTAAAATGTGCACACACATATTTGATTACCAAATGCGTTTTTGTTGTGATTAGATAAGGGGCAACAAGGGAGAGTTGGGAGTCATGCGGATTTACTGCGGCATATGTTTGCATATCTCTGAAAACAGAAATTTCAGTAGTATCCAGACAGAGTCAGTTGACAGTCTTCAGTTGGTTGTTGAGCGAATTTCTTGTCGCTGAGATTAACCATTGAATGTGGGACAAATTTTACGAGGCTTTTCTGCTCTTCGTATTCCAGATACTAATTTTGAGTTTGAGTCATATGTTAGGGTCACTTGCCTGCCAGTGCGTAATCTTCGAATCTCTGGCTGCTCCACATTTAGTTACGACTCTGTAGTTATTACAATTCTATGAGTGAGATATAGGGGCTGCTACCGCCCCTATATTATATATTAATATGTAACTATGATGTAATATGTGGGCTATATTTGAGTTGAAAAGGAGGATAAGAAGTATAATGGAAATAATAGCCAATTCTTGACAAAAACTAATATTGTCATTCATTTACGAAATCTTTGTACTTCGAAAATAATTTATAACTCTACAAAAGTCTGTCTTGCATGGGAAATCAATCTCTTGAAAATTAAAATCCCCTCTTGATTATATATATTTAAATTATTTTATTTTATCTCACATCATATAATCACATTCTTCGAATGTGAGGTAAAATAAAAAAATTCTTCCATACTTCATGTACTTTTTCTTTTTCTGCCTCCACTTCTCTTGTGAAATTAACATTCTTAATTTTTATAAATTATGACACTCAATTTCTTTGCTTAGCACTGAACTCAAGTAGTTACTGGCTATTTAACTAGTTATTAACTGGCTTTCGATCCAATTCCCATTCGTTCAAGTGAAAGCATTGCGACGCCTACTGGCCCAACTTGAGGTCGGCTTCGAGTTCATTTTCAGCTTCTAACTCAATTAATTTTTGTCTTTTCTGTTTTTGTTTTTTAACTTTTTTGTACATTCTATTTTCGTATTGCTTTATTTGTTTTTCTCTCTCGTTTTTTTTTTTTTTTTTTTTTGTTGTGGCTAAGACCAAAACTGGTAACTGGCGGTGCCAAGCACCATTTCGATTCTATTTCTTAAATTGAAGATACATTTACCAGTGCTGTGTATAGTATCAGTATATACACTTGAATTTCCTTTAATTGAAGCGAACTTGATGCGTTACTAATGGTAATTTATCACAAAGTCGGCATTAATTAGCTAATGTGACCCTATCAGCATCAAGCTCTGACCCACGCTGACCTTTGCCATATTCCTGGAATATAGCAGAGAGATAACTAGCCATTAGACATGTCTATAATGAAATTGATCAAATAATGCTTTCTTTGGAATACTATAACAAAACATTTTTTTATTCAATTAGACAAAAAGTAAATTTGAATTGTAATATTTTTTTAAGGAAAAGAAAATTATGTATATATGTTTTGGATCTCATTGGGAATGAAGAATATGAATATATTGCTATTAGGCTATTTTGATAGAGATTTTGTGCAGAATAATAGGTAAACTTATTGTCTTATTTGATGTTAACAGCAGAATCATAAAATGCAAATCTAGCACAATAATAATAGTTAATTAAGTTAAACTATTTAATTTGCTTTATTTTGGCTATGATAATAGAATTACATTTTCAATTTCAAGTTACTACAAAAAATGTATTAGTTTTAGATGTAAACTAAACATATTTTGTAGGGACATATAACATAATATTTCCTTGAGATACTATTTAGTAAGTGTAACAGAATAATGTGAATTTTTGTCTTATTATATTTCTATGTAAAGTTAACAGCTGCAACAATATAAGATGTTAATGTAGCAAGTTGTCTGATTATGTTGCTGCTCTGTTATAGTTCAGATATTCTATCAAAATCAAGCAAAGCAATTAAAATTCAAACAGAATTTCTTGCTCTCGATTAAAAGCCCATTTTGCTGTGAACTCTTGGGCTCATTTGAAGTATCCCAAAAAGCCAAAAAGTGGTTAACATTTATGAGCGCTGCTATTAAAAAAGAATATGACATTTATGATTGTTAATGTCATTTGATGTGCGGCCACGTTTATTATCGCTTGCAACACGTTTACAGGGTATACACAATGGCTGAGAACAAGCTTTGTGTTGTGCTGTGCTGTGCTGCTCGTGTTCATAAAAGGCACAAATCAGCATAACAAACAAGCATTATGCGCATCATCATCATCATCATAACAGCCTTATATACTATATGTGTGTGTGTATATAAAAATACATAACAGTGTGTGTGTGTGTGTGTGTGTGAGTATCTATAGATGAGAACAAACAGGGGCCACTGGCAGCGCACACATGACAAAGCAAAATCTCAAATGCTGTTTGCCTGAGTTATTCTTTTGGCTTTCTACCAACACATGCACAAGGAGCAGCACACAAAAGAAACCGAGACATCGAGAAACGACCAAAGCAGACAGACAGACGGACAGACAGAAAGAAACACACAGCACACAAAAGGCGAGCAGCAGCAGGCGCAGAAAGACACGAGTGCGAGAGCGAGATGGATTAACGAAAGAGGAACTCTCATATAACAGCAGAGACCCCCACACACACACGCACACACACACACACACACACACACATAGGCACAAGCACAATTACATGTCGATGTAGTTGTGGATGAACATGCATAAGTATATGCATATCATGGCTATGTATTTGGTGTAGATGTCTGCCTACAACTACAACAAATGTACCTGTTGTGCGTTGTTTAGCGGCAGCAGAAAATGTTATTCAAGTTATAAAGAGTTGCCTTCTGAAAGAAACCGGTCGCTGAGCAACAAAAACAAGAACGAGCGAACAACAGCATCAAGAGCTGCTGCCAGCGTCGACTGCGCTGTCGGCAGCCTGTGCGATGTCTGGGAGTCGCTTTTGTTGTAGTTGTAGTTGTTGTTGTAGTTGTAGCCAAAACCAGTTTGCAGCTTAAGCGACATTTATGTCTTTGCTTTGCTTCGTCTCTTCTGTTATCTTCTGTTGTTGTTGTTGTTGTCTATATTTCCATGAGTTGAGCTCATTAAATTTGTACCAAGCGATCTTATACACGCACCGCACTTCAAGGAAGCCTCTCCAAGGTTTTCTGGGTAGTTGCTGCTGCTGTTGTTGTTGTTGTTGTTGTTGTTGTTGTTGGCGCAGATCCTACCGATTTTAAGGCAATATTTTTGTTATAACCTTGAAACCCTTGTGGTTGTTGTTGTTGTTGTTGCGTTTTATGATGATATTTTCTTTAATTTCGCTTCGAGTAGCAGCAGAGGCACTTGAGCGAGCGACCACAGCAACGTCAACAACATCTTCTTCTGTTTGTTCCCAAGGCTCTCTGCCTGTCTACCTACAACTTGCAGCAAATTGTTTGTGCCTCTCTCAAGTGGCACCGCCAGCATAATTTATGCCCCTTTTTCCCCTTTTTATTGTTGTGGGTTTCGCTGTTCAAGCAGGGCAAAAACACTTTAATTTTGTTTTTCGTTAATCAAATTTAATTGTTGTTGATTCTGGTTGTTTGCTGTGGCATGCCCCCTACAGCACTCGGCCGGCATTTCCGCTTGCCAAAAATAAAATTGCAGCATTCAATTAAGACTGCTCTGGCACCATGCTTCCTTCCCTCCCCCCCCCAAGCCCATTGATCGCTGCTGTGCTGCAGAGCATTTAAAATGCATGATATGCAACAATGTTGGTGTCGTTATTGTTCTTATTGTAGTTGTTGCTGCTGTTTCTAATTTGCATAACCGGTTGGCAACTCATCAAGTCATGCCCCAATACATCCATCCATCCATCCCCTCCCACCAACAGCAGCAGCAACAACACTTCACAACACTCCATTGTCCATTGCAGTGGGGGCCATTGGCCACTGGCCATTTGGAGTTGTAGCTGGGGCAGCTTGCCACCTGCTGCAGTGATTGCAACGTCGAACCGGTTCCACAACGAATAGGAGCAGCAACAACAGCCGCGACACAACCACAACAAACAAACAACTACAGAATAACTTATGACTTATTCAATTTATTTGTGCGATTTTTCTTTTATTTTCATTTTTTTGTCGGCCTGGCCAAAAAGGGTGGCCAACTGCAATCAATGGCAGCAGCAGCAGCTCCTCGATTCCCAGCCCATTTCCCATTCCCATTCCCCCAATATCATTTCCATTCCCACATAAATCTTGTTGCCATTTGCCATTTCTGTCTCGTGACTTTTTTCTGCTTCTTGTATTTGTTTTAGCCGGTCATCGGGTTGGCCAAGTGTTGATACTTCATTCAATGCATGGCAGGCCAGGCTTTCCATTTTCGGTTCAATTTCAATTGTCATTTGCAGCGTTCAGTTTATTGTTCAATTTATTTGATTGATGCAGAAAACGCATACTTTATGTCTATTGCCAACAAAATGAAAATCTTTATTGCAATTTATTAAAGAGTCCAAGATTTATTTATACTTTGACCAAATAATAAAGTTAAATAGCGGAAAATCTACCAACATTTTCATTTACAATTTGTGTGGCACTATAAAAAGACGCTTCCCCAATTTGAACCAATTATTTTTGAAGTTATACAAAATATATAATTCTTTAATTATCTTCGCTTCAATTTGGATGAGTTTTCCCTTCAATTGTGTCTTTGGTTTCCCTACGTTTTCTTTTTTTAATTGTACTACATTTAACTAATTTCTAGCATTTCGATGCCAGGATTTCACTATCGTTTTCGACAGCACAGTGACCCATTGAACTCTGCTAATCACAGTCGCCTTGACAGCACCGCCCCATCAATTAGGCCCCAGGCTCTGCTCCATCTCCCAGCTCCATTGATCACAGTGATCAATGCAATGGCAGCGTTGGCTAAATGAAATTGCAGTTGGCAGCTCTTTAATTGCCATCAAGTGTTTACTGTAGTCGTTTTGTTTTTTGTTTTTGTTTTCGTATCTTATGGCGGTCGCTTTCACCCGATGGGAAGCTGCGTTGCCCCCTCTCCCGCCCCCTTCTGTTATCCCTCGCTAGACAAGCGTGCCACACACAACACACACCACAAATCGAGTCGAGTGCGTTGCACTCACTTGCAGATCGCAAATGTTGCTGCAACAACAATGATAATAATTATGATTCATCAAGCAAAAAGCAGTTACAAACGAAATGAAAAAAAAAGAAAAAAACAAAACCATAAATAAATAAAAAAATACAAATCCTAATAATAATAATAATAACCATAATAATTTGTTGCTTTTGTGTGTATGTTCGCGTTCATTTCGAAGCAAATTGTTATGACGGCTGGCGATGGCAGTGATGAGCATTGAACTAATTGTGCGCTCAACAGAGAAGCGAAACCAGCCACCGCCACCGCCACCGCATTCGAATATAAAAGAGAAAAACACAGCAGCAATAAAAAGACAACAGAGATGAGACAAGATAAACAAAATATTTGAGCATATACGAGTTGTAGTTACGCTGTAATGCGATTTTTAAATATATAATTACAAATACAATTATTGTAAACTACAAATTCAAATTATATTTTCTCAGTAAAACAATATTTAAACTAAAAACTACACTATTTTAAAGGTGCCATCACAAAATCTGTACTGTACTGAAGAACAATAATAAACTAAAACTTAAATGTGGTATTTCTAGGAAACAAAGAAATCTAAATTTAAAAGTCTGCAGAAAAAATGCGATAGACTGAACTGAATAATTTCTCTTTGGTTGAATAAATTAATGTTTCAATGAAATTCCATGAAATACCCTGATTTCCTAATCTCTAAAAAAAACCTCTAACATTTCGTATTTTCGTCACTAAAAAATTTGTTTTTTATACAATTTTGGGCAATTTTGTATGCAATTTTTTTTGGGTAATTCCAAATACAATGAAATAAATATTTAATCAAAAAACAAACCCAATTTCCGTTAGACGCTCGCAAGCCCATATCGCATAAAATTGCCACAAAATTCCCAAACAGATTGATAACAACAATTGAGCTAAAAATACACATCAACAAGTAAATGTATATAAAAAGTAAAATTATAAGAAAATGTTGTGATTTATGGCAAAATGTAATAGGCTTGTAAACGATGTATATTAGGGAACATAAAACACTAAAGGCTGGAGACGCAGTCAAGCAATGCAACAACAATAACAACAACAACAACAATAATGGTGATGACAGTAATAATAACAATATGCAAATAAAAAGAGGGGCGTTGACCTGACCCTAGAGTCAATTCCTCCAAGTGTCTGTTCAAGCCCACGCAAATGCGTCTTGGAATCCACTTTTTTTTTTTTTTTCCAATTTTGTTCAAGTGGAGGTACCAGCCCCCAAAAAGATACAGACCCAACCCACCTGGTCTGTGTGTGTGTGCTTTGTTAATTATGCGTGTCTGGCTGACAATCTATTATTTATCTATAAAAAGCAATCTATGCAACATACTCGTATTTATGTTAATTTCCAAGACGTGGGCCCTCTACGAAACGCTTCAATGGTTTCTCATTCTATCGAGTTTTTGAGTTCGAGTTGATTGCTGAAGTGGGCGACTGCAATGACGGAAATGAAGGCAACTCTGGGCTGAAGAGTCTTTGTCGATGGACCCTAAGGAGCTTATGACCAAAATTGGTTTATCAATCAATTAATGGAAACTATAGAGAAACGCGGCTGCCTATTGTCAGCTGTTGTCGTTGCTGCTGCTGGCAGTTAATTGTTATTGCCGCTGCTGTTTTTCATGGGGGCGTTGTCAGCTGGCTTTTATCGTTGTTGTTGTTGGTGTTGTTGTTGTTGTTGTTGCTGCTGCTGTTTTCATATAACAGTTAAGCGGATAAAAGAAAACCGAAACGAACAGAACAGAGAACAGAACAACAAATCCAATGTGGAATGCATAATTAAACAAGATTGCATTCGGTTAGTAACGGCTGCTGCTGTTGCTGATGTTCTTGCAGCTGCGACAGCAATTGTTGCAACAAAACGCGAAACAACAACTACAACAGCAACAGCAACAATTGCAAATGCTGCTCAGTTTTTGCCGGGGCCAACAAACCCAAACTAGAACGTGGGTGTTAAATTGAACACTAAACCCAATTTCACCTAAACTCACGTTGTAGTTGTTGCTTGTTGTTGTCGGTGCTGTTTCTGCTGTTGGCTGCACGCGACATGGCGCTGCATGCCACATACACTTAGAAATTGCATAAGCAACCAACTAAAAAACAAATACAAAACTTTTATTAAATCTAAGCCGCATTTGAATGCGCTCCAACGAATTTGGCATACTCTCTTCTCATTTTTTGCAGACTCCAATTGCATTATTTTTTATATTAAATATTGCTTTGATTTTTATTACATTTTATCTCTTGAATATAGAAATTAATTTTCCTATTCAAAAATTCCATTCGTCAACAAATGCAGTTATTTTACAAATATAATAGAGATCTTCTCTGTTTATTAATAGATAATTTTTTTTTTTTAATTATTTTCAGGACAGCTATAGTGTCCTTATATTTAAATGATTTATTTACATTACATTATTAGGAAAGTTTTCAATTTTTCGTAGATATTTTTGTTTTGCATTTAGAAAGCTTTTATACTTTACAAATAATCTTGGATATAACTTAATGCTTTGTATAATTTTCTGTAAGCAATCAAACTTGATATCTCACTATAATTTGTATAATTTATTTTTATAAATAATATCCCTTAAAGCGTTACACATTTAAACGACTTGAATTTTAAAAGTTTTTTGTTGACAAGTTTATTCCAAGTTGAATGAATTATGCCAAATTATAGAGTCTGCATGGTTGTCATTATTATTGTTGTTGTCGTCGTGCTGCTTTCTTCATTGCACCAAAAAGCGGTAATTTTGTCAACTGCAACAGAAACAACAAACAACAACAACTGAGAAATGGCAATGCTTGCGACAACAACAACAACAGCGGCAAACTCATTGAATATGCAATTTGCAGTGCGACGACCAGATCGCTAGCTAACAGTGTAGTGTGGGCGTGGTGGGCGTGGTGGGCGTGGCGCATTTGACTAGCCGAAAAGTTCAACGATACCAAGAAAAAAACAAAAAAAAATGTGCGAACATTTAACAAGTTTTCAATTTGCGTTTCGCAGTAACAACAACAACAACAACAAAACTTGCAGTGCAGCTTAGCATTAGAGCGAAGGAAGAGTGGATAGAAAAGAGCGACAGAGACAGAGAGAGAGAGATGGGAAGGGGAAGGGGAAGCGTCCCGTTGCACTCCTCGTTTTTGTTGTTCACTTTGAAGCTTGTCACGAACTTTTGGCAACAACAACAAGCAGCTCCAACGACGTGAGGTAGACTCGTGAGGCCGACAGGTGGCGCTTTTCTAATTACAGCGCTCCTTCTATGCGGAAATTAAACTTTTATTCCTCACATTTTTGCATAGGCCGCAGCAGCGGGTGCGAGCGAGACAGCTTGCTGAGAGCTGGTTAAGTTTTCGTATTAAAGTTGAAATCATTTGCATCTCTTGAAGTTTTATTTTTTTTGCTTTTGCTTTTGTTATTGTTATTGGTTTTTTGTTGTAGTGTTTTTGTGTGTGCTTTTGGTGTCAATGACTTTGTTTGGTCTCTTGCAAGTTTCTTTTTGGGCGGCCGGCCGCTGCCGCTCTCTTTTTCATTTCTTGCTGACTAATGCAGCAGTTGACGACGACGCAGATGTCGACGTCAGCGTCAGCGTCGTTGCTGACCGAGACGCATGCATTTAAATTTTTAATGTTTGCATTTGTATATTTGCATACCCTGTAAACATAAAATGCACGAAGCTGTATGCTGCTGCTACAAAATCTCCATTATACAATAATCATTTTAATACATTTATTGCTTAGCCAAAATCATTAATAATATTTGAAGCAATACTATAATTTTGTATCGAAAAACAATCTTATATTAGACGCGTTTTTTTAGACAATAAAATTATTCTCTAACATTTGTAGGACGAAAAACTTCAATAAATATGCTTTTTACTCGAAATATTTATTTTTTAGCTAAAAAAAATAATAATTGGTGGTCTTGAATTAATTAAATTAAATGTTTTTTGCATTAAAATAAACAATACCCAAGACTCTTTTCTTAAATAATTAAAAAAGAATATCAGTTTTAATATCCGTAGCAAATGGTTTATCTTCGCTATATTCTAGAGGTCTCCAAAAGGTTATGCGATTTATTCAAGATTCGCTTCTTTTGTTTAAATCTTATAAAATCTCGTAGCAGCTTTCATAAATATCTAATCTTGATTACAGGGCATCTGGGGAGTCGAATGTAAAGCGCCTCAAGCATTTCGAATTGTTTTATTTGAATTTCTTTTATGATTTCTCCTCTGACCCGACCTGAACTTCATTTGCATATTTGTCGCTTTTTGTTTGTTATTTTTGTAAATGTTGTGCTGCTTTGTTGTCGCTGCTGCTGCTGCTGCTGTTGTTGTTATTCTTGTTGTTGGTCTCTGGAAATTGCTTTTAAGGATGCTGTGTGCTGATTAGTGGGTCATTGTTGTTGTGATTTGTGCTACAGAACTCTGGCTAACGAGCCGTATCTCCCATTGTCGATCTTTCATTATTTGTATTATTATTTTTAAATTTAGTTTTATTTTTTTTCAACATTTGTATTTGTTTTATGGACAACAACAGCTGTTGGTTATGCTTTTTTCAAGATATTTTCTCTGGTTTGTTTACGCTGTCATAAATTTTCGGACGGTTCTTAAATTGTCTATTTATGATTTGTTGTTGTTGTGCCATATGCAATGTTTCACAGGCAGGCCCCCGTTGTCCCCGCCTCCTTCTCTTGCTCCGCACATTGCCATTAACGATTGCGTGAAATTCTCGCTTTTTATACCCGCTACCCATAGGGTAGAAGGGTATTATGACTTAGTGCCAACAGAAAATGTATGTAACAGGCAGAAGGAGGCATCTCCGACCACATAAACTATATATATTCTTGATCAGTGTCAACAGCCGAGACGATATAGCCATGTCCGTCTGTCCGTCTGTCCGTCTGTCCGTCTGTCCGTCTGTATGAACACCTAGATCTCAGAGACTATAAGAGCTAGAGCTACCAAATTTGGGAAAAGTACTCCTATAGGTCCTACGCAGATCAAGTTTATTTCAAAAGTTGGATGCCACGCCCCTTTCCTCCCCCAAAAGTCTGTAAAATCCGTAATAATAGACCTAGAGCATTGAATTTTGGTATGCATAATAATAACTATATTCTCAATGATTCCTGTGAATTTCGTTGAGATCGAATGAAAAACAAGGAAGTTATTAAAGAATCAATTTTATATGCAAAATTCACTTGCAGCTGCCCGCGCTTTGCTTGTTTAGTTGACAATGTGACCATAACGGTGTTGTGGATTTTTACGCGCTATTTTCAAATATATACAAAAAAACTAGTTTTAGTATATTTGGTATATTTTTCTATAAAAGTTTCATTTAAGTTTTTTGTGTTCTCTCGAAATGGGTTGCGGGTATCATACGGTCGAGCACTCTCGACTGTAGCTTTCTTACTTGTTTTATTTGTATTTTTGGCATTGCCCTTGGAATATTTGACATGATTTCTTGTATTGCTCGTAAATTTTACAAAGAAAATGCGAAAGTTGTTGTGGGGAAAACGCAGACGGGGGTTCTACAGCATAGCGAAGCCCCCGTTGCTCCGTCACCCCCTCGGCCTCCTCAGATTCTGTTGCTGCTGCTGCTGCTGCTGCCACGCAATGTCAGAGCAGAGAGATCAATAAACTTTTGGCAAACAACAAGAAAATGGAATCGCAAAGAAAACAAAGTAAAGCGCATAAAAAAGAAGATTACAGCCCAACAATAAACTGGTGAGAGAGTGACACCAACATATGGAAAGAGCGAGAGGCAAATAGAGAGTGATTGAGAGGCAGGCCAGGGAGACAGTCAAGTGAATGCCGGGCGATTGTCATGGAAGTCATCATCGTCGTCTGGTCATGGCAAACTGGCAAACATATCGCTCTCAGAGTCTCCAGTGCGTCTTTTATTTATTTTTTTTGTTTTATTTATATAATCACAGACAACACACACACACACACAGTTGAGTGCCTCGCTGTGTGTGTGTGTTAGGTTATTTTATTTTATTTTTTGGCTTTACCAAATCTGCGTCATCATCATTAAAGTTTTGCCGGTCTGAGATACACTCTCTCAGTTTTTTTTTTTTAACAATTATTCTGTGCCAGTTCTGCCCCCCGCTCATCCCTTTCCTCTGTCTACAAATTCAAGCGCTTTCATTTGTCAATTTACATTTCTTGTTGTCTAGAAATAATGACTTTTTCACGATGTTTACCAAACGATATTGTCTTTAGCTCTCGAGGTTCTCTCATATACACGTAGACGCAAAATGTCAACAAAGGTTTATCGATTTATTTGCTTAATACGAGCATATTGATCGATATGCATGACTCGCAATGTTATCCAACGTTTACCAACACTGCTTTAGAGTTACCTACATTTTATTTTTAGTTTGCGATTTATTACCCGGATAAGGTTTATGGCTTGAGTTTTTAGTGTACGACGAAATAGTTGAGGTATTTATTTGCTTGAGATAATCGAATGAGCCTAAATTAGTTTGCGATGCGCTTGAATCATTTTTAACAACTCAGCGATACCTAAAATGTAAAAATGTTTAATTAGCGTTAACAGCAAGGTTCATCTTTATTGTGAATCTTTCAAAACCATTGACAAATTAACAATTTGAAGATTAGAGATAATATTTCTGTTTTGCTTGCAAATAAATGGATGAAAATATGGCTACTCTATTAAATAAGTTCTATTATTTTTCAACTTTTTAAATACATTTTTCCATTTCTTTTTCTTTAAAATTCTTCACAATTCAAAATTTGTTTCGGCTTTTAGCTTTGTCTCACATGAGTTTTCTTTTTGCCTCCACACAATAAACAAGCGAATATAATTTATTTTTGTGCGTTTCTTTCTTGTATGTTTTTTTTTTTCTTTCTTGCCATTTCTTTGCAACGTTTTAACATTTTGAACTTTTGCACTTTGCAAATAGACAAAAGGTGTTGCCGCTTTTTGGGTGGGGCTCTGCTAAAGTGTGTGTGTGTGTGTGTGTGTGAGGGGGGGTCGAGAGGGGCCGCTTCCTACTTGCTGCTGATTGCGAGTGCTTTTCATATGCAAATGTCAACACAGCTCATTAAACATTCATAGATGTTGCCTCCCGAAAATAAACTCACAAAAATAATAATACATAATTATAATGTCAAATGCTAAGAAGCCAAGTGATATTAACTTTTGTTTTATTCTTCTATCTACTTGCAGGTGTGTATTCCACTGAAGGTCCTATGACTGCCTCAAGTCCTGGATTATTGAGGCAGACATGAAAAAATAATGTAGTACTTATGATTAGTTTTAATTCGGCTGTACATGTGTAAGTCTGCATGTTCCTAACTAAGTTACACGCATTCCCCACCTGCCCGTTCCATGTTCCCCCCTCCCTCGTTTGATCGTCCGTGAAATTTGTCAATTGCCTACGGTCGTCGGTTGTTGCCACAGAACGCTGCAGACACGCTAATCAAGTTGACCTTTGCGACAAGTTTTTATTTTATTTCGTTGTTCGCTCTCGCTCTGCTGACTTTTCAAATTAGACAAGCGATGAGTAAATCAAATAAAATAATGTCTAAACACACTACAAATATATAAGCGATATGTGCCATATACGATATACATATTCATATTCACATTCACGCATGGCATGAATAATCTACACTCACACACGCACAAATCACTCGTCGTAGAGATAAAGTCCGGTACACGCCATAGCATGAATTGATCTTTATGTGAGAACAACAACAGCTGCTAGAATTTGTCACAGATCGACAAGTAGATGCTCTATAATAAATGTTAGAAAACTGCGATATTAGAGTAGATAAAGAATCGAAAAGAATTCAATACGAATAATGGTTAACCAATTGAATAGAGTATTTATAGCAATTGATTATATCTGATATTTCAAACTTGTTTCATTTTAATTAAAATAAATCATTTTTTGCTAATGCAAAACAATTACTTCTTCAGACAACTAAAAATATTGTTGCTTAATGAATAAAAAATATGAATCCCAAATTTCGATTTATACTGTACGGATTGATTTATTAAAATACACTAAAGTATTTTGACTTAAATTTGTTTCTTACCTTTGAAATGACTTATTATTTTACCTTGTCCTGTTCATGTTTTTATTTTCTTCAAAAGATTTCCCATATTTGTTTTTCAAATCACAAGTGACAAATTGTTTGCTCAAATTTCAGAAATTTCCTTTGACACACAAATGTGTCAACGTCTCAAAAAATATGTGAAAATTAATTATGTTGTATTTGTTTTCTCTAAATAGTGAAATTTATTTATAAAAACTGGCAGCTCAAGGGAAGTACATACAACGAAATATTATTTCCTTTTTCGAAGGGGAACTAACGAATTGGTTTTTGAGCCTTCCCTATATGGCTAATCTCGAATAGTAATAGTAGGAATATTGTAGCTTTAGTATGTGTTTATATTTTTATAGTTTTTAAATTGATGTGTGGACCACGAACTGTTGACTATATTTAGTTTGGTGTGGAGAAAATGAGGTGGGCATTATGTCTTTATTATTGAGCACGCTACAATTGATAGAGAGTAATCAAGAACGACAGAACAGTAGCCACAACTATTGCCACTATCATTGTGCATGGCTGTGCAACGCGTCGAATGCGCAACGTCGCACAGATTATGCTCGCGTTCTCGCTATCTCACTCGCTCGGTTGTGCCTCAATTGCTTTCAATTGAGCTCAATTCATTGACTTTTATTGCACTTGCCACAACGATCAGCTGTTTTGCCGTTGAACTGTGGACGGGGCACAGTGCGCGCCAAAAGTTGATGGCCAGTTGAACATAAGTCGCTTGATCGTTATTCGTTAATCGCTATTGGTTGCGGTTGTTGTGGCTATGTCGAAAACTGTGACCCACTTTGGACAAAAAACGATCGATCGATCGATCGATTCTTGAAACTGGTTATAATGAGGAAATCAAATACACAGCGCTTCAACAAAATACAAATAAAAATAAAAAAGTCAACAACGCCCCAGTCATAAAAGTGTGCAAACAATTTGTGTTGCCGGCTCTTTGTGTGCACTGAATTAGCATAATTCAATAAATTAGCCAAATGGGTTTAGTTTTCAAGGCGTCCGCTTCTTCACTGATTTACTGATTTACAATATATAAAAGATCTGGCCAGATCTCTGTTTGCCGTCTTCTTCTATGTACTTTTGGTCGTCTGTTTGTCTCTATGCTGCCCTGAGGCTGAAGTGTCCGGTGTTGGGTCAATAGACTTGACAATATTCTTCTGTTGGCTGTTGCGCGCGCTGGCTTTTGTTCTAACAGATCCCGGTTCAGAGTTTACACATCTTATGCCCCATCTTCAACCTTCTCCCCACTTTCCACCACACGCTGCATTCTGCCTCACTCACAGATCTTTGTGTGTATCTTTTGCAGGTGATTAAAGCACACACAAAATTTGTTAAAATGGAGCAACAAGAACAAAGCAGCAACAGCAGCAACAACAACAATCGCCGCCAGGCAGCGCAACCAGAGCAACAGCAGCAACAAACAAATTGCAGACAACAGCAGCAGCAACAACAACAACAACAACAAATAGCAGCAACAACAGCCAGAGCAACATTAAGTGCAACAACAACAACATTAAGTGCAACAGCGACAACAAAAGCTGCAATATCGATGACCGTGCATTGAGTTGCATTTTGTTCGATATCACGCACGTTATCGCTATCGTTATCGTTATCGCAACACTGCTGTCTCTATCTCTCTCTTTCTCTGCATCTCTGTCTCGGCTAAGGCAGCCGCGACCTCAGAATTCAAATGCGAAAACCGAAGAAAAAAACGTTGTACATTGTTTAAAACAACAACACAACAGAAAGTTAATTAACAAAAATAATGCAAAAGATAAATGAAAATTGAAAACAACAAAACAAAAACGTGGCAAGTGTTAAATAAACATTGCAAACAGCAAGACAAAATATACATACATACAACTAAAAGTGATTGCAAGCAAATTGAAAAACAAAGAAAACCAAAAAAAGAAACTCAAGACGAAGCAGCAGCAACAGCAGAAGAGATAAATCAATAGACATCAAGAATAAAATAAAAACAAAAAGTATAAAAAAGAAAGAAAAGAAACTGCGGCAAAATTGAAATTTGAATTGAACTTTTGTGATGTAAGTTTAAGAACCAAATGTTTTCTTTTAATTACAAGTAGTCTGTAAGCTCGGCGACGAATGGAAGATGACTGCGGGCAGCCACTGTTATAGGGATTTATTTATGGTTTTAAATTAACATCAGGGGTGAAGAAAAATTTGCACAAGAAATTACTGAGTTTTAATCTAAAAAAAATTGAATGAAGCAAATTGGATGAATTCAAGCTCTTTTCTTATACCGAGCTTAAACCTACAAATAAATAGCCTGACAATCTCTAAAAATAATATTAGGTTTTATAACGGAAGAATTTTGTTTCTAGGCGGTTAAAGCCTGAAATCCATTAGATTTATGCCCTAGTCAACACGTTTGACAGAGGTCTAAGATTAAGTGAGGAAATTAAATATGCTAAGCATTTCCAAAATCGAAATCTGTAACAATGCTTCTATTTTTAATTTGCATTTTTCAATCAAATTATTTAAATTTTATCCATTCAACTGCCATTCAAAGACAGACAAACCAATCTTGAGTAGCTTTCAGCTCGCATCAGCCTGAACAGCTTTGGCTTTGTTGGATGCTGGGCAGGAAGATATTAATCATACGCACCATTGGTCAGCATGTTTTCCGTCTGTGCGTGTGCTGCGTCTGTGTATGTTGGCCATCACCTGAGCAATCTCAGCAAGTGCATCCCCAAGGCATTGGACAGGCCAATCAGTGCACTTCCTTTCGGGCTCATCCTGTGCGCCGAGGCTCTAAGCCAATTTGCGTGGCATTTGGGTTTCGCCACAATCAATCCCTTTTTGCCAATTGGCAACTGGCAGCTAACGAAGCGAGTGGAATTGTGTCTGTGTCCCATGGGCGGCTAAGCTGCTGCCACGCCCAGCTTATTAGCGTTGCGCCCCACATTCAATCGATGGCCTGATCCTTGAGAGCATTTCCCACATCATCATCAACTTTATTTGCATTATGAAATTCGCAGTCAGTTGTCAAGTTGACATTTGCCCCTTTTTTGTTGCTCAATTGATAATCATGCCCAGACAAAACCCGGAGGCGCCTCTTCGCCCCTCACTCATCCTCCCTCTCGCCTTGCCTCGTTCGTTGCACGTTCATTGTTCGTTTTATATTTCAATGCAACACATTGCACATGGCCTCATGATTAATATCAGCGCATTAATTAGACGCCATGCGCCTCTCCCCTCCGCCTGTGCTGCTCCCCATTGTCGCCATTTCCCCTTGCCAAGCTCATTAGTCTTGTGTTGAATTTGCGGCAAAAGTTTTCAGCTGCAACTGCAGTTCTTCTTGACAAAATAAATGAAATGAGCCAGATGGATTGTGCCGAGTAATTTAACGCAAAGAACGGAATTCGGCTTGAGTTTCCTAATGAAAGGATGCGTAATTATTGCAGCTCATCAAAGGCAAAACTTTTAAGATATCAACTCTGGAATTTACGCTTGAACATTTTCCAAGTTTTCAGAGTTGAAAATAACTGCATTATGTTCAGACTACGCTGAATTAATTAATTATTTGTCTTTTCACTGAATGAAATCCGAGAATAAAACAGGAAAATAAATGGAAATCTTGTTAAAACAATGTTCAGTCGTTAAAAATTGTTGAAGCTGTGGAATATTAAAATAGGCGATACAATTATACATTTTAGAGTAATTTAATAATATTTTATAAATTAGTTTCTTCTACTGATAAACTTTAACAAAAATCTAAGAATTCCTGGTCGTCAAGCGATTAAATTTAATTATAGGCCATATTTCTTCTATCTCTCGCTCTCTTTTTCGCATTCACAATCTATTTGTGACCCCTCGATTATTTCCTATTATTATAATATTTATTTTTAACAACCTCAATCAAGCTTAACGCTCGCATTCGTAATCGGTTATCAAACGAAGCTTAATAATAGATCTGTGTTGAGTTCAGTGTCACAACGATTGTTGATCTATAAATATTACCAATCTCCAGCACGCATTCAGTAGGCCCAAAGGCAGCTTGATCGGGTCTCTCAATAAATAATAATATTTTGATTTGCTGACAATAGTTGTTGTCAATAAAACTAAAGTTGTTGTAATGCGATTGCGATTGCTTTTGCGTTAAAGCCTTGAGGGCAAGCTTAGAGCGCCAGCTTCATAGTTTTGTTTAGTTACGAGTTTGAATGCGATGTGAATGTGTGTGAATGTTGTATGAGTGTGTGGGTGTTTGTTGAACAAATCGAATTGAATTTACGTTCAATCTTTTCAAAATGCGCCCACTAACTCAATCTTGAAGTGCGTGAGACTGTGACTCGACTCAACTCGATTTGGTTACGAAGTTGCAAGTTACAAGTTGCAACTGCTGCTGCTGCTGCTGTTGCTGTTGCTGTTGCTGTTGTGGGGTCGAGACAAGTGCCTCGCCAAGTGGCAGCTGGCAGGTGGCAGCTGTCTCGCTCCTCCACAACTTGGCCCATTTAATGGCAACGTTTAAAGTGCAGTCACAGCAACGGACTTTACGCAATGTGCCTGCAAATGCGTATGCAAATTGCAGGGTCTCCTCAGCCTTCCCTCTACCTCGACTTTTCACCTGGCCAATCGCTCTTCCCTTGACGGGGGCAGAAATGAAACCTCGACTCTGTTTATTGACTTTTTGCATATGAGGAAACTAGGCAAGGAAAACATGCAAACGAATGAATGAATGAATGTGAATAATTGGCAAACGCGAGCCACAAACTGCATAGATATAGATATTTTCACACTAGGCGGACAAAGACAACGACAACGACAACTCAACTTGGTGTTGGTGTCAGACGAATGCGGGGGCGTTGACTGCGTCTGGAGCCAACCACGTTGCGCTGCTGTGGGCTGAGGTCTCTGTTGCAGTTGCCTTGCCGGAGATATTTGCACATAACACACATACGCCGCGTAAGCCAAGGAAACAGGGGCAACAACGCGACTTATGTAATGCTGTTGGCTCTGAACCTAATTAAAATGCACAACAACAACAACAACAACTGCCACAACTGCAAATAACAGTTGCATTAACAATTTAACAGCAAAACAAGAAATGTGTGGCAGCATTTGAAAATTGCATTAACCTGAAAATGTCAAGTGTAAACACTGCGAGAAATTTATGCGCCAACAGGCAGCAGCCAAATGCATAAGGGAGATCCGAAATATGCATAATTGCAATTATGATGAGATATTATTACAAACTCCCAAAAGAAATATATGTAATCCAGAACTTGGTACAACGAAATTAGTTCCTTGCTGAGTATTTAGAGAGAGATTTGTAAATAAAAGAGTAAATGTTTGTTTGCCATTTTAAGAAATATCATTTAAAATACTTGATGGAATCTGTTCAAAAGTAACCAAGATATGATCAATAATCGACTGTAGATTGAAGTGAAAAAACTTGTTTGAAATTGCAGTCCATTTGAATGTTGAAGCTAAAAATACAACTATCAGCATTTAGCTTAGTTTTTATGCAGTGCAGTTGTATACTATATTTCTTATAAGCAGACTCGCCGTTTGCCAGTTTTATTTCAGTGTGCGATGGAAATTGATTTGACTAAATGTGGGACTGTGGAAATAGATTGCAAATTCGACTGCAGCGCGGCTAAATGTCAATTTCAATGATGCGCGGCTAATGGACAAGCAAATGGACAGCTGCTGCCAGTTGCCAGTTGATCTGTTCAGTTATTTATAGCAAATACCAGAAAAAAAAATAAAATACAGAAAGGAAAGAATAGGGACAACACGCTGTATGCGTGACATTTCATTTGAATGTTGCGCATACGACGCGTGTTGTATTTGCAACATTCAATTAGCCATAAGAAACTACAAATGAAATGCATGTTTTTTGGCTCTAGTGCCACGCCCATATCTCCCTCACTCCCTTCCCATGCAATGTGTACATAAATTCACAAAAATGCAAATGCTGTTCGGCAATTCGAAGGGAAATTGCTGCAGGGGACAATTTTCATTTAGCCTGCGGTTTGGTTGTTGTTCCTGTTGTGTTTGTTGTTGCTGTTTTTGCTGGTGTCGTAAAAATGCATTTTAAACTTTTATGACTGCTGGGGCATTGAGTAATGGCCATAAATACATGCTCTGCCCAGCCTCCAACAAAATTTCTTCATGTTTGCTCTCTGCTTTTTTTCGGTTCGGAATTTATTTTATTTATTTATTTTATTTTTTGGCAGCTGCCAAGCCTCTGTGTGCTCTGTGCGCTCTGTGAACTGCGCCAGCGGGTAGGCCACAATGTTGCGGTTAACTGGCGCCCATTACCCACTGCCCCCGGGCAGCTTTATGGTTACAACGTGCCCTCCTCAAATTTTTGGGAATTTGTGCAATCTTCAGAGCCGTATATATTCATTCCTGCTTGAGTACATTTATTCGCCTCTCCTGTTTTGGGTGCCGCAGAACAATTCGTTTCAATAACTTGCATATAAATCATTTGTGCAGGAAATCACTTTATTTTTAAATAAACAATAGACAAAGTTCGCCAAAGGAAATTGAAAATTGCAAAAGGGAAATCTTTTCTAAATTAAATAAATTGCATCATGATGCAATTGCTTTTATAACTAAGAAAATGGGAAGTTGTTAAAAACAAATATGAGAAGAATGAAAGCTGCAATAGAAATGTTTGTATATATTGTTTTTTTATATTATAGTGCAGCAGAAGAAAGGAATTCATTCATTCCGATTTATTTGCGATAAAGTTGAAAGAAATTTAATTATTCACAATTTTGTGTTAACCATTTTTATAAAATTAAAATTTAAAACCGTCTTTATGAGGTGTCTTTTGGTTTAGAATCCCAAAATTCACAAATTAAGATCACAGATTTCTAGAGCACTTGAAATCATAGAATTGTTTAAGTGAAACGGTTCGTTTTCTGCTCCTGAATGAGATCTTTTTAAAGTGCTCTGCCTGTGCCGTGTTAAATAGGTTACGTGAACTATTCATTGCAATCATTGTTATTATTATCGTTGCAATTGCAATTGCATGCACATGCGAGTGCACATAAGTGGATATGAAATGGGATTGCAAGTGTCCCATTCAATGCAATATTCCAATCCCATTATCCTTTCATGCTGGCCTGGCAGCTCCTCTCGTCCTTACACGTAAAATGTAATCAATGTCTTCAGTGTAGCATATCGATGCTTATGGATGTTTATCTATGCTCATATATCACAGGTCTATCTCGCTCTCACTCGCATTTGTCTCTCTCGGAGAAAAGTATCTGCAGAGGACAGAGCGAAAGGGGCGTGGCATGGCGAATCCTTTGCTGCGTTGCATTGAAATAAATGGCAAAACGCATTAAAACTTGGGCCATAATCAATCTTCATGTGGAATGCTTCATTGCGCTGCGGTTTTGCCAAAGGAGCGAGGATAAGGGAACAGGGAAGGAGGCCAAGCCGCAGACCAATCTGGCAGCTCAAAATATTGCTCATTAAACTGGAGAATCGAGAGCGACAGAGGGAACGAGAGGGAGGGGGAAGCAGGGCAGCAACGCAAGTGAAATGTTGTTGCCATGCAATTAAATGACAAACACACTTGAATGCATATACACAGAGCTGCATGTGTGTGTGTGTGTGTGTGGGATTATATAACAGTCGTAGCCACAGTTGGGCCTGCCACTCCCCCATCGCCCCCCGCTCGAAGTGACTCTGTGCATTTCCCTGGAAAATATCGAACGGAAAATCAATTCTAATTAAATTGTCAACATTTTACGCTGTGCCAAAGCTGATTATGCACCTGTGTTTGCCTCTCTCTCTCTCTCCCGCTCTCTCTCCCTTTCGCTGTATA
Source organism: Drosophila immigrans (assembly GCA_963583835.1). NCBI lineage: Eukaryota > Metazoa > Arthropoda > Insecta > Diptera > Drosophilidae > Drosophila > Drosophila immigrans. The sequence continues at coordinate 26,067,334 of OY757143.1, read as the reverse complement.
TCTGTTTGCAATTGCATTGCCCGCCTGCTGTCTGTCTGTCTGTCCGTCTGTCTACACTTGATTTGCATCGAGTTACGCACAGTTCGCCTGCCAAATTGAATCTCACAATTTAAATGCGGTTAACAGCATTTATAAACTGGCTAAAATCAGTCTGTAATAAATCACTTAATACTGCCAGGATGAGTTCTGCCTGTGGCAGGATTAAACGTGCCACGCGGCCATGGCCATCAGTTCATTTCATTGCATCCCATTTGCCAAATTCAATTTCGCATCTGACATTTGCATTCGGGCGAATTTGCTCTCAATGCTCATAATCGGTTCACGTCAAGTCCTCTTTGTCCGTGTCCTGAGGGTGGAGGAGCCTCCATCCTCCTCCTCCTCCTCCTCCTCCTCCTTGTTGTGCTGAACTTTAGCTGTCGGCCATGTCCATTACTGCATACCCAATTATATGGCAGTTTACTTCAGGTCGAACTAATTCTATTTGCTGTTCTCTTGATTCATTTAACTTGGCACGCACAACCAATTCAAAAGTTTACAAGAGGAGGAATGGCTAGATTTAAGATTAAAATCTTAAAAATCATTTTAAAATCTCAACTGCAATAAATGAGTTATTGTTATTGTGAATGTAATAATTTACATAAATATATTTACGTATTATACGCTAATGAGAAACATTCTAGCAAATAGACCCAATTATTCAATTCAATAATTGAGGGCTGTGTTTTTTGTTAATGTAATCATTTACATAAATATATTTGTATATTATAAGTTAATAAGAAAAGTACTAGCTGTAGGGTGAAATGATTCAATACGGTTTTTATAGGTCGCAAGAGTTTTAATTAGCAGATTATACAAATTTTATTTAATTTTATTTTAACATTGATCCAATTTATAAATAAGCCGAAAAATGTCTTTAAATCTTCATTGATTTATTTTATAATTGATCGACTACAGACAGTTGCTCCTTGTGGTTGTATTATTCATACAATACTACTTTCATACTGTAGTTTCCTGCTTCAGTCTGTCACAGATATTGCGAATGAGGAATCTACCACATTATGCCTGTAATCCATTGTTAATGGCCTTTCATTAAATGTAAATGCTGCTCTTTAACTTGTATATATTATATATATTAAATACATATGTACGTATGTACTATACATGAATATATAGTATGTATATAGTGCGTATTTGGGAGTGGTCGTTGCTGCTGTTAATATTTATTTAGCCCAACGCACGCTGAAAAGTAGGCAATGAAAATGTTTGCCATTGTCCATCTCTGCTCTCGCCTGTGCATCGCATCTGTCTGCGGCTCTGTGTGTATTTTAAAGCCACTCCCAAGTTGCATATGATACATAAAATGTAATGCAACAACAACACAACAGCAGCAATAACAATGAGAGACTTGTCAGTGTTATTGTTGTCGTTCGTTGCCAAGAGCGCCCCCAAAAGCTTCATTAGATTTCGCACAGAACAAACATTTGCCTGCTCTCCGGCTACGTGTGGAGTTCATTTTGCCGGCATTAGCTGCACAAACTCGAGGAGAAGCAGGGGGCAGGAGGAGGGGACAGAAGGGGAGAGGGGTAGGAGCTTGTTGTTGCTTCCTCGAACTGCTTTCATTTTCCATTTCCACGACCTCATTTCAGCTGCGGCAGTTCCCGATGGCCTCTCATGGGCCAGGCCAGGCAGCAATGTGGTTGTTGTCGTTGTCTCTAGTGTTGTCGTTGTCGATGTTTTTGTTGCTGTTGTTGTTGCTGTCGTTGTCGATGTTGTTGTTGCTGTTGTTGTTGCTTAGTTGGCTGCACAAATTTTTAGTAATTTGCTGCCGTCTATTTTCATCTTTTTGCCCGCTGCAATTTATGTAGCGTCGTTCATTGTTATTGTTGTCATTGCTGCTGCTGCTGCTGCTGCTGCCCTGCGGCTGTGGGTGGCAAATGTTATGTACAACACACACACACACACACACACACCTACCATATAGCTATATGTCAGTGTTATTTTACATGGTGCGTATACATAATATTGCAGCGCATGCGCCTTTTTTTCGTGTTTAGCAACTGCGACTGCGACAGCGGCAGTGAAGCTCTGCCAGCGTCACAACAACAGCAGCAGCAGCAGCAGCTGAATTGTTTCCTGTCCAACCAGCCAGCCCATGTGGCTGCCCCTCGTCCCCCCCCTGTCTCTCTCTCTCTGTCGCCTCGGCGTAGACACGAGTTTCATTCAATAGCGCGACAAAGCCGGGCCCAGGATGAGACACGTTGCCACAGCTCCTGCGACGCCCAGGCAGCCCACTTAGTCACACACACACTCACACACGCACACACACACACACACACTTGTACGCCTCATCTGCTTCCGGTTGCGTCACTCGCCTTCGCCTGGCAGCGCTGCGTCATTTTTTGTTGTCGTCGTTGTTGTAGCTTCAACTTTTATTCAACTTTGCCCTCTGACTTTGTCAGTCCCCCAACACTCACACACACACACACATATGCATATATATATATGTATATATATATATAGTCTTTCCCTCTGCTATCTGCATACGCAACGCACTTCTCGACAGCTTTAATTGAGGTCGCCAGCATTTAAGTTAATAAGAGAGCAGCAGGGCCAAAAGAGCTCAAAGCTGAAGCTGCAGCAAAGGCTGGCTGCACTTTTTTTGTTATTGCTGCTGCTGCTGCTGCATTCTTCAGGCCGCCGCCCAGGGCTCGTTGGCCACCCACTCGTCGTCGCAGCTTTTATGTAATTTTTAAAGCCGCTGCCAGCGTCGACAGCAGCAGAGTTTTGCATCGAATTCATTGCTTTAAATGCGCATAATATTATGTAAAATGCAAATTTCGAGAGAAACTCATTTCAATGCTGTCAGTTCTTTTGCCGGGCAAATTTTATTGTTTATATCAGAAGTTGGCCTAAAAGCCACGAAACAGCGAGCACAGATTCTGATACTATTACAAATACAGATGCAGATAGACAGACAGTTGCTGTCGCAATCACTGTGAGTATTCATTGCAAACACAACTTTATATTTGTATATGCTTCAAGGAAAGTAATTCGATAGAATATCGGGTAGCTCCAGGAACGCCTGCGAAATGCTGATGATAAAAGTAGATAAACAGTGCTGAAATAACAGTTTTTAAAAGCAAACAACTTAAATTACATTTAAGCTTCTTATTATTACTAGACATGTTTTGGAATTGAATGAATAGAGAATATAAGGAACTGCAAATAAATATCTAAACTTACTACTATCTCATATATATTGCAAGAAGATATGCCATTAAAAGAACATTGAATGAATAAATATTGATAATTTATTAGTTATTATTTTTATCATCTAGAGAATTGTATGGTGTAATAACTTAATGTTGATTCCAAAGTCTAGCACTGAACAGCCAGTAAAACGTTTACGAATACTGCAAATGAACGCAAAAGGGAGCTAGTTTTATTTTTCCAATGTGTTTTTAATATCAATGACATAAATATTGCTAAAGTAGAATTGAGCTCAAAAGATATATAAAACGTTTACGAATATAGCTGAAAAGAGAATTGTGAATAAACAATAACGTTGATATTTTATATCAAAGGAGAGCATATTTCTTATTGTTGTTTTCTATTTTTAAGGGATTCATATAATAGGAATATTAAATAATTTATAATGGACATATACAAGTGCTTAGAAATTTTGTTCTATCTGTTTTTCAAGTGCAAGTTTAGGAAAACTAGTTTACCAAAATTGATAAAAGAAAGAATTGAAGGGAAATTAGAATTTAGATATCTTGAATATTATTGAGGAATAACATTTTACTTATTCCTGTTTCCTCCGCATGAAAATGTTGCTTGTAAAGTTAAAGTGTTAGGAAATATATTTGCAACAATGCATTATCGGATCATTAAGAGATTCAAAGCACGATTGCATATGATTGATGTGTTGCGATACAGACGGAGATTAAATGTGGGATATCGTGTTGTCTGCGATGCAGAGTGTTGATTGGTGTGAATGGAATGCGATGTTAGCGCTGCTTATTTATAAGTCTCGTATTTCGGTGTTTACGTTACATTGCCTGCAATGTCCTGAAGGCGCCGCTGTCATTCCCGTGTCCTTCAACTTGCCAGCAGCGATTGCTGTCTCTGCTTCTTGCTTGATGTTGATCAATTTCACGCCCCACGGCCTGTGCCAGAGTCCTCAAATTACTTTGACTGCTGCAGTCCAAAGCTCCCGCATTTGATATCCAATGGGGCCGTTGTCGTTGTAGTTGTCGCTGTTACTGTTGTTGTTGTTGTTGTCGTTGCCGTCAGCCTCAGCAATGATTGAATGAAAGGCTAAAAGGGATTTCAGGAATTTCAAGTTGCAAAAAGTTGTGCACACACACACACACACACACCACACATACACTCAGCTATACACAGAAATAACCTCAAACAAGGACGTTCGCTGAGTTGGCAGCAGCAAAACTTTTTAGCCCAGGACCAAGCCAGATCCTGCTGCTGCTGCTGCTGCTTTAGGGGGCGAGCGGTGCTCTCTATGTATTACATAAGACCCCCTTAAACACACTCACACACGCGCTGTCGGGCGTCGCAGTAATGCAATTTACGGCAATGTCCTGAGCTCCACACCTCCCGCTCCATGCCATGGCATCCTCCAAAGCTGGTCTAAGGATGCCGGGCGTTCGTCTCTAGAACTCGGGGATTACTTTGCTCTGCTTCTGCTGGCGCAACAAATGTTGCCATTGTGTTGGACAGCTCTGTCGCTGCTCTGCTGTGCTGTGCTGTGCTGTTCTGGCCTCCGACTGTGGCTTGGCCTGGCCCTGCACTTCCCTAACCGGGCGCACTTTTAGCTGAATTGATTTTTCGCCCGCCTCACTGCGCATGCCGGGCAAGTGGCAGCAGCAGCTACAGCCACAGCTCACAGCTCTGTGAATGCAATTGCTTTGCTATACCAGTACATAGTATACATATATATGTATGTATAACCGAGTATATAGCCACTACATACATATGTACATGAATGACTATTTACCATGTACTGCTGCCCAACAGCCTGACTCATCCTCGGGCTGCCTCAAGCACACACTCCTCCCCCACACACACACACGCAGACACGATTTCCAGCAATTTCTGAAACTGGAAACTGCAGGTTTATCCATTAATACACACACATATAGCGTAGCGTATATATAATACAATATCGTGTATGTGCTACATGGGCATATTTTAAGCACTCCTTCCCCCTCTCACCCGCTTTTGTTCGTCCTGGCGCGCTTAAAGCGCTTAATGCGGCTTTAAAAATCTTTCGGATGGGGCTTCAATTCATCAAATTTGTGTGTATGCGAGTGCTTATCTGTGTTCTGTGTATGCCTGTGTATGCCTGTGTGTGTGTGTGTTTGCGTGTGTGCGGAATACAAATACAAAATTGCATTTGACGAGCAGTAAGCCAGGATATTTACTTAACTTTAACACAACAAATTGTATTTTCCACACATTGTGCAGAGCTGAACGAAAGGCAAAACCAATTTCACCAAAAATAATCACTTTAAAAAAGGATACAACATTAATCCCTTGATTATTATAGACTGCGGCATTCTCTTTAATCTTTTCATCATACAGCTGAAGTTTCCCTGAAATTACGCATATTAATGAAGCCGATAAGAAAGTTAGACGCAAATAAATATGGAATAAAGAATTTCCATATTCGTCGCTTCTAAATATAATTTTCTGAAGAATATCTCTCAAATTCTTAGTATATAGTACAATATTAAAGATTATCGAAGTTGTCACAGTAAAAAAATATTAACTTCGATGTCCGCAAAATATTATAAAATGTTTTTAACACAGTTTAAAATACCTTTGCTCAAAAACAATACCAATAAGATTATTTGGATATTTCCTAGAGAATGGGGAGGAATAAATGTCGTTATAAAACGATTTTATTTCAGCTTTGTATGAATTTTTCGTTTTAACCACAAATTCCCCAATCTTTAAATAATGAGAAGGATAAAGATATCAATCTTGTAAAGCGACGTTTGTTTTCTTTGCAATTCTAAATCCATTCAATATTTTTCAAAAATTAATTTAAGTAAATCTTCCCTAAATCTTCTTTCAAGTATTTTCTAAAAAAATAGTTATTTAAATAGAAATACACAAGTTGATTGTAGCCCAACTGCAGTTCGCTTTACGACGAACTCAACTGTTGTTCGATGTGCTAAATATTCTCGTACTATGCTTAACAAATTGCTCGTTTGATGACAGCATTTTTCACACGTCGCCTTCAGTTGCGTTGCCCTTCGGTTTTAATGACAATTCTATGGGAAATTTCTAATTACATTACGCCATGATTTCCATGTAAATGCACAGTAGCATATGCATGTGTGTGTGTGTGCGTATGTGTGTGTGTGTGATCGCAGAGATGTCTCCTAGTGTTGTTGTTGTGTAGATGCAGCAGCAGATTAGCAGACTGTGTCATAAGCCGGCCGTCCGTCCGTCCGTCCATTGTCGTTGAACGCTTTCGCGGCAAATCGATCGCAAAGGTCACACGCATACTAATACATTTGAACGTGTGCGTGTAATTTCGAATAATGTTTACCCTTAGCTCTTATTTTTTTGGCATAGTTAGGAAACGTTTTCCCTGCAAAGGGAAACAATAGAGACAACTTTAGTTAAAGGTCGCGCCCGTTTTTCTTTCCCTTGTGTGAAAAATATAGGCCTGTCATTTGGTTGCCTTCTTTTGCGTCGCAAGTTAATTTATGACGGGGTTGATTTTCATTCAGGTAGACGCAACATCTAATTTTTACCTGGAAAATGCGTCGTTCATTTTTTGCTGCTTGGCTGTGTGTGAACAGTCGTTTTGTGTCCACCCTAATAATAGCAGTGAGATAACATTAACAGTCTGTTGAAATATGCTGAACAGCACGCTGCTATCGGCCGCTCTTTTGTCGTTTGTCATTTTTATTGCCGCGTTTGGATTTGTTTTATAAGAGAACTTGTTACTTTATAGCAGATTTAATGGTACTCTACACGATTTGCAATGCCAAGTAAACGTAAATAAACGTTTACAGCGCTGTTAAATAGCATGCTGAGTGGCGGCAATGCGTTGACGATCTGGCAACGTCGATCAGCCACCGCTGCTCTTGGTTGGCGGTATATTTTGCGACTTTAAATAGTATATTTTGAAATACCGATTGTGGTCACCCTGATCGCGGCATGAAAGCAGATCACCAAATAGAAGCGGCGGCAAAACGATTGACGAAAAACTGTAGAAAATCAGAAAAAATAAAAGCAAACAGCATAACTACTTATTATATTTTGATGTGTTGCAAAACTATAATAGTTAGTGGAACCGAATCGAATTTAAACGAAGCATTGTGTGTGTGTGTGTAAATAATACGAAACCGGTTTGTCTTTTCTATCAGCAGCAGAGCGCAGTCTCTTTTTCTTTCGCTCTTTGCAGCAAGCAGTCTTCTTCTTCCGTGTTGTACCCGGCACCGGCTCATGTTTATGTGTGTGCGTGTGTACGTGTGTGTTTGAGTGTGTTCGCAAAAAGAAAAAAAAACGAAAAAGAGAAAAAAAAGTTAAAACACTCGCCAAGTTCTGCCGCGTAAACAGACGACGACGTCGGCAGACGTTAAATTTGGCGCCGTTTATTTTTTTCGCCGGTGAAATTTTTCGGTCTCGTGTGCTCAAAAAATAAAAATTAAATTCCAGATGCAGGCAGCAGTGATTTAAGTCTCCATGTTAGAAAATAAAAGGCGCCCATTTGGCGCGAGGCTAAAACCGATCCTCAACCGGATGAACTCCGGCGCCTCCAACTCCAACTCGACCAGCAGCCGGAGTCGAAGCAACAGCGGCGGCAGCAGCAGCAGCAGTTGTAGCCGTAAATTGACAAGGTTTTCTGTGTAAAAACAAACGTATTATGCGGAGGTGGGTGGGGGCCAATCGATAATAATAATAATGATAAACGATAATCGCAAACATATCGATAACAAAACTAACAACGAGTGCTGCCAACTGTGTTTTTGTTTGCTAAATTGAATTCTTATGCTTCTTGCAGGTCTACAGAAGAACCACCGACAAACAGCTTCGAAAGGAACTACTACGATCGCAGCCGCCTAGTTTACCAACAAGCCACCAGCAACGCAGTCGCCGCCGCAGCAGCAGCAGCAACTGTCAGCAACAACAACAGCAACAACAATAGCAGCAACATCAGCAGCGAAAGATCGCGTGCCCGAGATCGCTTGTATAGGAATGGTTCAGCAGCAGCAGCAGCAGCAGTTGGTGCGTCAGCGACAAGCAGCAACACGACGACAACAACGACAGCGGCATCAGCAGCAGCTGGCGGTGCACAGACAACTGCAGCAGCGCCACAACAACAGCAAGCCTCTCCAGGGCCGACGCCGCAGCAGAACAACAACAACATTAACCAAAACACACGCGTACCGCAGTCATGGTACGATTCTGCTGCTGCGACGACAGCGCATCTGAAAAGTCCTGGTGGCAGTGGCAATGCCGGCGTCTCAGCAGCTGGCGGCATAATAATGAGCAGCTCACCGATCAATCATCATTCGCATCCACATCATCATCACTACAACACATCCGCCTCGTACACAACAGCAGCAGCAGCAGCGGCGGCTGTTGCAACATCACCCGCCCACTCGCAAACGCCGCATACGCACACCACGATCGCGGCGGTGGCAGCGGCGGCGGCGGCTGCAGCAGCAGCAGCGGCATCAGCATCCACATCCTCCACCACAACAACAACCACAACCGCCATGCATCGCAGTGTTGCGTATGCGGGCAGTGCTACGGATGAAACATCGTTACGCAAAATCCACCTGCAACACAACAACAACAACAACAGCAGCAGCAGTAGCGGCAGCAACAGCAGTAGAAACGTTGCTGGCGTCAGTAAACTGAATAAGCTGCTCAAATCGGCGGCCACGGGACGCAGTGGCAGCGAGTCGCCGGGTGGCGGAAGTGGCGTTGCACACGCAGCAGTAGCCGCTATTGCCGCAGCAGCGGCGGCGACAGCAGCGACGACGACAAGTACAATCACAAACAATAGTTATAGTAGTAATAGTTTAAATAATACAATAAACACGGCCACTCCAACGATGCCAATTGCGACAGCAGCAACAGCAGCTTCAAGTGGCAACAACAGCAGCAGCGGAGTAGGAGGAGTTAGCGCAAGCGGCGACATTTTAAATGTTGCCGCCGCCTTGGCAGCAGCCGTCGACAATGGCAATGCGACGCCGCAAGTTGTTGGTCGGGCGCCGCGTCATCATTTACATGGCCGGAGCACCACATCGTCGAGTCGCTCGCATTCGCGTTCGCCGAGCAGTTACAGCAGCTCGCACAGCTCATCGTCGGCCTCGTCACACTCATCGTCGCATTCGCACGCGTCCAGCCCGATCTCGGGCAATTGTGCTGATGTTATCGTTGGTGGCGGTGCGGCTGGAGGCGGCAGCGGAAGCGCGGCTGCCGCAGGAGGCGTCTCTGGCTCATCGCGCAGCTCACGCAGTCTGCAGTCCTGCGTAGCAGTTACCAGTAAGTTGCACTCTATCCAACCACACGCAACACACAACTAATAAAACCCTTATTTCCTCAGGCAACTCTTCAAATCCCAGTGGCAATGTCGGAGGTGGCTGTGGTTCGAGCAGCAGCAGCAGCAGTAGTTCGAGCAGCAGCAGCAGTAGCGGCTGCTTAACCACAAATCCGGTGGTGCATTCCGAAGATAATCGACCGCTGGCGATACGAGTCCGCAACCTGCCCGCACGTTCCTCGGACACATCCCTCAAGGATGGTCTCTTTCACGAGTACAAAAAGCACGGCAAGGTCACGTGGGTGAAGGTCGTCGGCCAGAACTCTGAACGCTATGCGCTCGTCTGCTTTAAGAAACCGGACGATGTGGAAAAGGCGCTCGAGGTCTCGCACGACAAACATTTCTTTGGCTGTAAAATCGAAGTGGAGCCCTACCAAGGCTACGATGTCGAGGACAATGAGTTTCGGCCCTACGAGGCCGAGCTGGACGAGTATCATCCGAAGTCGACGCGTACGCTCTTCATTGGCAACCTGGAGAAGGATATTACGGCCAGCGAGCTGCGCGTGCACTTCGAGAGCTTCGGCGAGATCATTGAGATCGACATCAAGAAGCAAGGTCTCAACGCGTACGCTTTTTGTCAGTATTCCGATATTGTATCAGTGGTGAAGGCCATGCGCAAAATGGATGGCGAGCATCTGGGCAGCAATCGGATCAAGCTTGGCTTTGGCAAGTCGATGCCCACGAATTGCGTGTGGATCGATGGCGTGGGCGAGAAGGTGTCGGAATCATTTCTGCAGTCGCAGTTCACACGCTTCGGCACGGTGACTAAAGTGAGCATCGATCGTAGTCGTCAGTTGGCGCTGGTGTTATACGATCAGGTTCAAAATGCGCAGGCGGCGGTCAAGGATATGCGTGGCACGATAATGCGTGGTCGCAAGCTGCAGGTGGACTTTGCCTCGCGCGAATGCCAGGACGCCTTCTACGACAAGCAGGAGAAGCAACAGCAGCAGCAGCAACAACAGCAGCAGCAACAAGCGCAGCAGCCACAGCAGCAGCAACCACAGCAACAGCAGACACCACAGCAACCAAATGCGGGTGAGTTTGAAGCTGATAGAAATAGCAGAAGAGTCCCTTATTAATCATATGCATTATTTGCAGGCAACTCATCCTCAACGGCGTCGTCGGCGTCCACGTCACGCTTTAACCGCTACGAATCGTCGCAGTCACGTTCACGCGCCTCCTCCTTCAGCCGGCATCAGAACTCCAATGATGGCTGCTCGCCCGGCAGCAGCACGCCAGGCAGCAGCAGCGGCAATGCGCCAAGCAGTGCTGCTGTCAACAGCGGCAGCAGCAACAGCAGCGCACCCATCAACAGCAGCAGCAGCAGCTCCTCGAGCAACGCGATGCCTGCGCCCAGCATTGCCTCGGCAATTGTGAGCAGCAGTGGAGCGACTTCGACCACGCTGCCATCGGTGGTGGGCCAGAGTTCGATGCCCATGTCGCCGGCTGCCATGGTGCAGGCGAGGATGCGTATGGCGCGCAATGCACGCCACACCATCGACTTTGACTTTAACGATGTGGGTCGACGTTTTCGCAACGTGGACGAGTACTCGGGCAACAACAACAGCAACAGTAGCGGCGGAGGTATCAACAATAGCAGCAACAGTCAGGCACAGGACGAGGATACTGGCAGCATTGGAATGCGTTCCGATTCACCAGTGATAGCACGTCTTGGACCCGCCGTCAATTGCGGCAGCAGCAGCAACAGTGAAACGCTCGAGGTGACGCTGAACAACAACAGCAGCAGCGGCAATGGCAACAGCAGCAGCAACAACAACAGTCGGCGACGTTGTGGTAAGACATCTGTAGATTTGCGCCATCATGTGCACAATCCACGTTTCCAATTGCCAGAACAACTCGAGGAATGCCCGTCCAGTGGTGATGAGGGCGTGGTCAGTCCGCGCAAACGCATCAAAATGGATTACCATCATCATCATCATTCCAATGCCAGCGCGGTAAGTGCAACAACTGCTTCCCAAAACATTCCATAATACTCCCAACTCGCATCGCTCTTTAATTAGCAATTATTTTTGAAATTTTGAATATTTCATCCGTTTTAAATCTCATATTTAATAGCAGAATTTCATCGTAAATTGCATTAACATTCATATTATTTATTAAAAAGTTTCTAACGATAACTCAATTCATATATCTTCAAACTTATTTATATAAATATCAATAATTTATTTAAACCAGTCTCAATTTTTATACCCGCTACCCATAGGGTAGAAGGGTATTATGACTTAGTGCCAACAGGAAATGTATGTAACAGGCAGAAGGAGGCATCTCCGACCCCATAAAGTATATATATTCTTGATCAGCATCAACAGCCGAGACGATATAGCCATGTCCGTCTGTCCGTCTGTCCGTCTGTCTGTCTGTATGAACACCTGGATCTCAGAGACTATAAGACATAGAGACACCAAATTTGGCAAAAATGTTCCTTCATACCCTACGCAGATCAAGTTTATTTCAAAAGTTGGATGCCACGCCCCCTTCGCCCACAATAAGCATTAATCTAGAAAAAGTCAAGTTTTTTTTTATGTAAATCGCGTATAACTCCAAAAGTTCTTTGTGTAATGATGTGTAATTTGGTAAGCCATCTATGCTTGACACTCTTAATATACCCTGTAATTTTGGTAAAAATCGGATAAGTAGAACAAAAGTTATTCGCGAAATTATTTATCAAAATTTGTGTTCCCAATGCATATGGACGTTTTAAGTGTGTGATTGACCTAGAGATATCAAATTTGGTGACAGTATTCGTGTAGGTCTTACGCAGATCAAGTTTATTTTAGATTTTTGCCACGCCCCTTTCCGCCCCCGAAAACTGTAAAAGCCGTAATAATGAACCTAGAGCATTGAATTTTGGTATGCATAATAATAATTATATTTTCAATGATTCCTGTGAATTTGGTTGAGATCGAATGAAAAACAAGGAAGTTATTAATGAATCAATTTTATATGCAAAATTCACTTGCAGCTGCTCGCGCTTTGTTTGTTTAGTTGACAGTGTGACCATGTCGGTGTTGTGGATTTCTTCCCGCTATTTTCAAATATATACAAAACACAAGTTTCAGTATATTTTTGGTATATTTGTTGTTAAAATATAATTAAAATTTTTTATACCCGCTACCCATAGGGTAGAAGGGTATTATAACTTAGTGCCAACAGAAAATGTATGTAACAGGCAGAAGGAGGCATCTCCGACCACATAAACTATATATATTCTTGATCAGTGTCAACAGCCGAGACGATATAGCCATGTCCGTCTGTCCGTCTGTCCGTCTGTATGAACACCTAGATCTCAGAGACTATAAGAGCTAGAGCTACCAAATTTGGGGACAGTACTCCTATAGGTCCTACGCAGATCAAGTTTATTTCAAAAGTTGGATGCCACGCCCCTTTCCGCCCCCAAAAGACTGTAAAAGCCGTAATAAGAGACCTAGAGCATTGAATTTTGGTATGCATAATAATAATTATATTTTCAATGATTCCTGTGAATTTGGTTGAGATCGAATGAAAAACAAGGAAGTTATTAAAGAATCAATTTTATATGCAAAATTCACTTGCAGCTGCCCGCGCTTTGCTTGTTTAGTTGACAGTGTGACCATAACGGTGTTGTGGATTTTTACGCGCTATTTTCAAATATATACAAAAAAACTAGTTTTAGTATATTTGGTATATTTTTCGATAAAAGTATCATATAAGTTTTTTGTGTTCTCTCGAAATGGGTTGCGGGTATCATACGGCCGAGCACCCTCGACTGTAGCTTTCTTACTTGTTTTGTTCTCTCGAAATGGGTTGCGGGTATCATACGGTCGAGCACTCTCGACTGTAGCTTTCTTACTTGTTATTAAGAGCGATGGTTCATTCAATGCGTTTCAAATCAAACAGTAACTTATCGTTAATTACATTAATTAAAAATTATGAATTTTCATTTATAATATTTTGAAATAACCATTAGAGGTTAAAAACAATGCAATTGTCTAATTTACGGAAAAATGGAAAACAACTCAACTAATGTCTCCCTTAATATTCTGTTGCTTTGCAGTCCCAGCTGATGGATACGAGCAACGATTCAGCGTCCGCTGGCCACAGCAGCAACAAGCCCAACAATCCGCTGTCCAACTGTGATGTCATACACGATCCGCTGAATCGCAAGAGCGAAATCCGACGCGTCTCCGAGGCGGGCAAATTCGCAGCGGTAGCGCCGCCTACACAGCATCACAACATGATGCTCAGCTGTCGCCGGCCATCCATCGATGTGGGCGCGCTCTCGGCGCTGTCCAATTCGTCGGCATTTCGCCATGGGCTGGTTGGGGCGAGCAGCATGGATCAACAGCATCTGATGAATGCCTCGCTGGCGGCGAAGCGGCGTCGTGTCACAGGCTCGTTGCAGCAGCTGCAACAGTTGCAGCAACCGCTGCAGCCGCAGTCCAACTCCACAGCCGCCACCAGCACTTCGAATGCCAGCAGCAGCAGTGGAGCAGGAGGCGCCTTGACGCCCACGCTGGCCGCACCCACGCCCAACGATGACTATCATCATCATGCGTCGCGGGGACGCGGCCATCAGCTACATTCCCATCACTCACATGAGGCCAGCGGTGGCGAGAGCGCCGACGGTTCACGTCCCGGCACGCCGCTGTGCGATGAGCGACCCGAGGTGCTGCCCACAGAGCCGCGACGTCTGCCGCCGCCCAGGGAGCGGGCACGCGAGCGAGTGCGTGACATCATGTGGCTGCCGCTGCCCAAATTCGGTGTGCTGTTCTTTCAGCAGCAGCGCAATGCGACACTGGGGGGCAACAGCAGCTCGTCTAGCGGCGTCTGCAGCAGTTATCTGCAGCAGCTGACGACGACGGCAACGTTGCTAGCCAACAACAACGGCAGCAGCAGCAGCAACAACAATAATAACTCTAGTCTAAGTGCAGGCGCCGCTGCAATGAGCTCAGCGTCCGCGAGTGCGTCCAGTTCGGCGTTTCTACCCAGTCCCTCCTCGCGCTACTGGCGCTCCAATCATCATCATCATCACCACCACCAACAGCAGCAGCAGCAGCAGCAACAACAGCAGCAACAGCAACAACACCACCAGCAACAACTGCAGCAGCAACAACAGCAATCGCTGTCCATCGGTCTGATGCAGAGTCCGGCGCGTCCACGCTCCCTCAGCTCCAACTCAAGTGACTCGGATGTGCCGGGCGGCCAGACGGGCGGCAGTCCGTCGCTCGACGAGCGCCTGCGCAACTTTGAGGAGAACTACGAGCGCTGGTCCGGTGGCAGCAGCAGCAACAACACAAATCCCGGCCATGGCCACAGTCATGGTCATGGCCACGGTCATGGCCATAGTCACGGTCACAGTCATAGCCACAGTCACAGCAGCGGCAGTCAGTCGAACACGCCGTCGTGGCAGCTCTCGATGCACACGACAAACCTCAGCGGATTGAGCTCGGCGCATCAAACGGGCTCGGGGAACAGCAACAGCTCCAGCGGCACTGTCTCGAGTTCGACGAGTAATTCGCGTCACAAGTTCCTCGACATTGATGAGCTGCAGCCGTCGGACATTGTCAAGTCACTGCTGGCCAAGAAGTCCGTGTTCGACGATGACTTCCAGCGGCTGAAGAAGAATCAATGGTACGAGCCCGCCATGACGGACTTTGCCAGCGGTTCATCGCTGTCCGGCAGTGCTCGGCATGGGCTCTGCAGCGGCAACACGTCGCCTGCGCTGCCCAATTTGGCGGCCACCAAGACGACGCCCATCATCGCCAACTGCAGCAGCAGCAATGCTAGTGGCAGCGGCAGCTGCAAGACGACCGGCCTATTGCAACGCCTGAGCAGCTTGTCGCCTATGAACTCGCCGCAGGCCTCGATGTCGCCCTACAACAGTCCGTCGCCATCGCCCAGTGTGGTCAACGCCGCTGTGGCCAGCACTCTAGGCCAGCTGGCCAAAGCGAGTGTTGTCGGCGGCAGCGTTGCAGCGGCGGCAACAACAACAGCAGCAGCAGCAAGTGCAGCTGCAACAGTTGGTGCCACAACGGGCAGCAGCGCAGGAGCCACCAAAGGACTGCAGTATCCATTTCCCTCACACCCGCCTTTGCCAAACACAGCAGCGCCGCCGCCAGCAGTGCAGCCAGCACCACCACCGCCTCCAGAGGTGCCCAAGACGAAGCCACCGCAGCAGCAGCCGCTCAACAAGAGCCTCAGCGTGCCAGCTGCAGCGGCAGTCGAGCCGCGCAATCAGCTGCAGAAGTCGACCTCAGTGCCGGGCAGCACCAATGTGGGCACCACGGGCAGCAGCAGCAACTCCACCGGCAGCAGCGCCACGAGCAGCAGTGGCAGCTCTACCTCCTCCTCTAACGGTAACAGTTCCTCAGCAACAACCACACACGTACAAAAGCAACCGCCAAACAACTCAATGGATGATGCGGAGCCCAAAGCTGGCGGCAAAAGCGCCGCCAACTCGACAGCGTCCACAACCTCATCGAAGAAGAGCAGCAGCAGCGACAAGTCGCATGGCAGCAGCAGCAGCAGCAAGCACAACAATCGCTCCGATGCTGACAAGAAGTCGTCCAAAAAGTGCTCGTCCTCCTCCTCCACCGCAAGTTCCAGCTCCGATAAACGCAAAAACTCCGTCACATCGCAATCCTCCAAGTCGGCGACGCCAAAGGTGGAAGATGATTCCAGCGAGTCGGACGAACCGGTCGAGAAGGTGGACAAGGAGCAGCAGCGTCAGGAGCGCGAAAAGGAGAAGGTGCAACACAAGGAGCGACAAGAGCGTGAGAAGCGTGAAAAGGAGCAGCGCAAGCAACAGGAGCGCGAGGAGAAGGAGCGCAAGGCGCAGGAGGAGCGAGAACGCGAAGAACGCAAGGCCAAAGAGGAGAAGGAAAAGGAGCGCGAACGCGAGCGAGAGCAGCGGGATCGGGAGCGTAAAGCGCAAGAGGAACGAGAGCGCGAACGCGAACGAGAGCGTGAGCAAAAGGAGCGCGAAGAACGTGAGCGAGAGCAGCGGGAAAAGGAGCAGCAACGTGAGCAGGAGTCGCGATTGGCGCGCATGCGTGACATGTCCGCCTATCACAAGAACAAGTCCGATGCCAGCTCCGAGGCGAGCAGCTTCTATGCCCACAACGCAGCCAGCAGCACGGCCAGCGACTGTGAGCGGCAGAACAACAAGGAGAATGCCGTCGAGTCGAGTGCATCCACTCTAGCAACGACTGCTCCGACCGCCAATGCTGTCGTCGAAGGCAGCAGCAGCAAAGAGCGCTCTCGCAAGTCGTCTCGCAATTCGCCGGTTCCAATTCCACGGCTGCACAAACGACGTCTCAGCTCGCAGGACAGCAATCACAGCAGCGATCGCACCGGGCAGAATCACGAGGATTATGTGAAGCGCATCCGCATGGAGAACAGCAATCAGAATGCCAGTCAACAGCGTCTGGGCGACCGTCGCGACTCCAAGGAGCACAAGAGCAGCAGCAGCAGCGGCGGCGGCTGCAAGGAGGAGAAAGGCAGCAGCTCCAAGTCGCATGGCAGCAGCAGCTCGAAGCATCATCGCCGTGAGAAGCATCACAGCAAGGCGTCGAGTAGTGAGTTGCCCAATGCCACCGAGTTGGACACGTCGGCAACAGCTGCAGCTGCATCGAAACAGCAGCAGCAACAGTCGCACACGCTCAATACCAGCGAGGAGGAGCAGCAGCCACACTCGCAGCAGCCATCGCAGCAGCAGCAGCAGCAACAATCGTTGCACAAGCAGCGTGAGCATCATCATCATGGCAGCAGCTCCTCATCCTCCCGGCACAAGAGCAAGCGGGATCATCACCATCATCGCGAGAAGAAGCGACACTCGGTGGCCGAGTCGACGAACACCGACGAAGAGTCCTCGCACAATCCTCACAGGCGCATCTCGGCCGCTGGCAGCTCTGCCGGCGAGCTCAGCTCCACGAATACCAACAACACCTCGAGCAGCAAGCAGCTGCAACACCATCATCAGCAACAACAGCATACGCAACAGCATCATCATCATCATCGTCGCAGCGTCGAGCGCAAATCGTCGCGTGGCTCTGACGAGACCTCGTCGCATCCGCGCAAAATGATGCTCAGCTCGGCGGACTCCGATGACACGGATGATGCGTCCAAGAAGCATTCCATCTTTGACATACCCGACGACTGTCCCAACGTCTCCATGTACGACAAGGTGAAGGCCCGCAGCTGCAAGAACATGCAGCGCCAGGCCGAGGAGAAGAAGATCAAGGCGAAGTTCTCGCAGCTGAAGCAGTCGCGTGCCAAGAAGAAGCGCTCCACCAGCTACGATGGGGACAGCGACACCGAGTTCGAGGATCGTCATCATCATCGCAACAGCGGCAGCAGCAGCTTCCATGGTCGCAATCATGGACTGAGCAGCAGCGACGATGGCAACGAGGATGACGAAGGCTATCGCAAGATGTCGCACAGTCGCATCTTCTCCGATTCGGATGCCGAAGTCGATGCGGAGGCAGCTGCTCACAATGCGATTCGCATGCGCCAGCAGATGCAGCAGAATCTGCGACGTTTGTGCGATGGCGACGACAGCTCCGAGGATGAGATAAGACGCCACGTCATTGGCCACTCCGGCAAACGCAATTGTCTTTCCACGCGCATTGCCTCCGACTCGGAATCGCAATCGCTGCCAGCTCCCGAGATGATTGCCGCTGTTACCAACAGCAGCAGCATCAAGCAGGAGACGGAAATCAAGCAGGAGCAACTATCCGACACTGAGCTACCCAAGTACGCGAAGCTGCGCCACGATTCGCACTCCTCCAACGAGGAGCGCAAGCTGAAGACCGAGCTGAAGAAGGAATACGAGTACTTCAATGCCAGCAGCTACTCGAACTACGTGGCTGGCGATGGCGCTGCCAAGCTCAAGGAGTACTCGCCGGAGACCCGCAAGAAGCACAAGAAGAGCAAGAAGCGTCTCAAGACCTCAGCCGATGCAGTGTCCAGCGGGGCAACTGTGGCGACTCCCACGACTGCCGGCAGCAGCAGCATCTTTGACGTGTCCGACTGCAAACCCAACAAATTCGACAGCTTCGATGAGCTCAAGACCGATCAGCAGCAACAACAACAGCAGCAGCCACAGCAACATGTTGTGATGGCAGCCGCGTTGGAGGTGGTGACGACACCGAATGCTGCCAGCGAACGACGCAAGCACAAGGAGCGCAAGGAGAAGAAGCGCGAGAAGCTGCGCAATCTCAGCGAAACCAACGCCAGCGGCTCGGTGGAGCAGCTGAGCGAGAAGCTGTCCAAGGAGGAGCGTCATCGCCTGAAAAAGTCCAAGAAATCCAAGAGCCTAGACACCTCAACAAGGATGTACAATGCCAACACATCGAATGCCTCGCCGCCAACGCCCACGCTGAGCACGCCCGCTCGGGAGCCAGCGAAGCGCAGCAGCGAGGACAAGATGCAGGACATCTTTGGCATCATCTCCGACGAGGAGGAGGAAGAGGAGGAGTCCCAGCTAACGGATGAGCAGCAGGAGACGGCCGCCAAGGTGCAACTGTCCACCACCGGCCCAATGGTCTCGGCTGCCCTGCAGACATACAAGCAAGAACCGCCGCTCAGCCAGCTCAACAGCAACAAGGAACCCGTGCAGCAGCTGCAATCGCAACAACAGCAGTCACATCAGCAGCAACAACAGCAGCAGCAGCAACAACAACAGCTGCAACACCAACAGGAAGAGTTGGAGCAGGAGCGCAGCGAGCGTGAGCGACATCGCAAGGAGAAGCGTGAGAAGAAGCGACGCGAGAAATCTGCACGCGAGCAGCATCAGCAGCAACAACAGCAGCAGCAACACCAACAGCAGCAAGCTGCCAGCAAAGTGGACGACGACAACAGCGTCGATATGGATGAGGCGGGTCGTGCGCTGGAGGCACAGCTGATGGATGACTTTGACAGCCAGAAGCTGCCCGAGGAAGCGACGCCCTCAACAGCGACCACTTACCGCAGCGACATGACGGACGTGTTCCGCTTCTCCGACAACGAGGATAACAACTCTGTCGAGCCACAGCAGCAGCATCAGCAGTCGTCACATCAGCAGCCGAGCGACAAGCTCGAGTCCAAGGAGACAGGTTACTCGGCGGCGCACAAGAGTCGGGATAAGAAGAAAAAGAAGAAGCGATCCAAGGAGGAGAAGCAGGAGAAGATTGACAAGCAG
This sequence comes from Drosophila immigrans, assembly GCA_963583835.1. Taxonomy (NCBI): domain Eukaryota; kingdom Metazoa; phylum Arthropoda; class Insecta; order Diptera; family Drosophilidae; genus Drosophila; species Drosophila immigrans. The sequence goes on along the minus strand of OY757143.1, from coordinate 26,047,562 downwards.
CAACAGTTGCAGTTGCGTCGTGAGTCTGTCTGCCCAGCCGCATCAGCAACAGCTGCTGCGGCTACCGCCACCGCCTCCGCTTCGGTGTCTTCGCTAACAATCAACGTGCAGGCAGCCAGCAAGCATGCCGAGGAGCAGCTCGAGAAGGAATCGAAACGCAGCTCGCCGGTCTGCAAGCCATCGCCCAGCTTGCCCTGCCTGCTTGGCGATGATGATGAGGAGCCCATCCTGGTGCCTGTGATTAAAACATCAGCCAGCTCAAGCAGCAATCGCTTGACCAACGATGCGTTGTCGCCAACTCGCGAGAAGCCTCGTCTAATCAGTCCCATACCAAAGACGCCCACGATTGGCAGCAGTTCCATGTTGTCGACGCAATCTGCTGAGACTCCCGTGAGCAGTGCTGTCGCTCCATTGGTGACCACACCCACATCCTCCACAGCGGCAGCAGCTGCCGAGGCGAAGGCGGCGCAGGAGAACACGTCGCCAACCAGCGCAGGATTGAACAAGAAGAAGGAGATCTTCATACCCGGCTTTGATGGTCAGCTCGACGACAAGATCAGCGAGTCGGCAGTGCAATCAATCTCGGCAGAGTTCAATAATGCGCTGCTGGATGCGCTCGCCGACGAGCCCAAGATACCGGTGGCCTCACCGCCAGGTGCCATCAAGTCCATGGACAAGATGGAGGACAGCAAGTCGCGTGTGACCATCTCGCAGGAGGAGACTGAGAGCGCCGTCTCGGCATTGCTGGGCGAAAGCTTCGGCACCTCCTCGACAGCGGATTACTCGCTCGATGGCATGGATGATATGACAGCAGCTGTCACAGAAGTGGTTGTCGCCGAACCCGACGAGGAAGCGGCACTCGCAGCCAAAGCCATTGAATCGGCAGTTGAAGAAGTTGTCAACGAACCCGAGCCGGAGCCGGAGCCTGAACCCGAACCGGAGCCAGTTGTGGTGTCGGTGGGCGTGGTGTTGGATCCTGAGGAGGTGAACAAGGCGGTGCAGAGTCTGCGCAACGAGGACATGGACATCAAGGCGGACACGCCGCAGTCAGAAAGAGATCTGCAAATCGATACGGACACTGAGGAGAATCCCGACGAGGCCGACAGCAGCGGACCCAGTCTCAAGATTGATGAAACTGCCACACAGCACAGCAGCGGCTCCTCGGAGAAGTCTTCGCCAGTGGCGAGCAGCAAGTCTACAGACTCCTCAGTTCCGGCGCAGACGCCAGCGTCGCCTCAACCCTCGGTCATCACCAAGTTGCCGATTGCAGCAGCAGCAGCAACAACAGCAGCTGCTGCTCCAACAACCCTGCTGAATGCCTCGGCAAAGCAGCCGCTGAAGATCGAGCCGCCCACCATCAGCAAGCTGCAGCAGCCGCTGGTGCAGCCCGTGCAAACGGTGCTGCCAGTGCCTGGACCAACAACAACAGCAACAATTTCTGCTGTCGCAGCTGCGGTGCCGACTGCAGCCAGACCAACGACGCCCGTCATCAACTTGGATCTGTCGAATGTGATGGCCAATTGCTCGACGACAACCAGCAACAACAGCTCGGTTGCCTCGTTGTCCTTCAGCAGTCCGACAACCCCACAGAAGAGCATGCCGCAGGCATCCACGCCCAAGCAGGCGCCAGCTCCAGCGCAGCAACAACAGTTGCATCAGTTGCCGCCGCAGCGCACGCAGTCGCTGATCATGCAGCCGCCTACGATATCGATACCGGAGCAGGCGCCGCACTTTGTGGTGCCTCACTTGATACTCTCGCCGCACCAGCAACATCAGCAACAGCAGCAGCAGCAGGCTCAACAGGTTGCTCCAGGCGCTTCCTTTATGGTGGGCATGCGAGCGCCGTCGCCGCACAGTCCGTTGTTGTCGCCGGGACGTGGAACGCCCAATCGCCAGCACAGCCCAGCAGCCAGAGGTGTGGCACCAGCACAGCAACAACAGCAGCATCCGCTGTTGACGTCGCCCACTGGCAACATGAGTCCATTGCCCAGTCCCACATCACGCGGCGTTGCATCCACACCAACAACGACGTCACCCACCACAACTGGCAAGATGCCGACGCCCAACAGTTACCTGCCACGTGGAGCGCTGCCGCCACATCAGCAATCCTCGCCCAGCATGCCGAAGTCTGTCATTGAGCTGCAGTCGGGTGCAGTTGCGCCTCAAGGACCGCAATTGCTGCCGATGCCGTTGCCGTTGCAGAAGATGCCGCCATTGCCGGTGTCGCATCATCCGACCATCATCAGCAAAGTGGTCACAGTGCAGCCGCAGCAGGCGACGCAATCGCAGGTGGCCAGCTCGCCGCCGATGGGCAGTCTGCCGCCGCACAAGAATTTGCATGTGACAGCACAACAGCAGCAGCATCAACAACAGCAGCAGCAACACTCGCCGCAAATGTTGCCGAAGATGGGAGCACATCAACAGCAACAACAGCAACATGCTCCCCAAGTGCAAAAGTATATACAGCATCAGCAGGTTGTGGATCGCAAGCCAGTGCAACGACAGCAGCAACAACAACAGCAGCAGCAACAGCATAACATGCAACAGCTGCAGCTGCAGTTGCAGCATCAGCAGCACTTGCAACAGCAAATGCAGCATCCGCCGCTATCACCTGGCGCAATGCATCATCCACCGCTGTCGCCCGGGGCACTGCATCATCCCACGCAACAGCAGCAGCAACAAATGCAGCAACATCAAGCGCGGCAGCAGTATCAAGCACAGCAGCAGCAACATCAGCACCAGCTGCAACACCAGGCACAACAGCAGCAACATCACCAGCTGCATATACAGAAGCTACAACAGCAGCCACTGTCGCATCTGACGCCGCCGCCTCCAATGTTTGGCCAGCAGCAGCCACCACAGCAACAGCAGCAACATCAACAGCTGCCACGCAACATGCAACAGCAGCTGAGCTCGCCAGGCAGCAATGCTGCAGCGCACAGTTCACACAGTCCACAGGCACAACAACAACAACAGCAACAACCGCCTCATCCCACCTCCATATTGGTGCGTGCTTCTCCGCAGCAACAACAACAGCATCTGCAGCAACAGCAGCAGCAGCAACAACAATCGCTCAATGTCATACAGAGCGCGCCGCCAGCACAAAAGATTATTGTGCAGCAGCAGATTGTGCCGGCACCAACAGCAGCCATCCACTATCCACCTCCCAAGGAGGCAGCAAGTGTTGCGGAGGCGCCACCAGTGTTGCCGATGAAGACCTCGGAGGGTGTCTCTGTGATTCGCACGCCAACGCCAACGATCAGCTTGGCCAGCTCACCGCAGCAGGCAAACAAGCCAGGTGGAGCAGCAGCAGCAACATCGCTGCTGACCGAGGAGAATGTGATCAAGATATCGCAGCCGAAGCAGGATGAGCTCATCGAGCAGGACTCGAAGGAGGTGGACAGCGATTACTGGTCCGCCAAGGAGGTGAACATTGACAGCGTCATCAAGAAGCTGGATCCAGCTGCGGCAGCCGCTGCCAAGGAGGACAAGCGTGGAGCACCTCAGCAGCAGCAACAACCGCCGACTACAGCGACGACGATTGAGGCGCTGCCAGCAACTGCAACTGCAGCAGAGCCAGCAACAACAGTTGCCACGCCGTCAGCAACAGCAGTCAGTGAGTCCACAACAGCAGCAGTTTCAGCTGCAGCAGCAGCTGCTGCGGCAGCCGCCTTGGCCAATGATCATGATACAGAGGACGAGACCGAGACACGACAGTTGCCACAGAAGACCGCAACAGTGGGTCGACCGCCCAGCACACGTGGAACAGGCGCCAAACGTGGCCGCCAGCCACGAGGTGGCAAGAAGCAAGCTGCCGGCTTGCCGCTGCCACAAGCAACGGATCCGAGTGTGCTGCTCTCGTCTGGTGACAATGGCGTCCACACGCGTCTGCGCAAGCCGGCAACAGTGCCAGTGACGCGTGGTCGCAAGGGACGCCCGCCACGCAATCTGCTGCTGCAGCAGCAGCAGTTGCAGCAACAGCAACTTGCACAGCAGCAGCAACACCAACTCGCTCAGCAGCAGCAGCAAAAGGAGCTGATCACGCCAGCAACGGCAAACGCTGTGTTGCCTGTGCCCACAGCCGCTGAGAAGAAGGCACGCAACCAGGCGCTGACCCAGGCAAGTGGCTCCAGTCAGGACATCTATGAGTTCCACGACGATGCCAACGATGCTGAGCCCAAGGTGAAGGTCACTCCGGTGACGGTGACAGCAGCAGCAGCTGCCGATGACACGCGACCGCGTCTCATACTCACCATCAACAAGGTGAAGAACAGCAGCGAACTGGAACCGCAACCGCAGCAGCAGCAACAACAACAGCAAGAGCCTCCACAGCAGCAGCAGCCGCAGTTGGAGCCTAACACAGACAGCTGCGAGTCGACGAATACACGCAAGTCGCGTCGTCTGCAGGAGAAGGAAGATCGCAGCACCGTGGATGACATTATTGAGGATGTGGTGCGCAATACGAACACACAGCAGCAGCAATTGTTGCTGCAGCAACAGCAGCAGCAACAACTGCCCAAGGGCGCACAGACTCCACCACGTCGCTCAGGTCGCAATGCGCAGGCCAAGAAGGCGGATGCAACGCAAGCAACGAATGCTGTGGGCAGACCGAGGCGGTCGAAGGAACGCAAAACGATCTGCGATCCGCCAGCAACCATGCAGGAGGATGCCACATCAGTGTTGCTGCCGCCGCCAACAACTGCAGCAGCTACAGCGACAGCGCCGGTGGTTGCTGAGACGCCTGCAGCAATGCAGCAGCAGCCTCAACAGCAGCAGCAACCACAACAGCAACCACAGCAGCAGCCACAGCAGCAGCCACAACAACAACAGTTGTCACACGTGTTGGAGCTCAAGGAGTCAACAGCTGCTGCTCCACAACCGGCAGCTCCCGTGGAACCAACACCGCCTCCACCAGCGCCGCCAGTTGTCGTCTCCAAGCCAACGCCGCAGCATCCCAAGAAGAAGGCAATTGCTGCCGCCGAGATCGAGTCGTATCAGGCCATCAACTCATCCATGCAGCCCATGCATCAGACCGCAGCGCCTGCGGCCACACAGAAGATCACGGGCGGAGCAGCGGATGCAGTGAGCAAGGCACTGATCGATCCCGTCACTGGCGTCATACAAGCGGGCATGCCGCAAGGCAAGGAGGGTAACCTGCCAGCAGCCAATGCTGCGGCGCCAGCCAACAGCGGCAACGAAGTGGCGCCAATGCAGCAGCAACATCAGCAGCAGCAACAACAACAACACCAGCTTCAGCAGCAGCAGCTGCAACAACAGCAGCACCAGCTGCAAATCAGCGCCACAGTTATAGCGCCTGCCACGCCCATTACGCCCCTGAGCAAGCCATTGCCGTTGCAAGTGCAGGAAGCGGCAGCCACACTGATCAACAAGCCGGTCAGTGTTCTGGTCAAGAGCAATGCGACGCCAACGCCAACAGGAATGATCATACAGCAGCAGCAGTCACAATTGCCACCGCAACAGCAGCAGCAACATGTGCTGGCCAACAAGCAGCCATTGGTGTTGCAGCCGAATCCGCTGACAACTGTGTTGCAGCATGCGCAGCACAGCAATGTGCGTGCGCCGCAACCGCTGAAGGCGCATGTGCTCAATCGCGAAAAGAATCTACAACAGCAACATCAACAGCAGCAGCAGCAACAGCAACTGACACCCAGCAAGCAGCAGCAGCCGCATCCCGGACACATGTTGCTCACGGATGCCGCCGGCAATCAGCAGTTGCTGCAGCCCAACATTATTGCACGTCACATGCTGGGCCAACAGCAACAGCAGCAGCATCTGCTGGTCAACATACCACCGCCAACAGCCCATTCGCCGCACTCGCCCAGAATACCTCAGCAGCAACCCAACGCGGTGCCATTGCAGCAGCAGCAACAACAACAGCAGCAGACGCTGGTCATCAAGCAGGCAACATCTTCGGCACCGCACACGCAAATACTGCATGTGGTGAGCTCGAAGGCTTCTGTGTTGCCACCGCAACAGCAGCAACAGCCGGTGCCAACGCAACAGCAACAGCTGAACAAGCCCAACTTTGGCTATGCACCGTCGCCGCAGCAGCAGCAACCGCAACCACAGCAGCTTTACAAGCAGCCCGGGCAGCAGCAGAAGAGCTCGCCACCCGTTCAGTTGCAGCCGCATAGCCTGTTACTGACGCATCCATCGCTGTTGCTGCAACCGAAGCCAGCAGCGCACCTGCAGCCACAGCAGCATCAGTTGACGCCATCGCCGCCACCCGGCAAGCCCAATCCTGTGGTGCACAGCCTACAGGCGGCGGGTCAAATGCTGCCCGGCAGCGTAGGCAGCCCACCGCCCATGAAACCCGGACAGCCGCAGCCCAATCCAGCTGCAGGTGAGTCAACAACACAGTCCGACAGCGAGTGCAAGTTTATTAACTATCTCAATTCGCTTTCAGTGCTGCGCACCGCAATACCCAACATCAGCCCACAAGGACAGCCGCGAGTGTCGCCGCTGGTGCTGCCGCCCGGCATGCAAGGCGTGCCACCATTCGACGCCAGCATGGTAAGTCTACACATTACACATCTGCAATTAGTTCAACATACCGTATATCGGTTATACATTATTATCATAAATTTCACAAATGGTAGCTGGCAATTTGTATAACCAATATCTACTATTTAATAACCATCTTCAACTCGCAACTTGTACTAACATTTAACTTGCTAACTTGTCCCCTCACTCATCAAAAATGGACGCAGCATGATCTGGGCGCGTATGTCAGCGGTCGACGTACGCAGAGTCCCCCGCCAGCGCATCAGCAGGCATCGCCCATAACACCGGTAATGCACAAGTTTTACATGCGGAACTTTGAAGTAGCGTAACCCAAGTCGCCAACCCCCCAAACTAACACACTAAACAGACGCCATTGTTTTGACCAAGTTACTAATGAACCTTCAATGTTGTTTTTGCAGAATGATACGGCGTATCGTGGCGTGGCAGCGGCAATGTTCTATCAACACCATCTGATACGCAACAGCGCCGACTATGACGACAAGATGATCAGCAGCAGTCCGCCGCTGGAGCTTCGTCGACCTGGCAGCGGGCCACCGCGCACCATTGCCGTGCCGCATAGCCTGCAAAGTCCACAAGATCGCACTGCAGCCGGTAAGTTCACCTTTAAATATTCCCTGCTTAATCCATTACTTAATCGTATTAATTATGTCCTTGTAGACTCACCGCAAATGGCGCAAGTTTATGTGCACAACGCACGCATTCCTCACGCCCACTTCAGCGAGATGGCGACACGTGGCGGCTACTACGAGAACGCTGGCATCCAGCTGGAGCCACCGCCAGCGCATCGGGCAGCTGCCTCGATAAGTGTGGTGGTGCCACCACCACCGCCCTCAGTGCCCACTGTCGGTCCCTACATCAGCGGCGGCGCCTCGGTGTCGGTCTCGGTGCAACCAGGACCACCGCACAGTCTGCATCCCAGCCAGGCGAAGTTGCTGGAGCGTGAGCGTGAGCAACGCGAGCGTGAGAACGAACGCCTCACCATGGCAGCAGCAGTTGGTGAGTACTCGATTGAACAGCAACCAATTGCCATGATGACTTACACTCGTCTGCCTTCCACAACAGCCAAGCAACAGCAGGAGCATATGTCTGTGACTGTGATGCACGGCGGCTTGCCAGAGCTGCCACCAGCCCAGCAGCCACCAGCCATGGCGCCACCACCAGGAGACTCGCTTGTGACGCTCTTGCAACGCTATCCGGTCATGTGGCAGGGTCTGTTGGCACTGAAGACGGATCAGGCGGCAGTGCAGATGCACTTTGTGCACGGCAATCCGAATGTGGCGCGCGCCTCACTGCCCAGCTTGGCGGAGAGCACAACGCCGCTGCTGCGCATTGCACAGCGTATGCGTCTGGAGCAGACGCAACTGGAGGGCGTTGCCAAGAAGATGCAGGTATGTAAACTGCTTAACTTGCAACATTTTCAAAAGGACTTTAATATTAACTCTATTGTTGACTTGCAGGTGGAATCGGAGCACTGCATGTTGCTGGCATTGCCTTGTGGTCACGATCATGCGGATGTGTTGCAGCATTCGCGAAATCTGCAGACTGGCTTTATCACCTACTTGCAACAGAAGATGGCCGCAGGCATTGTGAACATTCCAGTGCCGGGCAGCGAACAAGCTGCCTATGTGGTCCACATTTTCCCGGCCTGTGACTTCGCTAACGAGAATCTGGAGCGTGCTGCGCCCGATCTCAAGAATCGTGTTGCCGAATTGGCGCATCTATTGATTGTCATTGCCACCGTCTAACCAGGCGGCGGCTTCAACTAGCTCTACACCAACTACACCAGGAATGTGACATTAAACAATCTCGGCTATAACAACTCCAGTGTTAACTGAGAGGCAACACATGTAAAGTAAACTAAAAACAACAAACAAAAAACCAACCAATAATACAACAACTACAAACTACCAACTACAACAACAACCAACCAACCACAACAACAACAAGCAAAACAAGTTACGCTCTTCTAGTATTTTAAGTAATTTTAAATAGTGATTAAACGAAGAAAGAAAGAAAGTAAAAGTAAAAAATCCAAGTTTAAAAAAAAGCAAAACAAAAGAAAAAAAGCAAACAAGTAAAGAAGTTAAAGAGAAGAAGAAAATGCAAACTTTATTGAATTAAATAAATGCAAGAGATGATTAAGATCACATTTGAAGCCAAGCTCATAAAGTTAAAGATCAAATGATTAATGGCAACAAAAAACACACGATCCAATGTAAATCCGTAACTCTAAAAATTCTTAAACAAAACAGCCACACCTAAACAGAACCTCCCTCCCCCTGTCCCCCTTTTAAGATACATATGTAAAACGTAAACAAACAAAAAAAAGAAACAAAAAAATGAAAATTATCTGTCAAAATTTTGGTTTCTGTAACTTTATCATTATAATAATTGACCCGACTTTTTGAAAGCTTGCAAAGTATCGTTAAGTTTGATCTCAAGAAAGTTTTTATTTTTGCTTAATTTAAAACGAAAATGAAAGAAAACAAAAACAAAACAAAAGGAAATGTGAATGAAAAGCTTAAAAACCTAACTGTTTACTGTACTACTACTACCATACATACATACAATACATACAAGCATACAAGCATACATACATATATACCTACTATCCCCCTAAAGAAGAAAAGCAAACAAAACACGTTTAAGTTTTTGATTGGTGAATAACCCAACACAAACACATACACCAACACCACACACACACACACACACACACACACACATGTATACGTCAGAGTTACTGCTCGCAGTTTACAAAGTTTCAACGCGCTATTTAAGTAGAGAGAGTTTTCACTATTATTTTCCATTTGTTCCTCGGCTCCATGTGGCGCGCAATTGTCGCCGCATTGACCCGAAGAACGCCATGAGCGCCACCTGTCGCCAACTACTGTGTATTAAGAAGCACAATTAGGTTTAAAGATGCGCCCAGAGGCTTTTTTCCTACAATTACAATACATACATACATACATTAGAAACACACATACGCACCTACATATAAATTACATATTAAACATCTATTTAATTATGATAAACAAATACGTTAAGCCAAATATTTTGTAAAGCTAGAGACAAGTTTTTCGTTGCTTTTTCCTCTTTCGCAAATATTGCGTTATTTTTCTGTTCACTTTTTCCACCTGTTTGCTTGATCAATCAAATCAATCACAGTGACTATAACTACTACACCAACAACACCACCACTGCCACAACACTGAACACGCAACTTTTTCAAGCAGACGGTGATTTGCAACACTGCTCTTTTCATTTAACTTGTTTAGTTTTTTTTTCGAGCATGAAACTTTGTAATTTGTGAGTAGTCTGAAAGAGCGTATTTACATATGTAAAAACATTTATACACACACACATATTTTAAGCCTGATGCTGACACATACACACATACAGACACTCAATATACGATACATATACATATATATATATAAATTATAAAAACAAATTAATGAAATGAAATGAAAAACCCTCTGTACACTCCTTAAACTTAAAAACTTAAACGTTTTCACGCCCCACTTGTAAATGATGTGACGAAACTGTAAAATATTTAAATTATTTAGCGTCGAAACAAAAACGGATAATTCATGTACATGTAAATACAGTTTAATTAGTGTTTAGCGCGTATTTAGTTGTATGTTTTAAAACTAAAACTGTACATTATATAACAAGATAAAGATAACGATTATAATGATGATGATGATGTGAGAAGAGTTCTGAATTAAAAAAAAAACTTACAGATTTTGTCAGTAACACAAGAAGATGATGATGAACAGATGAAACGCTATTGTTTTAAGACATTTTTAGTTATTTTTAAGTTAATTAATTGATGAAGAACCCGATTAAATTACACTTATTTCTAAGTGAATTAATAAACAAATTCAATAAACTTTTTCTGTTAAACGATTTGTTTCATTTACGTACTGAACCCCTTTCTATTTTCTTTCCTTTCTCAGTTCAATCAATCAATCACAATAGTTCTTGGCTGATCGTTCAGACAGTCCCAGGTAAACCCCATTAGCGAATTGCAGCCTATATATATATAAACACACACAAGACACACATAAATATATATATAAATATATATAGATGTTAATGTTATATCTGTAATTAAATAAATTCTATACCTATGCATTATGTGTGACAGTTTTTTAATTTGAAATTTTAAAGATGCGACAGTTAAAGTAGCTGCAAAAAGGTTTTGTGAATTTTGTGGGATAAAGAAACCTCTTTTAGAGTTTTAGTCAACAACGATTTGTTCATGTCTTTTTATCTTAGATCAATTTTAAAATGAATTTTTTGTTTATAATTTTATTGGCCTTACACTAAAATTCCAAAATAGACTAGGAGATATACCAAAGTATATTAACCTCGATAAGTGTCACCTGGGCACACTTTGCTTAACATTTGGTATTTTTGTTAGCATCGATACAACGATAGTGTTATCGAAGGGCTTGCATCTCTAACATTATGTGAAATTATTTGCAGTCACACTGGCCGGCTACTAATATCGAACAATTGTTATTACGCACGAAAATAGTAAGTTAAAGTTAGAAAACCGAGAGAATAGTGAATTAAAAGTGAAGCAAGTATACACCAACTGCCCGCCAACATGTCCAACTTGATACAGCAAAGTAAGTGCACGTTGTTTAAGCGTTTTCAATCTTAGCAATCAGAAGGCGAAAACAGCTGTGTTGTGTGTGGTTATACAATTCATTTATTTACGCTGCCTTTGCAGGCTTGCCACTGACATCGGCTCGTTCGCCCTTGCTACAGTTCCTTCGCTACCGTGGCAAGATCAACATACAGCGACCCAAGGAGCCGCATTATGAGCGCGCACGTGTCATCGCCGTCACACAGCCAAAGTACCCAGAGCCTCCCAAGGCCCTGAACTGCTTTCAATCGCGAGCACAGCGCATGGGAACACAGCTGGAGAATCCCTACAATGCGATAGTGGCGCGCGAAGTGCGCAACTGGCTGGATCACTCGCGACTGGTGGCGGTCTTTCACCTGAACTCTATCAATTCGGATGAAATCTTTCGGGTTCGCGTCCAGCTGCATAAACAGAACATGCACTTGAAGTCCTATGGTCGCAAGATCATTGGCCAGGCTGTGACGGGCACAGCGTATGAGGCGATTATGCCGCTGTTTCACTCCAATCACTGCATTGTCTTCTCGCCCAATCAGCAGCAGATTGGAGCACTACTGCGCATCACACGCAAAGTGCCTCAAATGGTTCTGTTGGGCGGCATTGTGGAGAGCAAGCTGCTCAGCCGCAACGAGATGATGGACTTTGGCAAGATGCCCAGTCTGCAGGTGGCGCAGGCGCAGCTGGTGCAGACGTTAAATCAAGCCGCAGGCACTGTGGTGCAACAACTTCAGGCGCATCAATGCAATTTGGTCAAGGTGCTGGACGTGCACGCCAAGGGCACAGAGGAGACACCCGCAACGGAGACGTAACTTGTAAATTTCGTTTTTTTTTTTTAAGAATATAATAACAGCAAATAATATTTGTCTTTCGTACTAAATTAGAATCTTAAACTGCTTGACTATGACTAGATTGCACTTTTCCAACCGGCCCGAATCTTCTGCTGGAATGCTGATGGCGTCAGTGGCCCAGTCGCCTTGTTCTCCCCTCTAGGAGCTGATCGTGGTTGCCATGTGATGCCAGCGTTGTCTGCAGTTGAACGCCAAATTGGCCAATGCCTCAGCCGCGTCCAATTCGTCCTTGTGATGCAGCAACCAACGCTCGCCTCGAGCCGCCGCCGCTGTGGCATCGCTAGTGAACAGCAACTGGTGCTGCACAGGACGTTCCTGCCCGCCACACTTGTGCCTGCCACAATGAAACCGATTGTCGTTAGAACGGATAGAGAAAAGCTGGTGCATGTTTGACTTACCTGTTCATATTCCACTCAATGTGATAGTTGTGCCTGTCTGGCGTGAATCTGGCCGCGCTCTCCAGCCACTTGTTCAGCTGTGCGCCACCATTGCTGCCAGCTCCTCCTCCATTTGGCTGCATGCCACTGTCGCGCAGATACTTCTCCATCATCTGCTGCTTGTACTTGGCCATAGGCAGCCGATCGACGATCTTATTGTGACGCTGATCTGTGTGTGACGCCATGGCAGACTCCACATAGAAATTGGGCTTGTATGGCGATGTCGTTGTGTTACCATTATTGCCATTGCCATCGCTTCCCGTGCTGCGACTGGACAGCTCATCGTCATCCTCATTTTCATCATCATCATCGCCAACACATGGTCGCATGTCCTCCTCCCAAATGCTATCCTCGGATGAGATGCTAAACTGCTCCACATTGCCTCTGGCATTGTGATTGTAGTTCTTGATTAGATGCCCCCATGACTTTTTGGCCTTCTCGCGCTCCGAGTTCTTCAACTTGCGCCGCCAGTTGGCAAACCAATTGCAGATCTGTGTGTACGTCAAACCCGTCTCGCCAGCCAGCTGCTTCTTCTCCTCCCGGCTGGGATAAGGATTCTCGCGTCGTCGTATCAGCCAGTCCTTGAGCATGCGCTTAATGTCCGGCGTAAAGAGTCGCTTCGTGGCTCGCGCCTGATGCAGATCATCCTCTGGTGGCCAAGCGCGTCTAAAGAAACGAGAGATCATAATTGATTTGGGTTACAAGATGATCAGTTTGTATGCAACACTCACCTGCTGTGACGACGATTGCGTTTGGGGCGACACGATTTCTCCATGCTGCAGCGGTGAACTAATTGGTAAGTAAAAATAAAATACACACATTAAATGGAATTTAGTAGATCGTGTGCAGCAGCAACCACCCCTCACAATGTTATTGCTCATCCTAATTAAGCCAATCGGCCGAGAAATACACTCAGATTCATTCGTACGCTGTAAGGCAAATTTCAGTTTCAAAACTTTTTATACGTGGGTGGCGCTATTTTTGTCCCACCAAATGAGGAGAACGCCGAAAAATATTCATGTTTTTTGCTCTGTTGCCGTTGTTTTTACCCGATAAATGAAAAACAATTCGGTTGTCACAAAAAGAGAAAGAGAGAACAGTGGGACAGTAATCGATAGAAAGAGAGAGAGAGAGAGGCTGTGTGTGAGAGAGTGTGGGGGAGGGAGAAGAGATGGCGTTAGATATCGCACGATCAAATGAGCACAATGTAAATTTTGTAAGCATATCAGATGGAAATGAAAAGGGCGAAAAGTCAAAATGTCAACATATCTATGCAGTACAATGTGTTTAACCACCTCAATAATTAACTGCTTACTATAAATAAGTTATTAAATCAAGTAAATTTATGTTATTCATAATAACTGATCATCTTTTGTTTCAAAAAAGTCAGACAGTTAAGTACTTAAAAGCACCTTTCTAAAATTTGAGAAAAATTTACACAAGGATTTATCCCATTGTCCGAATTTTCATTGATAAAACACAATGACCATGTTTTTCCAATATATATGTGGCATGTGTGAATATTATATATACAAACATTTATTTATACCTAAAAATATGTTTACGCTGCTCAGCTAATTTCAAAATCAAGAACACTCATAGCAAATATTTAGTTTGTGACCCTTTTGAAATTGATGCCGATATTTTATGCAGCAACATTTAAATACTTAATAATTGCTGCAATTCATGTTGACACAGAACATTTTTAGTGTTTTGTGCTAACATCTAATTATATAATCCGAACATAACATAGCACAAGAACAAACGACTTGTTTATCGTTATTTAATTCATTTGTGTTTTTTTTTTCTTCTCACAATTGAGAGCTTTCGCTACTCCAATGGCATTTCAAATAACCAGAACTTTTGCCAAATATCTGAATGGCACAGTGGGCCAGACAGAGCTCTTTTTTACCATGGATAATTCATGCACCCACCTGTAAATATTCAGTTTCAGTGTGTAGTGAAAACAGTTTTTCTTTTTATCACACAAGACAAATAAAAAACACGAATGGGACAAAACGTTGCCGATCGATGTACTCGCGAACTGCGAACAGCAAACTGAACGCTATTCCATTTTTCAAAACTGCCAAAGATGTTTTTGAATCGGTCGCTCGTCGTTCCGATATTCCTTCGGCTACAACAATCGGAAATACGAAAACGAAACGTAAACTCGCACTTATCACACGAATGGGGCTCTTTTAATCTATTTACAAAATGCGAGAAAAAATATATGTGCTACATACATAATGTGCCTATTTTCAAATAATCAACGAACGTGACAGTTCCGGCATACACTAATACACTACCTCACTGCAGCCATCTTTAACGATTGGGTGTCATATGCTCACATAAGTAGAGTACACAATGCACAATACTTTCGCTCTCGATCAAATCGTTTGTCGCCTGCTGCTCGGTCGGTGGCCGTGATGCGATTAATTTTAAATTGTGTCGCAAGTTGGATGAGAATCATTTATACAGTCGCAATGTAAATATAAAATGCACAGCGAATAAAAACGAAAATCACCCATTGAATTTGACCGTTACATATTCGAACTGATTGAAAATATACAGCAAATTAAAATATATACTTATTGCTCATCGTATTTAGTGAACAATTTTAACAAAATTCTTGGTTTGATCTATCACTACACATATTTTAAATTCAGTTAATTTATTTATGTATGAAATGTACTTGGATTTAAATTTGTAACATATTAGGTAAATCAGAATTTACCGTGTATTCCAATTGGGAAACGAATGTAATGAAAAAACCAATTGGAAAATTACCTACAGATATGTTTAGATATTTATTATAAATTATATTATGGGCAACTTGTTAACAAAATTCGTTGATGTATTTAGTTCTTAATATTTTTAAATTTTAAATTGTAATTTGAATTGTAAAACGCACTTGCGGCAATTAATCGGTATTTTGTGTTTGCCGCAGGTTGGCAGCTTTGCATTGCAAGTGTGTACACACCCAAATTGGAGAAAATTCAATTGTTTATATCTAGAACGTAATAATTCGCTGAAAATTTTTATTGTTGCGTCGGAAAAAAGAATAAGGGTGATTGCTATGAACGAATCGGTGCGCTACGAGCGCGGCCAGCAGATTCAGCTGGGCGTGCTGACCGAATCCCAAGTGGGCGTTGTTGAATTGCCCCTAAACGGCGGACCGGAGTCTGAGTTGCCCCAGGGAACTGGAAACGTAAGTTAAACTTTTGTTCGCTGTGAAAATGTCTTTGTTCAATGTTGACTCATATATTGCATTTACGTGCAGATATTGTGCACTCACGATGGCGTGTTGCTGAAGAAGGCGACTGCCGAGCACATGACCGAAATGAACACCAGCGGCTCGTTGTCCCTGGTGGAGTACAATCTGCCGAGGCGTCGTCTATATCTGGAATGGCAGCCTAACGATAGCATTATGATTGCCGATGACAGCCAGGATCAGGGCGACTGGGCGCTGGTCGACAGAATATCGGGACGCACTCGCACCACCTCCGAATGCAACGCCTTCAATACGAAGCCCATAGATGTGGTGGGCAGCAATGGGAATGCAGGATTGGCGGGACGCAATCGCATCATGCGCGCCTTGATGGATGACCTGGCTGCGGTTGAGGTGCGCCATCGGGGACAGACATTGCGATTCCTGCGCAAGTCGGACCACGGTCTGCACTGTGAGTTCTTCTTCCAGCACGGCAATGCAGATCTCTTTGTGCGCTCCATGCGCCAGCAGCATTTCATCGAGAGCACCGAGTCGAGTCGCAGCGGCAGCGGCGGCGAAGAGTATGCCATATTGAATACGGAAAACCAGAAGCTAAAGAAAACCTTTGCCGAACTGGACATCGGGGAGATCAAGGCCAGCCAATTGCCAAGGGAGAGCTGGCTGCCCAATAAGCTCGTGGGCTTCCTGGGCACCATACCGGACTATGTGCAACCATCGGCGTTTCAGCGCTCGCCCAAGTCGCGGCCCTGCACTTTGATCCAGGGCGATCGTCAGACATCGCCGGACAACTATCAGTTCATCAAGCTGAGCGGCAGCACGAACAGCGCCTGCTCCTCAAACAGCCAGAGTCGCGGCGAGAGCGCCGACAAATCGCCAGCGGACAGCGAACTGGAGAACTTGAATGCACAGGACGAGAAGATAGTTAACAATTTACCAGCTCGCCAGAGCGTCCATCGCAGTAAGTAGAGAGATTAATCATCAATGTGATGCTTTTACTAATCACATTCTATTCCTTGTAGGTCTGCCTTTGAAGGAGACTCAGTGGTTGTCGTTTCAGACGCCCGATGGCCGGATCTTGGACTCAGAGCATATCAAGGAGCTAATCTTTCGCTGCGGCATTGAGCCGAGTCTGCGTGCCGAGGTTTGGAAGTATTTGCTGAACTATTATAAATGGTCCGACACGCAACTGGAGCGCATCGAGCGGCGCAAGGAAAAGTCTATGGAGTACTACAAAATGAAGGCCCAGTGGCTGGCCATGACTCAGGCGCAGGAGGCAAACTTTAGCGGCTATCGTGATCGCAAGTGCCAAATCGAGAAGGATGTGAAGCGCACAGATCGCACACAGCAATTTTTCGCCGGCGAGGATAATCCCAATCTGGCGCTTCTACAAGGCATACTGATGACCTATGTGATGTACAACTTTGATCTGGGCTATGTGCAAGGCATGTCCGATTTGTTGGCGCCCATCCTGGAGATACAAGTGAACGAGGTGGATGCGTTTTGGTGTTTTGTCGGCTTTATGGACATGGTCTCCACCAACTTTGACATGGATCAAGCTGGCATGAAGACCCAGTTTGCCCAGCTGCGTCGTCTGCTTGAGGTGGCCAATGCGCCACTCTTTAACTACATGTGCGGTCACGATTCGGACAACATGTACTTCTGCTTCCGCTGGCTGCTCGTGTGGTACAAGCGCGAGTTCGACAACGACGATGTGCTCAAGCTATGGGAATGCCTCTGGACACGTTTGCCTTGTGCCAACTTTCATCTGCTCGTCTCTGTGGCCATACTGGATCAGGAGACGAGTGTGATCATCGAACGTCAATACGAATTCACCGATATATTAAAACACATCAACGAATTAACCGGCACCATCGACTTGACGCGCACCCTGGAAACGGCAGAGGCTATTTATCTGCAGCTGAAGGCGTCTGAGGCGCTGCCCAATGACATACGCCACATCATTGGTGAGCCCTTGCTGCCGTCTGCAGCTGGCGAGGCGCCGGCTGACGCAGAGGATGTGGAAACTGCCTATTCAGATGATGGCTTTGACGAGCTGCGAGCTGAGGTGACGCCAGAGGAGAAACGTCGCAATCAGGAGCTGCTTGAGGAGGCATTCGAGCGATCCATGTTCATGAATCACATATAGCTCAATAGGATCTGCCAGGAACTAGGCCAAAAACAAGTAGAATCGAAGCTGAAGCCAACGGCGAAGCATGCGCAAATTATTAAGCTGTAGCAATTAAGACTCAAAGTTTACTATCGTCGCGTTAAGGCGACGTCCCTCAACGCATGGCAGGGGGGCGTGGCTGGTGAAGTGCTTTAAATGCTAACAACACAGACAGATTTATACATTGTATATTATACATATTTGTACTTTTTGTATTTATTGTAAGTTCTATTCCCCATTATCCCATTACCCCATGCAACTTGCCCTTCCAACCCCCATTGGCGTATTCAATCGGTCCCAAAACAAATCTGATAAGAAACTGCGTTTTCAAAAGCGACGCGAACTCGGCGTACGAATCAATTAGAATTATCTTTTGTTTGTCAATTTATCGGAAAACTTGTTTTATCATAATGCTAAAAGCAGCTTTAGTTGCCTCTAATTAAGTTTAACTCAAATACTGTGAATAAATCTATACATAAAAGTGAATAACTGCGTAATATTGAAAATTTGCAATACTCTTTATTTATTTGTAAGATTTAATGAAGGGGTCTATTAGCAAAACTTTTCTGTTTTTTTTTCAGTAAACACGTGGCGCAAGTGATTTTCTGTTCTGCTGCTTGCTGCTGATTTCTGTTCGCCTGTTATTTCGCCTGCTGCTTTAGGACTTTTTAGGCGTTCATGACGGTTTCAATAGGTCAACAACAACAACAAGGTCTCGAGAAATCTCAACTAGGTTCCTTAGAAACTGCTGCGTTGAGCAGCTAAAATACCAGGCGAACATAAAAGACAGCAAGTGGATTAACCTCACGCACAAGAGCAGCTGAGAGCGGTAATCCTCTCACAGAGCAACGAATGAGCACTAATAGTAATGCTCTCTGTTTACTTCCTGCACGTGGCGCAAGTGCAAGTGACTTTCTGTATTGCTGCTTGCTGCTGATTTCTGTTCGCCTGGTATTTCACCTGCTGACCTGGTAGTTTTTATTCGTTCGCGGCAATTGTAAGAGGCCAACAACAACAAATAGAATAACATCATGAATTACAACAACAACTACTGATTGTGAACATGTGTGTGTCCTTTTTCGAAAAAAGAATATATCTCGGTCAAATCTCATCGCATTTTAAAAGGACATATATTGCTGGGATCCCCAAAATTAAATCTACCGATTAGCATCAAAAAAATATGGGACCATCTAAGAACCCAACATTGTAATTTTTTGGTCCGGGATCAAGAGAAAAAGGAAAAATTCACAAATTGTAGGATAACTCGAGAGCTACAGGAGCGATTTCAATAATTTTTGGCACGATATTAGTCCTTGTTAAGAGGCTTCGTTTGATAAAGGACTTGCAAGGATCGGGCAGGATATTACGGAGATATACGCTATTTTCACAATACAAAAAAGTCCTTTGAACTTCGCTGTTTGCAGGATATTTGTCCTCTTTGATGTGCCAATGTGTTTGTATTAATTAGGTGTATCCTGGTGTCAAAGGATATCACGATCGTCCTTCAAATGGATTTTTTTTCAAATTTGTTAAATTTCCATGCCAGCCCCTGCGAAAAATTTAGAATTTTTTTTTCCAAATTTGCTGCTGAAATAAATGGTACGAATAAAAGCAATATTTGTTGTAATTTTGGAAATTTATTTTTCATATATTTATCTTGTTGTTGTTGCTGTAGTTGTGTTGTAATTATCATACTTTAATTAAGATTTATACTTAGCATCTCTAATTTAAATTATTTGCTCTTGTCTGTTGGTGCAACTGTTAATGTTTTTTTTTTTATATATTTTGTTTGTTGTTTCTTGTTTTTGTTGAGTGGATCAAAGTGCAAACAAAATAGTATTTCCATTTGATTTATATAGTTTATGTATTATTCAATATATATATATATATTTATGCTTTTGTTTTTGGGGCCAGTTTTCGCCGTCTAATAATCGCGCCAATTGCATATACATACATAAAAGTATTAATTGATTTAATTAAAAAAAATTCTATTTGCTTTTCTCTTCCAATAAACATTTGTGTGATTTGTTGTTGTTTATATAATTTTGTTTACTGATTAGTTTGTTGGTTGTTGGTTGGTTTTGTTTTACGTTCCAAGTACACAAAAATCATTTCATTTGTTAAAAACATACAAAATACAAATTAAAACTTATGCAATAATATAAATTGTTCACTAATTACATAATTAAAATTAGAAATTAAAAGCGATCTTGACAATGACAATGTCAGTATATTGTATATGTATACATATATATATATATAGAAAAGTATGTATGCATATGTATATATATATATAGATATAGGACTTGCGCGAGTACACAAATATAACATAGGCAGGCAGGACGACAAAAGTGTGCAAAGGATACACGAAAATGGTTCGAAGATTGCTGGGTGCTGTGGTTGTTGCAGGAGGGTTAGACATACACACACAATTAATCATATATATATATGCATAATAAAAATAATAATAAAATATAAGTATTCAAAACAGAAGGAGAGAGAATTCATGATGCGATCCGCCGCGATCTGATGTGATCGAGAACGTTTAAGTGACGCGAGAGTCTTTTAAAGATACTAAAATATGTACAGGTTTTTTTTTAAATTTTCTTTTCGTTTTGCGATTAAGATTAACTCTTGTGAAGGACGACAGCATTGAACCCAATTAATCCTATATATCTATATATGTGTATACATAATAATAGGTGTGTGTTTGTGTTTTTGTGTGAGAGTGTATGTAACTATGTATGTGTGTGGTGTGTCGATCTGAATCTGTTGTAAGTTAGTTTGCTGTTTGTTGAAACATTCTGCTTTTTGCCATTTTGCTTATCGATTACAATAATAATTTGCAATAATTTAAACCGATTACTCTTCTCTGCTTCCTCTCTGCGGGGCAGCGAGTGCAGCAGCCTCTCCTCTTCACTTCTTACTCTTCTCGCTCGCTGCCTCGCTATTACAATTAAATTATAAGCGCTTTTTTAATATATAATATAGGGAACCGTGTGTGGCAGCAACATCAGCCTGCCTGCACCGCATTTAGTTGCAGCAGATGCGGCGTTAACAGGCTGATGCTGCTACCTCTAGATTGGGCTCTCCGTTCAGCTGAGGATCAGATACATTGGCCAGCTGCCTGCTCCTCGCAATGGTTTCTCCCGCTACTTTCTCTCTCTGAGTTCTTTTATGTCAGTGCAGCAGCGAACGTAGTTGCAGCAGTGCTCGACGTTGCAGACACAGAAGAAACCAGAAGGGAGTGCGAGCAGCGAGTCGCCACCACACGAACAGCAGCAGAGGCAGCTTGGCACAGCAGCAATATCTGCATCCTCCTACTCGCTACATACAAATGTATCTATATATAAACGTGCATATATATAGATGCATATAGTATATATACTATATATATAAATATTTATATATGTAATGGGGTTATTTACTTATACTTTACACAACTTTAAGCTTAAGGGATCTACTACTCAATCTAGCGCGAGTTCGCGTACTCCTCGCACCCGCACTCGCTCTCGTTTGTTTGCTTGCACTCGTTCTTCGTCGAGAACTTCTGCTCGCTCTCGTCAGCATGCTCGTGCTTGTGCTCGTCGCTGCACTCGCTCTCGTTCTCGTTCTAGTGCGCGTACTCGTTACATTTAGCCTTGATTTCAATTTGGAGGACGCAGTTTGTGTTGCTCCTCGGTTTGCGCTTCTGGTGCGACGTCTGCCGCTTCCATTGTTCGCCGCCGTTTGTTTCTGCTTTTGGTTCAAGTTCGTCTTCGTCTTCGTCTTCATCGTCGTCTTCATGGACATCTTCTTCTTCTTCTTCTCATTGTTGTTGTTCTGGCCTTGTCTGGTTCGAACGCCCGCCGCTGGGGCGCTATCGTCTGGCTAGGAGCATCGCTTTACTCATTCATTCCGCTCCTCAGACTCGCTGCCCGCCGACAGATTGAGCGTTGCCGCATCCGCCGATTGCCGTGTGTGCCGCGTGGAGCGCAGCTCACGACGCTTTTCCGGCGGCTGCTCCGCCGCCGAGGCGCCACCATGCTCGGTGCCCGAACGTGGTCGCTTCAAACGATTCGAGGAGCGACGATTCTCCTCAGCTGCCGCCGCAGCCGCCGCCGCCGCAGCTGCTGCTGCAACCGACGTGCTGCCACTGCTGGAACCACTCAAGTTGGCCACGGCATTGCCGCCGCCGCCGCCGCTGGCATCCAGATCCTCGACGCTGCCGCCGTGACTGCTGCTCGGCGCCGCTGGCTTCTTCAGTATGGGCTGAATGATCAGCTCGTCGGCCTCCTCGTAGGGTGGCGGCAACTTAGCGGCATCGGCGGCATTCGTGATGGTCAGCGAGATGCGCGACTCGCTGCGCTCGGAGCGTTCGCTGCTGGTGCTCGCTCCACTGCTGATGGGCGGCGCAATCGTGATGGTTGTCTGCGACGGAAGATTGGCGGCAATTGCCGCATTGGAGGCGGCATTCGAGCCGCTGTTCAGCGGCGTCAGCGTCACCTTGTCCTGCTCCGGCGTGGGCGTCGGCGCTGGCGTTGAGCTGCTGCTCGAGGAGCTGACGCCACGCAGACTCTTCTCGATGCTGCTCATGCTGGCGCCCAGATTCAACGGCAATCCCGCTGCCAAGGCGGCCGCAGCCAACTCATCCTTGGTCGGATGCATTTCGCTGCGTTGACGCTTCGATTTGTGCTGCTGCTGCTGCTGCTGCTGTTGTTGCTGCTGCTGCTGCTGTTGCTGCAGTTGCTCGGCATCGAGCGCGGCCGCATAGGCAGCGGCGGCATTGAGACTACTGCTGGCCGAGGATGTGGGTATCAGCGAGATGCCCGATCCCAGGCCTAGCGACTTGGTGTAAAAGTCCATCTGCTGCTTGAACGCGTCCTGTTCGCGCTGTCGCTTCGCCGCCGAGCTGCTGCTGCCGCCCGATGAACTGGAAGCGCCGCCCGTCAAACCAGCCAGGCTGGCCAGTGAGCCGGGTCCGCTGAGTGGCAGCGAACCGCCTGCGGCTGCCATCGCCTGGGCGGCCATCTCGGCGAGCAGCGCCTGCGAGAAGTCACTGGACATGCCGGGTATTTGCGGCAATTGGGCTGCTGCAGCGGCTGCTGCTGCCACCGCCTTCGAGCTCTTGCTGGCCGCCGAGGAACTGGCGCCGCTGTTGGAGCTGCCGCTGGCCGAGCTGGTCGAGGGCATCTTGCCCTGCGAGAAGGCCTGCAGTGCAGCCAGATCCGTGGGCAGCGCTCCGCGTGCCAGACTCTCGAACCACTTTTGTTGCTCCTTCGCCGAGGCCTCATTGGCTGCCGCGGCGGCTGCAGCGCGCTTGCTGGCCGCGCTGGAGCTGCTGCTGGTGTTGCTGTTGGAGCTGCTGGGCGTGGGCAACGGCGGCATGCCCAGCGAGCTCATCAGACGCGTGGCCTGCGCCAGATCCATGCTGCTCATGCGGCTCAGCGACTCGATCAGATGCGGATCGGCGCCGGGCATCAGCAGACTGGACAGCTGCGCCATGTCGGCGGCACTGGGCGTCGCGGAGGCGGACGAGTTGCGTTGGCTGTTGCTCTGGCCGCGACTGCGACTCGAGCTGCTGCTGCTGGATGGCGTCGTCACCGTGCCGCCGCTCATGCTCGCCATGGCGTTCATCAGATTGGCCGCCGAGTTGGCAGCCGCATTGGCGGCGCCGCGCGAACTGCTCGACTTCGAGGACTGCGACTGATGCGACTTCGAGGACTGCGTGGTGCCCGTGAGGGCGGCCGACGACGTGGCCACGCCATTGAGCAGATTATACTGTTGTGCCAGCTGATCGTACGCCGAACTCAAGCCGCTGGAGCCCAGCGAGTACGGGTTGAGCCCGCCCAGACTCATGGGCGGATACAGTATCGACGGGTTGGGGAAGAGGAACGGAAAGCCGGCAGCCAGCTGTGCGGCAGACGCAGCGTTGGCGGCGGCGTTCTTGCCACCGCCGCCGGAGTTGCCGCCGGCACCGCTGTTCACCACCGCAGCGGCGGCTGCAGCTGCGGCCAATTGGGCGGCCTCGTTCTGCTGCTGTTGCTTCTTCTTGTTGGCGGCCGAGGAGGAGGACGAGGCGGAGGCAGAGTTGCCGCCAGCGCTGGACTGCGACTGGCTCTTGCCGGTGCCCGCGCCCGTGCTGCCCGTGAGGCCGCCGAGCGTTGGTCCCGCAGCAGCCATGAGCGCAGCCAGCGACTGGGCATCCATGCCGGCCAGATTGCCCAGGCCTCCCATCCCTGCGAGACTGGCGAACAGATTCATATTGTTGAGATTGCCCAGACCGGGCAGACTGCCCATGCCGGGCATGCCGCCAAACGGCGCCATCGAGAGCAACGGATTCTTGGGGTCGAAGGCGGCCAGCGGATTCTTCGGATCGAATGCCCCGAGTCCGGGCAGATTGGCCAGCAAACTGGGATTGAGACCGGCCAGCGAGCCAAACTGCAGGGCCGCCTGATCCAGGGCCGCTGCCGATTGCGATTGACGCGACGACTTCTTCGAGGAGCCCGAGTTGCCGCCTGCCGGCGATTGAGCTGCGCTCGGCTGCTGTTGCTGCTGCTGGGTGTGACTGCTGGAGGAGGCGTTGCTGGAGTTCGAGGAGGGACGACCGCCATGCGATTTGCTGGCGCCATAGCTACCGCTGTTGTCCATGTTGCTGACGCTGGGTTTGGGCGAGGGCGCCGACATGGGATTCTGCATTTGCTCCAGCCACTTGGGATCCACCTCATAGTTGGGGTTCTCAGTGAGCCTGCAGAAGGAGAATGATTTTCAATTAGTTGTTGACAAAAATAAGCACTTATTTCTAAGTAAACTCTTCAGCTCAAGTTAAAAATGTTTGTATATACTCGATAAAATTGCAAAGTATAGGAAAGACTTAAACTTGAAGTTACTCTTTTTTAACAACAGTCGAATTTACAGTAAAAATTATTACATTTTCCAATTGCAATAAAATCATACACTAAAATCCATAATCGCTATTTTAATTGACATTCTAATTTAATTATTTTTAAAGTTGTTGCTGTCGCTTTAACTGGGACACTAGAAACCTAATAATAAAAAAGTTTCTGATTTGTAAGTGGAAGTAAATATTATGACATATTATTTGTACTTTCGAAAACCCATTGTCTGTAACAATCTCGTAATCGTTATTATATAAGACAATTCTCTATATATTTTGTATTTGATAGGCAACACTTGCTAAATAACCCATATGATCTCTTTTTTCAACACATTGGGAATAGGATAAGATAAAAAGTAAGGGGCACTTACCAGGTCATCAGACGCTTGAGTTGAGGCGCCTTGTTGCCACCGAGACGCTTGCCCGTCTGCTTGTTGATCACCGGAACGGGCTCCTCGCCGGTCAAGCCGAGGGGTCCGCTCATGGATTGCTGCTGTTGTTGTTGCTGTTGCTGCTGCTGTTGTTGCTGCTGCTGTTGCTGTTGCTGTTGTTGCTGCTGCTGCTGTTGTTGCTGCTGCTGCTGTTGCTGCTGTTGTTTCTGCAGCGCTGCCGCCTGCTGCTGAGCGCTGGAGCTGCTGCTCTGCTGTCGATTGCCGCGTCGACTGTTGCCGCTGCTGCTCGCGCCGCTCGCTGCACCGACGTAGTCAATGCTGAGCTGATCGCCGAGCGGGCTGCTCATGTCCGACAGCCATTTGTTGACCTTGTTGACGTCGTGAGGCGCGTTGAACTTGGAGCTGAGCTTCATTGCCTGCTCCATTTCGGCCAGCATGTTTTCGTAGGCCTTGCGCTGCGCTGGCGGCAGATACTGCATCATCTTTTGCTGCTGCTTGAGGAACGATTGCGGATCGCTGGCCATCGTCTGGGCCAGCAGGGCATTGAGACTGTCCTTGCTCGAGAGGCCGCCCATTGTCATGTTTTGCAATGCGCTTAGGCCGCTGCCCGCTGAGCTGCTGCTCGCGCCGCCGCCGCTTCCGCTGCCTTGGCCGCCGCTCTTGGATTCTGTTGGAAACAATGAAGAGATAAAGAGATCATCGTTTAGTGATGCGTTGCGGACAGCTGCCGGTTGGGGGGATTAGAAATGAAAGCGCAGAGACTCAAACTCACTTCCGGGCACTGTCGTGACAGTGATGGTAAAGGGTTTCTGGTTCGACTGCTGCTGGCTGGGCGCCTGCAGATTAGCGGGCGTCACCGACACGCTGGGTGGGATTTGGGGCTTCTTCGAGGACGGCAGCGAGGGATCCGGGAAGGTCTTTTGCTCCTTAGCCGCCGACAGACCCAGCACAATCTCGTCCAGCTTCTTGCGCTTCTTCTCCTTGCCAATCACAGGCTCCTCAATGGTCTGTTGGGTTAAAAGTGGCTCATTAGTTAAGCAATCATTCAATTGTGCTTCTCGTGAACTTACGCAATTGTTCTTCTTCATCAGCTTGTTGAGCGTGTCGTCCAGCTTGCTCTTGCTGCCGCCCATCGTGGGGAAGGCAGAGCTAAGCGCCGCATGCACGCTCGACTTCTTCGAGGGCATGGAAAAGTCCTGCACTTCGCTCAGATCGATGGCTCCAGCGCTGGACGCCGTCTTCAGCATCTCTGTCATGTTCATTTTGGGCAGGCTGCTGTGGAAAAGACCAGAATACGAGTTAGTTACGCTCCCAACTAGTTCCAAGTCGGAGTTTCGTACGCACCTTGAGGACAGGTCCATGGGTGCGCCCATCGAGGGTGGGGGCGTCTTCAAGGCCGGCACAGCGGGCTTATTGAACTGCCCGGAAGACTGGCGTGACAGCGAGGCATGCTGATGCGCTGGCGGCGGTTGCATGCCACTTAGGGCTGCAGACGAGGCTGCCGCAGAGCCGCCACGACGTCCCGACGAACCAGTCAACGCCTCCATGTTGGCAATCTCGCTCTCCCAGTCCTTGGGCGCCACTGCAAGCACAACAAATAGAATGAAGTTAGTAATCTGTAACAATGAGAAGCAGTTTCCTGCAGCACTTACTCGACGAGCTGTTGAGCAGCGCGTGCAATTTGGCGCGCTCCGTCTCCACGTCGATGGCAATGTGTCGCTTGCGCTTCTTGCCCGCATTCGAGACGCCGCCCACGCCGCTGGGCACATTCAATCCCGTCGCGTTCACTCCGCTGGCTCCGCTTGCGCCCGCCGCATTCGCTGCACTCAGCGACATGCCCGGCAACAAGGCGGACAGCGAGGTGGCATTGCCGCCACTGGCTGCAGCCGCCACAGCTGCGGCAACGGCCGCATTGATGCTGTTGGCATCCAGACCCGGCAACGTCGGTGTTGTCGGCATCACTGCGGACGCCTTCTGCACCGACGAGGCCATCACGTTGCTCGCGACAACGTTGCTGGCCGAGTTGACGGCAGCATTGCTGGCCACCTGTTGCATTTGGGAGGCCTGCAGATGTTTGGTGACACCCTGATCCGTGGTGATGGTGATGACGTCGGGCGTCGTCGAGCGACGCTCGATGCTGTTCAGATGCGGTATCGATTCGTGCAGCGCAATGTTGAGATCGGTGGCACCTTTGCAGCCGGCGAAGGCGCTGTAATGCTTGTCCACCGGCCACTTGTTGCTCTCCACACAGCAGACGATGTGGGCGATGCGACGCTCGAGCGCAAAGTCCTTGAACCAACGAATCATGCACATCTCCAGCTTGGGCTTCTCCAGCTTCTGCTGTTTGACAGCTGCTGGCTGTATGACCTCGAGGTCGGGGAAGCGCGCTTTCAGTTCGGCCGCCTGCTTCTTGCACTCCTCCTCGACGGCTTTTTCCTTCTCCTTCATCACTTCGTCGTCGTCGGGATCGGTGGGTGCGGCAACCAGATCGAGTATCTCCTGCTCACTGGGCTGCTTCTCAGCGGTGAGAGCAGTCTTCTCTTCGGCAGCGGGCTTGTCGTCTTCGGTCAGATCTGTGATTTCGTCGACAACTTCCGGCTTCTTGGCCTCGACAATTTCGGGGGCGGGAGTTGCCGCCTTCTCGGGCTCTGCGGCAGATTCTTTGACTGCCTCAACAGCGGCGGTTGCTTCGCCGGCTGCTTCGGCCTTGACGGGAGTTATTTCCTCCTTTTCAGCGCTCGCCTCGACAGTTTCTTTGTCTTCCGACTCTGTCGTCTTCTCGACGCTTGTTTCGGTTTCCATTTTGGTTTCATCCGTCTGCTCGGTGGATTTCTTCTCCTCCTCCACTGCCGGCTCCTCTTCAGCATCTGCTTTCGTTGCTGCAGGTTTCTCGCTTTCGGTTGTGCTTGGGGTTTCTCCCTCAGCTGTCACAGCCTCCTTCTCGTTGCCATTCTCCGCAATGGGTTCGTCCACCTCCATTTTCTCCTCGCTGTCTTTAGACTTAACTTCGGCGACTTCGTCGTCGACCTTCTCAGCGGGCAATTCCTTGGTGGTTTCACTGCTCAGCTTCTCCTCGCTAGACGCTTCTTTTTCTGCACCCTCCTCAACGGACACTGCAGTTTCTGCTGCCTCCTCGCCTTTCTCAGCCACCTTGCTCTTCTCCTGCTCAGTGCTGGATTCTTCTGTCTCGGATTTGGCGTTATCCGCGTTCTGCTCTGGCTTGACTTCAGCCTTCACTGGCGATTCCTTCTTGATGACGCTCTCCTTCGTGAGCAGCTCGTCATCCAGATCGATGACTTCGTGCTTCACTGCAGCAGCCGCAGCTGCAGCCTTTTCGGCTTTCTCCGCTGCGGCTGCTTTCTCTGCAGCAGCCGTCGCTGCGGCCGCCGCCTTTTCGGCTTCCGCGTTGAAGGCCTCGAGTTTGATGGTGCGCTGCAGTTGCGCCTCGAGTTCGCGTATGAAACGCTTCTCCGACTCGGAGAAACTGAAGTTGGGGTCGTTAAAGATAAAGGTCTCGGAGCGATATAAACCATGCTTCAGCACGGCAGCAATCAATTCCTTGTCGTGGCGTCCCGGCTCCCACCAGTCTGGTGTGTCTGCGTTCATGGCGCAGTGCTTCAGACGCTCCTCGAGCTGTGGATTGCGCGCCACTTCCCGGAGCTTGGCCAGCAGCTCAAGGCGATCGAGTATGAGCTTGGCATGCTCCTTCTCCACCTCCTCGATGATGCCCTCCAAGCCACGCTCGTTCTCGGCGAGCTTCAGACCCGCCTGGCGTCGGCACATGGCCACGAAGACTTTGTGGTAATCACTGAGTGTCTCGTCGCTCTTGCGCTCCAGATGCGCCATCTGCTTAAACTTCGTCCAGTCGGGAGTCTGTTGTGTGCTGTTGCTGTTGTTGTTGTTGGTGCCCATGGGCGTCGTCAGCTGCATATCGACGCCATAGCCGGTGAGCACGCGCAGAAACTCATATTCTTCGCGGCGATTCCACTTTTTGGGTATCAGCTGCAGACGTTGTGACTCCCGCTCCTTGGCCGCCAGTTCCATCTTGCCCTGGCGCTCCATTTTCTGTAAAATGCGAAAGCGAATTGATTGCATAAGTCGAAGCACTCAAATAATAAATAAATTGTTATCTGCAATATTTAAATATTGCCTATTATTAACTTATAACATTTTAAAGTAAATTACAACATTGTCTGAAATAAAAACAAAAACTAAAATCCAAAGTGTTATGTGTAGTTGTTGTGTAAGGGATTTAGATTGGGGTTAATAATATTTATACTGTTTGTATTTCGCGTAATGTGATTCACGATTGCTTCTTATCGCAGTGCTTATATTAGTATCTAGTAAATTGCTTATTTCGCCATAGAAAACGGGGAAAGGTTAGGAAGTCAGATAGGTATTATTTCAAATAAGATAAGCTTAATATTAATATTTACAAACAATTTATTTTTTAATACATATCTATCATTAATATGAAAATTTGGTTTATGAAATATTTATTACATTATTAAATAAATAAATAATATGGTAATTAAATAGCTTGTATCACATCAAGTGTCAAGTAAAAAAGTTTGTAGCATTTTTCACGATACGTCCGATATAAATCCACCTGCTTTTTAATTTTGTATTCGAAAAACTGTTTTTTATCACATTCTCGGCTAGCATAGTTTGATGCAACTAATAAATGGCGTATTTCACAAGCTTGCAAATCGTTTACAACAATTTTATTACAACCCTGGTTGTAATAATAACCATAGCTAATCAAATTTAATCTTCCCCATCGCATCTTTTTCATAAATATTTTTCTCATTTGGATTTTAGTGACTCACATCGATTCTTTGTAGTGAGTGGCTTGTTAATAGATTAAAGAGACATCATCAGACTTGAAGTATAATCTTGGCTACTTTACAATCGTTACCCATTCATGACATACACCGAAGGCATGGGGCGATAAGATAAGACCAGAGGTCTGGTCTCTCTCTCTTCTACAATAACTAATAATAAATAATACTACGCAGCTCAAAACTTACAGAGCTGTACATAAGAATCATATTATATCTGTATGTACATGCATATACATATGCTGTTTTATTTGATTACCGAAAAATCGAGAATCGAAAAGGCAAAATGTGGAACGCAACGCAAAATTCATTACAAATATTTGCACAATTTGTTGCGAGAGAGTGAAGAGAAGAGAAATTAAAAGCAACGGCCCCTTAAACATCAACATCATAGACGGGATGCATATCAGGGGTGGGTGCTGCTTTTAGTAGGGGGTTAGTTGGTGGTCTCTGTCAGTCTATCAGTCTGTCCTCCTGCTTTCCTGGTTTCCTGCCTGCCTGCCCGCCTGCCCGCCTTTTGAATTACAATTTTTGCGAAAAGTACAAAATGCGAATGGCGAGCGCAAAGCAAAAGGGGCAAAACTCAGAGAGACAATGGCGACGACGACGACTAAATACGAGCGAGAGCCGCCTGAAACTGTGAAACTGGAAATACAATAAAATCATAATAATAAAAGTAAAAAATCCATTTTACACCCCTAATAACGTGACGAGACGAGACGCGAAGCGACGCGTAGAAGAGTATCAAAGAGGGCAAATGGCAGCGCGACAATGAGCACAAGCCGAAGAGGGCAGCCCCAACCCCCACATTGGCAGTCCCAATGCCGGAGACAAACAAATGAATCCTGCGAGACCAATTGCACGGTACAGCGAAAGCAGAAGCTCTCTGCAAACACACACACACACACACAGATTGTGTGCCTCCCAGTCCCCCCCCCCGTCGTTTTGTAGTTAGTTATGATAATAATAATAATAATAATGGTGGGCAGTGCGGGTGGCAACTAGTCGGTACTTCTCAGCAACAGCGTTGCCAGGTGGTTGCAAAAATCATCATACACACACTTGCGCAATTGTATTTGTGATTGTGAATGTGAATGTGAAAGCAAATCAAAACAACAACAAAACTAACTGCAAGCAAGCAAACACTGTCAAGTCAAGTGCTGCCTTTGGGGGCTGGTGCTGCTGCTGCTGCTGCTGCTCTCTAGCTAGCTAGCTAGCAGTTGGCAGCACTGGTGGCTTTGCCCTCAAGGATGCCAATTGGCGCAGGTTGGCAGCGCTGCTGCGGCGTGTGTACTTCGTGTACTTCTTTCTGTGCGATGTGAGGATAACGGCTTTTGATATACAAATTCCAAACAAGCAAACGATATCCAAAAACAAAAACAAACGACGACAAAGCGAGCCAAAGATAAAGAGCGAACAACGACGATTGAACGACGAACGACCTCTTACACCACTTCCCCCTCCTCCTCCACACTCTCTACCAACTATTATCTTTCTCTCTCTCGCGCGCGCTCAAGACACGCGACGCCTTCGGCCCATTGGCAGCGCCCTCTTCGTGCATTTTGCACGATACAAACAACAACAGCGATACAAGTGCGAGCGATTGATTATGATTATTAGTAAGTAGCAAAGCAGGCTGTCCAAATGGAATGGAATGGAATGGAAATGGGGTAGAAGACCAGGCGGCGGAAAAACGAATTTAAATGAGCGCTCGCTCACACACACAGATACACAGAGTCACACAAACAGTGAGACAACTGGTTACCGTGTAGATTTGTTTGTTTGCTTGCATGAGTGTGCGTGTGAGAGAGTCGCCGTCGAGTAAAGTGAGTGAGTGAGTAAGTTACACATGCTTTGCCTTCGCTTCTTTTGCCGTGTAAGTGGCTACGTTCGTAGTACATGTGAAATCTATAGGCATAAATTTATTGTTTTGTATTTCGCTTCGACTTGACTTGCTGCTGGTTGGTTGCCTGCCACTCTGTAACTGCCTCGCCCCTCTTTCACCTCTTCTACCTCGTGTGGTTATTGCTTTGAAGTTCTGTTGTGTTGCGTTGGGAGATGTTACTTTTATTTCTACCTCTTGCTCTGTCTTTCTTTTCGCTGCATTCACATTCGTCGTCGCATTTGCCTTCATTTTAATTAAGTT
The DNA here is from genome assembly GCA_963583835.1 of Drosophila immigrans. NCBI lineage: Eukaryota > Metazoa > Arthropoda > Insecta > Diptera > Drosophilidae > Drosophila > Drosophila immigrans. Next base: position 26,015,425 of record OY757143.1, on the reverse strand, counting down.
TTGCAAATTCTCGATACAACATAAATTGTCATTGTCATTTCAGTTCAGTTCTGTTCAGTTTAGTTTAGTTGATGTTACCGTTCCGATTGTTTACCTCCAAATAAATGCCATTGCTCATAGAGGGCGCCACAGTTGCGGCTGCTGCTGCTGCTGCGGCGGCGGCGGCTGTTGATGATTTATTGAGATGCTCGCAGAATGCTGAGAAGCTGCTAAAATCCATGGGTTTAATAACCTCCATTTTGTTGCTCGTCGATTTTTAGGCACACACAACACAAACTATAATCGAGCTAACGTCGATTTGGGGATATGCAATTTACAATGCATATGTTACACTTGATAGATATCACAAAAATACATAGATTGGAAGTGGATTTCGATTGCCGCATTATTGATTTTAATTAAGCACTAATTATCATTCATTGCGACGACTGCGACAGCGACACATTTTGCCATTTGCACGTTGCTTGTTGTTGTTGTTGACGATGTTGTTGTTGTTGCTGTTGTTGTCGTGTTTCGTCAACGACGTCTGCACTCGCCACACTCACAGCTCGCACTCGACTCGTCTCGTCTCGTCGTCTACTTTGCCTCAGCAATTACATTTTTCCATTCGTTTGATTATTATTATTTCTTGCACACTCACACACACACACACACGCTGACACTAACAAACATGCTACATATGCATATGGGCGATAGAGGGAGACGACATGCATAGAGAGAGACGGGTCGCGCCGATACCGATACCGATACCAATACCGATACCGATAGCAATGCCGATACGATGTTTGGATATGGATGCGTTTGCTGCTCAAGCACTTGGACTTTTTACAACTTTACACCGCGGCGCTCAAACAAATAATGAGCGAGCGCATTGCGGACTAAATACAAGAAACACTCCTCACACACACACACACACACAAACGCACACACAGGCAACAAACTCATGCATGTATACAGTGAGAAACACAGTCGAGACCACAACGGGGACGCATACGCGCGCACGGAAGCAGCGACGACGACGACGACAGCGGCAGAGCGGCACTAGCAGCTAAAATCGAATGCGAATCAGCCAGCAACAGCAACACTGCGACAGCGACAGCGACGAACACACAGAACACGGGGGAGAGGTCGTCGTCAGCAAAGCAACTACTATTGAGCGAGGGAGCAAAGCAGAGCCATAGCCACATCCATAGCTATAGCTAAAATATAGCTATAGCCATAGCCAGAGCCAGAGCCAGAGCAGAGCAGAAAAACCAAACCAAACCAAACGAAACCAAACAATCGTGAGATTAAGCCAAACGCCGTTTTGGGTGAATGTGAATATGAATGAGATGGGCACAAGCAAAGCAAAGGCAGCACAGGCAGGCAGCAGCAGCAGCAGCAGGCAGGCAGGCAGGCAGAAAGGCAGTCACAGCCTGTCCTCAGAGGTGAATGAGCGGCGCAAAGAAGGCATGGCAAACCGAGCCGAGCCAAGCCAAGCCAAGCAAAGCGTCACTTGCAGTGCCAAAGCAACCAAAAACTGAGAGCGAGAGCGAGAAAGACAATGAGAGCGCAATGCGATGCGAGAGCGAAGCCAGCGAGAGCGAATGAGAGCACATATTATATTGAGTCTGAGTCTGAGTGTAAGTGTGAGTGTGTGCTTGTGTGTGTGCGAGGAGTGTGTTGTGTGTGCTGTGCACTGGATGGACGAGTTGACGAAGAAGAAGAATGAGAATGAGGAGGCAGCAGCGCGCACATTGTGTCAACTGTGTGTAATGTAAGCAAAAGCAGAAGGCAACGGCAAAGGCAGGCAGGCTCTACACACACACACACTGTCATACTCATACGCACACTCTTTCGCCGCTGTATATTCATGCGAGTGCGAGGGAGGCAGGACAGGGGGATACATGACATGCACGGCAAAAAAGCCAAGCAATGAAACAAATGTACCACAAAAACTGTTGACGACAAGGCGGCATAAGCAGCAGCGACACCGACAGCGACTGCGACGACGACTGCGACTGCGACATGGCGTAAAAGGGATAACATAAAATAATAGCCAGCCATGCGCTTAGAGGCTAGAGCCCTGAGAAATGGATTAAAATTCAGGTATAAAATGTGAACACACACACACACACACACACACACACAAAACACATGTAGGATAGAGACGAGAGAGGAAGAGAATTTGTCTTTTATGCGAAAGGACAATGGGGGCATAGTGGACAACACAAAAGAGCTCAGCAGGGCAAGTTCTTGACCATTATTATTATTATTAGAGCACGCCAAATGATTGTTTAATTAATGCGACCTTTGACTACAACAAATCTACATCAAGAGCATGTAAAAGCAATGTACGTATGTATGTATGTAGATATGTGTGTTTGCATATGTGTACGTAATGCGCAAGTAAATGCGAAAGATAGAAAATGCAGTAAAGTGCGATAAGCACGTAGCAGCGTCGCTGTATAAAAACGAGATTATTAATCAATCTGCTAAGATACAGATACAGATACAGATACAGATACAATGAACAATCCCACCAACCACCAATACTAACAGCAAACCAATACCATCAACCACAACAGCAGCAGCAGCACAACAAAAGCAAGCTGCCAATCGACGGCGACAGCGACACATCTTCAGCAAATGCATATGACCAAACACTTACACACACACACACACATTCAAATGATCGGTTGCCGAGAGAGAGAGAGAGAGAGAGAGAGCGCAAGCAAATGCAACTGCACGTGAGAGGTTACGACTGCGCTAGTGTGCGTGCATGCACACTGATACACATGCTGTGTGCATGTGTGACGATTCTCCTATGCATGTCTGCTCGTAAATTTGACTAAAGCGTAACGCAAAACTAAATCAAAAGGCAGGTAGACAACAGCAACAACAAAAACAGCGGCTCATTTAAGACACGTAGCTTCCCCATACATTCATTGTCTGCCTGTGTGAGTGTGTGTGCACTTCATATATTGATGAAGTGACCATCGCACACTGGGAAGGTTTCGTAAATGATACGAATTGTTTATGGATGGATGACAGGTGTGAAACGAATGCGCCGACGCGGCGACGGCAGCAGCTGCCACAAGATGCAACACGTGAGACGCAACGCACGCGCACAGTGCTCCAAAAACGTGTTCAACGGCAACGACTTGCATAACACTCTCTGCCAAATGGTAATTGCACCACGGTGCCATGCAAAAATGCAATACTCGGACAACCAAATGCTAATAAAATAATAAATCGAATAGCGGTCAGCCAGCCAGCCAGCCATGTGAGCATCCAAGCAAATCGCCGAGACCCCAAAGATGGCGCAAAAAGAATGCCAAACACACTCACGCACACATTGAAAGCGACTCTCTCACACACACACGCATGCTTGCACACACACACACTTAGGTAAGCTAAGTCTATGCCTGGCAGTGTTCTAAATTCACGTTGCACAAATGCAGAAAGGGAACACAAAAAAGTAATAGAGCTACAGTTGAGTGAGCTCTGCTGTTTGATACCCGCTTTCCAATATTTAGAGATGGACAATTAATAAATAAATACCTTTTTAGACCTGTTCTCTTTTCGAAAAAAGACAAAAAGCTCTATTAGGTTTCTCGAAATCAAAATTTGATTAGTAGACAACAAATAAATCATTTCCGACCCCATAAAGTAAATATACAAATTTATATACATAATTTGCAATAAAAATTAAATTGGAATATACAATTTATCCATTTTTTGTAGTGTAATGAACACAGTCTTGAATGTGTATCTCGTTTTGGTTGTCACCAAATTATAATACCCCTCTAAGTGGAAGGAAGCGAATATACAAATTCTTTAAGGCTGCTGCAAGTAGAGAAAAGCGAATAGTAGAGCAAAAGCAAAAGGAGCAGCAACTACAGCAACAAAAACAACGAACACAAGAACAACTATAACGATGAGCTCAAATGAGCACAATTAGGCTTTGGCTTTATTGACGCGCCGCGGGCGAAAAAGAAACGACAGGAAAGAGAACGGGAACGAAACGGAACAGGTCACCACAGCCAGCCAGCCAGCCAGCCAGCCAAGTCACATATAGATTCGGCATCGCCATCGCCATCGTCATCGCCGTCGCGTCTCGCGCTCAACGAGCAGAGCTTGCCCCGTGAGAGCCGAGAAGGCAACAGCGACAGGGACAGCGACACACCGCATTGAGAGCGGCTGCTTGGCTTTTGGGTGGGCGCTTCAAGCAAAAAAATTAAACATTGGATAAATCCAGCAAAATGTAAAATTACAAACTCACATACACCTATATATGTAGATACAGATACACAACACTCATGGAAAACTAATACACACACACACATACACACAAGTACAGCCAGCAATAACAACAACGACAACCACCCGTTACCGATACCCAATATGCCCAACAACAACGTCTAGTCGGAGACCAACGCCAACGCCGCAGTCGCCACCGTCGCGGCAACAATCATCGTCACCAAAGAAGAACTTCGTCAATACAACAACAGCAGCAACAGCAGAAACAACAACAACTACAACAACATGGCGCACATTTGCCATAATGCGGCTTTGGCTTTGCGCTTTGCCTGTGTGACCGTTTTGCTTGCTCTTCTTGCTTCTGCTGCTGCTGCTGCGTCGACTTCGACTGCGCTGCTAGTTGTTGTTGTTGTTGCTGCTGCTGCTGCTGCTGGCTCGCTTGATTGATGGCGCTGGGGTTCGCTTTGCCTTTTGATAATGGCGTCGACATGGTTGCTACAGTAAAATGCGCGTCAGGTTGTACAATTGACTTCCATCTCCGCCAGTCGGCATCTCATAATTTGACCCAAGCGCATAAAGCGGCCAACATGGCGGTGGCTTCACTGTGCTTTGCGCCTTCTCCCGCTTCTTTTTGTTTGTGGGGATAGGTGGCAACAGCGACAACAACAACAACCATTTTGGGGAGGCTGCCGCTGTTGCTGAGTGTGCAAAGTGGTTTGACATTTTCTCGTTGGCTCGTTTTAGCTGCTCATTCGCGGGCCAGCGCTGAGCAGAGCAGAGCAGAGCAGAGCAAGAGCATCTCGTGTGCACCACATTTCGGGGCGAAGTCAGTTCGGCAGATACGACGACGAGTCGCCAGCATACTCAACTCTATGTGTATTTATTTTATTTTGCATAAATTAAGCATAAGTGTGTTTGTATTTGTGTTTTTGCCCCGTGTCGCTGTCGCTGTCGTTGTCGCTCTCGCCTCGTTTTGTCGTTCGTCTCGTTTTGTCATCGTTGCTTTTGTTTTCAAACATTCGGAAGTACACACACACACACATATAGACAGTTGCACACTCGCCAGGCAATGGCTTCCACCACCGCCATCGCCACCTCACACTGTGGGTGTAACTTATTTTATTTATTTATCTTTTTTGTTTTTCGTCTTTTTCACTCGCCAGATTCCCTCTTTTTGGCTTTTCACCCACTCCCAACTCCATCACTCCACCACCTCGAGCGAAACGAGTTGGGAGTTTATCGATACATATCGAAAATGGAAGAGCGGAAAAAAGGGACAAGAACATCAGACAATGGGCAAATAAGCCAGAAGCATTATATCAAGATTAACTCGGTTTGCTTTGTCGCATTTGACTCAATTAGCACTTGAATTTTAAGGGTTGCAACTGGAAAATTTGCCAAACCGGTTTCGGATCTTTAGCCTTGACACCCTTATTAAATGATCAACTCACACCCCCTCTTAGCGGCTTATAAAGTTGGGAGAAGGGAAACAAACGAAAGAGTTGATCAGCTAAATTATTTCGAATATTTTTAAAGCAGCTCTGCAGATATTTGGGCAGCATAAAAAATTAGAAAATGTATAATCCATATTTTCGCAACTCCTATTTTAAAATAAAATTGCTTAAGATTTGCCTGTTAAATCGTATATAGCTTAAGTTCAAGCCTTGACACCCTTATTAAATTATTAACTTGAAGGTCAGAGATATTATTTTGATCATAAATCATATCTTTTCAAATAAAATCGCTAAACATTTTCCTAATTGCTTGTTAAGTCGTATACGGTTTAAGATAATAAATAATATGTAGTAAAAACATATGTATAATACTGAAATAAACATAATAATTATAGATTTCAAGTTCAAATACTTAGTTAGGAGCATGCAGGTTAGTATGCAATTTGTACACTTTATATAGGGGGTTAGTTCTCAACGCAACTTTTGTGGTAATAAATGTGTGGTAAGTTATTGTCAGTGTTGGGCGGGGGGGTTTGAGTGGTTTGTTGTGGGTTGTTGGGTGGTCATGGTCTATTAACGCCATCGGCGTCGACTCGAGGGTGTGTTAAGTTCTGCTTATTGTTTTGCCGAATAGTTAAGTTTTGTGGGGGGTTTGAGGGGTATAACTTTGGGTAGTTGTGGGAGGGTTATGTTTTTTGGATAGTGTTGTATTGTTTTTTTTTTTTTAATGCATATTATAGAGATAGAGTTTGTACTCATCACATTGTTGTTGTAGATAGTCGGGGCGATTCACGTACATTGTTCATACTGACCAAATACATGGCCAGTTTGTTGATGTCCAAATTGGCCAATTGACTGACGTCGGTGGTGTTGAGGATGCTCAGCATTAGGCTAATATCGGCAGCCGTGGGCATCGCTGGCACCGTTGATCCGCTGACAGATTGCTGTTGCTGCTGCTGTTGTTGCTGCTGCTGTTGATGCTGGCTCAATCCGTGTTGCATGGAGGATGCGGCACCTGTGGCCGCTGCGGCGGCGGCTGCCGAGGTGCTGGCACCTTGCGATTGCATCAGCGCCTGCAGGCTGCGGTTGCTCGAGTCGAGTTGCTGCTGCAGTTGGCTAACCGATCCGGCGCCGCTGCTGCCGCCTTGGGTCGACACATTGCCGACGCCGACATTGCCAACATTGCCGCCAGCGCCCTGCATCTGCATTTGCATGGACTGCAGGGTCGGTGTGGTGGGCACCGACAGCGGCGGCGTCGATGAGACCAGCGCCTGTAGCTGTTGGGATTCAGAGAGAGTGGGAGGATTTTGGGTGGTTTGTTGTTGTGGTAAGAACTCGGTTAGAACAGCACATTTAACAGCATGACAGATTGAGTGAGTGGGTGAGAGAGAGAGAGAAAGCGAGTGTGTGTGAGAGAGAAAGAGAGAGCGATGGGTATCCATATGGATATAGACAGACAATTGCTTCGGCATTTGCTTTGGGGTCTTTCCTGAGTCTTTCGCAGGTAGTTTTGTTAATCAGCTGTTGGTTTGTCCTTCGGTTCTGTCCTTACTCTTCAGTCAGTAGTCATCAGTTGTCCGCGGTCGGATTTCTACTTTTACTACATGTACATTATCTAAGCCAAGTAGTTAACTACGGCCAACAGCTAAGCAACAAAACTACATACTCTACAAATTTCGAAAAGGTTCAACACCTTTTAAATCGTTTTTTTTTTTTTTTTTTTTGTGAATTTAGTTAGTGTTATGTTCAAAATACAAAACAATAAGGACAATCAAAAACAAAGTGTGTAATGACAAAGTTTGGGGTGCCTGCAAGAATGGTGGAAAATATCTATCGATCACTTGATCATAAGAGAGACTATCGATATAGGCGTAAGAACACACCTAGAGAAATCGGCTATTGGTTTGTCATTAAATATTGGTCAAAAGAATTGTACATTTTCTTGAATTTTCAAAACAGTTTCCATCATTCTTGCTGGGATATTTCTTGGGTGTGCAAGGGTGTGATATACAAAAAACGACAACAGCCAAATTCCCAGGGATAATTGAGCTGTCCTAACCAACCCAAAATTGGAATAGTTGATCGAGAATCGATGCTGATATAGGCATATGTAATGTATGTACAATATAGGGAGAGCGTTGTAATTGGATGTTGTGAATGGAATGGAATGGAATGGGATGGGAGGTTGGTGCAGATAGATGTTGTGATGGCACTCGGCACTTACCTTGGCCTTTTGCTGTTGCTTGAGCTCCTCCTTCTTGTAGTTGCGTTGATAGGCGGTAATGACACGCCGCAGTCGTGTGTTCAAATCCTGCATCGAAGGCCAGAGAGTGGCATCCTCGACCGCCACCAGAGTGGGTGGATAGCTGCCCGCAACGGACTCTTCCTCGTCCAAGCCTAAATTTGAGTTGGAGTTAGCATTTTCGCAGTTTTGACCCGTCGACGACTCCCCGCTCCCCGCAGGGGTCGTTGCAGTCGCCGTTGCAGTTGTTGTTGTGGTGGATGATGGATTGGTAATAATGGTGGTAATAGTAGTAGTAGTAGTGGTGGTGGTGGTGGTGGTTGGTTTGATGTTTGTGGTGGTGGTGGTGGCGTTGTTAGTGCATGAGTCTGAGCCGGTCTCGACCGGAGCAATGGCAGCGGCATCATCGGCTTCGCCATCAGCTGGCGCAGCGGCCTTGGGCGTTTGGGCTTTACTCGTAGCCTCATCCATTTCAGTGTCCAATGCGCTTGTTGTTGCGGTTGTTGTGGTTGACGGCGAACCGGACGCGGACGCGACACTAGCTGCCGCAGACGCCTCAACAGTTGCCGCATCGGCAGCGCCTCCGCCAGGCGTTGAGCTCGACGAGTCGGCATCAACGACAGCTTCGGCATTGGCTTCGCTGAGATTCGCGGGGGCGTCTGCATCGACGCCGGCAGCAGCTAATGCCTCGTTGGCAGGCGGCTGTTCGTCGTCTTTCACTTTTTCGTTTTCATTTTGCTTATCAGTTTCTTTAGCATTTTCCTGATCAATTTTAGCATTATCTTTTTCTGGATTTTGTGCCGATTCGTTTAGCGCTTCATTGCCAGCTGACGCTGCTTGGGCGTCCGCCTCGACGGCGCTGCCATTGCCCTCGCCCGTGACGGCTTCCTCGTTGGCTTTTTGATTTTGATTTGGATTTTGATTTGAATTTGAATTTTTGCCTTTGGCGGCGCCGCTGATTTCGCTCTTTTCGCTCTTACCCGACGAACTGGGACGCTCTGGATCAAGCGAATCCTTGTTGTCGCCCGCAGTTAGCTTGGTGGAATCCGAGTCTTTTGTGGTTGTGGTGCCATCGTCGTCCACCTCATCGCCGTCATCGTGCTTGGAATTTGCATCGTCCTCATTTCTGCAAATCCAACAAAACAACAACAAAAAGAAAAAACAATATGCGTTAGTTCTCTTTCTGCGCTAAAAGGCAACTTGACAATGACAACGGGGTCAAATGGACATCTCATCACATGCCGGGAACAACAACACCAACAATGTTGTGTTTACACTGAGCAAAAGTTGATACACACATATTTATGGGAGGCAGAGCTAATGGATCCAAGCAAATGCATGTTCAGTGTGACCGTTGTAGGCAATTTTGAATAGTTATTTGTAATAAACATTATAGATTAAATATAAGCAGACAATCGGACAACAGACTTCACTTGAAATAAATAATTTTCCACTCTGTAAACCTTTACTAGTTAAATATTTAAAAATATCAAGGATATCATTCATCAGCTTTTTCCCTTAAAATATCCGGTCACACTGCACTTGTCTAGATGTGATGTTAATAGTATAAATGCTATAAATGTAAAATGTATGTTCAAATTAAGAAATCTCCCATTTCCTGGTGCTCCCTTGGCTACTTTTGGCCATTTGTGGACAGCGACTGGTCTCATTAAATATTTATAGATGTTTTTTTACTTATTAGGTTAGTACTTGTGGCTTATGTGGTATTACGAGATGGCAAATGGTTTAACCTAAATACTTGGCTATAGCTAAAAATGGATGAGGGACAGGGAGAGGAAATGTGGGAGATGGGAATGATGAGGGTCATTTGTGTTACAATTTTGTTTCATATGATTGGGGGGAGGGGCAAACTTACATCGGCAAATTCGTGACGGCTAAATCGTCACCGGCACCGGCGCCCACGTGAGTGACAAAGCACAGGTTAGGATCGGCGCGCATTTGACGGTACATTTCACAGCCATGCTTGTAGGTTCCAACCAATAGACTCTTATCACAACAAATGGGATTCCACCATGAGGATGGCACTTGATCGGGCGTTGGCGGCGGGCGAATGGGGAGCTCGCTACATGATATACACACATATATATATATATTTATTCAGAGAAAGAGAGATTATATGGATGAAAGAGAGGGAAGAAGATTGAGAATGAGTTTTCTTTCAATAAGAACACAAATTTATTTGTTGCTGATTTTTCATTCAACAAATTCTATGCATTGTTTTTGTTTGAAATAAAAAATGGTTGAAAATTAAAAGAAAAGCATAAATAAAAAATTGTAAATAATAATAAAAAACAAATCATAAAATTCGTATTGTTCTTGTGTTTGTTTGTTGTTAATTGCCAATTTGTGCTACGGTTTTACAGATATTACACAAAACTACCAATGCAACTGAAAAATATTATGTTAAGAAAATATATATTTGGTTAAACTCGAAGATCGGATATCAAGAATTTTGAATTTGGAAAACGTTTTTCTTCTCCTGGTTTTTTTAATGTTTTTTTTTTCTGTGTTGTGTTTTAAATTTCGGTCGATCGAAGATGAATGGAATGATTGATAATTTGAGGACATGATTATCAAATCGATTTCCCTATTCGCCTATTCGCTGCTGATGGGCGTTTGTTTTATGGTGGGCGTGGCGAGGCGTGGCGGGGCGATCGTGCGTGCGTGCGAGCGAGCGAACGAAGTAGCGAGCGAGATGGGTGTGGATAGATATTACCTTTCCAGATTGAGTGCTAGTTGCTTTGATTTCATACTGCTGCAGTTGTTGTTGTTGTTGTTGGTTGTAGGTTGTTGTTGTAGTAGTTGTTGTTGTTGTTGTGGTTTCCAAAAAGGTTGTGAGTGAATGTGTTTATACATACATCGGAATGTACGCATAGTATATATATATATACAATATATATTCGTTTTCAAATTAGCAATTAGAATATTTGTCAAAAAGTATTAAACAAAACACAGCGAGAGAAAATTTGATGATCATTTTGGTACTTGTACTTTGATAGAGGATTAAGAAATTGCTTTGGGTAAATGTTAATGCGAATCTTAAGTAGTTAAAAAGTTGCAGACTTATTAAAATAATTTTAGGAGGGAAAGAGAGATAGAGAAATATTCTATTCATCTAAGCACATTGAGTGAGTAAAAAGTAACGAGTTAGTAATGAGAGAGAGAGCAAAGTTAATAACGAGTAGCGATCATATCTCGCTAGCTCTCAAAGCGAAATCAAACCCACAACAGGTAAAGCTGCAACTGATCAGGAAACATCCATTATCAATTGCAAATCTATCAAATTGCGAGTTTAAAAAGGTTTTTTTTTTAATGGAGAGTTATTAATTAGCAAGAGAGAGACAAACAAATTGGCATTTTTGTTTTAGTAGTAGGTACAATTAATTAACGACTATAAAAAAACATGGCAAACCAAATGAGAGCAATAAATTAAAAGCGATAATCAAAAAATAAATAAATATATATCGTGAATAATGATAATAAATAACGAATGCTTCTGGGAGCGCTCGCCGAATAAAGAGCGAGAGCAACAACAAACAATCAGTCAATCAATCAACGACAACAATCATAATAATAGTACTGATGACGTGACGATGATGATTATGTGAGATATGGACGTTAAACGCCTACCTGATGGGCGTATTATCCTTGATCTGTTGCACAAATTCGCCAATGACCTCGTGCTGTATATAGTAGAGCATCCGAACACGCAGCAGAACCCTGAGAAATCGTAATATAAATAATAAATACAATTGGAAGAAAGCAAAACAGAAAAGAGGGAAAGGAAGGAGATTCGAAGAGTGATGTTAGCAATTGTCAGCCTGGCTTAAACGCGACGAGTGTTAGTTTAAACAAATTCGATTCCACACGACTCACTTATTCGCGTGTCTGCCCAAATGCTTCTTGTAGGCGCCCTCCAGATATGCATCCGAATCGTACTTCTCCTTCTTGCTCCAATGATTCGGATCGTGGATGCTTAGCGGTGCTGTCACAACGGCAGCGGCCACTGCACTGGCGCTAATTCCACCCTCCTTGCCATCGACAGGACCCTCGAGAGCACTGGACTTGTGAGCCGGAGTTGTGTTGCCACTGTTGCTGCCTGATGTGGTGCCGGGCGCTGGCGTTGAGCTGCCAGTCATCTCCTTGTTGGACTTGCCGCCATTGCGTCCTGCAAATGTGTTATAAGTGGGGAAAAATGAATTTAGTTGCAGTTCTTTCTCGTCAACAGCAAGCTGTGCCAGACGAAGCTGGACGAGCTTGGCTGCCACTAAGGATGCATGATAATGAGTTGAACTAAGCTAATCAGGGTACTGATCAGTGTGTTCTAATTATGTACAGATTTAGATTATGATACAAGTTGGATTATTGGTATGCTACGAGGCAATGGAAATAGGCTTCGATAAGACCGAAGTATAAGTGCTTTTGCAATGATATATTCTAAAATGTACTGCCGGATAAATTATTATTCGGAATCTTTTAATCCATTTTAACTTGCATCACAGCTATAATACAAGAAATAACAAAAATATTATAAGAATCAGATAAATTGTGGATAAAGACAATAAATCTATCTGTACTTTGATATCTCTGTTTCACAAGCAATTGTTATTGCTACAATAATTACCATATTCATAGCTATTGCAAATATATTCATTATCTGCTAACCGATCGATTTGCAAGCACACGTTTGTTTAGTAATTAAAAATATGTCGCATTGAGAAATGATAATTGGCTATGAATTGATTGTTATACATGTTAGTAAATATATGTACATGAGTATTATATATGTATGTATATTCAATGATTATATAAATGATAAAAGGTAATAGTAAAAGGCATACAATTGCATGGCAACAAAACATACACACACTTCTCTTCATTATTTACCAGTTTTATTTTTTTTATCGTCTTGCGTACGTCATGTCGAGTCAAGCAAAGTGAAGTCGAGTCGAGTCAGTCACTAACTCTTTTGAGGTCTTATTTTTATGTTCGAGTAGTTATATTTTCGACACTTGGACAGACTGATAATTGGATAATTGGAAAACCCATAGCAAACGAGTAAAGTACATTAAATAGCTGCCAGAGGTGAAGTCTCTATTCCCAACGAGTAGGATGACAATTATTTGATGAATATAAATATATATCTTTACGATAAGATCGATAGTTTCGAAGTCCAGCCCCAACAGAGTGTATTCTAATAATTTGATTGTACAATACGAAATAGTAATTTCTAGTTCAAGGCAGCTCGTTTTGAATTTTGGTTTTTTGGTTTTTGTATATAACTCTCTACGTCCGTGCAGCAGTTGGAGTGCGTGAATGTATCTTTTACCATACCTTTGGCATTCCTACCTCGCGGCACCAAATTGTGTAGGCCACTATGATCCCTGCTGATCTTCTGCACCTCGCCATCCTCGGTGGGCGTAATCAGATCCCAGATGAACGTCTTGATCTTCTCGTCACCCTTGTACACTTGCAGGCAGTACAGCAGCTGTAAAGAGAACGTTAAACGTTAATTTGCTGGCACTTAAGAACTGCGAGAATTTGTATTTGATTAGTTTGGAGCTCAGCAGGTTGAGAAGTTGGGTTTTTACTCAGCGAAAACCTAAAGTTTTCTCAATATTAGCATGGTTGGTCATCATTGTAGCGAATATATATTAGAATTTGTATATCTTGGATTCCTTCACTCACAATGATGCGTGCGCAGTCCTCGACGTCAATGTCACGCCAGCCGCGCTTGAATTGTCCCAACTCCAGCAGCTCCGACCAGCGTCCCCAACTGCAAGATAAAATAGAATTTGAATTATTATAAAGAGAATAGTTGGCTTTGCATTGTAAATAATACAAAATAAGATCTGATCTACTTATAATCCCACATCGTTTAACACTTTACTCCCTAGTTTAAATTGTAGAAAAGAATCACACAAGATGTACAGCGCATCGGAAGCAGCTTTTTCGACGCGCTCCGACGTCAAGTCAACCACAAATACGAATTTGAAAAGATCTAGGCACACGATAAATGAGGAAACAGTCCCGGAATTAGATATAATGACCATTGCCTATAAGTTCTATCTGGATGAGTTTGCGCAACTCTCGGATGACGAACGCCGCGCTCGCTTGAGCGGTTTGGATGCCCTTGATATGCTGCAGTCCATTGAGTTGGTGCAAAAGGATTTGGCCATTTATAAGCTTGAGAATCATATTATGATTGATTTTCTAGAGAAGAATGATCCCAAGTTGTTGGTGGGATTGCGACATCGTCGCACCTCCATCCTGAAGAAACTGCACAGCAAGAACAAGCTGCAACAGGATAATCTTCAGCATTCGAGTCGTCATTCCAGTTCCAAGCGCTCCATATCCATGTCCATACACATGGCGAGCAGCGCACAGGGCGAACGACGCAAACCCATTGAGTATAAGCTGAACTATAAGGCCAAGGCCGAACTGGCCGAGAAAGCCACATCCGAGGTGGAGAAGCGTGTTCAGGATATTGAACGGAATGGTACGAGCAATTTGTCATTTCGGAATAATTACAACAGTTTCATCTTTTAATTGCAGCCACTGTGGAGGTGAAGCAGCTGCGCGCCAAAATCGAGGAGTTACGCTATCGCAGCGAGGAAACGATCGAGACCGAAAAGAACTTTATGCTGCACTTTCTGCGCGATGAGAACGACAAGGCCTTTCTCGAGAGCGCCACCGAACGTCAAATCGAGCGCAAACTGCGCAAGTTTACCGCCAATTGGTTTAAGAACGCTCGAGCTCTGCTCGGCACCATGCGACTCACGATTGTCTCGCTGCAGGAGACGTGTCAACAGCATCGTGCAGATCTGATCACCAAGGCCGATCTTAGCGGTATCCTGACAGCTGTTGACTTTGAGAAATTGATCATCAAACGCAACGAGCTGATCAATGAGCTCGAGGAGAAGAACACGCATATGGCGGGCTTGAAAGGCATCACCGGCAAGACATCTTTGGCAATGACCGAGGAGAAACAGGCCATGATGAATCTGGAGACGGAGATGCGTAATGTTCTCAATCGCACCGACGAGATCACACGCACCATATCCAAGCTTGAGAAGGAGGTGGCTATCGTGCAAGCAAACAATGAAAAGGATTACGTTATCTTGGCCGAGTTGCGTGCCCAGCTGGATGAGTTTGAGGCACCGAGCGTCACCGAGTACATTGAGAAAAAGGAGGAGGCATTGTATCTCGAAAAGGAGGAGAAGATGCTGCAGCGCAAGATCTACATACTTAATATGAAGCTCAACAATGTGATGCGGCGTTGTCGCTATCGCGATGATTAGTTTTGCAGTTTCAATTAAAACATTGAATTTATGTTTCAAGTTGCAAGCCAAGAAACTTACCCGAAAGATAGTAGACCCTTCTCCACCTTGAAGCATTCCGACTTGGCCCAATTGCCGTATTGAATCTCCTCGAGACCCAAGGCAGCCAAAGCATCACGCTCCCGTGGTATATACTCTTCGTGTCCCTTTTTCTCCTGGTTGCGATTGCGCTTCTCCTTGCGGCGACGCGATCGTAGACCTAAAACACAAAGCACAATTATTAGTATTATTAATTCTGTTGAGAGCTTACAATTCTTACAGAGCCTACCTATACCGCCCTCCTCGTCACTGTTCTCATTGGAGGAGTCCTCCGAGTTGATCTCCATGACATCCTCGTGGCCGTAGCGTTTAATCTGTGTGCGTCGTCGCGGCTCGGAGAGCACCAAATCCTCGGTCTCATCGCGTTCACACGCATCGGGATCAATGTCGACACGCTTGGCCCATTTGGTCCAGAAATCGGGATCATCGATGGTAATGTCGGAGCGATTGCCCGAAGCGGCAAACGAGGCTTTCGAGAATGTCGAACCCTTCTCCGATTCCATGGTAATGACCTGCGTGCGTCGCTTCAGAATCGAATCAATGTCTTCCTCGCAGAACTTGTCGCCTGCATTGTCGTCGTCCATGACAGCGCCATAGGCGCCCTTCTTGAGCAAGTCTTCGATTTCCTTCTTAGACAACTGCTTATTGTTTCCGTCCTTGGAGCCGTGTGTATTCATTGACTGCAGCACGGCTTTGTCCAGACCCAGTTTCATCGATGCCTTGTCAAACATCTCGCGTTCGTAGGTGTTGCGACACAACAAGCGATAGATCTTGACCATCTTGCGTTGGCCAATACGATGGCAACGCGCCTGCGCCTGCAGATCGTTCTGGGGATTCCAATCGGAGTCGTAGATGATGACCGTATCGGCGGCCGTTAAATTAATGCCCAATCCACCGGCCTTGGTGCAGAGCAGAAAGACAAAACGATCGGAACCCGGCTTGGAATAACGATCGATGGCCTCCTGTCGCAGATTACCGCGAATGCGACCGTCGATGCGCTCAAATGGATACTTGCGATATACCAGATAATCCTCGAGTATGTCCAGGCAACGTACCATCTGACTGAAGATGAGCACACGGTGCCCATTGGCCTTCAGCTTGGGCAGCAGTTTGTCAATCAAGACCATTTTACCGGCGGACAGAATCAAATTCTTGTAATAGGACTCGGGATCTTCGCCATGCTGCGCCTTAAAGTCGTATTGAATTTGCTCCTCGGCGCCATTGAGGAGATATGGATGAATGCAGCACTTGCGCAACTCCATCATGGTGTTCATCAAATTGGGAATATTCGCCGAGGTTGTGCCCTTCTTTAGGAAACTGAAGTTCTGCTCCAGAATGCCGCGATAGTATTTCTTTTGAATGTTTGTCAGCTCCACTTCAATGATGGTCTCCTCTTTGGGTGCCAGCGACTTCTCTACATCGTCCTTGAGACGTCGCAGCATCATCGGTTTGAGCAGCACCTGCAGCTTGTTGACCTCCTCCTCGGTGCGCAGACTGCCAAACTCGGACATGAACTCCTCCTGCGACGAGAACTGACTGGGCTCCAGGAAATTGAGCAGTGAGAACAATTCGCTAATGTTGTTTTGCAACGGTGTGCCAGACAGCAGCACTCGATGCTCCAGGTTCAGTTGACGCAGTCCCTCAAGCAGCTTGCAGTTGCGATTCTTGAGGCGATGCGCCTCATCAATCACACAAAGCCGCCAGTTGAAGGTGCGCAGATCCATGTAATCGGTTACGATCATCTCGAATGTGGTGATCAGCACATTGAATTTGATGGGCTCCTTGAGCACCTTGCCACTGTCTGTTTTGTAGTAGAACTCGTAGTCTTGAATCATCTGTTTGCTGGTCACGGAACCGTGATACACGACCACATTCATGTCCGTCCAGCCCTCGAACTCACGCTGCCAATTGGGTATGGTCGAGAGTGGGGCGATGACCAGGAAGGGACCTCGAATGCCATATTCGTACACCGAGTGCACGAAGGTCAAACTCTGGATGGTTTTGCCCAGACCCATTTCATCGGCCAGGATACAGTTGTGTGAGTTGTACCACGAGAATTTCAACCAATTGAGACCCTCCAGCTGATAGGGACGCAAGCTGTTGCCGCTCTTGTAGATCGGAGTCTTCTCAAGTTTCTTCCATTGCTCCGGATGAGGACGTTTGCGACTCTTCCATTCGCAACGCAACGGTAACTTGTTGAAGCGCAGATACTGCTCGATCTTGTCGTTATCGACATCTTCCTCCAGCTCCCAGGTGCAGTCCTCGTAAGGCAGCGACTTCCACTTGACCAAATAGTGCTTGGTGGTCTCGCCGCTGTTCTCATCGGTGTGCACGGACATGTCCAGCACACGATCGACCTCCACAAAGTCGGGATTGAACGGCTCCTCTTCGATGTTCTCGAAGATGTTTATCTGCTGTGCCTGCTTCTGCTGGAAGCGGCGAATTTTGGCGGCCACACGACGGTCACCCTTGAGCAGCTCCTCCTCAGTGCGCCACTCGCAATGCAGATAGCTAAAGTTGCGATATTTCACAAAGTATTCCTCCACATCGATAAACACTGGCTCGGGTTTGTCATCCTTGGGCTCATCGGATTCGGACTTAGCCTTATCCTTGTCGTCCTCTTCGGTGGCGGTTTCCTCCTTGACTGGTTTATCTGAGTCTGTGTCGGCATCTTTATCTGCCTTTGCTTCGTCTGTGGCTTTCACCTCTGCTGCCTCCTTAGGCTTTTCTTCCTTGGTTGCTGCCTCATCCTCGGTCTCCTTGGCTTCGGCATCCACTTCCATTTTATCAGCAGCTGCCTCTTCGGGCTGCACTTCTTTCTCTGCGTCTTTGTCTTTATCGGTTTCTTTTTCCTCGTTAGTCTCCTCATCGGTCTTTGGCTCAGCTGGGGTTTCCTCCTCATCAGTCTTGGCCTCCTCCTTTTGTTCCTCCTCAGTTTCCGACTTGTCAGACTTGTCGGTCTCTGTTTCTTCTACTGTTTCCTTTTCCGCCTTCTCAGCGACAGGCTCGTCTACATCCATTTTGGTTTCCTCCACTTTTTCCGGGGTTTCATCTGCGGTTTTCTCAGCCTCCTCATGCTTGGTCTCCTCAGATTTCTCATCAACTTCCATTTTTTCCTCGGATTCAGGCTTCTTCTCATCAGATTCGACTTCCTTTATCTCCTTGGTCTCGGTCTCGTCTGATTTGGATGCGTCCTCCCCTTCGGGTTTTTCTGCCTTCTCATCAACTTTCTCCGCGTCATCCTTTTTGGCCTTTTCTGTCTCAGCCTCGGTCTCCTCACCCTCGACCTTGGGCTCTGGCGTCTTCGCTTTTGGAGCCTCTGGAATTAACTCGCGTTTGCCCATGCGCAGAGCGAGCACAAACTGCACCACCATGCTGTCCTCGTCGCCAGTGTTGATATACACATAGTTGGGCTTCGAGGACATCGCTGCAGCTGCGGCTGCCTCATTGGCGGCGCTTTGGCGTTCCGCCTTCTCGGCAGCTGCTGTGCTCGAGCTGGCCTCAATCTGACTGTTGTTATCTTCGTTAGCCAGCGAGGGTTTCTCCTCCCCAGCCGAGCTGCCAGCCTCGCCTTCGGCGCCAGATTGCGGCTCGGCCTTCTCCACATCGCTGCCGGCATTCGAGTTGGCGGCATTCGCTGACGATGAGGACTTTTTGTCCTTCTTGACGGGCGACGCGACGAGCAAGGAGTTCTCGTCGTCGGAGAAGCGCAGCATGACGTCATCAATGTACTTCTTGCGCTGCGTATTCCGGGAGGATCGTCGTTTATTCGAGTCGAGTTCAGAGTCGGGTGGTGGTGATGGCGGCGGCGTACGATCCATGGTATCATCCTCGCCATCTGATTCGGGCACAATGCGTCCGCGATTGCGTCGCTTCTTCAGTGCCTTGGCGCTCAGCGATCCTCGATTGCGTCTTGCGCTGCCGCCCTCCTCGGAGGTTGCGTTGCGACGACTGCGTGCCGTCGAACGCTTGCGATCCCGGCGACTGGGCGTGCTCGCCGCATCGCCAGCAGAGTCGGGCACTGAGTCCACTGTCTCATCGCCGGCCTCGGCATCCTTGTCATCCTCGTTGGCGCCCCGGGGTATCTTCGAGACAGGTATATCATCATAGTCGGGTGATTCACCATCGACCCCGGCGCCCGCGCCGCCGCTTGTCTCGGCTTCGCCATCGCCACCGCTACCTGATTTGGGGAGCAGCGGTTTGTTGTCCTCCTGCTCGCTGCCGTCGCCGGTTTGTTCCGACGCCTCGTCGCCAAACGGCTTGCGTCGTTTGCTGGCGCTGGGACGCTTTCGAGGTGCCGGCGATTCGGTTGAATTGGGATCGTTGGGATCACGCGGTTTCTTCACCTTGGGCGTGCGATCTCTCGGTGGCTTGTTAGGATCCTTGGGGGTGCGAGGCTTGCGCGGCTTCTTCTTCTTGCCGCTGCCATCGGTGGAGGTGTCCAGCTCGTTGGCCGAGTGCACGTCCTGCGACAAGTCGCCCATGCCCTCACTGTACTCCAACAGACCGACCACGCTCGTATCTCCCGCTCCCTGAGTAACACAATCCTCGGACACCGGCAGCTGGGTGGTGGGTATGCCACTGCTGCTGCTGGCACTTGCGGCCGCAACAACAACATTGCCACTGATGTCCATCAGCTCCTGCTGTTGCTGCTGCTGCTGTGACTTGTCGCCCTTCTTGGCGCGAGGCTTGCGCGGCTTGTTGGCGCCCTTGCCCCGACCACGGCCCGTTGTGCTGGAGACCTGCGGACTCTCGACCATTTGATTGTGCAACGCACTGTTGCCGTATATGGGTGGCATGTTCTGGTAGAGCAGACACTGCGGTCCGCCGGCACACTGCTCGGCCAGCTCGTGCTGCTGCAGCAGATTGAGTCGCTCCTGCAGTCGCATTAGTTTCTCCTGATGCTGATGCTCGTGACCGGGCGGCATGCAGTAGAGTTCCTGTATTTGCTGTTGCAGAGCTGCGATCTCCTGCTGATGCAACATCGGATACGGCGGGTACATGCCGCCAGCTGCTCCCGCATACGGCGGCATCATTGTGGGCGGCATGTGCGCGGCAGCTCCCTGGGGCCCGGCCGTAGCGCCTGCAGCCTGCTGCGCATCGTAGCCGGCCATGGGATGCGGCGGCATCGCCGGCATGCCCATTGCCACAGGCGTCTGTTGGCCAAGCTGCGTGGGCAGCGTCAGCGAGGGATCCATTTGCTGCGATTGCGTTTGTAATTGTGCTGACTTCTCGTCGACGCACATGTCCTCCGTTGACTTGGTCTCCTCGCCAGCGACGGCGGAGAGTTCGCTCAGCGTTTGCTGCGTCTGCTCCAACAATTCCTCGGTATTCAACGGCTGCTGCTGTTGCTTGTGACTGGAATCGTTGTCTTCCTGCACTGGCGGCAATGTCGTTTCGCTCAGCGTTTCCGGCTGCGTCTTCGACACGCTGCTGTTCTCATCCTGCGCCAGCTGCGCACACAGCTCGCTGGCGTTGGTGGCCTCAGGTTCGCAGACGCTCTTCTCGAACTCGGCATTCGAGGACTGCGAATTGCTGTCGAGCAAGGCGGCTGCTGCTGAGGCGGCGTTAGAGGCAGCTGCCACAGCGGCTGCACTCGTCGAGCTCATCGAGTTGTTGTCAAAGAGTCCCACATCGACGGCACTCACATGATGTGTGGTGTGCGCGGACTCTGAATTGCTGTTCAGCATGCTGCTGGCCACCGCATCCATGCCGGAGAGCAACGGCTGTTGGTTGTTGCTGTTGATGCTGCTCTGTGAGTTGCTGTCGTGCACTGAGGTGGGCTGATTGTTGACGATGCTGTTGGTGCTGCTGTTGCTGCTGCTGTTGTTGCTGTCGTTGGCAGCCACCGCCAGCGTGGATGAATCATTCGAGTTGGCCGTCTCGTTGAGTATGCTGCTCAGATGATGCGACGGTGTTGGCGGCGTTGGCGTCGCCGGCTGTTGCAATTGCGGTTGCTGTTGCACAGCTGCTTGTTGCTGCTGCACGCTCGCCTGCTGCTGCTGTTGTTGCTGCTGGAGCTGTTGCTGCTGCTGCATTTGCTGCGGGATTGGGGAACTCACATGTGCTGGTGACATGATCTGTTGAGTGGCTGCTGTAGCTGGCTGCTGTTGTTGTTGCTGCTGCGTATCAGCCAGGATGTTAGCGAATGCATCAAATTGCTGATGTTGCTGCTGCTGCTGTTGTTGTTGTTGGTTGCTTGACTGCGCATAGCTGGGCAACTGTTGCTGCTGCTGCTGCTGTTGATGTTGCTGCTGCAGCGGCGATTGCTGCTGATGTATGGGCGACTGATGTTGCTGCAGCTGCTGATGCGTCGGCTGCTGCTGTTGCTGCTGCGACACTGCAACTGCCGCAACTGCGGTGCTTGCCTCCATCGTGGGCTGGTGATGCGCTGCACTCAGATGATGCATGCTCGGCAGACTTTGTTGATGCAACGGCGACGAGGACATTTGGGCAGACAGCTGTGCTTGCTGCTGACTGTTGCCGCCAACAATATCGTTGATGGAATGCTGCAGCTGCTCGTTCAATTGCTGCTGCTGCTGTGACTGCAACTGCTGCTGTTGCACAGGCACAGGCACAGCGACTGGCGTCGGCGGCTGCTGTTGCACTGGTTGCTGTGCCGTCGCAGCTGCCTGCGCTTGCTGCTGCTGCTGTTGTTGTTGCTGCTGTGGCGGCACTGCGACTGACACGGGCACTGGCACCGGCACCTGTTGTTGCCCCATGCTCTGGCCGTACATGCTCAGCTGATGCTGCTGATGTTGTTGTGCTGCTGCTGCAGCTGCTGCGGCTGCTGCTGCCGCCTGTTGCTGCTGTTGCAGCAGCGCATTCGCTTGCGCTTGCTGCTGTTGCTGCTGCTGTTGTTGTTGTTGCTGCTGCTGTTGTTGCTGCTGCTGCTGTTGCTGCTGTGGAGGCGGCTGCTGAGGCGCCTGCTGCTGCTGCATGGCGGCCATGTGCGGCGCCCCCCACTGCTGGTGATGCTGGGGCGAGGGTGAGGCGGGCATGCGCGGTCCCATCACAGCGGCGCTACGATACGACGATGGATAGTCCATGGGAGGCAGGCCGTGTGCTTGCGACGGCATCACCATTTGTTCGAGTGCTTGCAGCGTGTTCACCACAGGCGGCACACCGACGCCGGGGGCAACGCTGACTGGCAAGGCGGATTTAGCGCCCGACGCTGCACTGCTTGGTGGGGGCCGGGGCGAGGGCAGACCCACCATGCCCTGTATGCTGTGCTGGCTGGGCGAGTTCACCTGCTGCTGTTGCACTTGTTGCTGCACCTGCTGCTGCTGCGCTTGTTGCGCGGTCTGTGGCGGCTTTGCGGGCGAGACGCCGACCGGCCGTGGCGACATCTGTGGATGCGGCGACATGGTCGGCGGACGTGGCGACATCTGCGGGGAGAGCTGGGGGAATGGTGCACGATACTGTGGTGAGGAGTTGAGCTGCGCGGCCGCCTGATGCTTGCTGCTGGACATGTAGGGCGGTGCACTTTGCTGTTGCTGCTGCGCTTGCTGCTGCTGCTGCGCCTGCTGCTGCTGCACTTGCTGTTGCTGCACTTGCTGCTGCTGCTGTGCCTGCTGCTGATGATGACTGCCGTAGCTCGGCGGCATGCCCATGTGCGGCGGCGGCAATCCTGCGCCTGGCAGCTGCTGCTGCTGCATCAGGCTGACATGATTGGGCTGCTGCTGTTGCTGCTGCTGTTGTTGCTGCTGCTGTTGCTGGGCTTGCTGTTGGGCCTGCTGCTGCGACTGCAACTGCTGCTGCTGCTGTTGAGCCGTGGCAATGTGCGCGCTGGGATGTGCACCCACCAACTGCGCTGCCTGCTGCTGCTGCGCGGTCAGATGATGCGACGGCGGCGCCGCACCGGGCACCACATGCTGCCCATAGGCGCTCGCCTGATCCAGCGCCGCGTGGCCGACGCCGTAGCCCACATGCTGCGGTGCCCCACGGCCCGGTTGATGCTGCATCGGACTGCCGTAGGGACTGTGCGCGTACGCTTGCGGTGCTGCCGGCTGGCCAGCTTGCGCCGGCGCTCCTGGATAGAGCGGATGCTGTCCAGGTGCCTGGGGATAATGCTGCGGCAGACGAGCCTGCTGCTGACTCTGCTGCTGCTGCTGTTGTTGCTGTTGTTGCTGCTGTGGCGTGGGAGGCTGTTGTTGCTGCTGCTGCTGCTGGGGCGCCAGGCTGCCATAGCCACTGGCTCCCAGGCCGCCCATCATGCTCTGCTGGGCGCCGTAGGGTGCCAGTTTCTGCTGCTCCTGCTGGCCATAGGCGGGCATATGCTGGCGATAGGCGCTGGCGTTGCTCTGACGCTGCTGCTGCGTCGGTGGCGCCGCCTGCGGATGCCCATAGGCGCCTAGGCCAGCGCCGGGATACGCGGCCGCCTGGCCGGGCACTGAGACGGAGGGCGCTGCACCCCAGCCGCTTAGATCACCCATGCCAACGCCCATGGCGGCATGCTGATCGGTGGCCCCCAGACCGTAGAGGTTCTCCGCCGTTGGCTGGTACGATGGATATTGTGGCTGTTGCTGTAGCGGATGCGGCGCTCGATGACGCGGCGGGTAGCCGCCGGGTGGGCCCATGGCCCGAGGATTTGCCGCCGCGGCGGCTGCTGCTGCGGCGGCCGCATCATAACGGTAATAGGGATCTCTGTAAGCACAAAACGAAACAACGTTTACGTATTAGATGATAGGAATGTTGGTTTTATAAACTAGGCGTTTTCATCGAGAATTGCACAAAACATATGATTGTTACAATCCCTAGTCTCAAATCTTAAATGGGAACATATACAAATAAAATGCTAAAGCAACCTTCTGCTTACAAAGTTGGTTTTTCTTGTAAACATTTTATTGGATTTTCCGTAACAGAAGTCAAGCGCGTATAAAGGGAGAATCATGTAACGAGCAGACGTAACGTAAAGTAAAGTAAACTCACCCTTGATGATTTCCGTGAAACATATTTTGTGCATTTCCATCCATCAGATTTTTGAAACGCAGCGCACACAGAAATGTCCGTTCCGCGTCGATGGACGCGACGCTGCGTTTTAGGTTTGCTCGTCGATTGGCTTAATTTTGATGCTGTGCTCTCTGCGCGTGGCCGTTGTCAAAGTTGTTGTTGTTGATGTTGTTGCCACACCGTCTGCTGCTGTGTTGCACAAAAAGGTGTTGCAGAGAGGGGGATGAGAGACGTTGTCGACTGTCGACTGTGGGATTCGTCGTTTATGGTCTCAGTCTTCGATTCGCAGCTTGTGTTCTTCTGCCGCGACGTTGACTCATTTAACCACAGCGCAGTGCTGGAAGGATGCGCGCACTGTCCGCGAATCCCTCAAAAACAACTCTGTCAAATTTGTTGAACGCGGCTCGTTGCGTTTTGGTCAATTTGTGTATCTTAGATATTTATATTCTGATGATGCTGATTTTGATTTGATTTGTTTTGTTTTTTTTGGTTCTAACTACTAAACTTAATTACAGCTCATGTGCAGATTAATTATTGGAACGTTCTATCGTTATTATTTTCTTTTAAAATGTTTACACATTTGTTGATGTTGTTTTCTGTTTGTAGTTGTTGCACACTTCATGGCCGACCTTTGACATATTCGCTGTTAAACATTTGCTCACAGCTGCAAAAAGAAAAACATTTCATATTAAGCACATTAAAGCCCACAAAAAGGCACACTAAAGCTTTTGCGTAAAACGGTAAACTAATCAAAACAATTGAGCGTATTTCAAGCGTTGATTCTGTAAAGAAAAAGAATAAAACACAAATTAGTAGTTCGTCAATTATTCATTCAATTCAAATTGAATAAACTTTAGACTTAATTTTAATCACAAGTTGCTGGCTGGTGTAATCACATCAACTTTTAAGGGGAAAAGCTATACGCTTATGAATTTCAGCATTTACACATATAACGTACAGTTTGACCCCCTAAACATTTGAGTGTTGGCCAAATGAATTAAATTAACATTCAGTGTCTTTGCGTCGTTTTGAAATGTATCTTTTGATAGCTGAGTGTGTGTGAAAACTTTTGAACTTGGCTGTACTTAAAGCACACTACCAACCCCCCATAAAATGAGCGAAGAATGTGTAGCAAAAAGGCCTAAAAAGGAAAGTGTAACCAATTAATGAGGCGTGGATTAAACCTGCTTGCTTGTTGTTTGTTGCTTGAACCCTTTTTTTTATACAGTCTGAGATATCTTAGGTTGGATGGGTAATAATAAGGGGGGGTGTTTGTGGATGGTGGCGACATCTTTGCAGTGGGCAAACAACAAAAAAAACAATGGTAACTCTATCGATTTTTCGCATTGTCTGCTGCGCGTTAGCCCAAAAATCTAAAGTAGCAGCAAATGGCAAAACGGGGAAAAGAAACTGAAATGATGCGGGTGGGCAAAAAAGATATGCAAATGTTGCAAACAGCAGCCCACTCAACTCAAGGTGTGTGAGTGTGAGTGTGTGCAAATGGAAAGTGTATGACAAGTCGCTCACTGTATCTGTATGGTGAGCGAAATACACATAGAGGCAAAAATAATGTTGATGTGCAGTTAGTAAGTCGCACACTCACACACGCGTATTTTGTCTGGCAGACAGGCAGTCAGCCAACCACAGTCGCACACTAAACCACACACACACACAGACACACTCACATACACACACACACACATACGAGTAGCCGAAACTTATGTGGAGTGCATGACATGAGCACTAAGCGAGCTTAGATTATGCCTCCCGCTCCCACTCCCATTGTCTGCTTCCCTTCTTCGTCTTCTCCTTCTGTTACTTCTCTCGCACTCGCGCTCATTGGGCAATCATTTAGTCAACGTCGTCGCTGACGTTGTTGTTGTTGCTATTGTTATTATTACGATTGTCCCGTTGCTGTTGCTGTTGCGGCTGTTGTGTTGTTGTTGTTGTTGTTGTCTGTAATCAATTACATTTTGCTTTTGCAATTTCAGCTATTTATTTATTTAGTTTCAGCTTTTTTCCATTATTATTAGTCGAGGTATTTGCGCTATAATTGTAACTGTGTGGTGAGCGTGTGGGCAAAGTTTGTATCTAGCTTTGTACGTATGTATGTGTTTATGTATATATACATACATATGTCAATATATATGTATGTCTCTAGATATGCCCGGTTCATGTCATTGAGTTTACGTTTATTTTTTTGTGTTTTCTTCTTCATTTGGCGACAGCGTCGCAGTCGCAGCCAAGTAATTGCAAAAACAATAAACTAAAAGCAATACACAGAGTAATATGTAAAGCGACAACAACAACAACAACAACAATTACGACAAAGGCGCAAGCATCTGAAAAATTGTGAAATTATATGTGCACATAGATACATATGTATATACATTTGTATTGGCAATGGGCGCAACTGTACTTTTGTTTTAAATAAGCGAAAAATCGATTAAAGGTGATAATAGACAAGCAAATTTCTGTGTGTCCAACTTGGTGACGACAACGTCGCTGCCGTCGCGTCTCTGCCGCCGTCGTCGCTGTGACCCGACGACGACGACGTCGCGAGACACAGCAGCAACAACAGCATTAGGTTTCGGCTTTGGTTTGTCTCTTTTTATATACCATCCATACATACATATATTTATTTCTTTTTTTCTTCTTATTGTGCGACAACATTTTATGGGCCATGAAATTCAGTTGATGCCCGTCGCTAGCACATTTTTGTCGATAGGCAAATGTTCTGCGTATCGATAACAAAACCACACAACTCATAGTGATCGTAATTTGCAACAACAATAATAAAACTTCGTGCGCAGAGTAACTACAAAAGCTCAAATGCTGAGCAAGAAGAAGACAAAACGAAAGAAGAAGCAGATGAAGGAAAATGGCATCAACTACTAACAATGGCAGAATATGATTAAACATTTTGCAACGGCGGTAACAACAAAAACAGCAACAGTGAGAGAGCGCATAACAAAAGTTCATTAACCTTTTTCCCCCAAATTAAAAGAAAACAAAATAGTTTGTTTTTGGGCAGTTGAAGCTTTGCTTTTGATTGCGGTTGGTGGAATCCGTTGTGAAATGTAACCAACATTTGACCCACAATAAATAATAAAGAAACGGAACGGGAATTGGGAATGAAGTTGGTGGAAATGGAATGTTGTGTGGAGTGTCACTCAAGAAGAATAGAAAGAAATGCGAGTTACATGTGTTTGTCTGCATGTGTGTATGTATGCGTGTTTGCCAGTGTGTACACATTGCGCTCTAATGGCAATCAAGTCAAGTAGTCAAGTGGCTTTTGGCCGTCGTGCGTCGGCCGGCTGTGCGATGGTACAGTTGGTTTTTGTAAGAAAAGCAACAGCAACCAGCAAAAGCGGCGCATGATGTTGATGGGTGCTGCGAGCACACACATAAAAACATAAAAGCCAGTGAGAAAGCTCCCGTCGAATGTTCTCGACTCTAAAATACCCGCTACCAGTTTTCAGCAAGAGCAACAATTAGAGTGACCAAAGCAACTAAATCAATTAATTTTACCAAGCAAAATTGTTTCTTGAATATCTTTAGGTGAGATCAAAGCAACTGTATTAGTGAAGTTCCATTTAATACTAAAAATTAGTAACTTTTATTTGTTTGTGTTTTATGAATTTAAATTTTATAACTGTGTGTCACTAATTTAAGAATCCTTCTTAAATCTAAACTTCGTTATTTCATTTGTTATTATTTTTGTCATACGAATTTCTTTTCTTTTAAAAAACCTTTATCAAACTCATTTCAAATGTGAATACAAAGGTGTAGCTATTCAAATTGTTTAAGAATTTGTTTCGATTAGTTCTGAGAAATAAGGGTTTGTGGTAATTGATAGACAGAGCATAAGTAGTATGATCACCAGTGTGTGGGGTGTATTCAGTTCAATTGGCGTCAAGTTGATATGCCCTTCTACACTTAGCGTTGCGGGTATTAAAATGGTAATAAAATAGGTAAAGTAACAGCGTCAGTTTTCGGAAAAGCCAAAGAGCAACAAATACATAAATTTCAAGACGTCTCAGCGCAATTTGAATGGTTGCCAACATTCAATTGGGTGGCAACACTGAAAACCGCTGTTGACGTTGCAATTACACTACTGTCTAAAGGAAGCAAAAAAGAAGAACATGTGACAACAGTGACAAAAACTGACGCCATGTTTCCCGCTAGAATTGCCCAAAAATTGAAAGAAAAAACAAACGGGTAGAACAAATAGCCAGCCATAGCCTGACCCGATTATCGAGTTAAACTGTTGTATAAAATTTGCACCTGGACCTAAACCGGATAGTGTCATTGTGTGTGCAATAACAACAACAACAACAACAACAATCGCACACACACAGCACAGCACAGCACAGAGGTGAAACAAACTTGCAAACAGCCGCTGCGCTGCTGAGAGCGAAAGATAACGAGCGAAAGAGAGAGCCGCTTCACGAGCT
Source organism: Drosophila immigrans (assembly GCA_963583835.1). Classification (NCBI taxonomy): domain Eukaryota; kingdom Metazoa; phylum Arthropoda; class Insecta; order Diptera; family Drosophilidae; genus Drosophila; species Drosophila immigrans. The sequence continues at coordinate 25,986,678 of OY757143.1, read as the reverse complement.
GCGGGAGAGAACGAGAGCCGCCGACGAACGAGAACAAGAGAGCAAAGCGAGTTCAGCGCCGGCTGCGAGAGCGAGCGCAGCGCAGTAGCGAGTAAAAAGAAGATAACACAAAGGAGGAAAAGAAAAAAACAGCCCAACAAGTGAAAAAAAAAACAAAGAAAAACGCAAAACAACAAAAACGTGCGGCCGAAAGCGTAGCGTGCGCTAAAGAGCCAGTCAAAGCAGAATGACAAAAGCAAAGCGAGTATATCACGTGCTGCAGAAGTGAAGGGGAGGCGGCCGAGGCGAGAGAGGAGCGCAGGTCGAAGTGGGAGTGGGAGCAGCAGCAGCAGCAGCAGAACAGCAACAACAATGTGTGTGTGCCGGCCTTTGGCGGCAGCGACGTCAGCAGCGCTGCTACCAGCGTCATGTTAGACAGATGGCCGACAATGTTGGAGGCGACGCGACTGAACGTCAGACTGGCGATGACGACGGCGACTGCGACGTCGGCGGCTTTTCGTATAGAAAGAGCGTTGAAAAGAGACGACCAGTTGACAAGAGCAGTCAAAACAAAAATGCGAATGAACTGAGCGCAAAGCGAACGCAAAATAGACATGATAACTTTGTTGCTGCTACTGACGCTAACTTTTAATACTAGTAGTTATAGGCAGCTCAAGTTGGGGGAGCAAGCAAAGTGTGCGTACTTCACTCAATGGGGGGAAAAGCGAAATCTGAAAGTGTCTTGCGACACACACACACACAAATGCAAAGACATTCACAGAGACAGATACTTTTGAAATGTAACGAACAACAACAACAGCGACATCAAAGCGCGTAGCCATAATGGCGATGATGATGATGATGGCGAGAATGGCCGGCCAACAGCGACAACGATGATGATGACGAAGACGGGCAACGGCGACAAGTACAAAACACGTATTAAGTATGCGCCCGTGTGTGTGTGTGTGTATGTGTATTCGAGATTCGCATGATTCGTGCAAATTCGCCGCATAGTTGTTGCCTCTTGGTATGTTGTTTGCTTTTGTTGTTGTTGCTATTTTATTCACATTCGCATATCGTTGCTGCAAGTGTGTGTGTGTGTGTGTTTGTGTGTGAGTACGTTGGGCATGGGCTGTATTTACGCGCGCGCGTCTGTATGTTTGTATGTGTGCGTGTGTTTGTATTGGTGCGTTGGGGTCGTCGTCGTTCATATGTTTTTGCTTGTTGTTTGGTCGGTTTTGATTCGGTTTCTGGATGGATGATATGCTTTGGCTTTGGCTTTGCCGCTCTCCCACTCTGCCTGCCCGCTGCTTTTCATACCTCGCATTCGCGCTCTCTATTTTGCGCTGTTTTGGCTCTCGCGGAACAACGACGACCGGTCATGCATGAGTGTAAGTGTGAGTGAGTGTGAGAGTGTCTATCTGTGTGTGTTCGCTTCGATGAATTGTTTGCTTCAGTTTTGTGTTGTTGCTGCTGTTGTCGTCGTTCTCATTTGCACGTCACGTAAAGCGCGTTGTAGTTTTATTACTTTAATTTTTCGCCGCAGCCGCAGCTCCACCAACAACTCAAATGCTTCGCCGGCCTCCGCCCGGTCTCTCTCTCACTTACATTCGCGCTCTCGCCCTCTCCCTTTCTCTGTCATTCGTCGTATGTTGATGTAGTTGGTGGAGGAGAAGGAGGGGGAGGGGGACGACACGTTGTTTGGGGGCGCGTGTGACGTTTATTTCATTTTTATTTCGTTCATTCGTACGTACGTACATACAAGCAAAGCAAAGAGTTGATTGAAATTATTTCGGGTTTGTCTGTGTGTGTGCGTGTGTGAGTTCGTTTTTCGCTCAATTCGTTTGAATGCGTGTCTGTGTGTGTGTGTGCTCGTTCATTTTTATTTGCTGGCTGAGTGACTGCTGCTTGTCTGTATGTGTGTGTGTGTGTATCTGCTTTTGGTTAAAGATACATAATTATTTCTAAAAAGCATTTTCTGCCTTGCCATTGTTGTAAATTTCTCGCAATTTCACGTTTCGTCTGTGCATCGCATTCGTATTCACATTTTCACATTTAATTAACTACACTGTGTGTGTGTCCAGTGTGTACACACTAATTTACACTAAACTACACTATACGCGTATATTACAGTTAATGTCAAACTTACCTCTCTCTTTCTCTTTCTCTCGTATTGGGGGTGGGGAGCTGCTAATCCGTTTGGCATTTGAAATGTTTATTGCGCGCACACACACACACACATTCACACGCACACAAATTGTTCACTTTTTGGTGATTATGCAGTCGCTACTTTTATTTGAATTTTTTCGATATCGATAGATGCTTTTTATGCATGCAGCGGCGGCAACAACTTTGAAATGTGAATGATGATGACGAACAATGACGAGTGACGACGACGACGACAATGAGAACAACAACAGCAACAATGCTAATTCGAGTGTAGATACACGACGGCGCAACACATGCGAAATAATAATTGTAGCACAATTGCAGCAACTACAACAACAAAAATAGCGAAATACCAACAACTATAAAAGCACAACGATTGAGGACTGAGAAGCTGCTGCGCTGCCCATTGCTTCATCTGCTGCTGTTTCTTCTTCTTCCTCCTGCAAATAGCTGAAGCACACACACAGAGATAGACTCACACGCGATAATTACTATTAAACATACGCAGAGAGGGGAACAGGGACAGGGTGGAGGGGAGGAGGTAAACCAGGGCTGTCACCTAAACAAAGAAATCGATAGATATTGCCAGAGCAAAAAAAAAGTGGAGACGTGAAAACGTTTTGTGTGTGTGTGTGTAATTGGAAAAGGAAAATGGGAATGGGGCAGAGAAGAGCAGCTAAAAAGAAGTCATGAAAAAAAAAAGTGAAGAAAAAAATGTTACAGCCGCCGCAGACGACGAGACTGCGACTGCTGCTTTTCTGCTGTCTCTGCTCTGCCCGCTGCCTGTCGTTGATGGCGCCGAGAGCAGCATGAAATTCACGCTCTCATCAATTGCGCGTAGTGCGAGCGAGAGAGAGAGACAGAAGCAGCGAGTGCCCCGGCTAGAAAAACGTGTGGCTGCTGTCTGTGTGTGTTTGCTTGTGTATGTGCAAAGGAGGCAGACAGATGACAGGCAGCGACAGAGACGAAACAAATCAAATGGCTCTGAGCTGAAGACAATGTATGCGCTTTTCCTAGGCAACAACAACAACAGCAACAACAATTGTGCACAGTCATTGCCGGAACACACTCACACACGCGCAGTGCATATGCATATGTGTTAAATGGATACCGTTGGACGCGTAAATCAGTGAAGATGTACACTCCGAACACACACACACACACTCACACAGACGCACTCATTATGAATAGAGGCAAAGAAGAAGAGCAGCAAATGGTCACACTGCGGGGGCGCGCTGCAAACTGAACGAACTGAACGTTTGTTGTTGTTGCGAGCTTTGCACAGGTGTGTGTGTGTCTGCAGTGCATCTGCATGCGAATTTGCGCGATTGTGTGGCAACGCTGCACACACAACACGCAACCAATACATACACAAAAAAAATTGTATGCTGGCCTGCGAAAAATTGTGTTTTTTGTGTTGTTGCTTTCAGCATTGCAAAATCAAGCAACAACTAAAGAAACAACAACAGCACACGGCAAATGTCGACAAGCAACAGAAAGGCGGACACAAAGAAAAGGAAAATTTAAATGGCGAACTCGCCTCGGCGAATATAATTACATCAAGCAAAACTTTAACACATTTTATTGCACTCACACACACAAATCATTGCTGCTATTATTTACATATATAGGGCAATTTTACACAATTTGTAAAGCAAAATATTAAAGGAGAAATTATTTATCACAATAATTATTTAGCCAGCGAAAACGCGCATAAAGCAGGCAACAAAATTAAGTCAAAGAGGGAGGCGACAACAACAGTCATGATGATAATAATCAAACATCATTATCAAGCGAAAATCGAGCATCGGCGTCACACACACACACACTGATACACAGATACCAAGTGAAATGCACAAAATAAATGTACAGACAGCGAGGTCCATTTTTAATTAAAAAATGTTTGCATTTCAAGTCACATTTCACGTTTTACTTTGATTTCTAATATTTGTCTCGCTATGCCAATTAATTAATACACACTCACACACGCGCATACACATACACATGCACTTGGCCATAATTCGGAAAAAACAATTGAACATTGGCTGCGGCTGCTGTCGCTGCTGCTGCGGTCGTCGTCGTCGCGAAATACATATTTCTTTTGCCGTTTTTCTCGTCGTCGCCGCCGCCGCCGTCGTCGTCGTCGTCTTGTACTCTCGCTCTCTGCTTCTTTCACATTTTTTTTTTTCTTCGCTCAAGTGTCTGGTCGTTTTTTTTGGAAAATCATATAACACTTGAAATACGCTCAATTTTTGTTGGGTTTTTAGCGCAAATTGTTGCCGGCAACTCGTTTGGCATTTTGTTGCAACTTTTGTGTAATTAATCCATTTATTTTCACCGTTTTACGCAAATTTATTTAGCAGCACTTTGTCAGACATGTACGCACCACATCAAAGACCTCCATTTTGTTTAGAGTTGTGTTCGTTTCGTTCAGAACAAGTTCAGCTGAACGCGCTCATCGAAACGTCCTATCGATGGAGCTATCGACCTGGAACTGCCTATCGGATGCAGCGCAACTAGAACGATACGCATCTCATTGTTGCAAGAACAATCTAGTTGAATGTGCAGTAAGTGTGACAATACATAGCAACAATTTTATGATGCTTGAGTTGTTGGCTACATGCAATAAATACAAATGATAAAGCTCGCTCGTTGTTTACATTTACTACAAGAACTGGTTTCAATCACGAATGATCTAGCAAATGAACTGCATAACAGAGTGACCGCAGTTTTCTGAAAAGGTTTTTTATTGCAAGTCTTATTAGTGGTAGACTAGCAAAGAAATTGTAAAAAAATCTTGTAGCGTATATGTCTTTGAGGAAAACATGGAAACAAAAAACTGTTTGAAACGACGCGCCTTTTTATACACGTTTTGCAAATATACCAATATAGGGTTGGCTGTTGGTATAGATATATATACATTTATTTTACGGTCACACTGCAACACAGCTGTTTAATAAAACCGATTTTTTTTAAAACTACATTTCATCATATTTATATTTTCCATCTACAATAAACATTGAATAGAGTTTTAATAAAATATATAAGAAACAAATGAAAGCAATAAATATTAGAATTTTTTTATTTGGCTACGCTAGTTTCAATCTTTTTCTGTCTTGGCTGCTTTCGGCGTCTTCCTCAACTTGTTCTTCATTTGCCAAGCTGTTCATTTCATCTCCTTCGCCGCTGTCTTCCGAAGAACTTTCTGAAAACACAATTGGACCGTTGCCTTTGACAAACATAATTGTTTTGCCCAAACGTCGCGATTCGGCGCGCAAAAACAGCTGACGACAAAAGCGGTTTAGAGCATTTTTGCCCTGATCCTCCGAAAGGCCAAATATGAAGCCGCTGCCAAAGAAATGTCATCACTAATCGTAAGTCTTTCAATTTGTAAACATAACTCACAGATTGGCGACATCGCAGGGACTGCGAAGCTGGAATTCGTTGGCTGCGCCACTGCTGAAGATGATGTTCCTCGACTTGCCCTTGGTGCAATAGTTCTGAGCCACCTTAATCATGTCCTTGCGGTAGTTCGAGTCCACGATGGCGGGCGAATACTTGAGCTCAAAGTAAATGCCCCGTCTGATGGCAATTTGATAGGCTTTGCGATTGACTAGCAGACGAGAGCCGGCCAACGAATCAAAGGTGATGATATCACCATTGAACGTCGTGCAACAATGCTGCAACAAAAGACATTATACATTTATATATTTGTATTATAGATTTGCTTACTGTCAAGGCTGCGTCTGTCTTCGGTTGTCCGGCAATCAGGTTAAACTTACGCAGATTCATCGAGACGCTCTAAATGGAAGATGGCATTAATTCAAGTAATTACCGAGTACTGTCAACTGTTTACCATTGCGTGCGACACATTCACATCCACATACAATATCGTTATGCGTTGCAGTATCTTCAATTTGTCCCCAAATTCCTGGCGCAAGTGATCAATGCTTTGGGGCTCTGGAAACATTTCGGCGCCACGTTTCCCCGACTCCTTTTTGCTGTGATCGAAGCTCTGATCAATGGCTATGGTTTTGTAGCCCAAATCGATCAGCTCCGTCAGCGTGGCGCGCATAATCTTGTCATCTTTGTTGTGCGGCACGCAAAAGTCGTAAAACGCTTGTGTTTGTTCCATTTTTGTTGACCGGCAACAAAACGTGCGTGTCAGTGTGACCGCAGGTAGATATCATAACAAGCCAAATTTATGAAATGTTCTGTGGTAGCCTGGGCACACTCATTTCGGGTGGGCGGCAGCTTTTGACCTGCTCTTTGTTTACATTTTAATTTTTTTTGAATGTATAATTTATTTAACTGATTGCCTTTTCCTAGTTTATACAATTTACATTTAATCATTTGTCACGTACTTGACTGTTGCCTGCTGCCTTCGTCATTTTAGTCCTGAACACTTCGGCCCATAATCGTTTTATACCCAGCATTAAATATCCATTATTTTGCAGTAATTTCAGCAGCGTCTCCTTCAGACTGGAGATCAACTTGACTTTTACTTCATATTGTCCTTTTTCTTTTTAGTGTGCACTCTAAGTGAAACAAGGAATAACAAATAAATTCATTCAGTATATAAATAATTAAAATAAACACGTACTTTTTATGCCTGGTTAGCGCATCTTTGCGGGCAAAGGATCTGCCGCAAATGTCGCAACAATTCTTGCTGTCCTTGTGCGAGGCCGCGTGCCGAACGAGATTATCCTTGCGCTGAAACATTTGATTGCAGCCCTCGAAGTCGCAGGGATACAGGAAAACATTGCCGTGTGTTGTCCTGCAAATGTAATGACAAATTAATTAACTTGCATATCATTCGCAATATACACTTTTAGTTTTACTTGTAGTGCCGTCGTAAAGATTCCACTTTTGAGAAGAATTTGGGGCATTCGCTGCAGCCCCAGGACACGATGGGCGCCGCAGGATCCCCTGTTTTGTGAGTCTTGAGATGGCGTGTTAAGGCGGCTTTAAACCAGAACGCTTTGCCGCAGCCGGGCTCGTCGCATCTAAAATTCTTATTCTCATCCATTGTGGCCAAATAATTCAACTCACGTCACACTACGGAAAAAAGGCTAGCAGACGCCACCCACGTTCAATGCTCTGCGGATTGACAGCAATTACTGCTGCATCTTTGCGTCACTTGGCAGCATTCACCTGCCGTAATACCATCGAGACCGTTTCTTGAGCCGTACAACAATGGTATTAATAAATAATCTGATAAAATTCGCGTATTTCCTTTTGTTGTTTGTTTGCACAAACGAACCGAGTAGAGGTGGGCAAACATCGATAGGTTAAACATCGATTTTGAATGTCAAACATCGATATTTTATCCAGTCATATAATACCAAAAATCAACTTAAGTATTTTATACCATTAAATCGTCGTTTAAGCTCTCACTGTCCTTTGAAGAAAATAAAAACCTTCTGGCAAATATCGATAGCACTGTCGGTGTCTGCAGCAGAGTCTACAACAGAGTTGTCGCGAGCTCTGTGCAATTCGCTCATTTGAGCCAGTTCAATTGCACTACAACGCTTGCTGTTACGCGCATCAGCTGTTAATGTTATGCTGTCACTGCTGTTACCATTTGGCTCCAAATTCAAATTTGTAATAAGATCTTTGTTTATTTGCACACAAGGTCATAATAGGAACAACAGCAAAAGTACTTTCCCATATTAGTGAATGGTACAAAACGACAACATCAAGAAACATTCCCAGATAATGCAACATTTTCAATGCTTGGTAATGTTTCCTCCTCGGCTGTTGTCTCATCAACATTATTATTCTGGTGCCTGGAATGCTCCTCGAACTGTTTGGCCTTGGCACGTCGCGACTTGATCAAAATGCCATGTCCCGGACAATCGGAATCCTCAGAATAGCATTTATCCCGACAGCAGATGCGACACAATCGAAATTCGCATTTGGAACCCAAAGGATTGGCGCATTGCGTGCAATATTCCAGATGTCGTTCGTGTCGCAGTTGAATTTGTGCTTCCGTTTTGTTGGGTCGCCGCTGGCGTCGTCGCAGTTTCTTCATGCGTTTTCGCGAGATTTCATTGCCGGCATTATCGAAATACTGTCGCTTGGCGCGATTCGGATCGCTGGCAACGCGCTCCTTCTCGGCGATCTTCTGGCGATGCGACTCTGGCGAAGCGCGGATATACGGCTGGCAGAGCCAAGGAGGCAACGCAGGCAACTGAAACACAAAAGTAACCCAATTAGCAGTGTATTTAAAGCAGGGATTCTAAATAAGTATTATAAATATCTTCAAAATTTGACGAAATAAAAATGGTTGTGATATTTTATACACGGTTTTCTTGGAAGGTTAAAATATTATTTTTTTTTATGTTGATAAATCACTTTAAATTTTTGTATTTTAATTCCCATTTCCAACAATTATTTGTAAATCAAATTTTTGATTTGTATATTTATGATTGCTGATTTATTTAGGATTTTTATTTGTTATGTTTAATTAAAAGTTAAGAATTATGTGATAAAACTAGTTTTGTGTTAAGCGAGCATTCAACTAAAGTGAAAAACCGGAAATACATTTTCCAATAAATGAAAAAAAATAAGCGAATAAATGTTATTATGTTACTTGTTTGATGGGAAAATATGATCGTTACAGCTTCAGATTTATAGCAACTCACCTCCTCGGAGCCGCCGGCGCTCATATTGATCTCCATCTCCTCTGGTTCGTAAGTAGCTTGGCCCGACTGATAAGGTTCGTATTTGTTCTTGATTTTGGCAACCACAGTTTGGAATTGCTCCAGCTGATTCGCCGTTGCCAGCTGCTCGCGCAACTCCGAGTTCTGCTTCACATTCATGCTACACGAACCACAAATACTTTCAATGGATGAACTTTATTTAAAGGCTGCTCAACTTACATGTGATGAAAGAGCTTGAAGAGATGGCCGCGCATATAGGAGGTGGGACAGGGATAAAGATGCACGAACTCCAAGTACTCGGTGGCCATTTGCCAGACGGGTGGAGCGATGCCTTTGAATATCGCCGGATTATGCAGATTTCCCTCAGCTGTCATTACGCCGTCGACGCCCGTCTCTTCCAGACAACGATGCACATCATCCAGCCCCAAAATATTGCCGTTGGCAAACATGGGTATCTTGACATGTTGCCGCACATCCTTAATGAAACTCCAGTCGGCGATGCCCGTCAGTGGACCCTTCTGCTCCCGCGTCCTTCCGTGCACGGTGAGCAGTTGACAGCCGGCAGCCTCGAGCATTTTTGCATATCTAATTGTCTTCTCGCGATCCTCGAATCGCCTTATTTTGCAGGTCACTGGCACCGACAGCTTCTCGTGCAGTGTGCGCACTAAAATGCAGTAAGACTATAATACTAAGTTGAAAAGTGGACTCGAAAGACTTACCGATCTGTGTCAGCAGTTCCCACTCATCCTGCAGGAAAGAGCCGTAGTGTCCACGCTTCGCAATTGCTTGCGGACAACCCAGATTAATGTCCACAGCATCACAGTAATCCTGTGCCGCCAGCGCTGCCTCCAATATCTGCTGTGGATCATTCCCACAGAACTGGATTATCAGTGGCCGGTCTTCAGTGCAGGTTTGCAGCGCATCCTTGCGATATTTGAGGTCGGTGGCAAACAGATTCGCATGGAACATCGGCGAGTAGCAGAGTTGAGCGCCATAACGACGGCAGAGCATGCGCCACGCCAGCTCACTTTGATCCACCATGGGCGCCACAATGTAACGCGGTGAGCCGAGGACGCGATGATAGAACTCATAGCCTTCCAGTTTGTTGTTAGCTTCGTGATGTTCGTTCACCATTTCATGCAGCTTCTGCAACGACAAAAACCAATAAAAACAATACATTTTGCAGCTGTTTACAAATTTAAATTTAATCAATTCTATGTGCTGCCAGCGTTGCCACTTATTTGACATTTTTATCGCTGGTAGTGCAATCGTCAATCGTCATCGATCCTCATTTGTCAACTGTTATACAACTGGTCGCAGCGAACTTTTGTCGCCATTTTGATAAATTAAAAAAATTACAGCGTCAAATTGTGGGCAATATTTTTAAGCCTGACCAGTAGCGACCACCTGCCGGGGCTAGCTAATTAGCGACATACTACCCAAAAAACTGGGTGCAGCCGTGCGGCAGCGCAAAGCTAAACAAATTTACATGCGAGTAGCCACAGAGAATTGTGTGTGTGTGAGTTGTGGGCGTTTAATTTCAGCATGCTCCAATTACACGCATCTATGGCGGCCTGCCACACACACACACACACGAATAAATTCCCTGCGGTTTGGCTGGTGTTAGGGCATTCCGATTATTAGTCATAGTACGCATAACTAGCAGTAATCAGTAATAAATTAAAATAACAAAATAAATATTATTATTATTTCATAAAAATATACCGAAGTGCCGTTGAAATCGCTTCCGCTATAAAATACAAAATTGATTCCGCTCAAATAAGTTGGCATTCCGCTAGATTTCGACGCTGCCACCTAGTTCAACTCTGATTTTCGGCTGTCAGGATCAGCGATGCCAAATTATTTATTTTATTGGTTTTCGCGCCAACAATTTAAATGCATTATTTTTCATATTCAATCTAAGAAATCCAATAATCAAATCATTAAATTAAATTAGTAGTACCACTATTGCTTGATCTTCTGGTATTGCTCTGTACCCGTCTCAAAATCACAAGCCATATCGCAAATATACTTGCACCCGTCTAGTGTACCGCAGAGAGTTGTGCATGTGTTTGTTAGTGTTTGTGTGTGCTTTACCTGCGTTTACAACATGCAGCGCATTTCACTTTCCACTCGATGGTTCTCGCTTTTCGTGCAAAGCAGCGTATAAAAGGCGCTTAAAGCCCAATTGCAGCTTCAACAATGACTCGACTAATTGAGTTACTTTGGAAGTTACGCAGCTTAATTACATTTCTGATTTGATTTTCAATCTGAGCAAAGTTTAAGCGGCTTAAAATGCTTATGAAAGATGGAAACAGATACAGAGAGAGAGAGGGAGGGAGAGAAGTTTTACCTGTGCAACAAGAACTTGCATAACTTGGCTCGATTGTAAATCTGATTTGCCGTGCGACGTGCACACAAACAACCAAACAAAAACTTTTTACATTGAAAGTTTACTGACCGGAAATGGCATGCAATTTTATCAATGGCAATTGTTGTTGTAATTGCAAGAAAGCAGGTTCTTCTACTCGCTGTCTTTACTGCTGAGCAGAACTTTTTTTTATTTTTATTTTTATTTATTTCGGTTGCCAATGTCTGCGAGGAATTAATGTTAAAATGTAGTGAAAAGTTTTGTGCGAACGTAAATTGCATAAGAATCAAATGGAGGCGTTCACAAGGGCGGTGGGCGTGGCCGTGTTGCAGCCATGACAGATGTTGCCTGTGTCATAATTATGCCCAAATTACAAGCAACTTACCAAGCGGCAACTTACAGCCAGACAAGGCAACTTCACTGCCGCAGAGAAATGGGCATTTTGCAATTAAAAACTTTTGCAAATTGTGCAAAAAGAAACCCAAACCGCCAGTTGTCAGAGCAGGACAGAGACACAGGGGCAACAAGAGGCAGCAAGTAAAACAATGTTGTTCAAGCAACAACAAAAACTGCCTTTTGAGTCTGCATTTGAGACGAATGCTCTTTCTGCAGCAACCAGCAACCAGAAATGCTTTATTCAAATTTAAGCAAATGCATTTCATTGTACTTCTGCATTCCATATCTCGCAATTTAAAGATTTAATTGAAGCACCGTTTTAAATATGCAGATTGATACACTAGTCTTAATTGTAAAGGATCTTAGTGTAATTGTGTTTGTAAATGATGAAATTTCAGCAATTTATTGTTTGAAGTGCAAAGGTCTTTCGACTATTTTGTTTATCTCAAATTATAGTACGCTTAAATATCTCTTCAATATTTACTTGCCAATTTTTTGGTTTTGAGATATTCGGTGGATTGAGGTTTATGAGAAGACTTTAAGAATGTCTACTGGACTTTTTTGATTTATTGTATCTTTAAATTGTTATAATTTAATAAATAAATATGTTCTGTAATCAACAATTGTGTATGTATATGTATATGACCATGTCCATTTGGTTATTTTACCTTAGTGTAAAACTAAATTAAATTGTCACAATGGTAACCAAAAGCTAGCAAAAAGTAACAAAAACCCAAATATATACAAAAATTATAATTTATGTGCCTCACATACACATTAAACGATAATATACAAATTCTAAATTATTTATTCACAAAAAAATGTCCTTAATTTTTGTATAGTATAAAATTACACTCAATGCTATTATTATTTGTTGAAAACTAAGACCACATGAGCTCAATGCAAATTATTTACCACATTTTTGCATGTCAAAACTGTAGTTAACATAAAACATTTCCATACAAGTTTTAAAGTAAAAAGTAATACACAAATGAATTTTGACCTTTTTCTAGCATGTTGTATATTTTTGTATTCGTTTTTTTAAGGGAAATTATCATAAAAAATATATTCTACATTTCTAATTGGTATGTTAAGAACCAATCTGAAAAGTACAACATCCACTTGAGTGTAGCGTATAAAACTTCTTACCACAAAGTGGCCAAAAGTGTTTTTGGGTAATTGAAAGACCGCAGATAATGTCTCCAAATGGTCGTAACTTTTCTGCACTCCCAAACAAGAAAATAATTAAAAGGAAGTAGTTTGGAATTGTGGCTACAAAACTGATTTCGGCAATGTTTTCGTTTTTCGTTTCGCATGTCTGGCAAATCGACAAAAAAGATAATTAATAATTTCCGCACTAATTAAGACGAATCAATATCAAGTGCACAACCAGCCAAGAGCCGAGAGCCAAGAGCGTGCCACAACTTGCCACATTGCTCTTGTTCATGGTCTTGGTTGCTTGTGATATTGTGGCTTTCACTCGAAAAAACTATAGATAACAAATGGACTAAACAGTCGGCCAGTCAAGCATGGAGCCATGGATAATACACTCCAAATCGCCTCGCCCCTCTGCCTTCCCGACACAGATTGCAGCACGTTGCATGCCTTGTTGCAGTTGCAATGGAAAACCCGCTTCTCGTGTATTGACCACGCTACAAGCCATTTTCATTCTGCCATTGCAACGGCACGCGTTTATTTTCCAATTTTCAAAATGGTTTCACTGGCTAATCGCAGCGGGCCAATGCTATTTATTTAATGGTCACCTGCCAGCACTGGTCAACCCATGAAAAATGCAAAAGGGAAAATTGAAAAGCGTTAAGGGAACAATGAACAACCAGGGATGGCTGAAACGCTGAATCAGTTCAATGGCAAAATATATGGCAGTTGGTTGGAATTTAAGAATTTTGAAGGGGAAAAGGCTGTTTGAATCAATTCATAAAGACGTGTCAGAAGGGCATAAAAACGATGGAATAATATTTAAACATATACAGAAATCGACAAGTAGACACTACTTAACACAAGTGATATTTACCAACCAGAAACAAATTCAAGTATAAAATATCATAATAATAAATTATAGATGAATTATGACAAATATTTTATCCTAAAAAAAAAAAATATAAAAAAAGTTAAAGTGAATAAGTTATAATACTCCGAAATTTACAAATAGTTACAATATTCTACATATATAACAATTTAAATTAAATGCTTACTAAATATCAACCTTTAATTAAAATGAAAATAAAATACATGCTAAATATGTATTAAACCTATATATGTACATAATTCACATTTAATTGAATTGAGTAATAATAATAATAGTAGATATGGAACAGTAATAAGAATATATAATTGCCGAGTTATATTATTGTATGCTGAGCATACTACATGGGTCCAAACATTCAGTCAGGGTATCGACGATATCTATCTGCTGCAGGCGCAAGGGTTGCCCAGTCAGCAATGTGGTTTTCTGCCACGCCCCGCATGTTAAAGCCGTACTACACTCGAAGCAACTTTGAAACTCAATAAAAAATAAAATATAAGTATAAAAATAAAGGAATTGCCAATGCGCAGAAAATGTGAATTAACTGGATTGCATTCAACGAGGCGTTAAATCCTTTCAAGCCGCCAGCCATGAGCACTTGCCGCAGTCCAACTCGGAAGCGGAGGCAGAGGCGGAGGCAGAGACGTGGGGAGATGTCGTGAGTCGAGAATCGAGAGTCACTGGCTGCGTGGCATTTCAACTTTGACATGTTTTTGCGGTTTACTTATGGTTCCGTCGAGGGTAGCTCCCAACGAGACGATGTTACAATCCTTAAGCTCGAAGTCCCCATTCCCCATTCCCATCCTTCGCTACATTCGCTATCCACAATTACCCGCAATTTGTGACTCGCAGCTGCTTTGGCTGCTGCTGTTTTATTGTCGGTTCTGGCTCTATACGTATCTGTTTTCCTCTGTGGATCTGTCAGACATTCCAAAGATGGCGATGCCGGCGCCAAAATATGACCTCATTTCAGCAGCCAGCAAGCCAAGGAAACAAACACACACACTCACACACACACACTCGCTTACACACAAACAACATAAAGTCAGCCATTACGCATACGCGCTGTGCGCTGAAGGCTGAAGTAAAATAATGGAAACAAGAAGGAAAACAGCAAACAAAATGCAACAAAAAAAATATAGTGAAAACTTTTACTTGTTTTACGGCCTGCAAACGCAATGACATTTCGAGTGCTGCTGCAATTCCCCAGGCGTTGGCGTGCTTGGCCAACCAAATGGAAATGGAAAAACAGAGAGGGAGGGAATAAAATAAAAACCTCTTTGCGTGCTGCCGCAAAAGCAAAAAAGACCTGAAATGTCCATTAATTTATTGTATTGCACTTACACGAAGGTGGAAATTGCGATTAACCTATTAAAGAGCGCTCTACCCCAAATGGGATTAAGTTGCCCCACAGACCACAACAGATACTTGTGCTTATGGAATTTCCATTTTCATTTTCATTTCCATTTCCATTATATTTCCACTTGAATCGTTTTTTTTGCAACCAATCAGAGCTTTATTAGTGCGCCTCGTGCTGCAAACCAGCTGCTCGCCGACAGCGCAGCCGGACGAAGGACATTCAACTAATTGAGCGTTTTCAAAAGGATTATCAATTTGCGTCGTAGCTTTGCAGTTTGCACAACTATTGATTGAGATAATGGCTCGCATATTGTGCGACGACTGGCATTATGTGTATTATAAAATAATTGCTTTCCACGAACTTTATTTCTTCAGAGCTGTTTTATTGCCCTCTTCAGGGGACTTTTAGTGTTCTTATTGATACACGATGATTAAGGTTATATTTTTAATTCAATTGAATTATTTTACTACTTTAGGATATTAATCAATTAATATACGGATTTTCTTTATTAAAAGATTAAAAGAGATTTAAAATTGTTTTTCTTAAACATTTTGAAAATAAATTGAGTTTTATTGTATATTTTATATTTTGTATATTTCTTTGGAATAATAAATATTAGGTTGATTAATTAATGAAAATCCAATTAAAAATTGAAGTAATATGCAAAATTATATTTGGCTTTAATTTTGACTTTTTACTGCTCTGCACAGTTTAGGTTTAATTTTCGCTTTTGAATGGAATATCTTGTTGCAACTTTGACTCCTTTATGCAACCCTGACGGCACCTTGGGGAACCGTATACTATCTGAAATCTGCCTTAGAATGCGATGAAAGGAATTTGAAACTTTGGTTAATGAGGTTAAGTTGGAGAGCTGTCAGGAGCAGAAGGAGCAAAAGCATTGTCTGCACTGCATTTGCTGGGCGTGGTCGCCTTTGCCTTTTGTTATGTGGGCTGTGTGTGTTATATGTGTGCGATATGTGTTATGCAACGAGGTCAAAGTCAGGGCGCACTGCCAAGTGGCAAGCAGCGAAGTGGGGAGTGGCAAGAAGCAGTTCCTGCAAGCGACGCTGACGCAATAAACCATAATAAAAGGCCGCATTGTGCTCAGGGCTCAAGGACAATGGCGAATGACAACAAGAACTGACAAAACTAGGAGACAATTTGGCGACGTTTTCCTTTTTTTTTGTTTTTTGGGCAGCTATCACAATGCAGAGGTGCCTAGCTGCAGTTTGTCCGAAGCGTGCACTGAGAGAGAGAGCTCGTAATCAAGGTGTATTGATTGAAGTGGCAGCTGGATGCTGCTGCTTCACTCTCTAGTTCTCCACCTTCTGTGCTGGCAATTAAAATTGGTTTATTAATTATTTTGGGCGCAAAGACTTTTCGGGAATCTGCAGACGCAGATTTCCCCCTACAATTTGCCAACTTTGTTTGCACACTTTTGATGAAATTTTATTACACAGCTCATTAGGACTAATGATGCTTGTTGGCCGAGCCGCGCTGTCAGCTCAAAGTTAGCAGGCCGAAAGCGAGCGAGAAAAAAACACAAGTAAACAAATATATAACAAAAAAATCAAGTAAACAGGAGGCGAATATACGCGACTTTCAGATACCTGATAGCCAGCCATTAAATTGAAAATTCAATTCGACATATTGAATTTCTAAAGAGTATTCTGACCAAATTTTGTGTCTTTAGCTCGAAAAGTCTCGGAGATTTAAGCCTTCACACAGATGGACAGACAGGCAGACAGAACGCTGACTTTCCGAGGTCGCAGATGATTCTTTATTATACCCTTGTAGGCTGTTGGCGGCCGGGTGTTAAAATGGAAATAAAACGAAGTATTGCGCAAACTTGAGCCTTGAGACTGAGCCGAGGACGAAGACGAGAGGCGATAATGAAGCAACTGCCATGGCCAGCATCAATCTCCATCCACTCACATGTGACCAAGGCTGTATGTGTGAGTGATGAGTGTGTGTGTGAGTGTGAGTGTGAGTGTGTCTGGCTGGCTGGCACTTAATTATATTTGTACTCTCGCATGGGCTCCAGACAACGGCAACGGGAACGACGCCAGACGAGGCCGACAAGCAAATTGAACGTGAAATCCACTGATTGACTTCATGCAACACCGATAGAGTGGGCGCAACACAGACACACATAGAGAGACGTAGAGAGAGAGAGAGAATTGCAGAAATAGAGATGGGGATATGTAGATAAAAGAGCGCAGGAGAGGCTCGTGTGAAGTGGGAACCAAGTGCTGCGAGGTGTTCAAGTTGCAGGTTCTTAATGCGAAAACCGAGGGAGGAATGCACTATAAACTAAATCTAATATTATATTCAATCACTATCTTCACAGTTGTTTTTTGCGAATAGTTACCTACGAGTACTTTTGTTTTATTTATATTACTACATCAAAAACATTTCTCAAAATGTGCTACAAACACAACTTAAAATGATAAACTATTTTAAATCATTGTCACCTACGAGTATTAACTTTAAAATATAAAAAGTACATAAATTTCTATACCATAACCTTGATTTTCATATTCAAACATATTAATGAACAAAACAAATTACAAATTTAAATATAACTTTACCATATTGATTTCCGATTCTAAATTAAAATACAAAGTATAATTGAACAGAACATCAAAAATATAAATATATAAATATCTTTTTCGTTTGACTTCTTCTTTGACAGTAATGATAAATGTTTAACCTGTTTTTTTTAATATTTTTTAATATGAATTGAATTTTGAAATTTTGTTGTATTATTTTCAATACTTTTATTTCCATTTAGATATTAGTAAGGATTTTTCTGTTTAAATTGTCTAGTAAATAAAACTTATGTATTGAGTTCTTCTAGAATTTGGTATAACGTCCTTTAAAAAGAAAAGGAATTTATGTAGTTACTATATAGTTGACTAAATATAACCAATTTATGGTGTTCCAAAGGAGTTCTAAAGAACTTCCTCTTTAAAAGAAGTATAAAGAATTTATTCAGCTCCTTGCGACTTCCTTTTGCACCAAGCTAATGTGCTCCGGTTGTCCTGTATCCTTAGTGGAAATCGTTGCCTAGCCAAAAGGCGTCGTTTACTTTGTTAGCCTGTTGAAGCGAATGCTGAATGAATGCGAGGCAAGGCAAGAAAAGGACAAT
Source organism: Drosophila immigrans (assembly GCA_963583835.1). NCBI lineage: Eukaryota > Metazoa > Arthropoda > Insecta > Diptera > Drosophilidae > Drosophila > Drosophila immigrans. The sequence continues at coordinate 25,968,543 of OY757143.1, read as the reverse complement.
GGAGGTGAGGAGCGAGAAGTTTGGCTGTTGGATTTGTTTATTTGTTATTTTGCTGCCTTGCAGCAGTAAATGTGTTTCCATGTGTGTGAATCGAAAGGTGTGTAAAAAGTACGTACATATATACACATAGCAATACATATGTACAAGCTGTATAATGTTGCAAGGACTCGGGCACGGGACACGGGACAAACAAGCCAAATGACACGTACCCATAAATCCTCGACGTTTTATTGCCGAGTGTTCGGCTTAAGGCTTCAAAAGTGTGTGTGTGTGCGTGTGTCCGAATGTGCGTGTGTGTGTGCGTGCCGTCACATTTGTGTGATTTGTTTAGCCGGGACAAACACATGACGTCGCGTCGCGTCGCGCCAAATGCCAAACGACGAACGGCAGAAGGCAAACAGGAAATATAAAATGCCAAACAACAATTTACTTTGTTAATTTACGCAATGTATTTGCATAAATAATACATATGCGAGTTAAGTTTCGTCCAGATGACGACGACGACGACGACGACGCCTTCGCCTCTCCCCATTTCTCTCCTCCACATTTATCGATATTTACTTATGCTTAGCTGCCGTTAGGCATACGCTGCGTATACGTAATATTATTTATGTATATTCCAAATCGAATTAGACCTGACATTAATGTTCCCTCAATGTTTCCCAAATGTGCGAGACAAACTACTTATCGATTGGCTATTTATTACTTGCTTGATGTATTACTAATCGCAATTCTAATCCTTGAGCTGACAACTGTCCTTGCTAATTGCATGATTGAACTATCGCATTAGTCAAATCTAGATTAATACTAGTTTTATTAATAAGACAATCATTTCCAATGACATGCGTTGGACGAGAGTATTTGTTTACTGCAAACTAATAACTCAAAACTTACTCTTTTACTAATTTAACACTCGTGTCTAAGGACTTGGGCTCAGGACTTTAACGACATAGCTCTAGTAGAAATTTAGTTCACAAAGTAATCAACTTTTTCTTGGAATGCCAATTGAAAATTCACATTGAATTTTTTTTCCAGTTAAATTTCTTTAGTATTTCAACAAAGCAAGAATTTCTCGGAATGATGAAGATTAAAATTGTATTTAGTAAACTTCTTACAACAATCCAAGCCAATTAGGATTTTTAAGATAAAGTAAATTATTTAAATCACTTTCCCACTTTCTGACGGTTTTAAATTGCTGAATTAAGCAAATAGAGCAAATTATTCAAATTTTATTTATTAGTTATCAATATTTATATTAAGATACAATTTCTGACTTTCTTAAACTGCTCAATTAAGCAAATTATTTAAATTTATATTTATTAGTTGCTCACATCAATATTTTTTATTAGTTTAGGGCCACTTTCTGTCAGCTTTAAGCAACTTCCCACAATTTTCAGCTCTTCTACCTGTCTTAATACTAATTATCTAACTATCAAATGTTTCATTAGCTACGTTTCACTTTTGTGCTCGACTTGCCAAGCCTTGTTTGCTATTGCGGCAGCACTGGGCACAACTATGCCGACTATAAAGTTGCCACAGTGCGCATAAAGTTCAATCAAATGCTGCTGTTCAGTCGTTAATCGGGGCCACAATCCTTGGGCAAACACACAAAGGCCGCTCTGTCACATAGGAGCACGATGAGTTGAGTGAGTTGAACGCAAATGACAACGACGACATGATGACGCCCCTTAATGTTGACCATGATGACCACAACGGGTCGAGTTCGCCCGATTGCTGGGTTGGGTCTGCCTTCAATGGTAATGTCAACACATATGAACGTGAGGCAACTACCAACAACAACTACAACAACAACAGCAACAACAATTTGCATCAACAACTGGCAAGTGAGTTGGCTTGCTAAATATTTAAAATGCCACTGAAATAAGGGGTAAAAGGCCACAAGAGTATCAAGTTTGATGACACATTTCAACACTTTCCCTCTCCGCCCCTCTCTTGGCTTGTGACGCCACCTGGCGGCCAATGATTGCTTTCATGACACAATTTTTGGGCTACATTTTTTGCTTTATTTCGTTCGTTCACTTAAAAATACCAGACAAAAATATCAAAGCACATTTAATATACCAAAAATGAATAGTCAAACTCTGCTTCAACTACAATTCTAATTTTAACCTGCTTATAAATATAGTTTTCTCTAGACTCGTTTTCGTTTACCCCTGCAGTCCAACGATCTGGCTTGGCACAGCTCGACTATATAATTATTCCGAATTGACGACATTTTTATAGATTTTTCTGCCACATTTCTGCAAGGGTATTTCAACACTTTAATATCTATTTAATTTGCACAGTTTTTGGACTGAAATTGTTATTGCCGTGGCTTGGCTATTGTTTTACACTTATTTTATTTTGTATTTTTTTTTGTATTAATTTAGCTCAAATTTTATAAATACCATTTATTTATTTTATTGTTTTTTGGTTTTACTAGGCATAACTGTTTGTGGACTTTTCGTTGGCAAAATATATTTACATTTTGCTTTATTATAATTGCAATTAATTGTTGTGCACCAGCTTAATTAGCTGCACATTAATTACGTTTAAATATTAAATTTCATTTATTGTTTTCTAACCCTTCCGTGCTTGCATAATTTTGCAGTCTCATACTTTTGGTGTTTGTTTTTTAACCTCCCCAAAAATAGCAGCAATCTAACCCAATCCAGTTTCAATGGCGGCGCCTATCTGCAAAGTCATTAACTAAATTGAAAAACCATATTAAATGCTGAAGAGCCTGTTGCAGCCAGGACATGTAACAAAGAGCAAACGAAGTTCGTTGAACCATCGAAATGAGAATGGGTGGAAAAACAGTAAAAGCAAAGCAAAATTGTCGTGGCATGCTTCCTTCCTTCCAAAAAAGAAAGACAAAAAAAAAACAAAACGAGCCGCAAACAAAGCGCTGCAAACCGGGCCAGCAAAGGGAGGGAGCAGAGGAGCAGGCGGAGGAGGAGCAGGAGAAGGAGCAGGGGCCGTAGCGTATCCCGTTACAGGTTAGCCAGCCAACTAATAGAAACGCCCAAACGGCGATTGCTAATGACAACCAGTTAAAGCAAAAGGTTAGATGGGGCCTGAGATATGTAGCTGAATTAGAAGATGGGGCAGAAATTGAAGCAGGAGCTAGAAGAAAAGGAGTCAAACTGAGCGGTAAGAAGGATCTGCAAGAGGAACAAAAATATCAGGAGAAACAGAAAGCAGGAACTATGTGGGAGGTAGAAGTAGTACAATGAATTTTTAAGAATTGAGGACTTTTACTCAGTTAAAAAAATGTTTGTTTACTACGTTTCAATTATTGAATACGAATTTTGATAATGAGACAATAACTTCAAGAAACTATAAAGATTTTTAATCTAAAATATGAATTAAACCAAAAAAATGGGGTTCAAGAATTTTACTCAGCTAAAAAAATGTTTAAATATTACTTTAATTCTCAAAGAAGAATATCGTTCTTAATAGTGAAACTTTAATAATAATTTTTAAATAGAAATTTAAGCGAAAAAATAACTTTGCATTTGATTCAAGATTTCTGTTTTCGGTTCGATATATCGTTAATTTAGTATTTTGTTATCCCAATATTTGAGGAATGACCAATCCAGATTTTATTTAAGAATTATGGTATTAATTTAGGTTTGAAAATTCTCAGTTTAGGTTCTGATCTTGATTCATAATTTCCTTCTATATTTTAGGACTTTTCTCTCTCTGTGTAGCAGCCTGAAAAACTGAAGCTACTGGTGCGATTCCCTATTTATGCCACAGCAGGAGTCCCATGATAGGACTCCCATCCATGTCTTAGCTAGGACGAGCCATGTGAGCTGTCGTCTCCCAGTCTGTGCTTCGAGTGGGCGTAGACAGGGCGGGGCGTGGCAGAGTCGCTGTCTGTCTAGCGGCCGTTGACAGCGACGCCCAATTTCCAGGGAAATCAATCATAATTCAAGCGCCGTCAAATGGGTGCAGTACTCCAGCACAACCCGCTGCCCCTCCTCCAACTCCTAGTCGGTAACCTGGTAATGGAAATTGTATTATGTGGCGCACCTAAAGGCCTTCTCCTGTGCCTTTGAGGAGGAGGCTCCTGGATATTGATAGATAGACAGCGACCACTCAAGCAGGTAGTTCATCTTTTTGGCAGACTTCAGACTTGCAAGCTCAGGCGATTGACACGCCCCAGTCGTTACCCTTCTCCCTCCCCCAGTTCCATTTAACCGTCCCGCCCCTCTGCGATTTATGTAGATTTTTGTCTGGGGGCTTGTTGCGTGTCCATTGCAAATGAAGGCGCAACGTTAAATTTATAATTGATGCGGCTGCAACGCGACAACAACAACAGCAACGAAAATATATAGACAACAATTGCTCATGACAACAACTAACTGTTGCCATGGGGCAGCTGAGGAGGGGGCGCAGCGATTGGCAGGGGGCGTGGCCGGGAGGCGCTCGCTTTGGAGCCGTAAACAAACTTTAACGAGAAGACATCGAATCAACTTGAGTCTCGAGGGCGTTGCTAGGCGCAAGACGCGAGAGCGGCAGGAGAATTATTTGTTTTTATGTTTTTTTTTTAGCTAGTCCCAAAAACAGATATGCGCCGAGTTTAATGGCCGGGCACACATGACATGGTCTTCGAGTTGGACTTGCACATGGACGTGTAATTAAAGTGGAATTTTTGCCACAATTCACAGCAGACAACAACAAAACAAACACGCAAAAAGCCAAGCCCAGGTGAGGACCTTGGCATTTCCCAAAGGCCCAGCCACGCCCCTTTGGCAGTCAAGTGTAGTCACAAATCGCCCAGTGCAAATTTCACACATGTGAGCGGTCAGACACGCCAAACTAAGGTCGACGAGGGGCCCGAGAGGTTGCCGGGAGGCAGCAAAAACTTGACAGTTAAAAATTTAACAGGATATTTTTAAAGCAGCCTTGAAAGCGACGCTGCGACGTGTTGCAGCCACGTCGCAAGTTGCAGCATAAGCTTCTGAAAGTGTGGCTTGTGGCATGGGCAGGGGGGCAAGAGTTAGACAGCCTTGAATGCCGATTGCACGATTATAACTCTTGAGGATTGTTAACGCTTGAAATGGGCGAGTCCATAAAACAAAAACTTTTTATTTATTTAACTGAGAAACCAGTGGCTTTTCAGAAGTTGCAAAAAGTGAGAGAAAAGAAAACTTTGGACAAATAAAATAAAATAAAGAAACTTTATATAACGCATTGTTTTAAATTTAAAATATTTAAGTTCAACAAATATAATGATAATCTCTTATAATAAACTATTTTCCTTCTCTCGACAATTCTTTGCTAATTTCTACACCAATACAAAATTTTGTAATCATTTTGAGAATTATTTCGAAATAAAAGTAATTAAGTTCAACAAAAATCCTAGTATTCCGATGATAGTAATAATATTTAAAAACATTTATTCTACTCCCCGACAACTTCTTCTTTAAAATTCTATAAATCCTTTACCAAGAAAATCTTATTAATTATTATGTGAATAGTTGAAATTTTAGAGTAATTAAGATAATATTAATAATCGTTTCCTCCCTATCGCACCATTTCTACAATTTCTTCACTAACCCTTAATTTAAGCGAAAATCCATCATGATAATGCAGCATTGAAAAAACACAATTTAATGCAATTATAATAAAGCTAACAATTTAGCTTGAGCGGCAACAATGTTTGCCAAACTGAACGACAAGCCAAGTTAATGAGCTCTTGGCTTGGCCCTAAATGTGAAGGCATAAACAACTTGACAGCAAGTTAAATATAATGAAGCAGCAACACCATAAAGTGTGTCTGTGTGTGTGTGTTTGTGTATGTGTGAGTGGCAGCAGGTGCAGCGTTAAATTGTTAATGCCAAGAGCCATCAAATTAAGCATTTTAGCACAGGCAGCGAGGTGAGTTGCGCTAAAAAGTATGCAACACTTTTTTGTTGTGCCATTTTTATTTTGTTGCCCCAACCGGAAATGAACAAGAGCAGTTGAAATTTGCTTGACTTCCATACAGATTTGCACACAGACAACATTTGCGAGTTGCCAGTTGGAGTGCAGTCAAAGAACTTCAGTTCAAACTCCATTTATTTTCCCCATTTTCTCCATTTTTGCAATTTTCTATTCATGTCACACGAGACGATTGAATGGAAATGCATGTCAGTTGTTGCTCTGAAGGCGAAATTAGAGAGACACGACTTAGACAACAGAGAAGGAGGCGAAATAACATTTATGGCTGACACAACAACAATGCAACTATATATAGCAATCATATAGCCATGTGTGTGTGTAAGTGAAGTGACCCAGCTTAGCAACTTTAATTAACCTGTCAGTTGTGGCACAATTGTGTGCAATGTGACCAGCTGCCGCAAAGTGATTACGTATCCAATTTGGGCGAGTAAATTCAGAGTAATAGAACAATTGTTATAAATTGCTGACTTTGTTTGCTAGATAAGATGGGAAACGGAAGAGATGAGTACAGAAAAAGATTAAAATAGATGCGGCAAGAATTTACAGTTTCTGACAAAAGACAATTTCACAAACTATCTACTTTAAATTATACACTAAACTGTCAATTTTCTGTCTTCTATCAACATTAAACAATGCGCATTTAATTTTCTTGATTTTCCGGCTAATTGAAATTATTAAACTGGTTCCATTTTCTGCTCATTTAAGTAAGTAACTCTTTGAAATAAAAGCAGATATACAATTTCATAGACTTGCCAGTTTGATAAATAATTTCCAGACAATTCTAATTCCAGCGGCTGTGTTGAAAATAACTCCTAATTTAATTACTAACATTTCACAATTTAATTTCTCGACAATTCATCGAGTTGCTTTCAGGGATAGTACCCTTTTAGTGTATTAAAACCTGAGCACATTCTTCGCATTGTTGCTGCCACAGAATGCTGCAAATCAGTTTCGAAGCTGCTACAATTGCTGGTCGTAAGTATGCCAACTAATGTTGCAATGCTGTTGCTGTCAGTCTCAATGGCATGAACTGTCGACTTAAGAGTAGATTGGAGTGTTGTCTGTCTGCCTGCCTGCCCCTTGCTCCTGCTCCTCCGTCTCTCGTTGTTGGCCTGTGCATTATGACTGCCTCTCCAACTGTCTTGACGAGTATCTGCAGCAATCCATTCTTTTAGTCTGTCTGTCTGTCTGTCGTCTGACGTACGTGTCAGTCGCTTGAAAGCCCCGACTCAATCACATTTTTTGACGCATCATTTCCATTTTCAGCTGCGGAATTAATAATTCATGCTGAGGCATATTTAATGTTAGCCAGACATTTCCCTATTTCCTGCCCACATTTCCGCTCCCCCGTCACTCTGATCCCATTACGAGTTCTATTCCTGTTTTGTGTCCTATGTGAAAATGCCGAACTATGGAGTTGAACTTTTTTCATTAGCCTTGTCGACTTTGTAAAGTGTCTTCACTTCATCCCGCCCTTCGCGCCCTCCCTCTGCACCGCACATGTTCATGCTGTGTGAGTGTGTGTTACGCAATGGCTGCCCGCACACATTTCGGGCCATTGTTGGCACAAGCGAGCTGCTTGCCAAGTCTTCTCAGTGCATTTGAATTGAATTTGAATGAAAACATTTGCGTAACCATTTTGCAACTGCAGCACATGTGGGTGTTCGTGTGTATGTGTGTGTGTGTGTGTTTGGCTTTTGTTTGCGCAAATGTTGCAAAGTCACAACATGATGGAGCCCCCGCAACATAGTTACAGCGACTTCGACATCAGCAAATACAGATACAGATACAGATACATCGACAGCTACAGCTACACAGAGAGTAAAATGGCGTTTAAAAATCGAGCAGCAGAATATTTTCTGTGTTTAACATTTTCCAAAAGCGCAGAGTCATTCTTAAGAATAAATAGGCAAATGAAAACAAATAAATATAAATAAAAAATGTTAAAAAAAAGTAAAAAAGAACCACAAAAAATATGAAATTAATGTTGAAGTAACACAAAAAATAATAGAATAATATTCACTTAATTAAAAAAGACATACTAAAGTAATGTTAATTGTTTAAAAATTTCTATAAACTAAATGTAAAATATAATATGTATTTTACAATTGCATTCAACACAAACGTTATTGTATTAAAATGCAATGTCAACATTTTAAATAATCATTTAAATAAATATACATAATAAGTACAAAAGAGAAATGTGATTATCAATTGAATTTGAAAGCAGACAAAACTTGATGTTTTTCTCTGTGTGCAACCAGAGCCACAGATACTTTGTGCTCGTAATCAGCGACGCCCCACGCTAACAGTTTTCCAAATGAAAATCAATATCGACTAGCAGAGTGAGTAAATACAATTGCATGCCCCGCTCTTCCCCTCTCTGAAGCACACTTCACCCCTGGCCAACAATTGTACACGACACGCTGTTGCATATTTAACGCGATGCGAAGCCATCCAACAGATACAACTCACATATTTAGTTGAAAAGCGTATTGTGATGGTTTGTGTGTGGTTAAGTGTCTTCCTGTGACAAGCGATTGAGGTGCAAATCACTAAAAATATATGCGCATTGCATAGCACACAGTTATGCGTTGAAATTGCCGCAAAAACATCGCGAAACCTTTTCAATTCAGATGAATGCGTTTTCAGCCATTCAAAGCATTCACTCTAATGCCTCAAATATGAATCGCACAAATCAACCGCAGCGGAATGAGATTGCAATTGCAATTGCGGACAGAAAAACGCACAAAGTTATTGCTTGTAATATTATGCATTTTGCATAATAGATACAAAGCTTATACTAAGCCTTGAGATAAGCAAAAAGACTTTTACGAGGACTAAGTTCTCAGAGCTTTGAAGTAAAGTTGTTTCTTTATACCGCATAAATACGAAATAAGTTAACTTCTTGCAGTATATTAGAGCAATATTAACTAAACAACAACTAATAGCACGAAGTATGCTGCAAAACGTGCTCAACACATTTGACAATAGTTGACAAAGTTTAATAAATTGTGCGACAATCCAGCGTATGTTTTATGCGAAAGAACTTGCTCACTTTTTTCAAATTGTTTACGAACTCTTTTAGCTCTAATAAAAATGCAAGACCAAAACGGCAGATAAGCTAAAATAAGAAAATCAAATTTCAACCAATGACAAAAATTAGCTGAAATTAAATTATAAAAATATGTTTAACTTTTACTGCATATTTAATAATATAAATTATAACAAAGTGGGCTTCAATCCAGCTCCCTTTAGTCTGACGACAAAAAAAAACATTTTTATACATATCAAATAGTTAAATGATTAATTCAATAACTTGAAATTTCATGAGAAAACCACATCAGACAGCAAAGTCAGCGTCGATGTTCAAAATTAAGTATTTAAATTTTAGACATAGCTTTTCGTTCTTAGATTTTCTAATAGTGAAGTTGAAATTAATGGCCGAAATTGGGAATTTCATCATGAAACCACATCAAACAGCAAAGTCTGCTCCAAAGTTGAACAAAACGTAATTGAATAATATAAATAATATCAAATCTTCTGCTCTGAATAGCATAAATTGTGATGAATAGAAACGAAATTAATTTCTAATAAAAAAGTTTTAAATAGCGAAATAACTTGGAATTTCATTAGGAAACCGCGTCAAAGTGAAAGACGAAGTTGTGAAATAATAGAAATGGGTTTAGCTTTCACTGCATATTTAATATTTTAGTATAATAATATCGTACTTTTAGCGCCTCTCTTGACTTTCTGAAACTTTGGAATTTGGTTACCGACGGATGCGTATGCGTAATTTCCCTAATTGGAAACTGGACTGGGATTGAACGAGACGACTCGATTTCTTTCTGTTTAATGACTAACCTATGGACTAAGCAGAAACCATGCAAGGAACTGTCTACAATCCACTGCTCATCCTTCACCTTAGGTGCTGCTCGAATTGGAGCTGATGCTCTGCAGCGAGCTGTTCGACGCGGTCTTGCGCAACGCTTCGCCCGCGAGACCGCACAGATTCTGCACCAGGTTGGCCGAGGAGCGAGCCACATCCGGCGAGCACTTGGCCACGCTGCTGGCGCTGCCCGCAAGGCTGTGGCGCAGCGGCTGCGGCGACGTGGGATTCGACAGGCCCGACTCATGGATGGGCGACAATGTGGGCGATCGTGTGCGCAAGAAATGCTTGCGTCGCTGTCGCCTGTAAACGTTGCCCAGTCCCGGCAGCTGCCGGCTGCAGTTGGACGACGAATGCGACGAAGGCGCCGAGACAGACGCATGCGAGGTGACGAAGCCCAAGGTCTCGGCGAGCTCGGCCAGCTCGCTAGCATTGGGCATCTTGCGACGCGTGGGCGGCGGCAACGCCGGCGGCAGCGTCAAGTGGTAGCTGGTGGTGACGCAGTCGTCGCGTATCACGCTGGTGGGCAGTAGCATCAGCTCCTTGCCGCCATGATCCGAGCTCAGATCGCTGCTGTTGCTATTGCTGTCGCTGCTGTTGCGACTCGGCGAACTCTGCGGGGGCGGCGTCGTCGTCGTGGAGGCATCGTAGCCCGCATCGTAGCCGCGTCCCGCCTGCAGCTGCAGCGGACGTATCTGATTCTGCTTGATGGCCGCCACATGCTGCTCCGCGGCAGCCACGCCATGGTTGCCATGTGCGGCGCCGCCGCCGCGCTGACAACGCGCCCGCCGATAGCGACCCAGCAGACGCAGCATGTGCCGCAAGCGCGAGCTGCGCGGCGTCTTCAGGGGCAGCGGCAGTGGCAGCGGCAAGTCGCTGCCCGGCGGCACCTCCAGGCTGCGTATGAACTGCACGGGCAGTTCGCTGGCATTGATCTTGCCGCTGACGCTGGCCGCGTGCTCGCGATACGCCAGCGTCGCCAGCAGATCGTTGGGCACATCCGGACTGTCCGGCACGCTGGAGCAGCAGTTCCATTTTCGTCGCCAGCGCTGGTGCTTCGAGATGTTGCCCGCCGCCGAGGACGACGACGCGGACGAGGGCGTGGCCGTCTGGCTGGCCAAGGTGCGTGTGCTGCTGCTGCCCGCCGCGCTGCCGCCGCCTCCTCGCAGCGGACTGCGCAGCTGGAACGTGCAGAGCGTGCACTGCTCCGTGTACTGCAGGTAAGCGGAGCCGGCCACGCCTCTGGCGGCACGCTGGCGCGGCTCCAGCGCCGCCTTGGCGCTGGCCGCCGTGCTCACGCGTCGCTGCATCGAGCTGGCCGCAAAGCTGGAGCAGCAGTGGAACGAGGCGCGCAACGTGGCCGCCTCGTCCGCATCCAGCTGCTGCTGCTGTCGTCGCTCCTGCAGCAGCGAGCAGACATAGACCGCTTGGCGTGCCTGCTGATGGAACTCCCGCGAGCTGGCGCAGCAGTGTAGCTGGTGGGCAACTCCTGTGGCGGCTGGGTCTTGCAGCGGCTGCTGCTGGTTGGGATGCGGCACGCTGGAGCAGCAATAGAGCTGCGAGCCGGCAGCCGGCAGCTTGGACGGATGCTGCTGCAGCGTGGGCAGCTGTGGGTTGAAGTGCACGCCACCGTTTTTTCCCTGCTCCAGCAGCTGCTTGGCCTTGGCCTCCTGCGCCTGCCGATGGTTCCGGATGTACTCGTACGTGGTCAGGCCCAGAAACGAGATGTAGATGTGAAAGAAGCACAGATGCAGCAGCAGCCCGGCGCTGATGGCGGCCAGCAGCCCGAGCACGCCCAGCAGCAGCAGGTAGATGGTCTCGTGGACACCAATGCCGGCGACCAGCGGCGTCACCTGCGTGTGATTCGCTTGCGGCACCATCGTGGTTGTGGCTGTTGTTGTGCTGCTCTCGAGCAGCGCCGTGAAGTTGTCCAGCAGCGTGGGCAGCGTGGAGACCGTCAGATTGTCCAGCAGCTGCTGCTGCTGCTCGTCGCTTTCCGGCTCCAGCAGCATCATCGTGCCGTTGCTGAGACTGAGCGTTAGATTGATGTAGTCACCGGACTCCAGATCACTGGCCTCCAAGTGGCTGTTGCACCAGTAGAAGCTCAGCCAGTCGGGCTGCACGTAGTAGAGCACAACCTGGCCAATGACGGCGGCCACAATGACCAGCGTGGCCACCACAGCGCTGACGACACACATTAGGAAGGCGACATAGTTGCGCGACCCGATGCAGTGATTCAGCCACTTGCAGTGATGATCGAACTTGCCCACACACTTGTTGCACACCGAGCAGTGTTTGGTGCGCGGCGACGAGGTCCGAATGTTGCACAGATGGCAGCGCCCGTTCTCGATGACGTGTCCGTGCTTGCTGCGATCGAATTCGGGCACGATGCGATCGTTGCGATGCACGCGACGCAACTCCTTGTCGGCGGGATCGGTGAGCAGCGCCGTTAGATGGGCCGCAATGTGCACCACGTACAGGCCAGAGATTAGGCCGTAGAGTGGGCCTTGGATGGGCGCATGAAACGCTGGTATTAGCACCCAGTAGCTGGCCACACCGAAGAGCAGCAGGACGAGCCAGCCGAAGAGCTGCAGCGGATGCAGCGGCAACTGCAGGCCATGCAGTCGACGGCCGCGTCGATGCTGCACATCCGCAATGTTATTCTGGTAGCTGACTAGCTGACTGAGCCGACAGAGGGCGCCACCAGTTTGTTTCGTTGTCCGTTGTTCCGATAGCTGCTGCGATGATCCCTGTGTTATCGATTGCTGTGCGATAACAGCGCCAGTTGCAGCGCCCTCTACACTTGCTGGTGTCTGATAGTGTTTGAGTGGCGCCTCTTGCGACTGTTCGCTTAAGCTGGCAGTGCTGATGGTGATGATGTGATCCTGCTCCTGCTGCTGCTGCGGCGTCGCTGCTGCTGCTAGTGGCGTCGCTCTGGACGCGTTGCGCATTGTGTTAATGATAGTGATGAAATTGATGAGTGAAAAATGATGTGAATTAATCTCGTTTGCTGGCAATGGCACATTACAGCTGCTGTTCTTCTATTTGTTGTGGTTTCTGTTAGTTGGCTTTCAATGCCACGCCCACGAGCAAAACGAGGCGCGACGACTGCTGTCGCTGCTGCTGCTGTTGTGTTTATGTAATCCGCGTGCAATTATCCTGCGCGTTGTTCACTTCGTTGTCGTTGTCGGTTGTCTGTTGTCACCTCTGCTTATTTTCTTTTTGATGTTATTGTTGTTTGTTTGTTTGTTTGTTGTCACTTGCGCGAGTGTGTGGCTGTGCGTGTGTGCATGTGTGTTTGTGTGAATGGCGCAGTTAAAAATCACGCTTAAGCACGTTGCGAGGGGGTGGCGCTTACAGGGTTGTCGTTTGCTCGTTCGTCGTCGCCGTCGCCGTCGCCCACCCCCCAATTCACATGAATTCTTTGCTCTATGATTTCGATTTCCAACTGCTTTTGCTCTTCTTCCTCTTGTTCCGTGTGCTGTTGTTGTTGTTCGCTCCCCCACATATACACACACACACGTACGCAGCACACGCACAGAAACTCACAGACGACAGTGAGAGCGAGCGCAAGTGAAATACAAAGAAGGACAGCGAACGAGCGAGACAGAAATAGAGCGGGAGCAAAACCGTAACGCAAGTGGCGTCTCGCAGAATAACACAACGAACCAACTCGTCAGACAGACGCGAAGCAACTGAGTAATGCTCTGTGTGCAAAGCTCGGCCAAAGCCAAACACAGTCACAGCCTGCATGCAATTGAAAGCACAAGTGCGTTTCAAGCGATTGAAGTTGAAAGCGAAAAGCTTTTCACAGTTGAAAGCAAATGGGGAGTGAAGAGTGGAGAGTGGCGAGAGAGCGAAAGAGAGTACGAAAGAGTGTTAGAGAGCGACGTGTCACAGCTGTCTGGTTGCCGGTAAAGCGTTTGAAGCTTAAAGACCGGCCTGGGGCGCCATAACACACATACACACACACTCACTCCTCGAGTGTAAACTAACTATTCTGATATGTGAATATGTGTGTGGCATGCTTTTTGGGGTAGATTCTGTAGAGTGGGAGTTTCTCTGTAAATTGTGGAGTGGGAAGTTACTATGAATTTGAGATGGGCACGTGAGCATCGCTTAACTTTGAGATGCTACTGAAACCTAGGAAATGCTGCAATAATTATCAACATTTTAAAATAAATTATAATAAAATTGTATTCATTTTGTAATTGTTTAGTAAGAGAAAGTTCTTGAAAATATTTAAAAGAAAAAATATTGAAATTTTGTGATAACTTAATTTTGTTCTACCTTTCAATAATGGTGAATAATATTCTTAGCTATAATCTTTGTCTTTCCAAAAAAAGGCATCAATAAATAATAAGACTATTTGCTTAGAAACAAACTAGTCGAAAACCCAATCAATTCACGACGCATTAATAGGATACACGCTGTCATCGCTGATTAACTAGCTGGCAACAGGAAGTAACTATTATATAACAGGAAATAGGCCAGGCTAGGCAAGAACTTATCACCAGAAATTGGCACGCACCTTTCGCTTCACATGCCATTTAGTCTTTTCTACTTTTTTGTGTACAGGATGCTAGGCATCATTTTTTATTTATATCGCGTCGCCTTTGAGGTGCCGCATACAGTTGAGGTGAGCAGCCCATGTTTGGGATGTTAGCTGAAATGGAAAGCACACTCGAGAGCGTATTTGGAGCACGTGCGAGCAGTAAGTACTTTCAGCACTTGATGTGATTTTATTTACATGGCACCCGTGAGTAGCAGAAATGCCGCAGACGACAGACTTGACGACGCCTGACTGGCCGACTTTTGTCGACTGCTGACCGACCTATTGGCAAATATTTATGTTGATGCCACACTCTGATGATGCCGCAACTACTACGAATGCAGGGCAACGAGGTCGAGTCGCCCCCAAGACGACGACTTACATAACATGCTGCTCCGGCATCTTCTGCCAATATCAAATCAAGCGCGTCTAATGGCAGCCAGGAGCCAGAAGATGCCTGTGGCAATGGCTTCTGCGGTTGCGGATTGCGGGTGGAGCACATCGTAACATCGTAACGCAAATTCCAACAACAAACATACAAAAAATATGTATCAATAAAATGACAAAGTTTGTTTATTTTGCATAAGATAAACCCGAGGAGTGGGCGTCCATCTTAAACAGTGGCACGCAGCTTTGCAAACATGAATGAATCATTCTCAAATTTTCAGAACATCAACTCTGAGAAATTATAAAGGAATTCTAATTTAAAGTGAATTTCTAACAGACTCTTGTAGATAGTAAATTAAGATACAGATGCACGCAAAATGTTTGTATTTGTTAAACTATAGCTTCCTCAATCTATCCCATATTAGACTTTATAATTTAATCGATAGAGAACAACTTTTTTGTCTTTACCATAAATTGTATGCAGGTTATGGAAAAAAACAACTTTAGGAACAGTTCAATTGAATTGCAAAATGAAAAGAAAAAGCGATGTAACAAGAAATTAAATTGCATTCTGTAAGTTGATAAAAGGCTTACGAAGTGCTGTTTACCTGTATTGTAGACTGTAGATTGAATTATGCTTTGAAATAAATTGCATTTTCTGTAGTTTCCGGTTCAATGTGCCCCCTGGCAACGATAACAACAAGAACAAAGACCCGACACAAAGAAGAGAAAGAGAGACAGAGAAGGGCAATAGCTAAGTGAAGTGACAACGGGAAAGCTTTGATAAGCAGCAGGCAAAGAAAGAACAACAAAATAAACAAACAAGAGTAAAAGTAACAAGTAAAAAGGACAACGGAAGCTGTCAACGTTCAACTCGAAGAGAGCGAAAGCTTTGCGACAAAAACACAAGACTTCAACTGAGAGAGAAAAGGGGTTTAAAAGCTGTCACAGTAGGCCGAGAGCCGAACTTTACTAGTGGAAATATTTCACAACATTATATTTAATGGTTTTCAACCTCAACAAGTATGTAAGGATTAGGCAAAAAAACATTTATTTTTTTCATTTCGAATGTTTGCTGGAATTTCATTGTTAAATCGACAGAAATATTAAATATATATGTACAATGATTGACATATTATCATTGCCGCGCCGCAACAAAGTGGCTCCTGGCCACGTGAATTCCAAGCAGCCCAGCTATAAGACGGGATTACCCATCAACAGTTTGCCAGGATGGGAGCTGATACCACTCAATTGTAAGCTGCCCATGCTCAAGTGTCCGGGCAATCAGGTGATATTCTCAAAGGACAAGATTGGCAATACGGTAAGGCGTACACAAATAATTATTATAATGTATTTGAAAGACTACAAGCAAAAAAGCAACAAACACCAATTTTGTTATTGCAATTATGGTTACGTTAAGTAACCAGAAAACTTTTAGTGCCGTAATTAAGATTAGATAAAGATCTCTCATATTCAAATCCAAGTCAATTTCAATGCACAGATAAGTTGTAAGCTTTTCTTTCTTTTTATTGTCTTCTAAACGTTTTTCACTGGAATCTTTCCATATTTTTATCATAATGTAAAAATTGACCAAAGATAACATTGTTCTAATAAGAAGCTCTTCGTCCTTAACTGTTTATCATATTGATTATTCAAAATTCTCTCCCGATTCTAGTTCAAATGCAGCATGCAGGAGTTCGACACTTCAATGACGGTGCACATACCCGAGTACAATCCGCTGCATGACTCCAATTTGAAGACCTTCTACTCGAACGAACGCAATCTGAAGCGTCTGCGCGAAAATGGCGAGATCACCGATAACAACGAGGTCATATGCAACTTGAAGGACTTCAATCAGTATCGCGAGGATCTGCACAAGTCGCAGTTGTACTATGTGCTGCAGGCTTACAAGCAACGCGAGGCAGAGCGCCACGATCGCTTGCTAATTGCCAATGCCGAGGGCATTTCTCGACGAGATGATCTCAATCCGTCGGGACGACTTCACTGCAAGGAGGAGGTGTTGGCGCGCAAACAGCACCTGGATGAGGAGCGGCACATGCGTAAACTGCAGCTCTACAGCATCACCGAGGAGAGGTTCAAGCGGCTGGAGAATATGACGGCCATGCAACAGATGCTGCTGGAGCATCGCAAGATGCTCACCAATATGCGAGTGCAGGCGCACATTGGACTGCATCTGGATCTGCAGCGCAAGCACTTGATCAAGTTGAAGAAACTGTTTCAGTTCAAGAAGGATCGCTACAACAAGAACATGCGCAATCTGCACAAGCAGCGTCAGTTGAAGCACACCGAGGGCCAAATTCATTCCTGGCACAAGCGTCTCAACGAACGCATTGCGAACCAGCGACGCATCGATGTGCTGCTCAGCGAAATGGAAGCGGAGCGAGAGAGTTTCATCCAGAGCCACAAGGAGCGCTATCGCGCCAAATGGGAGGCCATCCAGGACAACATCAAGGATCGTTCACGCCAGGTGGCCAATGCCCGCAAGCCCAAGGGTTCCAAGAAGAAGAGGAAGAAGAGGCAATCCATAGCCAAGCGCGCCCAACCCTCGTTCTGCGACGAGTTCCAGGCCACCTTTGACGGTCTGCTGGACAGCGAACTCTGCTATGCTCTCAACGCGGCCATCGCCTTGGATGGCCATGCTCCAGTCACCTTTGCTCCCAATGATCCCATCTACAAGGCTGCCCAATATATTCTCAATCATATTCTGCACGACTTCAACCTTGATATGAGTGACGATGAGTGCGCTTTGTCTGTGCTCATCAGTCGCATTATGAACTTTATGTGCGATGCCAAGAAATATGTCAATTATGTGAGTAATTATATTTATAAATATTATTAACAGTTCACAATGGTAAATAACAAATAGCGGTATTTTTACATAAAAATACCGAATTCGTTCAAGGCGAATGCCTTTTTATATTTACATGTTCATCAAATATCTAATCCACTGGATTTTGTCATATGTTTTCACATAATTATTTTTTTACAGCGCTTGGCTTGTGCAAAAATAATTTTAGAAAACAACACTTCGGAGAACAACAATGCGGTATTGTTTTATATAGAGATACTCAATTCCTTCGTGGCGCAAGCCCTATTATAATTTATTTTTTGTTATGTTAATAATTGTGAAAATCTTGTACGATTATGACAAAAAGAACATTAGACCCTCACTTCTGCCAACACTATTAATTCCCCTACTTTCTCCTACAGAAATCGGTGCAGATCATTGGCTTTGCACGCGACAACAAGGCCATAGAAATACCCTCGACCACGGGGAAGGTACCCATGCAACAGAAGAACCATTCGCGTGTGTCGCACGTCTCATTCAGCGGCGTCGCCTGCACCATTGGCATGGGCAGCTACGAGATTCATCCGTTTGTCGATGTGCGTCCCTGCACCGATCGTCGTCCTACGCCCGCGGGATCGCTCACCTCGCTGGTGGTCAGCCAGGTTGGGGACCAGGTAGTGCAGGAGAAGGTGCATTTGCCACATCTGAATCGCTGTCAAATTGTGTTCATTGAACACTATTTGGTTAAGTTCAAGCGCGAACTTTTGGTGGGCTTGGACAAGCAAGTGTTTGCCGCCATCCAGTGTCACTTTGAGAATCGCATTATGGAGGTACGGGAGGAGCTGCTCCAATTGGACAAAGATTTCCTGTTCAAGCAAATTGCCGTTGGCATTTTGAGTTTTGCCGTCAATCCGCCCAACTTTGAGACCGCTTTGATGCTGGCGGTCAATGTGCTTGCCAGCGAAATCATTTGGGAGCTGCAGCAGACGCTGCTGAAGCCCGGCATCAATCCACGCGGCATGTCGCATCCGACTAGCTGCGGCAGTGAACGTGACCGTGAGCTGCGCTCTCTTTGCTCAAACTAGCAGCGAAAACTTCCCTCAATTCTCGAGTTTTAACCGCCCAATCAGTAGGAACAGAATCTCAACCCGCAGGTTTTGTTTGTTGTGTGTTATGGCAAAAATTGTTAGTTAAATATACATGTATAAGCCACTTACTGTGTGCAACAAGTATTTGGTGCGTATTTAAACCGTTTGTTTCACTCACAATCACTAATTTAGAGCACAATCAACTGCGTGTTGTAAACACAAAACAAGCTGTGGGCTGCAGCATGGTGAGCGAGCAACAGCTGGCCGGCAGTGTGGCCGCCTGCTTTCTATCAAAATATACTAACTTATGACATGAAATGTGAAATATTTAATATTTGGTAACATTTAGAATGGCGCAATTTTTTGATTTTTCAGACTACGAAAAAATAGATGTAACTTGCATAAGCCACCTCAACTCTGGAATAATTTTTAAATTTATAAGAGAAACAAAAATGCTTTGAATTTCAGCTGTCGCTCTAATTTTAATTTCACTTATTTCATAGATACAAACAAATTGAAAAAATATTTACGTAACTGCAAAAAATAAACACTTACAATGAAACGAGTAATAATATCCACAGACTTTAATTAATTGCAAATGTCATCGCCATATAGTTGTGATATAGAAATTACCGCGCCTGTGTATTATATACAAACACAAATTGTATTGTAATTCATTCTTAAGGCTTATTTAGGGAAATTAAACGGCGCCGCATACGGATACATCATGGAGTTGTATGGTGCGCCGGCAGCTAGCATGGAAAATGGAAAAGCTGCCGCTGCTGGGTTCATAGTGGGTACTGCTACTGCTGCTGGTTTAGCTGTGCTGCGTTTACGTTTCGCTTTGACTGTCGGCTGCTGTGGTTCACTGCTCGACTCACTGCTCGTGGCGTCACTGCTTGCGTCCTCTGAAGCATCATCATCATCGTCGTCGTCCTCATCATCGTCACTGTCTTTAGTCTCCATTTTGATCTTCTTTTTTGAAGATTTCTTCAATTTTTTGGCAGTGGCAGCTACAACTCGTTTCTCCTTTTCTTTTTCCTTTTTGGATTTGGATGGAGTGGGAGCTGGAGGCGCCGCCACAGGTGGCACAACGGTTGGGGCAGCAACGATACCGGCGGGATACGCGAAGCGTTTGTCCATATTGAAAGCAGCCATTTGTTGCATTGTAAACTCCATGAAAGCCTGCACAGCAATGTTGAGGTTAGGCGGATGTGGACAATTCTTTAGACTATGATGCGGGCCGGAGCAATTCCTGCAGATCATCTGACACTCAAATGAACTGTGGCCCTGCAAAACATTTAAGGAATTAGAAGCGATATTAAGAGCGAAAGTTTCCTGCTTACTTTCTTGTCGCAGAGGAAGCACAGTAAGCCACCCTTGGGTCTGTTGCCCACAGTGGGCTCCTTCTTGGCCTCCGGCTCGCTACTCGTCTCTGACTCCTCATCATCGTCGTCCTCATCGGGTATTGTGTATTTGTTTGACTGATTGCCGATACAGACAACATCGTCTTCCGATGACGATTTTTTCAGTTTCTTAGTCGACTTTGCATTGGCATCCTTGACGACAGTTTTGGTTTTGACTGGCGTTGGCGTCTCCTCCTCGGATGAATCCTCTTCAGAGGAAGACGAAGATGAAGCAGGCTTGACCACAACCTTGGCCTTTTGCAGAGCTGCAGGCTGCGGTTTGGCGACAACTTCGCCATCTTCGGCACTTTCATCCGAGCTGCTTGAGGAACTCTCTTCGGTGCTTTCCGCTGGCTTTGCCGCTGACTTGGGAGTTAAATCCTTTTTCTCCCGCTTAATGTTAGCCGGATTGATGAGCGTTGCAGGTGGACTTACAGGTGCTGGCGTTAATTCTATGGCAGCTTCCGCAGGCGTTTCTACAGTGGCCGAAACAGGCATAATAGCTGGCAGAGGATGTGTTACTTGCTCGGCTTCGTTTATCTGGCCATTTGTAAAATAAAAAATATCACTTTCCATTGGCGCATCATGCCTGGGTCCGCCTGTAGCGCCTCCATTGTGTCGATTGCCATCATTGCGACCACCGCCGCCAGATCGATTGCCACGGCCGCCAGATCGATCGTTCCGTCCGCTACGGCGACCACCACTGCGACCGTCGCTGCCACCACGTCGGCGACCATCCTTTCGGCGACCACCATCATTAGCGCCACCGCCGCCTTGGCGGCCACTACGTTTTTGATTGCCACCCCGATTATGCTTGCGTTCGTCATTCTTGGTGCCCTGTCCACCTCCATGATCGGGTTGTTGGTTGTGTGGATGTCGATTGTGTTGTTGATGCTGCTGCTGTTGGCTGGGATCTCGAAACTTAGCAAACGATTCTTGACTGGTGTCACCGCATGCTTGTTGTCTATGGCTTAAGTTATTAAAGTTTTGCCCTCCACGTCGATTGCCGTCGCCTCGATTCGCATCTGACCAGCTTCTGTTCAACTGCTCGCCACTATTGTTGAGATAATGGTAGCCTTGGGAGCCGGAGTTATTCTGCCAATTGCCGCTGGAACGTCTTTCTCTGCCGTTTTGCATCTCTCAAGCGCGTTAGCCAAAAAGCTATTTATTCCGCTCGCACGTGTTTTGAGCACATCGATAACAAGCGGCAGGTAGCGTTGCCTATCGAACTTTTATCGATAATATTCAACGAATAATATTTTCAAATGCATTAATTGTTATTACGATTGTTACAATAAGCCAGCTGAAAAATAATATTTTATTTTATATAATTTGACATAATTGACATTTATTATGAGTTCGTTAATTTTTTTTTTTATAAAATCTGCGGAATACCCCGCATATATTTATCGAAAATTAGCATTTGAAGTATCGAAATATCTAATCGAAATCTAAGAGTTTAACTATCGAAATATAGACACATTTTGAGATCATAAAAGAAAGAAAATGTCTCTCAACAATCACAAGCACGAATTAAAAGCACGCTCCAAGAATTGGGGCACAAATAAGTTCCGCCCAAAGCCGTACATACGCCCAGCCGCGCCTCCAGTGCGCGAGGAGTCGAAGCCTTGGCAGCTCGTGAAGAACGACATTGTGAGCGATGAGAAGGAGCTCCGCAGTGCGGGACGCTTCAATATGGACAGCCAGCAGGCCAAGGAGATCATGAAGGAGCGCGAGAAGAATCACAGACGCAATGTCATTGAAGCACAACGCAATCAGACAACTACATGGGAGGACTTCCGCGATGACGACAATGCAGCAGGTTCCTCCAAAGCCAAGGGGAAAAACAACGGAAAACCTCAAGGCAAGGGGACGTACCAAGGCAAGGAGCAGCCCCAAGCAATTAGAAATCAGAGGATTACAACCAAGGATCAGACGCAACTAACAAGCCAAGAGCGTAATTTTGTGCGCCAAAAGTTAACACGTATTGCGCATCAGTTAAACTCGAAACCCATTAATATGGACATGATGATCAGCGATCTGAAAAGAAACCATTTAAATTCAAAAAATGTAAACAATAAGTTTCGACAGTGAACACACAACATACACTACATATATAAGTACTACACACTTTAATGTAAATCAGAGCTTAGAAATAGGGGAGTATAAGTGAAATTGGTTGGCGAAAATAATAAATATTGTAAACTAAAAAAACAGTATTGTGAGAGACGACCACGATGATGGATTGATTTGATTCATAAATCCATCCCTTCTCAACCATTCGCGTTGGCCAGTTTGGCAATTAGTTGATTGAATTTGCTGTTCGAGGTGACGCTCTTTTTGGAGTTACGCGCATGTTCCGGCGCATGCAGCACAAAATAGAGGACAATAAATTCGAGAGTTTGATTGGCTTCCTTGGGGTACATCATGTTGAAGGTATAATAGTAGCAGAGCAGCTGTGCAATGATGTCGGGCAGATCGGCATCCGTGGCAGCAAACGTGTTCATTATTTGCCCCTCAATGTACACCATTGCTTCCGAGGTCGCCTCAGTGCCTCCAGCAGCTGCTGGCGTATCTGCAAAACAAATTCAAAATAAATATTAATAAATGCATACAAAAAAGCGGAGACTTTACTTACTGACTAGAGCCACCCAGGGCGCATTGGTTGGATTCATGTGCTGCAGCACATCTTTGGGCAAGGGACCGTTCTCCAGCTGCTTGAATATGTAGTCGGGGTCTTCATTGAAATGATACGCCAAGCCACGCACCAGATTCGCGTTGTTCTCCTCCAGGGCATTGACTTTCTTGTTTTTGGACGTCTTGAAGAACTTAAAGATGCGCTGTCTTTCGCTGGCGAAACGCTGCTCCAACAGGCGCGGATCAATTGACATTAGCAGCTCAAAGTGCTGATAAAGGTGCTCCTTGTTAAAGATATACGGCCAGTTGGCTTTGATGGCTGTAATGTCTGGAATCTTTTCGCTGTTGTTGAAGAATGCACGCTGAAGTGGAAAGCATTCCTTCATGTATTCGGCAATGGTGGCCAGCTCCACTTTGGCACTACCACGATAGCTGGCAATGAGCAATTCTTTTTTCTCCTCCAGGTCACGATTTAGTGCAGCTGATTTTGCATTGCCATTGGCCGCCAATCCGCCCCCTCCTCCTCCGCCGCTGGACTTGCGTTTCTTGCTGCTGATGTGTATGTCAGAGCTGCCGGAGCTCGCACGCTTCTGTGGACGTTTCAACGCATTGTTGCGATTGATCATCTTCGAGATGAGCGCTTGCGGTGAGGTGGCAATCTGCTGGCCCTCGCGATCCTTTTCCAGCAGTGAGTCTGGATACTTTTGCGCCGCCTGCAGGGCAACCTCGCGAAAGACGCGTGTTGGTATGTGAGTGGAACGCTCTCTCAAGGCATCCACCAGCAGATTGGCCAGCGTATTGAGGCGTTTGCCCAGACTGGTTTTGCCGCGCAATAGCTTCATAATGTCGTTGGGTACCTTTGACCAAGGTATCGCAAACTCTTTGAAGTGCGCCGCTGTAGAAGTCTTTGAGTTGCTGGGCGTAACGCTGGCGAGTGAAAGTGTCTCATCGTTGGACACTGTCGAATCGTTGGCATTAGATACAAAGCTGGGATCGAGGGAGCTGCCAGCTCGCTCAGACCGATTCAAGGGCGAGGGTGGAGGTAATATAACGTATTCATAGGTTTCGGTGAGCAGCATTAGCAAGATTTTCTCCTTAGCCGCAAAGAGCAGCACTTCATCTTCGCATATCTCACAGCCGTTGCTCTCCAGCACAATTGTGCTGCCCGACAGTCCAAATTTGTGTGCTACAAAGAAGGGGACAAGTAAATTAGCATATATTTAACTAATAAAAGGGGAATGCAGCAAGCTGTGCTTCACTGCCACCAAAAATTACTAGTAAAAATTTAAAAAAAAAACTTGTGAGGCAATTAAGCACTTACCTTTTTCAATCACATCCTTGCGACTGGGCAAGGACATGAACGTCTTTTTATTCTTGCGATCCGCGCTGCATATGGTAATCAATACCTTCTCCGAGGGCAGCGGTTCCGTTTTCAGTTCCGAGTCTTGCGCTTTTTCGCCAGCCTCAACATTGGAATGCATTTCTACAATGTCGGAGTAAACAAAAATTTGTTAAACGAAACCCAAACAATAACAAGCCCGACTCTCTCTCTCTCTCTCTCATTCTTTCGCACTTACCAGTATTAGCGCCTGTCACAGTCCCAGCCACAATTGTCGTTGTTGTTTCCGATTTTTTTGCTGCTGTTGTTTGTACACCATTTTCATTTGCCGCAGCGGCCGCCACCGTCGCCGCCGTTGTCGCCGGGGGTTGTTGTTGTTGTGTTTGTAACTTAATCTCGCTTGGAGCATGCGATGCTATAGCAGGAGCTCCTGCATCCATGGCTGCAATTGAGCGTTGGCCACTGAGTTTAACAAATGAACAAATTTAATTTTAAATTCCCAAGCCTTCTTCTTTTTCTTTTTCATAAAAATTTGCACAAGCCAAACTGCGGCCAGGGTTGTAAAGAAACGCCAGACATCGATAACTATTGCGCGACCGGGGATGCATTTCGATAAGTGACGGCCGTCGCGCACGATAACCGATAGATGCTATCGGCTGCTGCTGCTTCTGCTGCTGTGTGGGTGGTCTGCAAACAATCAAACGCTCATTTGTTGCTCTTTCGTTGTGTGTTGTCCGCGCGTTGCATTTTTAGTTTTCATTTTTGTTTAATTTTTGTGAATTAAGTGCTTGCAATACATTAGAAATTCGCACACGCTGCAGAAGCAGCAATTGGCAGCCATCAACAAAAACGAAAACAAAATGCATTGACTGCGAGATTTTGCTGCTACCAGAAGAAGGCGCTTGCTGCGTCGCTGCCGCTGCCACTGTCGCTGTCTCCATCTTCGACGTCTGCTGGCCACATTAATATTCACAAAGGCTGCGCTTAATATATATTAATAGCAAACGCACGGAGCACTCACCACCCATTATGACGACGTAAGTATGCAGCAAACGTAAACACATTTAAATGTTAATTGATATATTTTTGCTACTAGGAGCACTTTCATTGTTTGCTGCTTGTCGTTGCTCGTCAGTCTGCCCGCTGCCCTCGATGCCACGCCCCCGCCAAGCTCCACGCCGGCCAGCTCAACCCAAGGCGATCTAGAGATTATTAACGGCACCACGAATTATCGGTTGTATGGCAAAAAGGGCAAGGACGACAAGCCCTGGTTGATTGATCTCGACATTCAATGTGTGCGCCGTTCGCGTTGCCTCGAAGTCAACACCACACACAACACTTGCTTGGGCTCCAAGTTGCCCTATGGCCTCACCAGCCTAGGCTTGACGGACTATCGGCAAGAGAAGGAGCTGGACGAGGCCCTGAGTGGCTACTATGCGCTGAGACATGTGCCCAAGTGCTGGGCTGTGATACAGGTAAGCGAAATGCATTATTATATTACCCGTTTCGCTTGACTAATTTGTTGTCTTGGCAGCCATTTCTGTGCGCTGTCTTCAAGCCCAAGTGCGAGCAGATCAATGGCCAGGAGATGGTCTACCTGCCTTCCTACGAAATGTGCAAGGTTACCCTCGAACCTTGTCGCATGCTGTACAACACAACATTTTTCCCGAAATTTCTGCGATGCAACGAAACTCTGTTTCCCATGAAGTGCAGTAATGACGCGCGTGAAATGAAATTCAATGTAACTGGCAAATGTTTGGAACCTCTGGTGTCCGCAGACAACGCCGCGAGTTATTATCCCGGCATCGAGGGCTGCGGTGTGCAGTGCAAGGATCCGTTGTACACCGATGATGAGCATCGACAGATCCACAAGCTCATCGGCTATGGCGGCACGCTGTGTCTGCTGTCCAATCTGTTTGTGGTCGCCACGTTTCTCATCGACTGGCAGAATGCCAACAAATATCCAGCTGTCATTGTTTTCTACATCAATCTGTGCTTTCTCATCTCCTGCTTTGGGTGAGTTTTACAAATATAGTAAAGTTACCAGCAGTGACTATTTTCACTCAGTTAGAATTGACTTAGAGCCTAATGAGTTGCACCAAAATCATTAATATTGATGTTATCACTTATGGTGTTATACATTTTAATAGAAGATACATTATACATTATAATAGAAGATAGTCATTTCAAATCAAAATGATTTTTTGTAACATAAAATAATCATTATTTTGTAATCGTTTAACTTTTTGCTCTAAAACAATCATCATCGTTTACCATATAGTAAGTTGAAGAAAAGCATTAAAAATCGCTAGATAATTATTATATTATTATTATTGTTTTTATAACTTATAATATTTACAGTTCCTGACTGCTCTCCAAGAAGGACATTTATTACAAGACATTAAATAATATTCAAATTTCCCTTGCAGTTGGCTGGTGCAATTTACGTCGGGTTCACGCGAGGACATCGTCTGTCGCAAGGACGGCACATTGCGTCACTCTGAGCCCACAGCTGGCGAGAATCTCTCCTGCATTGTGATCTTTGTGCTCGTCTATTACTTCCTGACTGCCGGTATGGTGTGGTTTGTTTTTCTCACCTATGCTTGGCATTGGCGTGCCATGGGCCATGTGCAAGATCGCATCGACAAGAAGGGTTCGTACTTTCATCTGGTCGCGTGGTCGCTGCCCTTGGTGCTGACCATCACCACGATGGCGTTGAGCGAGGTGGATGGCAGCGGCATTGTGGGCATCTGTTTTGTGGGCTACACAAATCATTCGATGCGCGCCGGTTTGCTGCTTGGACCCCTCTGTGGCGTCATTCTAATTGGCGGCTATTTTATTACTCGCGGCATGATTATGCTCTTTGGTTTAAAGCACTTTGCCAACGACATTAAATCGACATCGGCCAGCAATAAAATCCATTTGATTATTATGCGAATGGGCGTCTGTGCGTTGTTGACATTGATTTTCATACTCGTTGCCATTGCCTGTCATCTCACTGAATTTCGACACTCTGCCGCATGGACCGAAAGCTTTAGGCAGTACATTATGTAAGTTCAACCCCTTTTACAATCCTTTGCAATTTTATAATTAGTCTTTATTCGCTTGCAGTTGTCGCATCACCTCGGTGTTTGATGAGAACACCGTGTGCAAGATTGAGAATCGTCCCAGTGTTGGCGTGCTGCAGCTGCATCTGCTCTGTCTGTTTAGCTCGGGCATTTTGATGTCCACCTGGTGCTGGACTCCGTCCTCCATAGAGACCTGGAAGCGTTACATCAAAAAGTAAGCGCAAATGCTTTTGCTATTCCGTTTGTATGCTCTGTAACATTGAATTGGTTTTCTAGAAAGTGTGGCAAGGAGGTCGTCGAGGAAGTCAAGATGCCCAAACACAAGGTCATTGCACAGACTTGGGCCAAGCGCAAGGACTTTGAGGACAAGGGCCGACTATCCATAACCCTCTACAATACCCACACCGATCCCGTCGGCCTAAATTTCGATGTAAACGATTTAAACTCGTCGGAGACGAACGAGATCAGCTCCACCTGGGTGCATTATTTGCCGCAGTGCGTTAAACGTCGCATGGCCTTGACGGGCGTCACCCCAGGCAACACAAACTCCTCCAGCCAGGGCCAGGCTGGACGCAAGAACTCACTGGACTCAGAGATTAGCGTGAGCGTGCGTCATGTGTCCGTGGAATCACGGCGCAACTCCGTCGACTCGCAGGTCTCCGTGAAGATTGCCGAAATGAAAACCAAAGTTGCTTCGCGATCGCGACAGCATAGCAAACATGGTGGTTACGCCTCGAGCAGCAATAAACGCACGCAACGGCGACGAGATTTCATTGCAGCCAGCAGCGGACGCACTAAATATAGCACCGCTGCTGGACGTGGCCGACGGGAGAGCAGCACCTCGGTGGAGTCGCAAGTGATTGCGCTGAAGAAGACGACGTATCCAAATGCTAGTCACAAAGTGGGCATGTTTGCCCAGAGCACCAAAAAGCAGCACCACCATAGCAGTCGGCGTCGCAATGCGGGCCTCGATCCCACGATCATCAACGATTTCATACAGAAGAACGGACAGTTTATACTGCCGTTTCTGCAGAATCAAGGCATGACCACGTCCTCGGATGAGGAGGATAATTCACGTGCCTCGTTCAAGATACAAGATCTCAATGTGGTGGTCAAACAAGAACTGAGCGACGACGATGACGATGATGTTGATAATGACGTCCATGCGGGTCCAAAAATTCAAGAGCTGCCGAGCAATGGCAGCAAGGCGGCGGTGTTGGAACATTTTCTGAAGCACATGCAAAAGTCTGGGGAATCCAATCGTCATTCACGCAACTCACAGCGCAGTCGCAAGTCGCGCAACAAGGAGCTCAACAACAAGTCGCACAAGCATGCCGGCTTGGAATTGGATCTCGATTTGGATGTGGATTCAAATAGCGATTTTAAACACAAATATGCGCGACAATTGGCTGCCGCAATCGATGTGAATGGCGATTCGTTGAGCTGTTCCTCCGTTGAACTCGATATACCAATCGACATCATGCTGCACAGTTCCTTCTCGGGACTGTCGACGGGCAAACCGAATTCCCGCAACAGCAAGACCAGCTGTGACGTCGGCATACAGGCGAATCCCTTCGACATTGCCACCCACACATTGCCCAGCTATGGCAACGATGAACTGCAGCAGGCGATGCGACTGCTGAATGCGGCAAGTCGGCAACGCAACGAGCTGCTGTCGGAGGAGGCCACGGAAATGCAATCGCTGCTTGGACCTCGACATCACAGGGAACCAACGCTAATGAGCGAATCGGACAAGCTCAAAATGCTGCTGCTGCCCTCCAAGTAGCGAGAAAGCAACAAGCTCAAGATCCCACTTAACGAAATGCATTTACTTAAGTTTCTAAAACTCCACTCTTCCATTACAAAATCGAATTACGAATTAACGAATACTCATAGCATCTAAGTTTTGAAAAATGTTTACAAATCTCGACTATCATATATAAGCTTTTGTCTGTGTGTTACCAATTTTATATACTACTATATTGTCGCTATATTGACAGACTAGACTATAGTGCATCCCTAGTATCTATGTATGTTGTTTTAAATGTACAAATAAGTCGCCCTATTGGGCAAAATCAGCACAACAACGAGAAACGAAAACTGAAACGAATTGTGTTACAAAAAAGTGCCTAAAAATTATAACAATTAAGATTTTTGTAACTAATAAACCGATTTTAAATCCAATTTTAAAAACCAAACTACAGTATTGTATTTTTAGAGCAGATGGTATCTCAATTATAGCTGCTTGTTTACAGTAAATGGATCACAAATCAGAAAAAGTTCTAATTATGCGTTTATTTTCGTTTGTCTCGAAACTAAATAAACAAATATTTCACTTAAATTGTAAATTATGCGTGAAACTGTTGCTTGGTTGTAAAATACCATTAATCTTGAAATGTCGACAACAAACTATTAAAACAACAATTATTTTCAAGATCAAACATAAAAATTAATTATTGTGCAATTGTGTTGTGATTAACCTAGTTTTGGATGTCCCCTGGAAGACCCCATTAAGTTGAATTATGATTCTGAAGGCATACTATATAGTACAATTACTTGTTTGCGAAAACACATGAACATTTATTTTGAAAATATGTTGTTGGTTTTAAATATTTTTTTCTTTATGTTTTAAGCGACAAATTTTTACGAAAAATCATGAAACAAATTTTATATTGTTTTCTTGGATACTGTTATATATTGTTGACTTCGATATTTCTGACAATAACATTTCAGTCTGACTATTTACTATCAAACAAAATTTGTATAATTATTAAAATGTATATTTATATAAACAAAAAACTAAAACTGATTTGCACTCACGCTAAATCATTTATTTACAGCTAATTTTAATTTTTAATGATTTTTTTCAAATTATGTTTTCAGGAAAACTATTTACATTTATTGCGTATTTTCATTTATACTGAAAACGTATCCGCATAAAAACTCAAGGGTTATATTTATAATACCCCCTGCAAGTGTATAAAAATAGCTGTGTGGAGTATGAAAGCACTCGCTATTAAAACAAGCAATGGTTGTAAAGTTGCAGTGCCAGCTAAAAATGATTAAATCCATCGAAACAATATAAAAACATTGAAGAAAGATGAGATATTTTCTAGCCCAAAAAAAGTCGCTACATGTTTAAGAGTTGACCTCTGGACTTATAAAGCAGGTAGCATGAAAACGCCTTAACCCATAACGAGGGCGTTTCGGTGGTAAGAACAGCAGGTAAGCAAAACTGGCAAAAGCAGATGTGATGAACCCTAAGCATTAGATCATTTTCCACAGAAGTTGAGAAGTTACACTTGGCTGCTAAAAACACAACGTCCGGTGTGGAAGAGAGCAAAGGGAAAAGGGAATGTCGCCGTCCACCTGGCTTACCTTTGTTACGCACTTTCTAAGCAGCACGACCTACTCATTAAGTATTCCTCTCATTCTCAGCTTAGGCGCGTAGATCACAAGATGGCGAACAGCTGATTAGCAGCGCAGAGTTGCATTCGAGAGCTTTTGAGTCGAGTCGCCATTGGGTGTGGCTGACCACCCACAGCCTCCCACACCTTGCGAATGCAGCTGCTTTAGAGATTTGCTGATTGATTGCTTATCGATTTCTTAAGCTGCATTTTGAATAGTAACCGTTTAGCGCCATTGTAAAAAGTTAAAATCGATTGTTTCTAATAAGTTAATTAGATTTGTTTTTTTCGTTTTTATTGTAATTGTAATAATAATTGTAGAATTGTAATGACGCTAAAATTGAAATTTACAGGTATTACAGTGGTTTCTTGTTTGTTGCTGTGCTTTACTTGATATGAATTATGCAATTGAAAGACTTGATTGAACGTTAATTATGCTCATCTAATTGAGAGACAAATGATTGGAATTTCGTGAATTGCAAGTGCAATCTAATTGAAATGCTACGAAAGATCTTTATTTTTATTGCTATTCAAGCCAATTACTATTCATTACTTTTTGTTTTTTATTTTTATTTTTTTTTTGGATTAGATCAACTATATAATTTAAATAGATTGTTTGTGTAAAATATATGTATAAGCGACATCTTTTGCTGATTTAAGTAGTTGCTAGTTAAACAGACGAGCACACAGACAATTCTATTGACTACAGACTTAAAGAGACACATACACACAGCCGTCTACTTGGACTTGCGTTGCGACAGCTTCACTTCCTTGGCCCAAACTACATTGTTCACAAATTCACCCAGCAAATAAAGGGCAAAGGTGAAGCCGAGCACAGCGACAAAGAAGAGAATGCGCTGTGGCAGCTGCAAGACCTCCAGCACCGGATAGACCCAGACATTTGAATAGTGCTTGATGATGTGAATCCAAACCAGATAGCTGCCCATGAAGATTCCCAGGCCAGTTAGACCCTTGCTGCGCGACGGGTAAGCGCGATACGAGGTGAACATCTCCAGTACGATGAACACAACAATATTGGTGTGCAGCACATGATTCAGCCAACTGCCAAAAAATAGAAATTTAATTTGCATTTATTACTGATAAAAAAGGTATGGCACTAGAAACCCACCTGGGGAAGACGGGGTCCAGAACTTTGGGAAAGACGAGTTCGCGATCGATGGCATACAACGTCCAGAATGTGACGCCCACATTGAGAGCCACTGGGAAGGCCAAGGTCGACATCAGCCAGTCCTTAAACTTACGAATGGCTGGCGGACGCTTTGGCACCAGCTCATTGGTGCCCACAAAGTCATTACCGAGCGAGACAATGTAATAGAGGGCCTGAATTATCTGTAAGTGGGCAAAAGGCGGTTAGAGAGACAGTTGCGTGTGAGATGGGGTTGTTGTTGGTGTTGGCTGTTGTGGGGGGTGGAAGTGTATAATAAGTGAAGTGGAATAGATTGCAAACGCTAGCTAAATCAATGAAGCTGAAACAAAACCCAAAACCGGTTGTCACTTCAGCTTGATTTAGATAACGATTATCTTAGCCACACAACAGACTAGTTATAAAGTCCGTATTGAGTGCTTACCGCATCCAAGAAGGTTAAATATTTGAATTTTCCCCCAAACGGATGATAAATTAATTTCGAATTTGGATCACTCCTTGGAAATTCAACATATGTGTAATCATAATAGATGCCATATGTGAATTGCACCGCTGCCGTGAAATGCAGCAGCGTTCGCAGCGCGCCAAAGACGCTTTTTAGCAGCGGTTGTGTTGTAGCGCTTGTGGCCATTTTCAATACACTTTGGTAATTGATTTTTTCACGGCAACCGACAACGAAAGCAGGCAGCAGCAGCCGGCCAGCAAAAAAGTGAAACTGAAGACGGTTTGGCCGCAGTGTGACCATGGTCTGTCAAACAACTAATTATCGATAGTTGGCAGGTCTTGGCGATTTTATCACCCGTCTACTTGGGCACATTGCCCATTTTAGCTTTCAACGACTTGAATTCAAAAAATATTTGTTGTGTGGAATGATTACAAATGATTTGGATGGATTGACTGTGATTCACGATTGGCCCTATTTAGATTAGCGACTATGGTAAGTTGACATAATCAGCAGACTGATTAATAAGAACTCTTGAGCTACTTCAACTGATAAATAAATTGTGGGTGCAAAAGGTTTGCAAAATTTACAAAATAAATAAATGTGGATGTAACGCAATTGTTATGTTAAATTAAAAATACTGAATCTACTACAAAATGTTATAAACTACAACCAATAAATGTGAACGCTTCTCGTTAAAGGGATGATTTCGGGGGGGTTGAAAACATAGAGCGTCGCTAGACGGCTGCGCAGCCGGCTTTTAACGGCAACGTTTCTCATATATGGTGGCGTATTTTCGACACTCACTGTACAGGAAGTCCAAAATCACATAAATAGACATTAATGAGTAAAACCATTAAACCATTTTGGCACAATTATGACAAGCCAATTCAATATATAGATTCAATCAGAATAACTATTTTTTACATTAATAATTTACAATAATTGATGATTAATAAAAAAAAAGATAATTTGTAAACTGGTGAAATATAATATAAATCTTTCCCAATCAATTCTGTATATGAAATGAAGGCGTATACTCTACTCATATCTTAAGATAAGAAGATAAGCTTACTCTGTTCTCCAAGAAGATAAGGTATTAATTCTAAATGGCATTTAAAAAGCGCTGAACGGTAAGTCGTAACATTAGCATCAACATTTAATATTAAATCAGTAAAAGACAGTTTTAGCACATAGTTTAATGTTGTTCATATCATATTTTAAAAAATTTGTTGAATGCGCGCCAATTAAAAAGCGATTGGTAGATAGGCTACACTTATCGATAGTCGGCTAGGGCTACAGAATTTCGATGGGTTCACACTTACCACACAAATGAATGTTAAGAATTTAAATTTGCCAGCATACGGATGGAACGCCGTCTTTGGCAACTCCAAATTGTGGAAGTAAACGACGCCATAGGTAAACTGGATAACAGCGGTTATATGGAGCACAAGTTGCACAGCGCGATTGAAAGCAGGCGACGTGGAGCCCTTATTTTTTGACTTTGATCTTGCCATGTTTAACGCACAAAAGTCGACTTCGTACTGATTAGCAGCCGGCTGCGCACAATCTACTAAGTATATACATATTCAGTTTATGTGTGCATTACACATGTATATGCCGCATACAACATATGTATGTATATGTAAAAGTTTGCCGACTGCCACACCGTGTTTTGTTCGGGTCGCGAGCTATAAGTGATAAGACCGCTTATCACCGTGACAAGTCGCTTCGAATTTGAGATTAGGTGAGTGCTGCTGATACTGCAACTAGTACATATGTTTATATATATTAAGCCGGCAAAATCGTTTGGGGAATGCAATAGAATTGAAACACTTTCGCCCACATTACAACAGCTGCTGCACTTGGCGTCCAAACAACCGTTGTTTGTGCGCGTGTGGGTGTGTGTGTGTGTGGTGACAGGTGGACATGCTATGAATAGCTCAAAAGCTATCGACACAACCAACTAATGCGAACTATCGATTTAATTTCAAACGCAAACGAAGGTCAAGGGCCACACTGACGCAGCGCTAAATATAAAAAAGTTTTGCGATATCTTACTCCACTGCACATACAAGCATAGCAACATAATTTAAAGCCGGAGCTTTAAGCTTTACAGTTGAGCACTTTCTTCAGAAGGGCTCCCTAAAAGATATTTTTGGCGGAAATCAAAAGTATAATTTATGAGCAATCCATACCTTTTATTATTGAATATCGAAAGTACCATTACTTTTCAAACACTAAAAACAAAAAACCGAACCAGCTAATTAGCAAGATTTTCTTAGTTTGTTCAAATTTGAATAAATTGTACAGGTTTTAAAATATTTTTGTCGTGGAAATGTTCTTAGAAACCATTTAGAAGAAAGCATTTTTCATGTAGATCATGTACATAAGTCAATATTTTATTTTAGCTCAATTTGCAGCACTATTTTTAAATGATTCGTGAATCGAGTAACAATCGATGCGTTTTATTATTGTGCCCGCAAGCAAGGGAATATGAAATATGCGTTAGATTTATTCATTCTTTGGTAACGTCTCCTCATCGTCCGTCTCGGGGAACTCCAAATGGATTTCTGTCAACTACCACTTTCTTTGGCAACCAGCAGATTGATGGTGGCATCGGTTGCCAGAGTTCTGCGAGCATCGGGTGCGCAATCGGATAATTCACAGGAAATACAACCAAGTCGTGTACACATGACAAATAGATGTCTAGGCAGCGGGATTGGCAAATGGAGTACGGGCCATTTAATAAACGTTGAATCTGCTTCCAAGAGAAGCAGCAACATCATCAATTCAGCTGCAACATGATGACAGCTCAGCAATTTGTAAATCGAAGAATGCAAATTTTACCGTTCCCGTTTGATTTCTCAAATCACGCGAGAAAATAGATATAAACGAATGAAATAAGCGAATGGCAAAGACCAGTGGAAAATATGAAGCATATCTGCAGATCAGTTTGGAAATCCAAACAACAAATGGAAAGTTATTGCCATTTACAGTTTTTTAAATCAGAAAAACAGTAAATTTAATATTGATAGTCTATCTAAAATATTTTTGCTTCATATAACAATTTCAAAAATTTGATGAATGCGCGCCAATCGAGAGCGATAGATAGATGGCAGCACTTATCGATAATTAGCTAGGGCTCCCCTCTTTAGATAGGTTCACACTTACCCCACATATGAATGTTAGGAATTTAAATTTGCCACCGTATGGATCGAATGCCGTTGTTGGCAACTCCACATTGTAATAGTAAAAGGCGGCATAGGTGAACTGTATAACTGACGTTATGTGGAAAACAATTTGCACAGCGCCATTAAAGGCAGGCAATGTAGAGCTATTGTTTTTTGATCTTGCCATGTTCAACGCACAAAAGTCGACTTCGTACTGACTAACAACCGGTTGCGCAGAATCTAAATATATATATACTCAGCTTATATGTATGTGTGTTACACATGCATACGCCGCACAGGTGTTTTGATCGGGTCGCGAGTCGCCACTGATAAAGTCTGCTGATCATCGTGACAAGACGCTTCGATTTAAGATTAAGTTGACCACTGAATTGCAGCTAGCACATAATAAAGATTTACATATGTATGTATAAAACAACCAAGAGCTTTAATGGAATGCAATTGAATTGAAACACTTTCAGCATATTATAATAGCTGGAGTGCTAACGTGCAGTTAACCTGTAATCGACACGCACAACTAATGCGAACTATCGATTTTAACTGAAACACGAACGAAGGTCAAGGGCCACAGCCCTGCTAACTGACGCAGCGCTAGATATAAAAAAAAGTGTTGCCATATCTCACTCCAATGCACATGCATACATATATAGCAACATAATTAAAACCCGAAGCTTTAAGCTTAACAGTTGTGTACTTGCTTTAGAAGCGCGCTTTTGAAGTTATTATTAGCGTAAAAAAGTCTTTTGTTGGTTGGCGCCACCGAAGGGAATCGATGCCTTTTATTATTGTCAAAAATCAAAAGTCTCTTTCCAATGCAGTGCAGTATTTATAAACACAAACAACAGATATTCATATTGTTGTCTGATTTTCAAATTGTTATAGAATACGTTTGAATTAAACATTTGTAGAAGGAAGAGTTTAACATACATATGCCTCTAATCTGTCCATATTTTATATTAAATTGGAATAGAACAATAGAACCCGCCAGCTGCTAAATGAAATTTGAACACCAGA
Source organism: Drosophila immigrans (assembly GCA_963583835.1). Classification (NCBI taxonomy): domain Eukaryota; kingdom Metazoa; phylum Arthropoda; class Insecta; order Diptera; family Drosophilidae; genus Drosophila; species Drosophila immigrans. The sequence goes on along the minus strand of OY757143.1, from coordinate 25,932,197 downwards.
TCTAGCGGGGAAATAGCTGAATGGGCCGCACTGTTTCTTTGTTGAGTAGTGTAATCGAGTTACAATCGATGCCTTTCATTATTGTGCGCGTAAGCAAGGGAATATGAAATATGCATTAGATTTATTTATTCTTTGGTTTCCGCCTCCTCGTCGCTTTCCGCTTCCGAGGAGTCCAAATGGATTTCCGTGAGTTCCTGCTCCTCCCCGCTGCAGCTGTCCAGCTCGCCCGTTTCGACATTGGGTGATAAGACGCCCACGCCTTCGATATCCGGTTTGATTGTGACTGAACTTGCTGCGGCTGGCAACGTTGACGACGTTGTCTCCGCATCCTGCTCCTGCTCAAACATGGGATTATTGAAGGCACGTTCGCGCACCTCGCCGCTCTCGGCATCATAGCCAATCACCGCCAGACGCTCTGCGTTTGAGCCAGCTGCGGCAGCTGCTCCCGCTGCCTCATCAAAGCGATTGAACAACAGATTGCGGCGCAAGAGTAAAAGCCAATTGCCGCGACGCGGATCATTGACCCACTGTGGGATGCGACGCAGATACGGATGATCCGGCATGAAGTGGGCCAGCATAATGATCGTCACAATTGTAACCAGCACCAGACAGAACAGAATGAGCAGCACAGAGCCGAAGCTGACGTTGGGATTGTAAGGACGACCCGCATAACGCACTTCCGAATGCGGCATCTTCTTCAGCACCGAGGTCTTGTTGCTCTCCAGCTGCAGGCGATGCATAAAGTCTGTGCTTCGCTCGCTGTAGCCGCCTCGATCCAAGATTATCACTTGGAGGTGGTTGTTTACATGACTCACATGCAGCTGCAGCTCGTCCTGGAGATTACGCTTGATCATGGCGGCGTTTATGTAGTCAACCACCTTCTTGCGCTCTCCCTCGATGCAGTGGTCGACGGGTACAACGAACTCGGCGCCGCAGAGCAAACAACAGGAGCCCAGGGGACGAATCGGGGATTCGCAATGCGGATCGGGACATTCGACATTCTCGCAAACGGGTCGAATCAGGAGTTCCGGCTCCTTGTGGCAGCCGCAGATCTCACCGTGATAGTATTCCACTTGCACCCCTTGAGCATTGTGGAACATCAGATGGCCGAGTTCGCGAATCAGCAGCTCCTGCAGATAAGTGCGAGAAATGGAGGAACCCGACAGGATCAACTGGCCGAAGCGCAGCTCATGCACATGCTCCAGATCAAAGGAGATGGGCACATTGTTGGCGGGTATCACCACCAGCTCATCGTCGCAGGGCACGCGCTCCAGCTCGGGAATATAGGATAAACTGTCGCTATCGCTGCTGCTGCTGCCCACCACGGAATTCGTGCTCCAGCTGCTAGGATCGAACCATTTGCTTGTCTTGGGCGTCTTTAAGTAGGCGCGTTTCTCGCTACTCTCGCAGTTCGGATTGAGGCCCTTGCCACTCTCCTTGGCAGCCACCAGATTGATGGTGGCATCGGCGGCCAGCAGCACGGCGCCCTCGCGTGGCAGCTGAAATCCTCGCACCGAGAGGTCAGCGGGCAGCGGCAACACTGCCGGATAATTGCCAGGAAATACAACCAAGTCGTGCACACAGGGCAAGTATTCGTCCAGCCAGGCGGCCGAATTGCCAAATGGAGCCCCAGCACTATGCCATTTAATCGATGTTGTATCCGCCTCCAGCAGCAGCAGCAGGATTAACAAAAAAACAGAGATTCGTTTGGGCTGCAACATGTTGACAGCTCAGCAATTTACAGACTGAAGAAAGCCCAGCGACAGTTTTCAATCAGTTGCCCTGTAATTTTTTGGGGGCGTTCCCGGTTTATTTATCAAATGAGGCGAGGAAATATATAGAATAAACAGAATCAAATAAATGAAGCGAATGGCAATGAAAGCGCTAAACAAATGCCCAACAAGTTGTTAAAATAATCCTAAGGAAGAGTATATTTGTATTATCTGTTGTGCGATTTGTCAGAAGAGGAAAAATCGATTTATAAAATAGAAATAGAAAGCAGATCTGCGAATATTTCAATTTGTAGGAAAATAGAAGATGTACAACGTGATATTTAAAGCAGATCTGAAAATAAAGTTTTAATATAGAAAAGTCTGGAAGCTCTTGAAGTTTTTGAAATAAACACAGTTTTATGAGATACTAAAAGTATGTTTGAAAGAATTGTATAAAAGAAGAGCAGTATTTCATATTTAATAATGTGTAATCTTGAGATATTTGTTAAAAGAGATAAAATGGCTCGAAAACTAAATATTTAAATATATGTGCAAATTAAGTTGGAATATTAAAACATAAATAGCAAATTTAAAGCCTTAAACTCTTGTAGTTTTTGAAATAAACAAAGTTTTATGAGATACTAAAAGTATGTTCGAAAGAATGGGGATTTAAAATGAGCAGTATTAAATATTTAATAATTTTGAAATTCTTTAAATATAAGGATTTGTCAGAAGAGAGAAAATGGCTTAAAAAAAAAGAAATACAAAATATATCTGTAGATCAGTTTGGAATATTGTAACCTGAATAGGCAATTCAAATTCTTAAGCTCTTGTAGTTTTTGGAGCAATACGAATGTTAAAAGCCATTCAAAAAGAAGTGTGGCATAAAATCAGCTAAATTAAATATTGAACAATGTTTAATAGTTCTTCCGATCGAAGCGTTTTTATTGAAACACACCATTAATTGTATGCCAGAAAGAAGTGTGAATTGAAATGAGACGTGTTGAATAAAGAGAGGTGTACAATTTTCTTTCGGGTAGCTCAAAAAGTATTCGGTGTTGGCAGATTTAAAAAAAACGTTCAGTACAAACTGCTCTATAAATCTGGCTAATAAATTTGCAAGTAATAAATTGCACAAAATCAACGAATGGAGACGAACGTGCGCCTCCAACGCAACATATATAGCATATATATATTTATATAGATTCCAGTCCAGACAAATCGCACATTTAGTATAGTGAGTGAAATACATAAGTGAATATACATATCTGTGGAGCGCGATTGAAGCATATGCCGATCATTGAATAATCAAATCAAGTCTTGTGTACTATTACAATGCAATTGTTTGGCGAAAACGGAAAAAACGTTTATTTTCATTTTGATTCTCGGGCGGACGATACATAAACATTTGAAGTCCGGAGGCGCGCGGATTTGACGGAAGCCATTGGAATGCCAAACAACTAAAAACTCAACAACCGGATGGTAATGGTGCGTGTGCATGACCCGGTCATGGTATTCCATGGATATTCCACATGAAAGCTATTTGCTAAAATAAAAAACATATAGAACTAGCATATAGCATCAACAGCACTCGTGTCCCACGTTTAGATATATAGTACGGCAAAAAAAGATATAAAGCACTTTACGCCAAGATCAAAAGTATTTAATTGTATCGAGATTATAAATCAAGGGCACGCAAGGTCATCAAAGTTGTCTGCAAACTGAACTAAATCTGCAGATAAAAAAAAAGTAAAAGTTCAAGTACTTTACAATGTTGATTTTTCGGGGAAATAAACTATAAATAGTCAGTGTTTAGGTCGCTCATCTAAAGGGTGTAAAGTAGTTTTCCTAGCTATTGTTTAGAGTTAGAATTGATTGATAGAAGAGCATTGACTTATAGAATTAATAGAACACAATTTATAAAGCGAATAATAGAAAATAATTTTCTTATTACGAGGCCTGTTTTATTTATTTTATTTAACCACGCAAAAATATTTAGAACACATGAAAATATAGAGAACATTTGATTCCATTTTTTAAAGAGTCTTGTTTTATTATTTATTTATAATTTTTCTTTCCAATATTACCGTTATTACTACCAAATAAATTCATTGTAAAATAAATATATTTGAAAATTTGGGCATCAAATCCATAATTTCCCTTTCAGAAATAGCCTCAATAATCGGCAAAATTGTAATGCATTTAAGATCGCAATACATTGTTGTCAATCTTTCTGTTGAATGCATCAATCTCAATGTCACTTTAGACAGCTAAATACGCTCGCTCAAATTGCATATGCAAGGATAACTTATGAAAAGCCAGGAAGTTAATCAAGAGACTACGTTCTGAGAATATTATGGAATAATCCTAATACCCATTATGCATGCCACAAGAGGCATCTCATATGATGCCTGCTGAGCAAGCGTCTTGTTTGCTGTTTGCTGCCAACTGTGCGTGAAAATCCATAATTGATGATCGAATTCTGAGAATATTTTACGACATGTAAATGAGTTGCCAGCAATGCCACAGACAAGTGTTGCCTCCAGCTCCAGATTCCATTTCCCTCCGCCGCCGTTCACCGTATGGCATATTTACATTCTCGCCAATAAGATAATCTGGCATCTATCAGCACCAATAAAAATTCGGCCAAGATGATGGCTGGACGCCTTTTGTGTTTTCGTGATTTGTGGCCAGCTTTACAATTCAATAAAGCGAAAGAGGTTTTTCTCACCACTGAGCAAATAAATACGGCGAATTATTCGTGCCACACACTTTGCAGCGACAACAAATGATTGAGATAATGGTTGAATGGAATTCAAAAATGTATCTGCGGAATACGCGGTTGCAGCGGACGGCAGTTGTTGACCCCCAACCAACGAAATTAAAGATAAAAAATATATACTATGCACAAACATATGGCAGACATAAATGGGAGACAATAATAACCAACCAATGTTTAATTTTCTCTTTACGTGATTTTTTCTTGTATGGAACTGGAACACACTTGAAACGATTGCGGCTGCGGCCGCATTTCCGTCATATTATAATGTCCATGATATACGATGAGCTACGTTAATGTTCTGTATACATACTATATGTACATATATATAATTCATTTTTTGCATATGGCATATGCGTATGCTTTGCACTTACCAGCGACCAATAGCTGAGGAGTCGCAGCTTCTGGGGAAATGTCTCGGGCACCAGGCGACGACTCAAGCTGGTCTTGAGCTTGTAGCTACGCTGCACCTCAAAGCTGCTGTAGTACAAGCCATAGGCGAATTGTCCCAACGCACACAGATGTATAATTGTAACAAATACACGCGATTTATATAGCTCCACTTTGGTCATATTGGTCACAGTCTTATTTATTGGTCCGACAACACTGCAAAGCAAACTTCAATTTGTAGGGACAGAAAAGCCAGGTATCTATATCTGCATATGTCGCCAGGTAAAAGTCTCAAGGGGCCCAGCAACCTTTGTGAAGGTGTCACGCAAGTCGTAGACTTAGCAAGGTCTTAGCACCCACTTAAAGACTCCCCCCCGGGGACGAACATAAAGAGCGCACATAAAATTGAAATCAATATTTGGGCCACTGACATAAATAGTATTTCAAATAACAAGCTAATGAAATATGAATGGAAATCGGCAAAGGCAATGGCACAGGCAACGGCAACGGCAACGGCAATGGAAATGCAAATGGAAGGAAGCCCACAAATTGAAGTTTGGCTGGTGCCTGGGGTCGGTGTTTATAATTTACATATGTTAATATGTTAATAGTTTTTATTGGCTGGTCGACGCTATTGTTGATTGTTTTTCTGTGTATTTTTAAACAAATCGCACACCCAGAACGCACGTCAAATTTTTTCTTTATATTACGAGTAGTTTTCGGTTATTCTTTTTTTCGTGCCTTTTGGTTAATTTTATTTTTCTTTTCTTTCTTTTTTTTTTTTGAGCTGTCAGCACCGTTTGCTGGCGCGCACAACTTGGCGTATGGAAAACTGGAGTCGCACTGGATAAATAATGTTGCTCATACGCCGCATTGGCTGCTCTGGTTGTCGCTTTTACTTTCGTCCACGCACACACATACACATACACGCTTACACACACAGCAATCGCACATTCGTATGTTGTACTTGTACTGTTGCTTCTTCGCATTGCGTGCAACTTGATGCGCATGTCCAGAATTTCAGCTGCGTGTGTCAGGTCCGAGGTTTGAGGCCTTTAGGGCCCAGACTTTCTTACTGTGGCAGCAGGTCAACGGGTTTTTTTTTTGGATAACCAAAACAGCCAAGTGTATTTATAAGCCCAACTATGCAACTGCGTCATTCTAGCTGAATGAATGATAGCGATAAACAAACAAATTGCCAGCAACATACATTGCGTCAAAATGATAGATTACAAAGATAACAACGAGCAAACAAAGAAACGCATTTTTGAATAAATATATTGCGCGCCTTAATTGCGAAATCTATCTCGAGCACTATCAAACAGCAGCTGTTGTGTGTTGCTGCCCTGGTACCGAGGCGACAAACGGTATAAAAATACTAAAGAGTACCGAAGTACCTGCTAAACATTTTACCGAAAAATTCTATTTTCTAACGGAAATCTGATCCGGACACTTAAATATTGAGAACAACTATTTTAAATGGCTTCCATATTTCTCAAAAACTTGGAAATGCTGATTGAAATGAGCCGTATTTTTACTGTTTAATGAAACAGTATTAAATGATTAAACTTATTTTATATACGAAATAATTGGCTTGTGGTGACTGGTGATGAAAAAACAGTTTAAATATAGAAATATTTTTGATATTGATAAATTAATTGAGATTGGCTGTTAAAAACACATCGATTTGTTTGCCATATGAAATCGATGTTAAAAATACATTCAAAAACATCGATGCATCGATAGTGTCATCAATATTTCTCCACCTCTATTGTTTTGTTTATATTAAAGTTGCACCTGAATATCTTTTAAAACATTAACATAAATATAAGGATTTATGTACATATTAAAAATCGTAACAGATCGTAGAGGGCTTATTGAAGGTTCGTTGACAACGAAATAACAATAATTAATCCGCCTTTGTTTTGTTTTCAATTTCTCACTGTTCGTTTTGTTTGTTATGTCGTAACAACCGGCAATAGAAATTCGCTTATAAATGAATTTAAACATTAATTAAAAACAACAAATTTGCAGTTTATGTTTAGCTAAATCCAAATCATGTCGCTGTGGTCTAAAATCACGCTGGGAGCAGCGATTGGTGTTTCTGCCGCCATTATAGGTTATGTTCACTATAAACAGTCGGAAGACCGGTAAGATTTGTTGAAATTCTTCTATGATAATGCGCATTAAACCGACATCATTGACAGACTAAAGCTGCACGAAGGCGTGCTACGTGATGTGGAACAGCAGCAACGACGCAAACATGAGAACAGATATGCACTGCAACAGCAAATCGACATAACCAAGCAGCTGAAAACGATGGAAGTCAATGCAGAAGAAGTCAAGAAACCCGACCGACTGGACTCGATTGTTGTGCAAGCTCCAGAAAAGGATCGTGCGACTGCCAGCTAGATGCATTTTAAAGTTATTTGATTACCAGCTAGATGAATGTAAAATTAAGTATACAGAGTTGTAAGCCTAAAAGGCAGAAAAGAAACTAAATGATGGCTAACTGACTGATTTGTTAAAGATGTAAAATAGAGGGGTGTTTGCATTGTAAACTATATAGTATAAACTTTATACCTAAGCACAAAGCAAATGTGTTTAGTCAACTATAAAACTTTTGTCAATTGTCTTCGCAGCAACAATTTATAAGTTCGAGATCAGTTGCACTGTTAGCTTCTTGTATTTTTAATGTCCACAATAGATATAGTCAGTTGTAAATTCCGCTGCTCTGGTCACACTAAACGAGAAAGTATCTTACAGTGGAAGCTATCTATCTATAGCATGCTCACTGGCATCTTTTAGGTGTATATCTTTATAATTATTACTCGATTTTATTATTACGAATGTGTGTATAAGTAATTACAATTCTAATGGGCGCTCGATAAAGTAACTCACATAGTGTATTTTCGGGTGGTTTGTACAATACAAATATATGATGTGTGGTGTGGACACCCCGTTCTTTCTGCTAAATCATATATATATAAAAAAAAACAAATAAAAAGCGGAGGCATGCGAAATACACGTCTGTCCAAATGAATCTGCAGTTCCAATAGTCCGAATCGCCGTTCCACCTAATATCTTCCTCCGCCGCCGCCGCCTCCTCCTCCTCCTCCTCCACCACCGCCTCCTCCTCCGCCTTTGCGTCGATCACGATCGTTGCCATCACGATCGTTATTGCGATCGCCTCGATCCGTGCCGCCGCCAATGCCACGCTCGCCTCCACGATCCGTGCCGCCCACAATACCGCGCTCACCGCCACGATCTGTGCCGCCGCCAATGCCGCGTTCTTCACGCCGGCGTCGCGGCGAACGTGAGCGACTGCGCGAGCGACGTCGGGGGCCGCCAGAACGGGAGCGCGAGCGGTTGCGTCGTCGGCGCGAATACAGATATCGCCGCAGCTCCCGGGAGATGGGCTTGAGATGCATAAAATTGCAGAAACCGGAGCGTGTGCATTCACCCATCTCGTATTGTCTGCAGCAGGCCTCACGGAAATCGGTGACGGGCGACAGTTCAGAGTAGACGGGACGTCCGCCAAACCAACGATTGTTTAGATCGTTCGCCGCTTTGTCGGCGTCGGCTTCATTGCGGAATTTGATGTACACATTGCCCACTAAATGATCGCCCAAATTGTCGCAGACATTCATCTCCTCGATTTCGCCATACTTGTCCTCGCACTCCACGAACACATCCTCGAAGAAGTTGTCATAATGCTCCTGCATTTCCTCGTCCGAAACGTTGGCAACCAGATGTGAACCGTCCGCCGACTTTGCCGAATTCTGGGGATTAACGTAGAGGTTCTGCAGCAGCACCGTTTGCGAGAATGTCGGCTTGTTGTGTATGCGTGAGCAGCGATCGCCATGCCGGCAAGCGCCAATTTTAAAATAAAACGAGCAGTTGACTCTGCCGGAAAAATACAGAGCGGAAAAAACGAAGAAGTCGGCAACTTAGCATGTGTTTTTTTCTCTTCATTTCGCTTTTTTTGTTACTTACTTGTCCTTTTCTGTGCCAAAAATGGATGCCAAATATTCGGCCATTACGCTGCTGCTGCGATCAACTGCTGTATTTGGTGATTAGTTGCGATTCGTGCCGTTTTGCAGCAAAGTTTGTTACACGCCGTTTCTCAATATTTTGACAAAAGTGGAACATATATTTTTTTTACAGGCGCACGCAAAAAGCAGCGTCTGTCGTATTCGCAAACGACGTTGCCAGGTGAAAATAATCAAATGTAATTTTTGTTGCTGTTGCCTCGGTGCTGCCAACTTGTTTTGCGCACGCCGGTTGTACAACAAACTAATTTTTTCTAAAAATTTTATTTACAACTCTTTTAATTTTTATGCTTGAAAGCAAAACAAATTGTTAACAAATTTAAAACGTATTGTGATTGTTTAATTTAGCGTATTTACGCGCAAAACATATAGTGGCAACTTCAACGAAGTATTTTGTGACTTGGCAACGCTGTGTGCATTCTGACATTTCGGCGTGAGAGTGCGTGAGTGTGAGAGCGAGAGAGCACACACGAGAACACACTCATTGTATTTCTAGAAAAGTCCGACAGCGGCATTATTGCAATTTCAGAGCTCACCCAAAAAACTTTGCTTGGTAACCACGGCGTGTTTATTGCAATATTCATTAAATTGAGAAAGAAAACAGTTCAAGAAGACATTGCAACTGGCCAATAACATGGACAAGGTGAGTGAGAACAATAACCAGCATAATAAAAAACCGAAAAACTAATTTGTGTGTTGCACATTTTTGCAGGTGAACGAACTGAAAGAAAGGGGCAATACAGCGCTCAATGCCGAGAAGTTTGACGAGGCTGTGGCCGCCTACACAGAAGCCATCGCCCTGGATGCCAGCAATCATGTGCTGTACAGCAATCGCTCGGCCGCCTTCGCCAAGGCCGGAAAGTTCAAGGATGCGCTCGAGGATGCGGAAAAGACGATTGCGCTGAACCCCAGCTGGCCCAAAGGTTATTCTCGCAAGGGAGCTGCTGCTGCTGGACTTCGTGAATACATGAAGGCGTTTGAGGCCTACAATGAGGGTAAGCAAGAGAAGCGCTGCGACTCCCGCAGTCACACATAACCTCACTCTCCCTCTCTTTCGCCCTCTGTCAATCTGTGTCTGTGTGTGCGTGTATGCGTTTGACAGGTTTGAAGTACGATCCGCAGAATGCGATACTGCTGCAAGGACGTCAGGAGATCACCGCGTCATTGCTGAGCTATATGCAATCGCAAGGCGATTTTCCAATGGATGTCGATCCACAAGACCCTGTTGGCAGCAAGAGCTTTGAGTCCGCCTTCAAACCGTCGCCCAAAGCAGCGCCCGAGCAGCCACCCAAGCCGGCTGAGCCCAAACCCGAGGAGATGAACGAGGAGGATCGCAAGAAGTATTTTGCCAAGCAGGAAAAGGAATTGGGCAATGCCGCCTACAAGAAGAAGGAATTCGAAACTGCCCTCAAGCACTATAATGCTGCCATCGAGCACGATCCGTCAGACATTACGTTTCACAACAACATCGCCGCCGTTTACTTTGAGCGCAAGGAGTACGATGCCTGCATCAAGCAGTGTGAGAAGGGCATCGAAGTCGGACGCGAGAATCGTGCTGATTTCAAGCTGATTGCCAAATCGCTGGCTCGCATTGGCAACACGTATCGCAAGCTGGAGAATTATAAGCAAGCAAAGTTCTACTATGAGAAGGCCATGTCGGAGCATCGTACTCCCGAGATTAAGACTTCGTTGAGCGAAGTGGAGGCCAAAATCAAGGAGGAGGAACGTCGCGCCTACATTGATCCCTCTAAAGCGGAGGAGGAGAAGGAGAAGGGCAATGAGTACTTCAAGAAGGGCGATTACAGCAACGCTCTGAAGCACTATTCGGAGGCCATTAAGCGCAATCCTGATGACCCCAAATTGTATAGCAATCGTGCAGCCTGCTACACAAAACTGGCTGCCTTTGATCTCGGTCTTAAAGATTGCGACACTTGCATCAAGCTGGACGAGAAGTTCATCAAGGGCTACATACGAAAGGGCAAAATTTTGCAGGCAAGTATAGTGTGCACATATTTTAAGTGTATGATCTAATACGTTTCATTTATCAAAATGATTAATTTTAAATAATTTAGCCATTTGTAATATCTATAATATTGATAATTTAATTAATCATTCTTCGACTTTTTTTTAGGGCATGCAACAAACCTCAAAGGCTTCTACGGCTTATCAAAAAGCCCTCGAACTGGATCCCAACAATGCTGAGGCAATTGATGGTTATCGTCAGTGCTCAATGAACTTCCAACGCAATCCACAAGAGGTGCTCAAGAACGCCATGTCCGATCCAGAGATACAGCAGATTCTTAAGGATCCAGCTATGCGTATGATTCTCGAACAGATGCAGAATGATCCAAATGCGGTTAAAGAGTAAGAACTATTTAAATAAGATTCCAACTTTTGAACATTTTGCTAATGAATTATTATTACCTTACAGACATTTACAAAATCCAGCTATTGCCGATAAAATAATGAAGCTGCTGGAATCGGGCATCATACAGATACATTAGGACATTAGCCTTATCCATAATAAACAGCACTAACATTCAGGAGACAAAACAATACAGCAAAACAAACGCAAGCAACAATATATGCATATAACATTAATTGAACTACTAAGCCGCAGTGCGCAGCCTCAAAAAAAAAAAAACTACAACAAATGATAACGTTAACATTTCCAAAACAAAATGAGTAACTATGAATTGGATATTGCAAAATGCTAAACGCTGAAACTCGACTACACGCTCACTAAAAAACGCGATTGAAATTCAATTCGTCTGCCTAATTAATTTACGCAGATATTTTTGTGCAGTTGAGATCACAGCAAAGATAATGCTGTGATCTTTATGTTTCAATCTACATAATTCGCTGTAGCTTAGCTCTATAAATAAGTTTTTCAAATGTAAAATAAATACAAGTCGAAGAAGGTAATTGTATATTAGAATATATTTGATTTTATCCTTTACATTTTGCCAATAGCACCACAAACTCGCCCCCCCTTTATTACACAAATTTTTGTTGCACATTGTTTACAATGCGCTTTGAAAGAACGGCACTAGATCATTAAACCATTCATTATAATGTTAACTATATAAAGAGAAAAGTTACGTTCCAAAGTAAACAATATTTTTTTGTTTTTCAAATTGAAGCATTTTTGTTTTCATTGGTGGATTTTAATAACGTTAATTCTAATACTTTTTAAATTTTTGCAAGAAATTGTAATTTTAAAGATTTTTATTACATTAAAATCAATCTTCGTTTCAAATTCGACCGTTAAAAAATGTAGGACTTGGCTTAAAAATATCATACAAAATGCAACACTGTTGTGCCGACTCGCAAGTCGCTGGTATTTTTTAGTACATTTCTGCGGTCTGTGTTGGACAACGTTAAACGACAGCAACATGCTATTCAGTGCCAGTTGCTAGCGCAGTGTTGAGGACGATTTCATCCACAAGAAAAGAAATGGTGTGCTGATTGTGATTTGCCTATAACTTTAATCGAAAACCACAAATCAACTGCAAAGTTTAATTTCAACTGCAACGAAAAAGCAGTTTTGTGCACGCTTCCCTAAGATACCGATTCCAGCACGCTGTTAATTGTTTTAACTATAGTTGCTATATATGTATGCTTGTGTGTGTGTGAGTATGATTTTATAGGTGTATTGTATGCGAGTATACAAGTGTGATACAAGTGTGTGTGTGTGTGTATTGCCTCCGAGTTTCTCAGTTGAATCGCGATATTGAGAATAGAAAGATGGTGCTCGGTAAATTGTAAGCGTGAAAATAAGTAATATATATAAAACAAAAAAATCAAATACCTCAACAATATTTTGTTGTATTTCGGCGTGAGTTAAGGAAATACTTCAGCTAATATTTCGGAATTGAAGCACATCCAAAAGTGAGTATGGCAAAATGATCGAAAAAAAAGAAAAAATTGTCGCTGTGCTGTGCTTCCAATCGTATTCGCATTTCAAATGCGTTTCGGGGGCGCTTGACAACAAGCAAAAGCCGCTACACACACACATGTACATACATGCATGCATATGTATGTGCGTTACATACATATGTTTCGCTGTGTGTGTGTGTTAAGCAGCAAACACTAAAAACTACTAATGTAAAAATGTGTTTTTTTTTGTTGTGTTTAGTGCTTCCTTCGCCGCTGCACTATTCGACGATGAGCCCGCTGGCACCGCCGGTGCATGATCCCAAAAAGGATTTGTTACGCACGGCACCGTGGTACTGGGGCAACATCACCCGCGAAGCGGCCAAAAATGTGCTGGACGGCAAGCCGGACGGCAGTTTTTTAGTACGCGATGCGCAAGCCAAGGTAATTAAAATTAACTCTATTTACTTATTGCCAGCTAAAAGTATGAATGCCAGGTAAGAAAGCTACAGTCGAGCATACTCGACTGCCAGATACCCGTTAGCCATTTTTAGAGGGTCCAATAAATTTGTTCCATATTCAAATTGGCGATTTTGTGCTGTTAGCATATGTAATATTTAATTCAATAATAAGAATGCACTGTCAACACAACAGTCGAATGCTAAATAACAGCACTGTTAAGTTTAAATAGTTTTTTTAATAGTAAATTGTGTATTCCGACATTATTGTCCGATCGCAATGAAATCATTTATATTGTAATTAACTTGACAGTTGAATTTGACTACTGTAGTTTTAAAATTTAATTTATTTCGAGCAGAAAAATCTAAAACCAATTTGAACTAGTCGCAAACAAGTGATGCCCGAAAGTAATCCCTAACTTTTCAAGTCTCTGTTCATGGACAGTGCATATCTTATATTTCCTGTTGGCCCTAAGCTCATAAAGCCCTGCTGCCCTATACGGGTAACGGGTATAAAAAATCAACAAAACTAAAAATAGCAATTAAATTTTTTTTTTTCCGTCTGTCTGTCTTGCACTTGCAGAAAGGTGAATACACATTGACCCTGATGAAGGATGGCAACGAGAAACTGATCAAAATATGCCACATGAATGGCAACTATGGTTTCGTGGAGAAATATCTGTTCAATTCGGTTGTGGAAATGATCAACTATTACACCGTCAACTCACTGAAAATGTACAATAAGACGCTGGACATAACGCTCAGCAATCCCATCTTTTGTCCCTACGACGACGATGATGCACAGCCTCAGGGTGATATTCGCCTGCTAAGCGATGAATTCGTACGCTGCTCGCAGCTCTTGTTGCAACGCGAACAGGCGCTCGACCAGAAGAAGACGGCATTCAATGAGATACGCGACGAACTGGTGGAGAAGAAGCTGCATCAGAGCGTCTTCTGCAATGCGGAGAAAATGTTTCGCGGTCAAATTGCATTGATTGAATCGTTCATGATGAAGCCGGTGAATGTTGGCGGCGGTGGCACAACGACGGGCACAACCACTGGTGGCACCACCGGCAGTGTGGGAGTCAATAATGTGGGTGGCTGCAACAATAGCGCCAAGTGGCAGGAGGAGCACGACCATATGCAGGATAATCTGGCGAAACTGAAATGCCATCTCGAGGGTATGCACAACAAAATGGACACACTGAATTTGTACATTAAGACGCGCAAGGAGGAGGAACAGCTGCTGGAGCGACAGATTAATGCAACGAAGCCGGAGTTGCAGGAATTGCAGTTGCGCAAGGACAAGCACATTGAGTGAGTATCTCTTTTTAAGTCGTTCGATTCGAACTGACGTCATTTACATTGTTTGAAGTGCCAAAGCTGATTAGCGTCGAGTCAGCAGACGAGCAGCACTCCACGCTGAAGAGTCAGTCAGTCAGTCAGTCATTTAGTCAGCTAGACAGACATTCATTCGCTTCATGCAATTTTTATGCCAGCCAAGGAATTTTAATGCCCCGTAGAGTTCTGGCTCATTTTGCACGCGGTCGGTGCTGTCGACCATTTGGCTGCCTTCTTGCGCTGCTTCGTTTGACCGATAATACTCCATATACATATATATACACTATATAATATATAATAGAAATAACGTTTAGAACCGCTCGTCGGGCTTCGGCTTTCAATTTGCCACGCTGACTGTGGCCTACGTGCCCGTCATGTAATGTGTATTTGAGAAACCAAATCTTCCGACTTGCCTGACAATGGACGACTATCAACTTATGGCTTATACGATTGAGGCAGGCTACTTCAGCGACTTGCGAATTGCATAAGAATTATGCAGGCAGAATTCTTCCTTATTTTGATTTTGGTTCTCAAACTGCAATTCCAATACACGACTTGCAGTTCAAGATTTTAAATATAAGTTATCAACTAATTGCATAATCATTATGCAGGCAAAATTCTTTATTTATTTTGGTTCTCAAACTGTAATTCAAATACTTTAGCTTGACTAGATTTTAAAAATAAATTGCAATTATGCAATCTCTGAGTATCAATCGTAATTTATATAAATGAAAGCCTTGTGTCATTGTCATTGGAAGAAAGCTTTCTTCCTAATTTATAATTCTTCTCAAATTGTAATTCAAAAAGGTGAACTTGAAGTTTAATTGACAATTTCCGAAATAAATGATCAACTTATAGCAATCTTCTTTCATGTTGCATAAGAATTATGCAGACACAAATTTGGTTCCCAAACTGTAATTCAAATACCTGAACGTAACTTTCAGCTCAACTTTCTGGATTTCAAAAATAAATTGCAACTATTATACAATCTGTAAATCAATTGCAAGCCTTGTGTCATTGTGTTATTAGGCACTTATTAATACTTTCGTCACCGGTGATGACGATAATAATGAAGATTATGGTAATTAGTCGAACCTTGAACCATATTAGGAGCGCATCTTTTATAGTATGTGTTTGCTTGCTTTTTGTATTTTGCACTATCTACAGTTTTATCTGTTTCAAAATGATTAGTTGCTGGCTGTCGAAAAGCTCTAGGAAAACCCGAACCTCGTTTTTACATTTATCAGTCTTATTACACATTTCGCTTATCTTTTGTGGGAATCTTTGCAATTTTATACGTAGTCTTTTTAGAGACTTACTATAAAGTAAGCCTTGCCTAGCAACCAAAAATTGGCTTTACACTTTTCCACATTGTATTTTGGAAGAGTTTTGTCATCGATGATTGTATTAAAGGCAGCTGTGAGTCAAGTTCAGTTTCGCGGTTTCTATTGTCATGTTGCGGACTGTGCCTAGTATACCTCTGTTGGGAGCCCCAGATAAGGAGGCACTATCGTTATCTTGCTGACGGGCATTATTGTTTGCCGAGTGTTTAAAAAATTTTTTTTCTTCTGCTTTTACGTTTTTGTTGTTGCGCCTTCTCCTTTTGCTTGACATTTCTTTATTTTATATTCGCAAACCTTTTGTTTTTTTTTGTGCTCTTTTAATGTCTTTATTTTAATTAAGATTAAGCGAGCCCATCTCAATTATGGTGGCATACATGATTCGCGGCATGTGGTTGCCTTCTGTTTGGGCATTCTCTCTGTCTCTCTTGTCTTGTTCTCTATGAATTCCTCACGGCATGCGCGTCATAAGCAGTCGGGTCTTTGAGACCTAGGTCGTACGAGGGAAGCGATTAAAATCATGCAATTGTTGTAGTGGCCACAGCAGATAACGCATTGGAGAGGTCGTTAAATGTGCGAATCTCAATTCCATGTGCTTCGCGCTTCTCTCCCCACTAAGTGCAAGAATTGTCTGAGCTTTAACTATCAGCAAAGGATCTTTATGTAGCACTATTATCAAATGCAGTCTTCGATGTGAAGGCTTACATAAATATAATATTGATTAGGCGTTTCTTTCGCCAGGGAAGTTCTTTAGGAAATAGGCTACACAGTTTTACTCTTTAATTGACTTATTTGCGGAGAAAAGTAACAAATATAGGAAACGATAAGATTTCATTGATTAATGACTGAATAATGACATTTTATGAGCTATAATGAAGGAGAATTGCTGTTCCAGTCTTTATTCCATAAATATTCGAAACTATATTCTTTTGATATCGGAGTTTTATCAAAGGATTTCTTTAGGTAATTTTGTACATAGTTTTACCTTATTGACTTTTATGTGATAGAAGAGCTCCATAAGTACAAATCGATAAGAATTCATTGAATAAAGAAAGTTCATTAATAATAATTAGTAAAGTTAAGTCTTTTATTTACTACTCCATAAATATAACAAACAAAAATGTTGATTAAGTAATGTCGTCAAGTATTTGCTTTAGAAATTATAATAGTTTTATCTAAAAGTCAAATGGCTTTACGAATCTTTTATTTGCTCGACGAATTCCCATAAATATTAAATTACGTCAAGTTGTGCATTCGGAAAATAGTTAAATAGTTTTATCTAAGAACTACTCATCCTCTAAACTTGGCACATTTATTTGTCGTCTTATATTTAGCCTTGAGCTATACTCATTCTCTTATAAATGTTTGATTATTATCAGAAACGATAAGAGCACATATAATAATGCTTAAAATAGCTTTTTTGCCATCATTCAGACAGCAGTTATAATCATTTGATCATATTGTGGAGAACTGCTTATATTATATTTGGTTGAAAGGAACCTATTATAGTTTTATCTAACGTCCACTTAAAGTGCATCATCATTTGCGGTCTGCAAGCGAATGTTAAAGTCATTCGATTCGAGTGGTTCGATAAGATTGCATTTAGGACAGAGTATTATAATGCCTTCCCTTTTATTGGCACACATAGTCATAGAGAATAAAGACACAAATGGGGTGTCGATTGAGCAATGGCGCATTGCTTTATCTATGCCATTGGTTGGGTTTTGCAAAAAGTCGCTTGTCTTGATCCAAAATCGCCAGCAAGACACGACGATGACATCACAAAGGCTGATAAGAGAATTTTTTTTTTTATTAGTTATACATATTATAGAAAGATATTCATTGTGTAGGTATATTTGTATATGCATTTATTTCATTTTTTTGTGAACAAATGCGAAAAGCGAGGGGTTGAGTCAATCTCACACCACCGCCGTCCCCTTCGTCAGCGGGATGATGAAATTACCTAGTAGTCTAGCCGCCTAGTCTGGAATCGGGTTTTTATTTGTAGACAGCACGACGACAAAGAGCACGTAGCTATCACAGTAGCGGTAACACTTTGGCTTCGCCGTTGCCGTTGCCTTTGCCTTTACTTGATTGCAATAATATCTTTTGACTAAAATATCAATTCGTATTCATTATTTGTTGCAGGCGCCTGAAAGGCTTTGGTCTGACGGAAGAAGACCTCAACGTTATACTGGAGATGGGCTTCGATCAGTGGAAACAATACTTTGAGAAGGCCTCCAATCAGCCGCATCGCAACGAGGCGCTCTGGTTCCTCAAGGACGCCAAGCGACGCGATGCCGAAGAGCTGCTCAATGGCGCTCCAACTGGCACATTCCTGATACGAGTGCGCGATGCCGGACACTATGCGCTCTCGATTGTCTGCAAGGCGGGCATCCATCACTGCATCATCTATGAGACGGAGACGGGCTTTGGTTTTGCGGCGCCCTACAATATTTATTCGTCGCTTAAGAAGCTGGTCGAACACTATGCGAGCAATTCGCTGGAGGAGCACAACGATACGCTGACCACTGTGCTGCGCACACCAGTCCTGTATTGGACTCAGAATAAACAGCATATTCTCTCGCAAATGCAGGAGGAACTGGAGTTTGAACAGGAACAGGAGCGGCTGGCACAGGAATCGACAGAGTTGATGCCGCCGCCGCTACCGACGACGACGCCGACGATGGCAAGTAGTGCTCCCATACCCACGACACGAGTACGCGATCGTCATCATCATAGCGGCCATGACACGGTGGATGCGTCGCTGGGCAGCAGCGAAACCGAAACGCCGCCAGCGTCCATATCGCCTTCCAATTTCAGCACATCGCAATAGGGCGATGCGCGCTTTGCAACTGAAAACAAAATCTCCCTGTGCTTCAAGTCCATGGCCATAAACCTCAGGCTCAGCTATATTCTCTCATATGTAGGATCATCATCTGCGATGCAACTGATCCCCATCCCCTCCCCCAACTCTGTGTCCCTCTATATAATGTGTCGTATCTCTCTTAATTGTATAATGCAACAATTCTTTGTGTGATGGCAGTGGCCAAGCTCGGGGTGAACAGTTCAACTGTCCCACATCTCCGCGCGACGATAAAAACCCGCAAAAAACGAAACAGTAACAAGTAATTTGGTGATCATGTTGATGTTGTTTATGACACACGCATATATACAGTACTATATCTGTGTGTTTCTATCTATATATCTCCATAATGTATATGTGTATACGTGTTTCCGTTTTTTTCTTTTTTTTTTGTTGGTAACAATTAACAAATGCATTTCGCTTGATAAGTGATAACGTCAGGCCAACTGCTATGTAAATTAGGTGGAACAGCCCCACATAATAAGCATCTAACCGTAAAAGTAAAAAACAAAGTAACATTAATGATTTCCCAATTCAAATCGGTTGAGCTTTGGACGCTGCGCGTCTTCTACAGCTGCCGATTGAATCAAACGGATCTGATAAAATGAAGCAAACTAAAATTATACTTTAAACTTTAACTGCAAACAAAAGCAAAACAAAAAAAAAAGATGAAAAACTCTTTGTCGTGTTCATAGTAGATAAATATATATGCATGTATATATTTATTTATGTATATATACAAAACATATATATATATATATCTATATAAATATAGTTTTTTGAAATTCGGTCGATCGGTCAGCCGATAATTGCAGATTTTGATAATCCAATCCGACCACCAAATTATTTGTTGTTATATTACGAGTCTAAATGATTTTGAAATAGTTTTTAAGTACAATTTACAAAATACGTACGGTACGTTTACTCGATGTGATCAGTTAGTTGTCTGTTGCTACTTTATCATAATCATAATATTTTGTTTAATTTTTTTTGTGGTTATTTCTGTAAACCATTTCTATATAGTTCTACAGCATTTTGAGTGTTTTATATTACTTAAAAACCTAACTTTATCGACAGCATACCTTAAATATAACTTCAAATACATACACACACACCAACACGTACCCTAACACACACACACACATACAGCTACAAAAGTGCAATCGGCAAATCGAAAATGAAAAAAAAAAGAAAACAAACTTTTTACATTTGTTATTTATACAAAAAATGCAAGATGGTCATTAAAAAATGCTCCACAAAAAGACAAAAAAAAAAAAAATTAAAAAAAGAAAACCATCATCGAAATCTGCTGCAATATGCAAAAAACATAAAGAAGCTTCAGTTCGTAATATATTTATGCATATTTAACCCACCTGCTATGCGTTTTTTACATGCTCTTTCCAAACAAAACCAATTAACTTTTAAGTTTTGTGCAATTTGTGTTTGTTTAACAGTCGAAACAAATAGTAACGTGAAACCCGCCAATGTTAAGAAAAAGAGTGTCAAACTATTTTGAATACTTTGGAAAGGGCAAACAGTTTTCGATGTGCCTCAAAAGATAATTAATTTATTTTTTGCGGTGCACGCTTCCTGTTACAACATTTTCTTCAGAATCAGGCAATTTGTTTTATACACACGACAACAACATACAAAAAAAGAAAACAACACCTTCAACAAGAAACAACAACAACACTCACAATATATTATTATTTTTTTATATATTAAATATGTATATGTATTCGTAATACTGTATATGTAACAATTAACAATATGTAACATTTAAAATTAATTTAATTTATTTAACATGTAATGCATAATTTCATCTGTTTATAATAATAATTTTTTTATTTCTAATGCTATGAGATTTCGTCGGATCTCGTACGTTGTAGTATTTTATAAGTTTTAAACTGTTAGTATGTAAAATGCGTTTTCAAATAACTAAAAAAAAACAAACAAAACAAACAAAAGAATGAACTTTGTATTTTAGATTTGTGAAAATGAAGAAGAAAAACAAGATGACTTTTTTGCCATAATTAAATGCTAGATGGAAAGTTGAAGAACATAATGTGAACGATAAACAAATAATCCCAATGGGCAAGCAAAAAACATTATTGGCGCTGTGCTAAGCCGACAAATTGATAACGAATTGCAAATTTGTTGTATTTTTTATATGAAATATATATATATTCATAGATATATATGCCGTATGTTGTAGTATCTTAAGCGCTAACCTGCCAGAAATTGGTTCAACAAAACAAGAAACAACAATTTTTTGTAGTAGATTTTAGAGAGAACAATTTAAATATGTATGTATCTATTTGTATTTGTGTCTAAAAAGCAAAACAAAAAACAACAAGCAAAAGAATGTTCGTAAATAACAAAAATGGAAAATGAAAATGAAAACGAAAACGAATCAAGTAAAAGAAAAAGAAAATATATATGAGAAGAAAAAAGAAATGAAAAAATAAAAGAGCATATAAACAGAATTCGCCATACACTTCTACTCTGCCATGTGGACTTCATTTTTAGCGGGTTTCTGCTTTCAATGGAAACAAGCGGTCGCACTTCAGTCCGATGAGCTGAGCTGAGCTTCTGCTTAGCTCGACGAAACGCGATCCGAGTCAGTGAATCCAATGGAAATCACGCGCCCTCCGTTCCCAAATGAATGACAACTACAAAAAACTCTAAACCGACTCGCACACGAGATCAGCTCATGCTATCCAAATCCATCATCATCATTCGCATATTCAAAGGAATGCCAGCATAAATGTGAGTGTATTTCTGTGCATATGCTTGAATCATCTTTTAAATTTAATTCTTTAATTTCAGTTGAAATATAGTAAAATTGGAGTTTTTTGGCTTGGTTCGCCTTGCTGTAATATTTGTCATGGTATGTTTAATTTGGTCTTCAATTATTACATTCATTTCATAATGTACATTTATTATGTCCCAAGAACCTTATTCTACTGATAAGTTATATCATCTGCAATCTCTGAAAATTGCGGAAATTGCTGACCATCGTTCATTGAAATTAATAATCATAAAATTAAATTAACAAATTTCGGAATATCTTATTGATATCACCAATAAATATGAATTAACTACGCAATTTGTCACCATAAAGCTAATTTCGCATTTATTTTCAATTTCAATTTCACTTGCATTGAGTCTTACATATTTTATATCATCACATTATAAATTTCCGTGAGCAATTGGTAAAAACATTTCATGACCTTTGTTTGCAATTTTAACATGCGCTCAAAAGTATGCAATGCTTTTCTCCGCGCGCGTCCGTAGGAGATTCAAAGCAGCAAAGTTATCAATTAAATGTTTTTTTTCAAACACATTTTCGTTGTACGATAAATGTACATTATAGAGATGAATTAACATTGATGTATCCTATTTTTGATATTTTTAGTGTTTTCATAACAAGCAAAAAACATTTTGTTGAAAATTATAAATAATTTAAGGCACGTAAATGAAGTATAAACTTGTTGGTATAAAAATACTAAAAGTACCAGTAGTGCTTATTCGGTATTTTTCGAGCTTAAATGAATGCCGTTACTCGCTTTCGATTTCGAAAACTGCCAGTTTAAACTTAGAAGAAATAATTCGGATCTGTCGATAGAAGTATAATACAAGTACATATTTGCATATACATAGATAATTTTGTCGTGTGCGGGAGTGTGTAAGCTGACAATTAGTTGACACATTGTTGTTATTTTGCATTATGCGCATTAGACGACGGCTTCGGTTTGCTTTGGGCGTTCCATGTGCTGCTGCCTGCCGGCTAGAGAAAATGCGTGATGCGAAACGCGTTCGCATCGTTTGTTCGGGGGCGATTCTGGCAAACTGCGCAGTTGCTTAAAATCTATTTTTTGTGTTCACGCTGCCGGTTTCTTAACTCTCTGTGTATGTGAGTGTGAATAAATATGTATGTATATGGGTGTTTTCACATACACACGTATACTCGGTATAAATCTGTATAAGTGTTCTTATATTTATGTATGTAAATAAAATGTAGAATGTGGGTTATGAGCCACTGCCACGCGCGTATTTGCAAAGCCCCCCCACTAACATAAGTTGTTGTTGTTATTATTATTTTCTGCTTAATAATAGGCGCCAAAGCAGACATGTGCCGGCCGGTATTTCCAGGCGGTTCAACAAACCCCAAAAATACACAAAGCGAGCACTCAGCCAAGGTGAATCGAAAGCTTTTTTTTCGTTTTGTTTTCATTTCTTTGATAACTCGGTTCATTAGAAAGTATCTCGAGCTGATAAAGTCAAATTGATCGGTTCCGATAATTATATCAATATTATTTGCGTTTTATTGCCAGTGTTGTCTAAGTGCTAAATTTACGAGGTATAAATAACAATAATTGATGAGCAAATTCAATCAATATGACTGAAGACTGACTAAACAAAAATCTTATGATGAACTATAGCTAATAAGATCAGTCTACAACTAATTTAAAGTATGAGAAGATTTGGCAGTAGCTGCTTGGAATCGGGAGATGCTGTTCGCTGACTCGTTCTACAGTTCCAGCTGGAACTGTTCCTGTTCCTCGATCTTCAGCGATTGCGTCTTCTTCACTAATTCCGTGGGCATGGGAACACACTTCCTGAAGGGTGTTCGCGGTGTGCCACGCATCAGGCAGCTGGGGATGTTGTTGGGCGGCGTTTGACTCATGGGAGACGCCCTCAGATTCTTCATGAAGGTGCGCTCATAGATCAATTTGGTGCCTGCACAAAAGAAAAGTGACGAAAATAAACTATTAGTCAAAGAGTCAATGATATTCTTGCATCAGTCGCAGTCGCTGTCACAGTCCAGGTGATAAGCCAGCTGCGCAAGCAGGTGAGTCACATCTGCTCGGCTAGACAGTCGACAGTCGACAGTAATCACTAATTTTGTGACTGATTCACAATTGCCAAAAATACTTCGGCTACTTACCGCCAGGTGTGGTGGAGTAGATGGTGCCACCAGGAGTGGATGAGTACACCTCGGGCATCTGAATGGGGTCCGTGATGAGAATCTTCTTGGTCTTGGTGGCCATGGCCATGGGCAGCACATGGTTGAGGGCTTGGCGAGCGGTAGGTGATGCAGACATCTTATTTTTGATTTGTTTTTATTTTGGGGTTACGAAAATTTCCGTTACTTTGTAAAATTATTGCACTTGTAAGACGCAATCGAACGATTTTTGTTTGCTTGTTGCGCGAGCGGAATTGCGTTGTAGGCTTATCAGCTGCTTCAGGCGTCGTTCACCACGTTCTCGGTTCGCTTGGCGAGTCCAATATGATAGGCAACGACAATGGGCCGCTCTATTTATACTGAGCGCTCTTCCTCTTGCTGACGTACGGAGCGTAAACAAAACAAAGGCGCACACACACACATATACACATACACATACACGTGTCGCGATGGCGTAACTGCAATGCGCTCTCTCCTGTGCGCTCTCTCTCCGTCGCTCTCTCGCTCAGCTGATTGGTTGGTGCGCCTGTACTATCAATAAGCTCAATTTGCAAAGGGACAATAAAATGTACGTATTTATGAATGTGTTTATCGATGTAAACAACACCTGGATCGAGACTAGAATATACTTATAATATGTCTACATATATTACTTTAATCCCTTCCTATCTAAGGTTGATTATAAATGTATTATGTACATATTCTATTACTATTTGTACTCTTAAATGTTTTTCCGTGTTTGTAGCTTAATCAGGTAATTTCTAATGTTTTTCATGCATCACAAATGTGATTAATTTGTTTAGTCTGCAAAATTACTGATTACTCAAGCATTCTTATGAAAATGTTCTAAATCATTAGCTTTTATTATAATTTCGCCTAGTCTAATTGTTTGTTCTTTAGCATTTCTAAAGAAAGATAGGAAAGTTTTGCAAATAGAAAGATAGAAAGGCAAGGCAATCTATTCTCGCGCATTCAATCGCACGTCCCTGAGAGATAAACCACAAAAGTGTTTTAGTTTTCTCTTCGATTGATTTGATAAACGGTCATATATTTTTGTTTTATTTCATTAATATTTGCAGAAACTTAAATTCCATAAGCCAGAAAATTACAATTTAGTTTAGTTTACAGACTGAAAATTATTATTATTTTTTATATACCTATTCTTAGAAGAAATGAAATACAATATCCCACAAACCCGTTGAGAATGCGGTAAAGGGGAGAGTCGTTCAAGTTAGAAAGAATAGAATGCAAATTGCGCAGTTTTTTGAAAACGCATATAATTTTTCTCTACTCTTTAATGACAAAACCGGCCGGTACTTCCAGAAGTTCAACAAACCTACAAAAATATGCTTTCATATAGATTTGCGCCAAGGTAAAGTGGCAATCATTTAAGCAGTTCGGTTTTTTCTTTTGATAAGTTATTAGAGAGCGTCTCAAGGTTCGTTAGCTGATAAATAATATAATCAAAAACATGTAGATCGATTCAGTTAAGTAGAATTATTTATTTGATTTCTCTTATGTCCTAAGAACTATAATAGTATAATATAAAATACCAAGAACACATTCAGTCAATATGACTATAAACTAAAACAATCGCCTCTATCGACGGGAAGAACTACAAACTTAATACCTAAATGAGGAATTTAGTGATAAATTGGTAAAATGTGGTGTTCGAGTGTTATCACTAATAATACAACTAGGTTGATGGCGTGTGATAAATAACGTGGTGTAGTATGGGATATTGTAAATGAGTTTTGGCAGTTTGCTGCTTGGAATTGGGAGATGCTCTTCGCTGGCTCGTTCTACAGTTCCAGCTGGAACTGTTCCTGTTCCTCGATCTTCAGCGATTGCGTCTTCTTCACCAATTCCGTGGGCATGGGAACACACTTCCTGAAGGGTGTTCGCGGAGTGCCACGCATCAGGCAGCTGGGGATGTTGTTCGGTGGCGTTTGGCTCAGCGGCGAACCACGCAGATTCTTCATGAAGGTGCGCTCATAGATTAGCTTAGTGCCTGCAAACAAAAGAATTGAAATCGAACTATTAGTCAATGACATTGAGGGTTGCATCAGTCGCAAGTCGCAGTCGCATCCGCAGTCCAGGTGATAAGCGAGCACATGTCAGTCAGCGTGTGACTCACATGTGCTCGCTGGCCTAGACTGACGGTTATCAACAGCGAAAACTGTGGCTACTGATTCACAATGGAGGCGTGTTTCGTCAACTTACCGCCAGGTGTGGTGGAGTAGAGGGTGCCACCAGGAGTGGATGAGTAGACCTCGGGCATCTGAATGGGGTCCGTGATGACAATCCTCTTGGTCTTGGCGGCCATGGCCATGGGCAGCACATGGTTGAGGGCTTGGCGAGCGGTAGGTGATGCAGACATCTTGACTTGATTTCTTGTTGGCTTATGAAATTTGTTACTTTTTGTAGAATTATTGCACTTGTAAATCGCAATCGAACGATTTTTGTTTGAAATTGCGTTGTTGGCTTATCAGCTGTTTTGTTTGTTTTGGTGTTAAGCACGTTGTTGGTTCGCTTTGCGAGTCCAATTGACACCCAACGGCAATGAGCAGCTCTATTTATACTGAGCGCTCTTCCTCTTTTCTCTCAAAAGCAAAACAACACACGCACACGCACCCACACATATACACCTGCACGTACGCGAATGCTCTCTCCGAAATGCGCGCGCTCTCGCTCTCTCTCTTTCTTTCGCTGTCGCTCTCACTCAGTTTTTGTTGGGGTAGCGGTCGGCTGATGTTTTTGTTTTTTGTTTTCTGCTTGTTTTGTTTTCTACAGAATTTTTGCGTAGTACAGAACGACAACTGTTCTTGTTCTTCACCACATACTTGCTGCTATTGTTGTTTTTCTATATCTTTCGCGGTTGCAGCCGCAGAGCATTCGAGTCATTTGATGTTGTTGTGAGGGAAATGAGACGATATCAGCCTTGATCGGCAGAGGCAGCGGCAGCGGGTTTTTGTTGACCGGTTCTAATACTGTGTTTACCTTTATCGCTTTTGTATTTTATTGGTAAACAAGAGTTATATAGAAATACTTGGGAGACTCGAACCGACTCGACTCGAACGCACAAACAACACGATCCATAAACTGTTTATCGATAACGCCCCACATCGATTGCTGCGCTGGTGACTCAATAAAAAATTCGCATGCTCGACAAACAAATTAGCGATTATTTAGCATAAAGACACGTTGCCTGCCTGCCGGCTAATTGCTGACGTATGGAGCTAGCACATCAATGAAATTGTGCGGCACGAGTCGTCGAACGGAGCTCAACGTGCGGGGGCGCTATTGACGACAGTTGTTGGGGGTCTAGAGATCGTGGGGTTTATAGAACGCATGTTGTAAATGTTTGCAATTTACGTGGGCAACAAAATTCGACGTAGTTTGCAGTTTTGGCCAATGGCCATAGTGTTCAGATGTTGATGTTGATCTTGATGGGATCTTTTCTGTAATAGCGCCACGTGTGAGACCCCCCGATCTATAGCTATTTCAATGTGGATGTGGATGTGGGACAATAGATGTCACACGTAACGCCCACGAACCCAAGTGCTGACGCCAAGTATATCTATGGAACAAGGACAAAACTAATGCCACGTGCTTTAATTTATTATAAACATCGGACAGATCTGTGGCATCGACACTTTTTGCACGGCCTTGATGCAGATAAATGCGTGATGGGCCCGTGGACAGCTAATTGAGTAGTAAGATAACCCAATATTCTAAAATAAGCAAGAATTTTGAGAATTTATTCGAAATAAGGTTTGCTTTCTGAAAGAGTTAATAGACAGCTGACATCTCTATAAGAAGATAATTTTTAATCAATTCCATCATTCAAAAAATTATATATCAATCCAATATTTGTATGACCATAAAATACTTTTTTTTGCTTATTTTTTTTATTAAATTTAAATACAAAAAAATGTTTAAAAATAAATCAAGTTATATTTAGCTTGCATTTCATTTTAGTATCTTTTATACTTTTGGTGAGCTTCGGTTTGAATAAGTTACCATGAAAATTTCCATGCCTGGTATTTTCCAAACTATTTATTGGCGAGAGATTACGATTTAAATTGCATTGCATTTACATTTGAATCAATTTCAACGCCAAATTACAAACTTGCATCTTCAAAAGGAAATAAGTTTTATTAAAAGAAAACAATTTAGCACGCATTATATTTACAACATTGCAATTAACCTAATTCTATCAAATCGAGCACAGGGAGTATCCATATCTCCGACCGACTATGCTTAAGTGCTGGCCCCGAAAATCAGGTGATAAACAAGCCCAAAGGCAGAGCATAGTTGGCGGAGAACACGGGCAACAGTTTTGCCGTGTCATCTAGCACGTAGCCACAACATAAAACCGCCCTACGTGCGATGCGGGTGCAGGCGGCCTATGCGTTGATTTTCCCTCTCTCACGCACACCTCTCTCTCTCTCTCTCTCTCTCTATTTCTTGTTGTTCTATCTCTGTGTGCGACTTATCAACCCCTCTCGAGTGAGAGAAAACCAGTTTGGATTTAATTTCGCTTTTTTGTTTGTACTTGCGCAGTAGCTGAAAAGGGAAATGCGTCTTGGGAAATACGTTTATATTCTAAACGGGGACACAGGTAATGTCTGCGGCTCCCCTTCCCCTTCCCCCTCCGCCTCCCCTGCCTCCTTGAGATGCCAGACGCTCGAGTTGAAATGTGTTTTTCGTTAATTCGGCATGGCTGATGAAATTGCACATTTCAGTTGCTTCAGCTCTAAAAGTACTGTCTATCTATCCGTCTCTATATAAATATATTTATTTATATGTCTGTCCCACCGTCTGTCTCACTGTCTTGTCTGTTTTTATAATATTAGCATCTTAATTTAGCTATTTCTATTCAATGCGATGATAGTTTGTTATGAATGAAGCCCTCTGCGCTCTGCGCTCGGAGAGCAACCGAAACCAGAATAAAAACAAGCCAATCAACAAGTTTATGCCGAACACGATCTTCAAGATACCCTAGCAACTTATGCAAGTGATTCCCAGGCATTGGATTAATGTATTTGTTTTTGCGATTGATATGTTTATCATTTTTCCCAGCATTTGGCCACTTATCAATTCAGACGAATTCCGTCTATTCATTCCATTCACATTTGTCATATCTGCAATTTTTGCCAGACTGATAATTTGCCTATAAACAATGCAGCAAATACTATGCCAAAAAGATAATGATGCGACAGTCTATTTTAATAATATCGAAGATTTGATATGCTATTTAAATGAATCATTATGCATTTATATATTTTTTTGGTAAAATACAAAATGGGAATGTCTTAACAAAGAGCTAAGGAAAAGAAAAGTATTCTGGCAAGAGATTATTTCCAGTTTCTATGTCTTGACAGATAATTCTAATGTTGCGACTGTCTTATCACTGGCAGACTAATCATAGGCTACAGGGTATTATAAGCAGCATTGTTTCACTTCTTCGTTGGCGCGTCGATGACCCACATACATACTCAAGCGAATCTGTATTGGAACCCAAAAAAAAAAACACATATTTGTTTGTTAGTATGTGATTTAAGATGACGCCGGCCCCGAGAGCCGAAACATTGCCGTAACCAAAAAGCACATCAAAATACGCGAATCAGTTGACTTTGTTTATTGAAAATATGAAAAACAACAAACGCGATGCAAAAATAAACAAAATAGAATATATCTAACGTAAACAAAAGTCGCAATTTCATAGGCCTTCATAAATCAGCAGCTCGTCGTAATCGCGGATGCAGCTTCGCACCTTGGACTTGGATTGCTGCAACCTAAAGGTCTCGATCCTGGCGCCCTTTTTAATGTCATCCAGACTGCATGGCGCATAGACGCAAGTCATTCCCCAATGACTAGACCAAAAAAGAAACCGCGAAAGTTCAATAGTCAAAACTGATAAGGGAAGTGCACAAATTTTGTTATTGTTGCATTCACCAAAAATTCTTTTGATAAATTGGGAAAAGTTTTGCATGACTCTCACTCTCGATTTCGTTTTTTTCTGTTTGCATTGCGACACATCAATAATGCATGGGGGAGTATGTTGTTGAAAAGAAAGGTAAAAAAATAAGTAAATAAATAAACTGAAACAGAATCTATGGAAATTTCTTGAATCGAACTTGAAACCTTCACGACGAACAATGAACTTCCCACTTTCAACAACACGAGAAATGCGAGAGTTTGAGGTTCATGAACTTGGTCTGTTTTGATGGCAATAATACAATCGATGACGCCGATATCTTAAACAAATAGTTCCACCAGCCCCCCGCCATTATCCCATATTTATCTTGATGATCCATTGAGTGCTTGAATTCCAGGAAAGAGTCAAAACAAATGTGGCGAAAAAGGTCATTTCTTATCATCAGATATTTGTAGATTCAGTTGGAGAAGGAAGCACTCATGTAATGCTTGGTTTTTTCCAAATAAGTGTTTGACAACATAAGTGAAATTTACCACTGTTCCTAGTTCGTTAACTTTACAAGTTCTCTTGCATCGCACATTAGTCTAATTATTTTGTGATAAGATTGTCTGTCAACTTTGAGCAAACAAGAGCCTACCGGAATTTGTTTAAATTGCCGGTGCAATTTCTGATTATTAATAGTACAGACACAATTCTATTTTATATAAACTCGACAGCTGCGTTTGACTGTAAAGTGAGTGGCTCGGCAACGTGAGTTCAATTCAAATAAACGATGCGCGCGATAAACTAGCGCCATCTGTCAACAAGCAAAAATAATTCTCTTGCTATTGCCCGCCTGTCAACCTTAAGCAAACAAAATCGTATCGGAATTTGTTTTAACTGCCAGTGAAAATCTGCGCACAATTTTAATTATTAATAACACAATTCGTTGATGAAATCAAATCGTTCGTGAAAGAACAGTGAATGCAACGTGAGTTGGTTGCGGCAACGTGAGTTCATTTAAATTAAGCAATGCGCGCGCTAAACAAGCGCCATCTATCGACATGCAAACTCATTCGCTGAACTATCGAAAACATCGATAGGCAGAAGTATCGATCGAGCAGCAGTCATTATTTTTTTGGCGGGAGGTGTGCACACACTCTTTCTCACTCGCTCTCTACGACAGTCCAGGGATTGCAAAGTTTTAAACTGAGAAACTTTAATTAAAAAGGAAATGGATCTTAACGATGCTGTGCTAACGTGCGCGGTTAACATACACTGGACAAATGCCGTGGGCATCACGGGCCGCAAGCTGGCCTACAAAACGGCCACGCTGCGTCTGGTGCGCAACGAGTTGCGTGAAATGTTCGTGGAAGTGACGCCCGAGAAACTGAAACCGATCAAATTCAAGTTGAAGGACATTATGGTGCACAAGAAGTTCATGTCCGAGGGCAAGGCCACCTTCAACTTCAAGGCGGAGCAGTGCGCCTTGTACCTGTCCAATGCGCCGCCAGGACCCTTGATGTTCTTTCTCCGCACGCTGTTCATCAAGATGAATGGAGGAGCCAACGAAGGCGACGCTTCGCTGACCGAGGCAGCGATGCAGAAGAAGCTGCGCGAGCATCTGCTGTCGGGCAAGCCCAGCAGCTTCGAGGACATCTCGCCGGTGACCAACGCCGAAATGGTTTTGGCGCGCAAAAAAGCAGGTTTAATACAGCGTGGCACAACAACCACACCTTCGCCACAAGCGGCCAAGAAACGTCGATTCGAGGAGCTGAAGGGAGGCGACGACAAGAGCAGCGTCCCAGCTGCCAAGAAACTCTATCAAGAATCTCCGCTGGCTGCGCCCGCTGCTGTCGATTCGGAGGATGCGCTGCGTCTCAGCGCGGAGCAGATGGAAGTGCTGCGCGCTTGCACCGCTGGCAAAAATGTTTTCTTCACCGGCTC
Organism: Drosophila immigrans; assembly: GCA_963583835.1. Classification (NCBI taxonomy): domain Eukaryota; kingdom Metazoa; phylum Arthropoda; class Insecta; order Diptera; family Drosophilidae; genus Drosophila; species Drosophila immigrans. The sequence goes on along the minus strand of OY757143.1, from coordinate 25,900,544 downwards.
TGCGGGCACGGGCAAAAGTTTCTTGCTGCGCAAAATCATCTCGGCGCTGCCTCCCGACGGCACCGTCGCCACCGCCTCGACGGGCGTCGCTGCCTGCCTGATTGGCGGCACCACGTTGCACGCCTTCGCCGGCATCGGCGGCGGCGATGCCACCATGAAGCGCTGCCTCGAGCTCGCTTCGCGTCCCGCCTCCGCTCAAACGTGGCGCAAGTGCAAGCGCCTGATCATTGACGAGATCTCCATGGTGGACGGACAGTTCTTTGAGGTGAGTTTTGAGTTTAATCCGTGGAACAGTTATTTAAGTAACAACATTATTATTTGAAAGTTATCAATTTAACTTTTTCTCTATGGATAATGTTGCAAATTCTATAAGTTCTCTCATTAACAAAATCGATTCCATGTAGGATATTCTAATTATTTCTTTATTTTATTTAAGACTACAAAATCATAGTTTTTGTTACCTATTTATGAATTTTGAATGTAATGAATTGTTCTATATATTTTTGTCGATCATACTCACAGAATTTTCATAATGAGCATCTCATTCTCATTCCCAAAAAAAGAAACTATCACAACCTTCGTTCTCCTTTTTTTTTTTTAAATACAGTATTTTTCAAATTTGTACTAGTATTATATTTTTTTTAGAGATTTATTAAAAATTATAAAAATGTATTATTTTGTGATTTGTATTATAAAAACAATAATTCTGACTAGATCGAAAATAATTATATATATTATAATTGTCCAAAAATGATTATTATTATCTCATATTTATTAATATAGTTGAAATCAATGAATTAATAATTATAGTTGATTATCTTAATTACAGTCCCAGTATTAATATAGACGCCAACTAAATCGTTGTTTTGCTTGCAGAAAATCGAGGCTGTGGCGCGTCACATTCGCCGCAACGAACGTCCTTTTGGTGGCATCCAATTGATACTCTGTGGCGACTTCCTGCAGCTGCCACCGGTCGTCAAGAGCAACGAGTCGGGAGCACAACGCTTCTGCTTTCAGTCCGGCGCCTGGGAGACGTGCATTCAGTGCGTCTTTGAGCTGAAGCAGGTGCATCGTCAATCCGATCCGGAGTTTGTTAAAATACTCAACCATCTGCGCATTGGCCACGTCAACGAGGACATCTCCACGCGACTGGTGTCCACCTCGAAGCAGAAGATCGAGGGCAATGGCATCTTGGCCACGCAGCTCTGCTCGCACACCAATGACGCCAACTCCATCAACGAATCAAAGCTGGAGAATCTCAGTGGAGACAAAGTTTTGTTCCGTTCCGAAGATTCCGATGGCAACATGAGCAAAACACTCGATCAGCAACTCCAGGCGCCTTCGCAACTCTTCTTGAAGATCAATGCGCAGGTGATGCTGCTGAAGAACATCAATATATCGAATGGCTTGGTCAACGGAGCACGCGGCGTTGTGGTGCGCATCGAGAAGGGTTTGCCGGTGGTGCGGTTTAAGAACAATCAGGAGTACGCCTGCAAGCATGAGAAGTGGATCATCAAGACGGCCACCGGCGGAGTGATGACGCGTCGCCAGGTGCCCCTCAAGCTTGCCTGGGCCTTCTCCATACACAAGAGCCAAGGCTTGACCTTGGATTGCGTCGAGATGTCGCTATCGAAAGTATTTGAAGCTGGCCAGGCTTATGTGGCGCTGTCGCGCGCCAAATCGTTGCAATCCGTGCGCATTCTGGACTTTGATGCCAAGCAGGTGTGGGCCAATCCGCAGGTGCTGCAGTTCTACAAGAACTTCCGGCGTCGTTTAATCGACACCAGCATGATTCCGCTGGGACCCAGGAACAAGGACAAAAAGCCAGGCGAGGGCTCCGCAACGAGCGCGCTGGCCAAGCTGAAGAAGAGCCTGATGAACAAACCGCTCGTCTCCATCAGCTGAGGACGCTAGCTTAAACTTTAGACAATTTATACGTAAGGACTGCTAAATATTTTCATGCAAGCACTGCCAACTTTTTCGATGTAAGGCCTGCTAATACAACTAGCCACTATTTATGTAAGGACTTCTAACAAAACCAAACGCTATTTATGGACCGCTTTAAACTCTTTAGTTGGAGAAGGCCTCAAGATTTTGCAATATTTTCTCTTTTAGGGTCTCCATTTACAGACTCTTTTGAGACGCTTCTAATAGTTAATTACTGAAGACTAGACTTCATTTGAGGTTGTCTTCAAGGTATGACTTCAAAGCTTTGTATTTGGGGAGGAGTCATAAAAGTCATCCTCAAAGCATTCCATATGAAGGCTGCCTTGGAACGACTTTCTACTTTAACGACTGTAGACAAGGCTCTTTGATTTAAGACCCTTTAACGACGCCTCAAAGTTCAGACCCTTGTCGACTTCAACAAAGCTGTATTTAAGATTAAGTAATATATAACTAAACTAAACTAAACTATTAAAAGAACCGCCTGCAGACGCAATTTACTAGGCAACAACACGCACATCCTTTAATGTTTCTGTAGCTTGTGTATATATTTTGTAAATCCTTCAATTGTGATTAATCGAATGCTTCTGAAGCGAAGCGTATTCTTAATGGGCAGCATGTTCATCCTCTTTCTTGCCGCTGCCGACAGGACCATGACGACGCTCCCAGATCAAGCGATGTTTCTGCTTCATGTAAGCGGTCTTGGCATTGGCATAACCACCCAGATCTCCATCTGCCAAGAGGAAAGCAAGTGAAGATGAGCGTTAAAGTGACATGGAATAGAAACTGCTGCCTTACACTTGATGAACCAGTTCTCGGCGGCCTTCTCGTAGATCTCCAGCAGTGGCCGGCACTTGGCAATGTGGTCGGGAGCCTCGTACAACATGCAATCCTCGAAGCGTTGCCGCAAGATGTTGACGACTTCGTTGTCTACCATGCGATCGCGGCGGAATTGCTGATCGGCCTCGAAGCGGCAGACGGCGTCGTCCGTGTAGCACTGATCGATGGTGGGCACGCGGCGGAAGCGCTGATGATACCAATTGTATTTTTGTTGGTTCGGCTCGACAATCGTCTCTGCGGTGTAAACAAAAACAAAGCCGCTTTAGCCATTTGAGGTTATGTCATTATGTAATTGCAAAACTGCGACGCTGCTTAAGTAAATTGCAATTGCTGTTGGCACTTCCAGTTGGCAGCGAGGCAGCCTTACACTATCCTGTTTGCATCCTATTAATTGTGTCCCGAATTGCATTGCTTACCGCGGAACCAGGTGATGGGACCATCGATTGCATTCTGCACGGATTGTGCGAAGCTGGCCATGGGACTGCGCGGTTCCGGCATCTTCTAGCTAGTCTGCGTACTGCAAATAGGCACAAGCACAGTGGTTGCATTGTATTAGATCCTGTTTTAGTGCATTTGATATTCAATTTCTTATTAAAATTGCATTTTACCCGAATTCAACCAGCAGCTAAAAACAACAAACAGCTGACGGCTGTGAAAAGAGATGGAATATACAGTGTGTGTGAAGAGCTGCAAACTATGTAACGCAATTTGTGCTCCATTTTGCGTGCACCCAACTTCGTGTGAGTCAATTACTGCGCACGATAACGATTTCAACAGTCATGCTATCGGCTGTTACAGATATCGAACGCAACATAGCTACATGTTGCAGCAACTTCTAAACTTCCGCAACATGCACTCAGCGAGGGCTCCCGCCAAAGTTGTTGCAATTTGAATGTTACAATTTCGTAAGCAACCAGATATTAATATTTTAATTAAATTTGCGCATTAAACTTGCTTAGCTTACAATTATTTAATTTAAATTCATAATTAATTAGTGTACAGTGATCTCGTTTTTTTGGCAATGTTGCTTTCGACAATTATGCTTTTAATCCGCCAAAAAACAAAAAAGCACTGAAAGAGCGCCGCACAGAGCGCCAAATGGTGGTTGGAGAGCATTGGCAGAGAGCGAGAATACGCATTCGTACCGTGTGAGCGCACCGACAGCGGGCGCCTGAAAGTTTTTGCTTGTTGAAAGAGAAACCGAATCATTCTCTTTTCATTTGCCGCTACGAACGGACGTTTCAGTCGAACAGTTGTGTGGCGGTCGTCAGAAAGCTCGCACGTGCGAACGCGTCGTCGCTACGTCAAAGTTCGCCTCCCATTCAGAGAAGCACAAAACAACAACAACAACAACACCCGAATCATTCAAAATAAGAAAAAGCAGAAACAAAACGCCGTGTGTGTGTGTGTGTGTGTGAAGAGAAGAGCGCAAAGAGCGAAGTTCTAAATAAATATTCAATAATAACAACAACAAAAAGCAAATCGTTAAGAATGCAAAAATATTTGCAAGCATATTATTAAAAGAAGCGCAACACAAAAAAAAAGAAGAAAAAGAAGAGTTTATAAATAGTGCACAAACAAGGCGGCAGCAACAGAGGCAGCGCAGCAGCAGTAGCAGCAGCCGCATTAAGAATTTGTCAGGCGGCGGCGTTTTTTTGCTTGCGTCTGTCTGTCTCCCTCTCAGCCCATGCTGAGACTGTGTGCGTGCCTGCAAGTGTGCGTGTGTGCGTAGCTTGTGCGTGTGTGTTGGTGTCCGGCCGGTGTGCGTGTTCGTGAGTGTGTGTGTTTGTGTGTGAGTGTCTGCTGCCGGCCTTCGTCTTTGTCGCAGCCGCAGCGACGCGTCTGTATTCGTCGGTTTCGTCTCTGTCGTCGTCGTCGTCGCCGTTAATAATACGAATGCGAGAAATTCAAATGTAGAAATTCTATTGCACGCTGTGAAAAGTGGAAATTAATTGATGGCAAAAATTTAATAAGTGTAGAGCAGCAACAACAACAACAACAGCAGCAGCAAGCGAAACGAATTTCAGATACGTTTGCTGCCTGCAACCAGCGTCAGCGTCGACGTCGACGCTGGCAGAGCGCAACACGCGCGCCTTTCCCATAACATCAGCATAAAAAGCTCTCACGCTAAAGAGAGCGCCGCATCCGCAGCGCCGTCGGCAAATGTGCAAAATTCAAAGATGACAAAAAGTGCCAAATAAATAAAATGTTGTCGCCCACAACAACAACAAACGCATACTGAAACAAAAACACAACACAACAAGTAAAAGAGAGCAAAAAGCGCCATTAAGAGAGAGAGTGACAAGAGCAGCAGTTATCGATAAATCGATAGATACGATGACCGAGTACGTGACGCCGATGATCAGCAGCGTGCTGAAAAAGTATCAGAACAGCGCCACGAAAAGTTTGCAGGGTCCGGCGGTGGCATTAATCAAAAAGGAAATACTCAGCTCCCCCGAGCCCCATGAGCTCCATCATCACCACCACCACCATCAGCAGGCGGGGGGCGGAGGTGCGGGCAACAGCAGCAGCGAGCGTTCACAGCAAATCTATTCGGCGCCGCTGCCGCTGCCGCCGGAACTATCGCAGCCAATACTATCGCAGCCGGATTCGGGATGCGGCGAGCTGTACGAGACACGACTGGAGGGCAAGACTATCGGCTGCTTCTCGCTGGGCGGCGAGATGCGTTTGTGCCTGCCGCAATTCCTCAACAACGTGCTGAACGATTTCACACTCGAGGAAATCAACCGGATCTTCGATGAGCTGGGCATCTATTGCTCGCAGTGCACCCCCGATCAGCTGGTCGAATTCAAGGCCGCCAAAATTCTGCCATCCGACGTCAAGGCCAGCGGCCTGATCACTCGCACGGATGCGGAACGCTTGTGTGCCGCCATGCTGCAGAATTCGGACCGCAACAGCTACGTGTCCTTCGAGTGTCTGCCGAAGGGGGCGTTGAGCTTCCAGGTGTACCACAAGTGCTTTGGCAAATGCGAGGGCATCTGCACGCCGGATATGTACTCGTACCAGAAGCCCACGTGCATCAAGTGCCTGGAGTGCGACGGCTGGTTCTCGCCCCAGAAATTCGTGGGCCATGTGCATCGCAAGTCCGAGAATCGCACCTGCCACTGGGGCTTCGATTCGCGCAATTGGCACGATTATCTGCATGTCGCGCTGGACGTGGAGAACCGCGAGAAGTATCAGCGCATCTTGGACCAGCTGAAGGAGGTGGAGCTCAAGGAGATGCCCAAGGCGCAGTGCGAACTGGATCACAAGAAACGCAAGGTGAGCAAAGTTTGCTTTATTTCTCCGTTTACTATAATACAAACTATAGTTTAAGACTAAGTGAACGTCTGGAAAGTGAATAAGTCTACATTTGTAAATTAGTCATTTGTTTGTGAATGATTTCTGAAAATTTCATTACATTTTACATATACAAGTTCTAAAAATTTCACTGCGATTGCAGCATAAAATTTCATCCTAATATAATCTTGGAAACTTAATTTTCTAGCTATTGCTTTTTTTAATGATCTCTGAAAATCGTATTACGATCAAAATTATTTACATAAATCAAGTTGAATTATTTATTTTTGATTTAGTTTATTTCAAAATATAAATATTTCACAAGTGTGGGGATTTTACCTAATCGTATAGCCATCAACTTCTTCAATTTAATCTAAAAGTTATTATTAAAATTGTTTGTAAGGACATTTTTAGAGGGAAACAATATTGAGAGTTGGTAAATTTGACACAGTCGCATGAAATGATATTTAATCATATTCATGTTTGAGAGTGTGTATTTCAAGCGGTTTATGAGTCGTGTTAACTGCGCTTTAAAATGCGTTCGATACGCTTATTAACCATATTTAACAAACAAACCCACACATGCATAAATAGGTAGTAAAATAATGCGTACGAAATTTCGCTTCGTTTGGCAAGTTGGCATCCCGCAGCTTCCCAGTAGTGCTTGCTCTCTTAGGCGACCGACCTCTCTTCTGCTCCCCTCTCTTTGCTTTGCTTCTCGTTGCGTTGCGTTGCGTTGCTTTGCTTTGACACACATCAAATGAAATAAATGGCGCCGTCGGCTTCTTCGCACCTTAAGCTTAAAGCTACTGCAGCAGCAGCGCAGCGCGGCGCGGCGCCCACTAGCGGCAGCAGAGGCGGCGCCATATTTGGTTGTCGTTGTTGTTATTACTTTTGCGTTTTTGTTGTTGCGGGTTCTCATTCACATTTCGCATTCAATTCGATCTTCTTTAACGACATTTCGTCGCTTTGCTTTGTGCCCCGTTAAAATCTCATAAAAGTACAAAAAGCTGCCAGAGTGGGATAGACAGAGAGAGAGAGAGAGAGAGAGAGAGATAGTGAGATTACTTACGGGGCATCGCCATTGACAGCAGCAGCAGCAGCAGCGACGCTGTCGCAGTCGCAGTCGACAGCGCTGTCATAAAAAATGCGCAGCAGACAAACATTTAAAATGATAATATCTATGGATTAAAATTGTATATTTATTCAATATGACGCTTGCCGTCTCTTTCACGCCCTCAACTGGCGTTTTTTTCGTTTTTAAACTACTTAATTTTATGCTTAAACAGCGCACTCGATTTTTTTCTTTTTTACAATAAATACCAACGTTGTTTTTTGTGTTTGGCCCAAAGCGTTTTTTCCGCTGTTGTTTCTTCTAGTTGCGTGCGTGCGCAGTGCACTTCGCTGCCAGCGCGTCTGCTGTGGCTGTGGCTGTTGCTGTGGCCGTGGCCAAAGCGGCGTTGCAGCGCCAGCGTCAGCGTCGGCAGCGACGACAGTTTGTCTCTGCTGACGTCTGTTTGCTGGCGAATCAGCAAACAGTGGAAGGGGGAAAGCAATGACGATTACTTTAAGCGATCCACATTAATCAGCGCAAATCGATCACAAAATATCGATAGTTCAACGCTTTATCGCAATCGGAATTCGTCAGCTTTTCAACATTTTGCGCACCAATCTATCTGCTCTTGTCGACTGCGACGCAACCTTTCGATTTTGTCGCTGCAGCTTCAGTGTTAAATATTCAGCAAATATGTTATATTATAATAAGCAGCAAAGGGCGTGAGGGCATGGTTGATCGGTGCGGGGAGGGGGGGAAAGGGGAGCTGCTTAATCAGGGAGCAAGGGCAAATATAAATCGCAAAAACCGGTTGACGACGCTGCGCCTTGTGTACTTTGCTCTCTCTCTCTCTCTCGCTCTCTTTGGGCGCCGCGCAGTCGCAAAAATATAAAAATATACTTGTATGTATGGATGTGTGAGTGTGTGTGTGTGTGTGTGTGCATATAGATATAACAATAACAAGCAGCAGCAGACGCAAAGGCAGAAGCAGCAGCAGCAGCAGCAGCGAAAAGCAATAACGATAGCAACAGCAGTAGACAGAGAGCTTGCGAGAGAGGGGCGCAGCGCAGCTTAAAGAGAGCGAGCGCTTCACTCAACAGGCGGCGGGCGCAGCATGCAAACAAACTAGCTTTGAAATGCCAATGAACGTGATAGACGACGGACAACAACAACAACAACAACAACAACAACAACAACAATGACAACGACGACGGCGACGGCGACGTTGTCACGAGGCGCAGACTTTGACTGAACAGTCGTCGGCAGACCTTTTGTGTGTGTATGTGTGTATGTGTGTATTTGTGTATTTTGCTGCCTGCCCTTCGAAGAGTTGTGTTTTTGGTTTTGCTGATCGGCGCCTATTTTGTGACTAATCAAGTTGGCAGCCCTCACACACAGCTGCCCGTTGACTTTCGCTGTCTCTCATGATCTCGCCATCTCCCTCTCGCTCACTCGCTTACATAACGCATTCGATCTGCAAGTAGAATTATTTCGAATCGTTATTGTTATTGTTATTGCTTTTTTAGCCTATGGAATTTCATGTTTTTGTTTTCGAAAACGAAACGAAACTGTTTCAACGAGTTTTTTGTTGTGCTCTTATCGCTCATAAAATTACCGAAAATTTACATAAAAGACTTTAATCTTTCGCAAATATCTCTGCTTTAAATATATACACATATTGTATGAATATAGTCTCGTATTTATATGTACATATGTAGTATATACACTACATACTATATACTATAGTAGGTCTCGATGTCGCTTTGCTTGCTTTTTGTTTGTCAGTCATCGTGTTTTTCTGGTTGTATGCATGAAATTACAAATTGAAAAATTCACCGCTTAGCACGTCCCATAAAAAGCTGGCGAGTTGTTGTAATTCATTGGACATTCGTTTATCTTATCTCCCCAGTCGCAGCCTGATAAAGCCAGCACAAAGTTTGGCGTTGACCACGTTTCGAATTGCCAAAAAAAAAACCAAATACAAATATTATGAAAACAAAAGAAATGAGAAAAACCGTATTTAGTCAGGGTTAAACTCTAATCGAACGATCCATGAAGACTCCAGCTGATAACGTCAGAATCTTACAATTCTACAGAACAAGAAGAGGAAGAGGAAGACGCACGTTATTGGGCAAACTCGTGTCCCTCTCACCATTTGCTCTTTCTCTCTCATTAATATAATGCTTGGCGTTTAATTTGATTAGTGATCAGCAATGTGATCAGCTAATTGGACTGTCATGATGGGCACCAAACTCAACTGCCTTGGACTTTAAGAAAATATTCCATGAAAACATTGTGAAACCAAATAATCTTTGGAAAGCAATCTAAAAATTATGTTTTTATTTTTTAAAACATATGCAATGCTAGTCTTAGTTTCAATTTGATCCAAAATAGTTAAGTTAATTATTGTTATTTAATATTTCAACATTTTTATACTCAAACATACTTATGAGCTGATCCTTCACTTTCATTTGAATATATCTGCTTTGTTACAAGTCTTTATTCTAATATAATTTAGTTTCAAAATATTTATCAAAGTTTTTTCGGCTACCATTTTTGCGCAATAAATGCCCATAGATCTAATCTTTTGTACCCCCTTCTGAGAACTGTGGCTCCCAAGTCCAACGACCGTTCTAATTAAATATATAAGTATATACATAACTATACTATATAAATACATACATATGAATGTGTATATTTGAGTGCTGGTGCGTATATGATGATTATTAACCCCAGGGATTTGCTTCGTTGAGCTTGTTGTTGGGAGAGCTGACAGTTGGCGATGTGATAAGCGCGATAAGCCATCCAGCCAGCCAGCCAGCTAGCCAAGCAGCCCCTCCCGATTCCGATTCCGATTCTCCCCAGATCTGATCTATTAAAAAGCCCGCTGGCAAGTCTCGAGACCGAGACCTCCTCGCATCATCATGTCATGTGATGATGTTCGCCGTGCAGTTTTATATTTAAAAAAGTATATTTTTTGTTGTCTTTTGTGTGTCGTGTTTTTGTTTTTATTTTTGCTAATGCGAAATACTTAAGCGTAGACAGAGAAAGACAGAGAACCAAAGGCAAAGCAAAGTCTGTCAAGGTGTGGCCAGGTCTAGGCCTGGGCTAGCTACGAGTCTTGAGTACTTTTTGCATAAGTTGTTGTTCTTCTCGAAGTACTCGCTGTCGCTGTCGTTGTTGTTGTTGTTGTTGTTGTTGGCACAGGTGTGTTGAATGTGGCTGAATCTTGAATCTTGGCTTTGTTCGCTGTCGCCGGGCAAGTTTTATGCGTCGTTTATCGCTGATCTCGAATCTAAATAGTTTGCTTGTTGTTGCAGTTTCATTGGTGGCCTCTGGGGAGACTGAACCCAGACCCAGACTCAGACTCAGACCTACAGCCAGACTCCCAGCCAGAGACAGAAACAGAGACGCAGACGGAGCCAGACTCTGTAGACAGACCCACGCTCTCGTCTCCTCCGTTGCCCACTTAGCAAATGTTTAAAAATCATTCTCATGTTTATTTTAATTAAGCCCAACGATTAAATTTGAGCGTTCGATCTTTTGTTGCTAATGATATTGGCATGCTCCTCAGGTTGTTGTTGTTGCGTATCGTTGTTCAATTGACTTGAGAAATGTTGTTTGCTTTTTTTAGCACACACACAAATTAGTGAAAATATTTAAATAATCGAAACGTGTTTCAACATTTTGTTATTTTAGTGTTTTTTTTTTCGATTCCATGATTTTTTTGCGCCTTCTCTGGTTGAGCAAAGGTGAAAATTATTATGTAAATATTTTGTCAACAATTCGGATCAATATTGTTGCAGTTATTATTGGTATCGTTAGAGGCGAGAGATTTATTTTTGATTTAAAATCGATCCACAAGCGCCCTTAACTGATTAGAATCCCACTGGATAGTCAGCTTAAAGCCAAGTCTTTATTAAGTTATTATGCTAACAAATTAACAATTATGTTATATTACATTTAGTTTAATTTGAATATCCTTTGTTGCAATTTACTTGCAGTTTGGTTGTGGTTTAGTTTCCATTTATAAATTGACTATATTTAAAAAATAATGAATTAGTGAAATACTTTTCCTTTTATTTACAACAACTGTTAATGTTCAATATTAATTCAGCTTTGCTACAACCCTTTTATTTAATCTGTTTACTAGATTTTCTTTTTGAAAAGTTCTCACATCAATCAAATGTTCTTGATTCTTGATATCAAATCACTTTGAATATTGTATGTAGGGCATTGCGTATTCGTCTTGCCGGCTGACATTGTACTTTGGAATTTTTATTTATTTTTACTTATTTTGCTAATAGGCAATGACCTTGTTTTCATTGTTGTTGTTGATTTTTCGTGTTGCCAGCAACACTTAAAATGTGTTACAAATGTCTCAACTAAATCGTATAGTTGTGCATATTATATACACTCGCATATAGTACTATATATAATTGATAATTGAATTGAAGCTGCTGCCGCTGCTGCTGGTGGCGACTGATAACACAAATTCATATAATATTTCTAGTAGAATATTACTACTACGCTTATTGTGGTCGCCTTGCGCAGTCGCTGCTTATCGCTGTCTACCTCTATTTTGGCTCTCTCTCGCTCTCTGCTCGCTGTTGTCTTATCAGCTGTTATCGCGAGCGGGTGTGAGTGCATGTGAGTGTTCACATCTTCGCTATATATCCATATCTATCCGGGCAGCACCTTTAGCACCACGTCTAAGCGTCGTCTTCCGCGAAAGACGTGACAGAATTTGCATGCCACGATTAATGCGATAGCATCGCAACTCTTGGGCTCTGAAACATTTCACTACGCAACTGCGATGATGATGATGATGGTGATGATGATGATGATGATGATGATGATAATGTTGGCCATTCCACACTCAGTCACAGATTGAGCGAGCGAGTTGTTTACAAGCGATTTCCTAGTGTCATTTCCCATGTTCTTGCTGGCCAACGTTTCCGTCAGACGTTATTCCTGCCTCGCCTTCTCCTCCCCTCCTCCTGCAACATCTCTGACAGCTTACACCTGGCACAGGTGACGGTCTATGACGATGGCGACTTGCTTCACTGGTTCGCCCGCTTTCAGTCTCTTCCCCTCACTCACTCTCTCTGGGTCTGGGTCTGGGTTCTGGTTCTAGTTCTGTCTGCTTATGGACCTTGTTGATTTCCTTCCTATTTGCTTAACGGTCGCTTGTCTAGGCGGAAACTGGCAACTGGGAACGACTTGAAGACTCCTCCAACGTCTTGGACTTATCAAATTGCTTATCAAGTGGCCTCAGCTGGAGGCTCTTCCCCAACAATCATCGCTAATTGGGCAGGCAATTGAAGAGCATCAAGCATGAAGTCAAATCACAACAGTTGCCATATACAACAATGATAATTGTTAATAATTTGCCATTAAATGATATGAATTTCGATTTCCCATTCAATTTTCTTCAATTGGCGAAAAATAAAACCACACAAACTGATCGAAAGGGGCATGAATACAGATGTACTTACCTACATACCAACAAGTATTTCTCTTCTTCTCTTCTCTTCTCTTTCTTCTTCTTTGCGCTAATTGCTTTTCTATTCGATAAGAGTTGTGGTGGCAATAAAAGAGGCAACGACAACAATCGGAATAGCGCTCATATTTGTATTGTGATTATTCCGTTTTGTTTTCAAGAGGAGTGACGAAGAGAGAGAGAGAGAGAGAGAAGATAATTCTGATTAAAGCTTTGATAATTAAATGACCTTGTAACAGAGAGAGGGATTCAAAGAAACTGAGAGGGAGGTAGAGAAAGAGAAAGAGGTACAACGACAGGGGGCAGTGTAAAAGAGACAACAAGAACGACAGTTTTTGAATGGAGAACTAACTGAAGTATCTGCCAGATTTCTGTATTCTCAAATATATTCAAGCTAAACTGTAAATAACTCTTCGAACGTTGATTTATTTAATTACTTTTAAAATAAATAAAAAAGGATAACTTTAAAATTGAGACAATAGTTTTATAATTGTTGTCAACACTCAAAGTAAATATTTTTGTGTTGCTTTGCCAATTTAAACTTTTATTTGCTTGTTATTTGTATTGAGTTTTATAGTATTTTTGAAATAATTAAATTTGCGATAAGATTTTTTTTGCCTTAACTTTTGTTATCCTCTTTCTAAAATACAAATATTGTCAACAGCAAAATTACATAATATTGCGACACTTTGCCAATTTTCTCATTAGTTTATTTAGTTCAATATTGAGATGAAAATTATCTTCCTTTCGGCTATTTGTAATTAATTTATTTGCAGTCTTCAAGTGTTTCTTTAACTACTTCCGATTGATTGCTGACGTTGAAATAACAAAATTTCTTCAAATGGAATTTTAATTGTCTGCTCAATGTGCCGAAAACTTGTTTATTTTTATTGATATTCACAGACAGACAGTGAAATTTGGCCAACAGTCGCAAACATTCGATTCAAATCATAGTTAAATTGCTAAATTGAATTGCAGCAATTGACGAGCATAATGTGCAGATAAATGATCAAATTGTTGAGGCAAATCTGCAGCAGAGCCGCAACCTTGTCAAAAGTGTAACGGTTGCTCAGTTCCACAGTTGCACAGTTGCCCAGTTGGCAATGTGTTTGGTGTGGTTTCGGTTTGCAGTTGGCTTCGGTTACACTGCTATTGCACTTGTCAAGAGGCAAATTGCAAATTGATTGACAGCGGCTGTAAGACGAGAACTGACACATGCATTTTATGGGGCATTTAGATAACGAAACGCAAACGCATTTGACCCCGAAACCAATCGCTCTGACCCCCTGTCCGACCCCCTGACATCTGACCCTAGAAGCTGTCCGGTGGAGACATCTGGCAAATCAAATCTCGATAATTGCCGTGTTTGGTTGGCAAGCTCTCGAGACACTTTCACACGCGACAACAGCAGCAATTGTTGTTGCCCCCAAAAATACAGAAACAACAAAATTGTGTTGGGTTGGTTTGCGTGCAGCTGTTGCTGCTGCCATTGTTAATGTTGCTGCTGTCGTAGGTTTTGTTGGGTGGGTGTTTTGAATTTCAAACGGCTACTCGTGTTGAGCATCGAACCAAAAGCCGTCAAGAGAAATTCTAGACGTTTTACACGTCAAATGTGGCAGCTATTGTTGCTGTTGTTGCTGTTGCTGTTGCAGCCGCCTGTCACTGCGCATGAGTGAACATTGAGCCGAGTGTCTAGCTGATGGGAGAGCATTGCAAAAAACAAAACCAAAACAAAAACAAAAACAAAAACAAACAATAACAATGGCTACAACGACGTCAATTGTGAATTTCGCGCGACATGGCGGCAAATGCAGCAGCAGCAACAACTGCCCCCAAAGCGCGGCTGCAACACCCGCAACCAGCCGCCTCTCAGCCAACACGTCAACGGCATTTGCCTGTTGTAAATGATATTGTCGTCACACGAACACACACACACACACACACACACACAGTCACTTATACACATATTTGCATAGTGTGCCGTCATGTTATTGCTATTGCTGTTGTTGTTGTTGTTGGCGGTGACGCCGTAGATGCCACAAAATTGTAATGCCCCAAGACAACAGCAATGACGCTGCCGCTTGATACACTAACAAACATTTGCATTAGTTAATGCAACGACTTAAACACACACATTTGGGGCATAGCGATAGCTCCAATTGATTTCGACAAGAATGCGAATCATGATTGGATTAAACAGTTCAACAAATTGGGTCAATAATAATAGCAAATGAAATTATTAGATTAGTTTTGGGATCATTCTTTATAGTAAGTATTCTAAATATTGCGCAGTTCTTTATTGAGCTATAATAATATTATTGAAACCAGATTGAATTGTATAAAATTAGTATTATTAATAATAGAAGATTTTATTAAAAAAAAATAATATTGCACATGAAATGGAAGAAAATTAATTTTGCCAAGATGAAAGGTAGCTTGCTTTTTTATGCGAAGAAGCAGTTTTGGGAATAAGAAAATGTTATTAATTGATGAACGAAATTTAAAAAAAATTGATATTTTTACCCATGATAATAGTTAAAATAATGCTAAGCATTTTATCAAAAAATTATAGCATGAAATAGTATTTGTTAAATGTTTAAAATGTTAAAGGGCTTAAAATGAGAACCTTTTTAAGTTGAAAATTATTAGATAGAATAGCTAACAAATTTCAGTTCGAAATACAATTTGTTAGTATTCCATAATTGTAATAGTATACATTTTTTCGAAATGTAAACCTTTTCTAACATTCTCACAACAGCTGCTCAAGTGACGCTGTTAATGAGAATATTGTTAGTGTTGTATATTATTCCTTATCATTTTAATCAATCAAAGCATTTGAATTCGCTGCAAGTGCATCTGGAATTCGTCGTAAAATGTGTTCGATTTGGAGGGTTTTGCCTTGCCCACAGTGGCTGCAGTTGTCGCAGGCACTGAACTATAAAATGCGCTCGCTGCGGCCAGTTACATTGTTGTCGGCCCAACCTCCAAATGCACTAGACCTCCTCTGCCTCCGCTTCCCTCCCTGATCTGTCCCCCGCCTCTGTCCTCTCTTGAATGTGCGGAGAAGAAGCAACGCTGCCTGGGCGTTGTTTTGTTATTTTTTTAATTGGCACACGCAAATTGCGCGCACATAACCTCAACGTGGCTGGCCCCAAAGTGCACCCCCCTCACACCTCTCTCTCCCTCTCGCCTCTCGCACAGTGTTGCTGTTGTTGTTGTTGTTGTTGTTGCCTGCTTGCCGCAAAGTCTGACGACGATGACGCGGCTTGAAGTCGGCAGGAGGCACGCGACCCGGCTAATGAAATATTAGAAGCTGACAACGCGACGAAGACGATACCCAACAGCCAGAGGGGTGGGAGGTTGGGAGGGTTGGCGACATTAGGGGGTATTTTGCGTAATTATAACGTAACGTGCATTTAGCATTTCTTTGCTGCAGTCGCCGCCGCTGTTGTTGTAATTAATGAAATGTTTGTCTGTCTCGCTCACTCGTACTCTCTCTCCTTCTGGCTTTCTCTCTTCTGTCTGTTGTTTACGGAAAGCAAAGCAAAAGCGAGCGACCTCTTTATAGCCTCCTCTCTCTCTCTCTCGCTCTCTGTCGCGCACTTGACGCCGCATTGTGCAATCTATTGACTTTTTACACGTGACAGGCAACTCTCAAGATTGTGTGTTGTCTGGGCCGTTGTCGTCTAATTGCCTGCCAGGTCTGCCCTGAGAGCCCTTGTGCCCAGCGAGCTTATGCAAGCGGCCAACGAGCAATGCGTCAACTGTTGCTATCGTTTTTCTAGCTAACAAGTCCTCAACATTATCATCATCATCATCATCATCATTAGCGTTGTCGTCATCAATTGCAGTTTTGAACTTGATTTGCAAAACGCAAACCCAGTTGGCAATTATTCGGGCCGCTGAACCGGTTATCATCAGTTGCCAACTGGCCAAAAAAATGTTGGCCAGTAAAGCACACACACACACACACACACACACACATATGCAGAATTTATTGTGGTCCAATTGGCTGTCAACATGCCACAAAAATGCATCTATTTTTAAAACATTTCTAATAAATATTTGATTCAATAGAAATAAATAAATGGCGCGGCTTAAATGTTGCTTGCAGCATTTGGGCTGCCACTGCTCGGCTGACGGTTAGTTTACGTAGTTGTTGTGGTTGTGTGTGGCTGCAACTTGTTGCCACTGCCATTTCGACCATGTGTTGCCGCCTACTTGCGGGCTCAATTATGCCAATTGCAGTTGCTTTTGCTGCGCCATGACCTTAAAAAGGCAACATGGAAATCTGTCTGTCTGCCCCACTTGCTGCCACTTGCTGCCACTTGCTGCCACTAGCTGCCCCACTGTTGCACACAGTTGTTGTGCCTGCCATTTGGCTTGCAGCTGTTTGATGTTGCGTTCTGCGTTCGTTGTCCGTGTCGCGAGTTATGCAATTTTTGCCAGCATTCTGCCGAGCGCGTTTTTTGGCCAAGCATTTTAAGTGGTTTTGGCCATTGCTTGGCCAGGCTCAGCTAAGGTTGGAAAACGCATTTGACCCACTAATCAAAACGGTTGAGCCAAACGCGAGGTGCAAGCGCAATTTTCCATCCACCAGTTTCCATTCCTCGATTGCCGATTATCGCATTTTCAACTTAATTATGCCGCGCATTGTTGTCATTTCATTGAAAGAAATCGTTGTTGGATGACTCAACAAGAGGCAGGCGGCAACCTTGCCAAAATCTTTGCCGGGATGTTCGTTAAAGCCAAGCGTCCGCCAATTGGCAATACAATTGCTGCTGACAACGTCCACAACGACAACCAGAGCTCATGCCTCATGCTAAATTCTCATTTCCCATGAAATTCGTTGGAAAATTATTATTTTCCGCAAGGCGTATTTCTCTTTTTTTGCGAGCGCAAATATTTTGTTCATTAAAAAAAATGTGTAAAAAAGCGACTGAGCAAAATTGCAATGAGAATGGGGAAAAACGAACTCACTGACGCCAGAATTGATGTGGGCGTGGTCCACGTCGACGTCCACGTCCACGTCGACGTCGACGACAAACGACAAACAATTTTGAGCTCGAAAAATATAACAACAAAGTGAAATAATTTTGAAAAAATATGCCGAAAGTGCAAACAAGCAAAATATTTAAAATTTATGGGAATTTCTCTCGACGCTCTACAAACGGGGCATATTAGCTAGGCGATGAGCTGGGCAATAGATGAAAGGGCAGCTACCGAATTTAAATCACTAAGAAAGAAAAGAATTTCAAGTATGTATCAATAAAATTACTCGTTAACAATTAGGGCAATAATTATCTGCTTGCTGATATGAAAACTATTAAATCCAAAACCGAACAGAGTATCCGTCGCGAATATATCTTTATTCTTAGGTATAGGTACAGTCCAGTAGCGTTGTTTTTCTCATCTGGTTGTTTGGCTGTTCTTGCCATGTCAGCAACAATTAGCCGACGTCTTCGTCGCCTTTGGCTCGGCGATAAAAATAGGCAGCAAATAAATCAAATTTATGTGTGAAATGGCGAAAAAATAAAATACAAAAATTTAAAATGAAAAAAGAATAAGACGGAAAGCACACAATCTATCTACACTATATAGAAGTGGCATGCGTAACTAGCAAATGTTGAGGAGCTGCTAACAAGTCAAGTAATTTGTAATATCTGCACTTGACTTATTACGTATACGCAATATTACGAGTTACAATTTCTTTTTATGGCAAACTCAGTTCTGCATTTACGCTCGTATCTTTCATCCTTTATCTGTGGCAATTTACAGCGCTCTATCGTCGGACATTAATCGTTGGCAAAAAAGGCAATTAACCCATACGACTTGTCCACACTCTTCCTCCTCCATCTGCTTCTGCAGCTTGTCTTCATCATCAATGCATTGCGACCCTCTGCGTACTTGCTGCACTGCAGTCCCCTGGGGTAATGCTAATTTTTAATGATGGTTTTATCTCCATTCTGCTTAGCAGCTTTTTAAATTTTTAATTGCAAACGCATTGCAAATATTGACGAAAGTGCGTGTCTTCCTCTCTCCTCTTTCCACTCTCCACTCTCCACTCTCTGCCTCCATTTCTCTCCTCGGCCAATCGCCTGACCTAAGACAAGCAAACCGAAGCATTTGAGATGGAATAAGAACAAAAACAACAACGACTAGGACAACCCCTGGTAAACAAACGTGTACAAAGTACGAGTATCCTTTCCCCATCTCTTCTTCACCTTTCCTCTTTTTTTTTTGCTGCACACAAAAGCCAGAAAAGCCAACCCCAAAAGACAAAAGTAAATTGCGTTGCTTTTCAGTTTGGCAAAATGCGTAGCATCAGGACAAAGCAACACCTTGGAACACTGGGGGTTGCTCGGATCTATTATATACATATAGTATAGATAGTATATATATGAATGTGCACATGTGTAGTTTTATACAGATGCGCTCTAGCTTTGTCATTAATGGGAGGGCAGTTTGAGAAGTGCAAATGTTTGAAAATATTTCAAATTGAGATAGAAAATATTTTGTATTTACTTATAGTCCACATGGTGATCAGAATATATATTAGCTGTTATATATTAACTTTCACTTTTTTAAATTTACCATTAAGGAAAACAATATTAAATTATATACAGCTTAAGCGCAAATGTCGTTTAAGCTTCGGAAAAGATTATGAATATTCTATGCGACGCAATTGTGGACTATTGTTGACTTTAAGTGCCTCCCTCGCGAACAGTTTGCCATTTATATATGATTTCTTTATAGAGTGCTCGCACTTAGCTTAGGGCATTCTCATTGTTATTATCATCGTTGTGTTAGGGTAGGAGAGTTGCTTCTTCGTCTTTCAGGTAGCTCAACTTACCTTTGGTGCGTTACGCAGTTCCCCATCTCTTCATTATTCTCTCTCCCTCTCATCAAAGTGTCCCCTTCGCTGTCAGTTGCCCTCGCAGTTAAGCTTAAAGTTCATCAACTTTTGTGCGGGACACTTATGCGTTCTCTTCGCATCATCATCCCCTTTGGCAAGTTGAATTTATTAGATTTTTGCACTCGTCACAGCATTTATCCTGATATGAGATCTGCACACAACTCGGGCGAGATCCCCTTTCTCAGCAAACATCGCCAGTTGTTAGACCAATGTTCAATAACTGCGACTTGCCAGTGTCTAGAAAATCCTTGAAAGGTTAAAGACTTTGCCCAAGCAGGACACGATGACGTCGCTGTCGCCTTCCTTGTCGTCGTCGTCGTCGTCGTCTTTGGCTGAACTCGTTTACCGAACCTGCTGCGGTCGCTGCCCCTGGCCGCCTTCAGTCGCTGCCCTCGGTTTCCTTTGGCTGCTTGCTTTGTTAGGTGCCTGAGCCAAGTTTCATTGTTGTTCTTGCTTCCTACTCGCCGCTCAAGTTCCTTTCAATGACAATGCGTTCGCTCGCTCTTCTTCACCAAATTGGGGGGCAACATGTCGTCCTCGTTGCCCTCATTGGCAGTGCGTTGTACTCAGCCAACGATGCTGCTGCTGCTGCTGCTGCTCCTTTAGATCCTTCTGCTTCTGCCTGGCTGTCTGTGCTGGCTTCGTTTTCATTAGGGACGAATCCGTTTTTTTTTTATGTGACGAGCTGGCATTGTGTAAGGTTAGATGTGGCACGGCGCACATTCCATTACAACTTCAGTTGCAACTCCAGCATCAGCAGCATCAACTCCAGTTACAACTCAAGCTACAGAACTTTGAACAGATTATTAGGGATGGGCACGTGACAGAAATCATGCATTCATTGGTTGGCTTTAGCAGAACTGCACATTCTCTTTTGTCGACGGAAAATTGAGTTTTCCAAACAATTTATAGCCAATTTTGAGTTCATGCTGAGCGGGATTTTAAAGCGAATGTGTTTTGCTCTTGCACTAAAAGATTGATGCGTTTGCTTTATGACTTTTCTGTCAACAGTTAAGAGTAGAGCACATTTTCCATCATGTATTTTTCAGCTACATGTTCTTAATCTTTCCCTGCTGTGTTTTCCATTTTATGGAATGCTTGTGAGTCATCAAACTCAATTTAAAGTTGGACTACAAAATGATTCATAATTTAATTTTAATCGACTTTTATGATACTGATAGATGGATGTATGCACGTTAGTTGAATAGCATCTGTACTCGTATCTCTTGAACAAAATCCACAAGTATCGATAGCAAATTGTTTTATGCATTGAACTCAACTCGACAACAAGTGCGGCGTAAATTTGAATAGTTTGTTGTATCTTGTGTATCTGTTAGATACTTTGGCCAGCTGTGAATTAGTTCCGTCGCGTCAGTCCGACGGCCTGCGAATTAATGCCGCCAACATAAATTATAAATTAAGACAATTTTAATTAAAACATTTCGCTGGGTTTTTCAACCCCCCCTCCCCCAGCACTCTCGAGCGAGAGAGAGGGAGAGAGAGAGAGAGCACTATACTATGGACTCTGTCTGTTGTTCTGTCTGGTCTTTGGCTTTTGCGTCTCATTTGCTTTGCTCTATTTGAGTTTTGCCTTTGCCTCTGTCTTTGCACGCACACTTGCTCGCACTTGCTTATTTGTTAGTATATACATTTATGAATATTATTCACATTGATATATATTTTATTTCCACTCTGCTGTCGACAGTTCTGTTGTTGCTGCTGCCGCTGCTGACAATTGGCCAAGCGCCAATGATTTTTATACTTTTTTCTTTTTTTTTCCTACTGTCATTGCCTTTTTGCTTATTTTGCTCACAACGTGCATCATTTGTTTCCACTTTTTGTTCAACCATTATTATAATACTGTATACTCTCATTTTAATCCCAAGAAATTAATATTATTATAATTTTATTTTATTTTCTTTTCATTATTAGTAATTATGACTAGTTAAATGCATTTATTGTAAAATGCTAAATGGCAGCAGAGTATCTGTTAGTCGCGTCTACTCGTAATTAGAGCATTTCTATTTGCTTTTCGCTGCTGTTCCGTTTGGGGTCTAGTTATTGTTATTATTATTATTGTATTTTCAGTGCTGTTGTTGTATTTTGCGGCTGTTTTATTTCATTTGGTTTTGCTTATCGCTGAATTTTATTTTTGTCTGGTCGTCGCGACATCGTCGCCAATTTTTTCTTCCTCTTTTTGTTTTATTTCTAAATTTCTTGTCTAATATTTTTGTTTTTGTTTTATTATTATTTTTGTTTTTTGCTTTCAGTCGTCTTTTTGTTTCGCTTGATAAGAAATATGAACGCCATATCTTTGAGTATGTGCTCATTGCAGCAGTCGTTGTTGTTGTTGCTGTTGTTGTTGATAAGATTCACTTGAGTTGTTTTGTTTTCTGCTGTGTCTGGTGCTCACAAGACTTACGACAGACGTAACAAATTGTTAAGCTTCTGGCTTCTAGCGGCCCCTTGGAATCCACATTTCATTGAGAAAAGCCGCCCGCCTGAAGGTCAACGGGAGATGTCATCAGTTCTCCGTGCTGCCAAATGGACCGCATCATCATCAGCATCAACATAAACATCAGCCTGACTTTTGTTGGCATCTTTGTCATGGCACGCTGACAGCCAGCCGCAGTCAAAATCTAATTATGCGTGTCAAGGGGAAGGGCTAGGGATGGTGGGGAACTGCGCGTTAAAGATCAATGGGCGGAAGAATAAAGTACTATATAGTGGCAGTTAATGTCTTATCAATGGGCATTTCCAGTAGCTTTCACCTTTCAATTACAAATTGAATCCCGAGTGTGATGCTTAAGCATTTTTCAACGCTATTTATTGGACTTGTTATCGCGCTTTAAATTGCGCCACGATTGGAAAGTCAGAATGAGTATTTCATAAGCAGAAGTACAATAATCACATGTTCAGCTAATGAATGAATGTTTTTAATTTCTATAACACAAACGTGTTGATTTGTTTTGAATACGAATATAATTTATGTTAATTTTAACTCAAATGAATTTCTTAATTTTGAACAAATGTTATTTAGTTTTATTTTGTATTTAATTTGATTGTATATTCATTTCAATTTGATATATTTTTAAATGCTTTGCAATTGCTATTAATAGCTCATTAATTTAATTTCTTTAATTTTATTGAATAATTAATTTAATGTTATATTAATAATTTTATATTTATTTTATGCTTTACAATTTATACTAATATTCATTATTTATTTTAAATATTATTTCTTACGAAATCGTGACTTGTGTACTAAGCACTTTATTAATCATACGCTAAGTACAACTTAAGGCATTAATGTACTCACAACACGCAACTAATTCTTAACTCTCGTTGTCTTCTCTCTCAATTGCAGGTATGTAGACAATTGTTGCAATCAGCTTAACGCAGTCCAAGAGTTAATCCCAGAACGGTTACAAGTATGTACACATAAGAATAAAAATAACTATAAGTCCAGGCCGATTCTCCCCTTCGGGCAGCTGCAGAGCGCAGTCCACGCAGCCATTCATCTAAGTCGTCCACGTCGTCGTCGTCGTCGTCTCCATTTCATGGTGGAAAGATCAGCTCCTTTTGGCCTCTTGTCTGCGCTGTCTCCGTTGCCGTGGCTGTCGTCTTTTGTGTCATTTGCACAAAATGACAGTTGCCTCATACATTTCCGGTTCTAAATGCGTAAGTCTAGTCAAATTAAGGCAAACTTTGTTTTGCCCGACGACCAAGTGAAAGATAAAAGTCGCCAGCGAGCGGCTTTGCAGAGCGTCTAAGACGTTAGACCGGCGACGTTACAATGTTGCATCCTCAACGTTTTTCTTCCCATTTTTTTTTGCGTTGTGTCGTCTGTCTTCTTGGTCGCTGACATGCCTGGCACTTAGTGCAAAACACCTGCTCATCTGGCTTGCCTTGGGGACTCGCTGTGGACTTGCTGCATGGAAATGTTGCAATTAGATAAGCAGAAATTGTTATGTTGACATTAAAAAGGAACGTGAGACAAGATAAAAGCTGTCACATTGCTGCCACGCCCCAAAACACGCCTGACGCTTAATATTCTAATTCCCATTGGCAGCATGTGGCTGCAACTTGACCACATCCCGAAAAACGCGTCCACATCTACAAATCACCTGGCCATGTCGTGTGCCATTATTTGCGCTCAAGTGCATCTCAGCTGTCAGCTCAGCTCAGCTCAGTTGCTCAGCTTCTCTCCTCTCTGCGTTTGCAATTAGTTTGCAATTGGGCCGTGAGACTAGCAAAAAAAAAGACGCCAGCTCATTAAGCCAGACACCAACAACACCAACAACACCAACAACAATAGCAACACTTACAGCAACGGCAACAACAACAACAACAAGCGACACCTCGCTAAACGTGAAATACACGAAATGAAATTACAAGTTCCGCTTTTTGACTTCGCTTTTCGTTTTTCGGCTATTCGGATTTGGTTCAGTTCGGTTCGGTTCGTTTTGGTTCGGTTTGGTTCGTTCGTCTCTCTCTCTCTCTCTCACTCCCCCTCTCTCTCTCTCTCTTTCTATTACGAGCAGTTTTCGTCGCCGTTTTGCTGTTTTAGTAACCCAAATGTTATTGTTGCTTTGCCCGAGCTTTGCCCGCGGCTAGCCGCATGTGTCTTAAAGTACCACAGCGTTGATGGTTTCTGCTGATGATCATCAACATCACGATTACGATGACAGTCTCGTGGCACACTGGGGCCAATTAGTCCAAACTACAAGTGTGAAAAATGTAGCGACAGCCACGCGGTCTATATCGATCACAAATCACTCCAGACTCACATGATTGATCTGTCAAGTCTATCAAAAAAAAAATAGATGCAGTTGCCTATCAAGCAAAATATTTTCTACATCAGCAGAAAATAATTTAAAATATTCGTAATAACAACAAATTAATTCAAATGTGCAATTTGATATTAGTTTTGTAATTAAAAATAAATTTAATTTTTTTAACATTTTGTGAGATTATCAAATGCACTCACTTCTGGGTAACTTCATAATGAAAAAAAGACAAACCAAAAAGATGTCGCTATTATCTTTTAGCTGCACATTATATCGTAAATAAATTGTAAATTATAAATCATATTAATTATATAATAAATATATGATAATTATTTTCGATAATGTCCATTTATTAATATAGATATTTTCTATTCTACATCATAATTGAAAGCTCAACTCGTTTTTTAATCTAACAAAGCCATATAAACTGGAGACATTAGGTATTGCAAGTATTTCGCTTAAGTCTCAATTGATTTCAATTTATTATTTATGAGACATTGAAATGCAGCCGCAACTGATCAATCAATGTAGTTTAGTTTTTTTTTATATATTGAATGCAGCATCTGGAGGCGAGCTCTGTAAATATAGTGTCTATTTCAGTAAATGCTATTTTTAGAAGCAGAACTAAGGAAGTTGTTGTGCGCTGGTTAGCAGTTTAAATGGTCGATTTTCGGTGATGCTTGAACCACTGTGCGTGCCGTGGAGCTTGGTCAATTGACGACGGCGTTTGGCGGTCGCTGCGTGTGGCTCTTTCAAAGCAGCGTTTAAATGTTAATAATTTTTATTGCCGCTTCGTTGTCGCCGACGTCGTTTGTTATTGTTGTTGCTGTTGTGCTGTTGCTGTCGAGTTGTAGCTGGCTTTGTCCGTCTGTCGACTGTCTCTGGCCCGGGCCCAGGCCCGATGATAATGCTAATGGCGTTCGCTGTTGGGTCATTGTCTGGTCATTGGCCGCGGCGCGAAGCGGCAAAGTTTTGCACACATCAACAGAAGGTGACGACGATTCGCGACAGAAACTGACGACGAATTTGTAGTTAGAGTTGGACTCTGTGATTTGGACTTGACTTGACGATGGAGTCGCAGCTCGAGCTGGAGTTGGAGTTGGAGTTGAAGTTGTTTCGCTTGGCCGCTGTTTGATTGTTTATTATGCTTGCCGCATGTGGCATGCGAAACGCGCTGTCACGTGGCACAAAAGCAAACCAAAAGCGGGCCATATCTAAGGTTCAAAATATCATTTTAGTGTGCACAATACGCAATACGCAATTCACAATTGTGGGCATGACATTGATTTGAGTTTCCGCACATTGCAAATGGCATTTAGTTAATTAAAATATTTGCATTCGCAATAGCAACACTACGAACAGCAACAGCTACAACTATAATTCAGAGTGTCAATCACAAGTTGTAGCCTGCACTTGAACAGACAAATAAATAAAGAAACAAGTATCAGAGAATGCAATTAACAAATCAAAGCAAAGACACATCACAATCAGGCACAACAAATGCAGATTCAGATACAGATACAAAGATCGTATAGATACGTCTGTGAGTTGGCTGCAAAATTAGCGTTACAATTATCAGTCGTACGACTGACAGCTGCCTCGTCGAGCGCTGGCCAAATGCTCAGTCAGTCAGTCAGTCAGTCAGTCAGTCAGTCAATCTCTCATTCAACTTCAGTTCCAGCTCGGCTTCGGCTTGATATATGGCCTTCGCATTGTGGCAAAAGCGTTGCCACAGCATCCACAGTACATTCATCTAATATACAGTTCTATTCTCGTTGCTGATCTTAAGACTCAACTCAAGTCAAAGCGACGCAACGCGTCGTAACTCAACTTGTCTCGGACTCGTTTGGTTTTGCTGCTGTGAAAATCAAAGCATTCATTGATTTCTGCTATAACAGTTTCAAGTTCAGTTCATCATCAATCAAACTGTGACAAGTGGCAGCGCTGTAAAAAAAGCGGGCAATAAACCAACGACTACAGCGATGCTCTTACAGTAATTTGGAAATACGAAACGCGTCACCAGATAAAATACTATAAATGGCTAAAAGTCAACACTTTCACCTTTTACGATTCAGCTGAAACTTTTGGGATTATTAGAGGCAAAGTTTACAACGAGATAAACATAGACATTGTATCTATTTTGGGCAGTATATATTTGGATGGTCTAACAACCTGATGAATTAGTGCCATAAACTTCAGAGTAATCAACTTTATGTGCAGCTATTAAGCGCAGACAACGCTCTATCTATATAATGACATTAATGGCATTATAAAAAAAGGAAACTGTCGAATATTTAAGAGGTATAGTCAGGTGGTAGAGATAAGAAACTCATTCCAATAAATATAGATATTTATGAAATAAGAAAATTAAATTCGCTAAACTGATAGATTGTATTAATTAATTAAAATGAAACTCGAAAACTGCTTAGTCCATGCAACTCTCTTCGGTTCATTCATATTGATAGGGCATAAGAATTGCGCGCGTGCAAGTATTGTGCTTGGGGCATGAGTAGAGTGGAGGCAATGGCAAATGAGTAAATGAGCAAAGGTGTGGGAGGGGAGGAGTGCTTAGGGAGAGGTAGCTAATTCAGCAGCACGTCTAGCCCATAAATTCGCCATTGAATAACCGCTGCCCAGACGCCAGAAATGTTTGCTAAACTATTGCGCGTAATGCTCACAGATACAGGCACACAAAGATATATAGATACAGTCGAACTCAGTGGTGTTCGATAGTTGAATCGATAGACAAGAGAGACAGACAGAGTTGGACAAACAGACGGATATGTAAACATCAAAGCATCTGTCTGTCTGTCTCTGTCTGTCTATCTGTCTGTTTGTTTGTCTGTCTGTTTGTCTGTCTGTTTGTCTGTTGGCTGCCGCGTTGTCTGATCGGATCGCAAGATCGACAACTCGACTGAAATTTTTGATTTGTTGCCTCTTCTTTTCGCGCAGTTTTCCATCAAAGTGCAAAAATAAACAAAAGAATGTGTGAGAGCACGAGCGAGACAGACAGACAGACAGACAGAAAAAGAGAGAGAGAGAGAGAGAGAGCGTGAAACCGAGTAACACAATGAGCTGCCTTTCGACAATTTTTGTTTCGGCTTCTTTCGTTTTATTTTTGCTTGTTTGCTTTGCTAATTTATTTTCGAATATGATGTAGAGCTTTTAAAATAAACATCAACCGACAAAAAGGCAAAACTCTGACAGCGACAAGGAACAGACAAAAACGCGGACAAAGCCAAAGAAAGGGACAACAACAAAGACGGCGACATTACACAACACTGACAACCAACTAGTTGTCCTGCTCACGCTGTACATTTCTACACACACTTTCACTGCATTAGATTAGATGTGTGGTGAAAATACGTAGCGCATACGACACGTTGACCGATAACCAACAAACATAGAGCGACTGCTCAACGTTCAAGGTCAATTCACTGCGTCTAGTCACATAATTATTGCCAATTTTTCTATACGTCTTGTTGTCATTGTTATTGTGTGTTCTTGTCTGTCATTTTGACTAAATTTTTTGGGGGTACTTTTCCGCCATTAGCACCGACAGAAATGCGCCTCAGGCTCAGGTGCTAACAATAGCGCTAATGAGTGACATGTTTCCAAAAAAGCCAACTTCAAACTGCCGCTGCTGCAGACATGCAACAAGCGCGTGGCCTACAATCAGATTGGGTTTAAAGGCAAAATGAGCAGGCAGTTAATGACAAAACTCCAATTATTCGACATGCCAACAGCATTCACAGCTTGAAGTTGGGTTAATTTGCACAGCACGCTAGCCAGACAGATCACCATATAAATTAACATTTTCAGCTAAGAAATTGAAATATTTGTTTCAAACTGAGAACTTTCCGTATTTAGTTTAATATTAAAATCGTAAATGCTCGTAAAATGCCATAAATGGCTATGCGATTGAGAGCACTAAAAGTGTGTTTATCAATAAAAAATTGTTTTCAATTTGCATAACAATAAAATTAGCAACTAATTAATTACTTATCTATCGATGACGATGTGGCGATAATCGAACAACAACACGCGTCGATAGCAATGGCCAATGTGCCGACAAGCAATCGGGGGGCAATCGGGTTAATCGATAAACGATCGCAGTGTGAAGTGCAGGTCAAACTGGGCGCTAGGTGGCGCTTTTGTCTAGACAATGTTTTGACTTGCGCAGCTTAAAATGCTAATTGATATGACAGCAAACTTTGCAATTTCCCATTGTTGTCGTTGCACCATTTGATGTTGTTGGCGTCGTTGTCGACTATTTGTTGTTGCTCTTCTATTTGTTTAATTTGAAAATTGCAATGGCCTCCACAGACAGTTATTGTTGTTGTTGCTACTGCTGTTGCTGGTGCAATTTGAAATTGCAATTTGTTTTTGTCCCCCCTTTTTGTGCAACTTACGCACATTCAATTTGCCGGCGTTCGTTCTAACTGTAAACACAACTCGCCAGCTTCGGTAGCGTCGCCATGTCTGGGCTAACACTGTCAGCAAACCAAAGGGGCGTGGCATCAAGTGGGCGGCCAACGAACTCAGTTGTTGTTGCTGTTGCTGCTGCTGCTGTTCCACGACATGAATATGAAACGTATGCAAAATGAAGGGAAACGCGTGCAACTTTTGCAATTTACAGATTGCGGCGAGTTTGTTCTGGTGGCAGGGGCGCTTTTAAATGGGGTTGTTGCTGTGGCTTTTAGCACTGCAGAGGGTTTTTTTTTGTTTGTCATGGCATTGGCTTGTCAAAGCTTCCCCTGCCCCTTCCCCGCCACATATTATTATTATTGTTGCTGCTGCTGCTGCTGCTGTAGCTGCTGTTGCTTTATTTATTTGCTCAACATTTCATGCCCCTGCAGCAAGAGTAACAACAACAACAACAAAAACAAGAGGGGCAACAACTTCAAATTAATTGGCAAATGTGCTGCTGCTGCTGCTGCTGCCTGCAACATTGCAGCATCGCATCTCGTTGTCATTTGCACTCGCTGTTCGCGCCTTTCTGTTGTGGGCGGGGCCGCCTAAAAATCTTTTGTAAACATTTTTCATCATTTGATGGCCCTTTGCGCCAGTCGCTTGCTGTTGCTGTTGCACGTTGCCAACGGGATGGCAGCTGCAACATTGACGCATCTCCCGCTGTTGCTCATTGCACGCTATCTCTCTTTCACACTCTCGCTGCCTCTAACTCTTTCTATGTGTGCTTGTGTGTGTGCTTTTGTGCCCTGGGGCACTTTTCTTATTTATTTGCGTTATTTATTTCTTGGCGCTGCTTTCGCTTTTGGCAGCGCCAGACGCCAACATCGTTGATGTTGTTGTTGTTGTTGTTCTTGCCGTTGCTGTTGTTTGCATTTGTGACAAAAATAAATGCGCTGGCATTAATTTGCCGTCTGCAATTTGCCAGTGGCCAGCGGCGCCCGCCTCCTCTTCTCCCCACTCTCCGCTCTCCACTTGGCTGCTTGGCGCTCTCTTGTCGCTTGCTGCAATCAGAAATTCAAGCGAAATGCAAATGTTTGACAACGAACTTTTCCCCAATCGCTGTTGTTGTTGTTGTTGCTGCTGCTGCTGCTGTTTTTGCTGTTGCTGCTGGCTGAGTCAGCATCGAGAACAACATTGAGTAATAGTTATTGTAATAAGCCACAATTCTTGAGCCATTTGACCATTGAACTGAACTTTAAAGCAGTTGAAAGTGTTACGGAAAAAGCTTGTTCAAAATATTTACTTAAGAATTTGTCAAGTTTAAAGAGCTTGCGCTAGAAATATGCTTTAAAATTACGATGAACAGTAATAAATAAAAGAATTTATATATTACTTAAATTTCAATAGTTATTGTTATTGTATTGAATTCATTGAAATGTGAATTTGGCACATTAATTTTCTGGCTCTTTTCAGTATTTTTTCTTTATTGGTTTTGTTTTTAAGTGCTGTAGTAAATGCATATATTTTACATAATTTTTAATGGTTAATAAACTCAGCAATATCGCCTTAATTTATGTCTCTAAATATTTGCAATTAAATTGAATTCTTTGAAATTGAAAGACATGAATGTAATGGTTTCTTCGTCACTTACATATTTAATTATGTTTATTTCAAATGATCAATTTCTACTAAGATCCTTACAAATGAGATTTTTGCAAATGAAAATGTTTACAAACTGCAGCGCAAAGGCGGCGGAAAAGCGTAATCAGTTTAGTCTCAAAGGGAAAGCGCCAAAGAAAAACTGAAAGAGCTGAGCAACAACAAGAGCTCCATGGCACTTGCTTTGAGCCTTTGAGCAGCGCGAAAAGTACTGTTGTGTTGTGTAGTTGGGCAAAAAGGACTTTCGCCATGGCAAAGGTGTCAGCCAAGCAAACAAATGCGTTGGCAGAAGGCGGTGCCCGTGGCCACTGTGCAGTTTGTTTGCCAACTGCACAAACAGGTGTAAAGTCAAAGCCAGAGCCAAAGCCGGAGTCAAAGCCAAAGCGACAAACAGAGCCAAACACCAAACAGGCAATCTCATTAAATCAATGTAAACCAATGTACAAAAAGTCAAAGCGGGCAAAAGACAAACAAGAAACACAATGCACATAACAAACAAACGATTGACTGTTTGTCAGTCAGTCAATCAGCGAGTCAATCAGCCAGTCACTTTGTGCAGTCATCAAAGCCATCACCTGTGCATAATTGCTGATATAATTGTGGATCGTGCTGTCTATAAAACACACAACACAGAAAAAACTCCATAATAAGTAATATTGTCGTTAGGGGTAATCGCTGGGCTTATCGTCTGTGTATTCATACTCATTATTGTGAATGCGAATATGAACGCGACTGCGAACATCGAGTTGAATACATGTGCGCAGCATGAGTTGACACATCTAATCTCTAATGAGCTCTCAAGTGCGTCTGTCCTGAGAGTCAAAACACTGATAAAAAGCTGCTAAGCGGTTCTGAAAATAGCGTGCGTTCAAGCTGTATATCGTCAAGAATGTGTGCAAACTTGTCTAAACTTAGTTTGTAGAGCTGGAGATAAAGTGAACGTGGAGATAATGCGGGCATGATCTTAATCAAATTGCAGATTAACAAAATAGTAGAACTAGAACTACAAAATTTGCAGACATTATTATGGGTATTTTATATAATATTTCTTTGTTTTAGCAATTAATACGATATGAATTAAAAATATAATAAATATCATATAATATGTAAATATCAAATAATAATAATAATGGTTTTTTGTTTTGTATATTTTTTATTTCATTTGCTTTAATTATATTTAATTAATAAATAATATTTGTATTATATTTTTGTATATTATTTTTAATTACGTACATTTTTATGTACTTTTATTTGTTTATTGTTATTAAATGTCAGCGATATGGCTTTAGTGGAGCTGCAAGCATTCGCAGTTTTCATTACGTATACGCCACGTTTTGTCGGCACGTCAACGCGAATTTATGAGTGTTTTTTAGGAACTGCATGAAATGCGAAATATATATTCTATGCATATATATGTATATATCATATACGTGTGCAGTGATAATGGGCATTAGACAGAGCGGAAGCGTGCGCTGCTTTTGGCCTTGTTGGCACCTGCAGCTGCTGGCACAGCAAGCCTGTGGCAACGACACGCGTCTCCACCCACGCAGGACACAGACACAGGTGACAGACAGGCAGTGTGCGTGTTTGGGTGTGTGCTTGACAAAATTTATGGAAAGAGTCTGCAGCGACAAGAACAACATTGGGCAACAGCAACTGCAACAGTTCGGAACTCGGCCAGGTGGCGGTCCAATGCATGCGTTGGCAATTAAAACTGAAGTTTTGCACGCTATATTTAAAGCTGCAAAGGCAACAGCAACAACTGCAACTGCAACTGAAACAATGTAAAGAAGCAAACAGAGACCACGACAGCGGCGGCGGCGGCGGCGGTCATAAAAAATTGTGGCAACCGCCTTGCCGGCTGCAGCAAGAGGAGGCGGAGGAGGCGTCGGAGGTGGCATGCAATGCGGACGCGGCGCGGCCTCAACTCATGTGGAATTGATGTGCCATGCCTCGTCTGTCAGTCACTCAGTCAGTCAGACCGTCAGTCAGTCAGTGGTTGGGCGCAAACCAGACGGATGGCCGAAGGGGGCATGTTGGGGGTGTGCCTGCTTTGTTTGAACTTTGTTTTCAATGTTGCAGAGCGATGCAATGCGCGTTTTGCGGCTTTTACACAGTTATGCCCTCGCCTATAAAGCCTCAGCCAACTCTTTCGCTCTCTCTGCCTGTATTTCTTGGAGGCTTGTGCACTTGCCATTAGCTGATTTGCAATTAAAAACTAAACACGTTTCGGCAACGACGCGACTTTGACGTTGGCCCACCCACCGAGCTGCAGGCGTCGATAGTCGATAGTTGTCGTTGTCGTTGTCTTTGGAGTTGCCACATCCAGCCAAGGCCAACAACACGTGCGGTGGCTCGAACTCGAGCTTGAGCATGAACATGTGCATACATAACTCGTCCCCAAAGATGCCAAAAGCCCGAAGCGGCGGCAAGCATCGATGCAAGCAAACATCTATGCCAGCGCTAGAGATGAGCGTGTTAACGGGCCTATCGTTATGTCGATACATCGAACCTTTCGACTGTACTCTTTATTATTATTTTAATATAGTTTTATTCATTTGTTTTGCAGGGATTTTTTATTTGATTTATTTATACTCTACTATTAATTATTTTTTTTATTATTCTATTAATTGTTTTTAATTTTAAATATATGTATTTAGTTTTTTTTTTTAAATTGAATAGAACTATATATTATTATTTTTGTATTATTAAACTGGTTATTTGTTATTCTACTAAGTTGGATGTATTTGTTTAATTTTGTTGAATTTATTAAATAAAATAATTTTTTTTTTCAATAAAAATTTCATATGGTTAAATAGTTAAATAATAACATAAAATAATGAAAATATAGGTAGCTCATATTATCTTTTAGTTGCACATTTTAAAATCGAAACTTTAGATTGTGAATTCAAATATTTACTTAATCTGTCGATATATCTGCAGTTGATAAAGTGTTCTCACGCTCCCATCTCTAAGTGGCCACTTCATAGTTATGGCACAGACTTAGCATAAGCCTCCACGTGTGCGTGTGTGTGTGTGTGTGTGTGTTGGCATTTGCATTGGCATTACCTTTGGAGTTGCCCGTCGCTGTTGATTATCTGACTCAATGCCATTGTTGCAGTTGCTCGTGCTGCCGATGCTGCTGCTATTGATGTTGTTGTTGTTGATGTTGTTGATGTTGTTGTTGTTTTGGCAATTGTTGTTATTGTCTGAGCGATTTGTCTGGCAGAATGCAGAGCGCAAATGTCAATGCGACAGGCAGAGCAGCAATCAAGTCAAAAGCCAAAGCCAAAACGTGAGCTGGCAATTAAACAACTCAACAGGAGAGCAGCATACACATACAATATATAGTATATAGATAGATAGCAATGCCTGACCGATCCTCAGTGCACATGTCGCAAATATTTGAATTTCCACCTCAGGCCCATATTCGTCCAGACATCAGAATGTCGCTGAGCTTGCATTCTGTGGCTACTGCTTGGCTTGCCTGGTTGATTAGTTTTTCCAGCCTGCTGCTGCAGTTTTCCCTATATGCTGATGAGAATGTGCCATAAGCTTGGACATTGCTGTGACGAATGCGCATCAGCAGCAGCGGCAAATGTGGCAGCAACAATCTGCTGCAGGTCTCTGTGGCCAATTTGTGTACAGTTTACCATTTCCGTTTGAAGTGAAAAGCGCGCGAAAATTGTGTGAGAATTTTCCAAGAACTGTCTGTGTGCACAAATAAATGACTGATAGACTGCTTGATGATGGTCAGTCTGCGCCTCGCTCTCTCTCTCTCTCTCTCTCTTTCTCTCTCTCTTCTCGCCGTCTGACCAAAACGATTTTAATCATTTAATTAAAGTCTGCATTTGCAATTAGTTCAACGGAAAAATGTTTAATCCCGCAGCTTAGTTGCAGTTGGCAGCTTGTAGTTTCAGTTTCCCGAAACCTCTGGCTCACGCAATTTGTACATTTTCTTTTATAATTACAGTGAAGCGTCAGTATCGGCAACGAACTTGTGCTGGACACACGCAATCTGCAGACTGAGTCAGAGCATAGAGCAGTAAATCCTCAGCTCCAGATATATAGATGCAGATATGTGCAGATAGAAATGTATCTTGCATCTGTATCTGAATTGCCGTCAGCTGCAATTACAACTTGTTTTATTGTGCGAATTGTGCGGCCATTTACATCAATCAAATTGCTCTTGTCCGTTTGCCATTGCCATTGTTGTTTTTAGTTTTGCTTTTGTGGGGCAGCGAAGCGCATTCGTGCGACCACGCCCCCTTATTCAGAGCTTGATATATATATACATATGTGTCTGCTAGGGCGTTGCTGCTGCTGGCTGCCAGCTTCAAAACTGATTCAAGGTCTGTTCAATGACTGCGAAAGCTCAGCGAGCTGCCAGAATTTGTAAATTAAGAAAATTGTAACCGATCCTCTAAGAGAAATATATGAAAACATTTGAAAAAGGAAAGGGAAATTGTCGTCAAGTTTTGAAATGCGATTAAAATACATACAGTGAAAGATTGCTGATCAAAATGAACTAATAATTGAACATTTATATGATTTCAAAAATATAAAACTAACAACATGTTAAGCTTTAATACATTATTTATTTCTATTAAAATTACATTTATTAATAATATCAATAGTTTGTGAACTATGTTGAGTTTAAAGAAACTAAATAATTACTCTATTTAAACAACAGAATATATAATAATATATCAATTATGTAATGCCATTAATTTGAGGGGAAAGTTTCATTAATAGCCATTGTACAGACGCCTAAAAATGCGCACAAAACTTCCTTAAATCCTTAGCATCTCGAAAATTATTGAAGAGCTTCCACCCAAAAATCGGAGCCGCCCTCGAGGAAAGTCCACCCAAATTGGTTGCACAGAGCAGAGCGACACACACATGGGGATAGTCGATGGAGCAGACGATGATATGTTTGCCTGTGTGTGAGTGAGACGCTACACGCCACAGTTCGGCATGTCCTGCGGCCGAGCCGAGCAACGACAACAACAGCAGCCAACAAACAAAACACATAACTCAGTGCCACAGACGACATGGGTGCAGCTCCAGTAGAGACCATTTGTGATGTTGCCTGGCCAGGATAATTTCTATGCCAGCCGCTGTCTGTTTATTCACATCAACTTGGCTCTCGGTCTCTCTCGCTCTCTCGTTCGCTGACTCTCTCTTTCTGCCCTGTTCCAGTTTTGGTAGCATGTCCCTGTGCCATTTGCATGATGATAACGTGTTTATAATTTTGACCCAGTTTGTGGCGATTCCACATTCTCCGCCTCCTGCCTGATTCTTGGCCCAGTCAGGATCTGGAACATGGCGCTTTTCTGGCCAAGTTTTGCTGCTGCATTGTTGTTATGGCACACAGATTTTCCAGCTATGTAGGCAGGCGAAAAGCAGCAGACTGCATTTATCTTTTTGAGCATGCCAGGCGCATGCTTTGCGTCACATTCCCAGTTTGCCGAAGTCCTTAATTGCTGCGGGCTGCAGTGTCCTTGTTGTTTGCAACTCTTGTGGCGGCTGTCGTTGTTTAGATTATTTTTTTGCCTTTTTTTTTTTTGGCAACTCAGTCTGATTGCATTTGCACTGCTCCTCCTTCTATTTCTGCCTCGGCGACCTTCTCATCATTTTTTTATGCAGCCCACAACAAAAAAAAAACAAAAAAACAATTTGCTAGCGCTATATTTTCTATTTTTAGTACGCTGCGTTTTTATTTGACTTGGGCGCTAATTAATATTTCAGTGCAGTTGCCGAACAAACAAAACAATTTGTGGGTGGAGAAGGGGAGGACGGGGGGAAGGGTTGGCTGACTATTGCATTTGATGTTTGTTTTGAGTGGCGTTAAGAATTTTTCCTTGCGAGCTTTTCAATTGCAATTCGCGGCGCACAATAATTGCAAATTTTCTGCGCCACATTTTCCAATTTTTTTCGTTGTTTGTTTTTCTTTTTTTGTGTGCATTTCCTATTCGACGTTTATTTGTTTTTCTTCCAATGGGTTTTTCACAATTTCTGCCACTTGACGCAATATTTTCTGCGTCGTTCTCTCTTTCTTTTTTGCTGGATTGCAAAAAGGTTTCTCTGCGCGAACGAGACGCATTAATTTAAATTAATCACATGGCTTTATTTTAAGGGCATTTTGCGGCAAGCACGACTTTCAAATAGCACAACGCCATCATAAATTACAATGGTGCCAAAAAAAGGAGCGTTAAAGCGACAGATGAACTGGTGTAGGAGTTGTGATGGGGTTGAGGAGGGGGCAGCTGGGAGGCGGATGAGGAGGTGGATGAACGAAATTTGCGCATGAAAAGTCAAGTCAAAATGCAAATTTATAATTGTCGACGCGTTGGCGACAGCAAAGAGCAATTGGGAAAAACAAGTAGACAAAATTTATAATATATGCTTTTTTTGAACGAATCAATCAATTTAATGTGCGGTTTTTATTTTACATTTATATTTATCAATTAAGATATATATACAAATTTATTGCAGAGAGAATAAATTACATTTAAAAAAAATAAGAATAAAGGAAATTTGATAACTTTTTGATCTTCAAAAAAATTATTAAAACAAGATTACAATCAACGAATGAATGTTTATTATTATATTTATAGAATTGCCAATCTATGATTATTATAAATTTTTCTTTTTGAATTAAGAATTTAGCGAACTTTGATTTTGATTCAAGATTTTTTTTTTGTAGCAATTATTTTGTCTTACTGTTCTAAAGAATATCTTGATAACTAAAGCCAATTGGAAGTCAACTAAATAATGTTTATTTTGAATCAATTATATCGATATTTATGTGTATTTCGGTTTCAAACTGAATTGAATATGAGAAAAGCGCTGCTTTTGACAGCCGCCGCCCACCGTGGCACCCTTGGGGTCCAATGTCTTTTGGCCACATTGCGTATCTCGCGGGCATCGCGAACTCATTACAATAAATTATGCCAAAGCAGCCACCAACTTGAAGCCGCGCAGCCAAAGGGGCAACGGACCACGGACATTGTTGTTGACAACGACGGGGAAAATGCTGCTGCCGAGCGCAAGTTGTAATTAGAAGTCGTTTTCGTGGCAGAGTTGCTTTGATGTGGTCTGTGCCTGGCAACTCTGTTGCCTGCTCATCTATCCAAATGCCGTCCCGCTATCTCCGGCCATCTCACTTTATTATATATACATATACTATATCTTTTGCAGCCAGTCACTGGCAGACTCCCTCAATTTACTTCATGCGCTGTGGCCTGTGGCTAAAGTTCCTGTTGTTGATGTTGCTGCCGCGCTGTTTTTGCCACTGCATCATGCTCATAATTAGCTCACTTTGCATGGACCGTAAAGAACAGCCAAGAGACGGATAGAGAGAGAAGCAAGACAGAGAGAGGTAAAAGTTGCACCTGTCGCGCAGTTGCAGCGCGAGATTTATTGTTATCATGCAGAGACAACTGTTTCAGCTGCCTCCCGTTTCTCTCGCCTTCCTCTCGTGGCCACCTCAAACTCGTTGGCCAGTTCGTCCGTTGGCTCTCGCTGTAACCCGAATCTCGAGAGTTAAGCTTATAATTTATTTAGCTGCAACATTGTAAAATTATGTTCGCACTCGCCTCCTTTGAACTGTAAATCAAAACTGTATTTTTAATGGCGATTAAGATGTCCTGGCTGCCTCGCTGTCTGCCTGCCTCACCGACTGTCTGTCTGTCCGTCTGTCTGTCCGACTGTCTATGGCTATTTTTCTCTCCACTTCTTTGTTGTCTCTCGTTGTATTTTTTTTGGGGCAATTAGCTGGCCACCAAGCAAGTGACTAATGCCCCTGTGTGGCGGCTGTGTGGATGCCACGACTGGCGGCACAGGCGACACGCAATAAATTAGCGTAAATTTACAACATTTGCTAAATTAAAAATGGCAAAAAAAAGAAGCAAACGAACGCGCTGAGGTTGATGATGATGATGATGATGATGGCGATGGCGATGGCGATGATCGTGTTGTTGTTGCCCACAAATTTGAGCAACATTAGAGACGCATTAGTGTGTGTGTGTTGCGGCGTACAAAAGGCTCCCCCAACACACAAAACGCATACAACATGCCGCATGCCGCATGCCGCATGCCCCATGTCCCATTCCCAACTGTTTGCTCGTTTATCGTTGCTGTCAGTCAGCTCAA
Organism: Drosophila immigrans; assembly: GCA_963583835.1. Classification (NCBI taxonomy): domain Eukaryota; kingdom Metazoa; phylum Arthropoda; class Insecta; order Diptera; family Drosophilidae; genus Drosophila; species Drosophila immigrans. The sequence goes on along the minus strand of OY757143.1, from coordinate 25,861,968 downwards.
AGGGGGCAATTAACGCGCCCAGCCCGACGCAGCAGCAGCAGCAGCAGCAACATCGACAACGGCAACGGCTACAAGGCGTGGCTGTGGCAGGCGCGGAAAATAGTTTGTCCGGAGTTTGGGATAGACGCTGTCGCCATATTCCAACGCCAGGGCGACATATTGGCGACGCCATTTTGACGCTGTCGCCGACGCCGACGTCGACGCGGCGCGACGCGTCGCACGCAAAGGACAATCAACAACAACAACAGCAACGGGAATAACAATGACAATGTCTCGCCCAGCGACTGGCGACACAAACAAAACTGTCGCCAATTGCCTATCCCCCCCCTCTCCCAACACCCTCCCCCAACCACTTCCCTCCCTCCCTCGAGCTGCGCATTTGACGCATCGCTGCTGACATTTTTGTACTATTTTTTGCTGTTCTTTTCAATGAATTTATTGTGTTAATTTATTGCGTTTTGCCCATCAAAGAAGTCAGCGCAATTTGCATATTATTGCAAGCCATAATTTATGTGGTCCCCTTCTATTTTCATTACTCCCCCCGGGGCCCGGGCCGCGAGACAAAAATGCAACTTTAATGTAGACATTAAATCTATGTATATGGAGGCATCCAATTAACTAACTGATCTATGAGCACTAGCCCACTAATTATGGCCCATTATTACATCAAATTGTTGAGGTAGAACCCAAAATGCGGTGGAATTTAATTAGAAATTGCTGTAATAACTGTAACAATCGGAATTTTGTCTACCATCAAATTGAAATAGGTCGAATTAAATGGACAACTAAATAAATCCTTGCGAAATTTGTATTATCATACAAATAATTAAATTTCTAGAAGTTTCTGAAATTTGTTCTTTATGAAACGAATTTAATTTGGTTATTTTTGCCAGCTTTTAATTTTAATTTTTTTCCATAATTTGTAATTTGAATAAGACTTGTTTGAATTGGGTTTCGCACCTGCTAGACACATCTGGTATAATATTTATTCTGTTTCAATATTTATTTGTCTATAATATCTGCTGGCACACATTGTATTATTATATGCAGCTGACAATTTTATATAGCTGAATTTGTATTGAAATGTTTTTATTTGCTTTAAAGTCGCTTGGGTTTAATTATGATTTCCTTATTTGCTCAGGTCAACATAGGCGAATAGAGTATGCCCTATAAACAGCTTTATGTTCGCGCTGTTTATTTGCATTTTGCACTATGGCTAAAAAGGCGAAAGCAATAATTCAAGAACGAAAGAGAAAGGTGTGTGGGTGAGAGCGACAGCTAGACAGAGATGCAGGAGATGTAATATACTATAGATGGGGTAGTTGGCCCGTGTGGCGACCGAAACACTTTTAGAAAAATCAACGCCCAACGTCAAAAAGAAAAATACAAAAAAAAAAAGGCAGAAAAATTGAAAGAGGAAAGAATTGCAACAAAAATTGTAAAATAATTTGCCAGGCCACGAGTCAAACAATCTGTTGTGCCAAGGGGCGTGGCGTGGCGGAGGGGGGCAGGGCGTTTTGGCTGGCGTTGCTGGCATGCGGTACAACATAAATCTTGGCACAAAAGTCAAGCGGGCCGCAGCCCAGCGAAGCGCATTTGAGATCATTTCTCGCAGTCCCTTTTGGCCCATTCTGCCAACACTTGTTTCCACTTTTCCACCCTCCAGCTCCACGCTCTCTCTCTCTCTCTCTCTCTCTCTCTCCCTCTGTCTTGGCCATGCTAATGCAATTTTTGCGTGTGCTTAGCTTCTCTTTCACTAAAAGCCAAATGAATTTTATTGACAAATTAATTGCAGGCAATGCTGCAATTAAAATTGCTTTTGGCGCAATGAGAAATATCTGAAAAACAAAATTAGAGAATAAAACAGTAAGTGTGTTTGTGTTTGCCCCAGAGTATTGAAATACAGTTTTCGTGTAGCATTATAACTTTTCTTTTTTTGCTTTTAAAATATAAAATAAAATTGTATCGCTTTTTACTTATATTTCTCCTTCATCTACTTCTCTTTTCAGGTGAGTTTGAATCAAGTTCATTTGTGTGGCCAACCGTTAATAGCAACTGTAATGAATGTGACCGACTGTGAGTTACCCTAACTTTCAACAATCCATTGGGTATGCTAGTGTGTTTTCTTTTATTATCAAGAGAAATAGTCGAAATAGTTGGAAACATAATCTCGTTGTTTTGATTTATTCTTTCGCTGCAATTACATCACCATTATTCAGATTCTTGAGCTACGCAGCAATTCAATAGACATTGTTGTTAATATTATTAAATGATAAATACCACAGCGTGGCAAATTTATCGAGCCTATTCTCAGCCCATTACACGAATCGCTTTATATAGACTTTACACGAGTTTCCCCTCAAACCCCCCTCCAAAAAAATAAATGTTGCGCAATCTCGTAATATGCCCCAAACTGATGTTACCCACGGACAGATAGCATAGCTTGGCATGGCAACAATAACAGCGCAATTCATAAATAATACTTATAACAAGCCGGAACGCCAATCGAAATGTATTTCGATTTTTTTATTTCTCCTCGCTTTTTTATGTCAGATTATAAACAATTAGAGCAGCTTATGTACAATGTACAAAGTTTCAATTGAATTGAATTCAGTGTATTTTGTTGGCCAACTACTTTTTGTCTCTTTGTTGTTGTTGTTGTTTCTCTGTTTTGGCACCTGTTTACATGCCCCAAGTGTGCGTGTGTCCGTTTGCGTGTGTGTGTGCGTGTGTGTGTGTGACCGTAAATCATTAAGCTGCGCCGAAAACGAAATAAATAAAAAAGAGTTGACAGCAACACGTGTCGTTGTCTGCTGGAAACTTGAAAGCAACAGACACTCAGACAACAACAACAGCAACATTTGTAATTGCCAAAGTGACAACAACAACAACAATAACGAGTAGAAGAAGTACAACAACAACGCGTAAACGCACGTGGGCTTATTAAACTTGAGTCTATCCATTTATTGTCTTGAAATTGAAAAGCTAGCGAAAAAGAATTACACTGACACCAATTCAGAGCTGCTGAAACATGAGACAGCTAGAGACAGAGAGAGAGAAAGAGTGCGCAGCAATTTCGCCAGCGGGTCAGCAGTCAAATATGTAAAGCAGCAAGCTTCCTCCTTTAAAATCCTCTCTCCCTCTCTGTCTGTATCTCTCCCTGCCATCCGTCGATAAATTTAATAGAAACGCAGGAAACATTGAAGGCAGCCCAGCTTCCCAGCTCTGGGCACTGGAGCAAAGAAATTACGAGCTATAAGTATTGCAAGTGATAGACGACAAAGTACCCTGTAAAGAAAAACAATAGAAATATTGCTAGAATATTTTTTGTGTAATTTTGAATTACAAAGTAAAAGTGTTCATCGAATTGTATTGAATTGTTTTAAGCTTACAGGGAATGCTGTAACTCTTCAAGAAATGGTAAAACACCCTTGAGACAATCTCCATTCACTTCCCGTTGTGATGCTGATAAACAAAATATGACAACAAAATGTCACAAAAGCAGGCAAAAACTTTTGCACACTAACTCACACAGAGACACACGCACACACTCACACACAGACAGCTAGCACGCACTTCAAGCGTGAGTGTGTGTGTGTGTGTGTGAGTCAAAAGCGAACACACACAGACAGCGCAGAACTTTTAACGATTCTTTCTTTATTTTGTCTGCCCTGGCGTCTGACTGTTGTTGTCGAGCATGCCACAGGGTGGGTTGGGTTGCGTGTGCACAGGGTGGGGTGGGGGGATGTCAGTGCGACAGAGATGGAGATAGCGTGTGCCAAAAGCGTCACGTCCTCAGACAAATTTTGTTGCTGTAGGTTGTGTGCGTTGCTGGGGCTGTGGAGTTGCTACAGACAGCCAACAGAGGGCGGGCAGCGAAAGTACATAGAGTGAAAGAGAGCGAGAGAGAGAGGTATTACTGTGGGCTGGGTCAACTCATGGCTTACTTAATTGGGTGGCTGGGCAGCGTCTGCCGAGACAACGACGACGTCGACGTCGACGTCGACGTCGACACAGCCAAGGGAAATTGCTTATTTTTTGTTGTTGCTGTCTGTTTTTTTTATTTGGGGACGACTCGTCGTAAGCTTAGTGTTCGGCTGAGCTTCGTAAGTGTGTCGTTCGGTCGTTGGGTTGCTTTGCGCTCTTACGTCGTCGTCGCCAGCTGGGTGTGCGTGTGTTTGAGTAGGTGTCTGTGTGTGTGTGTCTGACGCTGTCTGCCTTTGCCTGCATTACTAGACGCCTCTTTCGCTTGCTTTGCCGCTATTCCCTCTCTGTCCTGCACGACGCTCTGCGACACAGTTTTATGTGCTTGTGCTTGTGTTTGTGTGTGTGTGTGTGTGTGTGTGTGTGTGTGTTCATCTAAAACTTTGTTGTGTGCTTTTCTGTGCCAAATGTCGGTCGTTTTCTGTGCGTGTATGTTCGGCTATATATCTCTGTCTGCGTGTGTGTGTCTGTGTGTGTGTGTGTGTGTGTCTATGTGCATGTTTTTTGTCTGTATGCGTCTGTGTCTGAAACTTTGGCGCGTGTTTGGCATTAGTGACAGTCATGTCAGCAAAAGTTTGAGGCACATTCGCATTCAACATTCCAAGTTTATGTCGTCGTAGTCCTCGTTATTCTCGTTGTTGCGCCTCCTTGGGCGTGGCACTGTAGGCGTTGGCAGACATTCCATATCCTCGTCCTCCTCAATGTTTTTCTGTTCAAGCACATTAAAGCTTCACTCTCAGCTTTAAGCACACGACTTTTCAGAGCATAATTAAGATAAGAGTTTTTCGTTGCGGTTGTTGTTGTTGATGCGTGGAAGCATCGGTGGATTCGAGGGTCTATCGAAGTAGTTTGTGGCTGGTTTGTGCGTTCAACTTTAATGTCTTTGGCGCCCATTAGTTTTCGGGCTGACTTTTGTCACTGGCCCCCAAATGCAAAAGCGTATTTCAGCCTCATTTGTAGTCAGCTGAAGCACGCGTCGAAATCTAATGCCAAATTATACGAAGTACAGTGGTAACTCCTTATTGTGGAATTTGCTTCAAGAGTGAATTTTATATACCATACTTTAAACGACGATTTCTTTCTCAAATCACAATAAAAATATGTGCATCTTTCTATAAAATATATCATTTAGTTGGTTCAATACTTTAGATAAATAAAAAATATGTGACAAAAATGACATTAAATTTTATAGCAACGTTAAAGTTTATTGTCAATGAATTACGGAGAAAATATTTCAAAATAACTGTTGTTATAATCATAGTTATTTTAATAAATTTAATTGCAAACATTAAATTTAAATATAGGTATAAAAAGTGAATGCCTAACTTTACTGTTCGTTGTTCTGTTTACTTTCAATTTGCTTTTGCATTTCTTCATCCCAACTCTGCTATTATGTCTCTTTTAACTTCTCGAAAACTTCTGATCGTTGTTCCGATGAAGACATACCACCATAATTATAATAACAAGAGCGAGAACAACAAGAGTGAAACTATTTCTGAAGTAAATGTCACTCCAGCTTGCCAGCGATAATCATAAATTATTAGCTGACTCTTTGTCGTTTCGGGTGGTGTCAACTCAATTTGCTAGAAGCGACAGCGGCAACAACCACAACAACAACAACAACCATAGCAACTTCTTTGGCTGTTGTGTCCTTGGTCGGGTCACGCACATTGCGCGCGTTTTCCTCGCGTTTCTCGAGCGTTTTCGGTGCGTTTTTCTGTGCACGTTTCTTGGACGCGCCCAGCAATTACTTAGTTGAGTTGAGGCAGCAACTGGAGTTGACCAACAGCAGTTGGCCAGCTCGTTCAGCTTGGCCCGATGCCTATCAATTTGTTGAAATCATTTCCGCAATTTTATTGCCTATTTCTCTCTGGGCTCTGGGCAGCAAGCTCGTGCCACCGAGGAGCACTTGGAACGTGGGCGTCGACGGCAGCGCACCAGCGAAATTTGGACTCGAACTCGCCAATGCAATGGAGGCGTCCACTTGGCCATAACTCTTTTGGCCAGGCAGCTGTGATTTTGTTCGAACGAACAGCAACAACAGCAACAACAACAACGAGAGGCGATGTCTAAATTCCATGGCTAGGTCAAGTTTGGCCTTTTAACTGGGTTGAACACGAGCCTTGTTGTGAGGCCCCCGTTTCACCCCCGTTTGGTAATAACTTGTTTTGTAGCTGCCAAATGGATTTTTGCATTACAATGTCAGATTAATCAAAACGAACCAAGCAAGCAGCAAACAACTGCAACAAAAAAAAAAACGTTAGAGAAAACCGACAATTGTTTGGAGAAGCCAGCGACGGTTGAAGAGGGGTGCAAGGGGAGGGGAGGGGAGCGCGCTGCGCTTCACAAGAAATACGAATGCATAAAATTTTATGTTTTTCTGCTACTTGACGGTGGCAACAAGTGGGCCAAGCCAACAACAGCAACAACAGCAACAACAGCAACAGCGAAAAGCAGCCATGGCCACAACCGCAGCAGATGATTATCGGTCGGGCCGACAACAGCAGCAACAACAGCAGCAACAGCAACAACTGCCACTGCATTAGTTTTTATTGAGGCAGTTGGCTGAGCTGACGGCGTGGCAGACAAAGCGGCGTTGCAACAACTGCCACAGCAACATTTTCATTACCATTCATCACCTGGCGACGTCGACAGCGACGTCGACAGTTGAACACACTCAGCCAAAGACACCCAAAGCAGCAGCTTAGTTGTGCCACCGCGTTGCAAGTTGAGGCAAACCTTGTGCCAGAGATAAAGCCGAAACGCCAACAACAACAACAACAACGTGAAGACCTCGACTTCCTTTGGGTCGCCGATGACGGCTCAGACCTTGTTTCCACTCCAAGCTGCAACTTGCAAGTTGCAAGTTGTTGGTGTTTGCTAGTTGCAGTGGCAGTTGCAGTTGCATCTATCGCGTTTGTCTGCAGGCGCATCTCACAAGCCTGGCGGCCATGAAAAGCTGATTTCTGTTAGAGTTATGGGCCCTTGTCAGTGCCATATGAGAGCTGCAAAGAGCTTGTGTTCGAATAGATGCTGCTCGGATCTGTTTTTTACTAGTTAGCATAATGATTTATGCTGCGGGAGACTGTCTGGTCTCCAGAAACTACCAGGGAAATAAAGGAGTTACGATAGACTTTTAAACTCCAGTCGATTTGAATATTTATGAAATAGGAAAATAATATCTACATAGAAAACGTGTTTAATACTTAAAATGATTTTTTATGACAATATGACAATAGAAGCGGCTATAATTGAATTTAAACTCTGTTGGAATTCTTACAGTTATAGCAGCTCATTAATAGAATATACTAATAATAGTAAAAAAAAATGTTCTATAAGATTTTAAATAATAATATACAGAAATGAGAAAATGATATATAGCTTAAAATATAAAGTATTTAAAATTATATTATATTTAAATTATACATAGAAATAGAAAAATAATATTTAGCTAATATTATTAGAGAATCAACTCAATTCGATTAAGTAATTGAATTACTAGTTAATATTTGACAAATTTGTCGCTTATTATATTCTGATGATAATATTCATCCGATTGGTTTATCGCTACACACCGTGAAAGTTCTGTGAAGAAGAATTACCGCAATATTCAAATATAAAATAGTATGTTACTTGAATCTGTTATTTAAAATATTTAAGAAAAGATTTGACATCCATATTAGACTGCCACATATCTTGAAGCCATGCATTCGTTTACAAATTTCGCATGCAAATGTAACCATCTCTAAATCTATTCTAATTTCCGCTTTCTTATGGAAAACGGGTTTTCCTAATTTTCATAATATTTTATTCAGGAAGTGCACATACAAACCGAAAACTTTGCGCAAAACATTCGTAACTTATTTCCACAGTTTGTCTGGGATTATCTCGTCTCGCCGCAGGAGCGAAAGAGCTGGCAACAGAGAGCGAGAGAGAGAGAGAGAGAGCGTGAATTCACGTGCGCGTTGTTTTTCCTTGCTCCCTCATTAACAACCCGACTCGAATGAGTTTTAATTAGTTAGGAGCCCCCGCTCGTTTAGCATTATTTTTGCTCCTCTTTGTTGTTGCTTCATGCTGTGTGGCTCCCAAATTGCGGAATATTAGCGACTTGACGTTAATTTCACACGAAATATTTGCTCGCAAATAATTTGCCACATTTTTCGTTCCTTTCATTTCTTTGTATACGTATTTTTGTTTTTTGGTTTGTGGGTCGCACGCGCAAAAAAACAAAATGTCGTCCAGTTGAGGGAATTCGTAAGGATGTGATTACGCAATGGCTGGTAATGAGATTTGCCTTCCCCGTCGTCTCCTGCTGTCCCTGGCTAGACATTCATTTGCGCCTAAAAATATATACAACAAGTACTGCGACAAAGGGCATTGGGGTAGCGACACAATGAATGGCCTCCTCCTCGTATATGCGCTGTCTATGTAAGCCATTCAAAGGACAACGCAACAACAAAAAATAAGTGTCGTTACATTCGGTAGATGTGGCGTCCAGACAGCGCCAAACCCAAGCCCAACAACGACCCGTCTCTGGACTCAGACTCGGCGTCAGACCCCAACCCAGACCGCAGTCTCAGGCCCAGTCCCATTCCCATTCCCATTCCCATTCCCATTCCCATTCCCAGAAACAGTTTCAGTCCCAGACCCAGACCTAGACCCAGGCCCAGACCATAAACCATTTCCACACGCAGCCATTTTCGCTGGTATTATAATATAATAGAGTATAAGCTGGCTGAATGTACATTGACTTTGCTGTCGGACATGTTGGGGATATATTTTCTAATGAAATATATTAAGCTTCCATTTAAGCTCAAATTTCAATACTAATAATTCCAAATATTAAGACTCATTATAAAATAATATTTAATAAGAATTGAATTTCTTAATAATTAAATTGACTGTTTTGAAACTTTCTTAACTTTGATGTTTTTCTTCGCTTAAGCTTCTGTTAAATTCACACTATACATCTTTAATGTTGTCAACTACAATGCTTATTCCTAAATATAACTTGCTGAACAGCTACAAAATCTCTATCAAGTATTTTCGAATGTCCCCAGAGAGCATGCAAGTTTCGTGTTTTGTATTTGAGTTTGTTGTCGCTGCGAACATTCGCTTTTATGACATGTCGTGAAGGACACAGCAACAGCGGAGGCAACAACAAGCATTTGCTTTTAATAGCATAAAAGGAATCAAACTAACAAACAGACAGCAGCAGCAGCGAGTGAAAGGACAAACAGGGATGAGTTGTGGACTGAGCTGGACACGACTGCGACTTCATAACTGTGCCTGGCGACTGGGAAGCGGGATGTTGCGCGTCCAACATCGATAAGCAACGAAACAGTTGGGCCACAATGGACAATGGGCTGACCCAGCAACAGCCAAAGGACGTGCTCACAACTACAGAGAGAGTGAGAGAAACAGAAACAAATACACACGCACACATACTTGTATAGAATGTCGGCGACGACATCCTTTTTCCTGTCTGTGCCCAGCCTGTTTGCTGTTGTGTGTCCTGTCTGTGTGTCCTGCTCTCTGTGTGTGTGTGTGCGTGTGTGTGTGAGTTGCTTGCGTGTGTATTGGTGCGCGTGTCTGCCACGTCCTGCGCGACACCGTCGCCCGGGAGCGCCTGTCGAAAATGTTTTCCATTTCAGTTAGCAAATTATGTCGGCCAAAGCAGAGACGAAAAAGACGACGGCAAAATAAATGAAAACTCAGACGCGTTGCTGTGGATGAGGCATGTTTTTATGACATGGCGGGACGAAAGGACAACAACAGCAACAACAACAACTAGAAAGGACAGCAACAGAAAATAATAATAATAACAAAATGTAGAAGCTTCTGCCATTTTCGCCCTTGTTGTTGTCGCTGCTCGGACGCCATTTGGGACCATTTTTATTTTTTTTCGCTCTCCTTTTCTCTTTTTATACCCGCTACTCAAATTACAGAAGGGCATTACAGGTTAGTGGCAACAGGAAAATGTATGTAACCGATAGAGGTTAGAAAGCAGATATATTTTTATTCAGACGGGAACATAAATATAATATTTTTGTGAGTTTTGCTCGGATATTGTCTTCTTTTATTAATAAATATATATTTAATGTAAGCGTAGTTTAAAAACAAGAGACAACACTTGAGGGATAATACTTTTTGTGTATTCTTCTCATTTTGTGGATAATATTCTTTGCAGTCAAACGCAGCTTTTAATAAATATTTATTTCTGATATTTCTGAGTTATAATTAAAGTTATAATTTTGTGGATAATACTCTTTGCACTTCTATGCAGATGAAGTAGTATTTGTATATTCGGAATTCTTGTTCATGGTGTTGTGTATTCCTGATATAAATATTTATATATTTCGAGAATTTGAGCACACATAATAATAGTCACATGCAGAACAATTTCTGAGAATTTCATTAGAATTTATTTTGTGTGTTTGCCTGCAAGTAACATAACTGGCAGACATCTCACAGTCGATCAGACTCAACTGTGGCGTTCTCACTGGGCTTCTGCTGTTGTGTCGCTGCTGTTCTGCACTTGGCTTTTATGGTTGCTGGCGACGCGTTCCGCTTGAATTACGCGGCCAGCGAAGCGAGCGTTGAACACAGCGGGCGGCTGGCAAATAAAGTTGCAAAAATTTGAGGCAAACTGAAGAGGATGCCAGAAGAGCGAGACAGCGATAGCGATGGCGATGGACTGCGTCGCCATTTTGAAAAGTGCGGGCGCTCACGGTAAAATGAAAAAGAGAAGAAGAAATAGTGACTGCTGGCAATCATTGTGTCATCGATGATAAAGATTAAACTGGAGCAAGGCGGCGGGGCAAGGATGTTGCAAGCATTTTGCGCTGATGTCACAACAAAAGCGACTGCAATTCCATTGTAAATAGTCGAGCACTCGACACACACACAGAAACACACATGAACAGTTGTATTTGTATGCGCAATGCTCTCCATTATGTGGTGCTCGTCAAAAATGTGGTGCTTGGGTCTCCATTTAGCCAGCGGCTGCAAAAAGCCTCGAATACTCGGATGTACAAGTGTGGTTCTGCGACTGTGTGTGTGTGTGTGTGTGTGTGGTTGCCACAAAGTGGGACTAGGACTCTCGGGCACAGACCCAGCCCCAGCCCCAGCTCAGCCCGGCAAGTTGGTTTCAGGCTGCTGGTTTCTCATTACAAGCAAGCGACCTTCAGCTCGCTCTGTGCCCCCAAACCAAATGCAAAAGAAGTGCTGAATCAGGTCATGCGGGTGCTGTGCGGTGCGGTGCGGTGTGGTGCGGTGCGGTGTGGTGCGGTGGTGTGTGGTGCACGGGGCGTGCTAAAAACCGAATTGTAACTAACAACTTTGTACGGTCGAGAAACTGAGTTGTGTCGCTTTTGCATTTAGAGAAGCAAAGCAAATACATTTGCCACACACACACACAGCAACCGACAACAACCACATTAAACTGGTCTCCTAGATGGTTGCACAGTCAAGCGGCTGTTGTGCTGAGGATGAAACGGGACGCTGACAGACAAATGACGAACCGCTGACAACTTTTGTGGTTCTCAAAGCAAAGCAAACCGAAGCGAAGCAAAGCAAAGCAAAGCATTCTGAAGATCAAAGAATGGATGCTTCGCTCTCAAGTTGTGCGCATTTCTAGTTGTCATCTTTCATTATAAACAAACGAACAAACACGCTGCGTATACGCGATTTGTGTGCATAGTTTTCAACTGGTATCAATCAGACGTGAAATTGTGATTGCTTAATTTAAACACAAGCACGTCTGGACAATTAACAAGCAGCGCGCTAATCAAGCGTCTAGATTGCCATTAAAACGGATGATGCGACAAGACTTTGAAAATCTGAATGATAAAACAAGATTTTTCGGTCGTTCGGTTTTTTCTGTTGTTAGAAGAACAAACGAAACTTTTTAATCAGTTTATTTTATTTGCAAATATAGTAATAACAAAGTTGGAATATTTGTTTGCATAGAAAAGTTGAAAAACTAGCGACTGTTAAAGAACTGAACAAAGCTTCCACGACAATTTTCCATGCGGTCAGTTGACAATCAGCAGCGACAGCGACAGTGACAGCGACATAGACCCACCTGACCCACTGACACTGCCCCCAACAATGGGGCACGTTGTGCAGCTGCCCCAGCTGCGATGTTGCCGTCAAATCATATTTCCGTTTTTGTCGCTCACTTGGGGCACGATGTCATCCGTGCCCCACAGACTTGTCCGGCATTTTGTGTAATGCATGGAACGCAGTTGAAGCGTCATCAGCATCGGCATCATCATCATCATCATCATCATCATCATCACACACACATACATAAATGTTAATCGTCAGCTGTCAGACGCGTTTTGCGGTCGCCAGCAAATTGAATGTAGGTCGCTCCCCAGTTGATGTCGCTGCGGTTGCCATTCGCGTGACCACAACGCCATCGATCAGACGACAGCGGCAACAATCATCATCATCAGCATGTGAAAGATTGGCTGATTGGCCGCCAGCATGTCTGCCATGTTGCATGCCCCCTCCTCCCGTTAGCTGCCTCGCTGCCTCGCTGCCACAGCCCACGCTTTTGCGGTCACATCCACGCCCAATTAACAGCCCAAATGCGCACTGCATTGTCGTAGGTTGGCCTGCACTCAGCTCGCTGCTTGTGCTCCACTTTTAGCGCAACCGCAGGCCACTTACATAACCTATATAATAGTGGCACTCTCACACACACTCACACACGCACACACACACTCGCATTTTTTGGGGGCACTTTAGCGGCTGCATTGCATCTTGTGCGCTCATAAGTAGGCAATGCTTTTTTGCCCCGTTCATTTTTTGTTTTTATTGCTGTTGCGCGGCTTTAAGGCGTTGCCTTTAAATGTGTCTTATGGCCTCTGGGAGTCGCCTCGATTGCTCGCTGCTTTATCGTCCTCGCCGTCTGCCCCTCCTACAGGTAATGGATGCCGGGTTCACTTCGGGATTGGCCATTAAAATGCTGCTGCTCCTGTTACTCTTTTTTTTTTTTTTTTTGCTTTTACGACTGTCTCTGGTCTGTTTGTCTATGGCTCGGTGGCCTGCCGTCTGTCTGCCGGCTATTAAATGGCACATAGCACACATACTCGCCCAACACATGCCAAAAGCACAATTCCACACAAACACACACACACACACATACACATACACACACACTTGTGTATCTGCTATGTATCTTCGTGTACATGTTTTGCCCTAAAATGTATGCTACACTTTTTGGCGCAGCTGCTGTTGCTGTTACTTTGCTGTCATTGTTGTTGCTGTTGCTGTTGTTGTCTCGTCTCTAGAGCAGACACTCCTTTTTGCCGCACACACACACACACACACACAGTCGCACACTCACCGACACGACTAACTGATTTTTAGGTCGCTGGCGTAAACGACAGAACGACAAACGTTTACTGCTCTGGCTGGCTGGCTGGGCTCATCGTTAACTCCCAGACACACACACACACACACACACACACAGCTGCACATTGCCAACAAAATGGCAGACAGAGCACAGGAAAAGCAGCAGCAACAACAACGTCATCATCATCATCATCACCGTCATCATCATCACCGTCATCATCATCGTCGTCGTCGTCGTCGTCGTCGTCGCGCTCGTTATAAACAGCAAACAGTCGCCGCAGTCGCAGCCACAGCCCAACCGTTAAACCCAAAACCCCGCAACAACTAACAATCCTCAACTTGCTAGAATCTCCCCCCCGCCTCCCACCGCCCTCTTCTCCCTTCTCTCTTCTCTCTTTGCTCCTCTCTCGCTTTCTGCAGTTCGGTTAGACATGAACCAGTTTTTATGTCATTTTTATTTTTTTACTTTTATTTTTATTCTTTTCGCCAACATTTGCGCGCGCACTCTCATCGCCTCATCTCTCTCTCCCTCTCTCCCTCTTTCTCTCTCTCTCTTTCGCTCTTCAGTGCCGCTCGCTGCCGCCAGATGGCGCGCTCGCTTTTATTTTCTTCTTTTTTCGGACTCTGTGTACCCAAAAAATGTTCTTTTGCTATATACCACGCTCTGTTTGTATATAGAAGTTCGTCTATATATATGTGTGAGTGTGTGTGTTTATATAGCATGCTGTGTATATATGGAAAAGTCTTTTTTCATTCATTTCGTTTTATTGTCGTTACTGTCGAGCACAGCAGCTGAGCGACGGGCAGACGGCTGTCTGGTGGGTCCGTGTGGATTTTTGGTTCGTGAATTGTTTGCTGGGTTTTTCCTTTTTCTTTTATTTCTGATGTTTTTGGCGCATAAAGTTGCCAGTCAGTTTGGGGGCGGGCGGCGACGGGGACGGCGACGGGAGGCAGGAACGTGGCCCGCATTGTGCTCGCTTCTTCTCTGCCTTCTACTCTTGTTGCTGCTCCTGCTGCTCTGCCGCCTGATCGTTTCAGCTGTGTTGGTGTTTGGCTCGTGCGCTCGTTTTTGGCCAAAGCTTTGTTGTTGTTGCTTTTGTCTGCTTTGGTTTTTATACTTGCCACATGCCAGCAGCTCTTTTCTCCAGCTCTCTGCCTCTGACTGGTTTTGTGTTGCAGCGTTTGCTTCCTTTTTGGCACGTTGCCGACAACGACGACGACGACGACGACAAGAAGGAGGCGAAGGTGGAAGGCCGAGGGCGGGACGACGATGTCGTCGTCTAAGCTGGGAATTTATGTGCCATGTGCGTTTCATATTTTTACGTTGCTATGTGGACTAAGCTCTGCCTCTTGCTTTCTCCCTCGGGCTGTGCAAACACTCACAAACACACACCCACAATTATGTGACTGTTTTGTTACTTGCATTTTTTCGTGCTGGAATTTAATAAATATTGAAAAATGTGTAAAGTTTGCTGGTCGTTGTCGCAACGGTAAATTTACTAAATTCACCAAATTCACTGTTCACTTTCAAATGAGGAGTAAACACCAGTTAACTAACTCTCTCTGCACTCGTATTCATGAATATTTTGTATTCATACGAGCAACTGTTGCCAACTAATGAACTCCAACTAGTTTCCCATTCAATAGCCACCATGTCGTATGCGCAATGTCATTGGTTACTTTACTTTGTCACCCAGCAGGTCGTGTGCGTGTAGCAGACTGAATTATACCACGAATTAGTGTCTCTTGTTATTGGTAATTGAAATAGAACCCGACTGGATGGATTCAAACACTACAAAAATGCTAGTTTAGTTGAACTATAAATAAAGTGTTGAATATTTTCTGCGTTGCCTCACAAAAAGTGCAAAGTGTCTCGCTTTTAATTAGCAGGATGACTTTTCAGAAATATCTGCGAAGGGAAAAATAACATTAGTTTTGGATTTGGCTCTAAATGATAATAAAGAAAGTTGTATGAAAAGTTCTAGGCATTTTTCAGGAAATGAAAATAATTGTATTCTCTCTTATATACATTTAATAAACAAATTACAAAGCAATGGCGTTTACAATATTAAAGAGTAAACAAGAAAATAATAATAAATAACTAAAATAATACAAAATACAAAAATATTAAGACAAATAAATAAGATAATAAATTAATATCATATGAGCTTGAGGTTTGGCCTCAATAAATAAATAAACAGAAAATTTGTGATAATAAATTAATACAAATGAGATTTGCGATTTCACAGACACACATTTAATAATTAATGTTATAGAGAGCTAATTTTTTATAAATTTAAAAGAACAAATTTTCTTTTTTCTCTATATCTTTTATGCAAATAGCATCTGTCAGCTACGCTGTATCGTCTAAGAATTTAATGAGCTCCACTTTGCTGGAAGCATTTGCATCTGAACCTAAAGTGTAGCCTACTTATGGGCGTTGTCTAAGTTCACTTAACGCAAAGTTGTTCGCTTGGTTTTTGTGGCCTACTTGGGCATTTTCTTCGAGTGTTTTTCCATGCGATACCAGGCAGTTGGAGTTGGAGTTCGAGAGGGAGGCGAAGTTGAGGGTTTCCTGTCACGTCAGCAGCCGCCATGTCCTGCGGGTGCCTGCTACGTAGCGCCAGCAAAAAGTAACCCAAAAATGACGATGTCGATGGCGACGTCGACGTGGGCAAGTGTCAAAAGTTTGGCTTAACTTTCGCACGCGCTCAGTGTGAGAGGCGCAGTTAACTCGTGAACTAACCACAAGCTCACGCCACACACACACACACACACACTCGCACACACACACACACTCGCACATACACACACACACAACACTTCGCTGTAGGCAATTGCTTTGTTGATTATGCCTTCAGACATTAATGTGCTGTATCCCTTTCGCTTTTTGGGGTCGCCGTGCTGTGGTTCTCGTCACACACACACTGCACCACCTCAATCACCTCCTCTCTCTCTCTCTATCTCTTTCTCTCTCTCTCTCACCCGCCTCCCTTTGGGTTTACGTCATTCGCTTGTATCTGTCGCTTTGTCGTCTGTCGTCTGTCGATTGTCTCCTGCGCTCTGTCTGTCGCTGTCTCCGTCGCCATCTCCGGCTTTCGATTTGCCAGCATCTTGTGTTGTTCCTCTTGACTTGACAGCCGTCGCTTCCGCTGTGCTCAAGTCTCTGTCTCTGCCCCTCCCTGCCGCCCCTTCTGCCTCATCGCATCCTTTGCGCAGCCGGCACTAATCATCAACGTCGCCGTCATTTCGCCTTGACTCTCTGACATTTGTCTGTCAGCCAGACAGACAGTTTTCCTGTTGAGACATTGCACATTGGTTTAAGAACGATTGTAAATTATATTGGCATTTTATGTATTTTTTGTGAAAACTTTGCTGCAATTTGTTCTTTAAAAATATAAACTCAAAAGCATAGACAGAGATTTTCTATGTTTATTTTTTATTGCTTGCGTGTCACTGTGCGCTGTCTGTCTTTGGGATTTGCACACGTAGACACCTGTATGTCCTGCCCGATCCTGCCTGCTTTCCCCCTCCCTCTCTCTCTCCCCCTCCGCTGCTGCCTGGCGTCTTCGCTCAGTTAAGTTTCGCAAGTGCCGCCCCTGGTGGATTATTTCGGCACAATTTGCATATTCAATGAGCCTTCGACGATGAGTCTGCTCTCGTTCACTCGCTCACTCTCTCTCTTTCTCCCGCTCACTCTCTCTCTCTCTCTCTCTCACTCTCTATTCACTTGTCTCCTTTGGCTTTTGGGTTTGGCAGACTTTGCCAGTGCGCCACGCACGTGTTACATAAGTTTGGAACGTGTCTGCCATTTGCTTCACTTTCCTACCCCCGCCCCCCCCCGTTCACTTAGCCAACTCTCCTTCCCCCCTCGCTGTCTGTGTGTATGCGTGTGTGTGTGTGTGTGTGTTTGTTCTGCGCTTTGCACGTGGCAAAATTGTTTCAAATGAAATTTGTTTGGCTATGCGAAGTCGCCTCGCTTCGCTTGCGTCCTTCCCGCAGGCTCGGCTACCAAAATGCCAGCACGTGGTTGCCATTTGCCCACTGTGCGTGTGTGTGTGTGTATAATTTATTGATTAATCTCTCTCTCTCTCCTACACTCTCTTGCTTCCTCTCTTTCATGTTGCTGTTTTCATTTTGTTTATAATTGTCTGGGATTTCTCGTCGTGCTGTTGGCTTTAAGCTTGACGCACAAATTCATCGTTGTTTCTACCTTTAAAGCCGTCTGACTGACAGACAGACAAATACGCTGGCTGATTGACAGACTGCTTGCTTGACTGCTTGACTGACTGACGCACTGTCTGATTGCTCAAATCACACGCGTTACGCGTTGCGTATACGTCGCGTGCGCCTCAAGGTCAATTTGCCCAGCATATCTATGTGTTCGTGTAGGTGTGAGTGTGTGTGTGTGTGCGAGTGTCGATGTGAGTGTGAGTTTGCGTGTCGCGTTCTCAGCTGCTTGGGAATGGGAATCGTAGACAAGGCAGACAAATATTTATTGCACGCTCAGCGTGGCGTATGCGCAATATTTCTGACAGCTGCTTTAAGTTGTCGACCAACTCAGACGCACACACCGCAGACACACTCACACACACTCACACACACACACACACACACACACACACACACACTGACACAGAGACACACCGGCATTCGCACTCCTTGCCTATCTGGAGAACTACTTAAGCGCAAATCCTGCGCCTAGTTGACAACATGAACAGCGGCAACTTTTAGCTAATCCAGCGCCGCGTCCCCTCCGCTGCCCCCCTCCTGTGTAGCCAACGTTGCCTACGAATTGCCAAGTTACTTTGCCAACAACCGCAAAAGTGGCATTTAGCATTCTATGCAGCAGGAACGACTTTCAGTTACTGCGCATTTGCACAAAGTATCTAATGCTAAACGAATCTTGTTGTAGGGTATTTTTAATAGATAAATTTATCAAAATTTACAAAAATATTTATTTTATTTTTTTATAATGCTTACAAGATTTTGTCACTTATCAAACTTAATTGAACTTTGACTTTATTAAAATTATATAAATGAGTGAAGTTTTAAACAGAGTAAAGTTAAAGCTTCAAAAATAAACTCGTTAATTTCTAGTATTTCTAAAAGGTTCTTTCATTAACTATTTATTAATTGAATTGTTTAAAATTCGTAAAATATTCAAAATGATCAAAGCGCTTAAATAAAATATATGGGAAAATAATGCAAATAGAGTAAAGTTGTCTGGGAATGGGAATCTAGCAACAATACCCAAAACAGTAATTTTTCAAAATATTGCTCAAATATGAGAAAAGTTTTTTGGAAAAAAGAATTTAACAAGAATGCTCAAAACAGCAACTTTCGTAATATTTTGTGAAGAATTATTGCTGATATACCCAAGAGCACATTAAGCAGCTTAGGCGGTATGCATAAAGTTGATGATGCAAAGCTAGGGAATAGAAAGGAAGTAACTGTTTCAAGGGAGAAGTTGTGCGAGCGGGGGGAGAGAGTGGGTTGAGGAAAAGGGAAAATGTCACAGCTAAAGGTCTGGGCACGTTTTTCACATTTCATTTCGCTTGACTTACACAAAAAAAAGAAACATGAAGCGAGGCAAGACAAGGGGATGGGAAAACTGACACCAGGAGAGCAGAGCAGAGACTATAACGAAAACACCAAAGGAAATCTCAGTTGGCAATGGCTAATAATGAAGGCGACTGTTGCCTGCCCCTCTGCCCCAAACAGTGGCAACAAAGTCAACTGTGATGTTGAGTCGTTGCCCCTGTTGTAGTTGCTTTTGCAGTTGATGTTTGTGATGACAATGACATGGAAATGAAAACGAGCGTCTGAAGTTGATTCGCAATCGGACTCAGGTTGCTGCCACGCCCCCAACTCCTCTTCGCTTCCCCACTCGATTTCCCATCATCATCGTCATCGTCATCGCCGGAATTCCACTTCAGTTGGTGTCACTGGCAGGCAACGCGTCGGCGCTCGACATGTGACTGCATTAATCATCTAACTGCGAGAGGAGCAGCGCAGCGCGGAGGCTTTCTGCTGAAGGATTTATCAGACGGCTGTTTGGTCCATTCTGCTCATTAGGCAGCCGGCAGCAGACTGCATCCATAGATCCTTGCAACGTTGTGATGATGATGGCCATGCCTACTTCATTTTCACTGGGTTTTTCGCTTTTGTGGCCATGCAACATTCATGGCGTTTTTACTTTTTGCGCTTTTGTTTGTACTTACCGAGGGACAGAGACATCAACATCTGCAGACAGAGACTGCGACAGCAGCGAGGGAGGTGGAAAAAAAGGAGTGAAAAGCAAGCACAAAAATGAACCACATTTTTTTGTTGCCTAGGCAAGGGAAAAGTGCTTGGATGAGACCCCTCGTCTTGTTTCCTTTTTGCGTAATTTATTTTGCTTGCACACACACACACACACACACACACATACGTGTGTGTACGCTGTCCGCTTGCCACGCCCTCTGAGCGAGGGAGGGGGGGGGGGGGAGTGTTGCAGCGTCGTCACACGGCACTCGGCAAAACAAATAGCGTCCGCGTCTATACACAAAATCAGACGCTCAAGGACTCTTCAGCTTGCCAGCCCAGCAGAGTTCTCTCCGCTCTTCTCTTCTCCTCCCTTTGCTCTCAGCCCATCTATACAAACACACACACACACACATGTACATATATATATATATATAGTTACACCCACTTGAAAGTGCCGTGCAATGAAAGTAATTTCGCCAAATAGACTTCGTCCTGCTTGTGGCATCGCTTGCTTGCGTTTTGCACAGTTCGTTGCATTGTTGTTGCTGCTGCTGCTGCTGTTGTTTTACTGCTTACTGGCGACTCGTTACTGAATACTGAGTACCGAGTACCAAGTACTGGGTTCTGGTTACTGTTCGCTGGCAAATGGGTTTTATGGCAACTGCAACTGCGTCTTAATGTCAAAGTTAGCGCTGGAACAAAGCGTTCGTTGATGTTCGCTTTAAACATTGAAGGTTTCTCTAATAATAGAGACATCTGCTATAGATATTTTGTATGTTATACAGCTCTATCAGAAGTTAATCCAATCCAACTCAGAATCGCATTTAAAGTTTGTAGTTAAACTGAATAGTTTTATTGTTCGTTTTCACATCATTTTTATGTAACTATTAAAGAAAAGTGAATTAAATCTATTATTTATTGCAACAAATGGCATTTAACATATTGTTTTACATGTTTTTCTGAATTTAATTTGGAATAACTAAAGTAATTTTTACATTTTCGGAAATATCTTATTACAGCGGTTTAACTGCAAAAATTTATATTTATTTGAATTCGATTGCGATTAGAAATGAAATTCAATATTCAACATTTTAGCATTGTTTGACTGCTCTAATATTTACCGCTTGCAAATGCCCTACTTTGTCTATAAAAGTTCCATTAACTAAGAGATTAATTTGGGGCGCAAAACAAATACCTGCGAGTGCATGAAAGTAATCGAAACTTTGGCCAGAAAGTAAACGCGTTAATGTTGTCTAACGTTAATGAGAAGACTTTTTGTAACTTTAAACGGAAATGATATTAATTAGAAAACTTTGCTTAACTCTTTCTTTTATTTCATTGCTGTTTTTTTGTTAATACTCTAAAAATGGTAATGGAAAGAGAATTCAAGAACTGAGAGTGATGGGGTAGCAAAGTCAAGCTTGCCATATGCATATACACCATGTATAGTATATATGTCAGTGTCTGTGTGTGACTAGGGAAAACCCTCGACAGTCGTCAGTTCTAATTGCTTTTCATGGCAATGTCACAACAACAATTCTAACAAAAGTAAAGGAAAATCTCTTTAGGGTATCCCGCTGTGAGCCGCATTTCGCATTTCGTATTTCGCATTTTGCTTCTGCCTTTGCTCTATTAAAGTTTTCGGTCCCCCCGCCGCCTTCCTCTGCTCAAAAAGTTGTGTACATTGCGTATTGCCCCCGTCTTGAGCGTTGTCCCCTCCTCGCTTCCCCCCTCAGCCTGTCACTATTCCAAAAGTCTCTCTGTGCAACTTGAAACCGAAAAGCGCAAAAAGTTTTTCATGCGGCTTCGGCTCTTTTCAAATTCCATGCCACATGCTCTCATTCCCCTTAAAGTTCGCTTCCCTTTGTTTCCACTTTGCCACCCAGCCATGGCTGCTGCTGCCTTGCCACAATCATTGGCATTTTCTATGGTTTTATAAGCAGCGGAGGCAGGGAAGGGAAATACTGAAATTCTTGGAAAGAAGCTGACTTGCAATGCTGCCCCTCCAACCATCATACGCCCCGTTGTCTGTCTAACAGTCGACTGTCTCTCTGTCTCTCTGACTGTCTGTCTGTCAGTCAGCCAGGACGTTGTGTTCTTTGAGGGGAAGGGGCGAAGTGGGTGAGAGAGCGTGAGCTCTGAAGTCTGGCCTGAGCTGAGGTCTCTGGTGCTATGGCAATATATCCACGTCTGCGTCAATGTCTGCTGTCTTCTTGCCTACCCCCTCACCCTCCCGCTTCTTCTTCTGCGTCTTCCGCTTCTCAGCCCGTTTCTAACTGTTCGCTGTCTGTCTGTCTGTCTCTTGTCTGTCTCACAGTTCTCGCAGTCTGTCTGTCTGTCTGTCTGTCTATTTGGCCGCTTTATTTGCCTGCTTCTTTTTAGTTTGTTCTGCTTATTTTTTTATTATTTTGTGTGATTTTTTTTCTGTTGCCAGTTTTATGCTTCCTCTTGCTCTCGTTCTTCTTCTACTTCTGCTTCTGCTTCTGCTGCGTCTTGCACTCGTAATATTCCGCCTGGCAACTTTACATTTTCATGCTCGTGTTCCCATTTCACAGCTTTCGCTTCCTTCTCGGTCGCCGTCGCAGTCGCCGTCGCCTCCCAGCGCCACCCACTTCCGTTCTATTTTCATCTACTTGAGTGGAATTTTTATTTGTCTACTGCCATTTCTCTCTACATCGTTCTCCTCCATGTCGCCTTCGCCGTCGTCATCGTTATTCCTTTCGCATTGTCGCTGCTAGTTCTGATACCCTGCAGCTAGTTAAGCAAAGGAGGCTACTATAATTTATAATTTTACGAGTTAGATATAGAAATCCTTCCATTCTCTACGATATCACACATTACATTAATTTAATTCCTTTTACTGTTTTCGATAAAGTAATTTAAACATTATTTTAATTTAAAAACATAGTAATAATTAGAATCTATATGTTTTCTTCATAAAATGCAAAAAAAATGTAAATACTTTTTTGTAGGGGTATTCAGGAGTCGAGCCATAGATTCATATTTTTGCATTTTTGCAAAATTGTTGTTTTCATTATTGTCATTCCAAAGCCATCCTTATAGACATTACCTTTGGGTAATCAGCGTTGCTTTTAGTGTCGCGCCGCCCCTTGGGAAGCTGCTGTCCCAAGCAATATTTCTCTCTCTCTATCATTCTCGCTCTTATCTCTTTCTCTGAAGGGGGTGTGTGTGTGGGTGTTTGAAGGTGTGGCGTTGTGTGTGAATCCTTTTTGGACTGCTTTTAATTTTTAGTTGCTGGCATTCTGACTAATTCCCCAAACGCAAATTCATTATGCGCTCTGCTCGACGCTGACTTCGCTTGTGATTTTTTGCAGCATCATCAGCGAGAAAGATTCCTGCTAGCAAGAGAGAGAAAGGAGTTTTCAAACTTTTGTAATCCCAGTTCGCTCTTGGCTTAATCACTGTGCCATGCCATGCCATGCCGTGGCCTGCTATCGGTTGATCATGTCAGCGATGTCAGCACAGCGGCTACTTCAGTAGCTTCAGCTGTCTCGGCCAACTTCTTCATCTTCATCTTGACCATGGCCATGGACACGCCCACTTGTGGATGTGCGCCTACCTTCGATTTATCTTAAGTGGCCACTGTGAATTACGACAAATTTCTATAATAAAGCAGACAAAATCTTTTGGCAAATGGACGCCAACGGAGGCCGGAGGCGCGTCCCAGAAACCGCTACTTGGTTTTGAAAGACGGCCATGGCCAAGACTGCAAGCAGATAACAATATGTTGTTGCAGCAGCAACAGCAGTTGTTGTTGTTGTTGTTGCAGTTGATTTCACCATGGCAAATCTTGGTGCAATCAACAGTTGCTCAGCGCTTGGAAAACTAGCTACAAAATAAAATCGTATAACAAATACATTGGCTAATCAATAAATTCGACATTCGCTGGGGTTTTGTGTGATAAGGCTGCAAAGGTTGCCGCCGCACTCCACAAGGGGCAAGGGGGCGGGGCAGGGAAGCGAGGCCTGGCAGCGGCGCCTTATCACGGCCAACTGAGCGTATTGCGTGGTTCGCCTGCGGCTTGTAAACAAAACAATCAACGCATTGGCCAAGTGGCAGCGTCTCTCTTCCTCTAACGCTCTCTCGCTCCGTCTCTCTGCTGATAAGCCAACAAAACGACCTTTGATTTTAGCCCAGTTGGAAGCGAGAAGGGATTGCGGGGGAGGCAAAGGTTGAATGGAACATCCCTTGCTCACGTGCAAGGTGCGTGCCACGCAGTTGCAGCCGAGTCATTGCCATGCCAATAAATGTGGCGTTGGCAGACGGCTTTGATAGTCAATGCGATAGAGACTGCGACTGCGACTGAGACTGTGGCACCTGTTCGTCGTGGCCAGCAAACCGGCCGGGTTATCAGCATCTCTCAGTCCGCCTGGCCAACTTGCAGCCCCCTTCCCACTTTCCTTTCAACACATTTTGTTGCTGCTGCTGCTGCTGTTGCAAGAACGTGTCGTTCGCTTGGCAAACGAGCAGCAGCCCAGTTGCCATCGATATCGTCTATTGCCTGCTGCCTGCTGCCTGCCTGCAACCTCCTTATGAACTCATTTCGGGCCACAATGCACAGTGGGGCGACAGCATCAATAAATTAATTTCATTAAAACATATTATCTAACTTAATTATATTGGAAACGAATTGAACTTAGAATTATCAATAGATAATATTACGTTGCTATGCATAGAATATAATATAGATTTTTAATTAAAATCATGCCATGAAAATTATAGAAAAACAACTAGATTATTAATGAGATTTTAATATTTATTCACTAATTTAATATGCAAAACATTAATTCTATGAGAGAAGTATACATTTTATTTTGATAGTGTTAGATTATTATTTTAGTTTTTTTTTTTATTTGGATTAAATGTTCAATGAAAATATTATATTATTATTTCTGTCTTAATAAACTATTGACATTTCTATGAGATTTTCATTGATATTTACCAGTTTTATTTAAGTAACTATTTGCATTGCAAATTCTTCGATACTTTAAGAAACATTTTAATTTAAGTATGTTAGGTTATTAATTATTTTTTTTACAATTTTTATAATAATTCAGAATCCTTTTAATTTTTTACATTCTAATGTTTAAATTTATAAATATATTCTTTGGGAACTTATTGTTAGAACATTGAACATTCTCAATCTCGTTATGGATTAGTTTAGGTTGTTTCAACCACTGTGATTGCTGTTAGACTCTCTAGTTGCATCGGCTGCAGCAGAAACAGATGCAACACCAACACCAACCCACAAAGCTCGTGCGTGGCATGGTGTGGCATGGCACAGGCTCTGGCTCTGGCTCTGACTGTGGCTGTGGCTGTGGCCTGGGATGGGAAGAGGTGCCTCCCCTGGCCTGGCATGTGGCTCTACGCTTGTTCATAATCAAAATTAATGATTGAAATTATCTAGCAGCTAAAGTAGGCAGCCATTGCGGCAGCGGCAACAGTTGCAGTTGCAGTCGCATTGCCAGCCGGTGCAACGTCAACAACATCATCGACATGGAGTGGGCACAGTTGCAGGTTGCAGGCAGCAGGCAACAGGCAACAGGCTAAGAGTAAATGACCAGCATGGACTGGCCCACTGATGCCAGCACTTAGACAAGGCTATCAGCACCCAGCAGCAGAAGCAACAGCAGCAATGGTGGCAATGGCAGTGGCAGCCAAAGTTGGCCAACAATTTCATATTAAATTGCCAAGTATTAAATGGGCAGGAGCCTAGAAAGAATCAGCAGCGAAAAATGGGAGAATAGATGCAGAAGAAGGAGGAGGAGGAGGAGCAGAAGGAGGCGACTGACCATTTTACTTCCTTGTTCAGCAAGGTGCTTGCTGCGGATTAGCAGCAACTGCAACTGCAACTAACTGTGTTGGGGGCTAACTGTGGCAACTGTGGCAAGCAGCAGCAGCTCCTCCTTGTTGCCTGCAAGGGCTAATTTGTGCAACGCGCGCTCTTTTTAGCCTGTTTTTGTTTTTTTTTTTTGTATTTGCTGGACGCGGCAATAAAAAGTAATTATGCCAGGCACCAAAGCGCGTCTCGCTGAAACCGCAGACTGATAATAATCTGGCATAATGATAACAATGTTCAAGTGCAGCAACAGCAGCAACAAACTGTTGAACTGACTGTTGCAGGCTGGAGGCTCGAGGCAGGCATTTAGCAGCGCTTAGCTGCCACTTGCAGCTCGTTGCAGCAATCACTGCCACTGCCACTGCAACTGCAACTGCAGTGCTGCCACTCGTGGCAGATTCTACTTGGCGGCAAGTTCATCATTGCCACTTGATTGGCAGCTGTGAGCACAATTGCGGCACAAACGCGGCTCCAAAACTCAATTATTTTAATTAGTACATTTGCCAATTGGCTTTTTTCACACGCTTGTGCCACAAGTGGCAAGTGGCAAGTAGCGAGTAGCCGAGCTGAGCTGAGCCAATTAAAATGTAAACAGCTTGAGACAATGTTTAGGAATTCGATAGCGGATCAATGTGCGCTTCCTGTTGGCGGCGACAATTCCAATTGTGCTGCGCGATCTCTTAACTTGGCCCATTTGACAGCCGATTTCCTTTCGGCGGCTTTGCAACTCAGCAGCTCGGCAGCTCAGCAACTATCGGCGCCAGTCTTGAGCCGGCAGCGCAGCTGGCGCCAAGGCGTCATTCAAATCGATGGCCGCTAATGGCCTAGACGCAGCGTGCTGCTGGCCACAAGAAGAACAAGAAGTTGTAAAGTTCACGACGCCGTTCATTAAAATCGATGCATAACCGCTGCCACAACGCCGCAGGCACAAAGGACACGCCCCCCGAGAGGCCACGTCTAATGACGTCTATGTCGCGGCAGGTGAGCTGCAGCTCCAAGCTGCAGATCCAAATTGCAGCGCTCGTCTCCGCTAATCACAGACGCCGACGACAGAAGTTGCCGCTGGGCCAAGTGCAGAAGATGCAACTGCTGCTCGATGCCCGCTGCTTTGATGCTGCAACTCTCTGCCTCTTCCTGCTGCTCCTTGCTGTGGCGCTCTCCGCTCTTTACTATTTACTTTAATTAGCATTTCCGCCGCAGCAACAAGTACAGCTGCGTAGCGGGCGAGTGGCGAGTGGCAAGTGCAGATATTCCGCATCGATAAATAGCATTAATTAAGTTGTTCGCTTGCCTCCGAACCGCACCCCAGCCGCCCACCTAGGCAACAGTACATTTTAATTAGCCATTTATGGTTGCTCTCCATGTTCTAAGTCCATGGTGGTTGCTGCTGTTCTCGGCCTGGCCAACAGCATTATTGACCCACCCTAACTTGAGTTGCGTTGTGTGCTGAGCGATTGCGGATCGGGACTGCGAGAGGGCAGCTTTAAGCCGCTTAGCAGTCCGCCGTTGACAGCTGCATAATAACAACAACAACAACAACAACAACAACAACAACAACAACACAATGCAGTTGGGCGTTGTCCCAACAACTAAAAGACTTCTAAAGAGTTTAGCTCTAATCCAACAGCTGAAGTAAGCAAGCATAATGATAATTCTATTTAAAATAACAACAACTTGCCACATCAATACAAGCAAATTCTATTTAAAATAAATTAATACTTCAACTACTTGGCACAACAATAATCTTGCCAAATGCTCACTTACAAACTCATTTAAAAATCTCTCACTCCAAGCTATCAAATAGAGTTATTAATTTTTTTGTTTATCTGTTTACGTTTATAATCAGCTTCCTCCAGGATTGCCTTTTCAATTACTATAAAATACCTTTCTCTAATTCATATTTAAACATTTAATTTACATCAACTTCTTTAGTTTTTCTACTGTAGAACTATCTCTTTCTAATACTCTGTCCATTCTTGCAGTTACTTACCAATCTCGCGTTTTAAGAGCTCCTGTATTAATTAATTTAAACTAAGCACTTTCCAAAAGCCATGCAGATAAACTGCAAATGTTTGCAGACTTTCAGCACTTTTCGATTGTCTTGTTGAGCTTTCTCCCACCATGAGGTTAATATTAAATCCTAATCAGCATATTTAATCAGTTAGCCAGTGCGAATCGAATTGAAGTACCCTTCAAAAGCTGGTGACAGGTGAAGCAGCGCTTGGCTGCGCTTTGAACCTCATTCTGTCCCTGTATCTCCATCTCCATCTCCATCTCCATCTCCATCTGGCTATCTGCATCTACGTTTGCCGCTGTGTAGATCGTTTTGGTCGAGCGATCCCAGAGATCTGCAATCGATAAGAATGCGGGGGCGCCCATGAACAGGCGCTGAATGGGGACGGGGGTGAAGACTTTGCCGTGGACGTGCTTGGGTCTTGGGACGGAAGGCGACTCCAAAATGATCGTAAATAAGCGCGGAAAACTTTATAAATGCAACATCGCATAAACTTGGCCAAAGTGAGCTGCAAACTTAACTTGGCGTGTTTACGAGGCGGCAACCACAATGGTGGTCACGATCAAAAGCGGTCAAGACAACAGCAGCAACAACAACTGCAGTCTGTTGCAACGGTGGCACGGCGATGGTGGCACATTGTCGTGTGACAATCGCCGGTCACAACGTGCCGCAGTCGGAGCTGGGCCAAGTTCTCGCTCCGATCGTGGGCAGCTCAGCCAGCATCGCCATTGTCGCCATTGTGGCTGCTCTGACACTCCTGAGAACAAAGCCAAGCATCAATAGAAAATTATTACGCTTGGCGGCTGATTGACTCGCAAATATCCCGCACAACTTACGTCACAAGAGTTCTCATTAAATTTACTTGTTTATTTACCAAATTCTATACAACAATAATATAAATTTTAGCTTCAAGAAGTATCACGATATTCTGTAATATGTACTGGAAAAATATAATTAATACCATCGAAGTTTTTTTTTTGTTTTATTAGTATTTGAAAAAAACACTAAGTTTAAATTAACTTAGGAAATATGAACTTTAAAATATCTCTTAATTATGAACTTTACATGCTAATGAATAAATCATTAATTTAAAATTTATAAAGTTAATAAAAGAAACTGTGAATTCAAAATTAACAATTTATTAATATGTAAAATAATTTGACAATTTAAAATATCTTGAAAAAAGATTTTAATTGTTGCCGAAAAAAGAAAAATATTGAATTATAGTAGAGCTGTCATGCTTAATTTATTTTGATTAAAACAGCTTGTTAATTTAAAAGACGTATTTACAAATAATAGTACCTGAATTATATGAGAGTTAACAGACGATAAAAACTATTAACTGCTCGCCATAAAGCACATTATAAATAGTTTAAATAGTTAATGGCTTTGGAAGAGTCTCCACAATATTCCAACATTTTGTTTTAATTTTGTATTCATACAATATCTATTACTTGACTCAAGCACACCCAATGGCGTTGTTGTGTAGAGGGTATGATAACAATGTTCGCTGCATTGTCATAATTATTAATAAGCTTTGTGGGCAACTCATTTGCATGTGGTCAAGACAAGTGCTCGACGCTGGCTTTGAAGTTGACCGACATTTGATCACCGCAACAAACTTGTCATCATTCTGAGAGGGGCGTACTGCAATGACCTGGAGTGGCCAGTGAAATGGGTTGCAGATTGCTGCAGTTGCACTTGCCACCAGCGTTGCGCCCCAAGTTGTGTGTGACACATGAATTGTGCCCCCCTTTTTGGCACTAATGCCTTCGCTGTGTATGCGCTGTTGTTTCTCATTTGAATCGCACATTTGTACCCGTCATCTTGATCGCCTTTCGCCCCCACTACGCAACTTGCCACAGCCACATCTAGAGCCATAGCCATTGCCACATGCAACTGCCACTCTCCATCTGCATGCAGATCTTGCTGCTTGCTGCTTGGTGCGCTGCCATCGCTGGCAGCTAATTTCGAACAAAAATTAACTCCCCAGTGTAATTTTTCATTTCTTGGAATGGATTTTACTCGTCGAGCTGCAACACGACTTGCTTTTGCTTATAAAGTGCAACTCCCCCTGCCCCGGTGTCCCTCTTTGCTGTACTAATCCCCCAGTTGTGGTGAGTGTGTGGACCGCTTGTGGAATTGTAGCACAGACATTGGAACATTTAGTTGAGGTTGAGCTTTCTCTGCACTCGCAGAAAACCCCAAGGATATCGGGATTACTTATGCATATTGAAAATAAATTGTTTAGAAAATATAGATAAAGTATTGATGCTTAAAATGTAATCGTTAGCTTAAAAATAAATTATATTCAAAAGGAATTTGTAACTATTCTGTTGATTTAGTCAAGAGTCTTTCAGATTTATTCTAAATTCAATTATATAAAGCATTTAATTATATATTGTTTATAATACAGAAATATATTTATTTAGGGTAGAAGGGTATTATTTTTATTTCATTTACTTTACTTAAGATATGAATATTTTGTGATAAGCAATATTTATTATTTATATCACAACTTTATTTATATTACATGAATATAATATTTATTTCAATTTGGGAATGATATTTTAGAGATGTTTTTTTTTTGGTATATTGATTTTATCATGAGTTTTCTATATTTATTTAAGATATATTTCAGTTTATAAGTAAGCATTTCTTCATCTACAAATTTGCATGTGAAACTGTAATATTTTGCATTCACATAATATTTCTTGCAGTGCATGCGCGCACTTATGTAAAAGTATACGTATATTAATACAAACATATGTAAATATTGGCTGAAGTTATATCATTTGTAAAAATCTGTGGCCAGCCAAGCAGGCAGCATAAATGGCAACGGCTTTGACTTCAACTTCTTCGTCGCCCCCAAAATGCGGAAGTTTAGACAAAAACAGAACTGCATCGACTGAGGATGTGCTGAGAGGGTGTGTGTGTAGATTCTTGTGTGTGGTTTCGTTTGGCTTTGTTTTGGGGCACATTTGCTTGCCGCATTCTGCATTCAGCATTCAGCATTCTCCATCTCGTGCAACATTTGCAACTGTCAGCAGCGACAACGGCAATTTCGTTGCCAATTTGGACTAGGGCCAATAAGCGGTCAAATGAATGTTTTCGTGTTATTAATTTTGGCATTTCAAAGATCTATCTATAAGGCAAGTGTGCTATATAGATACTTGGCACTCGAAAAAATTGACTGCTTATCATTTGAAATGTTGATAAGTTTCTTCTTTTGGTTGAATCAATGAATGAAGGTTTTTTCCATTAATTAACATTTATCGTTTTGATTTTGTTGTCTTTGCTGCAAAGTATCCTGGTTGTAGCTCGAGGTGCAATTCGAATAGCAAACAAATATTTTTGTGGGCAGACAACTGGCAAGTTGCCGCCTGCCCCAGCTGTCAATGACATGAATTGCAAGCCGATAAAAACAACGACGAAAACAGCAACAACTGCAATCGTGCCACAAGCCAAATTCGAGCTGCGAGCAACAAATCGAATTTCAAAGCCAAAGCCAAATGCAAAGTCGAAGTTGTGGCAGAGACAGAGACAGAGACAGAGACGGAGGCTGAGGCCGCTGTCCAATGGCCACATGTGCTGTGCACCATGCCGCCAAATCAAAACGTCAAATTATAATTGTCTGCGAGTTGTTGTAGTTGTTGTTGTTGTGGGTTTTTGTTTTGTTTTTGGCACGAGCAACAGCAGAAACAGTTAGAGTGCACGACGTCGCACTGAAACTGCAACTGCAACTGCAACGGGGGCCAAGCCCCAAAAATGTTTGACAGACGCCCACGCAGAGGAGGCAGGAAACCCAAGCTCAAAGCCCGACTCAAACCTAAACTCAAAGTCAAGAAATGCGCCCAAGCGCAACGGGGGCGCGCCACAGGCCCCAAAAACAAAAAAAACCAAAAACACTAAAAAAGAAAATGCAAGAAAAACTAACAAAAGAGCCAAGAGCTGTAGACTAGAGACTAGTCTTCGCCACGAAGACTGCAAGACTGCAAGACTGTGGCCTGGCCTGGCATTGGACTCGCATGTGTGTCAGTCTCTCGCCCTCTCTCTCGTTCTCGCTCGCTATGGCTATCTATCTGTCTGTCTCTTTAACTGGGTTATGCCGAGGTCAGTCCCAAGCCCCACACACACTCAGTTCGCTCTGCCGCTCTGCATAGCCAGTGACTAACTGCATCGTCTACGACGTCGTCGTCAAACTGTCTACAAAATGTTTTTTTTTTTCTGTGTTCTTTTCTTTGCTGTTGTCGATGGGGCAATTAGCTTGGTATCGAGCCGCACAAAGTTCGCGGCCCAAACCAATTCAGCGTTTGCCTCATTGCTCGATTGTTCAATTTTCGGTTAATTGGTTCTGATTGTTTTCGAGGCGTGCGTCTTTCTGGGGGTCTCGACAATCACAATTGTTGAACGTAGCACAGCACAAAAAAAAAACAATGGTATTGCCTTAGTTTGACAACAAGAATTAAAAACTAAGTACAAGATAAGTACTAAATTACAAACAATCTTTTTAGCTTGGGAAATTCTTAAGAAAACATTGTACAAAAATATTTAAATTAGGAACATAGTATTTCTGCATTTGCAACAGATTAATGCAAATTTTTGTTAAAAAATCATTAGCATTTAATATTTTTTTCTATTTTGTTTCATTTTAACTTTTCTATAATTTTCAGGACTTACTGTTTTTAAGATTTTCTAAACTAATTGTCAAACAATTGTGTTTATATAAAATAATTGTACCATTTATTTTGGGGTTTATTTTGACAATGTACAGGGTATCTCAAAAGTCAAACAGTCAAACGTTTTACCAGCTAATTGGTTCTCGCTCGTTATGGTTGCTGTTGTTCTTATTGTTGCCGTTGCCATTGCAGTTTGCCACACAAATTATGTATTTTAGTTTCTCGATTTGTGAACAATTTGCATGATTGTTGCACGTCGCATTGTTCGCCTCAGACTCTGACTAATGCAGAATACAACATGGCTAGCAACATATCTAATTAAACTATAATTTTCTTCAATCTTTTGTCATTGCAGGTAAGCGGCAACATGTTGCACCTTAGAAGAGAAGAACTTGCCACAAGGACGCAGGCAACCCAAAACATCAACCTGTCGCCAGTTAGGGGAATTTGGGTGAGCGATGAAGGGGTGGAAATGTGGGGGATAGGTGTGAGAGTGCGAGGGTGTGGATCACCGCTGGATCAGCATGTAAAACATCAGTCTAATTATCGTGATTCGAGTGCTGTGGTATCATGTGGGCGTGACCCACGCGTCGTCGACTCGTTGCTGCTGCTGTCGTTGACATTGCATGCAAAGTGGCCACAGCCCACACAACAGCAACTGCAATGTGCCCATAACAATGACAACCACAAATAAGTGCAGTCTGGTGGTAAACAGCTTGAAGCATTTCCATCAACATCGTGCCACTGGCAATTATATTTTGAGCCAACTATAAATTAATTAAACGGCAAATCGTGTGCTGTCTCTTTGTTTCTCTTGCTATTGCTGTTGTTGGGCATGTTCTTAAGAGGCCGACAAAAGACGCCGAGCTTTAAATGTATGTAATTTTAATTGCTCAGCCGCCAAATGCGACTGCCAAATAAGGCAGCAGCAACAACTGACGGCAAGTGCGCTCACAGCAGACAGCAACAGTTGCTGCTGCTTCTGCTGGCTGTTGTTGGTTGCTATTACTGTTTTGTAGTTGCTGTTCATGTTAATGTCTTTGTTGGCTTAAACTTTGACTAGCTATTTGCCTCGCTGGCTTAGCTCTAACGATGCCAACATCCTCTGTCAACATTTGCTGCAATTTTGTTGCTGCCTCCACTCGATGTTGTTGCTGTTGTGCCAAAGTCGTTGTTGTCACGTTTTGCTCGGTGAAAATTTTTAAACGCTTTCCGTCTGCGAATTCAAAGCTGTCAATTAAACAAAAAACGCATCACAAACTGTGCAGCAAAAGTCTGGCGCCTCGTCTCTCTGTTGTTGTTGTTGCTGTCGCTGATGTTATTACTGTGTCTGCCGTCGTTGTTGTCGTCACGCCCGCTGCTTTTGTTGCTGGCAGTTGTCAACATTGTTGCTAGCAACAAATTTGCCATCTTGACATGACTGTGGTTTGTTGTTGTCGCTGTTATCGCTGATGTGGCCAGCATTTATTTGTTAAACACATGTTTTAAAATTGCAACAAGGGAGCACAAGCTGCAATATTATATTTCATACATAATATTGCGGCTTTAAATAAACTATTTCGATGATGTATGAAATTGAATTTCGATGTGCTCTTAACTTAGTTAATCCATGACTTACAAATAAATATATCAAGGAAATAATAGAACAGGTTTATTGGTAACAATAATTCTTTTTTTTTTGTTTTTTTTAAATAATATTTGTTTTGTGTTGAAACAATTCTTGGTTTTGTTTTAGGTTTACAAATAATTCTTTTTCGTTTTGCTAAGAAATCATTCCCATTTGTTTGTTGTAAGCGTCCTTTTTATTTGTGTTGTAATCAAGTCAATTAAGTCGGTGCTTATACAAAAATAGTTTCTTGTGTGCTTGTCTGGTATTGAACCCATGTTCTCCGTGCTCATGTTCAGATAATGAAATACATGTAATGTAATAATTTAGTTTTTATTACTGCAAGAAACATTTATCACTTTTTATAAGATATGTTAGGTGTACGCGATGATTTTATGTGTGTTGACTTGGTTGCATAAGGGCTTAAATTAATGCCGATCTTTAGTTTAAGACCGCAAAGTAAAAGAGCGTTTCATATTTAATTACCAGGCCAGCAAGAGCAGTAACAACAGTACTTGAACACACACATCGAACCGAGTCTCTCTTTTGTGTGTGCTTTGCGCTTTGTGCATGCCAAAATACTCGTAAAAAGGCTGAGCAAACCTACGACTGGGGGAGGGGCAAGCAGGAGGGAGAACTGCAAAACATTGTCGGCGGGGGCGTTGCGCCTGGTCAGTGGGCTGTTGCCGCTTCAAACGAAGTTGATCTGAGTTGAGTGACTGACGGACTGACGGACGGACGGACTGCTGGACTGACATGCCCATTTCGCATGCCTTTGTGTGTTTGACTTTGTTTGCACCGAACCGCCCCGCCCCGTTCCACAACAATCTACGCGCACTTTTATTCCTTTCATTTAGCGCGCTGTTTTTTTTCCACTCTTTTATTTTGGGGAGGGGAGACTTTTTGCAATTTGTTTATATTACATGTCGCTCGACGGCGAGTGTGTGTGCGGGGCGGTGGCGGGGGGCGTGGCTGTGTGTTTGGTAGTCAGCGGCACCAACTGACAACTTCAATCAGCTTCAAAGGCGAGCGCCGACTGACATGCCACGCCCTGGCTCACATCTTGCTTTTTGGGGTAATTGGAGCAGTTTTGTGCCGTACTTCGATGGGCGCTCGGCAAAAATTGTGGGTGTTGACAAAAGTCTTTGCCACGCACAGCAGCGGCAGCAGCTAATTGTTGCCAGGCCGCGCCAGACAACGCTTCGAGTGCAGAGCGTGTTTCAAGCATGACTTCATCTTGACCTCGTCGGCAAGACAGCAACACACTTAGTTTCGTTGCAGCCCACACAACAAATGCCGACGGCAGTCACAAATCACACACAAATAAATTGTGTGTGCGTGTGTGCGTGTGTGTGTGAGAGAGTGTGGCACAGACAGTTTGTCTGGTGCGACGACGACTGTGGCGTCGGCGCATTAAAATCTATTTTTATTGATGAAGCGTAGCAAGGAAACAAACCCAGCCGGCAACAATGTTGCCAGCGACGCGCATGTTGCCTCAACATTATTGCGCCCGACAATGACAAACGGCAATGACAATTGATTCGCTAGAAGCTCTGTTGTTGTTGTTGTTTTTGTTGCTGCCGTTGCTGCGCTTTGTGTGTGGTCTGCGCATTTTATCAGCACGGCATTTAAGCTTGAGTGCCTTTTCTAATTCACACTTTTTTCCATGTCGTTGCTATTGTTGTTGTTGTTGCGACGTTTGCGTTTTTCTGCGTCCGTCTGTCCGTCCGTCCGTCTGTCCGTCTATCTGTCTATCTATCCGGCCATCGTCCGTCCATCGCTCTCAGAAGCGTCGCAAAAGAAGAGCAAAGCAGCAGCGACCACACGCAGACAGTGAGTTTATATCGCCAGGTCTAGGCCCAAGTCCAAGTGCAGATGTCGTCGACGCTGGATGTCGCTTTGACTCGGACGTGATGAATGAGCAGCGACAGGCAGAAAACAGACAACAGAAAAAACAACAAGAGGCAAGCAGGCAACGCACAGCGTCATCTCGTCATCGTCATCGTCGTCGTCGTCGTCATTATCATTATGATGATCATAATAAGTTGACTGTCCAGTCAGCCTGTCTGTCCGACTGTCGCATGGCCCGTTGTCAGCTTTGTGTGACTTTGTCGCCGCCGCTTGTCATCGTTACCATCGCCGCCATCGCAATCATCTCTTGCGGCGATTTTTCACGGCGCACGTTTAATTTGCAAATGAGCTTTGCTTGAAAAGCTCAACGAAGCGACTGACAGTAGGCGGAATTTACTGGACACAGCCGCTGTGGAATGTGTCGCATCGTGAAAATGTAAAAGCCACAACAAAAATGCAAAGCAGAAAAAAAGAACGCCACACGTGACTGGTCAACTGCTGCTCAGCTACTCGGCTGCTCCACTTGCAGCTCCTCCGCAAGCAACTCGGCTCGAACGTGTTTTTTTTTGGGTAGCCGCCTAACTTAAACTCATTGCCAAAACAACTGTCATTAAAACTGTGTGAATAGTTTGGCCATATAAAGCCGTAGATATTTTAACGTAGACTAGAC
Organism: Drosophila immigrans; assembly: GCA_963583835.1. Lineage (NCBI taxonomy): Eukaryota > Metazoa > Arthropoda > Insecta > Diptera > Drosophilidae > Drosophila > Drosophila immigrans. The sequence goes on along the minus strand of OY757143.1, from coordinate 25,825,689 downwards.
GACGTTTTAATGCACTTCAAAAGCAGGAAAAATCATTAAAAATTTATTTATTACGAACTTAATAACTGGATAAATTCAAAATATATATAATATACTAGCTGACCCGGCCACGCGTTGCTGTGGCTAAAGTTTTTGTTATATTACATTATAGTAAACAATCTAAGAGGAACAATAAGAGAACATCAGTCACGGAGTCCACTATGCTTTTTCACACAGATGGTATTTGTAAAAAAATATGGTGATCTCCTTATTTGACTTTCTACTACTATAACCCTTTAGTACAATGAAATTATTTACGAACAAAGACGAAAATGTTGATGTTGGTATACAAAGTCACTGGATTGAGATTTGAAGGGGAAGTACGTTGAACACAATTAAAATGTTCTTACACTTGATATTAAGCATAAATCAATAGATACAAAATAAAAATTTATCAGATTTATTATTTCCATTTAATTTTATAACAAATATAAGTATATTACAGTATAATACAGTCAATAACATGTGACGCTTAAACTCATGAATGAGGTAGGCTAGGCAGACAGTCTTAAACTTTTAAACATTAATATTTATTTTTTTGAATTATAAATACTTTCAATTTCAATTTAATTTAACACCAATCGGTGCACAATGTTTTTGGTTAACCTGTCTTTAGCTAACACAAATAGATTCGACGGTTTCCCAACACGTGAACACGCAACATATAGTTGCCCATGAGAAAAACATGGATTTTCCAAATCTAAACCACAAATGGACATTGTTTGACCTTGAGATTTATTTATAGACATGGCGAAAGCTAAACGAATTGGAAACTGTAGCCTTTTGAAGGGTATGGTAGAATCTGATGGTATCATCGGAATACGTGGCAGCAGGACCACTTTTCCTTTAAACTTCCCAGCCAAAATGGTTGCTTCAAGAATGTTTCCGGTGATCTTTTTGATGACCAAACGCGTACCGTTACATAATTGAGGTGGATTCAAATTACGGAGGAGAATAATAGGGGAACCAATCTTTAATCGAAGATTATGTGGTGGCATTCCAGGGATATCTAATGAACTTAAAAATTCAATCGGAAAATTTACACTTTCATTTTCATCAACAACAGTATCGATTGATTTAAAGGACATCAGATCGCCTGGTAAAAACTGTTGTATCTGGAAGTTAATTTCGTCAACATCAACGTTTTTGGCTGCCAAAATCGCCCGTTGACTAAGCCATTCATGATTCAAATAATTATTCTGTATATCCGGGAAAATACTCTGAATCAATTCATTTTTATCCTGAACAACAGTGCAAAAATTGTCTGGTAGTTTATTGCATGGCGTATTTGGTTGCAGTTTTACAAAAAACGATCAAGTGACTGTTTTTGTTTTTTCTTTTTTTTACTAAAATATAGTAAATACCGTTAGCACAACAACAATACGTGTGTTTCCATGTCGGCTTTCCTCTCGTCCGTGTCTGTGTTTGTGTGAGTGAGAGTGTCTATCTCTTCAGTATGTGTGTGTGTGGGGGGAGCTAATATTCCGATTGCAGTTTATCGATTAATAGCAAGCTTCAATCGAGCGTGCTGCCAACCTTTGTCAAATAATAACAGACAAATAATTAGCAATAAATTAAAATTGCGACTATAATTTGAGATTTAAACTATCCTATCTCTCAAGTTAGATCGAACTGCACATGATGTGCGAATTTTAATATAATCGGTTAAGTGGTTTAGGAGTCCATTGAGGACAAACATTGTGACACGAGATTTATATATATTAAGATAACAAATTTATATGTTTTCAATATAGTAAAAAGTGCTAAACTGCTTCAGCTTAAATAAAATTGTACTTTAAAGATTAAAATTACTTGATTGCCGATTTTCCGACAACGAAAATGAGGCAGCTGAGCATATTTTGTATTATTTTGTATTAATCTTACACATTACATTAAAGATGTTAATAATGTTACTCAATATTCTTCTCTTCAGTCTAATTACTCTATTATTATTTTAGTGAAATGCTTCTGATCAATACTTGCCATGATTAGAAATTAACTTAATAGTAAAGATGCCACTTTGATTAAATTATTTCCTAGAAGAGCCGAACCTTATGTCTGTTTGGCAGTAGCCGAGAGTTGCCTAGGGTAACTAGACCGTTGGATGCTGCTATTTTTGAATATGTTGCCCCGCATTCCAAGCTGAAGGAGACGACACCGACGAGGCAGAGAAAAGGTGTTGAGTGCTGGGGCACGAGGGGGGAGCATTGGCAAACGGCTCTAATGACAATCGTAGTACTCTAAATGTCTGCGTCTGGTTTTTGCTTTTGAGATTTCAAATTTGGTCGTCGTCGATGGCTGCGACTTGAGCTTCATCTTCGGGCTTCCAGGGCAACAAATTCCGGGAATTGTTTTCGTCTTTTGTTTTCGTGTCTAAAGTCTGAAGTCTGAAGTCTGTGTTGTAGTCTGGAGCGCGGCATTTGTCGTTTGTGTTTTGTGTTTTTGTCTTGGATGCCGTTGTGAATTGAATTTCTTGGCGCGCTTGTTGCTGGCACAGCAAAAAAAACCTAAGCAACAACAGCAATAACAATCATAACAATAATAATAATAGCGACAACAACAATGCCAAATGGCCACGCACAAAGCGAGAAGAGAGAGAGAGAGCGACAGATTGAGAGTTTTCCAGGAATCGGAGGACAGAGGCAGCCCATTCATTCATAGGCCAGTTGTCGATTGAATTACAGCGCCAGGTTTTTGTTGTCTTATTTGTGTGGAAGCCAAAGGCAGAAGGGTAGTAAGAGCAGCTTCTTTTCAGGGCTGTGGCTGTGGTTGGGGCTGATTTGTAGGCGGTTTCTTAGATCCAGAGTTTCGCGGAAGTAGGTCGCCTGGGGCACTTTTGATGTGGCAGGGGGTCGACTGAGACTGAATCTGCCTCGCCCAGCTGACCCAATTCGTTCCGAGAAACGTGGCCGTTGAAGCCGCAAGAGGGCCCAGATACAGATACTGATACAGATACAGATACGGATACCCGCCTACCAAACTGCCCATAAATTAGAGAGACGAAAATGCGATGCCTACAAATGTCAACTCGTCGTCGTAGTTGCTCATCATCGTGTGGGTCACTTGGTAATAATGTCTCATATCTGAATCTGAGTGTTATAAATTTAGATCTTGCATGATATATGCATTTCAGTTTCGATCGTTAAATCTGAAATGATATGTGTCAAAAATGCAGGCCTAGTGGGCCCCAGATCGGGGACCATTCTTTCATTCGATGGGGAACACCTCTGCAAAGTGTCCACAGATTTTGATTTGTGCTCATATATTTTTTGGATTTGAAATTTCGGATTCCAGATTTCAGATTTCGGATTTGTTTGTTCCACAACATTTCCAATTTATGCTAATCAGCCTCCCACATGGCCAGACAAGCGACGGCGAGAAACGCACAAAAAAAGAAGCTGAAACTTGTCTGCCCAAAAATAAAATATCATTCGAGTTTAGTGCTCCATTTGGATGTGCGTGTGTTTGTGTTTGTGTGTCTTCATTTTGTGGCAAATGAATTTATACTTTATTAATAGACTCGCGTAATTTGTAGTGACAACTTGGCATCTCATTAAAACCGAATTAGCGACTTCAAATCTCTTGATTCCACAGCTCGTTTTCTTATTATTTCCATACAGCATTTTATTTCGTTTCATATTATTCAATTCCATTCTGTAGGTTTTTTAAAGTTTTTTTTTAGTTTATTTATTAGGAACAAGCCTTAAAGCTGTTAAGAGTTAACTGACCATAAACTTTATGAAGTTTCTTAACCATAAAGAGAGTTTACGACCAGCCAAGAACCTTGTCGTTATTCAGTGCCCAGTATATTTACTGCCACTCGTACTTCTATCTGATGTAAGTTAAGTTAATTTCTGGCTACCAACTTCTTTAAAGACTTTCCAGATTGCTAATGTTGTTAGTTTAAGGCGCGTTTTTATGGCCTTCAAATCTGCTAATGAGTATTTATGACTCTTATGCATAATCGATCTCAGATCGCATCGATCTATGGCATGATTTATTGCATATAAAAGGGGAAATTTGAATGTGAATAATTAAATTCAATTAATTGATGTTGCATGTGAGAAAAAAAGCAAGTTGCAACTATAATTAATATGTGATAAAGTATCATAAAATATTCACTACAAGAAAACACAAAATGACTAGATAGTTATTCCAGAATTTCTATAGAAAAAGAAAGAAAGAAAATATTACAGTTGTCAGAATAGATAGTTGTTAAGCATGTAAGTTTATCTATTCAAATATAGATAACAAATAAGTTTATACATTATTATTATTGAATTAGAATCAATTTTACTTCACTTAGATAAATAACATCACAGTAATTATATTTGTATTAAAACAATATTGAAATCTCTATTTGATTGCAAACGGAAAAAGTTGCTTATTCAGAATAATGATGCATCGCGCACTTTGATATCAATTGGTATCGAAAGGCAGCTGGCGATAATAAAAGCGTAATTTATGCATAATAGAAATGCAATGATGCTTATTATGGAGAGGTGCTAATGATAGATATGCCTGATGTGCTCCAGCTACTCTCGATCGCATCAAGTGGAGTGCATCATCATCATCATCATCATCATGAGCATCAGGTGCTGGGATTGGGGTCTGATTTAGATGCGAAGTGAGGTGTGGCGGCTAACGGGAGAAAGAGTCAAAGTTAAAGGGCAGCGACGAGACGCCAACGCAGACAGCGCTGCCAAGCAGCTGCAACACATAGAAAAGAGAGACAGCGAGAGAGAGAGAGAGAGAGAGAGAGAGCGAATGCAATGCCACATAAATAAGCGCAAGGCAGCAGAAGGCAATGAGAAGAACAAAAAAAATTGTCTTTTACGTTGTTGTTGTTGTTGCAGCAGCAGTTTTTGCCGTTTTGCAGTTTTGCTGCTGCTGCTGCAGTTGGAGTCGAAGCTGGAGTCGCAGTCGCAGTCGCAGTTGGTTTCCTGCCCTGGCCCTGTAACTGTGCCGCCGGCAAGGGCGGAGCGGGGAGACACACTTAAAGGTGCAGCGCGTGTGCCGACGCACAACTCAGGGAAGGGGCGAGGGGCAGGGGGAGGGGCATGGGGCATGGTAAAGCAAAATAAGCGGAAAGCACAAAACACAATGTTGTGCAAAGAACGTTGAACTCTCGCCTCGAGTAGCGTGGAGTGGAGTGGAGTAAACCGAACTGGAGTGAGAGCTAAAGAGAGCTCGCTTCACTGTAAGTGTCTGTGTGTGTGTTGCATATACATGTATGCATGTGTGTGTGTGTGTGTGTGAGTGCCGTGTGGATATGATTTTTCATAATTTTTCATTTTCACGCACTGCTGGGACATTTGAAAAACTCTCGTGCAGATTTGTTGCCAGCTCTCATTGCACTTGTTCTAGCTGCTGACGATGTTGTTGTTGTTGCAGTTGTTGTTGCTGTTGTTGTTGTTGTTATTGTTGTTGCAACTGCCCCCTAAAGCATTTTGCACTTAGCGTAATTAGGAGGGGGAAGCTGCCAGCAAACGAACTGCATAGCAAGCATCGCCCCAGCAACAGTTTGACAGTCGCAGTTAGCCATAAAATCACTAAAAACTTCAACAAACATTTAAGCTCGTGTGTGTGTGTGCGTGAGTGTGCGTGTGTGTGTGTGTGTGGCACCGTTGTCGACTGTCATAACTTGAGGATAATGCGGCCTGAAACCATTTTGTTGTAATTGGCATAAGAGTCTCTAATTCCAAATGCATTTATTATTTCGACATGGCCAACATTGGATGTGGATGTGGATGTGGATGTGGATGACGATGAGGAGCAACAGCAGCCAAGTTGTGCTGCAGCTGGAGATGGAGATGGAGATGGAAATGCTTAAGCTGCAGTTGCAACAGGAGATGGGGCAGTGGAAGACGTTGTCTGAATCCGAGTTCTGCTGACACGCAAAGCAGCTTTAAGCCATGGCCAAGAGCTGTTGCTGCTGCTGCTGCTCGCAGAACTCGTTTTGTCTTTGGCTCCTCTTGGTCAATCTTTGATACCCTCAATGCGCCAAAATTGAAAGTGTATCCCCCGATTTGAGTTGGCAATAACTAAAATGGGATTTATTATTTTATGACTCGATCTAGAGTTCATTCGGGATAGTACAAAATTATCATACTCAATTAGATGTAATTCTATAATTTCTCAAACAAATTTGTTGTCGCTTATGGCCAAATTTAAACAGTTTCGATAATGATAATGATTTTATCACCAAACAGCCAAACTGAAATTACATAATTTGAGACAAAACTGTTTTAAGAAATGCTTCCTACATTTTTATAGTAACATATCTTCGACTAATAAAAAGCATCTAAACATTTGGCTCGAGTTTAAAATAATATATTAAGGTGTTGCTTTACGATGGCAATGAAACCGAATACTATGTATATGGTCACTATAAATAATGCAGAGTAGATTATTATTGTCATCTCCTGCTACAGAGAATGTTTGGTACTTCATTTTATTTTAGAATTTGATGGGCATCTGGCAGTTGATCAGCTTGCGTAAACCGATTTCAACTTGTTATATATGTTTGTGATTTCGGTTTTTGTTCATTTTGGACTGCGCCTTTACGACTTTGTGTTGACCATTTTACATTCGTTCGGTTTTGTTGCTTTGGTTTCGCTTTGCTTTTCTCGAGGACGTTGCCTGAAAACCTGATTTGCTGTTTAATCTGGTTTGCCTTGGAGGAGACGGCGGTGCCGGAGCTGTAAACCTCGAGACCGAGACCGAGACGGAGACTGCGACTTCGACTGAGACTGAGACTGCGTCGGCACTGCCTTTCAGACATCTGCGGCATTTCAAGGTCTGACTCAGCAACAAGGAAGGAAACGTCGTCGACGTCGTCGTCCACGTTCACGTCCACGTCTTTCACATCGTCGTCGTCGCCGTCGTCGTCGTTGCGCCCTTTTTGGAACGCACGTCTGTGGCAGCAAACTGAGCCACATTCCAGTTATGGAGTGGCCTTTGCGCCCAGACACACCTAGTTTTGGGTTCGCATTGCCTTTGCCTTTGCTTTTCTTTTTTTCTTCTTTTTTTTGCATTTGGTTTGGTTTTGTTTTCGGTTTGAGTTTGGGTTTGGTCTTGTGGCCCTGTCTCCTGTTGGCCATGTTTGGGCTATTTGTCTGCTGCTTTGCTGGCCAAGTTATTGAACTTTTCGCGATGTGACCGATGATTCGATTGGCTGCTGACCCTTCTGCAGTCACGGCTCAAACAGTTGTTAATCACACATGGTTTAGCCCGGCCAGCTCGGTTCAACTCTGCTCGCATATCAAATATCATTCAACTGCCCTCTCAGTTGCCTTCCCTGTTGGCCACGCACTTCAAAGGCAGCCGCGCCGCATGACATTACAGGCAAAAGTCAACAACAAAAGTGAAATAATTTAGTTTGATTTACCCCTCAACTGCCTCTCGTTTGCCCGCTCTCCACCGCCTTTCCCCCCCTCGTGCCTTTCTGCAGCTTCGCTGTTTTTCAAGTAAAGTATTTAAATTATAAACAGGCAGCACATCAAAGCGTTGGCGCTGTTGGCTGTCAATGACCTCCCCTCGGGACTGTAAAGACCATGGCTTGAATTACGTTCTAGGCAAAAACAACAGCGGCAACAAAAGGCCACTTGAGCATGGGCGAGTGAATGGAGAGGGGATCGAGGGACCCAGAAAGGGGCATTGAGTGAGAGTCCTTTGTAGTGGCACCGAAAACTCTTTTGCGGCAAAAAGGTTTCAATTACTTCAGCAGCAGCGGCAACGACAGAAATTAAAACAAAAGCCGACAGCCTCGACTAAGCACAGCTGCTGCAAGCAAGTGCTGCCTGCCTTCAAATGGGGCAAGGGGGCATGGGGCATCAGTTTATGCACTGTGTCCATTGCAGGCAGTCAATTGAGCATTTCGGCTTGGCGCCATTCGTCGCCTGGTTGCCAATAAACATTAAATATTATTGTAATTATTCCCGACGCACCCCAAAAACGAAGGTGCCACAAATATGCGCCCATTCCCCTCCCCCGCACTCGCTAGAATCGGAGACTATCGAGCGGCCAAAGCAGCAGCAGTAAGTGCGCTTTTTATGGGCCCAAAGTCCAAATGCGAAATGCAAAATCAAAATTGGCATTGCGATGCATTGCGATGCGGCGAAACATTTTCTATGCCATGCCCCATTTGACGCTCGAAATGCCGCTGCTGCCCGAAGGCGGCAAAATGCAGGCATAACTCATACGCAGCGTGTGACGGCAGCGCAGCGAAAATACAATTGAGAGAGGGATTGAAGTCGATGGCTGCGAGAAGGAATGAATATAAATTGCAATAGTCCTGAAAGAAAGTGAAATACAAAAGCGAAGCACAAATAACAGACGAACAGGCGAGCTATCGATAAAAATGGAACTGCAATCACTTTGATTATGAACAATTGCATTTTAATAAAATATAAATAGCATGCTGCCACAATATCGATTGCAGTGCAGCATAAACAAGCTTAAATCAAAACAAATAAATCAAAGTATATACGCAATATTTATACTTCTATTAAAGAAAAATAAAAAAAAGTGAATCTGACGTTTAAGTTGGTACTCTTAAATTACTATTCAAATGGTTTATTTTGTTGTAAGAAGTAAAATATATAAAAATAAAAATAGTCGAACTTATGGGATATTCTTAGATTACTCCCAAATTTGTGACTTAATATATATTTTATATGCAAATGATAATTCTACTCGCGCATTGTGAAAGCTAATCTAAAATATGAATCTATTGGCAGTTTAAATAAGTAATTTATTATCTAAACGGATTTCTCACTCTCCAAATAGTTATCCATCAACTTTGCATATCTTTAACATCTTTAACTTTATGAGGATCAATTTGTCGAATCTCTCACTCAAGTCGCTTTAAAGCGTTTTATGCAATTTCGCAGAACGTTTAGCTGCGATTAATGAGCGGCATTTGATCATTTCCACTTTCTGTTTGGGTTTTTGCTACTCTGAAATGGATTACAAAACGTCCGTTTAGTCACAATATTTGTCACGTGCCAATCGCTCAATCAAAACGCTGCAGCTGCAGCTTCGAGCACTTAAACTGTCCAGCTTGCCTCCCCTTGTCCGCTCCCCGCTCCGAACTTCGACTGCGACTAAGCGATGCAATTTTTTTCGGGGTAATTTTTCAGCAGAGCCGCTTTTGACATCGAAGAGGAGACTGTGATGTGTTTTGTTGTTGTTGGCCATGGATTGACTGACTGATGAGTGGGCCTAGTCAACCCACCTCCCACAATCAATCAGCGGGCAGCGCCGCCAACGCAGTCCACACAGACTGCTCTGCTGTGCCTGCCGCAGACTGTGGCGCATCTTTGCCGCAAGGCATTTGGCTACTGCTGCTGCCAGTTGTCAGTTGAAGTTGCAATCGCGGCAAACGTGGCAATTAACTCTTTGATGGATTTACTGCTGCTGCTGCTGCGGCGTCGCAGTTGCAGTTGCCTCTGACTATTAAAAATGGCCACGAAATGCGTTTTTGACTGCGGCGGATGCAGCTTGCAGCCTGGCAACTCCACAATTATAAAATAACCATCATTTATAATGGTCGTCGTAGCGTCGTCTCGTCTCGTCTGCTGTTCTGCTCTTCTGCTGCTGCTCGCATTGCCGCCGGCGCAGCGGAAATGCAGCGACGCGTCTAGCTGCAACTGCAACTGCAACTGCGTGTGCATTTGAAATATTCAGCAGACATTTAGCGGCGCTTTTGGCTAGTAGCAAAAACAACAACAACAAATAGGCGAAAAGGAGAAAAACTGAAACCGCCACAGTCGCTTGCCGCTAGCCAGCCGCCTGTGCCACCAAATGTTGATGCCGCCTCCTCAGCTTTTCCGAGTCAGAGAAGCGTTTCAAATTACAGACACCAAATAAGCCGACGCTTCGCTCTGCAGTTGCTGCTGCTAAAGACCCACAGATTATGTTGCACCCACCGCCCGCCGCCCTCAAGTTGCAAGTTGCGAGTTGCAAGTCTCAAGTACCTTTTCTTGGTGTTTCGTTTTGGTTGCCGCCTCCAACGCCGACAATAAAATGCGTGGCAAAATGCAATTGAGAAATTAATTTCTCTCATTCAGACATTCGCATTTGCGCTATAATTAAAACTAATTTGTGTATGCGAATAGCAGCGGCAGTTACAACAACAACAACAACATAGACAACAACAACAACAACAGCTTCAACTGTAGATGCAACAACAGCAACAACACCCAAAGCAACGCCCCTAACAGACACTTGCCTTTGTGTTGCCACGTTGCAAGTTTCACATCTACATATACTTGTATATATGTATGTAGATGCCTATATATTATATGCAACACACTGACAAGAGCAGACGGCATTCCTCTTGACATCAAATGCTGATGTGCCTCAGTCATGTAACATAAATAGTAAATAGAACCCTAAAACGATGACAAGTCGCGCAGAGCCAGCGAAGACTGTTCGACAGCAGGATACCCCGCATGTTTGAAGCTAAATAACTTTGAAAAGACGACTGCCCAATGTTTGAAAATATTTTTAAAGCTTCAAAATGAAATGCAGTCTTTAAATACATTTATAGAAATAGAAAATATTTAATTTATTTTATTCTCTGTAATATTAATCTGCATTAAATGTTGTTATGAAACTTAAAACTGCTTGCCAGCCAGATCTGTGTTTTAAAGGGGAATACAGATAAACAGATAGATTTTCTTTTTTACTGATAAGATGACAAAGATACTATATAGATGAAAACTCTATCGGGCAGTTGGAAATGTTTAAACTTACGACTTCGAAGTAACTGTTATTTTAAGTTCAACAACTTTGCTGCCATCAAGCTCTTCTGCAGAGCTACAGGGTATAGCGAAGACAGCAGCTGCTTAAAGTTCTGCTGGCGCGCATTTAATGGAGCAGAAAACACACACACACTAGTTTAATTGAGCGAATGAGGAATTGCTTAACTAAATTAAGTAAATTAACTGAGTCAGTCTGGCAACTGGATGCTCTGATATAGAATCCATAGATAAGTTATGTTATGTTGTGCCATTATGCTGCGAGCTTATCATCAACGTCGTCATCATGGCATTCAATTAGAGAGCAACACTTCAATTTCCCTGAACCTTAATTCAAACTCACGCAATACAAAAATACAAAAAACAACAAAAATGTATAAAAAATCGCAACTGATTTCCATGGAAAGCACTCAAGAGAGTCGCACTCGAACGTACAGTGGAACCCAATTAAAAAGCAGCTATAAAATCAAAACAAAAACAAAAAAAAAGTACAAAAATTGTGAAATCATTGCGCAAAACTTGAAACCGAATCCTTTTCTCGCTAACTGAAAACCGTGTGATGCCTGCAGGACAACAGGTGGAGGGAAGGAGGCCGCTGCTGCTGCTGCTGCTCTACTGAGCCGTGCTAATGAGCGTGCCAGGATGGCCAGGATAGACTTGTGGCTGTGGCTGTGGCTGCAGGATAGGCAGGACTCTCAGGGCTCAACTCCAGCCAGCAAATGAAGTGCCAGAAATGTGAAGCGAAATTGCATAAACCTCTCGACAGACGGAAAATCAACTCGAGTGGCGAGTGGCGAGTGGGAGGAAAAGGAGTGCAACAAAAAATAAGTAATATTTTTTTAATGCGACCGAGTTCATTAACATCAGCTGAAAACGCGGCTGCCAGGTGCCAGTGACTGTCAAACTGTGGCAGCTCCCCGAGCGCCTGCTTACTGCAGCCTCCCCCAGTAATGAGGGGCGGGCCATGGACAGAGAGGGGGCAGCAAGGGGGAGAGGAGAAGCTGACGTTGCTGGGCTGCCATATCTACCCCAAGCACTGGTAAATCTAAATGACTTTATTACTTCTTTTTTTTTTGCAACTCTCGGCTCAACATATTTGTGTGTGTGTGTGTGTGTGTGCTTTTGTTGTTGCTGTTGCTGTTGGCTCTTCCTCTTCTCCTGCTGCTGCTGTGCCACTCTAGCGCAAACTTTCATTTCAAATCCCGCAAGGATTCAGTACGAAATGCGGCAGAAAATCAGGAGAGAGAAAACAAAAACCAACTGAAGGATTGCAGGCAATGCAAATACATTTCCACAAAAAACAAAAAAATGCGAGAAAATAAACAAATAGGAATACGCAGGGGTGTTTATGAACGACTTTTAGTTGCCCTGGAAAATATATAGGCAATATATTTTGTATATGGAAAAGATTTGAGAATTCTACTTGCTAATGGATTTGAATTAATTCCACATTCTGTATTATGATCGTTTTAGTAAAACACTAATAATAATATGATAATTAATTCCTGTTGCATATAAAATTGCATTCTGAATTCCACCTCAACTGTTTCATGTCTCCAAATAGTCTAAAAATCGATGATTGCCGGTGACAATTGCCTTCCGATTACAGGTATAGCGAATGAAAAGAATTGCAGCACATATTTTTTTAATACGCGTATATTTGCAAACCACAATGCTGTTTCAAGTGGATGGGATGCAGCATGAAGCTGCGAGGGCGGTTGCAGGGGCGTGGGCGTGGCAGTGCATAGGGTTGCCTTTAAATGCCAGCAAATTGCATGCGCCTGGAAAAATTTAATTAGACAACGGAGCAGAAAAATCATGAGGGAAAAACAACAGCAGATGTAGAAACAGCAAAAGTTGCGGTTTAGGATGCGGTCGATGGCGAACGAGAGAGCGAGAGGGGGACAGAGTGAGAGTGAGAAGGAGCGAGAGAGTTTTGGTTGAAGAAGGATTTCGCTGGCTATGGTGTGGCATGTGGCATGTGGCAGCGATAAGAAGCAAGTTAAGCCGAAGGATATTGTGAAGTGCGCATTGTGCATGTCGTTTCAAGGGTAAGCCTAACCCCTTAACCCCCCTCTCCTCTAACGGCAGAAAAAACGAATACGGCGGAAATGTGGGAAATTGTGGAGTTTTCCGAGTTTCCATTGTTTGCGCTGAAAAGCGACGCGGCTGCTGCTGCTGCTGTTGCTGCTGCTTAGGGGGCCAGTCACGGCAAACAAGGGGCATATTAATTGCATTGCATACTTTTGGGCGCGCTGCTTAGGAGCATCCACTCTTGCAGCGCCTTCCCCCCGCTGTCCACGCCCCCACTCCCCCACTTGCCACACTCCCCCTCATTGTGTGTTGCCCTATTATTAATGAATTAAACTTGACTTTCGGTTCGTTGCTCGCCGCAGCAGCAACAAAAGACCCTTCAAAACTAAGGCATAATAGAATCGATTTTAAGATATCCTAGAACGTAATTCAATTAGTAATTTTTTAAAATATTGTTTCTATAGGAAATACTAAAAAATTGACATTAACTTTAATATAACGTTAAACAAGAATTACGTCTACATTCGATTAGATATACTTAAAGATACTAAACTAATAGAGATTAGAAGATATTTCATTTATTTGTGTGTTTATCTTTTAAATATTTTTGTTCTATTAGAAACGACTTTATAATGAAGACAGGTTTAGACAGCATATAACTTTAATGTAATTATTAAGTTTATATTTTTGTAACGTTCTGTATTATTGAACTAGAGATAGAATAAATTAACTTTAAGTTGTCAGATACAAAATTATTATTTAAGGAATTTTCTGATTCTCCAACTTCTGCCTTAAGCGCTAAATACAATTCAAATTTCCCCCAAATTTTCTGAGATATGGAAATGCAAGCGCTCTCAGAGCTCTGAACTCAGAACTTGGTGCTCGCATCAAGGCAAGTAGGTGCGCCCTGTGGCAACACCTCGTGCAACAAGAGCGTAGGGTAGCTCAGGAGAAGAATGGGGTGTCGCAGCGACTGCCGCACAAAAATTTCGCATTAATGTTTTCGGTCGTTGTGAGCGCAAGACGGAGATAGCGAGAGTGGAAGAGAGAGAGAGAGAGAGAGGGGAACAGAGTTTGCATGGGTTTTCTTCTTATTTTATTTTATTTTATTCGGTTTCTGCTTTGCGCTGCGGCCTGTAGGGTTTTTATATTGCGACATCACTCGCCAGCAGGTTCAATGACACTGCAGACCAAGCCATAAAATGAGATTCCAGTTGCCGCAAAATGACGCAACAACAACGACAACAACAAAAAGGCACACCCCAAATGCAGGAAACCCGCAGCATCAGTTCGAGTGCGATTTAAATGTTGTTTTAGATTTTTCTTTTTCGGACAGTCTAAGCAACGCTGATGCTACTGATCGCTGGATAAACATGCAGTCTCCCTGCCTCGTTGCGTCTCTAATTAAGCTGCCAGCAAACAGGAGGAGAAGCAGAAGTTTTGGGGGCAGGGATGCCCACATGTTTGGCTGGCCAATTGTGAATCAGCTGATGGCAGTGCTCATAAAGTTTTAGAGGCCGCCAACGATCCATTGTGACCATCTACGGGCATTGGGTTAGCTGGCAAACAAATCGCTTGGCAAATCTCGCGCGCTCTCTCTCTCTAAAGAAGGACACGCGGTACGCGAACATTTTCATAAATCGCCGCCACAAGAAACCGTTCGCTTTATGGCATTTTTGTGCAAAGCCAAAGCCAAAGCCAAAGCCATTCTGGCATTCTAACTGTACAAGCAACAACAGTTGCTGTTGCTGTTGCTGTTGCTGTTGTTGTGATTGCTGTATCGGGTCAAGTGGTCAACTGCGGTGCGTTTTGGAGTCGAACAATGAGATGCTAGACGCCAAACACCTTCAAGAGCAGGTCTCTAAGCCACGAGCTGACAGTTTGACAAACACTGCAAGAGCTCTCGAGGCTGCTTGCCTGCCTCCCTCTCGCTCTCACTCTCTCGCTCTCGCTCTCACTCTCTGTCTCTGTCTGTCAGTCAAGTGCGTCAAGTTTGACTTGGCCAAAACTCAAGAATCTATAGCATATATCATATGCACTACACTACACTACACTATGCGGCTGTCGCTCCCTTCTGCTACTCAAGACAACACAACACAACACAACACGACTGACGTTGTCAGCCCATTTGCGCCTTTCGGCCACAACGTTGAGGGGGCGTGGCATGCGCCTTGCTTTCCCAGGCTCTTTCCCAAGGAGGTTTCTCTAATTTTTGCTGTGCTTAAACTTTTTAATTTAAATGACGTGACATGGTCGAGGCAACGAGGCAACGATGCAAGAACGGTCTACGTCTCCGTCTGCGTCACAGTCACAGCTGGCAACGCCCCTGCCACATTTGATAGGCAGTGGGCGTGGCGTCATCCACCTCATATGCCAGCCCGATCTTTATGCCAGGCCCCAAAGATTTTCATTAGGCCAAAAGAACAACAACTGTATCGAAGTGGAAGTTTTCAAAATTAACTCGCTGTTGCTGCTGTTGCTGTTGCAGTTGCTGTTGCAGCCTGGCCATTTACCGTTTCAAGTTGCCACCTCCCCCTCCCCCTTCAACTCTCTCTATCGCTCTCTGCAAATCATAAATTTTGCCGGCCCAATTGTCGGGCCAATTATGCAGCAAACAAATGGCCCATAATGAAGCTGCAGTCCAAGCCAAACTGACAAAGTCAACATTTATCTTGGCCATATACGTTGTACCACAACAAGAACAAAAAAGCAGCAAAAAGAAGAAATGATACCAAAATAAATAATAAAGGAGTAGAGCAATCTACGTGTCTTCTAAATACTTGCTAAGAAGTGATGGACTTCACGCTACTCTAGACTAGAGTATTTGAATATTTAAGTTAGCTCAACACGAAATTCTCGCATATTCAAATAGGTAAAAGGAATGCAATACAAATTTATTTTCTATACACAAAATGTAGAAAATGGAACCCAATTTAATCCAAATCAAAATCTAATTCAAAACTTAAATAAAATCGAATAATTTTGGGGTACTATTTTTAAAAATAGTAAATAATGTGAGAGTTAAAATTATGAAGCTGAGAGAAAATCCTCTAGCAGAAATTAAATAATCTTGAAATGATGTCTGCACAATCCTATTGAGGCAACATATTAAAGAATTTTCTGCCATCGCATAAATGCAGAAAAAGGGGAAATAAAAACTGAGGCATGCTTAAAGCCATTTTACAAAGCTCGCGACATTGTAATGATACCTTTAATGTTAGGGTAGATTAAGTACAATGTTGCGACTGCAACAAATAAATTGTGAAGCCCGATCGCCTAGGCGGCTGCTTTTCTTGGCTAGCGGACAATGTGGCCAGCCTTAATTGCCATGTTGCGGCAACATGTTGCCTTTCAATAAAAGCCACAATCTCGGTGGCAGTGGCAGTGGCAGTGACTGAGGCAATAGCGGTGGCAGTGGCCCATCAAAGCCATGACCAATGATAATGACAATGCAGTTCTGGAGCCCAGCAGCAAAATGCTTGATGTCGATGGCGATGTCCAAGTGGATGCCGCAGTTGAGACTGAGGCTGAGGCTGAATCCATGATTAATGACAATAAATTTTGATTTTTAGCAAAGCCAAACGAAGAGCTACGCGAATTGTGGCAACTGGCAACTGACAACTGGCCGCATTGGGGCAGACAAAGGAGTTGCTTGATTAGCACAGCAGCTGAAGCACCGCAAAAGGTGGGCCAAGGAAGGGGGAGCAGAGAAGTAGACGCGGGATAAATGCGAACAGTCGTAAATTTCAGAAATATTGTGCGGCAGCTTGTCATAAAAAATGGCAATGCGGCCACAATTTGTTGCTGCAGCGCGGCACAGATTAACATACGAGTAAAGGGGCAGCCAGAACGGTAGACTGACGCATGCAACCCTTGCAACTGCAACGCGTTGCAACATGGCTGCGACTGCGCATTGTCTGACTGTCGGTCATCATTCAAAACGTCGCACGCTAATTGGACACTAAAATTGCCCCGAGTGGGGCAGAGGAGGTGGGGCGGAGGGGGAGCTGCAATGATTTAGTGCGCAACACATTAGCTTTTTATTTATTTTACGCGCGGTTTCAATTTCAGCTTACCAGTCCAGTCCGCCTCCTCCAGCGTCTTCTTGGCCAGCTCATTAATTATGCAGTGGCTCCAAAACATAAACAAAAATGCAGCCAGCGAGCCATAGAATGAACGGCAATGGAATTTGTTTTCAACTTCATTAAAGCTGATTTAAATATTTTTCTAAATGCGTTCGCCGACGATGCATTCTCCTCTCTTTTGTTCCGAGCTTCTTCTCGCCTGTCTTTTGCTTTACAGTTTTAGTTTAATTGAGTTTTGCCTTTATAGTTTTATTACGCTCTCATTTCGCTCGCCTCTATAATTAAATCAGTCATTAATCCAGCTATTCGGATACGTACAAATTTACTACTTACGCCACAAATGAGACTGGGAAATAGAAAGAATCTCTATTTACATTTCACATGTTGCAGAGGTGCCATAAAGCAAATGGGCAAATGAGTTGGCAAATTGCAGCAACGAGAGCACAGGGAAATAGTTCCAATTAATGTCTAAATGCGGGCTGGGAAGAGAACTCTAGAAAAAAACAGAGACTCTAAATGAAAACTCAAATTAACCTGGGAAAAGCGTAACTGAGAAGCACGACTGGGGGAAAAACTGCAGATATTAGAAGAGAGTTGCACAATCATTAGGCACAGTGTTATTTCAAATATTTATGCAAAGCTGTAATAAATAAATGTGCGGGCAACTTAGATGGTCAAAAGCAGATATGAATACAGAAATGAAAGCAATGAATATTTTATTACTTTGACGTAAAGTTTACATAATAAAATTATAAATATTAGAGAAAAGTTCATTATATTCTTTGATCATTCCGTGTTCATTGCAGAATTAATTTAAGCATTTTACGCGGTGTTTAACAGTCATGGTCAATGTTTTTGCCCGCCAGCAGTTTTATTTTAGATCTGTCTTTACATTTTGACGAGCTTCCCCTCTCTCTCTCTCTCGCTTTCCATCTCTCTCGCTCTCACTCTTTCTAGCTGCCTGCAGCGACAAGATCAGCAACAACAACACGAATTAAAATTGTAAATGTCGCGACTTCTTGGGGATGGCAATGTCGCTGCGACTGGCAAACAAGTTTGCGGCCCGCGCCAGACACAGACTTCTGCTATATAGTAGGCTATAGACAGCAGCAAGGGGGAGCTGGGGGAGAGAAGGGGGCGGAACACGCTGGAAACGGACGCCAAGAAATGCAGATGAAGCTGACAGCAGCAACAACAACAACAGCAACTCGATTCGACTTGATTCTGACGCTGACCCTAACTTAGACTTTGACTGTGTGTGTGTGAGAGTCTGGCTGCTAAGTTGCATATGGGTCGCTGCTCCATTTCCATGGAGCCACATCCTCATCACTGGCAATTGGCGAGCAGCGGGACAGGCAACAAGCAATACAACATGCGACATCGTCGATCCCAGAGTCGATCCCTGCCTGCATAATTGCCAGTCTAAATCAATGGCAATTTCTGCTGCTGCCTCTTCTCGCTGCTGGTTGCCAAGCCTCACTTACACAGCGACTGTGTGTGTGTGTGTATGTGTGTGTGTGTGTGTGAAGCTTCATTGTCAACGCCGTCGTTGACTTCATCTGCCGCCCGTCTCCCTCCCCTCTGCGCCTCTCTCTCCCTCTCTCTCTCTCTCTTGTGCCGTCGCAATCACCAATATTTGCCATGATCTTATCGTCAACCAAAGTCATGTCGCCTGCCAAGGCTCTCTTAGTTCGTTGTTGTTGTTCAGTTGTTCAGCTTGGTTGTTTGGTGTCTCATCTAGCTGCAGTCGCCACTTGGGCGCAATTATTTTATTTTACACTTGCAATTGGGGACAACACAACTTGCTCATCATCTTGCACCTTGTCGAAGGTGTGGCCGACTTATGCGCAGCACATCTTTTAATACGTACTTGAACATCATACAACTGCAAAAGTCTCTTCACTTCTACGAATCGGTTCGACAGTTGACCGATTGTAATCTTAACTATATGAGTTTCTTCTTTACTACGAATGGGTTATATTCAATGACAGATTGTGATCTTAACTTGAAGCAATATTGTATTCATTTTAATGTGTATATAAATCAGAAGTTTAATAGTCTGATGATTTTATAAAATAATTTAAAAATTTTCTTGATAACTCAAAGACTCTTTTACTTATTGCTCTATAAATATAATTTCACAAAATGTTTTAATACAATTTTGCTATTATTTGAAAGTTAAACCGGCACTTGTTTTCACTTTGCATAAATGGTAACATTTGCGGAACTAAAGTTAAATTTGGAGCTTAGCAGATTATTAATCAAAACAGGAATTTCTCATTTATATCTCATTGTGCTTAAAATAATATATAGATTAAAGCAAGTGGACATAGTCGATCAGTGTGATATCTATAGGAAATAAAACAATTCAGAAATTATGAAATAATTAAATTTGATATATTAAAAATTCAGTTCTCCAATAATTAGTTTTCATTCATATATTTATATACATATGTTTATATTATATTTGACTGAAAAACTGAGTGCAAGCTCCGATCAGTCTCGAGAGTATTCAAGCTTCGATCTGATCGCAGCTTGGCGCTCGCTCTGGCTCTGCGGTGTCTGCTGCACATCATCTTCGGGTGTTGAGTTATGGCAAAAGACCTTGGACTTAAGCAGCAGCTGCAGTCGCAGTCGCAGGCGCAGTTGAGGCAGCGCCAGAGACAGAGACTGAGACACCGCTCGAGACTGTACCCCGATCTGCACCCGCACCCAGATCGGCTCTGCGCCCCCGCCTGTTGACTCTGCCACATGCCTCTCGCTGCCCGCTGAAGTCTCTGGCAATTTGTCACCGCGCCGTCAGCGAGACGACGAGAGGCGTACGCCAAAGAAGCGACTCCACTCGCGAGTCGAGGCTATCGGTAGCTCTCCCACTCCTCTGGCTGCTGCTCCCCGCCTGCCCCTTGCAGTGGCAGACTGGCGACTGCCGCGGCATCTATCTCTATCGCTGGCTGCCATCTGCGCACAGTTAAAACCGACGGCGTCTCCTGCTCCCGCTGCGATGGCCATGCCGATGGCGATTGGCAAAACTGTGCACCACGAGCTGGGCTGGAGATGGGGATGGCGATGGGAAGCTGTGGACTGGGGTCTGTAAGCTAGGAGACAGGAGACTGGCGCTCCTTCGACGACTTCTTTATGGCTCTTGATTTTTATGATTTTGCTGTTTAATGGTTCATTTGTGTGCTGCTCTCTCTCTCTCTCTCTGTCGCTGTCTCTGTCTCTGTGTGACTAGCTTCCAGTTTTGTTATCGCCGCGTCTATATCTTTGGCTTTTGTGTTCCATGACCCCCTCAGCGAGCCACAGCCTCCTCGCTCCCCCGTCCATTTGGGACTCCTTGTTTACCAACATCGTCGCCAGCTTGGCTTAAGTGTGTTGCTCTGCTCCACTGCCTCCTCTCTACTCCCCTGCGCCTCGTCTCCATCGTCCGTTTCGTGCTCAATCCGGCAGCTGCCTGGCTTAATCTCTGTTCAACATTTTTGAGCATAACGCAGTCCAGTCGCCGCCGCGTCGCCATCAACGTTTTGGCCAACTTGTTTACCCATCGTTTTGGCCAAGTTACGGCCAAGCGTTCAGTTAACTGCATTGTTTGTTTGCTTCTTGTTGTTTGCATTGTTAGTGCGCGGTTTCCTCTTCATTACCTCCTTTCCACCCCTCTCCGTCTCCGTCTCCATCTCCCAATCTTTTCTGTCGCTTTTATTTTGGCGCTGCTGATCAGCGAATTTATGTTGCATACTTTGTGGCAATATAGCTTATGGTTTACTCAGCTGAGCTTATGTCTTCCTACCGCAAGCTGTTAGTGTCTGTGAGATTCTAACCAGCCAACTAGCTCAGGTGCAACATGATAAACTATTTAATGAACAGCAAGCATATTGTATATTATAATTTCTAAAAACTCGAAAGACAGATAACTGAGCAATGATAAAAAAGGACATATGCTAATAATTATTTAAGTTAGTCCCTTCTCAGCATTTGGCTATAACAAAGAAATAATTTAATAGCTAAAATAATATTTTAATGCCCTTGAAAAGTTCAACGAAATATTAGTGAGCAATCAAAATATTATGTAAAATATAATAATAATATAACCATATTCGCATTAATCTCAATACTATTCTAATAATAGTATTTTAATGCGTATAACTCTTAAGAAACTAGTAAAATTATTGAAATAAGTCACCTTAGTCCCTGGATCATATAATGCCTCAAAACCTTAAACAAAGAAAAGTGTGCATATTAAAATGATCAATAAATCATTAAGACGCCTTACTCTCAATCTGTATATTCGACAGACTTCAGTCTGAGTTGTTCTTGTGACTGATTCTTTAAACAATCATTTAAGTTGTATATAATACAGTTACATTAAATGTCAGCTTAGAGCTGAAGAAAAAAACAACAATAAAATAATGCCTTTTAATCTCGTGTATAGCTTTGAAAATGATCGATAATGGTACAATAATTGACTACTGATATTTCATTATTGCTAAACTACGTATTTAAAGTATCAATTCTATTTCTTCTGAATTATCAACAATGATCAAAATTAGTATTAGAAGTAGAAGATTATTCCAAGATCATCGCTGATCATCTCATCTCATCTTCAACAGTAGCTTTGCACAGATTATCCAATTTGTCCGTCAACCACTTAACGCAAATCCCACTTGATATATTCTTCGGCGAGACAATGAAGCGGGTCAGGGTCGTCGCATCGATAATCACCACTCAAATCGAATGAATGTAATCGTTTTCTGTTAGCCTGCTCGGCCATTTGGCCATTCTAATGAGCTGCAGCTAATGGCACCTCGTCAGCTTGAGCTTAAGCAGCGATTAGCCGCCTTGTAGATTTGATGGCCAACAAGCAGGCAAGAGAAGACGCTTCTTGCTTCTTCTTGGCAGTCTGTGACAGTGCTTATTGGCATCATTCGATGTCCATTTGCCTGAACTGCCGCTGTGACACCTTCAGCAATGGGGCATCGTCATAAATACGCAGGTCCACGAGCTTTTGGCTGCTGCAGTGGCTGCTGCAGTGGCAGTGGCAGTTGCAGTGGCGCCGCCTCCATTCAAAATCACTTTATGGCGCAGTCGTCGGGACCATAATTGGCCGCGGTGCCAATCATTTTAACAGCTAGGTAAACACGCAACCCAAAGCCAAAGTCGAAGTCGAAGCCAAAGACAAGCCACCGAAAGGAAAGCATCCATAGCCACAACTACAACCACAACTACAACTACAACTACAAATACATGTGCAACTGCAGCCAACACCAAAACCAAAGCCAAACTCAAAGGCTCAGGCCACAGTCGAAACCAGAACCAGTCGACGCCTGTCTTCTGCTCCTCTCTCCCCCTCGACTGCCTTCTGCTGTGCATGTTCCTTGTCTCCAGCTATGTCGCTGATGATAATGCAAAATATGCAGTCAAAGATGCCACCAGTTCTCTGACAGTCGCCTACACTCCACAAAAAAAAAAAAACACTTTTCAAAGCGTACTAATTAAAAAAGCAAATCAGTGTTTTTAAACCAAGAAATGAATTGAATTTGAGCTGTTTTTAACAGTAAAGTAATAAGTTAATTACGGTTGTTGTCTACCAATATAAAATAAGCACACAACCGAACATTAATTGAAACAAATAAATCCATAATCCAATGAGAATTAGGTTTTTTATGATTGAGAAATATTTAAAATGAGTTTTGCAACTAATTTTAGAAAATAAAAGTATTATAAAATTATAATTATGATTAAGAATTATTTAAGAAGAATCAGCCAATTTATTATGTTAAATCAAAAATAAAATCCAACTTAAGTTGTACTAGAGCTTTTCCACTTTATTTGTTAACTAATAGAATATAATATATAATTATCTTCCATACAAAAATATCGAATCAAATAATACTTTATTTTATAAGGGGTTCTGAAATATAGTATAAAAGGATTGTCATCGACATGTTTTAAATATTAATATGAAGTGGCGATGCTAGACAAAGCGTATTTAATCCCTTAATCGATTCATCTTTAGTCGGGATTCCGCTCCGAAAGGACTTTTATTCTAGTTCTCTCAGTTTCCTCTGATCAAGCATTCTTCCCTCTGTATTACTGGTCTTTAAAATATGGAATACTTGGGTTTTTCGCTCAGTGTTGCGGCTGCTTGACTGGCTGTCTCAATGACAATTGGCGCCATAACCGCGGGGCGTTTTAACTGCGGAGCAATCGAATGGATCGCAGGCTGCAGGAGGAGATCGGGAGGGGAATAGGGGGATGCGATGCGATGTGATCCTACCGGGCACTTGTTTGTTTATAATTAGCCACTCGAAAACGACGCTGGCGATGGGGCGGGGAAAGGGAACTGGGAACTGGGAACTGGGATGGTGACGAGACTGGCAATTCAAATTAATGGCAGTGGCTACTGGTTTTGCAGCATCTATTTTTATGGCCGATCAATTTTCTAATAACCACAGACACACAGCACTAACTCCCTCTCTCTCTCTCTCTCTCTCTCTCTTTTGGTCTTTTTCTCGCACTTGCAGCAGGCGGAAATTATGATGGAGGACGTCTTGCTGCCACTGGGTTTGGTGGCGCCGCCGCCGCCGTCGCATCAGACGCTGTCGGCCAGCCTCAAGCATCATGCACATCACCAGCAGCAGCATCCACATCAGCAGCAGCAGCATCCACACCATCAGCATCCACATCACCATCAACGAGGGGCTGTTGCCGCCGTCGCTGCCGCCGCCGCCGCCGTCGAGCTGATCGACATTCCAAGCAAGAAGCACAAGGCGGCCGCTCTGAGCGCTCTGCATCCGCTCGACATCCAGGGCTACCACCTGATGTACCACTGCTTCCAGCAGCAGCATCTGGAGCGGGAGCGCGAGCGCGAGCGGGATCGGGAGCGTGAACGCGAGCGAGAGCGCGTGGTGGCCAGCAGCGCCTTCCAGCCGTGGCGATCGGGCGGCGGCAAGCCGGCGCCCGCGGTGTGGCACAGCGCATACAATGCGCTGCCCTACGCCTGCCAGGAGCCGCCGGAGCTGCAGAACCCGGAGCGCGTGGTGCGCAGCACGGACCGCGAGCGCTTCGAGCGCACCTACCAGCCCAATGTGGCGCTGGCGCCGCGCAAGAGCATCCTGAGCAAGGAGCGCGAGAAGGAGCGTGAGCTGGACCGCGAGCTCGAGCGGCAGCAGCGACTGCGCCAGGAACAGCAGCAGCAGCAGCAGGAGCAGCAGCAACGTGGCGAGCTCCAGCTGCACATCAAGCAGGAACGCGCCTCGACGCCGCCTCCGAACTCGGCGGAGTCGCAGAGCAACGGCAGCAGCAACAGCGTCAGCAACAGCGTCAGCAGCAATCACAGCCACAGCTCCAACAGCAGCTCGCCGATGCCCAACAAGCTGTCGCTCGCGTTGCCATTGCCGTTGCCTCCTCCACCCGCCTCCGCCCCGCCCAGCAGCCAGACAACAGCAGCAGCAGCAGCAACAGCAGCAGCGGCGACAACAACAGCGCAACAACACGTGCCACGCGCCAGTTCCGTCGAGGAGTTCTCGGCGGGCGGCAGCAATGAGATTACCTCCTCCACATCGCCGGTGCCAATGGCCACAACGACAACGAGCGCCACGCCCACGCGCTCGCCCACGCCGCCAACAGCAACACCAGCGCACAACAGCAACACGCACATCATTGCCACCGTGAACCAGCATGCCAAGCTGCTGCCCACGAGCAGCAACCACCACAGCAACCACCACAGCAATCACCACAGCGAGCCGAGTCGCATCCGCATCAACAAGAACCTGATGAGCCAACAGCCCGCAACAGCAACAGCAGCAACAGCAACAGCAGCAGCAACAAGTGGAGCAGCAGCAGCGGCAACGCTGCAGCCGCCGATGGGCGGCAGCGTCTACTACAAGACGCCGTCGTCCTCCGCCGGCTACTCGCCCACACAGTCTTCCGTGGTCAACCTGAGCACGCACTCCTCCAACGTGGTCAGCTCGCCACACGCCAAGCAGCAGCAGCTGCAGCAGCAGCAACAGTTGGTGCTGCAGCAGCAACCGTTGCAGCAGCTGGCGAACGGAAACGGGAAGCCGCATCTGGGCAGCGAGTTCGAGCTGTCCACGGACACGGACGACGACAGTCTGAACGGCGAGCCCGACAGCAGCGCCATGTTGCCGCCGTGGGAGCTGGCCGTGGAGGCGCTGAGGGACACGCGGCCCAAGGATCGGGAGCGCGTGCTGCACCTGCTGCAGCGACTGCTGCAGGAGAACCAGCAGTATCGCTACAGCAATGCGCAGCTGCGCGAACTCTTCCACAAGCAGGAGGCGCACATCGCCGAGCTGCGCGACCAGCTGCAGCGTTGCAGGCGGCAGCAGGAGGCGCTGGACAAGCTGCGACAGGTGGTGCCATTGAAGCAGCCGCACGCGCTGCTGCGGCGGCGACAGCTGGACGAGGAGCTGGAGGAGGACGAGGAGCTGGAGGAGGAGGAGGAGCTGCTCTTGGCTGGGTCGCCGGAGGCGGACAGCAACGAGACGCTCACGCAGGATCAGGCCAACAACAACAATAATCACAACAACAACAATAACAATGGCGAGCTGAAGCCAAACGGTCTGCGACGCAGTCCAACGCCGCTCAAGGATGAGGAGGCGGAGGAGGAGGAGCAGGCGGAGCAGCAGCCGCCAGCCAACAAGCGTTTGAAGCTGCAGCGGAATGAAGCGACGGTGGAGGAGCAGGAGGACAAGCAGCAGTTGAATGGACACGCGAAGAGTCCGAGTCCAAGTGGCGTCAGTCGCTCCACAGCCGAGCAGAGCGACGAGGACGACGAGGAGCAGGAGGAGCTGGACGATGAGCTTGACATGGACGAGGACGCGGAGGCGGAGGAGGAGGAGGAGGAGGAGCGGGACGAACGATCGGCGCAGGCGCCGCATAGCCAAGCGCTTGCCACGCCGCCCACAGCGACCACGCCCATCTCGCCGGACTCGGCTGCAACTGCCGGACAGCTGTTCGACAGCAGCAACAGCAGCGACGCCTCGGCGATGAAGAAGGCGCAGATGTCCGCCTGCCATGCGCTGGCCAAGATCGCCGCCAGCAGCAGCAGCAACAACAACAGCAACGAGGAGACGGAAGCGGAAGCGGAGGGCGACGAGGACGAAGAGGCGGACGTGGACGAAGAGGAGGAGGAGGAGGAGGAGGAGGAGGATGACGAGGAGCGACGGAAGCGACAGACGGCTGATGAGTCCGACGATGACGAGATGCCGCTGCAGCAGCGACAACAGCAGCAGCAGCGACGCCCGCGACGCGAGACAACAACAACAGTGGCTGCGACGCCGACTGCGACTGCGACGGCCGCTGAGACGCACGCTCTGCCAGCAGCGCCAGTTTTAATGGCGACAAAGGCGAGCAAGAAGCAGACGCCGCCGACGCCGCCAACAGCAACAACTACAATATTGCCAACAACAACAGCAACTAGCCCCACAACAACAACAACAACAACAACGAACTGCGAATTACAAATCAAAAAGGAGATTGTCTAAGCACAAGCCAACGACCTCGCCCCCCGCATCGCCCTCCCACCCCACAACACGTTCTCACGCAGCCCTGGTCGCCTTGCAATCAACAACACAGTTAGAGCCAATAGATCGTATAGTCGTCTCTTTTACACACACACACTTGCATACGCATGCAGGAGACTTGCTAGAAGTTTCACTGCTTAGCCTTAAGTCTGCCCTTGACCTGCCCTGCCCTTCCCTCGGCGCCCCTCTGCACCCCTCTCTCTTCGCAGAGAGAAGCAAAAATACTGTATGCTCAACGCTTAACGCACACACCGAAAATACCCTCGAGAAATGGGGTATGCTCGACGCAACTTTTCTATAAACATTTTTAGCTTGTTTTGATCTCACGTATAACACAAAATTTGTTAGGCTTCCAAAAATCGCTGTTCTATTTCTATTTTCTCGTATCTAGATTTCCTAAACTATACTTATTATTTTCTGTAATTCTTCAACTTTGCTGCAGAAATTATCAACATTGAAACCAAAGCTTTAAAACAAAAACAAAATGGAGAAGAAAACAAATTGATTTTGTATATTTGAGAGACCACAATTTATGCGTGCGTTTGAAATATTATTTTATAATAATTTACTCTAATTCTTAAACTAATTCTAAAGCTAATTCTAATGCTAATTCTAATGGCTAATTCTAATTAGTGATTATGTGTAAGTTTTAAGGTAACAAAAAGCGAAAACTTCGAAGACATTTAAAAGAGATACTATAACTCAAAGCGAGGCTTGCAAAATTTTTAGCAAATTATTCAACAACAAAAAAGAAACGAAAAAAAGGAAAACAATTTCAATTTCTGTCTGATTCGTGAAAACTAGATCCGCACAGCGGTGTTAAGGGTTTTCACACCCGATTTATCCCAACTCCCACAACTTCCCCTCAAATTTAATTTTTAAATTTAATGCTTAACTTGTAATCGTAGCTATTTTATTTTAGTTTAATTCTAACTCTAAGTTGGAAGCTAAATCAGCAAGAGAAGTGGAAAGAAAGACCGTAGCGAGAGCGAGAGTGAAGAGGAGAGGAAAATACACACAAAATGAACCCACCACTGAGTAAATAACAAGATAAACAAGATAAACGATAAGAAAACGAATTGCTAAAACAAATCTAAGAAAACGTACACGTACTATAAATATTTTACAACACTGAAAAGGAAAGTTGCCGCGTTAAATTGAACAAATTTATACAATACAACTAAACAACAAAACAAAGTTTATACTTATATATATATCTGCTATATATACAAATTGGGCGAGTTCTGCCCTCGTCTTCAAGCATATTTACATATGTACACGTACATACATAAATACATACATACATATAGTACATATAACGATACATTAATATTTATTGTAGCTTCTAATTGAACAATTTAATTAATTGTAGTTTTCTGTTTCATATGTAAGCTTTGCTTTTTATAGGCATTTAGTTAAATAGTTCATAAACAAAAAACACAACAAAAACAAATGTCATGGAAATTGCAGAATGTAAGAGGAAAGGAAAAAGAATCGATGAACTAGCTTGTAGAAAAACAAATAAGAACTTTCTTTGTCTTTGTACTATGTGAATGGCAAATACTCGTAATTGAATTTTTGTAAATATCATTTCTGTATGGTATACTCGTATTTATATACATCTATCTCTAGATATATATAGATATATCGTAACGTATTTTTTCATTTCGTTGCCAACATTTTGTGAATTATAGAATTATATTCTTTGGAGTACATAAAGGAATAAAAAACTAAGAGTGGAGAACGATGAGCAGGTGAAGAGAAAAGATCGATAGATAGAAAACCCCCCAAGCCAAGAGCCAAGCGAAAGCGCGCACAGATTTCAAAAATCTATAAACTTTTGTTAAACATATTTCATAAATTATTTATGCCTGTGTGTTTTGTACTTTCTAAAAGAAACAGGGAAATGCAAATCCCATTTCCTTTATTCTCTTACGTGATTTTCGAAATTAGCAAACAAAAAAAACGCCCCAACTAAAAACCCAACTTCAAACCAAAATTTGATTAGCCCCTAAGAGTCGCCAGCGGAAAATGTGTAAAATTGTATAAATTACCAATTAATAAAGTAAAACCAATATGAATTAAATATATATATGCATATGTATACATACATTTAAAGATAAACGAGTTAAATTGTGAGAAATTAAGCAAAAAACAAAAATCAAACATAAACAATTGTTATTCAAATTTAAAAAGTTATATAAATTATATGCAACCGCAACAAAAAACAACAATAACCATCAAACAAACAAACAAAAAGAAAGAGCAAATTACAAATTGCTATGCAGAAGTAAATAAAAATAAAAATATTTAAAACCATATACAATTCGTATTATACATTAATTTTGTGTCGATTTTGTGTTTCATTTACGAGAACTTCTCCCTAACCCAGAACCAGAAACAGAACCAGAACCAGAACCAGAACACGAACAAGATCGAGAACAAATCTATACAATGAAGAAAATATGAAAAAATATACATTTTTATTAAAGCAAAACAAACATGAAGGTTAATCAAAACGGTTTTCAGCAATTTTATATTAATGGCCAAATTTTACAAAAGAAAATAGTTGATCAGATCATAACAGAGACAAACGACGAACAGAATTTGCAGTTTTTGTATCATTTTTGCTAATAACCCAAAGAGATCTAAAATAAAACAATCATTTTATTAAACAAATAAATATATTAACAAATTTTATAAAACCGCCTACGAGAGTTGCCCAAAGATCTATGCACAGTTTAAGAAAATATAACAACAAATATATATATTAAACTATATATACAAAGGAGGTATTTGCTTAAAAACAAACGACTTAAAACTGTTACAATTTATTGAAATTTAAATGTGCAAAGGCTAAGCAGCAAAAAATTAAAGGCATTAGTTATTAACAAATAAGCATGCATATACATGAATAACATAACATAACGATACAAAAACAAATCCGCGTCTTGTCAAATATTATTATGATTATTATTATTTATTTATGTGACATTCAGAATGCAAAAAAATGTACAAATTGTGGAGCAAAAAGTAGTTGAAGAAAATGGAAAAACGGAAGTGAAATGCACCCACAAAGCGAATACAAAGTTTAATCAAATTAAACAGTTAATGGATAAAGCAAACAAATTTGACTTCAACGTTTCATATTTAAGTAGTGCAGAAACAAATAAAAAAAAAACATATACACAAAATAACAACAAATGAAAACTTATTACATATGTAAAGTCAAGATTAAAAACAATAAAACAAACGGTAAATATTATGCATAATAAATATTTAAAAAATACAAAAACCAATTCATTTTTAATTTGTGTTAAGTAAGCGGATTGTAAGTATTTCGGACATTACATTTCCATTGGACTATTCAAATTTCTGAAGTATGCAATGCATCCCAGATTCAGTTTAGATCAAAAGACATCCGTTTTAATTTGCGATAAATTTTTAAAGATGCATACTTTCAGACGCTTCTAAACTAAGTCAACTTGTTTATCATTTAATGCATACTTTTAGGCCGCAAATACAAAAACTTTAGTCTGTAAACGAACTTCGTGCGCAAAAAAAAAAACCAAATTTAGCGGAGAAGCAAACCCTCTGGATGAAGTAAAACGTAAGCTTTTACGTTAAAAAGGGGCGAAAATCCTGCAAACAATCAAGCTGTAACGACATTTTTGTATTCAGAAAATAACGTATACAAACATATGTCCAAGAAATTGTGAGTTCGCATATTTCCTTTGGTCCTCGAGCCAAAAATTTGCAAGTCTTTCGTCACGTATATTAGAAGTTAACAGACAGTAATTTCTGCCGCTCTTACGATCCACAAAATTTTCTTGCTACTCTGCTATGATCGCCTGGTATTTTAGTCTGCCCGACATGAGAGTTTCCATGGAATCAAGTCGAAAATACTCGACATGTTGTTGTCCAATTGAAACCATCACGAATGCCTAAAAAGTGTCAATTCAGTACGTGAAATACCAGGTGAACATAAATTAGCAGCAAGCAAGAGTTCAATTTTAGTTCAATCCCCAAAAGTATGCAACACTTTTTAATTTTTGCACTTGCAAAATTTTTGTCCCAGGGAAGAAAAATATGTATGATATCGCAGCAAAACATGAAAATCCTGAATAACTCACGAACGGAAAGGAGTATCCAAATGTCCTTTGGCCAGCTGATAGTCCTTGTTAAGACTAGTTGATTGACACAGGACTCATAAGGATCAGCAAGGATATGGCCAAGATAGAGCATGTTTTCTCTCAACAAAAAAGTCCTTCTAACTCTGTTATTTGAAGGATGTTTGTCCTTTCGATTTCATAGTCGTTCACTATGTATCCGTCCCTGTATCCATGCCAAAGGACATCCTGATCGTTCTTCATATGACAAAGTTACGGAGGATTTTTTAATTTTTGCCCAATTTTCCATGCCTGCCCCTTGTAAGTTTTTTTAAAAAATTCTTGTTTGTTTTTTTATATATTCTTTACTTTTCTAATGACAATCGGTAGTTATTTGTAAACGTATTTATTAGAGCTATCGACCGGCCAAAGAATAACAAAATTGTCGTTGTAGTTTCCGAGATATACACATTTAAAGTTTTTGAATACAAAATTAGTTCGATCCCAAAAGGATGCAATATTTTTTTAATTTTGGACTTGCAAATTTTTAATTGCGGAGTCCAAAACAAATGTAAGAAATCGCAACAAAATGAGAAAATCATAGATATCTCGGAAACCAAAAGGACGATCGAAATGTCCTTTGGCCAGCTGATAGTCCTTGTTAAGACTAGTTGATCTAACACTGTTGTTAAAAGGATATTCCCTTGGATTTCATACTCGTTCACTATATATCCGTCCCTATATACATGCCAAAGGACATCCCAATCGTCCTTCAAATGACGAAGTTACGATGGATTTTATAACTTTGGGGAAATTTCCCCCCTTGTAGCTTTTTTGTCAATATTTTTGATTGTGTTTTTTTAAATTTTTTTTAATTTACTGAGTGAAAATCAATAGTTAGTTTAGATTGTATTCATCAGAGCTTGCGACAATCCAAAGGACATCCAAATTGTCCTTGTAGTTTCCGAGATGTTGATTTCATAGTCGTTCACCATACGTCCCTATATACATGCCAAAGGATATCAAGTTACAAAGTTACTACACATACTTTGTTTTCAGAGACCTAAACGTTTTCTATCTTATCATTTAATTATTATTGTATCAATTCTTATCATTTGATCGGGTTCAATATAACGATAAGAAAATGGAGATTTCGATATAAAATTAGATATGCATATGGAAAATAGTTTAGTCTTTTGCCAATTTCATTGCAGTTACTTTCAAGATAATGTTGCTCATTATTTTATATAGTGCACTTATTATAAATATATCTGCAATACTTTGTAATGCAACCATGCAAATGACAGAGTTTAATGAAACTAATGAATTCCTTGCGATTAGATCGCTGCTAACCGACTTAAAGTGAGTAAACCAAATCTAAATAATGAGTTATATTATATTGATGTTTTCCCAGAGCGGAGCTAAGGCAACAGAGAATGTTACAGAATAATATGTGCTTGCATCATGTGCGAACTCATTGGCGTAATTGTGCCGAGGCCGCCGTCTATTCGCAGTCTAGTGGAATCCACGAAATTCATATTCCCAGCCACATTCAACATCCTTTTAAAGTGGCCTGTGATGCACAGACTCAGGGAGGTGGATGGACGATCATTTTGAGTCGTATGGATGGAAGTGTGGACTTTTATCGGAATTGGGATGCCTACAAAAAGGGATTTGGCGACCTCGATGGCGAGTTCTTTTTGGGATTGGACAAAATACATGCACTAACGGCGGACTTCAGCCAGGAGTTGCTCGTGGTTTTGGAAGACTTTGAAGGAAACGAAGTGTTTGAGAAGTATGATAAATTTGCGATTGGCGACGAAGATGACGACTATGCCCTGCACACGCTGGGCATGGCCAGTGGGACTGCGGGAGATTCTCTCAGAATGAATCATCGCCAGAAATTTTCAACCTTTGATCGGGATAATGATAAAAAGGATGGTAGCTGTGCAAAGGATCGGGGAGGCGCCTGGTGGTTCCAGAGTTGTACCAAAGCGTAAGGATATATGTTCATTGTATTGAAGCCGGTTCTAAAATCTTGTTCCTTACAGCAATTTGGCTGCGGGATATAATAGAACAGAATATTTGACCATTACCTGGGAGAATTTTCGACAGCGTAACACTCTTAAAAGAGCTATTATGATGATACGGCCAAGGAAATTACTTTTTAGCTTATGCAAATAAAAACAAATGATTCTGAATCGTTTACAAAATTAATATAGACAAATATGTAATATATACATTTTTCATTGGGTAACTTTTATCTATCTATATGTACTATATATGGTATATTAAGTACTTTGTCGTGCCTGCTGATACGCTATCTACAACTACAATAGCACCTTGGAAGCTCATTCCTTTTTGCTTAAGTAACAAATTTTGCATACTTATTTTAAATTTATATACAATTCATTTGTGTTTTTAAATTTTAGTCATTTAAAAGCATAGCGTCAAAATAACGTATTTTTTCTTTTAAGGATCTTTGGCAATTTGAGGGAATACAAAACAAAGCAAATCCTTTCCGTGTGGTCATTTAAAAATTAAACCAAATCGAAAAGATTAGGTTTCCTTACCGCTCAGATGTTGGCCATTTCTCTGTCGCTCTTGCAGAGGCCGAAGAGAAAACAGGCACAACAACAGAATCCGGTAAAAGAGGGCGAGGGCCTGGCTACCTGGCACAATCGCTCTGCAGCAGAGACAGCTTCTTCAGTCTCGATGACTACACGAGTGCGAGATAATCGAGCCGCGGCGTGTGCGCATGAATGAAAACGACCTGCTACAAGTTAATTGCAACAAACAAGAGTAAATTTGTTTCAATTTGAATGATTTGCACGTTGAAATAGACATTTTGTAAAGTGAACCAATCAATAGAGTTAAATTATAGGCAAATATATCTGAGCAAAGTGCTGGTTAATTATTTTCCAGACTCTTTTTTAGTTCGTGGCGTGGGTTTTTGTGTGTTGGCTCAGCATTTTCAGCTGAAACCGGTTCTGCTCTCTTTGGCCACGCTCCCAAAGCAAAACGATCTGATCCAAGCGGAAGGTGGAAGTGAAAACATAAACAAAACAGAGAAAAATATTTGCACACATTCCCTCGAAACAAAATAAACAAAACCAACAGAAGCAAAAAAAAGAAACAATACAAATATATTCAGTAATGAGTACACGAGCACCACACAGCGATCCAGCCTTGGCTGGACTTCCACAACTCATTGAGGACTTGCAGCGCTTGTGCGAAGATCAGGACAGTGCCGATGTCGTTTTTATATGTGGCCGCGAAGATGAGAAAATCTACGCACACCGCAGCATCCTGATGGCACGGTTAGTTAATTATCCCAAACCCGATTGGACTTGTTCTCCATTTATGGTGGCTCACGCTTGCTGCTGGCATTTGTGGCATCAGCACGTGCCGCTCATTCGATTCGATTGATTACTTAATTAGAGATTGCTTTAATTCTAGTTGCAAGAGCTTTAAGACTGCTAAACGTGGGGAAGTCTGTCGGATACCAATTCCCGGCTGCACAGTTTCCCCTGCAGCTCCGGGAACTGGGACACCTACTGCGATTCGCTTGCCACATGTTAATGCTGAACTATTTCGCCAATTTATACTTTATGTCTACACAGCAAAAGTACGTTATTATCTTTGAGACAGGTCATATAGTGTATAATTAATTATTTTTTGCCTGGTTGACAGCTAATGCTCCAGGATTATCGCGTGTTCGAGATGTTAACACTGGCCCAAGATATGGGCGTATTTGAATTGCGCGCCGCTTGTGAAGACCATGTTATTTCCACATTATCAGTAGATAATGCCTGCACATTTTTGACTGCTGTTATGGATATTCATGAGAAAGCTGGTACGTAATATTGAATAAACATTAGACGGGTAAAACGAACACAAATTTAATTTAAATTCGTGCACTGTGTTTAAAGTGTATTTTAAGCAATCTTTTAAATTTCGCGCCTAGTCGATATTTTTAAAGAAACAATTTTGCCATTCGGATGTGAACGCTCGATTTTTAGAATATTGATGAATATATTACTATCGAATATCTTATCAATTTGTGGTATATTGAACTTTTCGGTATAAATATTGCAGTATTTTCTTATCGATAGTTTTGTTATCGTTTTCGCACGTTTTTATCAAGCAAAACCACAATTATGTATGAAAAATTTGTTTAAATGGTTTTATTTGTTAAGAAGTAGAACTAAGTAGTACTAACTACAACGATTAGTCAAAATGCGCCACTCTTAGCTTAATTCACAAGTGGCAGTGACAATGTAGCTCACATATTAGATTGCTCTCGCTGCAGCCTTTGGCCGTAGGTCCGGGAGATAAGATTCCATGAATCCATAAAGCGATCCATACACAAGGATACGCATTTCTAGCCACGAAAAGCAAAAGTTCACTATATATTAATGATCTTTAGTGTGATATGCAATCGTAGCATGAACTCACCTGCTCTGAGGCGTCAAGTGATGTTCCGGGTTTGCCAACACACTTTTTAAAGCACTTTGTGGTCATTTGTGTGAGTAATTCCTGGGCGTTCGCAACGGCAATCTGTTGTTTCACCTGGTCCATCAACACTTCCTTATCAACGGTGCCTTGCGACATGATGATTTGTTTGTTTTGAGAACGAAATGTAAATTCTCTGACTTCTGACGCAACCGGTGCACAAATAAACTTTCGATATCAACATGGAATGTAATCGATATCAACCAGCGTGACCAAGCCTGTTTCGGTATATTTTGTGAGCGTAAATAGTTAATTTTTAAAAGGCCACTTACGGTCACACGGACGGCGGCCGGCATCAGAAAAAAACAGAAACGTTTTGCAAATTACAAATAAATTCCACGAAAGAGAAATTCAATTGGAAAAAAACAGCAAAATGTCTTTCAAGGGCAACCCTAAGGTGCAAAAGGTGATGGTGCAGCCCATCAACCTGATCTTTCGATACCTGCAAAGTCGCTCCCGCGTTCAAGTCTGGCTATACGAGAACATCTCGCTGCGCATCGAGGGCCACATCGTGGGATTCGACGAATACATGAACCTGGTGCTGGATGATGCCGAGGAAGTGTACGTGAAGACGCGCCAACGCAAGAATCTGGGCCGCATTATGCTCAAAGGCGACAACATCACACTCATACAGAACGTCAGCCCCTCCAAGGACTAAACAACACTCCACTGCCTCTACTTATACTTAAGGGATTAATTGTAAACCGAATGAATAAAATGCAACAAATTTTATATGAAACTGACGACTTTTCAATGGGCGCAACTCATCTAGCAGGTTTATTTTTGGTAAATTTCACAACTTTACAATGTTAATTGACATTTCAGGTGCCAAGTGCGCGGCTTCGTTTATGGAACGATGCATCGTCTACATTGGGGAGAATGCCGGGGAATGCGTGAAAACCAATTCGTTTCTTACGCTCACCAAGGACGCACTCATCAAAATCATTTCATCGGATTATGTAAAGCAATCCATAACAAGTCTCTTATTCAGTATTACTTATTAACCTTTTTTTAATGTCAACTCAGTTCTGCTTGGAGGAGGAAGAAGTGTGGCGCTGTGTCTTGGCCTGGGCCAAGTACCAGGCGGGCGTCACCCAGCCCACCGCTCACTGGACAGAGGAGGAACGTGCACGGGTCTGTCAGCACCTGAGCGGTGTCATGGGCCATGTGCGTTTGCTGCTCATCGACAGCAAGGTGTTTGCCGAGGAAGTGGAGCCAACTGGTGCTGTGCCCATGGAGCTATCCTTGGAGCGCTATCGTTACGCTGCTCTGCATCCCAATAAACTAGTCGACAACGACAAGCGATTGCAGCCCCGGCTGACGGTGAATATGTTTCCAGGTTCACAGATCCTTCGCAACGACAAGCTGGCACTGCAGAGCGTCCTCAATAGCTGGTTTGGTGTGGCCAAGCAGAGCTGGCGCCTGGTCTATCGAGCCTCGACACATGGCCATGGCTCCAGCGCCTTTCATCGCTATTGCGACGGTGTAGCGCCCTGCATGGTGATTGGCGTGGGAGCGCATGGTGAGATCAGCGGCGGCTACACAGATGTGGCCTGGGCGAAGACCAGTCGCAAGGGCGGCTATCTGCACTCGGAACGCGCTTTTCTCTTCATGCTGAATCCCCCAAATGGCGAGCAACCGGTCAAATTCGATATTGTTAAGAAGCCTTATGCGATCTGTTATCATCCAGAGTAAGTCAACAGTTCACTGCTGTTTGTGCACGCTCATAATGAACTCCATTTGCAGCTGCGGTCCCATATTTGGCGCTGGTGCCGATCTGCTGATATCGAGCAACTGTAATGTGAATACGGACTCGTACTCGAACTTGCCACACTCCTACGATGGTCCCAGTGCCGCACATCTGACGCTCTTTGGCGATTACAACTTTTCGATCAGCGATTACGAGGTCTACACTCTGGCAGCCACCCACAGCAACAGCCACAGTCAGAGTCAAAGCCAAAGCCTGGCCGGAAATGGGAATGGACAACCACCGGGTGTGCCCAGCAAGACAAAGTATGATAGATACTAAGATACCCATTAGACTCGTACGATAGCAGCTAGATATACTCGTATTCCAGCACAACTCTCAGTCGGCAATTAAAATCACTTCCTTAAAAACACAAAACAAGCTCATTGTAATCCCTGTTCTTAGAACGCCAAAATGGAATGAATTAATAGTCGACATCTCACCCAAGGTAACAACCTGAAATGGAAAGGTAATTAATGATTGCTGCTCTGCATATATAAATGAAAATTTTGGTTGGCTAGAACCCAAATAATTAACTCGTTGCCATGTTGCTAACTAAAGCTGCGCGAGTGTTGGGCGGCGGTTCCCCCGGGGTTGCTTCAATAGTTTCTGAACGCACATAGGAAACTATTTGCAGAACAGAAATATAGATCATAAATATTTTTAAAGTTGATTCCTCGTTGATCGTATCATAGCATAAGATATTTAAGATGTCAGATTTACTGGGAAATACTTGAGAGTTCAATAGGTTTTTTTAAACTATTCTCGCTTTAACTGCCTTATATAGATGTGAACAGAAATGATTGTAAATAAGGTACAATGCGAGTGGTGTGTGCACTTGAACCTGGGTGTTGGGTTCCACACCTCGTATAATGGACCATAAGCGACCAGACAATTGACAAAGAAAAACAAATGCGTAAAAGGCAATTTGAGCTGAGTTCGGTTCAGCAACAATAATAATAAGTCCGTAATAATAATGACAATAGCTGAGTTATAGTGGGGTAAAAAGGCCAGAGCAGCAACCACGCCCCGCTCAACACCTGTGGCCCCCCTCTACGGTCCGTCAATAGGTGTCTCTATGCTCTGACCGTCCGTCCGTTCGCCCGTCCGTCGGTCTGTCTGTCTGTTTGTGCACATGGCGCTGAAGTTGATCTCAACTGGTTTTCAACTACTTTTCAAAATGCTTCTGATAAATTGGTCCACGCTCTAAATTGGTTCTAATTAAAGCGATTTTTTTATTCTTATGCTGATCGAATCGATCAACGACTATGGCATCCATATGAGCTGATCATAGTGAATTCTTGAGAGTATTGGATCTCTACTTAGTATTGTCATTTGTCTCTCTGTCTGTGTTCAGGGATCTGAATTGAATTGGTTAAGGAATTGAACGCGGGCTAGAGACAATGGCATCGAGCAACAAACACTTGATGTTTGGCGTTTTACTTTACTCGTATTTAATTTGATTTGATTTTACTTTATTGTGACTGCACAAAAGATTGGCAGTTAAATTTTGTTAACGACTTAAGGCCAATGCTTGAGAGCACATTTCGATAAGGCAGATTTATTTGTTGTGTTTATTGTTGCTGTTGCTGTTGCTGTTGTTGTACTTGTATTTAAATTTTTTGACAGGCGACGTTTTTTCTTTTTGTTTTTGCAAAGTTGATCAGTTGAACTGTCGGCTGATCGGTCGATCAGTCGATCAGTCCAATCGATCGATCGCTCGTTTGTTTGCTGAGCAACCAAAAAGCAAAGCTGAAAGCCTGAGGGCGCCCAAGTCGCGGCAGGCGCTAGAAGAATGTCATTTAAAGATTATTTGTGTGATATTCTGCGTTGATTTCGTTAATTGTCGAGTGGCTTAGATAAGTTCAGCTCAGCTCAGACAATTGCCAAGAAGTGTTTCAATGCCTGCCGCATAAAAAGGGAAAGGCAAATAAAAATAAAAACATAGCCACTTGATTGGCGCTTGTTGCTTTTGTCGCTATTTGTTCTTGTTCTCGCTTTTGCCATTGCTCTTGATCTTGATGTGGACGTGGATATGGATGTTGAATTTGTTATTGTTACTGCTGTTGTTGTTGTTGTTGTTGGGGCAAACTATGTGTTGCGAGTAGCCGCAGTTAAACTAGTTCTCGTTTCGACTGTATGCAAAAACATAAGTACAACAGGCTGCATATTGGAGGGCTGCAGAATAACAATCAGCAGCTTAGTCATCTGACTCCTTTATAGCCATGAAACTATAAAAATGTTAAGTAAAAACGCCAAACTTGTGAGCGGTGAGTCAGCTATAGTTCGAAATGCGACCATAAAAAGATGCTTCAAAGTGAATTAAATGAATTGAAGTAATTGTTTTTTAAGTCACACCGCACATGACTGGCTGGCGACTGTTGGCTGTCGACTGCTGACCATTGAAATGGATCATGAACCAACCCTGGTTGCAACAAATGTGCGATATTTGTTGGGCTTGGTCAGCAGCGTTGTCCGACCGTCCGTCTGTCCGTCCGCCCGTCGTAAAACAAAAGCCTGATCGCTGACCATGGCGTGGTCCGCTCAACTGGACAGCTGGCCAACCCATTTGCTACAGTTTAGGTTAACGTATTTACATATATCTATATGTACATATATATACTTGGTGTACCCTTGTAGGTGGCATGCAGACCTTTCTAAACGGAAAGCGCTGGCATTCCGATACTCTTGTATAGAAATCAATCAGCAGCACGCATATTAAATGAGCAGATTTTCCAGCTAGCGTGGCGAGTGAATCACTTTGGGGCCCCAACAGGAGCTATAGGGCTATATGGATTTCCCTGACACATGCATGATCAAGCGAGATCACAATCACGAGCACGTCGTCAGCTGTTGCAATATCCGTTTCCGTAAACGACTGAAATCGAATACGAATTCGACTACGCACGAATCTGTCTCGATTCGCAACAAGTTCAGCTTGCCCCGCTCCGACAGCCAGCGCTGGAAGGGAGGCAAGGGGAACGCTGTGATCCAGTTAAGAGGTGCTAATATGCAAAGTGAACCCAAACGAGCTGCTTTAGCTGCTCGTGACGTAGATATCGACGCAATCTCAGTCGCAGTCTACGCCCTCGTCTAATCATCATCATCATTGGCATCATCATCGAAGCGTTTGTTCTTCATTATCGACTTTAGCTCATCGCCCAATGCACTCGGCATTACAGCGACATTGCTGTGAAATCACACCTCTTCCTGCCCCCCGTGCAGCCCCTGAAGAATGTGTGTTGTAATGACTAAACCACAATGTTCTGGCCAGCGCTTCTCAAGAGAGAGAGAGAGAGCAGCGCAGAAGAGCATGGCTGAGAGAGGCAGCTCGCTGTCTCTTAAGCGGATCGCAAGTGTAACTCAGACTGCTCTTCACAACCTGTTTTTAAAGCCCACTTTAAAAATACTTTTGCTTTTCATTGCCTTCAAGAAGACGACGACGATTTTGTTTGGTGATTAATATGCGCTTTTCGAAAATGAAACAAACAAGTCGCCAAATGGAACATAAACTGCAGCATCGAGTCGACCCATCCATTGACCTAGGTCATCAAAACGCTCTCCCAGCTCTCAAGACCAGCCCTTGAACTTGCCCAGACTCGAGCTACAGCACATAAGTTCTAATTTAAATATATTACCAGTTTCAAACTGATTTCCAGTATGCGATCAATAACTTGAAGAGCCCAATTTAAATATTTAATGTACAGAATATCAGTGTTGACATTTTTAGCGTACAGCGAGAGGGCATGCAAAGTTCGTGTTGTTTGGCGTGCATATTTTTCCGGTTTTGTTTTATTTTTCGATTTACCATTCAAAAAAACTTACGCTGAACTGAACTTAACTGAGTGCCGCTCACTCTTTGAGCAGCAGCAGCAGCAGCAGCTGGGAGCAACAGCAATAGCAACAGCAACTGTTGTTTTATTTTTTTTATACTCGTATGTATTTTTTCTCAAGTCAGTTTTGAGTTTTGAGGCTTGTTGAAACATTTTTCCCATTAAGTTTTTTAAAGGCGCACGCCGAGAACGGCTCAGTCTCGATTGTCAGCTTGTCGTGAATGGTTTTTTAGCACAAGAGTCGCGGAGTCCGAGTTGCCAACTGCCGTGCAAAGTTATTAACACGATACAGCCGAGCTCAGCACAACACACGGCACTCACTACTACTAAGCGCAACAGCAACAACAACTACGATAACTTTATAATAACAACAACATTTGCACATATTCATTGTATACTACATAACTCGCAAGAGACGTTCGATTTCGTCGTGTACTGTGTGTGTGTGTGTGCGAGTGCGAGTGTGTGCTATTGGAATTGTGCTATTGTCGCCGTCGCCGTCGTTGTCGCCACAAGCGGGAGGGGAAGTCACTGATTTGCTTTTGCATAAATCATTTTAAGCGCGCGCGATCCACAAAAACGCCTCTGACTCTCAATTCGACTCCAGTTCTGGTTCTAGTTCCAGTTCTAGTTCTAGTTCTAGTTCTAGCTCCAATTCTAGTTTGTTGTCACTTTGTGACAGCTGCGAAAAGTGCTGTTCGAATTTTGATATGCAGCAGCGAGTTCGTTGCCTAAGTCATTTGTATCATGCACTGACGAAATATTTCAGTTAACTTTACGTAACCGATCGGCATCGCTTCTTCCCGTTCCGTCTCGTCTGTTCACTTCTGCTCACACTTTCGGGCATGGCTCTGGCCAACTTCTCGCTTCCGTTTGGAGCGCTCGCTCAGCCGTGGGGCGCCACTCTGGCCCCGCTGCATCCCATCCATCAGTTGGCCAGCAACACGAACAATTTGCTCTACTCGCCCGCCGATCACCAGCAGCCACAGTCTCCCGCCGATGCGGCTGCCATTGGCTCCGGCTACTACAAAAACAATCCCTACGCGGCCCCAGCTCTGCACCAGCAGCAACAACAGCAACAACAGCAGCAGCAGCAGCAGGAGCAACAGCCGCAGCAACAAACGGGCTATCCTTATGGCAGACGCAAGCAGGGCAACGCTTACCTGCCACCAAGTGGCGCCGCTCGCAACTCCGTGTACCACATTCAGCAGCAGCAGACGCAGCAGAGCCAACAGCAGCACACACAGCAGACGCAAGTGGAGGCCAACGAGAACACGGTGTCGTTTCACAGCTCCAGTGCCAGCAGCAGTTCCGGGCAGACGCAGAGCACGCTGCAGCTGACACAGTCCGCTGGCCGAGGTCCTGCCGAAGGCTCCTACACTCGCTATCCTGGCCAGGCGCCAGTACTTCCGCCTTCCGCCGTGAAGCAGCAGAAGCAATACTACAACGCCCATGGCACGGCGAGTGCCAGCGCCACATTCACCAAGAACAGCGGCAGCTTTAGTATTACGGGCTACGGCAGCAGACAGCAGCCGTCGCATCCACAGCAACCACATCAGCCACAACAGCCACAGCAGCCAGCGCAGCTGCAGCCACCGCATCAGCAACAGCAGCCACCGCCATTGCCACAGCAATCCTCGCAGCGTGGCAGGCAACCAGGAGCAGCAGGAAGTAAGACGGAGACGCCTGCCTCCACTTATGGCGTCGCTCCACAGGACAATTATCCAGAGCGTGCTCCTGGCTTTACGCGCGTCCAGGCCGGGCAAGGTTCCAGGACTCAAGTGCACGCCGTGCTCGACTACGATGTGGAGGAGGGCGAGGAGGAGGACGAGGAGGATGACGGCGAGTACTACGAGGCCGAGGGCCATGATAAAGGTAAGCGAAAGTATCTATTAGCAAAGTGCAGGAAATGAGATTAATTTTAATTCATAACTTCCATATAAAATGGTTAGACAAATGACGTAAAGTTTTTAAAGGGCAGTAAAATATATTTTTTTTAATATTAAAAATAAATCCTATAGATTTATGTTAATTGATTTACAAGATTTGCAGAATATTAAATTCTAGATAATTTAGTGTAGCTAGAGTCTCTATGGTATTCGGGCTGAAACAAAAAACAAAGCCATTAATCTTAAATGGGTTTGAATTAAAAAATGTGCAGAAAATGTAGAACTTTTTGAATGAATTTCAAAATGGTCTATATATTATCAAAAATGTCAGAGTTATTGTTGATAATATTTTGGAATTTGTTTTTATAGTCAAATAATGGTAGTATTCCTTTAAACGCTAATAGGCTTCGGCATAATTAAATGCAATTGCTATAAAAGTAAGTTTACTTTTACTGGGACAGTTGGCAAATACTTTTAATTGTAAGAATAATGTTAGACCCACTTTATGACAAGTAATGATGGATGATCTGTATTTAAAAGTATTTTTTTCCAAACATTAAGACTCCACTCCGTCTTAGAAGCTCACCTGGGAATACGTATACGTATTCCGCGTATACGCAATATTGCTATACCAGTAATGCAATACTCTAATATTAATTCCTATTCGAAATCCCAAAGTCATGTTGTAGCTGGTTGTTGTTAACGTTGTTGTTATGGCACCTTCCTCTTGCTGTTGGCCGTGTTGTTTGCATGTTGTTTACTGCGTGTTTTCTGTGTGTCTTTCCAATTGGGAGCAACTTCTGCACTTTGCTGTTGGGCGACAGCAACAACAATAGTAACAACAGTGAGAGCGATAGCATAGAAATAACTACAAATAATACAAGTAGAGACGGAGCAAGGTCAAAGGTCTACAAACCTGGCGACAAGGTCGCCTTTGGCCAGTAGACAGTAATGGCCAGTGTTTGACTTTTATAGCTGTCGCTGACGCTGACGCTAACACGCAACACGATTTATGTATCAGTTGTAGCTGTAGTTGTAGTTGTTGTCGTCTTCTAATAAACAGCAATAACAACTCGAAAAGTAACACAACATGTTAGCGATAGCGACAGTTCCTGCCCTCGTCCAAGACACAAAACTGTCAGCGCATTTGATAATTCACTTTTTGGCTATTTGGCTGTTTGGCTGTTTGGCTCGTCTTTGGCTTTGTTCGCTTCGCGTGGCGCCTCTTTGTTTCACTTCATCTCCTCCACGCAACGCAACTCAACTCAACTCAACTCATCTTAACTCGACTCATCTCAATTGTAGCAACCTGCCAAGCCAGACTTCAAGTCTCAAGTGCTAGCAAGCTCAAGGGGCAGGGGCGTAGGACTAGCGGACTACTGACAGCAAGGGGGAGGTGCATGCTGTGTGTGGGTATATATACCACATACCATATAGCGTATTATGCAAGAAGTCGGGCCCCATTCAACCACTTGCGTGAAATGCCGCCGAAGTCGCAGACGAAGAGAAGTCGACGTCGAAGAAGACGTGCACCACACTGAGAGCACACGCAGACACACATGTGGACACATAGATATACATACGTATATAAGATCAAGTACATATGATCGCATTGTTCAAGTCTCTTGGTTTCACCTTTGTGTGCATGTGAGCACAGCAAGTGAAGACGTGAGCTTAAAACGAGTCCATCATGTAATGTAACTGAAACAGTTACGAAGTGCGCAGTCTCGATCCACGCGGACAGACGGCGACGGACTCGAACTCATCGAATGCGCCATGCAACTCAATAAACGAACTGAACGAAACTCAAATTCTATCTGCTCCCATTGACAAATCCTTTTGCGCTGCAATTGCATTCCGAAAGGGAAAGGGAAAGTTGACAAGATCATTTCAGTGCCCAACACATGTAAATCCAGTTCGGTGCAGTTCCGTTAAGTTCAGATCCGGATGGGGGACATTACAAATGCCAAGCATGCATTCCATTTCATGAAATTGATATGTCAACTGCACTTCGATTTTGTATGCAGAATTGCAATTTTTACACTCATTTCATTTTACTTTATTTCTTGAGTTGTCTTGGGTTTAACCCAGTTG
This sequence comes from Drosophila immigrans, assembly GCA_963583835.1. Taxonomy (NCBI): domain Eukaryota; kingdom Metazoa; phylum Arthropoda; class Insecta; order Diptera; family Drosophilidae; genus Drosophila; species Drosophila immigrans. The sequence goes on along the minus strand of OY757143.1, from coordinate 25,781,039 downwards.
ATTAATGCCCACTATCCAAGTTGTTTGTTATACTGTCCTTGCCTCGCCATGAATCATTCACACAGCTCCAGTTTTCCATTTGCATTTACGTCAGCCTGAAGGCCTCAGTTGCTCTGGTCCACATGATTGTACTATAGAATTGAATTCTAATCATTTTGTTTCTGTTTGTTTTGCAGACAAGTCAAAGAGTCCGATGCCCACTGTAACGCCAATACAGGGTCCCATCTATCTGAAGAACGGCAGTGTGCCGGTAGTGCCTTTGTTTTCCTATCCAAAATCAAATAATGGCTCGTTCTTGCAGATTCCGGTAAGTACTCCCCCGTCACTTGGGCACGCGCGTGTTTACTTAAACTCCATCTCAGCCCCCACTTCACTCCTCGGCGCGCTCATCGTAAGCGATTACGGGTGTATCGAGTATATCGATCGATCGAGCGATCGATCGAGTTTGCTCATTTGCGGAAATAACTTTGACGATCTCTTCTCAGTGTGCGTGTGTGTGTGTATGTGTGTGTGTGTGATTGTTGTGCGTGTGTTTCTCTTCTTACGGCTGTTGCTGTTGTTGCTGTTGTTGTTGTTGACTTTTTGGCTGGCTCACGAAGGTCGTGCGAGTTCGTTTCGTTAAGAGGTGTGATGATGATCATCGTACTCAGCTGCTGAGAGACTGAAACGCAAAGCATACCAAGACGCTGCTGCTGTTGGCGTTCGACGGTGCTGCAAGGGGGAAGCGGGGGGGTAGAACAGTCTGCTGGTCGTCGCTCCGTGCCGCGTTTATGCCTGCCTGTGTTTTTTTTTATGTCTTATTTTGAGTCATTTTCACACCCTGCTATAAATTGTTATGGGCGCCATTCCAATGCTAATACCAATTATCTCGCTCCCTCTCTCTCTCCCACTCTCTGTCTCTCTCTCCTCCAGATCTGGTGGACGGCTCTGTCGGTGGCTCTCGGCCTGGACGTGCGAGGCGACGTGATCAAGGGCGTGCCCTGCATCAAGCGATATCATCAGCTGTTCTGCCCCACGGCCGGCAACAGTTATCCCATGTGAGTATCGCAATAACCACAATCCACACAAGCAATTCGCAGCTGTCCTTCAAGTTTAGAAGCGCTAGTTTGTGGGATTTCAAAACAGCTATAACATTTTATGATGAAATCTGATTCATATGTGGGCAAAGTGGAGTTTAGCAGTTTCACGAAAAAAAACATAAAAGACAACTCACCAGCCAAATGACTTGCTTATTCTTAATTAGAGCGGAATGTTTTAATAACTTAATTCGCGATAGTAAATTTACAGCTAATTGCCTCAGTGATAACCGCAGCATTAGTCACATGTATTTTGAGAAAGCATTCAAAAACCCTAGTTTATGATACGTATAATTGTATTAGAATAAATATTATTTATTTAATATTTTGTATTTTGTGCATCAAAGATAACTATATCTAGTTTACACATGCAATTCGATTGTCAGTGTAGAAGTTTCCTAATTCAAGATAAGAAAAAAATATTGAATTAGATTTAAAAGCTGACCCAAAGATTAATGATTGAAAATTAAATACTAAAAGGTGGCATTGAGAATTAAATATCAAAATGCAGAACTATAAACAAATTCAACAAAAGAATACAAATAAAAACAAACAATAAAATTGAATCAAATAAATTAAGAATTAAATACAAAAATGTATGTCGGCTATGTAAATAAAATATTGAATAGCAAATAAAACAAAAATGAACAAATAATTCTATTTGAAAAAAAAGAAAATAATTGCAGTCAAAGGTTATAGAGATTTGTTGTAAAAGAAAGTTCAATCATATAAGTAAAAGATTACCATTAGTTCTACCTGTTTTAAAATGTTGTCGAACAATGAGATATTAATTCTCATCCTCTCTTCGCAGTGATAAGATCGAGAGATTTATAGACGACAACAAGGCGCTGATGCGTCGCATGTACGGCGACTTTGAGATGAACATGGAGGGCGGCGGCGGAGGGCAGGCGAAGGTGCGTAAGCGACGCTTTATTGACGAGCCGGACATCTTCATTCCGCCCGGGGCGTATGCGGCCACAGCGGGCGAGGCGGGGGACAGTTACTTCGGGGAGCTGCGGAAGAAGCGCCAAGCAGCCACCGGAGGAGCAAGCAATCGGAATAGAGGAGGCGCCGGCAGTGGCACAAGCAGAGCAAGCAACAATCCGCCGGGAAATGCCAATGGCAACTCGGGCACAGGGCGACTCGATGCTTGCGAATCGAAAATCGAGATTGTCACGCCCTACTGGGCTTCGAATTCAGCTGGCAAGATCAGGGCGATTGTCAACACGCAGCACTTTGAGCAGGCGATTCATCAGGAGGTCTGCAGGTGAGCGAATAAACTCTGCTGATCCTGATCAGATAGTAATTTGTGTAACGGTTTCTATAGCAATACTCAGACTTCACGCTGCGAGGGCGAATGTGGCTGCGAACAGAAGTATAAATGGCATCGATTACTCGCCTACGATCCCGATAACGATTGCAAGGGCATTTTCATGGATTGGTTCCTGTTTCCCTCATGCTGTGTTTGTAGATGTAATCCCTAGGCGTTGGCCAATGGTTAGATCAATGCGAATGCGAGCATTAGAGAGGATAAAAAGAATTGAATTAAAAACGATATTGATAGCGATAACGATAACGATAATGATTTCTAGAGAAAAGTACGTTGAATGCCACTGAATGTATTTTAGTTGTTCTTAAGGTAGACCTAACCACTAAGTTACTCATAGCTCGTAGCTCAGCTCTAGTTAAGCCCCAAATTTAAGATGTAACTTTTATACGAGCCATATCCCATCTACCCACATCGTATGCTATAATTTCAGCCTTCATTTGTTGTTGTATTGTAATTGTATTCGTATTTGTATTTGTAATTGTAATTGTAAAGCGATTCAACTGAATAAAGATTATAATAAAAATGTGCAAAACAAAGTCGTTTCTTTTAATAACTTGTCAAGGTTTATTGGCAAAGATAAAGTTAAGTTAATGACTTAATTGCAGCAGAGGGATGCTGTCTTGCTGCCTCGCCCAAACTTTTTATTATGCACTTCCAAAACCATCAAACTTTTGGCAAGCACTATGAGAGCTACCGTCGTTCTTTAACTGGGTTTATGTTAATATATTTATAGTTGAAGTAGAGAAAAAAGGCAATATATGTAGAATGTATCTTAAAAAATTAGTTCATATTAAATTAAAATTAGCATTTTAAATTATTTGCCTGGCCTAATTTATATTCACGAAAGAAGAAAATTTAAATTCATAATTTAGCCGGGAAACGAACCTTCACTGAGCACTGCAATGCTTCAATGCAAAACTCACCGTTCGCCTTGGACACGTTGTAGCAGCGAGCTTTTGTACGGCATGTGGGCAGCTTCCGTCTTGTTGACCGAAAGCTTTCGCACGCAACGAGATGAAATTATCTCGTTTTTACTTCGCATCCCTCTGCAGTTGCTTTCCACTGAAACTAAAAACGAAAGTTATTAGTTTTTTGTTTATTTTAAATTATTTTACATTTAAAAATACTGAAAACACAACTTGCCACGCAAAGCTAATAGAATCGATAGCGCAATGAACACGTGCTATAGATCTTAAGCAAAAGTATCGATAAATTAAAAATACATACTGTAACTTTTGAACTTGCTTCGCAACGTTTCAACGACCAGTAAAAGCTGTAGAAATTGCAATATGAATAGTCCTCTCGGTACGAATAGCAACTTCATGGATTGCAATGATGTCTTTAACATCGCTGCGCCGAGTTCATCGGCGGTCTCGATGGACAAGCTAACATTAAAAGATATCCATCGTCAGATTGTGCGAAGTTCAGCCAATTTCTCCAACGCAATCGCCGCACAACTGCAAAAGCTAAGGGAATCCTCCGCCAGAGCCACGTTCGATGCCAGAGCTAACAAGCATTTCATACCAGTATTGGTATTCCAAGTGGAACGCAGTTTTCTGTACTATACGAGGCTGCAGGATTTGGTCTTCACGGAGCTGAGGAACTGGCGTCGTCAACAGGCTCTGGTTGCCAATGGAGCCCAGTTCACTGAGGATGCGTTGGATGAGATACAGAGCTGCTTCGAGCGGCTAGAAACATTCCTCACCCAATTGCTGGATGCTGCCAAGAATATTCCCAAAGAAGATGCGGCATTGACTGCACTCCGTGAGAGAATCCAGCTGGCACAAAAGAAGCTATTGGGATCTGCTTTCGTTGTGGTTAAACAGCCGCCACAGGTGCTGAAGACAAACACACGCTTTGTGGTCTCAGTACGCTGGCTTCTGGGCTCCACACCGGGCACGAAACTGAATCCACCCACAGTCGAGTGCATCATCATGTCCGAGCTGCAGGCGAAACGCTTCGTGACGAGCCAACGCCCCGTTCTGGAGATGACCAAGAGCAACCTGGCCGAACTTTCGTCGGGCGAGTTGCAGAACAGTGTCAGCACTCTGGAATATCAGTCGAGTGATCGAGTATTCTGCGCCAGCTTTCACAATATGCTGCTGAAGAAGATCAGGCGCGCCGAGAAGAAGGGCACCGAAAGCGTCATGGAGGAGAAGTTTGCACTGTTATTTTATGGGATGACAAAATTGAATGGCGTCAACGTTTGCAGCTGGACATTCTCGCTGCCCGTGGTGGTGATTGTCCATGGCAATCAGGAGCCGCAATCCTGGGCCACCATAATATGGGACAACGCATTCGCGGATGTAGTGCGCGATCCCTTTGTGGTCACCCCCTATGTCACATGGTCCGAGTTATCTGTGGCGCTCAACACCAAATTTGCAGCCTGCATTCGGCATAAGCTAACCAAGGAGAATCTGGACTTTCTACACGAGAAACTGAAGGATGATCGCCTGGAATATATATCATGGCAACAGTTCTGCAAGCTACCGCTCCCGGAACGCACTTTCACCTTCTGGGATTGGTTCTACGCCATCCTCAAGCTGACCAAAGACCATCTGCTGCCCATGTGGCAGGCCAAGTGCATCACGGGCTTCATCAACAAGGTCAAGGCACAGCATGAGCTCATGCGCGCTGAGCCTGGAACATTTCTGTTGCGCTTCTCCGACAGCGAATTGGGAGGCATCTCCATTGCCTATGTGAACGAGAACCGATCCGTAACGATGCTATCGCCATGGACTGCTCGGGATTTCCGCATCCTCAGTCTGGCTGATCGCATACGCGATCTGCCAATGCTGCGCTTCCTGCATCCGATCGACAATTCGGCTGAGCCTTTGGAGCGTAATCTTGCTTTTGGTCAGTTCTATTCGCTGCCTGCTGAAGAACCGACTCTGGTCGATGGATATGTGCCCAGCGCAATCTATATTCAGGTGCCTGCCAGCGGGGATGCCGGCTTAAGTAGAAGTCCACCTGATCATACAGTCCAGACTCTGTTTAAAGATATCATGGCAATGGACCAAGATAACGATCGCACAATGCCCGACCAGGATACGTCGCAGACGAGATATTGGTAGTGATCAACACTTAATACCAACATAATAATAATAATAAAATCTAATGATATATTATTAAGTCACTTTGAATTTAGATACATAAGCATTTTTAAACAATATTAAGTATTATTATCTGAACCACTGAACTTAAAACGATCAACTCTTTGGACCATATATTTTTTAACTTTATAGTAATTTCATCAATCACATTTCAATTAATAGAATGCAGATAAAGAATTATTAGTAAGTCGCTTTACGCTCTTAAAACGATCGACACTTTGAACTGTGTTAGACCAAGTACTTTTTATTTCGATTTAATGATATTACTACTTTTGAATTTGAATTAATTTGATGGATTAATTAATTTAATAAGTTTACAATTATCGAAAGCAACGTATGATATTGATTTTAATTTTAAATTTTTTTACCTTCAATTTAATTTGTTAATTTTACATACTTTTTAATTATGTTGCGCAACTTTTTCTTAGTTTCAATATTATTTGCTCGACTGAAAATTAAGAGCATTTACTAAATGTGCTTTAGAGACAAACAATAAAGTTCGCGAATGCAGCGCGAGGACATACTTAATATGTTTTGTCTCTTGATATTTTGTGAATGTTTATGGCTTTGTTTTGGAGCTGCTTCATAAAGCGTTTTCTTGGCTGCCTTCATAAATGAATTCATTCGTACGCATAACCCAGATGTTTACACATCTCCAGCTCTATCTGTCTCTGACTCCATCTCTATATATGTACTATATATATCTATGTTTCTATGTTGCTGTTTCTGGGTTCGATGTGCGACTGTCGGTCTTATATGGCTATAAAAACCCTTGAGCTAGAGTTGCCATGCACGACACGTATTCAATCACAGCAATGGCCACACAAAAGTGCGCTATATCAAAAATTTGGGGGCTTTGGTCGTGCCCGGTATACAAATGGTTCCATTTGCCCGGCAACATCGTTGTCGATGAGGAGGAGAACAGAGCAGCTATAATATGAGAGCAGCTTGTTGGCCAGTTGGTTAGTTAGTGAACTGTAGATACATTATTGACGCCCGGCAATGTCAACAACTTGCAGTCATGACGACAACGCAACGACAACGACAACAATAAGAACGAGAGTGTTACCAGCAACAACAACAGCAACAGCAGCAACGAGAGCAACAACAACCCACTAAAAGTTAACCATGAAATTTGCTAAGCGAAAACATTTCACCAGATTCTTTTGGGGCGTGCCAGAATGACGCCCACAGCACAGACAACACACACACACACACACACACACACATCTATACACCCGGAATGTGTGTTAGTATTATGACAATGATATGGCAGTTGTTGTGGTTATTGTTGTTGCTGTTGCTGCTGCTGCTGCTGCTGCGCGCGCATAATGTGGAATGTAAAGGAATTCGGGGCATTGGCGACTGCTCAAGGCTTGGGGCTCAAGGTTGAAGGCTCGCTGCCTCACAGATGCGTGGCGTAGCGCATTGCCTGGGCGTCATACGCCCGGTCCTCGTCTCCTACGTATATCCTGTGCTCTTCGCTGTGTTCTGTGTTCTGTGTGTGTTCTGTGTCATCACGGCCAAAGTGCCACTAAAATCTCGACCGCTGCTTTGGCTTTTTGGCTATAAATACAAATGTCTGCACGCAGCTTTGCTTAAAGCTACATTGTTATCCTGGTTCACCACATCGCACCAGCTCAGCTCAGCTCAGCGCAAAAATAAAATCCGCAAAAAAGTGCAAAATAATACAACAAAAAATAAATAGAAAAAATTAGATAATAATAAGTGGAGAGAATCGTGACGCAGTTATAAGCTAAAACCCAGCCCAACTTCGACTACAACTAATTCCGAGTACACTCCATTTTATTGCCAGTGAGTGAGTCAGCATCCGTGTGCGAGAGTCGGAGTCGGAGTCAGAGGCAGAGGCAGAGCAGGATTGCAACTGACCCCTGACACTTCTCTCCCCTCGAAAAGTCACGTCAACTCGTAATCCTCAGTTGCAAAACCGCTTTGCATTAATATTGTTTATGTGCCATTAGCAGACTAATTAATTGAAATACATTTTTAAACTATTTACGAGTTTTAAAACTAAGCCACTCGCAGCCAGAACGCTTGCTATATAGTCTATATTCGCCAGAGCGAAAACTGTTTTGTATTATGCAGATTTGTGGAATGATAATCGTGGCATGATACTTTGTTTGGGGGGAGTGCTTGTTACGTGATACGCCGGAGCAGTTCAAAATGTGTTTCTGTTAAGATTTATCTCAGTGTAGCTAATGTTATTTCAAACATTTTACAATAATTTTATAAATTATATTTTAATTATTTATTCAGTTAGTTAAATTTATTTTATATTTTTTGTTTAGCCTGAAGACCTCATTTACTCTGTCTCTACTTTGCACTCCAGTATTTAATTAATTTAACTAAATAAATATATTCATATATTTTCTATTTTTTTTTTAATTTCATACTCGTTTTGCTTTTAGTAAATTTTATTTTTAATATGCTGCAGGCACTTTCAGCAGAATAAAGTTTTTTTAAAATCTAAAGTTTCAAAACATTCCAATATTGTTACTTTAGATTTGTGCATACTTTTAAATTTAACTTTAATGGCGTAGAAGGAGACTTGATTGTTATATAATTTTGTAAAGCACAAACACGCACTTAAGTGTTCAGTCTGAACAGTTTGATATAGCCGGGTTGCACTGTACTTTTCTTCACGCACTCGTGATGCACGTCGCTTAAAAGTTCACACACTTTCTTATATGATTGCAGGCAATAAAACGCCGCCTGCAGCACCTGTGACCCAAGCAACAACACCGCACAGACCACAGCAACCACAACAAACACCGCTAAAAGCAACAACAACGACAACAACGACAACGAAAACAACAACAACCAGGGGCAGAATGGCAAGCAGCAGGAATCTGAGTTTGGGCCAGAGCGAGACGCAGGCAAGACACAGGTTGCAAGTGTCGCAGTTGCCACATGCGCTGCAGTCGCTGCAGTTGCCGCTGCCGCTGCTGCTGATGCTGCTGATGGTGCTGCTCCTGGTGGTGATGCCGCTGCAGCCTTGCGAGAGTCGATACCTGCCCACAAGGTCGCACGGCGATGAATTGGATAAGTTGCGAGAGCTGATGCTGCAGGTAAGTCCAAGTCGAAATCGAAGTCGATAGCCCTCGACTCCCTCCCCGGGTCTTCAGTAAGTGGATAGCCTGTTGAAAGACCATTACCCACATATCATATCTCTTTGTGCTTGAGGTTGTGTGTGTGCCCTCAACGTTTTTGGTGCGTTATTTTGCGATATAATTAACTAAATGAAAAGAGGCAAAGCGTGGTATTAAGTTGCAATTATGTCGCCAATTATTGAGGTTTTATTTTTCGACGTGTTTTTGTTTTGCTCGCTCAGTCGTCGATGCTGTTGCTTTTGTTTTGGTTGTTGTTGCCGGTTACGTCATGGTCCATCAATGGCAGGCCAATGGGCATAACTATAGTTATAGCCACAGCTATAGGGTTACTTATTCCGATACCAAGACCAAGACCACGCTGCGCACTTCCTCACTTCTGACCACACCACTTGCAATTGTTGCTGTTGCTGTTGCTGTTGAGGTTGCGCGTCTGCAACCGTTTTAAAAATATTTTACATATTTCGCAAGTGGTTTTTTTTTTTGGCTTGGTCTGCAACCTGCAGCCTGCAACCTGCAACTACCACGCTGCACAGAGCCTGCTCGGCTACAATCCAATCCATTGCAATGGCCAATGGCCAACCTGCTGAGCTTCAAGCTCTCATCTTTGCACAATTTCTTGTGCTCATACTTATACTTATATATACTTACTTATATTGCCAGCTTCTTTTTTCTGGTATGTATTATTATATTTTTTTGCACTATGCAGAGTTTCCTGTTCTTTTTCGCAACCGAATCACAAAAATGCTGCTTAACCAGGGGGCAATTTAATGGATGTTGGATGTGGATGTTCAATTTCGATGTGGATGTGGATGTGCGGCGCTTCATATTATTTTGCCACTCGATTTTAGACGCAGCTGCAACTTCAACTGCAATTGCAGTTGCCACCATTTGCCACACACTGTTATGAGTTGCACCGACTCTAGAGCCTTGTCTTGTCTGCTTATGGCCTGGTCTCTGAGTCTGCGACAAGACAAAAAGCAACTAAAATTGTCATTAATTTGTTGCCAACTGAGAATCCAAATCTTCGTCTGCATCTTAGTCTGCTTCTGGTTCTGTCTTCAAAGTTGTCTGCCAGATTGTCGATGCGTCTTTCAGCGAGAATGTCTTAATTTGGCCACTCGTCTTGTCCTTGGTTCTAAAGCTGCTTCTATAACTAGTTCTCTGACAAGTCAAAAAGTATCTTTCACTTGCAGTTGGCTGTGTATCTTGTGGTCGCTACCTCAATTTACAATTTGTGCGACAGATCGTCTTCACGACTTCAATCTGGGTATTAATAACTCGCTAATCACTTTCTGCTCCAGCATTTACTATTTAACGAGTTTATCTTAACAATTATTTGTAAGGGTTGCCTCTGACCTTTGCCTTAACCTTTAGCCGTGGCTCTTTGTCATTTGCTTGTGTGAACCTTTTACAATTGCATTTCTATTTGTCCTCATCTCAGTTTCAATCGTTACTTATACCTACCCCTCAGCCTCGGTCCGAGCTGAGGTCTAAATTTGAATCTGAGTCATGTTGTGGCACTTGGCAATCGATAAACCTCTGACGTGCGACGTCCACAAAAGATGCTTTTGGCCAAGAGAGACAACAGGCAACAGCGACGCCAGTGGCATTGGCCAAAAGAAAACCATAGAGAAGAAAAGTAAAAAGAAAGGAAAAGAAAAGCAATATCAAACAAATGATGCAAAGGGGGAGGGAAAATCAAATGTCAAATAGCAAACGATGACGGCGAAGTTGCTGCTGCTGTTGTTGCTGTTGCTGTTGCTGCTGTTGACGCTGTGGCGAGCGTTGTTGGCGTCGACGTCGACGCTGACGCTGACGTTGATGCTTACGTTGACGTTGACGTCGACCGCTGACGAAGGTTGACTTTGACTCGGCGACGTCACGCAGAAAATAATACGAAAATTCCACTTGTCAGTTGATAGTAATAATGCATTGAACCTGAGATCATGAGTTGGCAAACAGCACAGCTTATTGTTAATTAGCCGGGGGATGTCACATGACTTCACTTCACTTCCCCTTACTTCCCCTCACTTCACTCCACTTCACTTCACTTAGTGACGGCCACAACGAGGGAAAAACAATTTTCCCGGCGCCAGTCACGAGGCAGCAAAACGGGATGAGAACTTCCCAGCAGGGAAACACCTCAGAGTAAAGTATTCTATAGATACCAAATTTAATATCTTAATTCAAGGCCAGTGCAAAAGAAAATAAATAATTATGAATAATGCAGAATTGAATTTCTTAATGCAAAGTCAGTGCAAAAGAAACAAATAATTGTGGAAATATGTACATAATAATGAAAAATACAAAATTCAATTTCTTGATTCAAAGTCAGTGCAACTTGACACTTAAACTTAATGTCAATGCAAAAAATATGAATTACAAATAATAAATAATCAATTTCTTAATTAAAAATGCAAAATAAAACTAATAATTTGTAAAAAAGTCAAACAAATAAAATCAAAAATTATAAATTTTATAACTCAAAGTCAGTCAAGTGAAAATTATTTGAATCGAATAATACTGACTTATTTGTAAAAGAAATGGAACAATTGTAAAATAATATACAACTAAAAGTTAGTATCTGCAATAGCAATATGAATGGTGGGATACATAAATGTATTTCGGATTTCAAAGTCAGTATCTGCAACAGAAAATTATAAATTATCAAAATACAAAATTTGCAATGATAATTAGCCAAAAATAATCCTGGCAGCGAAAACTAATAAAATATAATATCGTAAATTGAGTCAGTAAATGCAGAAGATAATTAATATTTATCGCAACAATAAATAGATAAATATGATGTAGGCGCATTTGCAACGATAATTTGCCAAAAATAATCATGGTAGCAATCAAAAATCGAATTAACAGAGTTAAAAATAACTTCACAAGCTGCACAACATATTCGTAGACCATAAAAGGTAATACAAATCTGAGGTCAGACAGCTAACCAAAATACTATGTGCTTAATTTTCACAAATTGTGCCACGATGATTCGATGGAATTTCATACAACTTCACGGTGAATTTATTAATAAATTGAATGAAGCATTTCGCACACAAATATTCATTGGTGTCTGACCTTAACATTACAATTTTATTGATGGCATCCAGCCGCTTAGATGGAGTTAATAATGCCCTTATAACATACTACTATATATTGATACGTAATTGTTTATTCACATATTTGAGAGAGTGTTTATTGCCAGACAGACGTGTGGCAAGTGTGGCAAGCAGTTGGCAACCCTCGTTAAATCATTCACGACCCCCGATGCCCGTCACTATCCGGCAATTCACACAAATAATAAAAAGACCCTTCCTTGTACAATCACATAACTTTGCACTTAGCGCCAACTCTCAAATTAAACTGTCCGAATTTGTGAGGACGCTTGCCACATCTGCCTTGGGGCGCCAGCAGGGAGTAAAGGGAGCCAAGGGAGGAATGGAGAAGAGACTGGCGATGGACCAAACCCTCCCAGGCAGATGCCAAGCGATAATAGTGTCGTTTGCTTCCTTGTATCTCATCGTTTAACTGCAATCCAAAAAGCTGCAGTCTAAGCATGGGGAAAAAGTTATTAATAACTAAACAACTGGAGAGGGCAACGAGATGAAGCGAGATGGCCAGACATACTATAGTAAATAAACAAACAACAAGCAAAGCAACAATCTTTTAAATTAGCAATAATATAATTACTTGGCGCGAAATTGTTTTAGGTTTTTCTTGCGTTCACACATCGTTCGCCGAAACAAAAGAGTCCGAGCGGGAGAAGACGCCTCCGCCAGACCAGAGGGGACCCAGGAGAGTGGGAGGGCCTCTGATAATTACACGACAATACCCCCCATTAACACATTTTCAGTCATCATCAGCGCTCACAGCGGCAGCTGCCTCCAAGCCGGAGTCGGAGTCGGAGTTGAAGATGAAGTCGAAGACGATGTCGAGGCCCAGACAACGTTACAGATCTGAGCTGAGAGTAAAGTTCATTCGATTTAATGATCCGCCAAAAAAAGCTGTGACCAAACTTCCCACACGTCGCAGCTGCTGTTGGTGTTGGAGCTGTTGATGTTGGAGATGTTGCTGTTGGGGGCGGCTGGTTGCGCTGTGTAAATATACGAGTAAAGATTTCAACAGATTTTTGAAATAACTAACAAACTCACAATCTCAGAGATCCGTTACGCTTGATGTAAACAACAACAAGCAGAGTAACAATAATAACGCTGCCATGATAATAACAATAATAACAACCATAACAACAATAACAATTGCAAGTTTAACTCTCTTTTTTTTTTTTTTTATTCGGTTTCTTTGCAGATTTTGGAGTTGAGCAATGAGGATCCACAAAACCAGCAGCAGCAGCAGCAGCAGCAGCAACCGCTTCAACAACCGCTCCAACAACACCAAATGCGTATGCACAACGAGGCCAACAATCCGTTGACCGGTCAGCGGGGTTCGAACGCCGCCTGGCTGCAGAAATTGGGGGCAATGGGCGCTCTAGATACGGAGGGTGCTTACGGACGCTACTAGAGACCCAGCAACGGACCGAAACCCAACCGAAGCCCAAACCAAACGTGACGACCCCAACAAACAGCGAAGACAGGAATGCTGCGAAACCATTTCGAAATGCAACCAAATTCAGTTGAAGACCAGACTAAAGCAGTTAACCATTTTCGAGGATTCCCATATTTAAAGTATTCGGTTGCATTTCGTGAGGAGTTTTCGCTGAACGATCGAACTCAACGGTTTTAATGCGCTTTGCAAACTGAACTTCAAGGACTTAACAGTTCCTATATTAGAACAATAATTTTTAACTTTTACGATTATATTCGAAAGAAAAGAAAAACGAACAAAAAAAGAATCAAAAAGAAAATGCGAAAAATTGAATCAAATTATGATATATGTATATGTATGTACCTTCCCAGTTTATCCCTATTTACGATGTAAGATACTCGAAATGTTTTTTTTTGTATACCCTGTACCCAAACTAAAAGAGGGTAATATAAGCATGTGATGCAGACAGTTAATAATCGATAAAATGAGAATCGAATTAGAGAAAATCAAATGTTTATAAAGTAAATTCGAAGTTGCTAAACTGTATAATTCCTAGTGTTGTACAGTAAAGAGAATATCCATGAAGTGCAATTTGAGTTGTGACTGTAAGGTAGCGAATTTCGTACTTGGGTGCAGGGTGGCCCGAGGTCGAGCAGACTCGGTCGCAATGTTCTTAGTGCTCTTGTGTTGTTGTCACTTTTTTGTTGTGTAGCCTTTCGTGTTACGGTCTCGCAACGTATTGTGGCTGCCGCTTCTTGTGTTGCCACGGTTTAAAACAAAAGTCAATTGTAAATATGTAAACCCCGTCCCTGAAAGCATAAACTGGAGTTTTAATGGGCCCCAAGGCTGGGCAAATAAATATAAATTACGAGTATATTACTACTTACCAACTACCACAAATTAAAATGCCGACCGTCGGCGGCGCTTCTTCTGCTTCTTCTTCTTCTTCCTCTACAACTACAACAACAACAACAACAACTACAAACTACAAAGTACAACTACAACCACAACAACAACTACATGAATCCGGGGAAGAAGCAGAGCAACAAGATAATTTGGTTTTGGCCTCCACGCAGCGCAAGTTTTGTCTGTTTTCCATTTAGCTATATACTATATATACACCACTATATATACATATATATATATATAATACACCTATAGACATATAGAGATATATACACTTGGGATAACGATGCAGCCCCGTTTATATTCGCGATACAACTACAAAATGTACATTTAATTGTTGTTAACTTACGTTATCTTTATCGTTATTACTTCTGATCGAAAACAATAAAAAATCATTTTCAATGCAATGCCAACAATTGTACATACTATTTACCTTTATTATTTTTGTTGTTGTTGCTTTTTCGGGTCTCCTCTTGTTAATTAGATCTTCGGCTGCTGATACGCCTGAGAGAGAGGAGGGAGTCCGAAAGCGACGGGGAGGAAAAGTGTTATGCAATGCACACATGTAATGGCATTTTACATCATCATACACACACACACACACACACACACACGAGTGTGAATGTATGCAGCATATGTGAGATATCTGTGAGATACGCAGCTACAATGCTGAGTAGAAGATACAGGTCACAAAGCTTCCCAAGACTCAATTTACTTTCTTCGCTCCACGGCGACGTCTTCAAGTGCAACTCTTGACAAATTAAAACTAACAAGTGGCGATTGCCAACGCACCCACCTCACAGTCGACACAAGACGAGCCCATTAGCATCAGATACAGATACAGATACAGATACAGATACAGATACAGATACAGATACAGATACATTATCTGTATCTGCTCGCCTGTCAGCGTATCTGAATTTACTTGCACAAGTGCCTTCCAATCTCTTCAACGGGCCCAAGACTCCAAAAGTTCCGTTGCCTTTGCCGCTTCTTCATTTCTGTTGTTGCTTTGTTGTAAACGCATTTTAATTGTTTTTTATTTTTTATGTAAATACAATATTATTTAAATGGTTTTCTGTCTTATTTCGCGGCTGTTGCTGTTGCCGTTGCTGCTGTTACATAAAGCCCACAAAAGATACTTAATAATAATTAGTATCTGCGCTCGCCGAGGTGTCGAGCCAAATGATGTTGCTTCTGCCATGGGTGAAAGCAGAAAGATTCGACGCCACGAAAAAGATGAGAAATGGTTTTCGGGAACACGTTGAGGGACTCATAAAATACTAAATAAATAAAATGTCAATATAAATATATAAAATAAGTATGCATAGTTTAATTATCTACATATATTGTAGACTTCTATCTAATGTAATTCAGTTTCAAATAATAAATTTGTATATTTTAATTAAATATTAATTTATTATTATTATTATTATCTTTTTTATCTTAACTATTTATTTCTTAGACTTCCTTCTATTAATGTAATTGAGTTTCAAATAATAAATTTGTATAATTTAATTATACATATTTGTTGTATGGCCTTTTTCTAGCTACATATATTAATATCTATAGTTGTGTTTGCCATAGTAAATAAAATAAATATTTATAATTAAATTATATATTTTTCTACTTTTTCTGCATCTAAATAATGTAAATGTAAATTTCATTTGAGTTTCCATTAATAAAATATATTTTTTCCTATTCAATTTATCTGTGTCTACAAATATGGTATTGTGTTAGTTTAATTATCTGCTTATTTATTTGTTATAGGTATGTAATTGACATGTCTTTATTTTTATCTGTATCTATAAATACAGCTGTGTCTCAATTAAGGTTTATCCATGTTTGGCTACTCGTACTTATATTTCAATAACCATATCCGTCTCATCAATCTTGCAGTTGGAGCTTCGTTGCAACGTGTTTGTGGCGCTTGCGGATCGAGTGCAGAGCCTGCAGCTGGTTAGGAGTTGGGAGTTGGAAGTTGGGAGATCGGAGAGCCAATGGCTGGGGAGTTGCCCCGCCTGACCTAGGAACAATCAAAATATTTGTACCCTAAGCGAGGCATCTTCATTCGCTATGCTGATGTTGGTGCTGTTGTTTTTGCTGTGGCTGCTGCTGCTGCTGCTGATGATGATGATGATGAGGATTTTGAGAGTTGGAAATTGAGGAAATGCGACGCGCGCCGCAGATGAACAACAAAATCAACAAGCGGCAACAACAGCACAACTGTAAAACATGGCCAAAACACTTGCCATTTGGCTAACGGCATTATAAATGATGCCATCGAGGAAAAGTGACGGTTGCCACTTGCAGTTACAGTTGCAGCTGATGCTGCCGTTGCAGTTGCTGTTGCATGTGGCAACTTGCACTTTGCCAGTTGCAAGTTTCAGTTGCAGTGTCGTCCTCGCTGCCGCCTGCAGCCAATGTACAATGTAGATTTCATTGCCCCTTCCCATTTCCAGGAGTGGCCTGCCAATCGATCGATTGCATTTTATCGATCATGTGCATATCGAAACGGATGACGCCACGGGCCAAAGACGTCTGCCGAGCCAAGCTAGTTCCCAGGCAGTCAATAGCCCGATCGTGACAGCCCACAAAAAAAATGAGTGAAAGAAAGAAAAGCTGCGACGAGCAGCAAGCAAACAAAAGTATCTTTTGGCCAATCGTATTTGGGAAAGAAAACAAAAGAGGGAGACAGGAAGGGAGCACGAGTCGAAATAATGTCATTGCCGGGCTCCAAATTATTGAATAAGCCGCGTGAAAATAAAGAAAAAAGCCGAAAATAAATTAAAGAAATTCATAGCCAACCATTGCATTATGTCAAAAAATGGAAATGAAGATGGAAATGACGATGGCGATGACGATGACGATGACGATGGTATCCCAACAAGACCGTGAAGCTCATTATTAGCTTGCTTGCACAAACCACAGCGATAGAAGGAGAGGGAGAGAGAGCGGAAGAGGGAGAGGGAGGGAGGCAGAAACAAAAGACTGGAGTGCATGAAGAAATGAAATAATAGCAACATCAGTCCAGTTAAAGCCAAGTCGAGTCGAGTCCAGTTGCCCCCCTTTCCAGAGTGTGAATCCACACAGACACCAAGATCCACATTCACATCCACATTCATTGAAATTGAAAGTGAATCGTGCCACACGATCCGAACAGCGATCCTCCAAACCAAATGATCAAAATACTTGCTCGTAATAATATAACAAATACAAAGCCAACAATACCACAAATACAAACACAAATACAATAAAAACAAAAACCAAAAACCAAAAAGCGAGAAGTACATCTAAATGGTGTAATCATCAAGCAGCTTTCGAGATACTCTTGAATTTTGCAAGACGGCTTGGGATGAACACTTCCTGGTGAATGTAAAATGCTTTGCACTTGCCAAACTCTCTTCGAGTAACTAGATACGAGAGCATGTCGATAAAACACGCTCTTAGGGAAGTTGATCCACTAAACTATTGACCCACTTGTGCAAGGCTTCTCGCATAGAAATGTAATTAATATGGCTGGAAGATGCCTCTTTCTGGTCCCCATTGAGTCTGTGGTCTATAGCAAGGGTATCGAATCAGTTGAAATGAAAAAGGAAAAACGAATAACGAAAAAAGAAGAAGAAACGGTCAGTTGCTGGCGCGGTCGACGTCGCTGCTGGCGTCGCCGTCGCAGCTAGGAGTGAGCTTGAGCCTCGACTTCGGCTTTTGCTACAACTTCGTTTC
This sequence comes from Drosophila immigrans, assembly GCA_963583835.1. NCBI lineage: Eukaryota > Metazoa > Arthropoda > Insecta > Diptera > Drosophilidae > Drosophila > Drosophila immigrans. The sequence continues at coordinate 25,763,209 of OY757143.1, read as the reverse complement.
GACTTCGACTTCGGCTTCAGCTTCAGCTTCAGCTTAAGCTTCAGTTTCCCCCAGTCCCAGATGACTTGCCAGCTGCTGTCGCTCTTTTGCTTGTGCTTGTGCTTGTGTTTTTGTTATTGTTATTGTTGCGGTGGCTGAGCTGCCGCTGCCGTCGCCGCTGCTCTTGTTGTTTTTCGGTATTTGTTATTGTTGCAGAGTTGGGCTGTAGTTGTTATTGCTGCCGTTTTATACATTTCAATTTCTTCATGGTTATGCGCTCTTTACCAACTGCTTGCCGCTGCTTTGCGCCGCTGCCGCTGCCGCTGCTGACGTCGCTGCTGGATTTTACTTCATTTGGATTTGTCGGCGCAGAGCGGCGCGTATAAAAGAAACTGCAACAATCGTTGTGGCATGCAGTAAGAGTACGAGGTTCCGCGTCGAACGAACTCCACTATCGAAACGGATATACAATCTACATACATATATACATACTCGATCTATAACCAAGCATTATGCAGTCCAGTTGTGTGGTATGTGCAGTTGTCTGTGCCTCTCGTGTCTGTGACCGTTTCTGTTATTCTGTTCTGTTCTGTTCTGTTCTGTTCTCCCGCCCTCTCTCTCCACACGATCCAGATCGTGCTCGTCTTGGCCAGCGCTGCGCTGGTCGCCGCTCGCCCGGAACCGCCCCGTGACACCTACAGCGCCCCGCCCTCGAGCAGCTACCAGCCCAGCGGACCCAGCGGCGGCTACGGCGCCCCAGCACCCCAGTACGGACCGCCCCAGCAGCCGCCCGTGGTGCACAAGCACGTCTACGTGCACGTGCCCCCACCAGAGCCAGAGTACCAGGCTCCCAGGTGAGACAGCGATCCCAATTAACCTCCAGCACAGCTGAGGATTCTCGTAGTGCTGATCTTCAGAAAGTGATGCAACTATTTGGTATTTATTATTCCAGCTGGTTGCATAATCCTGCCTTAGAATGGGCCTGTTCTTAACGTTTCCTTCCCACCTTTAATTGCATTCGTCCTAATTTCATATTTCACTTAAAAACACAACATATTCAAAGTTCCTTAATATTCCCATATCCTATTCAAATATTTTATATATTTCCAACTTCTTAAATTATTCCACATTAGATAAGCAGGAATTAAAACTGCAAACTTTTTATTCCCATAACATATTCTTGCTAAATATTCCCATATCCTATTCAAATACTGTATTTCCAACTTCTTAAATTATTCCACATTAGATAAGAGGGAATCGAAACTGCATACTTTTAACATATTGAAAATTCCTTAATATTCCTATATCCTATTCAAATACTGTATTTGCAACTGCATAAATTATTCTGTATTAGATAAGAAGGATCACCAATGCCAAGTCTTCAAATACATTATTTAATTTGAATATTATATAGTATATTATGCGGCATATTTCCACACTCCTTCTGTAGAATCAAAAGATGTTTTCATCTTTTTCGTTTCTCACCTTAACGAAGTCTTTAATTATCCGTGTGCCATTTTATTAATTGAAGCTCCGCTTCTGCACAATGATAATCTGGCAGATAACTAGTTATCCAAGTATTCCACTTCTCTTCAATAACGACGCCGCTCATTTCGCTCGGTTACCATTATATGTTATTCCAAAATGAGTTGTCGTGTTGCGAAAATTCTCCCACAATTCATGGGGTTCGCGCTGTGACACAGATGGAGTTTTGAATGTGCCCCAAGTACAGACAGACACGAGTAGTTAGTAACATACTTTGTTAATATCTCTCGGTGCTTGCAAAAGACACAGCTCTAATCATCTAATCTGGCTCAGGGTCCAATCTACCATCTACCATCTACAGCCAGATGATTGCCACATTGCGTTTTTGCATTATCATTTGCAGACAGACAACCAGACAACCAGATATACGGTGAAGGGGAACCCCAACTTTGAATTTCAATTTCAATTTCAGTCTCAGATGTAATTCCAATTTCGATTTTAATGTGCGGTATTTGTATTTTACTTTGTAAATTATTTAATACCCCCACTGTTCGTGCTGTCTCTGTTGCACTGCTGCACGTGTGGCAGGCAGCGTTTAATGGTACTACGCGAGTAGTTTTGTCATTTGTAGCCTCGTCTGTCTTCTTTTTTGGCAGGGAGAGCGAGTGAGAGTCGGGCAATCTTAATTACCGGTGCAAAGATATGGTGATGAAGACAGCCAAAGCGTGACTAAAACGTTACCTAAGTTTCTTTACTTTATTCGTAGCATTTCCAAAGCTAATTATTGCACTCGTCGTGTGCAGGCGGCTTCGCTCGCTTGGGGGACAGGAACACAATTACCATAGAGAGTACGCCACTTTATATAAGCCGGAGGGTGGAGGGTGGAGGGTGGAGGGATTTCGTGGTAATCGCCAGAGCGCTGTGGGCGGTAATTGTGACAGCTCGTTATTAGCCAGAGATAAACAAGTTTCTCGATGGGTCGGGCCTTCGGTCTTGGCCAATGGCCACAAGCACACAATCTCTGCATATGTTACATAAAACCCTTCTCCTTTCTCTCTATTCCCGACGATCATCATCGTTGGTGATTGTAGGAAGCCTCTGTATGTGCCGCCACCACAGAAGCATTACAAGATTGTGTTCATCAAGGCGCCGTCGCCACCAGCACCGACTGCCCCGATAATTCCGCAGTTCCCCCAGAACGAGGAGAAGACCTTGGTCTATGTGCTGGTCAAGAAGCCCGAGGAGCAGCCCGAGATCGTCATTCCCACGCCAGCGCCCACGCAGCCCAGCAAGCCCGAGGTCTACTTCATCCGCTACAAGACCCAGAAGGAGGAGACCGGTCCCTATCCCAACAGCATTGCTCCTCCCTCGGAATACGGTGCTCCGGCCGCCCCGCCAGCTCCCTCGGCGCCCAGCAGCTCCTACGGTGCGCCTTCCCACTAAGCGCGGCGATGTGGAGTCCTCAGCAAGTCCATACATCATGGTTATTCCCATTGAAAAGCAACACATCATGGTTTTTGTTTATCTTTTTTTTTTGGTTTCAAATTCAAGAAGTAGAAAAAAAACTATTTAACGTGTGACAAAGTTTACGATCTACGAGCATTATCCCCCCCAAACACCCCCAACACCCCTCATTATTGTTGTTGTTTCTTATGTAATTCTTACCTCTAAACATTCTCCAATAGGCTGTTTGTTTCAATTTGTTTGTGTAATCTTAAGTACATAGTTGTTTAAGCACATGCGTTATAAACCAACATTTATCGACTATATACATACATATGCGAATATATATATCTCACATTTCGACATTATATATTATATATATGCTCGTTCTTGATACATTCATCGCAAATGCATTTCAACTAGGCAAATACCTAAAGATACTTTCAGTACATTTTTGTTGTTGTTGAGCACGAAAGCGGAAAGAAAGAAAGCACGAAAAACGAACAAAAAAATTGATAAGACGAAGCAGAAAAGCAGAATGATACTCAAGTATATATTGTATATGTGTAAAATGAATGGAAAAAGTGAAATAAAAGTTTTACAACTTAACCTTACATAACTTCAAATACTTTCAAACTCCAGCGTTGCCAGACAGCGCACAAAAGTAACGGCTTTTCAGGCAGCATAGCCAGCTTACAGTGGCTGTCAAACTGTATGTTTGCTCAACAAACTTTGCTGGCTGTCATAAAATATGCGATGGGAATTATCAAATAACATGTAATAAAATTGTAATGCTGATGACGATGAAGATGTATTTAAAAACAGTTTATAGGACACACACACATTAAAAGTGTTTGCGGAGTTTTGGACATTTAGCAAACACTTTGAAGTGCAGTTAAGAGCATGCTTCAGTTGCGCAACTTTAATTGAGACATATTGTCAGACTCGGCAGCAATAACAACACTTTTAACTGCTCTAGGACTACCCCCCCCACCACCCCCCAATCCCCCTCCCTAACTCATCAGCCTTTTGGCCGCCGTATCGCTTCCTGTTCAAAGCCCAACCCGTCGCATACTCGCAGATAGATGCTTTTAAATACACACACTCAACGGACTCGGCTCGGCTGTCAAAAGTAAGCGAACTTAAAACACGTCGTTTGCATTTTGGGGCCTTCCTCCCCCACCCCCTACCCCCTCATGCCTCCTGCTCCTGCTCCTGCTCCATGCGGCACTTAAGTGACGCTTCAGCTTCTCAACTATCGTCGTGAGTGTCTGTGTGCGTGCTTTTTGCTCCTCTTTCCCAATGTGTTTTTTTTAGCATTTTGATGTCTACAATATAAACATCATTTGCGTTGTTCCTTTTGTTTTAGCCTCGCTGATTTTGTTTACCTGCGAAGAGAGCGCCGCAGACGTTCGGCCTGCCAGACAATCAGTCGCTCTGTAACTGTTCTTGCCTGCGCTCTCTTAGCACTCCAAAAGCGAAAGTCCAACCCCAACAATAGCACAGCACTGCCAGCCCAAACTAAAGCGAGCGCGCGCTCTTTCCGTCCGTCTCGCTCTCTCTCGCTGCGTTGCGCATGCGACGTGTGTGTCAGCAAAGAGAGCGACTGTCAAAGAGTTCTCTTCGGAAGTGAAGTCCGCGTTGGGCGCCGCGCTGCGTTCAGTTCAGTTGCGATTGTAATGCCAACGTTGACGGCACGCGTCGAATGGCGTTCGGCGTTCGCGTCGCGAGTTGTGTGTTGAGAACAGAATGAAAATGTGTTTTTCGTTAAAGCGCAAGCTGAATTTGAGAATCGTGAATCGAGCACCAAATCATATATAAATCATGTATAAGCAAATCGAAGAAGCCAAAGCCAAAGCGTCGCAGCCAAAGATGAAATCAACAACAACCAGAAATTGCCAGTCATAAAAAAAGGGTTTGTTGTGTGTCTTACATTCTCTCTCTGCGTGTGTGTGTGCGTTCTTGTGTTGTGCTAATATTGTTGTCCATACAATGCCATGGCATTCACTCCCCTCCCACCTCCCCCCCCACGTAACTCCGCGCTCCGTCCCGCCCCTTACACACACCACATCATTCAGTTCGCCATCGTTGTTGCGTACAATTAGAAGGCATTGCCAATCGATTTGTGTGAAAAGCCAAAGCTCAAAAGGTGGACGCCAAGCAGGTTGGTGGCATGTGGCATGTGGCATGTGGCAGGTGCGCGCAGTCTGAAAAATGAAGTTGAAGTTGAGCCTGAAGTTGCCAGTCATGCAGTGGATACGTTGTCGCTCTAGACGTGCCACCGAAAAGGGACAATATTAATGAAAAGACGTTGCAAAAAATGTCACGTTCCCCATTTTAATGATGATCAAGTCGCAAGGTCCCCCAAAAAGAAGAAAGGTCTCCATTCCGCATAAATAATAAATTTCTCATCTCTCACTTACAACTAATTGGCAAATAAACCATTCAAAAGCATCTTGAAAACAGCACCAAAATAATTGAAATCCACTCGAAAAAAATCAAAATTGCAAAATTTAAGATCTTAATATTTTTATTCCACATAAATAATAATTTACTCATATTTTACCTAAATAAAACATTCAAAAGCATCTTGAAAATATTTTAAATCAACTCGAAAATAACTCAAAATTGCAAAATTTCAACTCTTTCTATTTCTATCACACATAAGTAATAAATTTGTCGTCTTTCACTTAGAACTAATTGGCGAATAAACCATTGGAAAACCACTTATAAATAGTTTAAATCAACCCGGATGTACATAATTCAAAAATGTCAAATTTAAATCTTACTATTTCTATCCCACATAAATAATAAATTACTCATATTTTATTTAAAACTTTTTGGCAAATAAACCATTCAAAAGCCGCTTGAAAAAATAATTCAAAACCAACTCGAAAATTCGTCCAAAAATTCAAAATTTCAACTCTTACTATCTGTCCCATATAAATTATAAATTTGTCGTCTCTCACTAAAAACTAATTGGCAAATAAACCTTTCAGAAATAACTTAAAAGCAACTACAAAATAATTCAAAAGCGACTCGAAAATAACTCAAAAATGCGAGACTAAAACACGAACTGAAGCAAAGGCAAATTGCCGCATTTAACGGGCGATGCCACAAGTGAATAAAAGTACTCAGACTCAGTGAATCATATGAGTGTGTGATGATAGTGAATGGTGAATGGTGAATAGTGCAGGGCTGTAGCATATGCCCAATAAACAGATGGTAATAACCATAAAGAGAAAGTGTTATAGCCCAATGGAAGACGAAGAGGGGCAACAGTTTGGTCCTTTTGCATCCTTGCCTTGTCCTCTTGCCAAAATCACAATTTATGACAGCCACTGCGAATGCTGACCATAAAATCCTTGGCAAACGAGCATAAAACATACAAAGTGGAAGATGTTTATGTCTCCTCAAAAGGATTCGGGATTCATGCTCTATCTCTGTCTTCTGTCTTCTGTCCTCTCGCCAGGAAAGTAAAGGAACCCAAAGTGCTTCCACATAGAAACAACCTCCAAAACCATGGACATTGATAACCACGGACGACGACCAGCCATGAACGGCAGCAGTGGCGCCACCAACAGCATACCTCGCAATGGCGGCTTCTGTGGTGCACTGCAGCGTGCCCCGCCCCCCATGCCCCCTGGCCTGGCCAGACGCCTCGCCAGTCGCGAATGCTACGGCGTGGGCAAGGTGAAAGTCATGCTACGGGTCGTGGACAAGGCGTGCCCCAACCCCACTTCGAACCCGGGGGAACCTCACTTCATGGCGCTGGACAAGAAGAAGCGCCAGGTGACCCTCACGGATCCCAAGAACGTCTGCGTGCCACAGGCCCAGGAACGCGCTCCCATGGTCGCCGCACCCAAGATGTTTGCATTCGATAATTTGTTTAGCGCCGAGGATAAACAGGTGAGTGCAAGTTGCAAGAAGAACAAAATAATAACAGTTAGATGGGTGAAGTCCATGGGTATTGAAAGGAGTAGAACCGTTAAGGAATTCCTGACGATATCGAGGGATTTATGGAATACTTCGAGATACAATTACTGTAGAAGAAATTAATTTTGTGGATAGAATTAAATGAACATTATTAGCAGAAAAAAAAACAATAAATAGCTATAAAATAGATCATTATTTAAAATCGAAATTTAAATAATTATTGTTGGGAATATTAATAGAATAAATTATTTTAAAAGACACGAAGATAAAGTGTCAAAATATTGATTGTTTACGAAAAATATTTTGATATACTGACAATTGTAAGAGACAATATTTATATGGTATTTATGATGGTAACACTTAAATAATTAACGATATTACAATTTTCTGTTGTTCCAATAAAATGATGTTATTTCCGTATTATTATAACTTAACAATAAGATGAAGAATCGAGATAAATTGGGTGGTTAGAAGAAAGTGAATTAGCAAAATAGTTAACATAACATTTCAGGATCCATTGACATTTAGAAGCAATATGATTTGTAAATGTGTGCTGGCTTTTTAAACGATTCCTTGGAGAATATTACTCAAAATACTCAAAGTTGTAATAGCTGATAAAAGATCCCGAATCGTACACAATATTTGCTCATTTAAAATCAAACTATTTCATCTACAAGTCTTTTCATCTGCAAGTTTAAAAATTGCTGAGATCAATCAACCATCAATTAAAAATTTAGAAGTTTGCGAAAATGTCGCTTTATGAATTATGCTTTTAAAATCGTGCATATTTAATGTTTTATATACACCATCTCGTCCTGCAGTCGGACGTGTGCGCGGCGGCGCTGAGCGAGGTGATACCCGCGGTGCTGGAGGGCTCCGACGGCTGTCTGCTGGCCATGGGCTACCCGGGGACGGGACAACCGCAGACGGTGCTGGGCGATCTGGGATCATCGACGGGCGCTTTAGGGGCAGCGCCCTCCGCCATCGCCTGGCTCTACAAGGGCATCCAGGAGCGGCGCCAGAAGAGCGGAGCACGCTTCTCGGTGCGTGTGAGCGCCGTTGGCGTCAGCGCGACCAAACCGGATGCTCTCTCCACGGATTTGCTCATCTCGCATGCGGCTGGTAAGCATCAAGGGGAAGCAGGCAGCGCCACCTGTTTGCTGCCTGGGGGCAGAGGGAGAGCAGAGCGAGGGGGCGTGCCAGGGTTATAATTGTGGGCGTGGGTCCCGTGTAATGTTGCCCCTGGGCCAGCTGATGATGGCGCTGCACAGCGATGATGATGATGACGATAGTCGGGGGCTGCGACCCCCAATTTGAATAAAGTTAACCTGCTGGCAGCTCCAAGGCTGAAGGCTGCCAGTTGCTGCTCCAATGACTGCTAACTACATAGAGTGGCATTTATTCGCACATAAAACCTAATGCCCTTTTCATTCACTCCATGACGCCGACACACAGAATCTGACGACTCCCCGGGGATTTATTTGCGTGACGACTTCCTTGGTGGCCCAACGGAACTACGTGCACCCACCGCCGAGCGTGCGGCCCTCTTCCTCGACTCGGCCCTCGCCGGACGCTTAAAAAGTTCCGGCAACTCCAGCTCCACATCCAATTCGAACTCCGCAACGAGCTCGAGCTCGAGCTCATCGACGACGCTGGAGTCCGCCCTCATCTTTACGCTGCACGTCTACCAATACAGCCTGTCCCGCAAGGGGGGTGGTAAGTCATAGCTTCCCCTGCTCCATCTCTTTATTCCATTCAACTGCTCACTCCCTTTAACACTCTCAATTGTGCACAGAGAGAAAAGATTGTCTACTTCTTGAATTATCAAATTATAAATTCTGCTTCATCTGAAAAATGTACAAATAAGCTTAGTGTTTCTTTTATATTTGTGTATATTTTGTATGTTCTAAATTTTACCTTATTTTCGTTGTGTATTGAGATAAAGGTTTCACTCGATTTTGACTTTTAGTGTTTAGTTAATTATTTTATTTCAATTCCAATTTGTTTTTGGATTACAAAATTGCAGTCCTAACCTGTTTAAATTCTCAAAGTGGCTTTTCGGTTGGTTTTATATTTTTTTACAAAATTATACCAAGTGATAATAGTATTATTAATTATTAGCAACGTTTATTTGTATTTTAAATATTTACTAAAATAGCATTTTAACACAATTTAAAATGTTTCCTTATCAATATAATTATATTATTAAAATAATAATTTAGGCCCATTTAAAATGATTTGCTTTTAAGCCATATTTTTGAATTCTTGTTGCTAAAGTCAAATTAAATTTGTTAAGCTTTAAATCTAAGCGAACTAAGTAATTTAAATTTGAAGTACACGAAATTCTTAGTTTAATTGTTTGTTTTCTCTCTGTGCAATCGTCGTAGCAGTTTTGCTCATTGTTGTTGTTGTTGCCACTCAAGTGGCACGCTAAATGTTTCACTAGACGCCAGACCATTAAAGTGTCGCATTTCTCTCCCCTTCCCCCCACTTAACTTCCCCCGCACACACACCACACACACACACACTCGACACTCTCCACACTCTCCACACTCTCGACACTCGGTTGACACTCGGCTGCAGTGGCTGGAGGTCGCAGCCGTTTACATATCATCGACGTGGGCGGCTGTGCCAATCGCAGCGGGGGGCTGCCGCTCTCGGGAATTGGCAACATACTGCTGGCCATATTGAGTGGCCAGAGGCATCCGCCGCACAAGGACCACCCGCTGACGCCGCTGCTCAAGGATTGCCTGGCGCCCATTACCTGCCATGTGGCAATCGTGGCACATGTGCTGCACGCGCAGAGCTACCAGGATGCACTCTCCACCATCCAGATTGCCTCGCGCATCCATCGTCTTCGGCGTCGCAAGCATCGGGTTCCCATGCCCCTTGCCGTTGGCCTGGCTCAGGGCATGAATCCCGGCGCTGGGGGCTCTTCAGCCGGCTCGGGGGCGGATCCATCCAGCTCGGAGATCTCGGCCGACACCGTCATATATATGGGACCCCATGACGATGCCACCGACGGCGAGCATCCGCCCGTCTATCTGCCGTCGCTGAGTGCTGGCGACAATCGCGGATTGCTGAGCAAGGCGCTCAAGGGCAGCGGGGCGGAGAAGCCGCCGGTTCAGGCTCAACCCAAATCCAACTGTGCCAGTCCACTGATGAAGAAGGCCGCCCTCGAAAAGGGTAAGTACATCATCACTTCTTCTGCTTTGCCCCCAATTCATTAACCCGAGACACAACAGGGCAAACAAGAACAAAAAAAAAATAAGACAAAAGAAAAGCACAACGGAGAAGCTGGCGAGATGAAAAGCAGAGCATGCGATTGATGGGAATTGCTTATGAGATTTTAATTGAAATTCCTGAACTCATTAGGTCTATGCACCGCAGGGTATTCTCCGCACAGTCCTTGCCAGCTGCACAAGGACAACATGTGAATGAGAATACCAGAGTATCGATTCATTGAGGAATACGCTTCACAGCTCGCTGGTCTTGTCCTTAACCAGACATTGTCTACGCCTCACCAGGCGGGTTAACACCAACCAGTTGCAAAGGCTTTTGTTCAATGAGTCAAAGGGAACTTGGTTACAGAAGTACAATACTTCATCACATGCACTGTCTTTACAGTTGTCTCAACTATATTAATAAACGGCAGAGCTTCTCACATAAAATGTGCATACTGCATTAAGAATTTTGTGTTATGGTTACTCGATTTGGCTGATTTTAACAGATGTCATACAACTAGCAAAAACAAAAAATTTATTCCAAGTTTCATCGAGTTAACGTGGAAACTTGCAAAATCCTTAGCATACAAGTAGTCGGACAGCAGGACAGACGGTTAACTTAATTCCAGTTGTTGAGTTGCAGCTTCTAGAAGGAGTTATCCACAACAAACTTATCTTTAATATACAATAATAAATTGAATATTATTTAATGAATTGGCTAAAACCTTCTAGAAACAACACGTGCAATATTCAAGGCTTCAACTTATGAATTAGACTTAGTAAAAATAGAGCTGGCAACTGGTTTGATGGAAGAGAATTTTAAGCACAGTGGTAGTTTTAACCAAAATGACTAAAACCTTCTAGAAACAAAACTTCGAGTTAAGAGGTTGACTAAATAAATACAGAGCTCTTAACTGGTTTCAAAAAAGAAAACAATAATTTTAAATATAATCACCTTAGGGCTGAACCTAGCTGGCTGAACCTACTAAATCCTTCAAGCAACTACTCATAGATGAATAATAATTGTCAGCATAACTTCAACCCAGACCTAAACCTTAACCACATGTATATACTCTTACCACCCTCCCTATTGCCCTCCAGCCAAGAAGCAGCAGCCGACGATGAGCTCCACTGGCAGCCTGAAGCGACACAACAACGCTGGCAACGCGGCTTCCGGCTCCGCCATGACAGCGCACAGCAGTCTGGTGCACGAGCAGGTGCCTCCGGGATCGCCCTTGCCACGTCACATGTGCTCCAAGGCGTCCAACATGCCCACGCCGAAGGGATCGCCGCTGAGACGTCCCCATGGCTCGGCACCCGGCGCAGCGCTGGAACAACTCGAGGCGGGCATGCGCAAGATCACCGAGGAGCAGTGGATTGATGGACCGCGAGTATCCCGCGCGAAGGTGGCGGAGGCGCGGCACCTGATGCGCGAGGTGAACCACGTGAAGCAGTGCGAGACGTGGGTGGATGGACCGAAGTCGTCGCAGTCGTGTCGCTCGCTGACTGCCGGCAATCTGCCCACGGGCAGCCAGACCCAGGGCTATGGCTTCATGGACGCGCACAAGAAGACCATGATTCGACAGTGGGTGGAGAACCAGACCACGCAAGTCTTCCAGAACACAGTCTCCGCCAGCAACTCGCCCACGGCGCTGCACCTCAAGCTGTCGCAGCTGAAGCAAAAGTCGCTGGATTTGCCGGCTGAGCGAACAGCCCTCCAAGCGGAGACGGAGTTCGATAGTTTGCCGCTGTTCGTGGGCGGCCAGGATGCGCCGCAGGATGGCGACGACCAGGACAGCGGACCCTCGGAGGTGCCGCCTGCGCTGCCGCTGCTCGACGATCCGCTGGTGGGCTCCAGGGACATCTCGCACGACAGTCTGCATCGCATGCTCTCGCGGCACGTGTCGCGCGAGCAGCTGCAGGCGGAGCAGGCGGAGTTGGCCGCCAGTCGCAGCTGCAGCTCGCAGCATCCGTCGCAGCGCAGCATCGACTGCGGCCTGCAGGTGACGGAGGAGGAAATCGCCCGCACCATGGCCAGGGAGCGGGAGCGGGACAGGGACAGGGACAGGGAGAAGGAGCTGTCGCATCCCTTGGCGGCGCTGAGTCACTGCGACAACTTGAGCTTTGTGTCCAGCTTCAACATGGCCTGCGAGTCGTTCAGCGAGTGCGGCGAACGCGCCAGGTGAGCAAATTTATTCATTCACACACAAAGTATGAAGGGAAGTTAAAAAATCAAAAATTACATCTTGGATATAGACAGTATGGAGAAGAATAATTTGAACCAAGTGCATTCGATATTAAGTTTCGATTTGTTGACATTATTTGAAAATATTTGTATTGTGTTTCACTTTTTTATATTTGTTTTTCTTTAATTTTAGTTTTATTATTGATATTTAGTTACATTTATTTTGTTGTTTCTTTTTTTCGAAATAAATATTTTGTATTCGATCGCAAGGAATTAGATGTGTTGCGATTAAAGGTTGTGTTATACAATTTTAAAAATAAAAGTGATTTGCTTATTTATTTCTTGAACTGAATAGTAAATGTAGCTATTTGGTTACAATACCAAATTCATATTATACATAAAGAATTATTCTTGTTATACGATTGTTACTTTGGCATCGTGAATGATATTTCAAAGATGTTTATTTTATTTTTTTACTTCCCAGTTTAAGATTAGGAAAACAACATTTTAAATGTTATTTTATGTTATTTATTCTTGTTATTGAATCGACATTATAGATTAACTTCAATATTTTCAATATCTCTTTCTCCCTCACTCTCCCGCGTTTTTGCAGACATCAGTTCGATCAGCTGGCGCGTCTGCACGAGATCTTCACCTCGCAGCTGGCGATGGCCGAGGTGACGCCGTCGGCCACGCTCTACCGCACCGACGTGGGCAGCGTGTTCAGCGAGCCCGCCTTCCGCTTCAACGTGGGCCAGAGCAGCGTCTGCAGTGAGCCCGCCTACCGCCTCACGCCGAGTCCGCCCAAGCAGCCCTCGCACAGTCCCAGCCAGGGCTCGCTGCCCAGCCTGAACGGCATCATGGAGATCGCGGGCATGGACGACTACGCGCTGCTGCGCCAGCCGGACGGCGCCTCCGATCCCAGCCTGCCGAAGAGCGAGAAGCGATTCGCGCCGCAGCACGACGACATCAGCGAGCTGGAGGAGAAGTCCACGGCGGCGGCGGCGGCGGCGGCAGGAAGACGCAACTCGCTCGAGGATGCGCAGCACAAGCTCAACGAGATCACCAACATCTTGCCACTGGCGGCGCAGTCGCGTCTGCCGCTGCTGCCGCTGAACACCAGCTCAGAGGCCTACGACAGTGGCCACGACTCCTCCACGCCCCGCACCTCCAAGCACTCGGGCATCTCGCGGCGCGCCGAGAGCGGCTACCACAGCGTGGCCACGGTGCGCGACTCCGACGAGAGCAGCTTCGCCTCGGGCATGTCCAAGAATCAGCGGCATCGCATCACGGTCTCGGGTGGCAGCCAGGCAGCGGGCAGCTACCAGCGGCAGGGCAAGAAGCGAACGCGCCACGACGGCGGCGGCGGCGGCAACAAGGGACTCTGCAACTGGCTGCTCAATCCCTTCTCCTGCACATATCCCGAGACTGAGGGCGAGATCAGCGACTTCTAAGGGGCAGAAGCGAGACGGGAGACGGGAGAAGGGAGAAGGGAGAAGGGAAAACCCACCAAGAGAGAGCAACGAGAGCTAGTCCAGCATCCAAATGGCCAAAGAAATTTACAACACACATCATGATCACATATGCAAGAGAACACACACACACTCAGCACACACACTTGCTTTGGTGGATCTCAACTACACACATACATATATAGACAGCGACTGATTAACTTTTACTTGGCGCCGGCAGCCACAAAAATCAATTTTAAATGCGAATCGATGCGAGTATCGGGAATCGAATCTAATCTAACCCAACTACCTAATTATACCTTATACCTACCTATATGCTATCAACGAGGCGCCACTCACACACTCATTCACTGACTCATTCACTCACTAATACACGCATAAGTTCAAACGGGGCTTTAAGCATCTTAAGTTGCCAGCTAGCATAATGAGAATACAATTTTATGGGGGGCACTCACGCGACGAACTCGAGTTTTTAAGATCAATTTGTAACAATTAGGGAGGGCAGAGTGCCCCCACTGTATCTATATATACATAAATAATTAAACATATTCCAACTTAATCAGGCCACAATCACTATGACTTTACAAGCGATAAATATGGGAGTTAGAAGAAGAGATGCATATATATCATATATACATACACACATCTATATATACATGCATATACATATATATATATATATATATATAAAAGCTATTTATTGTTTATTTTGGGTTATTCGAGAGGACGAGAACGAGAACGAGATCGAGAGAAACCAAGTGGAAGATGGAAAATTGTATGCTAAATGTTAAATGTTTGCTTATTCAAACACTTTATTGCCAATTATAAGTTACAAAATGTTTAAATTAATTGTTAGTTAGCTAAAGTTATACATCTACTAAACACACACTCACACAAATGACAACTGCAACTTCGAGAGGATTGAAGAAGAACAACAAGAACCACTGACTATAAACGGTTTTTTCGATGTAGACAAATGTTAAACATACAATTTTGTTGCCATTTTTGCCTAATAAAACTATGTTACCAAAACGACGAAACGTAAAAAATTCAACAAAAAATACAAAAAAAAAAGGAGACAAGAAAAACGATATATATATATATTATATATATTTATCAGAGAGATATTGTGTAAGCAGAACGAAGCGAATGCAAATTTTATGAAGCTAAACTAAACTAATGAATAAACTAATACACACGCATTACGAGTACTTATATATATACTATATATACATACATTAAATACATACGCATTATGTATTATTATTATGCATACATACATAAATACATTATGCATACGCCGCGTATTGCCAGACGCCTCAAAGTATGCAACAGTTTTTTGCGCGTTTCTCTCATGCGATAATAGCTAAATTTTTGCATCAATCAGCGAGTTATTATTAACATTATTATTGTCATTGTCATTTTGCATTGTTTTGTCATTTAACTATAATACATTCCTTCATTGCCTTTTTAGTCGCATTCATCACACATTAAACATAAACATAAATGAATATTAAATTAAACCACATAAAAAAAGAAAAGCGAAAATGAAAAAAAAAATATGAGAATGAAAAATCAACTCTAATTGTATTGCATTATTATGTATTTCGTATTATTCCAATTATCAAGCGTAGTAATCACCAAGGCTATACTTTAATCACAACCCGCTTCCCCCTCTTCAACCCCCCCGCCCCCGCGTTTCTTTCAACAAAGATACAATACATAAACACACACATATACATATACAATATCATATGTATGTATGATGATGATGATTCGTCGACTTCGACGCTGAAATACAGACTAATTATTTTTTATAATATAAACAAATTGACAGCTGGTTTTATTGCAACTTTCTGTGTGTGTGTTCTCTAGGTGTGGGAGCCACATACGTGCGTGTGTGTGTGTGGGTGTGCGTGTGTGCATCAGTTGGCCAAATAAAGTTGACGTTTTATAGATAGAGACATGTGCGATGCCAGGACATATATCTCAAAGTGCCTACAACCCCCTGGACTGCTCGTAAGTGGAACAAGGCTGGCAGGGGAAGACGAAAGTTCAACAATAAAACAGGCTACAAAAACTGCCAGCTTCTCTTTTTGCCAAACGTCGAAGCAGCCGATACTCTAGGGCCAAGTTTTAAACGAGTTGTTTTTACGACTTGAAGGTGGAAAACAAATTCAAGTCGCTTTTATGACTGCAATGTGATTTAAAAGAGATAAGTATTAAAGAATAATAAAACCAATAAGTACTTTTTTATGCAAACCAAATAAAAGTCAACTCTTGACCAACAAAACTAAAACTAAACTAAAACGGGAAATTATATTAAGCTAATATTGCTCAAGTAGAAAAGTAAATTTGAGGTTTACTTTTATGCTGGGTTAAATCAATATTGCTTAAACACAACAGAGTTTTTCACTTTTAATTTTATAAATTTAAAATTAATTAATTAATCTATTCTTATCTGCAATCTTCAACTTGAACAAAACGATGCTTCAAATATTTCCTTCTTTCATTTCTAATTCGTATTTAATATTGTAATTTTTTCGAGGTCGACAGTTCATAAAATAAATAAAATAATACAAAATGTATAAAATTAGTAAATGAAATAAATATCACAAATAAAAAATAATTAACACTAATTAATAAAGACTGAATTAAAATCATGAATTGTGCCAGCTATTAAATAGATTCATACCGGATTTCATAGTAATTTGAACTTAATCAGTATGAGAAGTGACTGAAAACAGCAGCAGAATTCATTTAGTAATGAGCACTGACAATAAATATTGTCAGCACTTAATTTATAGCAAATTAATCCAGCAGCAAAAAGAGAAACGCCCACCCAGTTCAGTCTGGTTGAGCGCGATGACAAAGTCGTGTGGGCCGAGGAGAGAGTATGGCGCAATAAAATGTGTTGGCACCTTCTGGCGAATGCCGCGCTACAATGCGAATACTCGTATAAGTAGAGCTTACTCCCCAGCCACCCCCTCCCAGGCACACCCCTTCCTCGCCCAGTTCGCCACCCCGCAGCGATTTTTCTTGTTTGCTGGCTTCGTCTTTTGTCTGCCGCCCTTTTCGTGTACGTGGAGCGAAAAACGTCGCCATCGTTTCTTTCTTTTTTGTGCTTTTACAACCCTCTTATCAGGAAAACTTTAAATTTTCGCATTTTCGCAATTCGCAGTTGCCAGTTGGCAGTCACAAATGCAAATGCCGCCCCGCCTCCACGCCCCTTCCCAGGACACAGCAGCGACAACGACAGCAACAACGGCGACAAAGTAAAGACTTCTTGCCTTCATTTTCTTCTACGGCGGAGTCGCCATATGTTGCCAATTGAGGCGAAAATCGAAAACGCGTCTAAGCGGATTGTTTATGACCCTTTGCCGCCCCCGCCCCCGCCTCCGCCCCGCCTCCTTTCTCCCTGTACACATTATTCGCTCAGCAAGGATAACTGGGGGATTGAAATGGGATAGCTTTTGGCTCGAGGACACGAGGACACTGTCACCTTTTAATTATGGCTCGCAAATTATTTTCGAATTTTTCATCAAGTTGCGGAAATAAATGCTGACTGCAATTTCCCTCAACAGGATGCCAAAGGATTCGAACCATATTTCTTGCACAACTCCCCCCCCCCCCCCCCCTCCACTTCTCGCTTAATTTTCCCATTTTTACTTCGTTTTTTCCCATTTGTGTTTGTTTTTTCCCCATTTTCATTCACCAGGTACCGTCCAGTGCTTTGGCATGACCTAAAAAAAAAATATTCACACTCACTTCACTTGTCAAGTTGAATAAAGCAAACGACACAGGAAGCCTGCAGCTCGGGAACGTGCCACAAAATATTATATATGCACATACATATATGTATATAGGTTGCATACATACATATATATATATTTATCTATGTGTACTCATTAAAATATGTTCCACTTGCAATTAGAGTTTGTCATTTGACAGCGGCGGTTAATTCAAACATATATTGTTAACAAGCCCGCATCAGCCACACTCCTATATTCAGCTATATATATATGTGTATATACACTTGTCTATACCTTTTCCAGCCAGACGCTGCTTTAATTAGTGCCACACAAATTGACACTTTTGGGCAGCATCCTTTCGCAAACGCCAATTGCCACTCTTGTCCTTTCACACCAAATGCTTTACACTCGAAAATACCCTAGACCCAGAAAACCCTCGAAATAATGGCAAGCAATCAAAATAATTATCTCAACTTTACTATACTCTTTATTTTCCATTCGGGGTATATTATGTGTGTGGACTTTAGTGAAATTCTGTCGGAACGCATTTGGAGTTTCATTTGTGGTCTTAAGTCATCTAAAGTTTAGGTCAAAGTTTTCCGAATTTTAACCGGTATTTAAAAAAAAAATAAATGGACCGAAGTTTGGCAATTCGTTCACTAATTTTGACTCTAGTTTTGGGAAGTTTTCTTTTTCACACACTATAGTTCCACATAAGTTAAATAAAACTGAGAATGATATATTTGAAATTGATTAAGATTTTAAAACTACATCTCATGAAAACAACATTAAATAAATTAAATTATTTAGCTTACATCTTTAATATTATAGTCCACATTATTTTATTTTATTTTATTTTACCCCATTGATGTGAGTTTTCTATAATTTTCAAATATAAATTTACAATTTTAATGATATTTTATAGGTTTTCTAAAAATATTACTTATGAATGTGGGTAAAATATATTTAATTCGAATTAAGTATTTATCCTATATTTAAACCAAAAAATTAATTTTCAAATAGTTAAATTTGATGAAATTGATAGTCTGAAATTTCTATAATCCAAATTTGGTGGAGTTGCAACTGAAATTTGTGCTCTGGAAATCGCCTTCTGCATGACACACCGGGCAAGCCAAACAAGTGCAGCAGGTCAAGGGCTGGAGGGGAGTGAGGAGTGCTGAGCAAGGAGCATGGAGCGAGGGAGGATTAGGGGCAGTGGCAATTACGAAAACATGAACATCAATTGACTTGGAAGGCGTCTAATGAAACCCGATACGAACCCGGTGAGTTCGGGGAATTGAAGTGACTGTCGAAGCCCTAAAGCAGCGAGGAACGGGGATTGGGAAGCGGGTTAACCACATGACATGAGCACAATTTAGCCGGCAGCCAAGACCTCAGCATGGCAGAGCAGGTAGAAGAAGAGAGCACTGCCATAGACCAGCATGTCCTCGCCCGTGTCGTCCTGGATGTTGTCGAGCACCACAGGCGTATACTTGATCGCGGCCATGATGAGCGCCATGTGCACGTAGAGCGTGCTGTGCTCTCGCACGGCCAGAAAGCCCAGCGAGACAATGTTGCCCAGCATCAGGAGATCGCGCATCGACTCGGCTAAACAGCAATCCTTGCGCTCCTGCATCACGGAACAGCGCAGATCGAGCGCCAAGGGCAGCACGAAGATGGCATGGACCACGACCAAGGGTCCCATGCCCAGGGATGCCATGTACAGCTCCATATTGACCAGCGGCAGCGGCACCAGCTCCAGAAGGCCATGGCTCACGTCGCGCAGCATCTGAAACTGCTCCGGCTCGCCATCGCTGCCCAAGATCGCTCGCAGCAGGCCGAGCACAGCAACTGCTCCGCCGACCACACAGGCGCCAAAGGCGAACGGATGCTTCGCCATCGACACCTTTTTGGCGGCCAATCCCGAGGTGATCAGCAGCAGGCTGTTGTAGATGAAGCGGAAGCCAGAACTGGACAGCGGTTCACTCATCACGAATTTTGACTACACCGAATGCTCGACTATACAAATTGATTAGTGTCTCAAAGTAAACCTGATCTAATCCAATCTAATTCAAATCACTTTTAATCGATTCGAAAGCTAATTAGCTAATAAAAAGTAGAGCTCACAGAAGAAACTTTGAACTGTCATAAATTATTGAATCTCATTCCAATTAATTTGTATTCCAAATTTATTTTAACTTATCTCGAAATCATCATTGAAATTAAAATAATTTTATGCATATACTGCGTTGCTTTCGAAGAAATACTTTGCCAAATTAGCAAAAAAAGTCAATATTATTCATTATATTTAAATAGAATTCAATTCAATAATTTAAATTCACATGTCCAACAATAACTGATTACTTGGGAATTTGAATTTAAGAAGAAAATAAAAGAAAGCGAAGCAAATACAATTGTGAAAAAAGAAAGAGTTAAACAATATTTGTTAATATCCTTAAGTAGTATTAAAGAAATTCTCAGAATGGTGGAGCTTAATGTTTGTAAAAAAAAGTTGTTAAGTAGAAAAGATGAACACGAAGAGTAAATCCCAAAGCTTTACACCTTTATAAGGTCGCCAGCCTGATGTGCTGTTAAGGCCGTTAAGACCCGCTCAACCCCTTTGGAAAAAAAAACGTTGTTTGTGTTTGCTTTCCCTAAATAATTCCTTGAAAATTGCAGTGCCGCTTTAAATAAAAACATAAAAGTAAGTGAACCTTTTCTAATCCTTGAATAACCCACACAACACAAAGTTCACCTCACGCTCTCGTTCTCGCTCTCACTTTGCTGAAAATATTAAGGAATTCATAAAAAAAATTTGAAGCACCTTTGAAATAGTATTGGCATTTAGTGCGGCACGCCCGAAGATCTTTGAGGGGGAGAGTTAGGGTTTTGGAATGGGAGTGGGATTCGGATTGGGTTTGGGTTTGGGTTTGGGTTGGGTGCGTTTAATCGAAAACCTAGATTCCTAAAGAGCTTTTCGTGTCATTCCAGTGTGGAATGGCGCTTCCATGGATAACGATGCGGATATGCAATGTGGCAGAGGCAGCAGAGGCAATGGCAACACTTGAGCATGCCGAGCACGCACTTCTCACACTCTCCAGCACACGCTTCCCACACTCCGGGCATAAAGAAAAATAATAATTCAACTTTATTTGTGCCACATACCTAGGCAAGCATGTGTGTGTGTGTGTGTGTGTGAGGGGATGTGGCAAGTCAACAGACAGCGCTGGAGATGCCAGAGCAGCGGGCAGCTGTTCCTTGTCAACACCCAGCAACAACGGGCACAACAACAACGACAACAACAGCCATGGCAAATTTAATCGAAAGCGTGTAATTGACCTCAGCAAATGGCGTCGATGTTAGCGCAAGATGAGCAGCAGCGGAAGAGGATGGGCATGCGGATGGAGATGAGGAAGAGGGCTTTGTCGCAAGCTTAGCCAGCTGCCATCAAATCATTATCAGTTAAATAAACGACAGCGCCAAGTTAAAAAGATAACGAAGTCGTTGTTGGTGTCGCCACACGGCAGCAGCAACAACAAGAAACGGAGCAGCAACAGATGATATCTGGGCAAAAGCAATGCGGCAGTTGACTCCACGCTCCACAATCCGCCCCCCCCTGCCAATCCCCGCGCACAATAGACAGACGTAAGCCGCCTCGTTTTATGCTAATTCAAATGGAAATGGAGCCAGTCAGCAGCTGCCACAAGAAGAGGCAGAGACAGCGACAGAGTCACAGACACAGACACAGACACAGAACGAGGCAAATGGAGATGTAGGTGGCGAATGTGTGTGTGTGTGTGTGTGTGTGTGTGGGGGAGGGGAGGAAATGGAAAGCGGGCAGCTGCTTGCCAAAGCCCGTTTCATTATATGCGACTGGGCGTGTGGCATGGGCGTGGCATCCACAGTCGCAAGTCGCAAGTCGCACTGTGACTGTGTCGCCTTGATCGGGCCGCACAGATAGCGCAAGGCGAAGGCGTCCTCAGGAGTCGCAGTCGCAGTCGCAGTTGGAGTCGCGTCGCTTCGAGTATGCAGATAGTAGTGTAGTGTGCTGTGTGAAAGGACCTCGTCCTCATCGTCGTCCTGGCTGGATGGCTGGATGGCTGACTGGCATTCCTTCGCTTGTAAGAGGCAAATTCGCCATGATTTTCATATAATTTCCGCATCATAAAGCTGCGAAAGTAATTTTCCACTTGAAAGCACAGCCACAGAGGCCCACGAACAACATCCAGCACACACACAGGACACACATACAGTCAGGACACTCTCTCTGCAAGGCGACCAGAGCTCGAGCTCAAGCCTCAGCCAAAAGTGTGAAACGAGCATTGGCTGCAATTCGGGCGGACAAATCAAAGAGGGCAGAGCAAGGAGGAAAGGAGGAATGGGGGATGTGCGGGGGAAGGCGGCAATGGACCACGCGAGCAGCGAAAAGTCTCAACTTTGTGCTGTTGCCACATTGAACATTTTGTGTTGTCACCTTTTGGGCGCAGCGCATGCAAATAAGACGAGGGAAGCTGAGATTTCTCAGCACATTAAATCGACACGGGCATCATCATCTCTTTAAGGCGGCCACATAAGATTAGGCTAAGCAGCTGGGCACACACACACACACATCCGCTCACACACACACACACACACACACACAATTGGGAGTGGCCGTCGGAGCAAATTTCATTATGCTGCTCACGTGCGAGACAACCAAATTCACTGCGAAATAAAGAAAAACGACGACAACAAATATAAAGTAAAAGCAAGCAAGAAAAAACAAGGAAAAAAGCGAAAAAAATTTGTAAAGGAAAAGCGGAAAAGCGAGAGGCATGCAACAGCAACAACAACAACAACAACAGCAGCAGCAGCACAAAGAATATCGGAAGGAAGCGGCAATAGAAAACGTACAAAAGCGAAACACGCACAAAACTGCTCCGACGGAGGCGCCACATCCACATGCCACATGCCACAGCCACAGCTACAGCTACAGCCACTGGCAATGCCACTGCCACTGCCACATCCACATCCACGTCGCCATCCAGCGGAAGGAAGTCAGTCAATGCCCGCAGCAAAAAGGCCAACAACAAACGACAAAGTAAACACAAAAACAAAACAAGCCCAAAACTCTCGACTCGACTCTCGCCTCTTCTCGCTCGTCGCTCTCTCCTCTCCCACTACCAACAATAGAGCTACCGATAGAGATAGAGACAGACAGCCAGAGAGAGAAGGAGAGATACTTTACAAATGCCCTGCTCCCAAAATCTCAGCTAATTTAACAGGTGAAAACAAAAAAGAATAACACAAAATGGAATCAAAAGAAATCAAACTACAAATGAGCAAAGCATTGTGATAAGAACAGCTTTGCACTACATTAACTATGTTACATCCTGAGACGCTGCAGTTCCTTCTTCTAAAAAAGAAAGCTAACTTTACAAGCTTGTTCCTTGAAGTGCTTAACAAGCGCCAATTAATTAATGAATTAGCTGCTTAAATTGTTGCCTCATCGCTGCAAACTTTGCTGTTAGTTATTTAATTAACTAATTTCATTTACTCAATATGAGACACTTCAAATTCAGCATGAACTGTGTTAAACTCTATAAGATATTTCCCAATTTTTGTTAAATACCCACATACACTATCTTGAATTTATTTTGGCTGCTAACCCGATAATAAATGCACATAATCTTATCAATTCTATAAAATTAGCATATTCATTGTACTATCTTTAAGAGATAGAATGGGTTATCTACTGTCGTAAAATAATTCACCAGATACTGTGGCATTAGGCCCCAAAAAAGTGAATACACAATTTCCTCATAATGTTGATACATTTTTGTCTTAACAATTAACTACAGCAATAGCTACAATACACCAAAGCTGTAATGAGTATATAGAGTTTCCTCTAAGTCAGACTAACTTTTTCAACCCCAAACATATTGTTTTAAATTAAAAATTGACAATTTCCTCTTTAGATTAATCTCTACAGCAACTCGCTAGATTCTTAAGATTCTGCCAAATAAATATAGTTTCCTCTAAAATGTGGTAACGTTTAAAGACCCAAGCATACTGTTTTCTTTTAAATTTGTCAACACTCCTCTTTAAAATAAACGTAGCTGCTCATTTTAAAGACACATT
Organism: Drosophila immigrans; assembly: GCA_963583835.1. Lineage (NCBI taxonomy): Eukaryota > Metazoa > Arthropoda > Insecta > Diptera > Drosophilidae > Drosophila > Drosophila immigrans. The sequence goes on along the minus strand of OY757143.1, from coordinate 25,739,613 downwards.
CCTATCGCGCCCTGATTAAAATACCTCAGACATTTAACAAGAGTTTTAATGAGTTCGGATAATCTCTGGCATCGCAGTGGTTACACACAAAGTCTGGCAGCTGATGTGCCTCGTTAGCTACTCTCTTGCACTGTATGTGGCCGGAGGGTATGTGGCTGGAAAAGAATTTAAATACATCGAAGATAGAGAAGAAAAAAGACCCTGAGACAGTGCACAGTTCGTTGGGGATTTATAAGTATAAAAAATAAAGAAGACGAAGAAAAAAAAAGAAACAAAAATAAATAAAAGCGTAGGCCCAAAAAACTTTCTTTATGTTCGTCGTATACTGCGTTGTGTGCCAAGTTGAGTTAACTCCTGAGCAACTTGGGTATTTAGCGTCAATCGATTTTTGTTGATTTGGCATCCATGCCCAACTCCGTGCCCAATTCCGTGCCCAAGCTCCAACCCAACCCGAAACCCAAACTCAAACCCAAGAGCACAATTGCTCCAAGGAAGAAGCTGTATGTCGTGCCTGACCTTTCAACCTTTTGCACAGGCGGCACGTGGCGTTGGCTTCAGTGTTGTGCAGGCATCATCATCAGGCTGAATCTCTTCTGGCTGGCAGACAGGAGCAGAAGTGGAAGCATCAACCGACGAGGCAACTCATCATCATCATCATTGTAGTCTGCAAAGTTTATTTAGGCAAGGAGCGGCTACACTCTTCAATTTTATAGCAACAAATTTGCATCGTAAAAGATACTTGCAGGCGGGCCAAATACGTTCCCCATACTCATGCACTAGCTCCCAAGTCATATCATACGGTGTAGAACCCGAAACCCCCACAAAACGAGACGATAAAAATACAAAACGTTTGTTTAGGCAGGCCTCAATGACTGCCCCTGGTCCCCGCCCAGCTCTATCCCATGCCACATCCATCCACATCCCAGAGTCATAAACTAAGGACAAAATCGTAAAAAGTGAGCAGTTCATTTAAATTTTTAATATTTCGGCTCCGGAACCGACATCGCCGCCGTCGTCGTCTCACTTTTTGTTTTTTATGCCCCCCCATCTCAGCAGCCATGCCATGGGAAGAAGGAGCATTTGAATTTATGCCTTTAATTAAATACAATCTACCTAGCAAAACTTGGAATATGCACTTAATAATGCCCATCAAATAGAGCTCTACTTATTTCTAGCCAATAATTCTGAATTTTTTTCCATCTCCTCGTCGTTGTTATTATTATTGTTGTTACTGCTGCTATTTATTCAGCATCCTTCACGGAGAGCATCCGAACACGCACTCAGGATTTATTTTCACATTTATATGCATGCGGGGCAGCGGGGGGAGCAGGAGGGGAGACAGTTGCGGGAGCTCGCGGGTATGTAAATTTTTCAGTAAAAATTCACTTCGTGATAATGGATTTTCCATGTCGCATACATCGCAGTCGCTGTCGCCGACACGACAACGATTCCCCAACATATCCCACAGCCCCCCTTCTCCCTTCTCCTCCCCTCAATCATGTACCCTCAAAAACACAGCAGCCCCCAACCCCCCTTTCAGTTTACGCTCGACAGCGACAATTACCTCCCCGTCCCCGCCCGAGGTCCATAAGCTTGGGGCCATGATAGATGGCAAGTCTCAGTAGGTGTAACTCCCAAGTTTTCGCTGGACGGGGGGAGGAGTACTTGAAAAGGGCTCCCAACATGTTTTCAAATGTGAATTTTGCTCCCCAAAAAAATAACATTTGCAACCTACATACCTCAAAGTGTGTGCTCATATGTACGTGTGTGTGTGTGTGTGTGTGTGTGTCCTTAGGTGTATCTAAATGTGTGTGTGTGCGCGCTCAAGTGTCAAAAATTTTGACAAATACTTGTACTCAGATTTCAGATTTATTTTAGCCAGCTTTGACTTTTGGCTTCGACTAGCAAGTCCTAGGTCTCAATTAAGGACGCCTTCGCCTTCGCTGCTTTGGTTGTGTGCCCTCTCACGCTCGCCCACTCACTGGCAACTCCTTCAGGCGCTCTCTCAACAGCAGCCAGCGTTGCCAACACCAATTACAAAGCACTTTCGCAGAGAGCGCACGCAACAATCACAGACTCTCTTAACGAGCGCTCTCTTTACGCTCCCACACGTTCTCTTCGTCTGCAAGTTTTTATCGTTTGTTGTTGCTGTTGTTGTCGTTGTCTTTTTGTCATTCAGTTGGTGGCAAGCAGCTTCCTGTTTACACGCATTCACCGTTGTTTGTGTTTGTTTTTTTTTTCTTTTATTATTATTAAAGTTACATATGAACTTAATTTATAATCAGGGCTGCGCCTGTATTCACTTTCACCTCGAAATTTAAAAAATGTGAACTGTTGGATAAATGGTTTTGTTGATTTTCCTTTTTATGGTTTTTTTTTAATTGCGTTTGCAAAAAGCATTTGTATGAAACTTGATGATTTTGAAGCCAAAGTGAAGACAGGAACATTCTCTGAATGAATTTACTTGTTTGTTTTGTTTTGTTCTCTTTTTTTTGTATAATTTTTTTAAATAATTTTTGTTTTTTGTTTTTTTTTAATTGTAATCAGTAATATTAAATTTCTTTTTGTATTCCTTAATAATTTGTTTTTATTTTATTTGAATCGCTGAACCCGCCCAGCTGTCCCCTCTATCATCTCGCTCTCTCGCACTGTCTGTTCTCTGTTTCTGTTCTGCTGTCCCCCCGCGACGTTTGCTTTGATGTTTTTTGTCCTTCTACTAAAGTCTTGTCTGTCCATTGTACGTCCATGACAAAAGTGCCCAACCCTCATCCCGGCTTGGCTTGGACTCGACTCGACTCCGTTCGGTTGGGTTCCGTTGCGTTCTATTCCGTTCCATCCATTCTATTATTCCATCATCCATCCATATCCATCCATCATATTTCTGGCTTGCGACGCTTAGTTCGTTATTTTATAAATTAACAAATTTAGCTAAGTAGTTGTAGTTGTTGTTGGTTGTTGTGTTGTTGCTTGCTTGGTTGGTTGGTTGGTTGGTAGGTTTGATTGGATTGTATTATCCGCCCCGCTGTCTCTCTCTCTGCTGCTGCTGCTCTTGCTTCTGCCTGCTACTGCTGCTTCTGCTCCTCATTGATTTATGCCTTCACTCTGCTGCTGTTCGTCACACTCGGCACCCCCCGTTGCGTCTCACGACCCACGTTAACAACATTCAATGCATTTACATTTTCTCGCAGAAGAATTTTGTTTTCTTTTTCATTCAATATTTCTGTTTTAGTTTTATGTTTCTTTTTTTGTGGCAACTGCTGCTGCTTCTCAATTGTACAACACAAAATGCATCGAAATTGTTACAGGTTATTGTTTTTTGTTTTGTTGTATTTTTTTTTTTGCTGTTTTGCGTTTTGTTTATATTTTTTCTGTTGTTATAATGCGATGTAATATGTGTGTGTATAAATGTTCAAGCTGCACGTGTGCCGAGAGCAAACAGCTTAAAGGAAATAATCTGGTGTTCTTCGCGTTACGTGGGGCTCTCCGCGTCGCGGTGCTGGGTCAAATTGTAGGCTGCAAAGAAGCACAGATAGAAAATGCAAAAGAGAATGCATTGATTAGTGTGTTATCAATAAAACACCACGAGAGAGTGTGTGTGATTCATTGGGCAGAGAACTTACAATGAAAATTTAAGTGAATCATCCAGTTCCATGAGAGCCGCTTGATTACCACATCTGTAGCAATAGTTTGGCGCTGAGAATATTGTGACAACGTTGCGATCATGACACCAGTTGTAGCCCTCCATCACCAGCTGATGTGCACGCGAGACCAAAGTCAAGCCGTTTGTGTTGTTAAACGTTTCTGATATATCCTGTTATTAAAACGCAAACAATTATAATTTAGCAATTGCTTTAAGAATTACAAATGTCCAGTTTTGCTCACCTGTCCAAAGGTGTAGCCAGCTCCTCGTGGCGAAATGCCCCAGCCACCCCTGTCATCGGGATCGGACCACAGCAGATCGCACATGGGTCCCTCGTGGGGCACCTCCTGCAAGCGATCCAATGCACGTATATGATCCAAACTATCGATCGACGGACTCAATCCGCCGTGCAGGCAAAAGATTTGGCCATCCACCAGCGCCGTGAGGGGCAAGTAGTCGAACAAATCGGTAAAATACTTCCAGACATTCGCATTGCCATACTTCCGCAGGCACTCATCGTAGAACCCATAGACCTGTGTGATCTGGCGCGATTCGTGATTGCCACGCAGGATGGTGATGCGCTCCCGATAGCGCACTTTGAGCGACACCAGCAGCGTGACCGTCTCCACCGAATAGTAGCCACGATCCACATAGTCGCCCATGAACAAGTAATTTGTATCGGGCGACTTGCCGCCTATCCGGAACAATTCCATCAGATCGTGAAACTGTCCGTGTACATCGCCGCACACTGTGACGGGACATTTTACCTCCTGCACATTGGATTCCTTCGAGAGGATTTCCTTTGCCTGAAATGCAAGAAGTTAATTATTAGTGTAAACAAAACAATAGTTGTGGTCGATTAATCGATTATCGTGAAAACAACTCAATAGATGGCGCCAGTAAAAAATGCGATACATATTTGCATCTCTAATGCACAATTATCGTTTCTGTAGCATAATTGCGGGTGAAGCGCAGATGATTGAGACATGACAGGCGGGCTAACAAACTTCCGGGTCCGGATTGAACACAAGAGATTTATATGAGCCAATTTAATTTTTGCTTTTACCTTGTCTCGATGGCGTCTACGGCCGTTTCCGCCAGACAATCGTATAGCTAGTTTTTGGCATCACGCAGACTTTCCTCCCCCCTACCCTCCTGTATTCTATTAGGCCGAATAGAACTTATTGGGCACAACAAAATATTTGGGTGACGCAAACATAACCCCACTTCTATATAGGGCCCCGCAATCAATGAGCGAAAAAGCGGCCACAGTAACGACGGCGAAATCAGCAAATTGAAAATAATTGATATCGATGCGCTTTGGTGTGAATATCTATACGCGTGAGCTTTTCGTTAATTTGTTTAATTGAATCCAATATTGTTGGAAAGAAGAAAAAAACACAAACACACACGCACACACACAGACGGACATACATACACAACACACACATACACATACGCACAAGTGTATTTGGGCACGGTGCATACATAGATACATATTCTAAGCACACACCAACACACAAAACCATTAAGTAATATTTACTTAGCAAAGGAAATACGACGTGACGCAGGGGCAGCCAGAGGGACATGACAAGGTTGTTGCAATTTTTGTTTTGTTGCTCAAGAACAACAACGCACGTTTGCCATTATCAATAACTAAACAAACGCTATAGAAAATAAGTTTTACAAAAAGACGAAAATTATCTCTTCTCGCCTAGGCATCGAACAGGCATCCAGTAGTTGTCTCATTCATGCGCTCACGCAATGCTTATTGGCATCTCGCTTGCACAGACGGCGGGCATAGCGGCGCTTGGCTGTTGGAATTTACCAATATTCCAATATGGCGACGCCACCAGCCGCTACTGCGAACAGAGCAGAAAAAACAGCAGCGCATCATGATTCATGAGCCAAAGCCGAGGCCTAAAGAGTGTGAGTGTGAGCGAGAGCATATAGCACGCAACCATTTGCAAAATTAGTGCTCGAGAGCCGAGAGGCACACACAGAAGCGAAGCGATGATGATGGAAATTATTTTTAAATCTTATTTTTACTGGGGGAATAAGGGCGAAGCTGACGACTCCTTACCTTATCGCAGAGGGTGCGAACTTGTGTTTCTGTCAATTGATTGCATTCGTTCAGCTGCTCAATCCATTGATCTAGATCTTTTGTTGTTGCTTTATCCTCCATAGCAGTTGTGGAAGGAAAAGTCTCGTCAATCTTTGTCGACTCAATTTTGACGGCTTTTGTATACGACGGGGGTACAAAAAAATAATTGCAGTGAGTTGCTAGCTATGTGTTGCACTATTTTCTTGAAATTTTGCCCAAAATGCTGAAGCAAAATTTCGTTGCGTTTAACAACTTTTCTCGTATTTTTTTGTTCACAAAAGCGACGACGACACGAAGTAAAATACGAAGGAAAGACTAAAATGTAGAGATGGGTACAGTGTGACCGCAAGTCGAATTTCAAAATATACCAGTCCACTACAAAAATTCACGATATATACTGCATTCACAAAAGCTTGAAATCACAAACTTGGTCACACGATATCGCTAATAGGGTATTTTTCCAAATGAAAAAAGGCGCAATTTGATTTATTGAATGTCGTTTTAAACGGTTTAGAGAAACGAGTAAGGACAAGTATTCAATAGGAACTATGTATATGATGGAAAAATTATCGCCAACTAAATTTTACAATATGTAAACTAATTTTCCTCAACAAATATCGGCCTTGTTCGTTCTTTGTGCTATTCGATATATTTTTTATTGAAACACATTTTTTTCAATGAATGTATTGAAAGTGAATTATCCTCCTATAGTTCATAATTCCTGCACGATTTCAGCATCATGATGAGCAGGCATATTCAAATAGACAGAACTTTCAATAAGTTTGTTGCGGCAACACTACCCTATACATCGTTCAACAAACTATTGCTATTGCATAGGGTTGCACTGGCGATAAATTAACGAGCTATCAAAACCTATCGCCCGACCGCCACAGCAAGCCGTGAGACAGCTACTGCTAGAAATTTAATCAAGTCATCCTAACAATCAGCAAAAGTAAAATAAATATCACAATTGTAAAATGGAAACTCTTCTGGGTATTAAGGGACCTGATTTCGTTATGCTAGCCGCAGACACAACTCACGCAAATTCCGTAATCGTTATGAAAGAAGGTAAATCAAAAATTTCGCTTACACCGGGTTCAGAGACTAACATTTTTGCATCAATCTTCGATTAGATGAGAACAAGATCCATAAGGTTGCGGATAACTTGTTGATTTCAACAGTCGGCGAGTCTGGCGACACTGAGCAGTTCACCGAGTTCATCGCCAAAAACATTGCACTCTACAAGATGCGCAACGGTTACGACTTAAGTCCTCGTTCTGCGGCACATTTCACGCGCAAGAATCTGGCCGAAAGTCTTCGCAGCCGCACAAGATACCAAGTGTTTATGTTTGTCGCTGGGTGAGCATCACAGACATCTTTTATATTATATTGATGCATATTGATTAATGGATTTATCAATTTTCAGTTACGATCCCGTCGAAGGCCCCGAGCTGACTTTCATCGACTATCTGGCGTCTGCCCAGTCCATAAATTATGCCGGTCATGGCTACGGCAGTATGTTCTGCTCCAGCATCTTCGATCGCTATTGGCATCCCAACATCTCGCAGGAGGAGGCCTACGATGTGCTGAAGAAGTGTGTTCTGGAGATTCAGAAGCGTTTGATTGTCAACCTGAAGAACTTTAATGTTGCGGTCGTCGACAGCTCCGGCGTTCGCCAGTTGGATCCAATCAGCGCCAAGAGCTTGGCTGATTATAATGCCGCTAGTTAAGTGTTTGGCATGGATCTAATTTTCAGCATTTTAAATGCAGCATTACGATGAAATAAAATTACTTGGATTTTTGGTACAACAAAAATTGACATGGTCCTGGCTCATTTAAAAACTGTAAATAATGCGCTAGAGTTGGAGAAACATCAATGATCTTGAAAAAAACTTAAATTCATTAAGATTTATTTATCACAAGTGAAATTTTGTGAAATATACTTTTTACCGCCGAGGAGTTGCATTTTGGTATATTGGTATATTTTCAATCGTGCATATAGGTGCGCGTCATTTTAAAAAGAATATTTGCGGTTTTCAAAACAATCTAGATGCCTTCTAGAACATTTTTGCATATTTTTTTAAAACAAAGCTGGCTTTTAAAAAAATCTGCATATATTTAAATTGAGTTCACTTGATTTTAACTATCGATATGCGTCGCCAAGCAATCGATAAATCGCTGCGAACAGCAGACTTTTTCCATTCACCACAAACGTTAACACGAACTTCTTATCAGCGCAGTCGAGTTGCTTTTGTTATTTTGGATTTCACAACGCGAATTTAATATAGAATAAACATGGAAGCGCCGCCGGAGCACTGCCCTGGAGTGGAGAGCGAACAGGCCGGCCGCGTGAGCGCCTGCGCCGGCTGTCCTAACCAGAGCATATGCAGTGATCCTAGCAAGAAACTTGAAGATCCGGGCAAGGCGCTGGTTGCGGCTGCCATGAAGGATGTGAAGCACAAACTGCTGATACTGTCCGGCAAGGGAGGCGTGGGCAAGAGCACAGTGACCACACTGCTGACACGCTACCTGGCACGCAGCTGCCCAGACAACAACTTTGGAGTACTGGACATTGATATTTGCGGTCCGTCGCAGCCACGACTGCTGGGCGCTCTGGGCGAGAATGTGCATCAATCTGGGTCTGGCTGGTCACCGGTGGGCATCGATGACAATGTCTGCCTCATGTCGATCGGCTTTCTGCTCGGCTCAGTGGACGATGCCATCATTTGGCGTGGTCCCAAAAAGAATGGGATGATTCGTCAGTTCCTGAGCGAGGTGGATTGGGGCAACTTGGATCTGCTGCTGCTAGACACACCGCCGGGCACATCGGATGAGCATCTGTCCGTTGTCAGCTATCTGCGCGACGACAATGCGCCTGGATCGCTGAGCGCCATCATTGTGACGACACCACAGGAGGTTGCGCTGTTGGACGTGCGCAAGGAAATCAATTTCTGCAAGAAGCAGCGCATTCCTATACTGGGCGTCGTCGAGAACATGAGCAGCTTCCGCTGCGGCCACTGCGGGAATAGCTCCGACATCTTCCCAGCCAAAACTGGTGGCGCTGCTGCGATGTGTGCCGAGATGGAAGTGCCGCTTTTGGGATCATTGCCTCTGGATCCGCTGGTGACGCGAGCTTGCGATTCAGGCGAGGACATAACAGCCATGCGAAATGAAACCACAGAAGCGTTGGCTAGCATCTGCAGCAAAATCATGGCCAGCTTTTAACATAGATCTTTATTATTATTATTGTTAATGATTATTATGGGATTTTGTACTATTAATTAAAAGTAAATTTGTATTTCATGATAATATGTCTGTGATACGCGTCTCTTATGACAACACATTCATAGCTGGCGAGCGAGGCGGACTCTGCATGCTCGATTCGTTTATCGTTCCCCTTGTTAACGGAGAGATAACCGTGCTCTCCACGGTTGGTGCAAACGTTGTATCTCTGCCGCACAGTCGGGAGAACTCGCTGATCAGCTGCTTCTGCATTTGCGTTTGATTCTCCCCATTGATGGTGATGCGCACGGAGTCCTCCGAAGGGGGCTGGGTGACCATAAGGTGTGGCTGCGTTGCGGGTGGCATCGGTTCAGGTGGATGATTCACGAGGGTTACGGAATCCGTGCAGTCGTCTACTTTATAGATGCCAACCAAATAGTTCGATAATTCAAACATGTTAACGCGCAGCGAGACAATAATAAACTGCGCGTTCTTGGTGCGTTCCTAGGAAGTAGACAGATTAAAAGATGTTATATAAACAATTACTTGCCTCGCACTTTACCTTGATATAATGTCCCACAATGGAGACGTTTTTAAAGTCCAGTGCTGCATCAATCTCGTCCATGAAATACAAAGGCGATGGCTTATAGTAATGCAAGGCAAAGACCAGAGCCAGCGAGGAGAGTGTCTTCTCGCCTCCAGACAAATTCGAGATGTATTTCCAGCTCTTCTTCGGAGGACGCACCGTGAACTGCACGCCCTCGGTGAAGGGATCCATGGAGTCGACCAGTTCGAGATCCGCATCGCCGCCCAACGTAATCATGCGATACATTTCCTTCAGTTTGCGTGTGATGATGTTGAATCCCTCCATAAACTCTGTGTAGCGTCGCTTGCGCACCTCTTCATACTTGTCACGCATCTCGTTACGCTTCGAGGTGATGTCCTCGAGCACACGCACGCGATCCAGATAAACCAGCCGCTTGTCTGTGAACTCCTTGATGAAGCCCAGATTGGGTTTCTTTTTCAGCTGCTCCTCGAGCAGCGTTTGCTTATACTGCATGTCTTCCAAACTCTCCGCCTCCAGCTCCTCTTCGGTTAGCGTTGCAAGCGGCGCTGGCGGCTCTGTTTCGCCGGGAATATCGTTAAGCTTGAGCGGCTTTAGCTGCTGCTGCCAGCGTGGAATATCCGCCTTGACCTCGTTCATTTTGGCTGCTGCCGCCTGCATTTTAGTGTCCAACTCAATTCGCTCCATGTTGCGTTGATTCTCCTGCTTGTTCAACTGATCAATCTCTTTCTTGATGTCAGACGATTGCGACTTGGCGCTGCCAATGGACTCTTCGGCCTCCTCGACCTGTTTTTCGAGCTGTTCCTTGCGCTCCTGGCATTGCTGACGCTCCTCGCTCAGTGCACGCAACTTGTCCTCGGCCTGCTTGATATTCTCCTGCAGATTGCCATTGTTCTTCTCCAGCCGCTCAATGCTGCGCTGTGCCGTGGTCAATGCAACGGTCAGAGAACGTACGTTCGCAGACAGTTTGTCGTACTGATTTGTAGTCTTCTTGAGCTGCGCCTCCAGCGGTTTCACGTTATCCGAGCGTAACGCATCGTATTCCTGCTGCACTTTCTTAATCTTTTCACTCATGGCCTGCTCCTTCTCTTCGTGCTCTGTCAGCTCCTCTTTGGCCATCTCTATTTGCGCTTGGTGCTGCTGCACTGCCGCCGCATCCGTTGTGGTAGCCAACATCTTTTTGCGCTGCGCTTCCACCTGCTTCTGGTTGCTGGCCATTTGCTGCTCCAGCGATTTGATGCTAACTCCCAATCGTTTCTGCTCCGACTCGCCACGCTGCAGATTCGCTTGCAGCATTTGTTGCTCACGCTCCAGACGTCCTTGCTGCTCCTGGCAATAGTTGATGCGCGACTGCAGCTCTTCCGCCTGCTGCTGCATGTCCTCCAGATCCTTTTGTGAGCAGTTCGAATTGTCTGCAGACTCGGCTGTCTTGGTGCGCACCTCGGTGGCCATTTTGCCGCGTATCGGGCGATTGCCACCGCCAGACATGGTGCCCGTCTGCTCGATGATCTCGCCGCGCAGCGTCACCACACGAAAGCGATCGCGGCCATAGGCAATGCGCGATCCCTGTTCCAAATCATCGGCAACCAGAGTGTTGCGCAATGCCATGTAAAAAGCGGTCTTTACACGCTCATCTTCCACGCGCACCAAATCATAGAGACGCGGCACGTTGCCAGGACTGTGGAGAGGATATTTTAAATGTTTAATGTTTGAAAGGTGCAAAAGATTCGTGTCCTCATTAAGCAGTGGTTAAAACTTACGCTAACACATTCAACATACAATTTTGGATAGTTAGAGTGGGAATATCAAATTTCGTAAACTAAGCAGTAAACCAATTGCAGTCGGGATAAATCATATATATGCGGAACGTAGCCAGAATTGCTAAGAAATAACATTGGAAAATGTCGAAGCTTGCAAACTACAACAGGTTCGTGTCTGAGCTAAGCACTGGTGGAAATACATGCTTACATTTTTAATATAAAATTTTTGAGAAACTCATATATATATATATATAAGAAGCTTACGTTTGTATGGGATACGCTTTGTTGCGCCAGTGCTCCATGCGATTCAGCGGTATAAAGTTAGCGCGTCCCACATTGTGCTGCTTCAGCGCTTTGATGGCCGCCGTTGCCGTGTCATAGTTGTCTGTCACAATGTTGTCCAGGCGTCCGCAAGCCGTTGAAATGGCAATATCGTACTTGGCATCAATGCCACCCAAATCGCCGAGGCGACCCAATATGCCTGGAATTTTGCCCTCTGCCTTCATGCGCATGAGAAAGTTTAAAACAGCATCGTTAGAGCGCTGCGCTTGCATGTTGGAGGAGCGTTCATTGATCTGTCAGAGAAATAAACTTTAAATAATTAAATTTACTTTAAGGGCCTCAATTGTTTACCTCGTCACGCAGCTTGCGACACTGCAGCGCCATGTTGCGCTCCTCCTTACACAGCTTGTCGATCTCTGCTGCTTTGGTGACCATCTCCTGCTGTATGTCGGGCAGCTGAACGTTCAGCTCCTGCAATTTTGTGCGCATGCCTGTCAGATTTTTCTCAGATTCCTCAAAGGAGCTCTTAAGCGTTTCAAATTTACGCGCCTCTGTCGTCTCCGCCTGCTTAAGAATCTTCAGCTTCGATTCGTGCAGCGTCAATGACTCCTTGGCCACATTGACCGCCTCTTTGAGTCCAATCAACTCATCGCTGTACTTTAAACGCTGCTCTGTTAAAGGCTCCGACAACACTTTGAGTTCCGCCAGCTTTTTCTCAAGCTGCTCGCTTTGCTTCAGCTTGTCCTGCTCCAAACGTTGCATTTTATGCTCAGAGTCTTTGATTTCCTTCTGATTCTTCTCTGGTAACTTGTGTAGCTCGTCGAGCTCTTGTTGGTTCTTCTCGATTTGTGTTTTGTCCTTCTTGCGCTGCTTGTTTGTGTTCTCCATGGCGCTCTGGACTTCGGTGTAGCTGCGCTCGGCTGCCACCAGCTGCTTCTTGATGTCCTCGCGCTGCTTGACGAGCGCCTCATAAGCTCTGCCAGGTGACAAACGAATCATTAGCTAAGCAATCTTAAGACTTCTCCCTTTACTACTCACTCAATTTCCTTGCGTATGATCAGCTCCTTCTCGGCACGCTCCTTTTTGAGCGCTTCGGTGCCTTCGTCGTGCGTTTGCAGCTCCACGCGGCAGCTCTCGTGCTCCTTGGTGTACTGCTCCAGCTTCTGCCGCTTAATGCTGATGTACTTCTGGGTGACCCAGTTCTTTGTGCGCATCAGATCGTTCTCCTTGCGCAAATACTCAACGGCCTCGTTGTAGGGCTGCTCCAGATCCTTCATCTCACGCTCCGCCAGCTTGCAACGATTGTGCTTCTCAGTACGATCATCGGTCAACTGATCCACCCGCTGATTGATCTGCTGAAGTGGACGAATGTAGCGTTGGGTGCCAATGATGTCCTCTAGATACTCGAGCATGCCAGTTTCGTTCTCGTTTTGCCCTTTGGTCTTCATCATGGCAATGGACTCCACCTCGCCCTGCAGGATGAGGAACCGATTGTGCTCGAGGTCAATGTGATGCTTCTTCAGCAGCTTGGCCACATCCTTGAGCTGCGCCCGCTGCTTGTCAATCTGATAGTATGACGAGTTGTCCGACATTGCGGTGCGCTGCACAATGAACTGGGATTGGGGCACAGTCTCACAGCTGCCGTCTGGCTTGTCCACGACCAGCTCAAAGTGCACGGCGACCGAGCAGCTGTTGAGATTGGGAAAATTCTTGGAGTTGTGTATGAGCGTAGAGAGTTTCTTGCAGCGAATGCGATTCGCACGGCAGCCAAAGACAAACATCATGGAGTCAATCACATTGCTCTTCCCGCTGCCATTGGGCCCGATGATGGCGGTGAACGAATGATGGAATGGCCCCAAATCCACTTCCCCCGCATAGCTCTTGAAATTGTAGTTGACGATGCGCTTGATGATCAGCCGTGGGCCGACGCTCTCCATGGAGCAGTGCGGCGGCACCGGGGGAGGTATGTAGATGTCGCCAATGCGTGTGCCGCCCTCCTCATCGTCGAAGATCAGCGCTTCGTCCAAGGTGTCCAAGGCGGCGGCGTCGGCGGCTTCTTGTTGCGCCTTTTGCTGCTGAAGCTGCGTCAGTTGGCGCACGGCGCCACGCGCCTGCGGTGTTCCCAGGCTGGGGCGCATTGCCACAACAGATTAGTTGCTTAAATTTCACGAATATATATTTAAAATCCTTAAAACAGCTCTTGGTCTCCTGGCGCTAAAATAAAATATGACGCTTGCGCACGGTTGCATGCGATGTCGCGCGGCTCTGGCGGCCTGCTTTGGTACTAAAACACGCCGAGTTTTGAACAAGTTGGCAGCGCCAATTTTTGAATAACCGTTGCTCGTTGTCAAATTTAAATGGCAAATTCAAATATTGGAATAATTTAAACAATCTCTGTTGCGGCAACAATGATATTAACCATATTATTATTTTTGCTGGTAACCCTATTCAAAATGTGGAAACATGACATTAATATCATAGGCTACGTTGGAGATATTGATATATTATTTAAAATTTGCGAGGTGCAATTGACGAGTTACGAAAAACACAAAAAGTATTAAATATTTCTCAATTGAAATATAATTATTGAAGTAAATGCTATTTATAAAATATATTTACTAACAAAATATGACAACAATCTTCAAGATGTTTATACATATATACAGTTATTCAACCTGCTCTTTGTATTTTAATTATGGTCTTAACGTTGATTTTTGTTAATATTAATTTCATTATTACAAAAATTAGATATGAAAACCAGAGTAGCAATTGCCATGTTTTTAAATAACAAAATGTTATGAATTCAAAGAAAATAATAAATAAAATTGTACAGATTTAATGTCGGTGAGGAAATGCAATAAATAACATTTTAAATGATCAATTACTAAATTAAATGCAATAGTTTTTATCAAATTAGTGAGTTTCAATTGTCAATTCTCGAACAATCGAAAATAAGAACATGTTTAATGCTTAGTTATTTGTTTATTAATTGAAAGCAGTTAAGAAAAAGAGCAACAAGTGCATCAGTTTTGCCTGCTCTCGTCGAGAGAGCTTTCTCCCTCTCTAGCCGGGCGCAAGATATTCGCTTTTATGCAGTATAAATGGCCAAGTCGGGCGCTCCAGCGACTTCAGTTTGTCTCGGTCTTCAGCAACGGTCACTGCAAAAGCGCCACCAAAAATTATAACGCGCAAAGTAAAAATCGTGAACGCGCCGGTTTTATTTTCGAGGCACAAACTGGAAAGCAGCTGAAAATGTTTGGCTCCAGGGAAAATTCAAATGGGCAAACTTGTTTCACAGTCAAGGTCGTCGTTTCCGCTGCTGCTGTTAATGCCGCTGCAGAGGATTACAAACGATACCGTTATGGAGGCAGCTACTCGTGGTCTAACACACGCCCCTTGGCCCTGTTTGTTGTTGTTGCCATGTTGGCCATGCTAGCGATTATGTCGTCGTCGTCGGATGCTTCAAGCATTGGTAATTTCTCCTCGCTTTTGTTTGACACCCAATTTTACTACCTGATTGTTTGTACGTGTGTGTCTTCTATGTGTGTGTGCGTGTCTTTGGGTGTGAAAGTTGTTGATCTGTTTGTTATATAATATAAAGCAAGACAGCCGCCAGCAGGCCAGCGACTGTGCATTGAACCCCAATGACAGTTGCTGAAATTTTCCTGACCTCCCTTCAACAGCTCGTTCCACCAACTTCCCAGCCTGCCACAAAGTTACTTTCTAAACGCTGCAGCTGCCACACACACACACACACAAAGATACAAACACAAACACACTCAACACGCACACTTTGCTGACGATGCCATGATAGATCTATGAGATCGCATCTTGCATTTTACACACACGCATTCGCTTGCCCAACAATCTCTTACGAGACTCGGCTCGATCTGCTCTAGCTTTGGGGGCTGCGAAATCGTGTTGCAAACGCAGCAATTGACTTGGCTACCACCAAAGTAGAGGCATGCCATCCAGAGGCGTAGTCAATAGCTTGGGAAAGCAACTTAAAAGTATATTTAAAAACTAACAGTTGTCAACGCTGAACTGCCATTTCAATAGCTTCCCCTCCAAGCGTGGCGCCACTGTTACTTCGACTGCGTGATCAAGGCGGTGTTGCAACATCGAGCAGCCCAAAAAGTCCAGTGGTTGAACGTGCGCAGTCGTTGTTGTCGTCGTCTTTTTTGGGTCAACGTATTAATTAGTATTGCCAGCAAATTACAGACATATGAATAAATACAAAACTGTCTCACGACCTGCATTGCAGACAATGCCACAACTGGCAATCATCACAATCACAATCATAGTCGACATCGTCGCTCCAGCTCCGCCGTCAGTTGCATGCAAGACGCACGCTTCTATCGCAATGCCCAGCGACCGGTGCACAAGATTTGGACGAACAGCGAGTGCGCCAAGTATTTCCTCTGTCTAGACGGCGAAGTCTTTGAATTCAAGTGCTCCGAGGGTTTGTTGTTTGATGTCGTGCGCCAAATTTGTGACTTCAAAGCCAATGTGGATAATTGTGACATCACAGCCGAGACACCAGCGCCAAAGCCGCTGCTCGAGATGGCCGATTGTGCGGATCAGACGCACCTGGGCTGTGCCGATGGCACCTGCCTACCACAGGATTACTTTTGCGATGGCTCTGTCGATTGTCCCGACGGCTCCGATGAGGGCTGGTGCGACATGGAACATGATCCCAATGCTGCGGGTTCCTGTGATCCACGCAAATGCCAGCTGCCGCATTGCCACTGCTCCAAAGATGGCACGCAGATACCCGGCAATCTTCTAGCGCACACTGTGCCGCAGATGATACTGCTAACGTTCGACGACGCCATCAACCATGACAATTGGGAGCTGTTCTCCAAGGTGCTGTTCACGCAGAGTCGTCGGAATCCCAATGGTTGTCCCATTCGAAGCACCTTCTACGTGTCGCATCCGTTCACCAACTATCAATATGTGCAGAAACTGTGGAACGATGGCCACGAGATTGCCGTGCACTCCGTGACGTAAGTGTTCCCTCGAAACTCTTCTTGAGTATGCCAATTTATAGCTTCTTTTTGTAGACATCGCGGCCCGGAACTTTGGTGGTCCAAGAACGCTACCATTGAGGATTGGTTCGATGAAATGGTGGGGCAGGCAAATATAGTGAATAAGTTTGCCGGCGTGCGCATGGAGGAGATTCGCGGCATGCGTGTTCCTTTCCTGCGCGTTGGCTGGAATCGTCAGTTCCTGATGATGAAGGAGTTTGGCTTTGTCTACGATGCTTCGATGGTGGCGCCACACTCGAATCCGCCGCTCTGGCCGTACACTTTGGACTACAAGATGCCGCACAGTTGCCTGGGTGCCAATCAAAATTGCCCCACTCGCAGCTATCCCGGCATCTGGGAGCTGGTCATGAATCAGCTGGAAGCAGGCGAATACACTTGCAACATGGTGGACAGCTGTCCGCCGCACTTGACGGGCGAAGATATTTATCGCATGCTCACATACAATTTCAAGCGTCATTATCTCAGCAATCGCGCACCATTTGGACTCTATTTCCACTCGACGTGGTTCAAGAAAGTCGACTATCTGAATGCGTTTCTGGTGAGCTACACGATCACAATTCTTGGCTTGGTTATTAAAGTATTTTCTGCAGAGATTCCTTGACGACATGCAGAAGCTACCAGATGTGTATTTTGTGACCAATCAGCAGGCCATTCAATGGATGCGTCAGCCGACACCCAACAACCAACTGCATCAATTTCAGCCCTGGGCTTGTCAGCCCAAGCAGCTGGAGCCGCATGAGCAAGTCTGCCAAATGCCCAATGTGTGCAAGGTGCGTAGTCGTGTGCTGCAGGAGGATCGCTATTTCTACACATGCATGGAGTGCCCGGCACAGTATCCCTGGATACGCAATGAGTTTGGTCTAGAATAGCTTGGTAGTGAAGTTAGTTTTAATTTGTAAGTTTTATTTATGTATTTCAATTAATATTTAAAATGTATGCAAACCGACTTTGAGTTTTCGTACTCTTTGTACCTTAGCCTAGGCATGACAAACACCCTCCACAACCACTCCTATTGCGTTATAAAGGGATTTGCAATGCTTTCCACGCCGTCCTGTGGACAGATCAACACCAAGGCAGTGCCTCGGCAAACCACTAAACCGAGACTGCGCGTGGAGTCCTCCGTCAGCTTGTAGGGCTCGTCGGAGTCGCGCAAGTACTCCACTGTGTTGTCCAGCACCAGATTGAGCAGCGCATCGTAGCCTTTCAATATTCCAGATGCCTCGCGGCCGCCGGCGAATTTGACGCGGATTTGTTTCTCCAAGTATTTGGACAGATCCAGAATGGACTCTTTGCGGCGCTTCTCCTTGTTGCCATCGTTGTTGCCGCCTGTCTAGTTGGTGGTTTATAAGTGCACACACGTTTAACTTAATTTATTTTGTTAAATTTACCTTTTTATCAGCCATTTTCAACAAATTATTTGCCGGTTTCACAAAACGACACACAGCAATGCTGGCTTATCGATAAGTGCGCATATCGATATCAATTCAGTGAATCTTTGCAGATAGTATCGTCAAACTTGTTATCGGAAATAAGCTGCTAAGCAATATCTTATCGATTGCATTACGGAGTGCCCGTTTTAAGGAAACTGTGGTATCTTTTAGGAATTTGGGATACGGTCACGCTGCACACTCCATTTTGTTTTCTCACGATACCGACACGACGCTTGGGAAGTGTGTGTTTTTTTTTAGCAAAAGAAAACTTGTATTTTTATAGTTTTATATTGACCTCCCCGTCAAGTGCGTGTACTTAAAACAAAGTTCAGACAATGGGTCGCAAAAAGAAGAAGGCTTCGAAGCCCTGGTGCTGGTATCCTTTTCAAACAAAACAAATGAAAAATATTATTTTCAGCCGCCGTCGTAGTCGTCTTTTTACGTGTGCTCGTCGCTTGCTTTCTGCGAGCCTCATTACATTTTGTATCTACACACCTACACACACCCACACCCTTGCGCATTTATATAATGTCGAGTGTCGCATCTTTTGTTGTTTCCTTAACCCAAAATCTGAACTAACTTAGGTACTGCAATCGTGAGTTCGATGACGAGAAAATTCTGGTGCAGCATCAGAAGGCGAAACATTTCAAATGCCACATCTGCCACAAGAAGTTGTACACGGGACCCGGACTCTCCATTCACTGTATGCAGGTGCACAAGGAGACGGTGGACAAAGTGCCAAATTCGCTGCCCAATCGCTCCAACATCGAAATCGAAATCTTTGGCATGGACGGCATTCCAGCGGAGGATCTGCGAGATCACGAGCGGCAAAAGAATGGTGGCAAGTCCGATTCGGAGGACGATGAGCCGGCTGCCAAGAAAAAAGTTGAATGTGAGCAACCCAAACGGATTGATCTTCGTTACTTTGTATTTATAATGTTTATTGCGCTTGGCAGATCCCATGTCTGTGCCGCCGCCCATGATGATGCCACCCAATATGATGCCGCCACACATGCTGGGACAGTATGGCATGAGCATGATGCAACAGATGCAGCATATGCCGCCCTTACCTCCATACCCAATGCCAATGATGCCTCACATGATGCCACCGCGTCCCATATTCCCAGCCATGGCGACCACATCAGCGGCCGCGGCGGCTGCCGCAGTGCATCAGCATCAGCAGCATGCGGCTGCCATGGCGCATCAGAAACCCACGTTTCCGGCTTATAGGTATGCAGTTTATATAACTAGATTTGCGATGGTAATTGTATTTATTTGGATTTGCAGCAACGCCACCATAAGTGCTCCACCCACCACAAATAATGCTGGTGTTGCGACGTCGAATGCGGCGCCGTTGACTGCACCAGATCCGCATCAACAGGGACGACTGCCGCATGCGGCGAATGCGAGCGGCAATGCAGCTGGTGGCGGCGTTGTGGCCGCCGTAAGCACAAAGATAATGCATCCGGCCGAGGACGCGAGTCTGGAGGAGTTGCGAGCACGACAACCCAAGTATCAGGCGCGTCTAGCCATTGCATTGGCAACCATCGCTGCGGGACCCATAACAAACAGTCCGAGGAGCAATAATGGTGGTGGCAACAATAATACTGGTGGTGGCAACAATAGTGGCGGAGGCAGTGCTGCCTCATCGATGCCAGCGACGCCGCCGCCGCCTTCGCTGTCGGGCATCTCGCCAACGGGCAGCGCAGCCGCTGCTGCCGCCGCGAACGCAATCGCTGTGAGCACAGCGATCTCCAAGGCACAGGAAGTGAGTTCTTATCATAGTTATAGAAACCATAGTCAATATAAATGAGCAGACTCCCAGACGCAACGCACACAGACACAGTTATTGACAATGCATCGGACGCTTGACTTTGACCTGTACAAAAAGACACTTAACAAACTAAACATAACTCAATTGCACATACATAAATTTAATATTCAGCATACAGATATAACACATTTGCAGTTGCAATGGCTTTGGTTGCAACTGCAAAGCATATTATGAACAATTCAGATAGAGATCTGCCAATTTTTTACTGAGACTGTGTCGTGGTTAACGCGTTTGTTGTTTCGCATTTTTTTATGAATTCCATTTTATCCACGCAACCACAAAGCGGGACATTCTATAGTTTTTTAATTTGTACCGATTATGAAGAGACTTTTGGTTCAATTATTTTTGCAATTTCGAAGAATGCGTGCACGACCACAAAACGGCCGACAAAATGGATTACGGAAGAGTTATACAAAACAAAAAAAAAAAAAGATGAGAAAAACATACAAAACAAAACAAAAAAGATAAACCTTAGCATATAGTATGATATATGTCTGTACAATTTTTTAATTAAACAAACAAATTAATGGCAACAAAAACTGAACGACGGCTTTCAATTTACCACAAAAAAAAACAACTCGTCAAGAGTCTTTTATGATTTTCAAACTTTAAGCAACAGCAAACAAATACACAAAAGGTCACTTGCTGCAGTTGCTTCGGCGAGTGCGCATTTCGAATTTGCAAAGATATTAAAAGCGAGAAAAAGATATAACACTCCACACGAGAACCTTTTGTTTACATTGCTTCCACAATCAATCTATTTACAGACCGCTGCCCTGGTGGCCGTGGCGCAGGCGCATGCACAGGCTGCACAGGTGGCACAGGTTCATGCCGCGCATGCTCAGCACATGCAGGCTCAGGTGCAGGCGGCTCAGGTGGCGCAGGTTGTTGCCGCCCAGCAGCAGCAGCAACAGCAGGCGGCACAACAGCAACATCAGCAGCAACAACAACAACAGCAACAGCAGCACGTGCAACAGCAACAACAGCAGCAGCAGCATCAACAAGCCAAGCAACTGGAAGAGCTGAACCGTGCCGTGATGCTGCAACGTCTGCAGGCGGCGCGGCAACCGAACAATCCTGGTGCAGCTGCAGCGGCGGCCGCTGCCGCTGCCGCTGGCCTGGGCATGGTAAGTGTCTAACAATGGCCACAGTGCTGCACAGCGTTCGCTGCCAACAACTACAACAATAACAACAACAACGACCATGACAACGACATCTTTTTGCAATTTGTCAAAAAATTCCGAATGCCGAATCTCAATCAGAAACTATTTGAAATGGTTGTTAACGTGTCAAACTATTATTTACACCCAAAAGCATTCAGAATGTTTGTTGGGGCTAAGTTAGGGGCTAGCATCTGCTATAGATATCGTTATATATCCAACCCCAGTGTAGTTCTCATCTCAATCCATCCAATGATCATATAAATGCATTCATTTGTAGATAACTGGACATAGCTTAGTGTTCGATCAACAACTGAGCGACAACAAATAGTTTTAAATGTATTATATTTTCGGGGGCATCTATTCTTTCATTCTCCATAGTTTAACCTTTATTCCCAACTCACTTTCATCCATTATGGGATATAAACTTATCTTGCAAATCGCAGCTGTTGTCGGCAAGTTGCTTCATCGTATGCAAACCATTTAGACGTACTTTGGGGTTTTTTAATCTACTTTATCCATATACCATCAATGAACTACTCAAGCTCCAGCACAATGTCCATTTACTTTTTATATGTAATAAGCAAACAAAAACCAAAAAGAAAAAAGAAACCAAACTGAATTGAATCTAATATGTTGCAGTAACAAAATTAAAAGTTAACATTACAATTGCAGTGCAGTACAGTTGAGTGTTGATAAACAAGTTGCCAGTTGCAGGGCCGAGAAACAGTTATATACTACAGTATGTATTTTTGTACACTTCACTTTCCATATATCTATAACAAAAAAAAACCATAAGTAGCCCAAATATGCAAGCGCGAATTACGAAAGATAAGTAAATGCCAAAATTCCATTATAATATTGATATGTATACAATACTCGTAATCGTAATCGTACTCGTACTACGTACAATTTACTGTACTCTTCTTACTATGCAAGTATTACTCGTAGTAGTCTAAGCAAGTTCCTCCAAAAAGCCAACCACCAACAACAACACCACCCACCACTCCGCTATCCACCACAACATGCATTCTTCTATCTACATTTACTAACCTAATTCATCCCATAATTTACCCGTTCCAACTCGTTTCCCCGATCCTCTGTGATTGATAATCGAATATATGAATAATAGTGATAATGGTAATGCAAACGAAAAACAAACACAAAGAAAGTTCCTATAGTACGTACTTTGCCTTGCAAGCGCATTAACGTTCACGTTAAACGTAACGTAATGTCGAGAGTTGTTAACTAATGCAAGCCATGTAAGTACATTTTGTATAATTAATTCTATTAAAATTACTTTGAACTTGTCGTAATGGTTGCTGCGTTGGTTGGTTAATGATTGATTGATTGGTTGGTTGATTGATTAATTCATATCCACACTCGAAAACTACACCACTACAACGCATTGAATACATACATATATAACATAAATATATCTATATATCTATTTGTATATGACTATTGATATCTCTTTCAACCCGCACACATACACACACGCATACAACAAAGACACCCACACACACACACACACTCACATCTATCTTATCTAAATGTTCTCTATATCTGTAAATTGTACATCGTATTCCACAATCTACCTCAACATTATCATTTTGAATATACAATATATGTTTCATCTGAAGTTTCTGTGCTCGAGCATCCTCCTCTCTCGCTATACATACCATACCCCATACCTTTCTGTATACTACTACTTACTACGTGTACTACTTACAACCTCTATGGAAAGTCTTGTCTAACATTTTAAGTTATTTTCTCTGAACACATAACACATACATAATCTGGTATCATCTGTCAATACAATGCGCTTACAACAACAATGAAAAACACGAAAATTATTCCAATCGGTGGCGTCAGCTTTAGTCTACTATATATGGGAATTATTAGCTCCATTCATAGCGTGTTCGCCTCTTTCTAACTGTCGAAAATAGAGCTGAAAAACAATCCCCATCGTCAACTGATGATTAAGTTTGACTTACGATTGTTCTTTTCACCTCTTTTCCATTAGCACTACTAACCAAAACACACAGCTATAAATCTATATATAATTATGATTAATATACTCACGCCTTATGGCGACCACGCCCACCATAATAGCTAAGTATGATTCGAAATTTGAAAGAATAATTGGAACTTTGCCTGCCCGGTTAGTAAACATATTTTATTTGCGAATTTTGCCAAACTCAAGACAAGTAATAAGTATGTATTGAACTTCAATCTATCATTATTAATAATTTGTTTTAAGTTGATTTTACAAAATGCGCAAAATGCAAAAAAAAAAACCACATTAAGAACTCTTTTGCAATAGTGTTTTAGAGGTCGAGATCGTGTATATTGTATCGATCTCCTCCACAACTCTCCCTCATCGTCGTCAGTTCAGTTTTCGAATTGTAAGTACGTTTCTTTTTAAACCAACAACAATTTAATTTACCTACATAATATCTACATTTATTTATATTATTTTATTTCTTACGATAGTTTTGTAATTTAAATACCTAAACAAAAAAAAAAACGAAAACAAAAGAGAAAAGTTGCTCTCTTTACTACTATATGTCTCTCTATATATACTATATATATACCTCTCTCATTGTAACATTGTAATGCGATGCAAAAGTTTCGACAACAATTAAACACAAACACTCACACACCCACACACACATACACAACAAACGAGTACACACACAGAACACAGTACATCAATTTATCCATTTAATGAAATAAGTACGCAAAACCAACTTATTATTAATATTCTTAATACCAACAAAGAAAAACCAAAAAACAAAAACATAATTAATAACATATTAGCTAATTTTGTGTACAATGGCTTCGATATACACATTTTATTCTAAATACTGCCCGAGTGCTACTAAAACGATTAATCCTTTGCTCTCTTCCATGCTCTCTTCTGTATTTCTTTCTGTACGCCCATCGTCGATGCAGATGCAGCTGCCCACGCCCATGCAGCTGATGCAGCCCATGCAGCCGATGCAGCTGCGAACCGGCGCCGTTGCCATTGGACCACATGGCACCCTTATTGGCAGCAATATGTTGCGTCCTGGCCCGATGCCCGGCATGCCGGCAGGTCAGTATTTGTGAAATGCGCGAAAACTTGTTGTTAAATTTGTTGTTTGTTTGTACAGGCTTGTTGCCCATGCAGATTGGATTGCCAGGCTTGCATGCTGGAGCGATGCCAATGCCGGGCATGGGTGTGATGCTGCCCGGGCATCCGAATATGCTGCAGATGATGCAGCCGCGCTTCAGATGATGCCTGCCCGCCGCGCCGGGACTCTTGCAGGCGCCCCCGCAGCAGACGCATCCGCAGCCACAACCACGAGCGTTTCAGCGGGCCACATTGACAACGTTGCCGCATCCGCATGCACAGCCGCAGCCTTCGTTGGTGGGTCTGCCACTGCCGCTGCTCTTTCACGATTGACCGAGAGCCCAGAGGCAGCAATAAGCGTCGACAAATCAACCAATCAACTAAAAAGGAAACAAACAGAAAAGGAAAGGAAACTACAAGAACATCAACAAAAATCGGCATCAAGAACAACAACAGCATCAAGTTGCCAGCAAAAAGCAATCACAACTACAACTGCAAGCAAGTTTTCATACTCAAGCTACGCAATTCTCTAAAAGCTATTCTTTCAATGTATAACAGTTTTTGAGACACTCATACACAGACACCGCACACCCACACACACCTCCACCGTTCACACACCAACGGGTCACACTCACTAACAGCGATGCGTAGAAAAGTTAATCGAGTATCTTAAAAGTTCATTTGAATATGCACCCGATCTTTGCTTTTGGTTTTATTTGACGAAAATTCACATCACTTTCTCTTCCTTCATCTTCCTCTCTCTCGTTCTCTCTATAATTCTATTTGTCATTTATGTGTTTTGACTAACTTTAATCGGCTCTTTTTCTTATTGTGTGCCTTCTTGCATAACACAAACACTGCGCTAATCATTACAATAACAAGGCATATGTACATCCTGTATGTATTGCTGCTAAGCGTCTCTCCCCTATTCTCCTCGCATCGCTTCTCATCTGACGTTCTCTTTGCTCTGTAGCGTCTTAATCTCGCCTTTTTCACTCTCTATATCTCAATATATACATAGATATAAATATATTCCTAGATATATATCTGTAACTGTACAATACTAGTGAAAATAATTCATAACTTACTAATATATACCACAAATAATATTGTATTTTTGTTTACATTCTTTTTTCCGTTACAATTTTTTTATTTCGTTTTTATTTTTATTTTTACTTTTTTAGTTTCATTTAGAGCTCTGGGGCCAATCACTCACATTAAAGTACGCCCCATCCATTTTCTAACCAAAGCAAAGCAAACAAAACAACACGTACGTACGTTGTTCTACTCTCTCTCTTTCTCTACTCTCTTTCTCCAATTTGCCATGTCTTCAGTGTCAGAAAGAAACGAATACTATACGCTTTGGGTAAGAATCGGGCAATTACAAATATTAACTATATAGCAAACATATATTGTATTATTGTGTGAATTCGTATGTTATCTGTGCGTAGCTTTTTAGTCTTTCTTTTATGTCCATTTTGCAATGCTCCTCAAACTGTTCTACTGTTATACAACATACAATATGCATATGTGTAGCCTATATAACAGCATCTATGTGCGTTTTTTCTCTCCTCCCAATTTCCCCCTCAACAAAACCAAAAACAAAAACTAGCGCCATATTTCACTTACTCGTTAATCGCTACTCGTTACTCGTTCGTTCGATCGTTGCCTACTCGTTCGTTCGTCATCAGCCGACAAAATAGCACACTCGTAAGTTAACTGAACAATCTATACAATATTATTCCTTTTGGTGTACATTTATTTGATTTTGGTCAGCATCTTTCGATGCGAGTATCCCGCAATCAGTATCAGGTATCTACATCATTTTCTTTTTATTATACAACTCATATGTACTACATAATATTCTATTATTTTTATCATTACTGTTAACTATCAATTTGAACAATTTGGTTATGGTATTTCGTACTAAACTAAAGAAACTAGTTACACATAATAGACCTCTTAAAATATATATACGAACGTTTTCAGTTGAGAGTACCGCACATGTTAGTAAGTACATTATACTTTCTGATTGACCCATTTGATCTACATATACTTAAATATCTATATACAAATATATATACATAGTTGGTTCCTCTGTTAATGTAGCGCTCTTCCATTGGTTCACAGACTCAAACCTTCAGCTTCCTAGCAACAAAAAAACACAAGTAAAAACAGAGTTTAACACAATCAGGCTCAGGCTTTGTTATTGGCTAATAGCTAGCCTACATTCTTACATACATACATATATCTAAATCTTTAGCTTAAGTTGTTTCACACCATAGTTTTGTTTGTATTGTAAACTGGCGAGGGTCTAAAAGAGAACAGCTCTTTATACAAATAATCCCAGTGTAGCCTAGTAGGCCTAGTCAAATTGTAGCACAACCCAATTAACGATCGATTCCCCAACCCAATAAACCCACACAACATACTTATAAACCTAACATATATATCCTATATATTTGTCTATCTATATACCTTCCTATCAACTTATATATACATGTATATTAAATATAGTATTAATCGTAAGCAATGACAAGTGAAAGAACTGTGCCAGGTGTGATGCCGAAGTTGAATCGTGGCATCCTGGTCGGTTTAGCGCAAAATTGATGTTGGACTCTCGAGTCTGGCATATTCGCCGCATCCGCTCTTCGTCTACCCCGTCCGGTCTGATCTTTCGGACTGCCGATGGGCGTAATGTGATGTTATAACGGCGTGCTTCAGACGAGAGTACCTCAATGCAGGACAGACAGAACTTCGCTCATTTCTTTTGTTTGGTGGCTATCAACAACATTCACATACGTACGCTTAATTCTAGTTAAGTGCGATTCACAAATCGAAATCGAATTGTGAATGCTAATTGTAAATATATAATATATTTCAATGGACGCCATTTTGGGTTGCCTTTTTAGTACTCGTAGTTTAAATAATATTAAAATATTTAGTTTATCGACTTTCGATACACGCTCACACACAATTTCTACCGAAGTTCTTTGATCTATTCTTGGTGACGGTCCATACTTCATGCTGTATCATTTGATTTTTGATCTATAACTGTTTAACCGTAAACTGTACAATACTTCTATAGAATATGCATAACAAATATACAATAACTAATTAGTAAGTTGCACGCGATGTTTTTGCAGAAAGTATCGAAAGCCTCATTGGTTTCCATCGGTGTCTTTTCATTTATTTATTTGTGTTTTTTTTTTTAATATCTGTCAATTTGTCGAATAGCCACCAAAGTCTGTCCTTGCGCTGGGCGACACGCGAGTAGCTGGATCACGTGCGGATCTTGACACTCATACCACACTCACACACACTCACAACTGACACCCACACCTAGATTCATTGTATTCGTAAATGTCTGTCTCGTCCAGGCGAAAGCGTGTCACATTAATTTTGCTGAGCGAAAAGTTCCCTGCGTCCTGCGTCTCTCTCTCAATACACCAATATCGATGTGTATCTTTACTTCCACTTTGCATGTGCCCCCCTCCCGTTTCTTTCTGTCCCATCTTACGACGCAGGTGATGTGCTTACCCACGCCCCCCTCTGAGACCTTGCCCCTCTGGACAACAACTGCCCCGCAGCGAAGCACATCACAGTTGCCACAACAACTGTTGGACTTTTCGGTCCTTGTCTTGCGCCCAATACAATAATTAACTCGTATCTATATCGACGTCCACACACACACACACACACATATGCCTATCTATTTCTGTTACACACACACACACACCCATTCACACATTACATTAATAGTTGCCGCACTGCAGGAGTCGAAGAAGGCGGCCACTCCCAGAACATTGTTAAGCATCGAAGGCGCCAAAATCAAGAAGTTTGTTTTTTAATTCCCTTCGAGTTGTGTTTAGTGTTAATTGTGAATTAAATTACATTATTCGAATTTGTTTTTTTTTTATCCCAAATATTCGATAAATACTATATATATTGAAAATGCTTTAAGAGTCGATGGAGTGGGGGGTGCGTTCAACAATCAATAAGTTTAGTTTATCCTTTGCCAAAGATGATGATTATTGAGCCGCCCCTCAGTCGGACTCAAGGAATCGCTTTATTATGATACAAAACAAAAAAATTAAGATAAATTTAAATGCTTTGATAGTTTTTCTCTACTCTTTCGTTGCATTTACTAACTAAGATAACTTTTCGAATTGTTTATTCTTTGATTCTTTTGTTTGCTAATACAATTAATTACACAACTACTTAGCTAATGCAATTAATACTTAGTGCAAATGCATAAAATCAAAAACAAAACTTTAAGAAATGCATATGTTAAAAGTTTTTAATGTTGTAAAGTATATAAAATGAATACTACAATTAGTGTTTATACATGAAATGTTTCTACTGAAAAACCAAAAAAAAAAAAACAAATCAAGAATTGACAACAAAGGAAATTATACACAAGACAACACAAAACACACAGACACATAACACATTTTAAACATTAAAACGACAAACAAACAAGTTATATAAGCAATTGTTTAAATTCTTTTAAACGTAAAACAAAACCAAATCGCATACTGATAATATTTCTAGTTTAATGTTTTGATTGTTCTCTTCATTTTAAATTAATTTATTGAAATTAAATAAAATATACTCTATCGAAATGTGGAAACGTGTTGCAATTTTATTTTCAACAATTTCTGGTTTCAGGAACAATCTGGAAAAATATCTATTGATTGAGTGAAGCTTTTAATAGATCTTACGCTCAGAATGACTGGCAGACAAAAAAACCCAAAACTCGATGGTTTGTGACGCATGGGCAAGTTCCAATCATGAACTGCAGCTACGTCAGAGAGCGTTGTCAATAGGCCTTTTGCTACCATGGAGTGTGGTGTGGGTCTAAATTCAGGGGCTTGTCGACTGCAGGGCCGGATTTTTTTAGCTTTCAGCCACCCACCGCAGACACATTTTGAGGGCAAATTACCATTGGGACCATTTACGAGCCGTTAGTTGGCGTGGGAGAACGGTTTCAAATTGCGATTTTATTAGGCGCCAAAACAAGTTTGTAATTCCCGGCGTTAAAGAGAGCGGGGACGACGCTTTACAGCAATTATGATGGACTGACTAATTCAAGTTCAGTGGAATTATAAAGACAACGCTCACGCTCAACGCTCCACGCTCAGTGACAGTTCGAGCCACTGGAACTACTTGAAAGATCGGTTTCGGGTCCGTTCGGCTTTTATTGGTGAGCAATTTGCTGTGTTGACTTTTAGTTTCGTTTTGAGCCTCACTGGCGACGGTTGTGCTTGGTTTTTGTTGTTAAACAATTCAGTGATTTTTAAAGGTGCGTATTGACTCGAGAAGTGCTGACCAAGAAAACAAGTTAAGCAACAGTTCAATTTTTATGTGCATTTGAAGTGAACCAAATTCACGAACAAATTTGTTAGCAAAACAAAAGACTTAAGACACAAACTCGTCTACGTTTGCATAACTTCAACTCGAACTCTTGTGCTCGGTTGCCACGCCCCAAAACTGTAACTGTGCCGCAACGTTTGCGCGACGCCTTCACTTTCAATTGTCGCCGTCACTAGCCAATGAACAGTTTTGCGCTGCTGAGCAGGCCAATAAGGCCAACGAAATTGGTTAGGTAATGGCCAAAAGTCGCCTGTGACTAATTGAAGCACAATCTAAAATGGATTCGCACAGCCACAGCAAAGAACTCGACTTATTACACAAACAAAAGCCGCTATCAACTTAATTAAAAACTAAAACAAGGCCCAACAACCTTAAATGTTCCCCGTAATAAATGAATACATTACGAAAAGGCCAGAAAAGGCGAAGCACACAAAAAACATGCCTGTAATAAATTAGAAATGAAAGACAGAAAATTAAAATCTGGCCAGAACGTGCGCATGATAAATAAAAGAATTATTACGACGCGCAAATTGAAGTACAGGCTTCACTCAAGTGCTCGACTCAGACAGATTCATTACGGAGCCAATGGCCCTGACAAGCTGTGAGACAAGCATTGAGATTTTTGAGTGACCTAACTGCAATCAAAACAAAAACACGTATACATTATATTTAGCCTACATTACGCGGAAAAAGACCTTAACTATAGCTAAACTATTGCGTGATACGGATCGTGATTGTGATGATGATAAAAGACATTTGAAAGCCATTGAATAACTCGCACTATAAATAATGTATTTATATGAGTTGTTTATAATATAGCTTTACTGTCGCTTACTCTTGTCTATTCATATTGTTGAGTGCCAGGCAACTTTCAAAATGGAGGCGCGGCTTGAGTTGGCTTCGATTCGGCATTTGGAATGGCATAGCATCACGTATAGATTGGATGCTTGAGAGTAATATGTTGTTGATGAACAGCACTGCTAGTTTATGGTCATGTCAAGGTCGTGGCTTAACGGAAGCTGCTTGCCCGCAGCCCACAGCTATTCAGAGTCTAATCTACACATTTATTTGCAGCTAGACAAGAGAATTATAATGACAACTGGCTGGGCTTTGACTGCCGTCGCACTTGTGCTCTGTGTGGGCCTCGTTGCCGGCAAAGACAATCTGCGCATGGCCTATGGCTGGAGGGAGATGGATTTCAAGTATGGCAGTCCCGAGGAGCGCTGGTCCGCCATTGAGCGGGGCGACTTCAAGCCGGCCAATGTTCTGCCCTTCGGCCTGGAGATCTATCGCAATCGAATGTTCGTCACGCTGCCCAGATGGCGCGAAGGTGTTCCCGCCTCTTTGGCCTACTTTGATCTTAATGGTAAGTGGCACCCGCAATTAGTTGACCTTGCTATTTGCATATAATGGCTGCATTGTCCGGCTTCGCACGTGGAATCTGTTCTCGCAGTCATAGTTAGCGGGGGAGCCGACAGAATCTTGAATCTAAACAATTCGCTCGCACTTGGCTGCCATTAATGCCAATATTTCCGCTCGCTTGCGTCATTAACGGGCTGAAGAACCAACCACAACAACATAATAAACAAATTGAAACATTTCGTACACAACTTAAAGATTTATAGACACATGTATAGAGAAAGATACTACATAGATTTCCGAGAATATCAAATATTTATACATTTACTCTGTACGTTTTCAAATTGTATAAGTAACGGCAGTAAAAGTGCTTACTTGACAGCTGTCTGGTTACAGCGCCTATAAAGCTGCATAATAAGTGCACTCCATATTTGTCAAACTCGTGACATGAATCACCCAAAGCAACTCAGATGAAGCCTTTTATTTTGCCAATTAGCATCAGGCAATTAAACGTTTGATTTAGCAGAGCATTCACCTTGATCGACACATTCATTAAGTTGTTGACACTTTTATCATTCCTCTCCAGACAACTCCACAACGATGCCCGTGCTGACGCCATTCCCCAGCTGGGTGGCCCACAGCCTGACTGAAACGGATCCCGAGCTCGTCTCCCCGTTCCGAGTGCGCGCCGATCGCTGCGGCCGCCTTTGGGTGCTGGACTCGCGCATTTCGGGTGTGCTGGAGCGGACCAAGCTCTATGGACCTGCCCAGCTGTCTGTGTACGATCTGCACAATGACAATCTGCTGCGTCGTCATGTGCTGCCCGCTGCACAGTCCAAGCAGAGCTCGTTCTTTGCCAATCTGGCTGTGGACGATGCTGACTGTGAGAACAGCTTCGCTTACCTGGCTGATCTCGGCAGTCCTGGTCTGGTTGTCTACTCGTGGCAGCAGCAGGAGTCTTGGCGTGTGCAACATCACTTCTTCCATCCGGAGCCGATGTCGGGCAACTTCAGCATCCAGGGCATCGAGTTCCAGTGGGACGATGGCTTGTATGGCCTGGCGTTATCCACGCCGCAGTCCGATGGCTTCGCAACGCTCTACTTCCATCCGCTTAGCTCCACCATGGAGTTCTCTGTCAGCACCGCGGTGCTGCGCAACAAGACGCTGGCCACTTCCATGGACATCTATCGTGAGTTCAAGGTGCTGGGATCGCGTGGTCTCAATGCCCAGGCTGGTGCTCAGTGCTTGGATGCGGAGACGGGCGTTTTATTCTATGCGCTGCCCAATCAGAACTCTGTGGGCTGCTGGCTGACGTCGAGCAGTTACAAGTCCCAAGATCGCGTCTACACGAGCAGCAATGACATGGTCTTCCCCAGCGATGTGAAGGTGGACGATCAGCGTCGTCTCTGGGTGCTGTCCAATCAGCTGCAGGTCTTCATCTACGATGAGTTCTATCCCGGCAGCATCAACTTCCGCATACTCTCGGCCAGCGTGCAGCAGACGATCGATGGCACCGCCTGCAACGCGCCCAGCAAGCTGCCAGAAATCATCAGCAGAATAGACAAGGTAATCAACAACTTCCCGAGTCTCAAGAAGTCCAATGGCAGCCCAGCAGCCTCGACACTCAGCCTGGGCGCCTTGCTGCTCTCCTGCTGCCTGCTGCTCCGATCCTGGCTGCTCTAAAAACCGTGTCCATCTCCATTCCAATGTAATTTAATCTAGCTGTAGTTTCCATAAGATCAATTAATCAAATTCAAGTGCGATAACCGATGTATTTACGGCGATGATCGCTGATCGTTTAAACTGGTATCGTGCTGAGCGAATATTGATTTTATTTTGTGTGCTTTTCGTGCCCGTAATAAATTAGTTGTAGTTGCATAGTGCGTAATATGGAATAAATATAAGCAATTTATTTAGACACAATGTGGCGTTTTGAACAAAATAATTTGCAGAGCCAAGCCAGCTGGCTGTCAGAATTTGTTCAGCGTCTCCTTGTCCACAATGTACACGGAGTCCACGTCGAGGGTTGCGTCACTGGACTGTGAATGCCCGTCCTCTGCATTCTCAGCCTGGGCGCGTTTCTCGTTCTTCTGCTGCAGACGCTTGATGCAATCGCCACAGAAGAACAGCGTCAGCTACAGGAGTCAAAGGAGTTGCCAAGTGAGTATTCAAGCAATGGTTTAAGACATTTGTATTTACATGTTCCAATATGCCTATCAAGCCCAGCACCGAGAGTCCCAGCAGAAAGCCCAGCGATCCGCCCACATCGGCTATGAACTGAGTGGTGTCGTAGCTGGGTCGCTCCTCGATCATCTGCTGGAACAGATTAAGCGAAAAGTTGAGCACCGATAACTCTGCAAATCAGCTCTCTCAGCTGGCATACCGATATCAGCTTGGTCGTGTAGTAAATGTAGACAAGGGTGCGTGGTTCTGGCTGTGGAAACGTCTTTCGGCTCTGAATATAGGTTGTGTAGATGCGGGACTCACAGGGCTGCAAACAGTCACAGTTGAAGTCCTCGTCGCCCTCGTAGACGCTATAAAACGGAATAAACTAGATGCTAACGTTGGCCAGATTATTTGAGAAGCTCTTACGCTCTGTAATCCGAGATGAGAGTGCGCATGGAGTCGTTGTTGTTGCAGGACTCGTGCGCTATATCGTGCATCCAGGGACCCGAGCAGTTCACCTCATTGGCCAGATCTCGCCAGATGCAGATCTCGCCACACTAAAGTTCGATTTATTCACCATTTTTATTTGGTTATTTATGCTATTACCTTGAGATCACTGTAGCCTTCCTGTGTCGAGCAGGCTTCATCGCGCTTTTCTACGTTCGAAAAGAACTGACTCTGTAATTTGATTTCGATCTCTTCTCTGATGCCCACAAAGACATACTCCACACGTCCCGAGCCCTTCATGTTGATCTCTATGCAAGTATCCGCTTTCTAATAAATCAAAGTAAAGGAATGATTTACGCACCTGTGAAATTCTCGCGTTTGTCGTGTATGAAGATGTGCCAACCTGCTCCGGATACCATATCTATATCACTCAGCGATTGGAACAGATTGTGCTCCAGCTGGATGGAATAACCAACTTGCTTGCTGACCCTCTTCATGGCAATCTTTGGTCGCAGAGTGTAGCATCTGCCCATGTAGAAGTGCAAGCTGCTGTCGATATCCACATCTAAGATCAAAAGATTAAATTTGATTTTCGTATGGAGAAGTTCCACTTACTAATCGGATCTCCGTTTAGTCCATATGAATAGAATGTTTCGTCCTGTTCGAAGGTGCTGTTCATGAAGAACTCGTCCAGCGGCAGCTCATCATAAGGATAATGCATCCAGCAGGTCGCATATTTGGGATGTGGACAGCCGCCTTTCGACAGATTCTAAAACCAAAGGCGTACAGTTGGGAAATCCTATTGATGTACTCAACTTACAGTTAAAGTATCCTCTTTATAAGGCGGCTCCCGACAGATCGTGATCGCTGGCATTTCTATAGTCTCGTTTACATTGTAATAGGAATGCGTTGATATGGGTGGATCCGATAGCTTTGAGAAGCATTCGTAGAGCTGGACAATGACCACAATGCTGCAGACAAAGAGCACAAGGTAGCGAATGAGTTTGGCAGGATCACGCAGGAGCCAAGCTTTCAGCTCCCCCCAGTAGCCCATCGTTAGTCGCAGGCAAGTGATATCCAAGTGAAAGTCAATGTCTTTTTTGGGCCAACTAAAGCCCTCTGGACATATTGGCAATATCTTTTGGGTCTGCACAAATTCCCACACTTTTCCGTGATAAGCTTATATTGATTTATGTGCCGTGCTACGAGTAGAACGACAAACCCGATAAGGTTACGGGTATCAGTGCAGAAAGAGAGTCGACAACACTCAGATACAGATACAGATACAGATACAGATACAGATACAGATACAATGTGTTTACAACCAGATACTCGTGTAGTACCTGTAGTGTAACTGCAACTGTACAACTAGGCGTATCGAAGTAGGTGTAGTGCTCTCGGAATTATGGCCTTGTTTGCGATACGATTAGCCGTTTAGCCAACACAGTTTAACTCACGTTCAAGCGTTAAATTGCCGCAACATATTTATACATATTTATAATTGTTTATGGACAGGCCCAAACACTGCAGTATACGTATATATAATTGTTATGCGATTTGCAAGCTTGCTAGCTACATACGAACAATTCTGCGGCTCTCAAATCAGCGTTTTTAGTAGGCATTTTATGGTTTTATGTGTTTACCTAGTGTCTGGATGTGCGGAAAAGTCTGAAATTATTGCCTGTTGAATCATTTCCATGGGCATGCAGATCTTTTTAATTTTCCAATTCAAGCAACTCTTTGAGTTTCAAGTCATTCAATATTGTATAAATAAGAATAAAAATAAAATATTTGTAAAGCATGTAACTTAAAGTACTAATCTCTCATCAAATTTTGGGAAAAAAGTTTACTCTTCTAAAAATAAATTTAATTTAACTTAATTGTACCTCATATATTAAGTCTTATTTGCAAACACAACATATAGTATATGTCATATTCATATTTATTGAATGATAACAATTGGCAAGGTTTGACTATGCCTATATTTCAGCTTTTAAATGTTTGTTAATCTTGTTATTATTGTTTTTCTTAAATCGAAAATAAATAGTTCTTACTCATAATAAATGATTACGATTAATATTTCTTTTTCGAACTTCTGTAAAGTCCGACATTATTTTTATAGAAATTCAAGCATTCATTATTCTGGACTATTTTCTTTCAAAATATTCTGCTATCCGAACTAATATATTTTAGGAGATTCAAATTAATTCTTGTAGAAAACATTTGATAGATATTCGTGTATTTCGTGTTATCAATTCTAGAATATTCTTTTGCAACATTCATCCATCTAAAATCATATAGTTTAAACGCATATAATAGCTCTGACTGTCCGGCTTACGTAAAGGCGCACAGTCAATAAGTTATGACACGGCTATAGATGTTTTGACCTTATATCTGTTAAGCTGC
Source organism: Drosophila immigrans (assembly GCA_963583835.1). Lineage (NCBI taxonomy): Eukaryota > Metazoa > Arthropoda > Insecta > Diptera > Drosophilidae > Drosophila > Drosophila immigrans. The sequence continues at coordinate 25,703,696 of OY757143.1, read as the reverse complement.
TCGAATGCTAAGTAGATATTAGATAAATGCTCCAACTATATTCACACATAATGTGTGAGCATGTATATGAGAGTAGAGCGGAGGAGAGGAGCGGAGAGGAGAGTAGTGTATGTATCTGCCGAGGTATACCTTGAGCTTTTGCAGCAATAACAATTTGTGGGAAAAACAAATGAAAGACAAGCCAAACAATGCGTGCTTCTATTCACATATCCAGTCGCAGAAGAAGCCCTCTGGCCAAGGCATTCCATAGTTGTGACGTTAAATCAGAGCAAGGCAGAGAGCAGAAACATCAGTCGGATCGACTCGACTCGACTGCGACCCACTGGCTGTACAAATCTTACAAACATGTACATCTATACTTCGCTATATAGTGTTGTCGTTGTCTATGTACAGAGCACACACACACACACACAGACAGCGAGCCAGAAGGCACAAAACTAATAAACAAAAAGAAACTTGCGACTAAAAATAGACAAATTGAAACGTTTTCGAGATGAAAAATCCAACAACAGACAACATTAACGGGACGAGGATGTGGACGCGGACGTGGCTGTGGACATGGATGCTGCTTCTGATGCTTCTGCTGCTGTAGATGTCGATGTGTATTTGTATTTGTAAATGTGCTGACTGTTACGACAAGTGAGCGAGAGTTTGTTTTACTTTTCGCACACAGCTGCAGCTGCGAATGTGAGATACATTGACGGACCACACGGCGTATGCGTGCTGCTCAGGACACATCCACCTATCTCTCTAAGTGTATGTGTGTGTGAGTGTGTCTAGTAAATTTTAGATTTAGTTCTTTTCGTTGTTTCTCGTATAGATACGAATGTATTTTGAAATAGCCACAGGCCACAACACCGTCCGTTTGGCGGCTGCTGCACAGCAAAAATTTCATTTGTGTGAAGTTCTTCGCTTCTTCGCAACTAAATAGCTTTTGTTTTAAATTTAGACCAAAGCAGCGGCTATATTAAACGCATATGAATGTTTTTTAGATTTAGTAGCTCTAGCCTGCATATACTTATTGTATGTATGTGCATATAGCCAAAGTATATGGCCTTATACGCTCTCTCTTCTCTATATATCTCTTGCTCTATGTACTTGTCGCCGTGTTGTTGTTTATTATTCCTCGACTGGGGCAGTTTCACACATGGCCAGCTTCTGGTCTTATGAACCGAACTAAATCGAGTCGATTCGAATCGATTTGAATTTGCTTTGAATCGGCTCAGTTCCCAAAAGTATGACCCATATAGTGCCTGCTCTGGCTTTTTACCTGTTCCCCTGGTTTATTTTTTCCTTTTTGCTTTTGGAGTCTGAAAAATGTTTTGAGTATATTTTTAGCATGTCACTAATAAATTTTGTGAAATATTTTTACAATCTTTGGGCATATAGACGTATATCATCATCGTGTACTGGCCCCCACACATATGGTTGTGCTATGTATGAGCTGTACTGACTCATTTTAGTGCTGTCTATAGCTTTTCGCATATGATTAATCAATTGCGCGCAGAGGCGTCGCCCAGGGGGACTGTGTTGCAAGGATGCCAATGGGGTGGCAATTAGGAGGCTGCCACTGTCGCAAGGTTTAGAAACATTTTCATTTCGCATTTTCACTCATCATTAATAAAAGTCTGGGCGTCGGCATAAACTACTTCTATACGCAAATCTACATTGATTATTGCATTTGGATGCACTTGAGTTATACGCTTTTACATATTTACATCTATCCAAGTCGCAGACACTATATTTTATATGTGTGCGAGGTATCCACAGTATTTGGTATGTGCGAATATTATTGGATAATTTGCCTGATGGCTGGGCTGAGTGCAGCCAATTTAATTGGGTGACAAATGCTTACCAAAATATTTTTAATGCTCCACACATCAATGACTAAGTCGAAATGATTCGCTTTTATTGGCTAATTAACAAACAACATATGTGCCTATGGAAATATATTTGAATTACGCGTGTGCGATTCCCAATTGAGCCAAGGCAATTAATTAATATTTTATCAAATGCATAACCGTATTATGCCATTGTAATAGCTACTTACGAGCAACACTTTTCATCAATCAAATTTATAAGAAGTTTCTCTTTCGTATAATGATGGCACAATTTTTAAAGCCACTCTGGCTATTAATTCAGGTTTATGAGTACGATTTTTATTCCAATAATGGCATATATTATTGAAAAATCTAAGCATGAAATATTATTTTAATGGAATGTATGTTGACATATTTTCTTTTAGTAACTTTTGTTATTTAAAAACATGCCAATTAATTGTAAGGCTCGCCCACAAAATTCTTTTGAAGAAAATAAACTATTGAAATTGAATTTATTATTCTTAGCAAAATCTTTTGCTAGAAATAAATATTTGATTTGCGAGTATGAGAAACCAAAATTATTTTCAATAGTACAATAGCATTATTTCAAATATAATTTTTCTTTCTATATATATGGGAAATTTAATAATTATAATTTTAATGAATGTGATTCAAAAATCAGATTTACAAATAAATACGATATTGAACCTTCCGCACCCACTATTTATGATGATTTCATTTGAGAAATTACATTTCTAAATTTACATTACAATTAAAAAAATTAAATCTACTCTTTTATATTTTGTTGTCAATACTGATTGATAAAAAGTCGAGAGTTACCAAACTTCAAAAGGGCTTTCAAATTTGTTGATTTGTTAAAATGTAATTTGATGCAGCTTTGTATTTAAAAAGTCCAGAGGTATCAAGTCCACAACAATCTTTTAAGAAAAAAAATTTGAAATGTTTGCTACAAATTAATATTTGATACGTGAATATGAGGAACAAAAATTATTTTGTCTACACAAAAACATTCTTTAAAATATAATTTTATTATCTATCCCAAGGATCTTTTAAATAATAATGATTGTATTAATTGTCATTAAAAAACAAGAAAACCAATGAACACATATTATTTAATATAACAAAATTTAAAAAATTTCACATCAAGATGCGTATTAAAATTACAAAATATTTTCTTGGTTTTTTGTCAATTTTATTGAGCTTCATAAAGTCTACAATTTAAAAATGCCTTGAATTAAAGAACAAAAATGCTTTTAAACTTTATCTTGGCTATTTGTTCTGCAAATAATATATTGGCTATATTACTATAATAATTCAAATTAAATTAGATGAAATCTTTAATTTTAAATGCCTTGAGCTACCAAACTAAAAGGGTGTCAACCCACAACAATATTGAAAAATGTATACTATTAAAACTGAATGTATTATTATGACGGGAACTTTTGATTTAAACAAAATATGTATTATTAATATTGGGAAAACAAAAAAAGGTATTTTCTAAAATTGTTTTTCTTAAAATATGTATTATGCACATTTAAATTTTTGCAATGACTGTTGAAAATTTTATAATTATAATTACACGTCAAGGGACAGTCTAATTTGACTAAAAACCAACAGTGTAGAATTTAATTTAATTCTGTGAAATTGATATTACAGATTTAAATTGCGAAATAAATACATATTTCCTTTCTTATTTTTTTGTAAATATTGTATTTATATGTTTTTATTTTATTTTGAGTTCTAAGTATTTTATAATCACCTATTTCTAAAACTTTTTATTTGTGAAACTGGATCAATGCCATATTTTTTCAGAGCAGAAATGATTGATATGAATGTGCTTGATTGACAGTTGCAAGTGCAAATTTGAGGTCTACATTTGGATGGATTACTGCAAGACGAATTCTCCCACGACAAAATTAAAAGATGCTCCTAGTCGTATCTGTCATGTTCACAATACCAGATCTTATATAATGATGCCATGCCGCAATTCAGGAAGTATTCATTCATTTGTCATACTTAGCGGTATTTACGAGAGCCGAGGAGCAAGACATCGGCTACCTGGTAACGAATCTGCCCCGAAACGAAGGCACCAATTCGATGATGAGGAATTTGCGTTGGAAATGGCGCTGAGAATCGGGAGGTCGAGGCGGCTGGGGGGAGGGTTCTGGCTATGCACACGGGAGGCTCACGAGAGATGCAGATGCGGCCGAGTGCACGACGACGACGACGACGGCAACAGCAACGACAGCGGCAGCAACATCGTGCCTGACGATGGATATTTATATATCGACAATTTGGATAAGTTCCAATGCATTTAGACGAGAGTTATCTATAGACTATGTATGTATTTTGGTCACGGTTGCCGTCCATCTTAAATATTTTCTGCACCAATTGCTGAACTGCAGAAAAAGCTAAAAGCCACAGCCAGCATTACTGTTGAGCCCAGCCTCGATCTGATCTGATCTGATATTCCTTTCAAAGTCATCTTCCATCTCGATTCTCTGTTGGTCTCTTCAAGATTTCGTAGTGCGTTCTTCTAATTATTGTTGGCAGTGCACTGCAGGTGCGGTCACTTGATGGACGGCCGTTCACTCAGCATCACTCGGCCCGCTGTTAGACGCTGCCTCTGAAATAGCCCATTGCTTGCAATAATTGTTGCTGCCTCGCATCTCGCATGTGCCATCCTCCCTGCACTCGGCTGCTCTCCGCCTTTGCGGCCATCCCGCCCCATTTGTGATGCGCATGCCAAAATATCTTGACACTAAAATGCAAAATTGCTTTGCGTCAATGACTCAAAACCGAAAATGTTCTCTTATTTGCACGACAATAACAATAAGAAGCAAGACAATTGAGGACAGCCGAATCCATTTGTGTTTTTTTGTGGGATCTGCTTTCCTTTCATACACGAGTCTAGCGCAGCTAAAATACCGTTTAACCAACACAACTTAATCTCATTCTCATAATTTAGATGTGTCTAGGCGCTTGATGTATTATCGTATCTAAATCAATTATAATAAAATCTACTATTGAAGGCTTCTCTGATTATTGTGAATAATATTGATGTTTACCTAATATTATGTGAAACCTTCTTTATAATAATACAGTTCATGGTTAAATATACTCAATATAAAATCAACTATTAAGGGTCTCTTTATTTTGTGTAAATAATATTTTAGATTTGCGAATATTATATCTTTGATAACTACTTTCTAATAATGCAGTCCACGGGTGGCATGCGTAATTTGTTTTTCATTTCGCAGTCCAATAAATTCATTTGTATATCTATCAAGATACATATTATGTATACGGCATGTGTACCCGTCAATTTATTATTATTATTATTATCTACTTGGATAAAATCGTGTGTCAAAACCCATAAAATGTTTTCTTTTTCTTTTTTTTTAAGCAAAAGATTATCGTTCTGATTTAAAATCTGTGCAAATTGTATTTGAAATTGTGTTGATGTTCCCAATATTCATTGTTGTTGTTGCTGACGTTCTTCTGCTTCATTTAGTTGTTGTTTTTCTTGCTCTTGTCTCTTGCTGTTTGATTTGTTTTTGGGAAAATTGCGTAAAATTATTTCTGACAATGTCGCAGATTGTGTTTCAACAAACACAACTAGAAATGCTGAGGAAACAAATACAAAGAATATAAAAAAGAATTAAAGAAAAAATATATATAATATAAAAATCTGTATATCTGTGTACGTATAAAAAAAGGAAAAATTATGATCATTTTATCTTATGTGCGATGTGCGAAAAAAAACAACCACACGCAAAAGCATATTATGTGGATGGCCGATCTGCTGGCCTGTAGAATATGTTTTGCCTTTGGTTTATAAAGTTTCTTAAAGATTCCATTCAAGAGGCGTTGGCGATAGCGATGGCGATGGCGGACCAGTGGCGTCCTATAAAGGGGCATTCTATGATCTTTTTTGGGGGCCATATGAGAGTAATAGAAGAACCGCAGAATCCCTTTCCCCCTACACGTATGATGGGCAAACATATAGAAGGCTTTTAGGCACGTTGTGGCGAAAGCGAATCAAAATTTATAACTATAAATAAGCTAGAAAATTTTAAAATTGTTTGTCTTGGCATTTGATTTTGTTGAGAATTTTCTCGTCGCTGATTTCTTTTTTTTCTAGTTCTATGTTTTTTTTTTAGTTTTATTTTTGTTGATTTTGTTGATTTTTTTGTTGCATTTTCTTTGTTAATTTTAATATTCAAATCATTTATGAAAAGTATTTTGAGTCGTTTAGTGGGCGGCGCAAGAATCTGACACATTGTGTGTGGCACGCTGAAAGGACCCACATTCTTATGAACAATGTCGAGCAGTGCAGTACACGGCGAATGCTCTTCGAGTACTACGAACAGTATCTATGAGATACTCGTGCATTCGCTTAGCATTGAATAAAATGCATTGCATTGTTCTGAAGGACGCCAACAACATTTATTTGATTTCGACTCTTCTCAGTATCGTAGTTCATGTAGACAATTGTATCTATAAGTATTTGCATCTGTATCTGCATCTGTATCTGTATCTACGATAGCGATTGCGATTTGCGATTGATGTGGCGTCTGTGGCCATTTTTGTTGCATATGTATGTGTGATCTGTGTGTGTCTATCAGGGCGATCAATGTTTTTGAAGTTCACAAGATTCTCGACTTTTATTTTCTGCGATTTGTAAAAATGCCAGCAGCAAGTTGACGCCAAATAAACTTGATTAGAATATATTCCTAATACAGCTGATAATTGGATAGTTCCATCATTTATAAAACAGCTGGCGTCGAGAGAGTTTTTGGCGATCAATGCTACACCTGATCCCTGCTCTTAATGTAGCTCGATTAAGACGCCCCCGAACCGGTGGCAGATCAAATTGGCATTGAGGTGACTAGAAAAGAATACAATAAAACAAAAGAGGCGAAAATGATCGCTGGCTGATCACACAAGAACAAACAAATAGCGACTCGCATGTGTAGAGAAAATCAGTAAAAGCTCAATCTCAGTGTAAAAGGAGGCAGTGAACGGGAACAAGAGCGGAGAGAGAAGAGAGAAACAAAGAGCAGCAGAAACAACAATTCACACACAAGGATTATCACAAATGCAAGATTTGTCATTGAAATGAATTTGACTCACACACTCACACACATCCAACCACTCAGCTGTGCGTGTGTGTGTGTGTGTGTGTGTGTGAGTGTTTTTGCGGTGAGAGCGCATTGCTCACGCAATCGTGCACAGAGCTTTCGCTCTCTCTCGTTCTCTCGCGTGTGTATGTGTATCCTGGTGGCAGTGCTGCTGTCACGATTGCATCATAGCTTGCTCACTCACACACAGGCATTGCCCACTGGCTACAACAACACGAACACACGATGAGGCTGCGGACCAACCCCAACCGCTGTCTGATAGACCGAAAAAGGGAGCAAGAAAAACCGAGACGTAGCGAAAAACAGCAATAGCCACCCAACCGACGATGCCCAGCACATGCCGAATTCTAGCCCCTCACGCACACACACACACACACACTCAGACACACGCACACAGCGAACGATCGGAATTGAGAGCTTTTTCACGATCGGGCGGCACAGATTATGGGTATCAAATTGCCACGTATAAAAGGCAAGTTTACCGGTTGCACGGTTCAGAACGGCTTTCGAGCGCGTAAGTGCAACACCTTTGCTGTGCTATCTAATTTTTTGGATATTCCTCAAGCGGCATCAACAGCAGCAGCAGCAGCCACAGCATCGAATAGCATTAGCAACAGTGTAAAAGAGACAGAGCAACTATTTGACCTTTTTGTCGAAGCAAAAGGCAAAGAAATCATTTATATATAAATATATATAAATTTGAAACATTTGAAACAATTACCCAATTCAAATCGATATCGATAAGAAATCATATATGTGTATGTGTGTGTGAATTTATGTCTTAAGGCTCATCCTTGCAAAGGATCGCAGCCAATTGCAAAACTATAAACTATATTCGCATATTGATCGGAAAAAGTGCACAAATGAAAAGTGAACCGGGATATACTACTATATAGTACGCTTGTCTACTTTGGATTAATGACAACTGATACGAAACGCCTTCAACTGGATTATAATTTACTCATTCCTATGCCACTATCTCCACTCTCTCGATCTTCAAAGTTTCCTCTTCATTACTTCATCTAACCTAAGAGAAATCGTTTCGAATCGAGCAAACGCATAACACAAGTCTTGTATAATAAGCGATTCCCTTTTTATCGAACCCAATTACCAACCATAACCAAGTAACTATTAATTGAAGGATAAAATTCTAAACTAATTAAATGATCAGTAACATACATAAAAACTAATTTAATGTTGATATCTGATCTGTACGATCATTATACATTTCAATAATATTTCGAATTGAACAAGCTATTAATTATCTCAGTATTCAGTCTCTTTCTAAGAAAGAGATAACAACATGCCAAATTACTTGATCAACTTGTAGCATTTCCATAGACGGTATTTCGAATTACTATCTAGATGACTTCATACATGAATACCTGTGCCTCAGATATGCGTGTGCCCGAAGAGCACAGACAAGTCGCAACGATTTCTACACAGAATACAAATACATATAGCCAAATATTTCGAATATGTTTTAAAAATAACCCATAGACATTAGAAAGAGAGAGACGGAGAGCACAAAAATGAAAATGTATTAGAAACGGCATGCGGCAGTCAGTGTATATATTATGTAGGAAAAGAAAAGCTCCCCATCAACAACCCAATACCGAATACACATATACATCTATATATACGTACATATATCGTATATATATACGATCTATGTCTCTCTATACATACATATGTGTTTAATTTCGAAATAATTTCGAGAATTTTAAAAATAACGCATTCGTCGAAAGATCGTGTAGTGTCCGTTGTTTTCTTTTTCGACCGACCGATTCCATTCGCCGATTGTCGACACAAAAAATATCGCAACGCCTTTAGAATCGTGTCAAATGCGATCATTGCAATCTCGCAACTCGTGTCTTTTGGTACATCGATCGCTCGAACTAAAGTTTTGAAAGCGTGGGAAGTTCCAAGCCGACAGAACGAAATCGAAACCGAAATCAAAATCGCTTCCTAAAGTGATTGAGTGAGTGTTTTTTATTCATAATTAATTGAGTGACTGCAATAATCATTCGAAATCGGAAAAATCGGTATTTAATTAGCGGCATTATCCACGTTTCTCGCACGTTATGTAATTCAATTAACTTCCTTAAAAAAAAGAAATACGAAAAGAAATAGGAAAAACTGAGGGAAATCGAGATTACGTAATAATAGCAACGCCCCACATACACGTTCGTCTATATGTATATGCATGTGAGAGGCGACGCGGACACGCAAGAATCATATATGTAAGGCGCGATATATGTGCGAGTCTATGGCACTGATCTATATTTAGGCGACAGCCCACACAAGTCACTTGTTGTTGTTGTGTTTATAGAAACACAACAACAACTACAACAAGGCCTAATTAATTAACTGAATCGGGGAGCTGCTCGAAATTCTAAATATCCGGTTACGTGTTTTCGAAGTTCGCATGGAAATTCCAATTTATGCTCATATTTGGAAACCAAATATTCGGAAAAAAATGAAAACTCACACATACACAGATACAATAAACAAATACAACGATGTGAATGCTTCTGCTGTGGCTGCTGCTGCTACTGATCTCGAAAATGGGTCAAAATCAAAATAAATAATTGATTGGGAATATCCAAAACTTGAAGTGGCCTCTCGACTATCAATGTACTAAACAATATTATTTATTTTCTTTACTTACAGGGAAGTTTTGGGCTCACGACGCGATTAACAAAGAAAATTTAAAAGTCCCAAATTTATTTCTCGAGTTTTTAAGTTTAAAAGCGAAATTTAATCAAGATGCCGAAGCCAGCCGCTAGCCAGGAGGATGAGGATCCCACCCCATACCTGTTCGTGTCTTTGGAACAAAGACGTATCGATCAATCGAAACCCTATGATTCGAAGAAGAACTGTTGGGTGCCCGACGAGAAGGAGGGTTATCTCATTGGTGACATCAAGGCTACCAAGGGTGATATCGTCTCCGTCGGCCTGCCTGGTGGAGAGGTAATGCAACGTCGACCAAACCATCGAAACTTCAACATCAGAGTAGTCAGGGCATTTTGAAGAACCCAGAAACGGCTACTATAAAATGATCAACATTTGCTACCCTTTGCTGATGAATTTTTGGTACTACGAGATGCAATCAACAGAGGGAGAGTTGATGGGGGTTGCATTTTGTAGAAGCCGAGTGGGAACTTTGAAATGTTGATGCAATTTTATAGAGTTCATACAAGATCAGACTTCACATATATAGCCACTATATACTCTATGACTAGGTAAAAGATTTCAAAGCCGATAAGGTGGAGAAAGTGAATCCACCAAAATTCGAAAAACTTGAAGATATGGCCGACATGACCGTGCTGAACACACCTTGCGTGCTGCACAATTTGCGCCAACGTTATTATGCTAAGCTCATCTATGTAAGTGTAATCAGTCAACAACTCACTAATGTATGGGTCTCTTCTCTTTCGGTCTCTTTTCTCTCAAAAATCAAAACCAACTCCTAACCACGTCTAACCAACAACCAACAACAATAATCAAAAACCAATAAAACAAACCGACAAAATGGGTTACGAAACAAATCAAACTGAAAACGAACCGAATTTAACAAACAAAAAACAACGACAACAAATAGACGAAAGACTTCAAGAAAGATCAGCTCCAGCAGGTGAACCCTCCGAAATACGAAAAAGCTGAGGATATGTCTAACTTGACATACCTTAACGATGCCTCTGTGCTCCATAACTTGAGGCAGAGATACTACAACAAGCTCATCTATGTAAGTAATTGCCGTACCGGTATGGCAATGGCACTCCCCCGTTTTAAAACCAACGTTCTATGTTTCTAAACCCGCTTACCCATCATCCACAATATTCAATTTAATTCGAGTAAAATATAAATTGCTTTAATACACACCTAATGCACTTTTGAGTAGTCCAGCTAACCCGTATCATCACGAAACTATGGAAACTATGAATCCAAATTACACAAAAAAACAATTCACGAATTCAGCTCTTACTCTTAACCATGGCTAACACACATCAATTGTACTTTGTACGCACTAAAAGAAGCTTCTACTGAACAAACACAACTTTGGCCGTCCAGTCAGATAATCGTGACACTGGAACGAAAACGGTTTACTCTACACACACACACATGCCCACCGCATACACACACACACACAGAAAGGATGCCCTAAAGATCATCACAAGAAAAATGTTTTCATCATCTCCCCGCTCCAGCAACAAAATACAACTTGAAACAAGTACAAAACATTGTAGTTAGTTGTTACCCATCAGAAACGAACACCAAAAACTGGTTGACCCACAACAACAAAAATGAAATATTGACACGAAAAAAACAAACAAAACTGTTACTAAACTGTCTTCAGGAGAAGTCTCTAAAACTATGATCTATGCAACTCGCTGAAACTACTGACAAAGTAAACAGCGCGGAGATCAGAAAACTATCAATACCGAATGTTTTAGAGACAATCTCAACTAATTGTAGAACTAACCAAAATCAAAACTGTCAAAATCGAATGTCATTAACTTTTCAACTCGAATTTCTCCCACCATGATCCACCGCTCAGACCTACTCCGGTCTTTTCTGCGTTGCCATCAATCCTTACAAGCGCTACCCCGTCTATACCAACCGTTGCGCTAAGATGTACCGTGGCAAGCGCCGTAATGAGGTGCCACCCCATATTTTCGCCATCTCTGACGGTGCCTACGTCGACATGTTGACCAACCACGTGAATCAATCCATGTTGATTACCGGTGAGTCTGGTGCTGGTAAGACTGAGAACACGAAGAAGGTCATTGCGTACTTCGCCACTGTTGGCGCTTCGACCAAGAAGGATGAGTCCCAGAAGAACAAGGGCTCCCTTGAGGATCAGGTTGTGCAAACTAACCCTGTGCTTGAGGCCTTCGGTAACGCCAAGACCGTGCGTAACGATAACTCCTCTCGTTTCGTAAGTATTCAACTTGCACAAACCGTCAACGATTCTCTTTACTAATAATCGATCTCTCTCTCTCTCTCTCTGAACAGGGTAAATTCATCCGTATTCACTTCGGCCCCACTGGCAAACTGGCTGGTGCTGATATTGAGACCTGTAAGTTTCCCTCTCTGCTCGCTGAACATCTTCCAGATACTTATGCCCTCTTTCTCTCTCTCTCTTCTTACAGATCTGTTGGAGAAGGCTCGTGTCATCTCCCAGCAATCTCTGGAGCGCTCCTACCACATCTTCTACCAGATCATGTCTGGTGCCGTCGCCGGTGTTAAAGGTATAAGATCGCCAGCATTATCATCCAACTCATCGATCACCTCTCTCTCTCTCTCTCTCCCAAGAGCAAGTTTACACTTGTCTCGATGTTCTAGCAGTGGTTTAGGTTCAACATCTGAATACACTCAAACACACTCACACTTACCACTCACACCCACACACACACATACACTTTCACACTCGAAAGAAAGGATTAACAATACAAAACGTATTTATCAATTATTGTTTTTTCAACAAATCCGTTTAGAAATCTGTGGTTTGACCGATAACATCTACGATTACCACATTGTCTCCCAGGGCAAGGTTACTGTGCCCAGCATCGACGATTCTGAGGAATTCAACCTCACAGATGTAATTGTCCCCCACTTGTCATTTGATCTAAAACTGTGTTTCTTGTTCATTGTATTTGTTGAACTTACCACTAGACTTTCGTAATATCTATATTTTAAATGAGTAATTATTGGTTAACTATTTTTTGCTAGCTTATAGCTGCCGTATAGCTGTAGCCGTTGATCGTAATCGTTATCGTTATCGTCATCGTAGCGTTTACGTAGGCCAGCCTATACATCAATCAATCAATCAATCGCTTTCAATGGCTAGCTGTAGCTGACAATCATTCCAAATTGCCAAGAAAACCATCCCAAGATACGGATTATTGGAATTTGTCGCAGGCTTCTCATCATCCCCTTCCCTTGAGTTCCCCAACCCCTCTTCATGTACCTTGTCTAACTCATACCATACCTATCTAACCGAACCTATAGAGAACCCTTATTAAATCTCAAATTCTCTACCCTCTCAATATATGTACTCTCACACAATCGTCAACTGTTGTTCGATTAATCCGATGTATACTATATATGTACCATACATATATAGACTACTGTCTGCTGTCGAACAACATTTACGATTATCGCATTGTATCACAAGGCAAAACGACCATACCAAGTGTTAATGATGCCGAAGAATGGGTCGCCGTGGATGTAAGGCCATACAGAACATGGTTACTTATCTATCTATGTGTGCTCAACAACATCTGTGTCCTAACCTCAATCTAAATAATGTTAACTCTTCGGAGCAACCACAACCATCAACTTCACGTGTCGTGTCTTCAATGTTGTAGATACTTATTTTCCACGTCCTCTATCATACATACATTCGATCTATCAATGTCTTAACTTGTCACGTCCGTCTCGTAAAATCGATGTCTATAAAAATGTCTGTCACTCTCTCTCTCTCACTCTCTGTCTATCCAAAATGCATAATGCTTTACAAATGCTAAAGCAAATCAAAAGCTAATTGCAATTAAAACCTTAACCTTAACCCTGAATAACAACTAAAATACTTACTATTTAGTTAGAAAATGGTTATAGGCAGGTCCTTTTACTCATTCTACCCAAACCAATTGATAATATGTAAATGGAGTATTACGAACATTACTTAATGCAAAACTCCATCAATAACTAGAGATGGTATTTCTTACCCAACATATTGGTGATTATCCTGGCATTTGCCAGGGTAAAACACGGATACCCGGTGTCAACGATGGTGAAGAATTTGAGTTAACCGATGTAAGTTGTGCTGCAGGTGATCCACAAGATCTGTTCACAATAAACCGAAATTCCCCCCAACTATATCAACTATTGTAAAATATTTATGAAATTTTTTTTATATATTTTCTATATTTTTTATGTACACCAATTATTTGAAGTTGTTTATTGTTCCGAACACGCTCTGAATTTCCGATCAAAAAACAAAACCACCAAAATAAGCAAAAGTATAATCGTAGTTCTGAATATTGTATATATGCATTTACCGTGTGTTAATTTTCAAACTGTGTTATTCCGGAATTATCTTGAGTTACTCTACGCTTTCTATATCTATATATCTCTCTCTCGCTCTCAACTTCTCTTTCTGTAATTCTATTTCTCTCTTTCTTGGTAAATACCTTTCGCGATCTGTTGTAGTTTTTTTTTGCACCTTCACCTCGTTAACTTAACCGTACCTTGCAATAATCCCAAACCGCTGGGAGCAGGAGGTCTCTGCAGACCTAGCCTAACGAAATTACCGATTCGTATTCATACTTGACACCGGGTAGAAGTATTTTGAGAATTGCAATGCCAAAGGTTCTTTAAAGACAAGCCCGCTCCTGGCTCCAACAACAAAACTGTCAAAGTTTATAAATAAATATATGATCGTATATTTGCACAAATCGACACGGCGTAGACACACATACACACACACATATACCGAGCACACCACAGCACCACAGCACCACACACACAGCCAAAAACAAAACCAAACACACTCAACCAAAAAGAAGAAGAACACATCGTTCCCCTCCGTTCCAAAAACCACATCTGACTTAGTCGATAAGTTTGTTTCGTGACTTTTTTTGCGCTAAACCGAAAAAACCTTCTCTCCGACTATATGTAGACATGTGCTTCCTCTCTGATAACATTTACGACTACTTTAACGTATCCCAGGGCAAGGTCACTGTGCCCAGTATTGATGACTCTGAGGAATTCCAGCTTGCAGATGTAAGTGACAAATGACCGACAGCTTAGCTGCTCTCGACGACGGGCACATAATTTATGTTTCCGGTTCCTGTCTGAACGACAAGTAAAAGAAAAACAACCGAACACCGCTCTAAATTTACACCAACACACCCACAGAAACCGTTTTTTATATATGTGTTTATGGTTACCCAGTTTCCAGTTCCAGTTCCAGTTCTAGACCTAGTACTTCGTCTGTCTTTATTGCCAGTACTTAGTCTCTCTGTTTATTTTGTACGATTTTTTTTTAAATGGAATGCCCAAATAATTAGCGAATGACGAATTTCCCAAATGTGTGTGATCCCGGTTTTGTTTCGTTGAACGCATCGATCAAGCGAGACAAAACCGAAAAACTAGTCGTACTTATATACGTAGCAGATCTCTATACCTATCTGTAACTGTATTTAATACGAATGCGAACGCAACGCGTCGTTGCGCCTTTTACTTCGAATGGACTGATCTAATCGAATTGTGTTTAGCTTGCTGGAATGTGTATGCCATTTAGTCTATATACTATATCTTAGTTGTAACTACGATATGATAATATGTGTGTATCTATAATTCCCCGGTTTAGCTCGATTTGTACCAGAAAGCCAATTACGTGAGACTTGTGTACAAATCGCTCAATCTGTTTTTTTTTTCTAGTGATATTATGTAAAAACTCTTTCTATCTCTATCTCCTCTGTATGTAGTTCTTCTATAAGTTTGTACAGCACTTACTTATCAACGGCCCCCAACCGACTTGAATGCCGTTCAGGTTAAGAAATCCTTCCCCACAGCACGCATTATTTCCCCCCACCAACTTCTGGTCTTGTTAGTCTATAAGCAAACGCTGTTTATCGATTCCGGAATAGTTAAGCTACCCGAGCGATCAGAACCGATCATTATCATGTTATATATTTGGTAAATTCTTGTAGGTTTACTAATTAAGCGCTTCTCTACTGATGCCGCAAGTATCTTTTGGATATAAATCAGTTACTTTTCTTTTCGTTACCAAAGCATGCTGCACGATTCTTAGCCCTTAAGCTACACTCAACAAACAAAACTATCTTAGAGAAAAAACGCTATAATATCTACCCACAAAAATAATGCTACAAGAAAAACCTTCCATTAATCGCAACAATAACGAGAACGAGTAAAATCGCCACATATTAATTTGCCATCATTCTCTTGATCGATTCACGCCAATTGTAGCAAGCCTTCGACATCTTGGGCTTCACCAAGCAGGAGAAGGAGGATGTGTACCGCATCACCGCCGCTGTCATGCACATGGGTGGCATGAAGTTCAAGCAACGTGGTCGCGAGGAGCAGGCTGAGCAGGACGGTGAAGAGGAGGGTGGCCGTGTGTCCAAGCTGTTCGGCTGCGACACCGCAGAGCTGTACAAGAACTTGCTCAAGCCCCGCATCAAGGTCGGTAACGAGTTCGTCACCCAGGGCCGTAACGTCCAGCAGGTCACCAACTCCATCGGTGCTCTGTGCAAGGGTGTCTTCGATCGTCTCTTCAAATGGCTGGTCAAGAAGTGTAACGAGACTCTGGATACCAAGCAGAAGCGTCAGCATTTCATTGGTGTGCTGGATATTGCTGGTTTTGAAATCTTCGACGTGAGTATGGCACCAACACACACCCGGACTTGGCCAGCTCCTCAACTGCGTGGCAAGTTGAGAACTCTCCGCCTGCCACCTGGCGGATGAGCTGTGTCTGTGGCCAAGCAATGCACAGTCTGTCCTCTGGCTGGACTGCTGCATTGTGGCCTCGACTCTACCACACACACATACACACAAACACAGATCTCTCTACAGTTAGGTAGGGGATGACTTGGGTCAGGTGCACACACACTTCGCACACACTCCACTCTCAGCAGCACACACACTGAAAGAACACACAAATCTAATTTTGTAACTTCTGTATAATATGTAAATACTCCTCGATAACTTAGTACAACGGCTTCGAACAATTGTGTATTAACTTCACCAATGAGAAATTGCAACAATTCTTTAACCATGTCATGTTCGTCTTGGAACAAGAGGAATACACCAGGGAGGGTATTCATTGGGACTTTATTGATTTCGGTATGGACTTGCTGGCCTGTATCGAACTGATTGAAAAGGTGCTAAATTTATTATACATACATATATCGAAATTTGTGACTCTCTGTTCAATGTCTGCACCGTATTTTGACCGTTTGTTGTGTGTGTTCTTAGCACTGCAGTATGTAGAATTATGTGAACCAGCTGACAGGTAAAAACGTATTCCCTCCACCAAAAGAATATGAGCTATAGGTATTATACTCAAGCACAGCACTGTATTTGTTACTTGGCACAATCAACGAACGAAATGCACTTGTTTTAAATGTTCACCTCTCCTTCACCTCCCACCCCGTGTCCACTGCACAATGCACAAATAGTACAACGGTTTCGAGCAACTGTGTATTAACTTCACCAACGAGAAGTTGCAACAATTCTTCAACCATCACATGTTCGTTTTGGAGCAAGAAGAATACAAGAAGGAAGGTATTGAGTGGGCCTTCATCGATTTCGGTATGGACTTGTTGGCCTGTATTGATTTGATTGAAAAGGTTCGTCAACGGTTTTCCACGCACACCTCGCACTCTGCTCCCTCTATGTTTAATTTGCCGTTGCTCTCCTTGGTAACTCATCTAGAACTGATGAACCCAACTTGAGCGCCTACTTAAGATTATTATAAAATACTTTACAGCCTCTTCCTCTCGGGGTGAAGTGCGCCCAGAAGCGTAACTACCTCCATCTCTATACACCTCATCCAAAACTATCACCCAAAAAAAAAAAAAAAAACTATATGTGTCGACAAGCACCTGAGCAAACGTGTTAAATAGCACACGTCCAGAAGGGGGTAACTAACACGACAAACATATATACTCACATCTGACTCATCCGAATCTATTGACTAACCCCAAACTTAATATTGTTCCGCATCTAGTACAACGGTTTCGAACAATTGTGCATCAATTTCACTAACGAAAAACTGCAACAATTCTTCAACCATCACATGTTTGTTTTGGAACAAGAAGAATATCAACGCGAGGGCATCGAATGGACCTTCATTGATTTCGGCATGGATCTGCAATTGTGTATTGATTTGATTGAAAAGGTACAGGGCCACAACTATCTCAGAGAACAGATAGCCAACTGACCGCCAATAATACCATACACAATTGCTGCATAGATCTCTCAAATCTATATTCTATGTTAATTATATTTGCACTATAACCTAGTCATAAGATCGCCTCTCTAAACAACCAACAAAAGCAACATATTTTAATCGATCTAATGCCATAATAAAGCAACTAACGAGCGGGTAAGTTTTACGTAGTACTAATGTGTCTAGTAATGTTCCGATAGACTTAGTGTTATGTTCGCCGTTATGTCTGCTTGTCTACAATCTAATGCGTGCTTCTTACTGACAACGCAGATCTCCACGAATTACGTTCGATATTAACTTGCGATATTTGCGATTATTCCAGCCTATGGGTATCTTGTCCATCCTGGAGGAAGAGTCTATGTTCCCCAAGGCCACCGATCAGACCTTCTCGGAGAAGTTGACCAACACCCATTTGGGCAAGTCAGCTCCATTCCAGAAGCCCAAGCCCCCAAAGCCCGGTCAGCAGGCTGCCCACTTCGCCATTGGCCATTATGCTGGCTGTGTCGCCTATAACATCACCGGCTGGTTGGAGAAGAACAAGGATCCCCTGAACGACACCGTTGTCGACCAGTTCAAGAAGTCGCAGAACAAGCTGCTCATCGAAATCTTCGCTGATCATCCTGGTCAGTCCGGTGGCGGTGAACAGGCCAAGGGCGGTCGTGGCAAGAAGGGCGGTGGCTTCGCTACCGTCTCGTCGGCCTACAAGGAGCAGTTGAACAGCTTGATGACCACTCTGCGTTCGACACAGCCTCACTTCGTCCGTTGCATCATTCCCAACGAGATGAAGCAGCCTGGCATGGTTGATGCCCATTTGGTTATGCACCAGCTGACTTGTAACGGTGTGCTTGAAGGTATCCGTATTTGCCGTAAAGGTTTCCCCAACAGAATGATCTACCCCGACTTCAAGATGCGGTAAGTGATCATGATACGAACTTAGATAATACACACATACCATATACCATATACTATATACTATATAGATACTTAGACATAACTATACTATAAACTCTTTAGATCTTAGCATAGCACATAGCACAGTCTGTACATACACCACAAATGGAGCAAGCAACAAATTATTTAGTGATCTTTCAAGTAGTATGAAATTAACAATTCTATTGCAATTAATACTCTAGTTATATGATTCTGGCACCAGCTGTCATGGCAGCCGAAAAACTGCCAAAGAACGCTGCCACCAAGTGTCTGGAAGCCGTTGGACTGGACGCAGACTTGTATCGCATTGGTAACACCAAGGCACGCATACTTCCAACTCTCAACTTCCAGCTTTAGTGTAGTTCTCTCACGATCCAAACTTCCAATTTGTATTTATTGTATTCACTCACTTGTTTGTACTCCAACTCCATGAACCAGTTCCAGCTCCAGTTCCAGTTCCAGAACCAGAACCAGTGCTGTCTTCAGCTGTCTCTCTTTAAATGTTTAGTGTAGCATGATGATGTTGATGATTATGATGTGTTTACGTTTATAACAGGTACCAGATTCTGAACCCTCGCGGCATTAAGGATCTCACAGATCCCAAGAAGCAGTCCAAGATTCTGATCGAGACAACTGAATTGAATGAAGATCTCTACCGTCTGGGTCACACCAAGGCATGATTACAATTCTCTCTTCTATGCAATATTTATTTCGCTTATTCGGCTCTTTCAATTTCGAAATTCTTCGTTGAGTGGATGGCTCAATTTATACATACATATATATTTGAGAATTTATCTATTTATTCTGTGTAGTCAATAATCCAAATACACAAACGAGAGGTGCCCACAAAACCGCCAAAGCGAAAGGCAACCTTCAGTTTCACACCAAAACAAGAACACAACAAATACACAAAACAACACAACAACAAATTAAATATTTTACGTGGTCGCACTATATGCCATATATGATCGATCATTTGCAGCTATCAAATTCTGAACCCAGGTGGTATTGTTGGCGTTGAAGATCCCAAGAAGTGTGGCTCACTCATTTTGGAGTCCACCGCATTGGATCCCGATATGTACCGTATAGGACACACTAAGGCATAGTCGCGTTCCACAAAACGATTATTCTACCATATCTAGTTCTCCAATCCCAAAAATATTTATTCAATTATGCATTTTGCGTACCTCTTTCTACTCCTCCAAGTAGTATTTTGCCGACTCTTTGCCACTCTCTCTCTCTCTCTATATCTATCTCCCGTACACTTGACGGATTCCACACAGAACTTGTATCCGTATACAGTATATATATTCTTCTCTTTCTATCTCTCTCTATCTATCTTTCTACAAGACATTTTGAGAATTCTGCCAATGGAAGGCAGAAGTTCATTTTTCGGGCGCCCTTCAGAAACAGAGAAACAAAACTTTGCCAGGGGCGCTATTCAGCACAATTATTAATTGATTGAATCCCCCCGTACCCACCTCACTCCAATATGAGATGCGATCCCCAAAACCCACCTTTCTCACACACACTCTCACACATCTACACATGCACACGTACAACAAGCAACCCCCCCAAAAAAAGATAAACGAATATAGTATTTATCTGGTCTTTTATAAACCCGTATTCTTGAGCATGGGTTCGAGTTTGCCGTAGTTCTCGATTTGAAGGTCAACTGTATGTAACCCTAGACGTAAGCTAGTTATACTAACATAATATACATACTATATATACATACATATATATCACATATTGTCTCGTATATTGGCAAATTGTAGTTAAACACATCGTTACGTTTCTTTATTATTTATATATATACACATATGCACAATATATGTTAAATGTGATCGACAACATATAGCTACCAAATCCTGAACCCTAAGGGTATCAAGGGTATTGAGGATCCCAAGAAATGCACGAAAATCCTCATCGAATCGACCGAGTTAGATGAAGATCAGTACCGTTTGGGTAACACAAAGGCACGATACATTACTTTCCCTATATACCACATACAACATATATGCTCTCTATACTTCAAACAAAACTTCAACAAAAACACTCTCGTCTATGGCTCCAACACAGATGTCCAGACAACATTATATTTTACAAACAAAAACACAAACAGACACCGATCTGGCACCTCACAAAACTGGGCAGAAAGCCTCAGGTCCATGATCCGAGTGTTCTGTGCGCATGTCGTATCTACTTTTCTACTTTCTCTCTCTCTCTCTCTGTCTCTCTTCTTTTGGGAGTTGGTAAAACACACGTACCACAGCCAACGTATCCCAGAAGAGAGTGCACCATGTTCTGGAAACCTTTAGAGAAAAGGTCCAAGCAAACACATACATCGCTCCCCCCACAAATCCACAATTCCCCTACCCCTTGAGATTGGTATATTATTATGATTTGTAGTATTAACTTACATAGACGTAACTATACTATAACTATATTACCCACTAGTCGTAGTTGGAATACTAATCGTTAGATATGCACTAAACTAAACCAAAAACCAAGTTTTGTAACACTTGACAATTAATACAAACCATTCAAAACTACCATTCAAACCCAAACAGCTACAAAATCATGTGCCCCAAGCTATTGGTTGGCGTTGACAAAGACAAAAAGGCAACCGACATTATCATTAAGTTTATCGATCTGCCCGAAGATCAATACCGTTTGGGTAACACAAAGGTATATCCAGAGACAATATACTTCACTCACAAGCATGCCCGATCATCGAAAGCACCTAAAAAACGAGTTCTCTTGGCAGCCCGTCGAACCTCAGCTATTAGTACATGGCTCAGGATCACGGGATGTCCAGAGGCTTCTCTCACACACTCACACAAATCACACTCGATGTTAGCTATAAGATCACTTTGTGTTTCATCTCTGACCAAATCGTATCATGCATCTATATGTTGTTTGTCTTGTGACGTTAAATGATGTTTTATGTTTTTCGTTTGTACCAAATCCATCCTTTATTCTATCCCAGTTCAACCTGTCGAAAAGTGTTTTTGAAGAATCGCTGTTGCTTAAGCAAACAAAAAAAAAAGAATTAAAAAAATATATATAATGGATAAATCCATTGGCTTGCTGCACGCGATCCTTTCTACGAGATTCGAGTGAAAATTAACCTATTTTCTTTCCCCCACAAATTTACGTGCTCCTCGAAATTGTTACAAAAACAAATAGGTGTTCTTCCGCGCCGGTGTCCTGGGTCAGATGGAGGAGTTCCGTGATGAGCGTCTGGGCAAGATCATGTCCTGGATGCAAGCCTGGGCTCGTGGTTACCTGTCCCGCAAGGGCTTCAAGAAGCTGCAGGAGCAGCGTGTCGCCCTCAAGGTCGTCCAGCGCAATCTGCGCAAGTACCTGCAGCTGCGTACCTGGCCCTGGTACAAACTGTGGCAGAAGATCAAGCCTCTGCTCAACGTCAGCCGCATTGAGGATGAGATTGCCGTGAGTATTCGCAACATCAACATATTATTTATTCCGATTGCTGTGTGGTCTGATGTTTGAACTTGGCGGAAAACACAGTTGTTGCTGGCAAATCAAGCGTAGCCCTCGCATGTCCAACAATGTTGCAGACATGCATAATTGGATGGCCGAGCGCAGCTGCAACTTGACAGTATTTGTAGAAATTCTTGTGCTTAATTAAAAGCCCCCACAAATACTTAATACTTTGGCCGATCAGCAGCCACGCCCACGAATGCTTTAACACTTACGCATTCTTCGATGATCAGCATCGAGATGCCAAAAATAGCTGCTGTGTTAATCGAATTTCGTTGGTTTCGCTCTATAAAGGAGCGCTATAAATACGAATATGTTTAACTGGAAGCAATTGCGCACTTGCCCAGAAAAATCTCAAAACATATATCGTAATAATGTGCGTGTAGTGCAGATTTGAATGTGTGTGTCGGGTGCTGTATCTATAGCTCCATCTCGATGGCTATTCTGGGCACAATTTAGCAGCTCGCAGTTGCCAATTAGCTTTGCTAATTAAATAATAAAAAGGCAGGCGGCGCCTTGAGAGGCGTACAGCAGGGCGTATGATTAATACGCATACGCCGCATTGGTTCAGCTCAATTCGACTGATGATGAGTAATAATAACCAGCAGCTAACACACACACACACACACACACACTATCGAATGTAGTTGTGTTAATTGAAATGCCTGACGTGTGCAAGCGAGACAACAGATCGAAATACTTATAGAATACACCTGCTGCCGACCGCACAAGTGCGAAATGATAGCAACCAATGCGAATGCTAAATTACGAATTATGAATTTATGAAGGCAAGAAAAAACGAAGAGCGAAAGCGAAGCAATTACAGATGCCAGGGCAGCAAACAGCTGCCTGCCACTTTGGGGCAATTGGCTTTTCGGCTGCTCGGCCGCTGCGTGCTGCTAATTTTATAGCCAAAAGGCAAACGATCGTGCACAGTGCAATCGCAGCAGCCATTCCAGTTGTGTTTGACCAGTCGCCTGCCGCGAGTTTATCCCAGCTAACGAATATACGAACTACGAATTGCCAAACGAATTCAAAGCATTTCTTTGCGATTATCAATTAAATCGATTTCAATCGAGTTGTGCGCAAGTTAAATGGCTGACGAGAAGAAGGCCAAAAAAACGAAAAAGGCTGCTGAGGCAACAACGCCCAGCGAGCCAGCTCCAGCTGCTGCCGAGGAGGCAGCTCCTCCTGCTGCTGAGCCACCAGCAGCAGAAGCTCCAGCAGCAGCAGCAGAGCCAAGTGTCGAACCAGCACCACAGCAATCACAGCCAGCGGAGAGCGGCAGTGCAGTTAGTAATACAACGAATGCTTCTAATGACTTGCAGCGTCTGGAGGAGAAGGCCAAGAAGGCTGAGGAACTGCATGCCGCTGAAGTGAAAGTGCGCAAGGAGCTCGAGGCCCTCAACGCCAAGTTGTTGGCTGAGAAGACCGCTCTGCTGGACTCCCTGTCCGGCGAGAAGGGTCAGCTGCAGGACTTCCAGGAGCGCAACGCCAAGATGCAAGCCCAGAAGAACGACCTCGAGAACCAGCTGCGCGTGAGTATTCCAAAAACATACATACATATATTCTACATATGTACATGAAACACCTTCTGTGCCTCTCAAGCGAATATTTTCGCTATATCATGTGCAATCAAGTGGATCAATTGCTCGGTGGCTATTTCGAGAATATCCGCGAGCTAATGATGTGCCAGCTAAATATAGCCCAGTGATTGATCAACCCACCCACTTGAGCTCATCGATAAATGAACAAATATATATGTATGCAACACTGCTATATATCGAAAATGTGCATCTTTATTTTATGTGTAGGACATCCAAGAGCGCCTGACTCAGGAGGAAGATGCCCGCAACCAGCTGTTCCAGCAGAAGAAGAAGGCCGATCAGGAGATCTCTGGCCTGAAGAAGGACATCGAGGATCTGGAGCTGAACATCCAGAAGGCCGAGCAAGATAAGGCCACCAAGGATCACCAGATCCGCAACTTGAACGACGAGATCGCCCACCAGGATGAGCTCATCAACAAGTTAAACAAGGAGAAGAAGATGCAGGGCGAGAGCAACCAGAAGACTGGTGAGGAACTGCAGGCCGCCGAGGACAAGATCAACCACTTGAACAAGGTTAAGGCCAAGCTCGAGCAGACCCTCGACGAACTCGAGGATTCGCTGGAGCGCGAGAAGAAGGTGCGCGGCGATGTTGAGAAGGGCAAGCGCAAGGTTGAGGGTGACCTCAAGCTGACCCAGGAGGCTGTTGCCGATCTGGAGCGCAACAAGAAGGAGCTGGAGCAGACCATTCAGCGCAAGGACAAGGAGCTGTCCTCCATCACCGCCAAGCTCGAAGACGAGCAGGTCGTTGTTGGCAAGCACCAGCGCCAGATCAAGGAGCTGCAGGCTCGCATCGAGGAGCTCGAGGAGGAGGTCGAGGCGGAGCGTCAAGCCCGCGCCAAGGCCGAGAAGCAGCGCGCCGATTTGGCTCGCGAGCTCGAGGAATTGGGTGAGCGTCTGGAGGAGGCTGGCGGTGCCACCTCTGCCCAGATTGAGCTCAACAAGAAGCGCGAGGCTGAGCTGAGCAAGCTGCGTCGCGATCTTGAGGAGGCCAACATCCAGCACGAATCCACCCTGGCTAACCTGCGCAAGAAGCACAACGATGCCGTCGCCGAGATGGCCGAGCAGGTTGATCAGCTCAACAAGCTGAAGGCCAAGTAAGTTTCCTCTCACTCCATATATAGACTATTATTGCGTAGATCTTTGCCAGCTTTTGCAGGAGCCATCAAAGAGAGCGTTCAAAACGGAGCGTTGAATAATGAATTTGATTTACTTTTTGCCATCTAGGGCTGAGCACGATCGTCAGACTTGCCACAATGAGTTGAATCAGACTCGTACCGCCTGCGATCAGTTGGCACGCGATAAGGTAATATGTCGGCCATCTATATGCGACTGGGAACGCATATGGGTCACACATAGACACCTCACAACGCATGCGACCAAAAACTCACTCACACACACTGCTCACACGTCACACACACAGACTG
Source organism: Drosophila immigrans (assembly GCA_963583835.1). Lineage (NCBI taxonomy): Eukaryota > Metazoa > Arthropoda > Insecta > Diptera > Drosophilidae > Drosophila > Drosophila immigrans. Next base: position 25,678,259 of record OY757143.1, on the reverse strand, counting down.
TGTTCGTGTCTCTCTCTCTCTCAGTCTCTCTTTGTGTCTGTCTCTCTCCCATGAAATACTATATGAGTGAAATATCTAGCAGAGCAGAGGAGGATTTAACTTGGAATCGGATTCGGAATCGGAATTGGACTCGGAATCGATCGTTCGCCCAGCTCTCGCTTCTCGCCTTTTTGCCTATAGTCGATTGTTGCTATTCTCCCCATACAGACTGTAACCCCCTCTAACTAACCCACACGTCTCTCTCTACTCTACTCTACTCTCTATCAGGGCTGAGAAGGAGAAGAACGAGTACTACGGCCAGCTGAACGATCTGCGCGCCGGCGTTGACCACATTACCAACGAGAAGGTATACAATACAATATATGATTTTCTACTTCTTCGATCTGCGATCTGCTGCTGTAAATTATATTGCTGAAACGTTACTATCTCCGCCTGGATTCTTTGTATATATACATATAGTATTCTCCTTATGGTAGCCACTAAAACGACCCATGATAATTTTGAGAATGCTTTTCCCCCGATTCACTAATCTTTGTACAGCGCTTACACTATACAGAAAATGCCACACAACCCAGAATAGAGTTGATGAGCACGCTTCGAGAATTGTCTTTGACTTTGCTAATCCCGATTCTTCTCTCGATGAACAGGCTGCCCAGGAGAAAATCGCCAAGCAGCTGCAGCACACCCTCAACGAGGTGCAGTCGAAATTGGATGAGACCAACAGGACTCTGAACGATTTCGATGCCAGCAAGAAGAAGCTGTCCATTGAGAACTCCGACCTGCTCCGCCAATTGGAGGAAGCCGAGTCCCAGGTGTCTCAGCTGTCCAAGATCAAGATCTCCTTGACCACCCAGCTGGAGGATACCAAGCGTCTGGCCGACGAGGAGTCGCGCGAACGTGCCACCCTTTTGGGCAAGTTCCGCAACTTGGAGCACGACCTCGACAACTTGCGCGAGCAGGTTGAGGAGGAGGCCGAGGGCAAGGCTGATTTGCAGCGTCAACTCAGCAAGGCCAACGCCGAGGCTCAGGTGTGGCGCAGCAAGTACGAATCCGATGGTGTTGCCCGCTCTGAGGAGCTGGAGGAGGCCAAGAGGAAGCTGCAGGCTCGCCTTGCTGAGGCTGAGGAGACCATTGAGTCGCTCAACCAGAAGTGCATTGGCCTGGAGAAGACCAAGCAGCGTCTGTCCACCGAAGTCGAGGACTTGCAGCTGGAGGTCGACCGTGCCAACGCCATTGCCAACGCCGCCGAGAAGAAGCAGAAGGCCTTCGACAAGATCATTGGCGAGTGGAAGCTCAAGGTCGATGACTTGGCCGCTGAGCTCGATGCCTCCCAGAAGGAGTGCCGCAACTACTCCACCGAGTTGTTCCGTCTTAAGGGCGCCTACGAGGAGGGCCAGGAGCAGCTGGAGGCTGTGCGTCGTGAGAACAAGAACTTGGCTGATGAGGTCAAGGATCTGCTCGACCAGATCGGTGAGGGTGGCCGCAACATCCATGAGATCGAGAAGGCACGCAAGCGCCTCGAGGCCGAAAAGGACGAGCTCCAGGCTGCTCTCGAGGAGGCTGAGGCTGCTCTTGAGCAGGAGGAGAACAAGGTGCTCCGCGCCCAGCTGGAGCTGTCCCAGGTGCGCCAGGAAATCGATCGTCGCATCCAGGAGAAGGAAGAGGAATTCGAGAACACCCGCAAGAACCACCAGCGCGCTCTCGACTCCATGCAAGCCTCCCTCGAGGCTGAGGCCAAGGGTAAGGCTGAGGCCCTCCGCATGAAGAAGAAGTTGGAAGCCGACATCAACGAATTGGAGATTGCTCTGGATCATGCCAACAAGGTGGGTCTTACTTACATATATAGATTTTATTGTTATCAGCAACTAACTGGGACTATCCTTTATTTGTTAGGCTAACGCCGAGGCCCAGAAGAACATCAAGCGCTACCAACAGCAGCTCAAGGACATCCAGACCGCCCTTGAGGAAGAACAGAGAGCCCGTGACGATGCCCGTGAACAGCTTGGCATCTCTGAGCGTCGTGCCAACGCTCTGCAGAACGAACTCGAGGAGTCTCGCACTCTGCTGGAGCAGGCCGATCGCGGCCGTCGCCAGGCCGAGCAGGAACTGGCCGATGCCCACGAACAGCTGAACGAAGTTTCCGCCCAGAACGCTTCCATCTCCGCTGCCAAGAGGAAACTGGAGTCTGAGCTCCAGACTCTGCACTCCGACCTGGATGAGCTCCTCAACGAAGCCAAGAACTCCGAGGAGAAGGCCAAGAAGGCTATGGTTGATGCCGCCCGCCTGGCTGATGAGCTCCGCGCCGAGCAGGATCATGCCCAGACCCAGGAGAAATTGAGGAAGGCCCTTGAGCAGCAGATCAAGGAACTGCAGGTCCGCCTGGATGAGGCCGAGGCCAACGCCCTTAAGGGTGGCAAGAAGGCTATCCAGAAGTTGGAGCAGCGCGTCCGCGAGCTCGAGAACGAGCTGGATGGTGAGCAGAGGAGACACGCCGATGCCCAGAAGAACTTGCGCAAGTCCGAGCGTCGCGTCAAGGAGTTGAGCTTCCAGTCTGAGGAAGACCGCAAGAACCACGAGCGCATGCAGGATCTGGTCGACAAGCTGCAACAGAAGATCAAGACATACAAGAGGCAGATTGAGGAGGCCGAGGAAATCGCTGCCCTCAACTTGGCCAAATTCCGCAAGGCCCAGCAGGAGCTCGAGGAAGCCGAGGAGCGTGCCGATCTGGCTGAACAGGCCATTAGCAAATTCCGCGCCAAGGGACGTGCCGGTTCTGTCGGTCGTGGTGCCAGCCCAGCGGTAAGTCCTTAAGCCCCTTCGATTCCTGTTTCTGTCCAGCCCCATCTATCTCTCTCTCTCTTTGTCAGTAAAACACAATGCTACCATTCTTAGTACTCCGATATCTCTCCAGACTAGTTTAAAAATTGCATAAATTAATTGAGATGTACATATATACAAATATATAAATATTCTTCCCTTTCATATTGCGGGTCGCGCTCTGCTTCTTCACAATTAAATCATCTCTACAAAACAACAAACAACGAACAGATTTAAATCTAGAAGTTGAGGCACAACCGAATCAAACCAAAAAAAAAAACAAAACAAAAAAAAAGCTAAAAGAAAAAATCTGAAAATGGTTTCAATTATATTTGTAATAATAATGAGAGAACAAAACATGCAAAGAGAATTATAGCTTATAAGAATTAATATATATACAATAATAATAATATAGATGCATCATACGACATTCGGTAGAACAGAGAATTGTAATTAGAGGCGACCCAACAACAACAAACCCCATTAACGCACATGGGCGAAGTAAACCGATTCAGATAAAATTCAAGAAGAAACAGTGAAAGAAAGAAAGAAAGAAAGGAGAATCATCGATCATCGTTCAGCGATAACTTGTACCAACCAAAAATGCGTTCATTTTGACAATTTTGTAATAACTTTTGAAGATCACAACAGTAAGCAATCAAGAAATGATGAATCGAAATCAATTGAAATCAAATTAAATCAAATCAAATCAATCGACTTTGCTTTCTCTACAACCATTCTGCATACAATATAGAAAACTATTCTTCCACTATATTATTGATATATGTATTTGTACATGTGTACTGCAGCCTGCAGCGTCGCGAGGTGGCCGCAAGAGCGCGCTGGAGCAGTAGAAACTTTCTTGATAACATTTGTAAGTGGCGATAACCGTGATCGTAATCGTTATCGTTCTCGTTTACGTTCCCCGTTGTCTTGTTGTCTTGTTGTGTCACACATACACAGACATTCCCGAATCGTACAGTCGTTCAATTAGTTTCGTTCTCTCTCGTTTTGTTCGTCGCTCTATCATTTACATTTCCCCTTCGCGAGCACACACTTGCGTTACGCCATTTGTTGCTCTCTCTCTCTCGTTATCGTTCCGTTCTCGTTCTCGTTCACTCTTATACAATTCCCCTCCGGCAAATGTGTGCACCACAAAACGTGCGGCAATATTCGCTCTCTCCCCTCTCATTCTCAGTTGTTGTCTTGAGCAAAGAAAAGCAAATCGTCTCAACGCATGATTATGGTCATCATCAATCGAATCATCTCATTTGGAATCAAGCATAATGAATGCGATGTAATATTTGAATATGAACACATACTTATCTGGATTTTCTCTACTCTCTTCCACAGCCCCGTGCGACATCCGTTAGGCCACAATTCGACGGATTGGCTTTCCCACCAAGATTCGACCTTGCTCCTGAAAACGAATTCTAAATGCCATTTCATTTTTTAATTTATTTTAAATGATATTTCATAATGATTATGTTTATGATTTTAAATTAATTTCTTAATTTAAACAAAATAATAAAACTATAACAAAATATATCGAAACGACGGGAGGCGCACTATGCACTTAGGCAAAAAGAACATCATGTGAAAAAATACTTACCACTTGTATGATAACTCTTTTTATCGGTAGCCAAACAAAAAACAACCAAATGTTGGTGCTACGCCCGATAGCAATAATACCAAAGAAATATCGACAAGAACAACAGCAACAACAACGATCGACATACATAAGTACCTTGTGAGGGAGTTGGTGGCAGCTTTGTAAGCGCGACATTTGCTCTGGGACACTTCTCACGACCTCCTCTATTGTATTTATATATTTTTATACAACTTTCTAAACAAAAAACGCATTCAACCAACAATGATAAAAACCATGCATTACAACATCAACAAATATGAGCCCCGTCAATGTGAGCAGAGAGGCCGCACTGTGAAGTGTCCGGGGGGAAATGTCGCACCTGAATAATCTAGTTATCGAATTGTGTGTGTCTTATATAAATTATTGTATATCCGAACACAAGTACGAATAGTTCGAATAGACCTATAGACCTACAGACAGACAGACAGACAGCATACACACTCGCATCACATGGCGCTTATGCTTATGTTAATATTTTTTATTTTATCAACACATTATAAGAAAAGATCAAAACTACATGAAAAAGTATACAAAAAAGGAACAAAATAAATGTAAATCAATTTAAAAAAAACTACAATTGTTTTATTTATATATTTTTTATTATATACAATAGTTGTTATAATATAGAGCGAAAAGTATAAAAGCTAAATTATTTGCCCGCCCCTGGAGCTCTGGGATTGGGTTCAATGCGCAGCAGCTGCTTGTGCTGGCCAATGATGTGCTCGATGTGATTGCATTCCCGCAGCTGACCCTTGAACTGATCCAGCGTCTCGTAGAGCACCGGGTAGAGAGCGGGCAAGAGGCCGTGATCGAGTGTGGGGAACAAATGATGGAGAACATGATCACCAAAGTGTGTGAGCACCAGGAACTGTGACCACTTGAGGTCGCCGCGATCGATGATCGTGTCCACCTGGAACAAGCCCCAGTCGCGATCCTCGCGATTCTTGTCACCTTCGTGATAGATCTCGGGGTCATGATGGGCGGCATTCAAGCCGATTACACAAAACGCAAAGCTGGCAATCGACGTCATCGCCAGCCAGTTGCGTAGACAGATCAACAAGCTCGCCGATCCCGCCGATCCGTAGTACATGACCAGCGGCAAGGTCAGGGGCAACAGATCGTGCCAATACATGATATTCGTGTGACGCAGCGAGTAGTAGATGCTAAAATTACATAATAATTTATAATAGATTGCGTGTGATTGACTGATCAAGATTAGGCGACTGATCAGCTGCTTACCGCGTGAGCATTTGCAGGAAGAAGGCAATGGCATAGGCGAAGGGCTCCGTGATCCAGGAGACATACCGTAGCGCCTGGCTCTTGATGTTGGGATTGGGTATCCAGCAGAGCAGCGGCTCGAACATGCTCAGCTCCAGGTCGTAGTAGGAGTTGGGATAGATGTGATGCGACATCGCATGCGAGATGCGCCACGCACAGAAGTTCATCAGGCCCAGATTGAAGGTGTACATCTGCCAGTTGTCGCGACGATGGAAGTAGTTGTGGGACACGATCACAGTCCAGCAGAGCGCCACGCCAGCCAGCACCAAGGCCAGCAGGCTGTCGTACTTGGCGCTGGTCAGAGCAAACAGGTAAGTGGACAGCAGGATGCCCAGATGGATTAGCTAAGCATATAATTTGTAATTATTTACAATAATTTTCGATTTATTTTGTGTACTCACATCACTCTTGCGCTTGGGCCGCTTGTCGATGGTCTTTAGCTGCTCCTTGACGCGCTCCTTCAGCGTCTTGTAGAAGCCGTCCTCGTGCAGCGTCAGCGTGTAGATCCTGGGCTTCGCCGCATCCCGCACCTTGTACTTGGCGATCATCTTCTCTGGCGCCGCGGTCAGATGGTGCGCCTCAAAGGCCTCGGTGATATCTGTGCCCTTAGTTTCGCGTATCCAGAAGGGGCCTCCCGGATGCTTGTCGATGAACTCGGTAAAGTCATAGATGCCGTCGTGGATGCGCCACAATCCTTCGGCCTCGTCATCCTGGCGCTTGCCCTTCTGCCAGCTGTGCACCGTCACCAGCGGCGAGTTGCGGTATGTGGGAAACTTGGTGGCGATGCCGCACTCCTTCCACTTCTCAATCACCATGTTGCTGAACTAGAAAAACTAGGCGATCCTAACTGAAGCTGACTCCGAGTCGAACTGAGCCGCCAATCGCGCAGTCTCAAGCATTTTAACAAATCACAAACAAATCTCACATAATATATGCATAAATAAATAAAAACATTTCCACGTCGATAAGAAAGACGAGCCGCCCTATCAGTCTAGTCTGTCCAGCCCGTCCAGTCGGTCCCACGTCAGTTCACAGCAGTCAAGCGAATCGATCCCAGACAGAGTTATGCTATCGCACGTGTCTCTCGTTCTCATTCTCGTGGTATCGGGCCAGAGACGCCCACTACGCCGCTTCCAAGGGGGTGTGGTTGATAAGCGGCTGCCAAAAAAGTTTCCAGCCCCTGAGCCACAGGGTCAAAACTTGGCGGTCAAAAATGAACACTTGGCACACAGACCGATGATGGAGGGTAGCGATATGAAGACAGCTAATTATAACGACAGATTTTAGGGTATTTATTGGGTATTTCAATTGTTTTTAAAAGTCAAGGATTTTTTTAGAATTTGTAATTTTTAAATAATAATTATTTATTTATTAATAATTGCAGTCTTAAATTTTTAATTAAAATTTTGTATTTGCTAATTTTCGTTTAATTGCAGTAATTTTGCAATGTCGACTGTTCATAAACCACTTTAAAATTAAATAAATAATACAAATAATTTTTTAACGGACTTAAAGAAATCATTAGAATGATAGAGCTATGCAAATCTCGTTAATCGATTGTTAATTACGATAATTTTTTTCAAAACAAAATGAGAGTGACTTTTGTATTTTAATACTCGTTTTCAGTATAATGGTATCAGTTTAGAAACAATCAAACAGATTTATTAAATTAATGAATGTTCGGGTCATGACGTATTTGTCTTAATTTGAAATTAATTTGGGTCTTCAAATAAAATTAAGTCAGAACCTGTCGTCAAATAAATTTCGTCAGAACCTGTATATATTGAATGTAAACTCGATTAATTTATTAACAATTTCCAGAAAGTGGAAAGGGTATTGAGAAGCTGATCAGATTAGCTTCTATTCACATGATAACCGTTGCTGTCTGGCAAATGTTGTACGGCAGCATAAGCTGTTATCACACTCTTGTCTATAAGTATATTATTCCGACCACATTGGGGGACTTATCAGAGTATTATTGGGAGTCCGTTGCTGAAGGTTATTGGAAAACTAGTTGCCTACTCAATGTTCATTCAGTTGCGCTACTGAATGAATTACCCCTTGTAAATTTCCTTCAATGGGTTTCCAAGTTTAATTCAAATTACATTCGTGACCCCTGCCACACTATAGTATTAAAGTCCAATTAATGCGTAATAATTACCGCTCGTAATTATCGCTATAAAGGGCCAGATTTAGGGTCAGCAAATGAAAGCTTTTCCTGTCTGAAGAAAACTTGTTTGTTTTTAGTTGTTTTACGCATTCATAAAATACTCGTCTCGCGTTTTGAGTGCCTTTCGTCTGTAGTTTCACTGTGGCCCATTTTCAGTCGCCCGCTGCTCGTCCGGGGTGTCGGAGCATGATAAAGGCGCGATCGACAACTGAAATGCGATCGCGGCGAAAAGCTCGAAAGCTTCAGTGTTTTGATACGAACATGTTAAGCTTTCACGCTCGTAATTAATTACTTATATATTAATCTAACGATGCACAAGCGAAGCGTCGCTTCAACTGCCACTTTAGTGTATCGCACGTAAACAAAGCAGCCGGGCCAGCGGATTTGGGCTCCACATATCTTTCAAGTGGTCGACGGTTGTATTTTCGGATTTGGACTTCGGCTAAAGTTCATGGACAATTAAAGCACAGCGATCGGGGGGATCAATTAACTGCCACTTCTTAAGCAAAACTATTAACCATGGCACCCAATACGGAGTTGGAAGCGTGGCGTGTCTCGGGCATCTCTCGCACCTATCCCAGCTATCGTCGGAGCATGCCCATCAGCAATGAGAGGTAGCTTCATCTAAACATATTTCTAAATTGCAAGAACTATAATCCTACGCTCGCAGCTGGCTGGAGGGCAAGCATGTGGACGACGAAGCCGAGGGACTGTGGCGCATCAAGGATAAACTCTACGATCTCTCGGACTTTGCCAAGCGGCATCCGGGCGGCGCCTTTTGGATCGAGTGCACCAAGGGCACCGACATCACCGAGCCCTTCGAGTCGCACCACATCGAGGAGCATGCCGCCCGCCTGCTGAGCAAGTTCGAGGTGCGTCCAGCAGCCAAGCCGAGGAACTACAAGTTCACGCTCCACGAGAACGGCTTCTACATGGTGCTGAAGCGACGCGTGCGCCAGAAGCTGCGCTCCCTCAACTATCAGCCGACTAAGAAGACTGATGTGAGTAATCATTTAATATGTATTTATTATATATTCACAGAGTAATGCATTAGATATTTGAGTTATTCTTGTATTCACAGAGTTTGTCTTTGTTAGAAGAAATGCATTAGATATTCACACAGTGCTTTCCATATTCCCCCCGTTCTCGCCTAAGATATTTACATAGTTATCTACATTCACTCAGTATTCTCTGTATTCCCCTAGTTCCTGCACACTGTGATACTGCTCTCAGTGTTCCTGCTGAGCTGGGCAGCCACCACGTTGGACTCGTTTCTCTTGAGAGCCTTCGCTGGACTGGCGCTTTGCTGGCTGGCGAGCTCGTCGCACAATTACTTCCATCAGCGCGATAACTGGCGAATGTTTTGCTTCAATCTGTCGCTGATGAACTTCAATTGCTGGCGCGTTTCTCATGCGCTCTCCCATCACGTTTATCCCAATTCGCTGCATGATCTCGAGATGTCGCTGTTCGAGCCCTTCCTCTGCTTTGTGCCCAGCAAGCATTATGCCAGCAAACGACATCGCTTTATTTCCGTGCTGATCTCGCCCTTTGTCTACACTGCGCTCTGCTTTGTGCAGATCATACAAAGGTAAGTTGTCAATAAAAGTTATAAATAATTTTACTATAATTTTATATTTTTCTTTTCCAGAGTTGTCTACTCGCTGCTCAAGCGCAATGTGATGTATTGGCATGATCTGCTCTGCTTCGGGCTGCCCATCTTCCTCTATGTCTCCACTAATGTGAGTTTGGGAGCTGTGCTCAGCAGCTGGCTGACGATCACGGCCATGTCCAGCTTGCTGTTTAGCTTCATTGGCCTGACGGCAGCGCATCACGATCCACGCATCTACCACGATGGCGACGCTCCGCGACCAGATCGCGACTGGGGGCTGTTTCAGCTGGACACGATCATCGATCGCGGCGACATCAAGTGGTCCGATCTCCTGGTGCTCACGCACTTTGGTGAGCATGCGCTGCATCACATGTTCCCCACTCTGGATCATGGCGTGCTCAAGCAGCTCTATCCGGAGCTACAGCAAACTCTCAAAGAGTTCAAGTGCGAGCTGCGAGAGATCAATCACTGGGGTCACATCAAGGGTCAACATCGGCAGTTGCTGCGCACCAGAGTGAACCCCATTGCTCCAGGCAGCAAAAAGTTCCATTAATTTAGCAGGGTTTACTGTTGGTCAAGAGTTTATAAATATAACAAGCATTTAACCAGTAAAGCGACGAAATTTCTCTTTAATTTGTTGTCAACAAAAAGAGCTCTGCTTCTCTTCGTTGAATTCGAAACAAACAAAATTAAATTCCTAATGTACTCGAAGGTTGCATCAGCCGTCGATGAATGATTCACAGAGAGCTTACACACAAAACCATTTTGGGGAAACTGGCTTTAGGAGAGCGATGTGTTGTGCCTCATCACTGTGACGCTACGCAAAACAAGTGTAGGGTGTATTTTTAGAGATACCCTGCAATTAACGAGCTAATCTATCGCTGGAATTCGTCAATCTCGAACAGAATTTCAGCGCATAACGATGACATCAAAAGTCTCTGTCTGATAGCCCGAATAAATGCGGACAGTCGTATAACAGTTTTGAAATACGGAAAAACCAGCGGGTCGATTACGCGGTAGCCGACAGTCGGATACCTGATAAGCGCGCTCGATCGATAAGAGACCGGTTGTATAAATAGACTGCCTGACCCGCCAAATTGATCACAAACATTCGAGCAGTTAGCAATTAGTTGTCGCGTGGAACAGTCGTTAATTGCGCAAACAACATGGCTGAGTTTCGCTTGTTATTCGTGCTGCTTTTGGCACTAACGCCCGCTGCTTGGGGCGCCAACATTCTGGGGCTGTTCAGCAGCCACAGCCAGTCGCATTTGATACTGCACATGTCCATGATGAAGGCACTCGCGGAGGAGGGACACAACATCACCGTGGTGTCGATGCTGGAGCCCACAGTGATGCACAAATCAATACATTTGATTGTGGTGCCGGTGTCGGATGAGAAGGAGCGCATCATGGAGAACCAGATGACGGAGATGGCGGGCCAGAAGAACTCCATAGTGGACACCATGATCCGTCTGCTGAACGGCATGAGTGCCATGATCGAGGCCCAGGTAGATGTGCTGTCGGATCCGCGCTTCAAGCGCATCTACGACACTAAGTTCGACCTCATGTTCATGGGCTTCTTCATGAACGACTTCCAGCTGGGCGTGGCGCATCAGCTGCAGGTGCCCGTGATTGTGGCCTGGATGCAGGCGCCCATGTTCGTCATCGATGACTATGTCGGCAATCCCGCCGAGATCTCCTACGTGCCCATCCTGGGCACCAGCGTGCGGCGCGGCGAGAAGATGGCCCTCGGCAAGCGTCTCGAGAACTTTGTGAAGAGTGCATTGTTCCGTGTTATTGGCATCATCTTCAATCGGCGCAGTGAAGCCTACTATAAGCAGCTCTATGGGAGGGATCCCAACATGCCGACAATCGAGCAGATGCGACGCAACATCTCGATGGTCTTCACCAACTGCCATCTGATCAGCGAGGGTCCGATTCGTCCCCTTGTGCCGGCGAATGTGCAAATTGGCGGCATTCAGATCAAGGAGAAGCCTGATCCGCTGCCCGAGGATATTGCCCAGTTCTTGGATGGGGCCGAGCATGGCGGAGTTTTGCTCTCTCTCGGCTCGAACATCAAGGGAACGGCCGTGAAGCCAGAGGTGGTGCAAGCCATGTTCAAGGTGCTGTCCTCGTTGAAGCAGCGCGTGGTTTGGAAGTGGGAGGATCCGAACAACACACCCGGCAAGTCCGCAAATATCCTCTACAAGAAGTGGCTGCCGCAGGACGACATTCTAGCCCATCCCAAGCTGAGGTTGTTCATCACCCATGCCGGCAAGGGCGGCATCACAGAGGCGCAATATCACGGCGTGCCCATGGTGGCTCTGCCCATCTTCGGGGATCAGCCGACCAATGCGGAGAACATGCAGAAGTCGGGCTACGGCATTGCCCAAGATCTGCTGCAGCTCACCGAGGAGAAGTTCGCGGCCAGCATCCACGAAGTGCTCGGCAATGAGAAGTACAAACTGGCAGTCGGTAGATTCTCGCAGCTGTATCGGGACAGACCGCTCAGTGCCCGCCAGACGGTGCTCTACTGGACCGAGTATGTGCTGAGGCATCACGGTGCTGCCCACATGCAGAGTCCGTCCGTGCACCTCAACTGGGTGGCATACTACAACCTGGATCTCTACGCCTTGCTGGCCACAGTATTAACACTTGTCCTCCTGCTCAGTTTCGTTGTGGTGCGCCTTATCTATCGCAAGCTAACGGCCAAATCGAAGAAGCCAAACAAGAAGGCCAAGAAACAATAGATAAGCTTATCTATAGGAAAAGAATTGAGTTGTAGCAACACTTAATATAATTTAATGCCATACATAGATAAGTGCTGTGCTGTTAATGTTAAACAGGTTGAATAAATAGCAATGTAAAACAAGAAACAAACAGACAAATAAAATGTAAATTATAAACTAGTTTAATTATGTTAGAAAAGTATGTAATGTACACATTATTCGCAATATTTTGCCTATACTCGTAATGTCTTTTGTAGTTTTAATTTGGTCTCGTAGACCGAAATAATTATCGTTGCCTATCAAAGAGGCGCCAATTCAATGTGTTTAATGTGTGTATATTTTATTATATGTGGCTTCCTGTTAGCATCGTGCCAAATTAATCAAGTATCTTAAATTTAAATTGCACAAATATTGAAAAAACATTTTAAAGTACCCGAAATTTAAATTCAAAACCCGCTACCTTCGGGGTATTTTTTGCTAAATCTACCAGGCCAACAGAAACGAACAGTAGGTGGAATTGCAGAAAGTCTCTTGTGCAAAGTGCACTACATCACCCAAGGATCTGAATAGAATCCACAATGTGCAGGGACAAATAAGGCTGGGTAAGTCCACGTTCGCCTGGTATTTCAGGAATCTCATCCGCTTAAACCCGCTGCGAATGGCTGAGAAGTGCCAAATAATCAAAAGAAACAGGCGAACAGAAATCATCAGCAAGCAGCAATACAGAAAGTAACTTGTTTACGATATACACGAAGAGTATTACCTCACATTTGGTGATTCTAGGAGCACCATATTCAAATTACAATTAAAATATCCATGGGACATTAAGAGCTAATAAAACGCAGCTAAAAAAAATTATTCGCACAGTTTCCTTCCTGATATTTAAATTATTAATTCCCTTAATATCTGCTGAAAAGAATTGTTTTTAATGAATTAAATTGCAATACATTTTTGCGAATATTACATCAGCAAGTAACGCTCTTTATTTTCTGTTATTCACAGTGATACAGATTTCTCAATAAGCTACTACATATTTTTTTGAAGCGTAGGCAACTACAAAATCAGGAAACTAGATTGCAGGTATTCAATGACCTGCGACAATCGTCTCTGTCTGCCATCAAAGCTTATCACTGGACATTGCTTAAGTTGCACACAATATCTTGTGCTAAGTGAAATTTAAAAAAGGGTATATGAATTTCTGGCAGTGCTATAAATACTAAATAATAAAATAATAATACTATTTAATTACTTATTAGGAGTAATATAGAAGAGCAATAATGCTAGAGCTAAACAGTTTCTTAACATCATGTATAAGGTATATTTAAGGCGATCAATTCCGAGCTTTAAGTTATCTTGTCGGAACATTGCTTATCAATTCCTTGGCAAGAAAATTATACGCTATACAAGTTCTGAGATCAAAACTGCGCCGTCATCTAGCCGCAGCAACTTTGTTTATAATGAGAGGCTCTCTCTCGGAGACAATAAATTGAGTTGCCGGACCGCGTCGCAGCTCAGTTGAACGTCGTGAGATTAACAGCTCGTATTGATATTGAAATGGTGAAGAAATCGCTGCTGTTGCTGTTCCTGCTGCCCTTCGTGGCCACGCCCGTTTGGGGCGCCAATATTCTGGGATTGTTCAGCACCTTTAGTCCTTCGCATCTGATTGTGCACATGTCGATGATGAAGACTCTGGCAGATCAAGGACACAACCTAACCATTGTAACAACGTTGAAGCCGAAACTGGCGCCGCACGAGAATATTACTTTTGTTCAAGCACCGGCGACTGAGGAGCGTCTAAAAGGCATGAACGAGTATCTGGAGAAGTCGTCAAAGGAGAAGATCCACATGGTGAAAGCCATGTACAATTCCCTGACGAATGCAGGTGCCATGCTGGGCATGCAGTACGACTTTGTGGTGCATCCCAAAGTAAAAGCCCTCTACGAGAATCCCCAGACCAAGTTCGATCTGCTCATCTGTGGCTACCTGATGAACGACTTCCAGCTGGGCGTCGCTGTCAAGCTGCAAGTGCCCGCCATCATCAGCTGGGTCGGAGTGCCCTTCCCCTTCGTCGACGACAGCGTCGGCAACATCTACGATCCAATCTACGTGCCGAGCGTAACCCAGATGTCGGACACAACAAGTCCATCCCACAGTTTTTCGTGGCGAATGCGCAACTTCGGCGGCTGGCTCGTATTCAAAGTAATTGGCACGGCATTGGATTACAGAATGAACGCCTTCTATGAGTAAGTAATTCAGACTTTTGCAAGTATCAATATAATTAATCTGCTTTGAATTCTAGTCAGGCATTTGGCAATGATTCCAGCATGCCCAGCTACGATGAGGTGAAGCAAAGAGTCTCGCTGCTCTTCTACAACTATCACTCGCATAGCGAAGGTCCCGTGCGTCCCACGGTGCCGCAGTCCATCGAGATTGGCGGCATTCAGATCAAGGAACAGCCTGATCCATTGCCCAAAGAGCTTGCCGAGTTCCTAGAGAATGCTAGTGATGGTGCGATCTTCTTCAGCCTGGGCACCAATGTCAAGATTACATTCTTCGAGCCCCAAGTCATCGAAACCATCTACAACGTGCTCTCCCGCCAGCCACTGCGTGTCATCTGGAAGTGGGATGATCAGGTTCCCAGGCCAGGCAATGCACCTAACATTTACTTCCACAACTGGCTGCCCCAGGACGACATTCTTGCTCATCCCAACACCAAGCTATTCATCACACACGCTGGCAAGGGAGGCGTGGCAGAGGCACAGTACCATGGAGTGCCGATGCTGGCGTTGCCCGTCTTTGGAGATCAGCCCGGCAATGCTCAGCAGATGGTCAACGCGGGCTTCGGCATCAGCATGGATCTGCTGAAGCTCACCGAGGAAAGTCTAGAGAAGGGCATTGACGAAGTTATCAACAATCCCGTGTATCGCAGCAGTGTTCGCAAGTTCTCCGCTCTCTATCGGGATCGGCCGCTCACAGCTCGTCAGTCCGTGATCTTCTGGACGGAGTACGTGATGCGTCATCAGGGAGCTTACCATCTGCAGAGTCCAAGTGTGAAGCTGGGTTTCGTGGACCGCTACAATCTCGATGTGTATGCCGTTCTCCTGCTGATCCTCTTCAGCTCATTTGCAATTTTCGTATTATTGCTGCGATACCTAGTCAAATCTATTCAAGGTCGGCTGCAAACGAAAGCCAAAGTCAAAAGAAATTAATTGTTTTTAGTACGATTGATAGTGCTCATATCACGCATACGACTCGTTGTGTAATGCAATTAAATAGTAAATTATTTCGATGAATACAATTCGCGATATGTACTATAGTACTAGTCTTCATTGTGACTATACAAACACTTATATGTAAGTAGAAACATGTTTTTAATACTCGCACTGACAATAAATAGTTGTTTATCGTCATTGTCTCTCTCGTTGTTTCTACTGTTTACTCACGGTAAAATAACAAGTGTACCAAAGAATACTGAAATTAATAGGTGCAATAATTATTAATAAAAAAAATGCCAATATTATTGATATTATATTTATTTAATTAAAATAGGTATATTTTAAATAATTGAGTACACAAATAATAACAGCTGTCGTATGAAAACGTTAAATAAACCCTGCCCCAATACAAAACTCACATAAATGATTTGAGTTAATCATTTTCTATTATGATTGCAATGTTAATCATGGCCTTTTTTGTGACCTACAATTATTATTAGAGTTTTTCTCGGTTTTTTACCCGTTCGGGTAGAACAAACATGTGCTTTAAATATGGCAATTAAATGTATATCAAATACTATGTACATGATATATAAAGGTTCTACATTCGGATCGAAAGTTCGTTCGCAGATTATTTGCAAATTTAATTATATACTATATATATTTTTATACATAGAACGCTTGCAAAATCCACTTAAATTCAACATCTTTTAAAGCTTGAGCTACGCAATTTTGTGACAATATTAATATAATGAATGTGCAATCAAATTCAAATGGTTTTTAATGTTAATCACTCAGAAAAGAGATAGCGACATAGACCTATAAATAATCTGAAAATCAAACTAATTTAAAAAAGTCGTCCTCTCTTAAGGTAATCTTAAATTACTTATTTTATATTTTTGCCTCCGCCGAACGAATTTAGCAATGGTTTTTAGCCATTTACGTTGCAGTGTTGCACAACGGAAACAAACACATTATTAGAATTTTATAATTGTCTTTATTTAATATTGAATGAGCCTATTTCGTATAGTGAATTTATTCACAACAATTCCTTGCGCTCACAAATGAAATGATGCAGATGCGAACATTTGCTATTGTCTAATGAGTAAGCAGTTGTTCCAATTCCACTCTGATACATAACACAATCATTTTTGGCTTTCTGCACGTGAGTGCTATTAAAAGTGGTTTCATAGTGCAGATCAAGTACAGTGGGTTTATCACTTTTCACCCAGAATATTGTATTATTGTTGAATTCTTGAAGGTGCTGGACAAGTTCATCAGTCAAGTCTGGGCGAGTTAAATGGCTATCTGGACCTCTTTTGCACCAATCCCATGCTCGGTTCCATGATGCCTTTCTCCTAGTTTCAATGTAATATAATTTGTTTCCGTATTGCTTGAAGCTATCGGCCCTAATGTGATAATACGGATTGCGTCGTGAACTCACTGTATTGCAATTCAGTACAGCGAGAAAGACGATAATGCCCCAAGCGAACCGGATTCTCATTGCGAATTCTTTAATCCTCGCTATTGCTATTGATTTAAGAATTGAAAGACAACTAAAGCATTTCTCTAAATAGTGTGGCATAAATATGCTGATTTCGTATATAATTGCGCAATCAGCATATTTATCAGCATTTATAATCAAATATTATGAGCATATGACACCTCCACCCTAAAAACTAAATTAAATTTGATTTGCACATGTATTTGGTATATAATATATGTCTATATAAGTACATTCATTCCAATGTTTATGGGAGAAAGCAATAGTACAAAATATAAATGAAATAATTGGAGCTTTAAACAATATAAACATCGGACTTGTTTTGGAAAATCTTAATTTAGTTTTGGTAGACCCGTATTGTTTTATATTTTAAATACCCGCTATCAATAGTGTACGAGTAGAAACGTATTATTTTGGTTGTCAAATAACACTCTTGTTAACAATATCAGTATTAGTTCGATTAAGCTTTCTATTGTTCTGTGCTGTTAACGAAGCGCAACCTCTTTTAACATTCGCTCGATATTATCAAACCAAAAGACACGCATCGTTATTGGTACCAATTCGTCTTGTTTAAATTTGGCAAAGAATTTCACAAAATAGTGTTCCCTCTAATGATTCGTTTTGTGATAAAAAATACACATTTTAAATCGTTAATATTTCATACTCCAAATAAGTTATTCGGTCATTATTCTCAGATTTCTTCAACAGAGTGGATTTGTGTAAAATACTAAAATTCAAAAATGTAAATTCACTTTCGTTTTGCGTCACATGCGTTTCATAATATAATGAACACTTATTTCGCAAAATGTGAATACAGAACTAAACTATATTTGTTACCATTCTACAGTATACTTCCATCTAAATACCACACAAAAATGTATAGTAAACCCAAATAAAATGTTATATATATTTATCAACACATGTAACGTACTACGCTGTAGGTTTGCTATTTGTTTTTGCGCAGTGTATCTCTTAATCACAGTTTTGCCATTATATAGAAATATCTTCCATTGAATAGCATATAGAAGTCCATCGACACTGTGAACTTGACACATTTTACACAAAACACTTCCAGGTTCTTATTAATATGCCCTTTTGAGCTCTGCCGTGCATAATTGAGTAGGAATATGGTAGACTCTCACTTTGAGTGTTTTACATAAAATTAACTATTGCCAGAGGTCATTGGACCCCACTTTTCCCTCTCAGCAGCTTTCTGTGAGCTTGCCCGGCTGAATTTTAGTTCAGTTGATGGTTGTGCGTCATTTGAAATGGTGAATAAATCGCTGTCGCTGCTGCTCGCGTTTGCTTTTTTGGCTCCCGCCTTGGGAGCCAGTATTTTGGGATTATTCAGCACGTTTAGTCCATCGAATTTAATTGTGCACATGTCGATAATGAAGTCCCTGGCAGACCAAGGGCACAATATAACCATTGTGTCAACATTTGAGCCCAAACTAGCGCCACATGCGAACATCGCCTTGATCTTGGCTCCAGCCAGCGATGAGCGCATGAGAGGCGTTAATGAGTTTATGGAGAACTCAATGAAGGAGAAGCCGCACTTTCTGCAAGCCATCTTCAATACCCTGTCATTGCTTAAAACCATCTTCGGCATGCAGTACGACTTTGTGCAGCATCCCCAAGTGAAAGCCATTTACGAGAATCCCCAGGTTAAATATGACCTCTTGGTGCTTGGCTACCTCATCAATGACTTCCATTTGGGCATTGCTGCCAAGCTACAAGTGCCCGTCATCCTCAGTTGGGTCGGCTTGCCTTTGGCATTTGTCGACGACAGCGTTGGCAACATCTACGATCCTGCCTATGTCCCCATCGTCAGTCTGGTCACAGACACAAACACCCAATCGACGGGGCTCTGGTGGCGTATGCGCAACTTCTGCACCTGGATGATGCTGAAAACTGCTGGCTTGGGGTTCGAGTTCGCCATGACGCTCTACTACAAGTATGTAATATTAATCAGCTGCAATTAATTCATCACTAATGATTATTCTGTAGTCAGGCATTTGGCAATGATTCCAGCATGCCCAGCTACGATGAGGTGAAGCAAAGAGTCTCGCTGCTCTTCTACAACTATCACTCGCATAGCGAAGGTCCTGTGCGTCCCACGGTGCCGCAGTCCATCGAGATTGGCGGCATTCAGATCAAGGAACAGCCTGATCCATTGCCCAAAGAGCTTGCCGAGTTCCTAGAGAATGCTAGTGATGGTGCGATCTTCTTCAGCCTGGGCACGAATGTCAAGAGCACATTCTTCGAGCCCCAAGTCATCGAAACCATCTACAACGTGCTCTCCCGCCAACCACTGCGAGTCATCTGGAAGTGGGATGATCAGGTGCCCAGGCCAGGCAATGCACCTAACATTTACTTCCACAACTGGCTGCCCCAGGACGACATTCTTGCTCATCCCAACACCAAGCTATTCATCACACACGCTGGCAAGGGAGGCGTGGCAGAGGCACAGTACCATGGAGTGCCGATGCTGGCGTTGCCCGTCTTTGGAGATCAGCCCGGCAATGCTCAGCAGATGGTCAACGCGGGCTTCGGCATCAGCATGGATCTGCTGAAGCTCACCGAGGAAAGTCTAGAGAAGGGCATTGACGAAGTTATCAACAATCCCGTGTATCGCAGCAGTGTTCGCAAGTTCTCCGCTCTCTATCGGGATCGGCCGCTCACAGCTCGTCAGTCCGTGATCTTCTGGACGGAGTACGTGATGCGTCATCAGGGAGCTTACCATCTGCAGAGTCCAAGTGTGAAGCTGGGCTTCGTGGGCCGCAACAATCTCGATGTGTACGCCGTTCTCCTACTGATCCTCTACTGTTCGGTGACGTTAGTGAGATTCCTAGCCAAAACAATTCGATTACACAGGCAAAGTAAGATCAAAACAAATTAATTCGCAATCTTTGCACGTGTTGCGCATACGAGATGCTATGCAGTGTAAAAATAATTATACACTGAACTGCTTCAACGATTACAAATTTATGTTGACTCTGACCCACATATATACAACGACAATTATATGTAAAAATCAACAAGTTTCCAATTCTCGCGCTGACTATTAATAAACGTTCGCTGATTGTCGCGCTCAGAGTCCGCTCTCAGCGATCTGCAACACTGAGAAAAAATGGCATGCACTAGAATAGAATTTACGCAATCAAATGTAAACTTAACTGTAGTAGGTATAAGACTAATTTATACAATTCATCTATTAAATGTTTTAGAACAAAACAACTTAAGAAATATATTAGCTAGTTCAGTAATAAAGAAACTCGTGGACAAAAACACGACCTACCTTAAATTTTAATTGCGGCAATTTCATTAATGAATTTCATTCAATATCATTGTGCGATCAGCGATGAATCAGAGTTTCACACAGTATTGATTGATGGCAATATTTCGGCATTGGCTTGTATTGTTTTTTCACAGTGTACTTCTCTCATTGCTGTCTCTTTGTCGTTCAATTCTCTAATATATTTAAAGCCCAGTATCTCTCGGCCGTTGGAATTGCGTGTGTCGAACGCCAATTTGTTCTGGTTTGTTTTTCGTTTTCCAAAGTGGTTTTCTAGTATTTAAGATGAATTTTTAATATCTCTATTGTTGTAGTTGTAGTTGTGTTTGCTTGTTTTTTTTTTGTTCCCTAAAAACATGAAAATACATATATTGCCGGGTGAGCTAATCGCGAGTTTGCTGAATATGCAAGCTATAATCGTAATGGTTGCGTGAAGCGATCAACTTAACTGCAGGCAAAGTCCATTGCATTACGTGTAAACAATAAAAATTACGAACTTGTCGCCCTCTGTGCGAAATGTTTCCATATCTAGCATTTCACCAGATTTTAAGTACAGTCAATAATGTTCGACACAAATGATTGCATTAATCCATTCTTTTCGAAATACTACTTGCCTAACAACAAATATGTTTGTTACTCTATCTCTCAATAATAACAACATGAAAGAAAACATTTGCAGTGCGTACGCCGAATTATATCAACGCTCGTCGTGTATGTCGGCGGTTGGACGCCTCTTATCACTACATATCAGTGCTTATCGGGAATGCCAGTTATAGCCAACAAAGCCAACCAACTGATATACTATAAATACATATAAACTGTTGGACTACGAGCAGACAGCTCAGTTCTACTTTGCGTGGTGAACATGACGAAACAAGGTCGATCTTTAATTTCCTGCTCAGCTGTCGGGCTGTTGCTCGTTGCACTGGCAGCAATGTTGCATGCCCCGACTGTGGAGAGTGCCAACATTCTGGGCGTGTTTACAAGTCACAGTCCATCGCATCTGATCATTCACATGTCGGTGATGAAGGCGCTGGCCGAGGAGGGCCACAATGTGACCGTGGTGTCTTCAATGCCAGCTAAGGTCACCCACAAAAGCATTAAACATATTCTGATACCGCTCAGCAAAGAAGACGAGCAGACACTCAACGATGGCATGGCCGTTATGGCCAAGGCAAAGCCATCGATGTGGACCACGCTGAAGACAATGTTTGGATCGCTCAGCTTGCTTATCAATAAGCAGGTGGATGTCCTGGAGGATAAACGTTTCACCGAGCTGTACAAAAATAAGGACAACAAATTCGATATCGTTTTTGTGGGATTCTTTTTCAACGGTTACCAGGTGGGACTGGGCGCCAGATTTAATTGCCCCATTATTGTCAGCTGGCCTGGGCCACCAATGGAGCAAATTGACAATGTGATTGGCAATCCAATTCTGACTGCCTCGGTGCCCACAATGAATGTTGCGGTCAAGTTGGGTGAGGTCATGAACTTCCAGCAGCGTCTGGCCAACTTCATGTCCACAATGGGTTTCCGTGGCTTTTCAGCATTTTTGGAGTATAAAAACGCCGGATTCTACAGGTGAGTTACTAAGTTAAGTTGTGCCAATTGTTGTTAAAATTCATTTTGTACTTTGCAGACGTCTTTTCGGCAGTGATCCAACGATGCCAAGTTTTGCGGAGGCCAAGAAAAACGTCTCGTTGGTCTTCTGCAATAGTCATGGCATCAGCGAAGGTCCCATTAGACCGAATGTGCCCGGTCTTGTGGAGATTGGTGGTATTCAAATTAAAGACAAGTCCGAACCTTTGCCACAAGATATTCAGGAATTCCTGGATAACTCCAAGCATGGCGCTATACTCTTTAGTCTGGGCAGCAACCTCAAGGGCGATCACATTAGAGAGGACACCATTCAGAAGATCTTCAAGGTGCTGTCGGGCCTCAAGCAGAACGTCATTTGGAAGTGGGACGATCTGAAGAATACGCCCGGCAAGTCGGCCAACATACTCTACAAGAAGTGGATGCCCCAGGACGACATTCTTGGCCATCCCAACATCAAGCTCTTCATCACACACGCCGGTAAAGGAGGCGTCGCCGAGTCCCAGTATCATGCGGTGCCAATGCTGGCGTTGCCCGTGTTTGCCGATCAGCCCGGTAATGCTGATAAAGTAGTTCAAGCGGGCTACGGCCTGCGTGTGGATTTGCTTTCCCTCGAGGAGGCTGAGTTCAAGACTGCCATCAAGGAGCTGCTGCAGAATCCCAGCTTCGCTAAGAAGCTGCAAAAGTTCTCCAAGCTCTATCGTGATCGTCCAATGACAGCTCGCGAGACGGCGATCTTCTGGACCAACTATGTGCTGCGTCATCACGGTGCCGCCCACATGCAGAGTCCTCTGGTTCACATGAATGCCATCGAGAGCAACAACCTGGACATCTATGTGCTGCTTGCGGTCGCCCTTGGCATTGTTCTGGCCATCAATATTGCTCTGTTCAAGTGTGTCTGCAGAAAATGCTTTGGTCGCAAATGCGCTAAGAAGAATGCGCAAAAATCGAAAGTCAAGAAGAATTAAATTTAGTTGTAAATGTTTACGAATAGCAATAAAGACGATGTGAGATTATCCAATAAATAAACTGTATACTAGTCGAATACTTATCATAATTAAGTATCTCGTCTAAGCGAATTAAAATTGTGTTATGTGTTTGCCAACCCTGGCGGCCGTTAGCAAGAGCACTAACCAAAGGTTAGTGGCAAGAGTCAGCACACGGTTAAAGTCTGCACTAAGCGGTTTGTGCATTCGCTACAATTATTGCCAGTAACACAAAAGCGTCGTCGTTTTAAGGGCAGACTGAAGTTGAAAAATTGTTATTTTATAAAAATGAACGCACACAGAATATATTCATATAATTTTTTTATTTACGACCTTCTACATTCGCTAAATGAATGCCATAAATTCATAATTACAGAATGGAATAAAATATTTAGCAAAAGGTTTTTTTTTTAAATTAATGCATAAAAAGACGGGCTTAATATATTTGTATTATTTATTAATTTACTACCCCCTGGAATTTAAGATCTTATTTGCTCCTCGGATTCTGCAGTCCGAGCTGTTGTGGGTGGCGTCAATGTTTTGTCTACCGCTAGGATATTTTGTAATTGTTCCAGACTAACTAGATCATTCTCGTCTGCATACTGCATGAGGCTGCAAACGATGGGCGATTCCACAACCAAAATATAATGGCATGTCTTTGGCTCCATCAGATACATGGACACTGCTGTGCCGCTCGAGGTAACTGGAGTGCAGGTGAGCTTAACATTGACTTCGCGCGGCTGACCAGTTTGATCGCAGTGGGTGCCTTTTGCGTAGTGATGCCACAGGGACGATGAAACCGCTTGACGCGCTCCCTTCTCCGGTTGGGTGGCATACCACGTACGATGCAGTTCCTCAGAAAAGTATCCAAGGAACAGTTCGACTTCGCTGTTCTTGTCCTTGTGGAATTGACGCACATGACGACCATAACAGAATTCGTACTTCCACCAGCCAGTGCCCTGCAAAGCAGCATTAGTTACTTGAGAATTGAATATGTAATCATTTACTTACGCCAGTTAGGCAGTTTTTGCCGGATATGAATTCTATGATTGGTGTCATGTCACTCAAAGGTGCTGGCGTTGTTCCTTGCACATTGCGGGACAGAACGAGTTGTTGATAGGCCGTTTGGCTATCAATCTCGCCATTGGCCATCATCTCCAGGATGATGTTCTCCACATTGCCGCTGTACTTGAAGGTGACCGTATCGCCCTCCGACTTAGTCCACAACTTGGCTGGCATTTTGTTCTCCTTCGAGATGAGCAAATCACTTTCGCTATCTGTCCACTCCTTGAGCTCTTGGCGGAGCATGCTCAAGGGCTTGTGTGTCTCCGTTGGTGAATTGAAGCATTTAATGGAAATCTCCTTAGTCTCCTCGGCGTGAAAGGCAGGAATGCTACACAGTGACGACGTCAGAATGATGGCTTCATAATTGCACGATGATGTTTCCTTGAACGAGTAAATGTCATCCTTGCCATGTGGATAGCACACATAACGCACCATCGTTGTGCGTGGTGATTCAATAATGTCGCACATGGTGCCATCGCTGAACTCCATTTCGAAGTACGGATATCGAGTATTGTCAATTTTCAACGTCTTGTACTTGGGCTTGCCAGCCTTGCGTTCGGCCTCCCATTCTTTCTTCGCCAGCTCAGTCTTGTCCTCACTCCACTTGCCCAAATAATACTCTTGGAATTTCACATTTTTGCCCTCACGCTCCTCATGATACTGACGCACATGATGTCCGTGGCAGATCTCATAGGACCAATATGCTTCGATGCGGTAGGAGCAGGTGGGTCCTGAGAATATCGGCTGAAGAATGCCAATTGGTGCTGCAGAAGGTGGAAAAATTATTTGCATGGTCAGTCATAGAAAGTCCAGCAGACTTACACAGCTCTGGCTGATTGGATTTCTCCTCCTCTTTGGGCGTCTCCAAAGTGGGTATCAGGCATTCGTACTTCTCCTTGTCCATCGTGTAAAACGAACGCAACTGATTGTTCAGCTCCTGTCCCAGACGCGCAATATTAAAATTAACAATAAGAAGTGCATTTTATGCCTTAACTCACCGGTTGACTTAACAATCCGGGCACTTCAAAGTCAATTTTGTAGAGCACCGAATCGTCAAAGTCTTTGGCTTCGTGCGGCGTCGCAACGGCCATTAAACCAAATATCAGCATTAGACACAGCATTTTTTCGTTTCTTGTGCAGAAAAATGCAAGTAAATTCTCGTGTGTAAGTGTTTTTCAATAATTTATTTTCGTAACAAATGCAAAATACACGTCGTCTAAAAAATAACAAGCAGCTGACAACAGCTGATGAAGTAGTGTGAATGGCAAATGCCCGCGTGTCCTGCTGAATGACTGCCAGTGAGTACACATTAATTTCATTTGATAATTGAAATTTATTTGTATAACGTACATTTAAATCTGATTTTAAAAATAACGGATGACTTTATGCGTATGTACACTTAAATTTGTTTTTATTACACTTTAGATGAAGACAAATATAAATATATAAAATTGCGAGTATTACTTAATGGAATGAATAACTTTTGTAAACTTATTTCAAACTTATTTACAAAGTACATAATCAGAAAGATATTCTGATGCGCTATTGTTAATTATTATTGATTAAAACTACATTAATATTCGTTACTCAGGGTAAACAAAAATTTGTCTATTGCAAACAATACAAATTTTTAAAAAATCTTAAAATTATATATTTTTTTATATACAAATATACGAAAGTAAAACTAATCAATAACTAATTTTACTATTAATTAACATAACTAAAACTTTACTTTAATTTACTGTATAATATATCATATTTCATAGAAGATATTTTTTGGAAGATACTAAAATCTTATATATTAATAAGTATTTTCCTTTGCATTAAAAAGCACTTCATTTTCTTTCACGTTTTTTATTTTCATAAATATTTAAAATTAGTTATCCCCTGTTGTTGCTACCGACGACGCCGCATCGTTGTTCCCCGTTGACCAACCCTTCTCCGCTGTATTGTCATGATCCAATGGCATTTTATCAATGGCATCCAGTATGAACTTCAGAGAATGCGCCGTGCGTGGTATCCAGTCCATGATACGGGATGTTGGTGAAGTTGTCGTGGCTGGAGCATCGCTGTCATCCACAAAATCATCGTCGCCGCCTGTCATCGAACGACCAGCGCCCAGGTAATCCTGATAATCGTAATCGCTAGTCAATGGATTCACCTTGGAGTAGTAGATGGCCGCAAAAGTCGAATAGATGATCAACAACGCGGTCCCAACCTAAAAGGAAAAGTATTTAATTTATTAACTGTTGAAAACGTAGTAAACTATGCATTGCTTACCTGGAATACAGCCCAGAACTTGTAAGATCCCTCAGTGATGACGAAATCGTAGTAGCCCTTAAGCGGATCCCCCTTGATGTAGCGTCCCTCGCCCACATCTGTGCTATCGGATTGCGGTTCACGTTTCTGGCGCAGTCCACGCACAGAATTCTCAGCGGCATCGTCTCCCTTGGCGCCCTTTGCTGGCTCTGACTTGGCAGGCGCTGCAGTCGCCTCCTCCTCGGACTCATCAGACTCTGTTGTCGTGGTAGTGCTTGAAGTAGTCGTTGACGTCGTTGTCTTGACCTTCTTGGCCTTATCGCCCTCGATGCGCTGTGGTTTCTTTGAGTTGACCCTCAACTTTTGTTGTTGTTGCTGCTGTTGGCGCAATCGCAGCTTCTCCTGGCGCTCTTTCTTTAGTTTTTCGCTGCTCTCTTGATGACGCTGGGACACCGCACCCCAAGCACTCGTCAATGCCTGATACAGATCCCACATTTGCTTGATGCTCTTCAAGAAGATCACGAGCGTGGATTCCGTAGCAGCTGGCGCCGGGGTCACAGCCGTGGCTTGTGGAGCAACTGCTTGCGCCTGCTTAAAGGCGGGCTGAGGTTGAGGACGCGGCTGGAAGCCCATGGGGTAGTCGTAGACATCGTCATCGTAGGATGGATACGGCGAACTGCATATAAAGAAAGATTAGCTGGCTTTAGATGTGTTCACAAAAATCATTTCATACCGATTCGATGCTGGCGGCAATTTGCGATTGTTGTAGACACTCGATGCTGAGGCTGCAGCTGCTGGAGCCGGCGTCTTAGTTTCGTAGCCCCATTGGCCGTAGTAGGAGTCAAAGGGGCGTGCCTGGGCTGCTCTGCCCTCGCTAGGCGACTGTTCCATCGACTGCTGACCATCATAATCTTCAGCTGCATCGTAAACTGGATCCGCTTCGTACGAATCCATTCTGCTCTCGGGCGGACCAAATGCATCCTGTCGCTGGGCAAGAATGGGAGCTGCATCACTCTCTGCATTAACCACCACAGCACGCTGCTCCTCGTAGTAGTTGTTGCTGTGCGTGGCATTAGTTGCCTCTCTAGCAATGCGTTCTACAGTGGCCGTCATCTCCTCACCCGTCTCATTAGCCGGTGCTCTAAAGTGTGTCCACAGGCGACTCACAAGAAACACATTCGCCACACCGGGCTGACCATCCTGGGACTGTGCTCGACCAGCTTCAAGCATGGCAACGCCGACGAGTGTGAAGGCGAAGAGCAGCAGCGCCAAGACAAGCGCCCAGATGCCAGTTAGACGCTTCCGTTGCGTCGTGGGCTTTGTTGACATATCCGTGTATGCTAGCATGGTGAGTATCCTTTGTTTGCACGTTATTGTTATCCTATTATTGCGAAGCGGGCACCTCGTTGTGGCTGGGCATCCAGTTGCAAACTAACCACAGAACCACATGCGATCGTCCAGAAAAACTCATTTGAAAAGGCATCGATTGATTGGTGCTAACGACACAAGAGAAATGTATCTTCTCAGTGCCGAAAGATACTGTTGTATCTAGAACATCATCGTCGCGCCAAAAGGTGCTAATCTATGGACAGCGCATAGACTTCGATATTGGGCCACTGCTCCAGTTTCAATTTAACGGTTCATTCGGCACCGAATGCACTACCAATTAACATGTATCTCCATCTCCATCTCGTTCACTCGCATCGCTCCATTCATTCCAATTCTCAATAATCCACCATGTGCCTTCACTTGTTTATCTCAAATTCTATTTTTTTCGCGGTGAAAGTGAGCAGTTTGATTTCCTCGAGAAAGAGAGAGAGATATAGGATTACCTATCTTTCGAGGCCCAAGATCGAGTATTTAGCGGAAGCCCTAATATCAATGAACTTGCCGTGCGCCAAGCCCCAGCCCTAATCTCGGGGCATGGCGTGTGCCATGCACATTGTCACGATCTGGAAATATGCACACACACATTGACTAGAAACTGGAAGCGTGGCGCTTTCATTAGGTCGGAAGAAAGAAATCTGCCACCACAAAAAATAGTTAATAATCAAGATGTTACCTTTTGGTGTCACCACAATGCTCTAAGTGATCTATAGCCACCCACAATGGTCAACAGTTCGCTGCATCGAAAGTAATTGAACTTTCAGTTTAACGAATATTCTGGAATTTTAGAATATAATATAAATATTTAATTATTTAAACAATTCACACAGACTCTACATTCGACTCATTTTTTCACCAATTAACGTGATATTAGAATAAAAAACGCTGTAGTTATTTAGTTGTAAGGTCTAACAAGACTGTAAATAAAACAGAGCTATAAATGCCTCGCAGAAGAATGTTAGTAATAAGTTGATAAAATATAAAAATATATATAAACGTTATAAAATGTACGCAATTTTGTTGCCCAAGATCGTTCCCATTTTTATAAGTCCAAATGCAACTCATAAAATGTACAATGTTGATTATGATTATGATGCATAGACGAAACACCTGATCAATTGCTTATTCATTGTTTACCAAATATAAACAACTACGCAGTATAAAGCCGGCAATTGAGCAAAAAAAAGTAGACTTCGCTTTTAGGGTGGACCCGTTTTTCATATAATAATATATAAAATAATTATAGATTACCACAGATTATAGTGTAAAGTACAATAAACAAAGAAAATGCTGAACTCAGTTTTAACAAAAGAATACTTCACAATTTACACACCCTCAGCATAGTATTATTTTGCAGCAACTAAAAATAATTATATTTAGTTGTTCAATATGTTTTTATTTAATAAATACAATATCTACAGATAGTTACTAAATGATAATATATTCAAGCATCAATTTTGCAAGCAATGCTTTCACTTTCTCCTGTTTTGTCTCCAATTACCTTTCACTCTTCATTCATCAAAATTCGATGCGCTTTGATTCGCTTGAATTTTTAATTTTTGCCAGATTTTTTGCTGTTGTTGTTGGTGTTAATCAGCTTGGTTAAGATCTTCCTTGAATGCCCCGAGGGATCGAAATGATTGGTGTGAACGCTGGCTTCTTTCTTGGAGCGCTGCTTGCCGCCGTGACCAGAAAAGATGTGTTTGTCATGATCGAAATTATAGTGTTCATATTCGTCGAAATGCGCATCAGACATTGCAGATGAAATATTTGATCTTGGTGAGTCTAAACGTCTAAACGGTTCAACGTCTGTCACAATAATGATTGTGGCTTCGCTGCAGCCAGCGGGAAGAAAGCTTTGACAACGATCAACTACGTGTTGCTCTCTGCTGCTCTTGCTGTCGCTGCACTCTCAGTTGCAAGAGCTTAAGCTACGCAATTTGCTATCGATTTTGAAATTGAAGAATTAAACACTTGGCAGATTCTTGGACGCAGCTTGACTTATCAATTTCATGGCCATTTTAAATGGTTACCAATAGAATTTCTTTTTAGCCAACAGTTTCTTTTGGAATCAGCGTCTTTAGACGTTTAACAGTCGTTGCCGGCATTTCACTTGCTACCTTGCGTGCTTTTTTCCGCGACCCTTTGGCATCAATCATTTTCGCTGAGTCCATCGGTGGCAAATCGAAATCATCAGGCATTTTGTTTTCAAATGAACTGTCCACTGTCTCTGACAGTTCCAGTTGCACAGCCTTTTCCGTGTGCACACGCTGCACATGTTCCTTCATTTTGTCCGAGCGATGGCTGCTGAAGCCACACAGCTGGCACTTGTAGCGATTTGAGCCGCCCTCCATGTGCTTCAGAGCATGCCGTTTTAGATTCTTGCTCTGACTGAATTTACAGCCGCATATTTCGCAAATGAAATCGCGCCCTTGCTTATGCGTTTCGATGTGTAACTTCATGTTCTCCTTGCGATTCGCTCGATGCTTGCAACCAGGCACGGTGCAGACAAAGAACTCGCCCGTGTGCAACAGCTTGTGACTCTTGAGCGCTTTCATGTGTGTGGTGCTGTAGCCACAGACGTCGCAGAGCATCTGCTTCTCAGGATTGTGCACCAGCATATGATTGTTCAATCCCTGCTTCCATTTGAAGGACTTGCCACAGTGAGTGCAAACATGAGGCGTTTCCGTTGAATGTTTTGGCTGATGGATAAGCAAAGCTGCGCGAGTGCTGAAGCGATTATCGCATTGTAGACAGAAGAAGGGTTTGCGTAGATCAGAGATATGTCGACGTAGATGCGCGTCGTACTCTCGCCAGTCCAGGAAGCCAACTTCGCACAGGGAGCAGGTCAGATGCGATGGCTCGCAGCTAGTCATGTGATCAATCATCTTTTGCACCTGATAGCACTTGAAATCGCAGCCAATGCAGTAATTGATCTTGCTGCTGGACTTGACAGCCCGCGGGTTCTTGAGCTGCAGAGAAAGATGTGTGGTAGGATAATCTGTTTGTAAAATAATAAAGTATCTCTACCTTAAAGTAGCTTTGTTGATTTTCAAAGACAACATCCGCCTTCGTAGCAGGTTCCACATTGTTCTCGGCTTCGCCAGCTGCTGTTGGGTTTGGCTCAATGCAAGTGCTTACTTCGTTCACCTCCTCCATTTGGTACAAGTTCAACAGCTCCGTAACCGAGAGGATTTTGGCCAGCTCACGAAAATGCGCCTCGTGCTCCTTTGACACTGAGACAATGTCCTCGTAGAAGAAGTCCACAATGGTATGCAGGCAAATGGTGCAATTAAAGTTCCGTATTGTGACCTTTAATGGATTATGTATGGAGAATTGCTGTTGCTTCTGCTGCTTCAGTCCAATCAACTGACTTTGGGCAGCCACAACACAGAAGTGAACGCTGCAAGTGCAGTTCGCATCATCCGAATCCAGTTCAAGCAACAAATCACAAAACTGTCCGGTGCGACGCTGATTGTTTAAATAATTCGACACTTTTGAGTGCAGTGGCTGATGCAGCGTGGGCTGAACAGTTGGAGATGACAGCATTGCAGTCATTTCGGGTTAATAAACAAGAATACAAGAAAATGCTGTTTTCAGAAGCCGACAAGTTGTTTATATGAGCAACAGCTGCTATACAGTGTGACCACTCCCTGCACCATTTTGCCATTCGCGCGTGAACGTAACCTTAAGCGCGGCCATTCAAATTGTTGTTCGTTAATTTAAACTGGCACAAGTATTGAAGCATATCTTAAATTTACATATCTAACATACATTTTTATAAAATAAAAATAGAGGAATTTAATAATTAAAAACTGTTTAGTGATTTGTATTCATCCTGCTCTGAGAACGACAGGAGCACTATTATCAATGTGCTGATAAGAGAATTGCAACTTCATCAAAGCTTTGTGCTGATAGATCAGTCGTGCCTTGTACACAGAATCGAACGGGCGTGCCAAGTGATAGACAAAAGTGAAATACGAAATCCAACATATATAAGCACATATAGCACATATAATAATAAATCAGCAAATATAGAATCAATCATGGAAAGGTATCAAAGATCTCCCCCAAACCGGAATAATGTTCATTCGATGATTAATAGTGAATATTTTGCAGTATTTGGCAAGAGTTTTTATCATTCCTGAAGACGTTGCTGTGCTTCATTGTGGCACTGATGCTGTTGCCATTGTTGCTGCTGTCATTTCTGTGTAAGTAAAATCGATTCACCCATCCATCCCAGATACGAGGCTATTGATAGGTCATTAAATGATACAGATCAAAGAGGCCGACTATAAATAAACGACGCATGGGTTGACTAACCGCCCAGTCAGCCAAAGCCAAAGGATGCATTCACAGTCATTATACGTTTCGCTTGAGAGGCTTTGCACCACACACACACACTCACATTTATGCCCATTGATAAGCATTGTTTATAAAAATAATAACAATAGTATATATGATGCGTTTGCTGATTACCTGTTGCACCTTTGCGGAACCCAGACCCAGACGAGCCACCAAAAACTGAACCTTGACCATGTGAATTACTCATAAAAATGTTGTCAGTGATAAGGCCGCTTCGTGGGTTTCGATTAATGTCCATTGAAATTGTCGTAGTGTCAAATATTCTTATCTGTGTCAGTAATATATTTGTTTTGGTTTCATTATATTTGGCTTTTTTTGCAGGCGCACATTTTGCCAACGAGCTGGCTAATTATGTTTTGAGCATCAAGTATCCCAATCTGACCATATCAAAGTCAAAGAAGATTCGCACCCTGATCGATACACCCAAGAACGCCGGCATCTTCCACTTTCTTCTCCAGGTGGAGGGCACTTGTGACTTTGAGCGCATTAAACGTGCCTACGCCCAGCAGTTGATCGATCTGAAGGATAAGGCGGGCATGCTTAAGTTCCCCAAGCTTCGACAGAAGCTGGTCACGTGCTGGGGTCAGTATGCCTGGGTCAATGACAGCAGGTGAGTTAATATTAATCATTCCAAGCAGGGACTGAATTTGATTATTATTGGAACGCACTTGAAATAGACTTAGGATAAAATTAATTGCACGGTTCTTTTTGAATAGGCTATCTAGGAATATCATCGATTTTCGTTTATGATTCTAAACATTTTTTTAAAGATAACGAAAATATTGAAATAATACAATTATAAGTCATATCATCTATTATTTTGCAGTTAAAATAAACAATTTTATAAAAATAAAATTCAAATGTAATAATTTTTATTAGGTTTATGTTATTCCAAGAAATTGATTTTATTAATTCAGCTGTAATACTTCTTTCATTCTAGTGGCTTCAATATAAACAACCATGTGCTGCTCAGCACACACAAGTATCGCGGTCGTCCCGTCAACGAGTCCAACATTCAGGAGTATGTCAGCGAGCTGGCTGCCAAGTATATTCCCTCCGATCTGCCCCAATGGCAGGTGACTGTCATACCCAACTCGGATGCCGAGCAACCTTACTATATTCTTGTGAAGCTGCATCATTTGATCATTGCCGAGGAAGAGGATTTGCATGTGAGTGAAATGCTGCTGCTGCAGGACAACGAACGCAAGTCCGTCCTGAGCCTGCAGGATGGTCTAACCACGCCCAGCACGCCCACCAATCAGCTGTCCCACTTCGTGCGCCAGCCGGAGCACATCAGCAAGCTGCTGCATCATGTGGTGCACCTGATCAGTTGTCGCTGGCAAGAGTTTATCTATGAATTCGAATCGCTGGACACGCCCGACGATGTTAAGGCGCATCCGGATGCACGTAATCTCAGCCAGCTGCTCTCGCTGGTGCTCATCGTCCTGGTCAACGTCAGCTTAAGTTATTGGCGCACTCGGTCGATGCGTCGCAAGCTGAATCGTCGCTCGACCGGTTATCGTCATAATGTGGGTATGCTGCAAACGCTTTATCTGCTGCTGCTGC
Organism: Drosophila immigrans; assembly: GCA_963583835.1. Classification (NCBI taxonomy): domain Eukaryota; kingdom Metazoa; phylum Arthropoda; class Insecta; order Diptera; family Drosophilidae; genus Drosophila; species Drosophila immigrans. The sequence goes on along the minus strand of OY757143.1, from coordinate 25,644,768 downwards.
GCGAACTGGAGCAGCGTAATCTCAACTGGACCGTGGCACGTTCCGCTCTTGGACACAGCCTGCAGCCGTTGAACATGGCGAAGGCCTGGACGCGATTCGTGTGGCAAATGCTGTTGAATCATGTGATCCTTCTGCCCTACAACTGCTACTGTGAGCTGTTGGCACTGCGCGATGTTGTGCTCCGTGGCCAGACATCCCATAGCAGCACTTACTGCGCCCGGTTGCATCTCTATGTGCCGCTCTTGATTTACGCACAGCTGGAACTGGTGAAGATCTGCTATGAGTTGTTCAAGGCGCCACGCAACATCTTCGAGGTGCTCTTTGAGCAGCCCACAAAGGAGCTGAATATTCTGCACAAGAAGTCCTATGCGGGACGCAAGATTGTCTCGTTTAGTCGCTCCATCGACGGAGCTTTGCTTCGCGAACGTCATCAGCACATGTTTGGCCAGAAGCTGCGTGAATCCGACTTTAGTTTGGCCTGCCTGGCGGGTGCTGTGCACGATTACTTCGAGACGTACTCCGACACGGCTGCCGTGCCAGCTCTGCTCAACACCACTTGCAGAACCATCTCCAAGGGCTACTTTACGGATCGCACTGGCGACAAGTCGGATCACATTGGTGGCGTTGTCTTTCTGCAGCTGCCACTCGGTGCTCCCGACTCACTGCAGGCGCATCAACTGCACGAGATTGTGGAGCGCATACGCCGACAGCAGATCATAATCTATCTGGCCTCCATTGGCCAGACCAAGTATAGTCTGCTGACAGCGCTGTTGCCGCATGTGCTGACCAAGATCTTCATCAACTTTTTCTCGTACAACTTTCCTGTTACCATCACGGAGATTTACGGGGCGGCAGACACACAGTTTAAGGCTGCCTGGGGGCAACATGTGCAGGATGTGCTGCTCTTTAGACCTCCACAATCAAAGACTTGCCTTTCTCTGAATCTGCATCGCTTTGGCGACAAATACCGACTGGCTGTAATGGCGGACACGCATCTGGCTCCAGATCACACATTGCTCACACAATCCTTTGAGCGCTACATGGAAACGGTGACACTTTAAACCTCTTAAATTATAATTTTGTAAAGGTCTATAATAAAAATTATTTGAACGCGCGGCAACACAAAGTACTCTTGCCATTCACACAAAACACACAACATTTTCGCATTGCCAACTGCCGCAAAGGGCGCTTTACCAACTGCGACAAATTTGAGAAAATCGTTATTTTTAAACATCACTGCTGTCCAGCTATCGTATTTGATCAGACAACTAATCAATATCGCACACATGAATAATCCACATCATTGTAGCAAGCTTGACTTCACATGTCAACAAACAGAAAGTTATTGGCCCTCCCAATCAAGCAATGAAACCATTGCTCATCTAAACTTGGATTCAGTCGCAGAGCAAAGCCGGGTCTTGAACGTTGGGCACGCGAGCTACACGCTTGTTAGTCATAAAAAAAAATATTAATAAAAAAAGATAAGAAATGCTGCATAAGCGATAAATATATGAAAAAGTGAGAATTAATACATCATTGTGAACTTGTTGAACTTATTTAATTAGCACATTCGAATAGAAGAATTTAATTAGCACAAGTTGAAGAATTGACATAATTGCCTATCAATATTAATAATCAAATGCAAAACAATTACGACGTCAATTTTGTTTATCTGATCGTGTTTAGTTCGCGTACACAGCTAAATTAGAAGCATTCGTGTGACTTCTCTATCTCTCTTTGTTCTCCTAGTGTTGTTGTTCTCATGCCATATCAGCATCATCATTATCATCTAGTATATCATCTAATCGACAGAACTTGTTACAATTTCGTTGCCGTTTCTTAGCTTAGACTAATTGAGTATTGGCAACGTTCACAGCAACACGTCAAAGCTTCCGCTTTATTTTAAAAAATACAACATAATACATAAATAAGAAATTTACAAATAATAGTAATGACCGTTACACATTTCTAGTTGATTGTGTGTGTCTGTGTGTAACGACAAGCATTCAACTTGAACATAAATCGAGACCAGAAAGTTGATTTTCTGTTTTGTTTACGGAGCTATTGTTACGCATACGACATGATCGGCATCGGCACTTGGAGGCGGCAGGCACATTAAGATACATAACTAAGTTACTTAGACGCCCCATAAGAATACGCCGTCCAGCACTTGGGGCAAACAGTTGATCTCAGCTGCCAGGCATTGCCGGGTTGGTGCACACAATTGCCCGGAACGATTCAACAGCAACGATTCGTGTTAAGTGACGTCGCGCTGATTAACCTTAAACGCAATCAGCGCAAATCAGCATTAATTCAACGAAAAAGACATTTTTGTCTTGCGCCATCGAATATGTTGCAATTCGTTCTCATCCTGGCACTACTCGGCATCTCTGGCCATGCACTGGCAGAGGAGGATGCGGTGCACATTGTGGGCGCATCACGACCGCCAACTAATGGCCAGCAGCTCAAACTCTGGCTGACAATCAGTGCACGCAAGCGTTTCCTCGAGGTCTCCTGGAAGAATGCGCCGTCACGCGACGGCGACAATGTCCTGTTGACCACACAGGAGCCGCTTAGCTTCGAACAACGTGCCACGCCCATTGGCACACCTCTCGCTTCCTTCCAAAGTCACAGCGAGGAGGGCAGCGGCTCCGGCGAACAAGAGGATGTCGCCTATGTGCCCATCAACGGCTACACCAGCACACCGAGCTCAGTGTCCAGTCGGGAGCCCAGCAAGGGCAATCTCTTCTGGGTAGCCAATGGCGGCGACACCTCCATTGTGGCCGCCATCAAGCCCAGCCTGGCTGCTCAATGGTTCACCACGGGCGTGCCTTTTGATTACGCGCTCTCCCGCAATGTGACGAAACTGAGCTCCTGCTATGGCTACTGGGCCAGCTACATTGATGCCAGGGGACGAATTCTGGCCAAGACCTGTGTGCGTGCCTTTCCACGGTGGATGACTGAGATGCGCGACAAGCTGGGCGAGCTGCGTCTGCGAGATCTCTTTATACCCGGCACACACGACTCTGGCTCTTATCGTCCCAATTTCGATCCGTTGCTGCGTGAAAGTCTCGTCACCAAATACGCGCTCACCCAAGACGATGACATCCGTGGTCAGCTGCTGCATGGAGCGCGTTATCTGGACATTCGAGTGGGCTACTATCGTCCAGCGGAGGAGAAGTTCTTCATCTATCACGGCATAACGAAACAGCGACCGTTGCAGGAGGTTATACAGCAGGTCAAGGAGTTTGTGCTGGAAACCAATGAGATTGTCATCTTTGGCCTCAAAGAGTTTCCAGTGGGTAAGTTGCCAACTAAATGAAGCTCGAATCACAGGCTAAAGTCTTGTTCCGGCAGGCTTTGGCAAGAATCTGGGCGTGCATCGGTTGCTGGTCAGCTATTTGCGAGAGCAGTTTGGTGATGTTGTTGTGCATCCGTCGCTCACCTGGAGGTCCACGTTGAACCAGATCTGGAAGCGTCAGCAGAATGTAATACTCGCCTACGACAAGGAGGAAATGGTGCAGGAGTTTCCAGAGTTGCTGTTCGGCGGCGTGGAGCAGCGATGGGGCAATGTGCAGTCCTGGGCACGACTGGAAACCCATTTGCGTTACATCAACAGCTTCGATGTGTCGTGAGTAAATAAATAGCCCCAAATGCTTGATACTCCAGTAAGCTATGCTCCTTTGTTGCAGTCGTTTTTCAAGTCGTCCAGTTGTTGATATGGCAGAACTCACTCCGGAAACTTGGGGTGTTATTCTGGACAAGCATGGCGGTCTGCGCAAGATGTCCGACAACGTTAACTGGCGCATTTCGCAGCTGTATCGCGATGAGCTGGGCGACAATGCGAACATTGTTGCTGCGGATTTTATACGCGGCACAACGCTAATGGACACTGCCATCGATATCAACAGCCGCAAAATTAGCTACTAAGTATAGAACGAGTTTCATTCTTAGATTAATGACTTTTCGTTTTAAGCATTAATGGAATTGAGATTATGACTCACACAATTCGCAATAGAAGTTTGCTTCACATCAAATGGTTTTGCATTTAATAACATTGATAAATTCATCTGAATAAGCTCCATACAACATTTATATATAGCGTGTTCAGCTGAACTTGGATAAAGATACATTCTTTAGAAGCTTACAACTAGGTTTGCTTACGCTTTAGTTTCCCTAAATGTGTCACAACTGAGGCAAGTGATGCAAAGATACATAGTTATAGATATGTATCTAAGTATATGTATATGAGAAACTCAAAAACTGCACCTAATTAGCAACAACTTAAGAGCTAAGCCAGCGACTGTCGATCGCTTCAATAAATACCATGATAATACAAAATAATCTATAGCTAACATACGAGTACTGGTATAGTGGATTCCATTGTGGATTTGAGAAATGCTATCTATGGTCTTAACGCAAAAAATATCATACAAAACATGCTTGGCAAAAAATATCTAATTTGAGTGATCCAACTAAATGCTGATGCTGCTTCGAGTCGGGCGTTTGCATTTACTTAAGCGATTCATTCGACTCTATGATAGTTGTATTGAAGATGGCACGACACAGATTGACCATGCCATTGGAGAGGCGGCCATAGCAACGTGGTTTATCCTTCCAGGCGATGCACACATAATAAAATGGAATGCCGGCGAGTGTGATGGCAACGCCGATCAACAGATTGGCGGGCTCGTTAAAGTTGGGCAAGAGCACCAAGGTGACGCAAATGGTCATAAAGATAATGGGCAATGCCAAATGCACTTTGATGGGTCGCGGTAGCTTTGGTCTGCAATGGAAATAAACAATTTAGTTCAACTTATTAGTAAATATGTATACTCTGCTTACTTCTTGTGCCGCAGCCACAACATGCCCGCTATGCTGGCCACCACAGAGAGCCAGAGCACCGAACTGAAGTAGTTGATCAGCTCGTAAACATTATCGGTCAAAAGCATCAATAGCGACATCAGGCACTGCAATAAACATTTCACTTTAGAAAACATTCAATCAACAGTCAACCCCCAGCTTACTGTAAATATAAGAGATGGAATGGGCGTCTGTTGCTTGACATGGAACAGCTGAAAGAACTTGGGCAGATGGCCCTCCTGGGCGCCGGTGGCAAAAAGACGAGCCGAGGTAAAGAGCACACCATTCACACCGCCGAAAGTGCTCAATGCCACAAAAATGGGCACCATGAAAGCCAGCGGTCCAAATACCTTATTGCCGAAGGTGACTGCCACGGCCAGTGAACTGAGCATCTCTGGCTTGGACACCACAGCAAAGTAGGCGAGATTGACCAGCACATAGATGCCCGTAACCAGCGGCATAGCAATCCAAATGGCTCGTGGCAGATTTCTAGAAAGGAAAATGCGAGAGAAAATACAAAACATTAGACACGTTTTGTACGCTTTGGGATAGATAGAAATTAAAGCAGCGTCGGCACTTAAATTGATTGCTGCATCTTATGTGTAAATTGAATTCATTAGGGGCGAAAGCAAACTCGGCGCTTTCTCCTCCACCAGACAGACCACATTCACACAATGCCACCCACTCGCTTGAAGGACGCTCAACAAGTGGGCGCCTCGCAAACTTGTTGCTGTCGCCTGCGCATGACGTAAAACGGCAAACGCTTTGAGCAAAACTTTACCCAGGCATTTGTCTTCTTGACAGGCTTCTTTCTCCTACTTACGCATTCACCCATTCAATCTGACTCGATTCATGCCACTTTTATGTTAAGCTCACTTGTAGGGATCCTGAAGCTCTTCAGTGACAAAGTTCAAGTAATTCCATCCGCCAAAGGCAAATAGACCCGAGTAGAAAGCATAGCCAATATTGCGAGTACTGTAGTTCCCTTCCCATGGATTCGAGAAGTTGTCCAGCTTGCCAGTGGCCATATAGTAGATGCCAGCGAGAATTATCATCACCAAGGCCAGCAGTTTGCCCACCGTAAAGACATCCTGCACCTTCATCGACAACTTCACTGACATGCAATTAATTGCCGTCAGCAGACCTGGACAAATCCAATTAAAAGCGTTACTAGTTTGTTAGTATATCAGTTTGAACTTATTACTTACAGAGGCAAACGGCTGCCAGCAATTTTACAGCATTCTGGGGCGGAGTGCACTCTTCGAAAAAGGGCTTGACCGCATAATGTGCGAAGGTTAGCGCCACAATCGTCTAGAAATGGAAAATATTTCATTATTTTCTTTGAAATACTAGATAACCTTAGCATGTGTTTAATAAATAAATTTCCAAACAATTCAATCATGTGTTTTCAGGGATTTGTGGGAAATTCAAATGAGTATCGGAAATAAACTTGAGCTGAATTTGCTTCATTGACAACTCGCATGCTATATTATATGCTTGAGCAAGCCTGCACATTTTTTATTATTATATTTTTACAGAGGGTATTGCACTTTTCTCACGATTGATAAAGTATTTGATTAAAAATAATTTAGCTCATTAAAATCAGACAGTAAAACAGGTAGAGCAATAAATGTTCGTCGCGACTGCTTTCTTGTTCAACAACTTAGCTTGTTACTTGAGTTCTTGATTACTTTCAGTGGGGTAATTTTTGACAGATTTAAATTCACAGAAAATTGAATTAAATTTTGATTACATGCAGCACTTTAAACAATTGATTTGTTGTGCTAAAACTATCAATAAAATGATATGATATCTCATATAATAAAACAATCAATTAGAAGATATAAAATATATATGTATACTTTTTACGCTGAAAGCGTCTGATTTAACTTCTGTAAAGAAAGTTCAGTCAATTTAAATTCTCAGCAAATTGAATTAAATTCTGCTTGAATAGTACAATTTAATCAATTGATTTGCAGCTGTAAAACAATCAATTAATATATAACATGAATATTTTGAATATTTGATTGAATTTAATTATACTTTCCGTAGAATTCTCAACAAATTGAATGAAATATTGAGTGCTACACATTAATAAATTGATTTGCAGCGATAAAACTATCAGTATCTCATTTGTTTATGGTATCGGACAACAAAACAATCAATTAATAGATATAAATTGTAGTTGGCTCACCTGCGTGGTGGGTCTGATAATGAGCAGAGCAATCCATAGACGTAAAAATCCAACAAGTGGCCCAAATGCCACCAACAAGTAGGCATAGTCGCCGCCGGATCTTGTGATGCTTGTGCCCAATTCAGCATAGCAGAGAGCGCCAATAGTCGAAAGAATACCGCAGGCCGACCAAATAAAGAGCGAACTTCCGACAGATCTACAATGAAAGAGCGTGATAGCATCAGAGAGGGGAAGAACAGAGAAGCGGTTGGGGAATGTGGTACAACTAAATAAGTAAGTGGACACAATGGACAGTAGCGGTCACTTTTGTGGCTCCAAGTGTCTCAAGTGGAGACCTTCTCATAACATTTGTGATTTGTGCGTGGTGTTTTTGTGTCTATCGATCAGACGTGTTTATTTTCGGCTGGTTCTTTGCTGTAATTGTATCTCACGAATACTTTGCGAATACTTTAAAAGCTGATGCAATTATTGCCGGCGATTTCACATCATCAAGGGCGCCCAATTGGCAGCGGCTTTATTTTATTTATTACTCATCCGGCAAACAAGTCGCGAAAGATTGTTTTCGCAATTCGTCTCAATTAGTGTTGTTCAATTTACTATTAATTATAGTGATATTGACCCATTCAGTGGGTGGGTCACCCGCTGTTTATTGAGCCAAAAGAAATGAATTCAAATTTGCAATCTACTTTAATATAGTGCTCGTTAATATCTTGTAAACTCAAATGTTTCGCAATCAATTGATAGCAATTATTAAAACTGGTTGGCAATGCACTTTACAAACTCGTTTCGGTCTTCAAAAACTTCTTTACTCACTCAGTGTAGTAGAAGACTCCGGTGGGTGCTATAAAAATGCCAGATCCGATAATTGTGCCAACGATTATAGCCACTCCATTCAGAAGAGTGAGCTTCCGTTTCAGCACAATCTTCTCATCATGATCGCCAGCTGATCGACCATTCCTGTCCGTGGCATGCCCATTTCCATTGGCAGGGGGCTCGACCAGGCTGCTGGTCACACCATTAGCATAGCGGTCGGGCATTATGATGCGATGATTGCAGTTAACTCACGTTACGAGTTGTGACTTCTGAGTAAGTACTTCTTGATGGTTTAATTAATTATGCTAGCGTCGACTCTGTCATTGCCACTTGAAGAAGAAGGAAATCGAAAAATTAAACAATTTATATGGAGGTATCTTCTTTCTTCTTCTTTCTTTTGTTATTTATACTATTAATAGACCTAAACTCATTATCATCTCGTTATGGTTTGCAAAGAAGGTCGCGTGATAGCAAACACACAACTGATATGGTTAATTGAAAAACTTCAAACCAGTTAACAAACCGATTGTTGATTGACGCTAGCCTTGTCTACGTTGCAGTTCGAAATGTTCTCTAGTTAGAGTTAAGCCAAAAACACACACATACACATATGCACACTCTTAGGTTCGAGCACTTATGTCGGTGTGAGTGTAACACATGTAAATTGATCGCGCAATTTGAAAGCGATATGAAACCTGTGTGAAAAGTGTCGCGTGCTACTTTTATATTCTTGTGTGGCTAAAAAATCTTGTTGTTTTCATGTAAGTTTCGGGTTCATTTGTCAACGTCAACGTTTATGTTATTGAACTTTAGCCGCTTGCGTAGGCGATTTATTTTGCACAATTTTAATAATAATAATAAATTGCAGTTTATGTTAAATCTGCTGAGTCCACGCGCCTTTTTTTTCATTTTCTTTTATGTGTGTCCTAAAATGTCGTCACTGTTCGCAATTCGTTTTATTTAGTTTGCTTTACCACCATAGGTCGAAAAACAGCTCCGCGACACACACAAATCCGCTCGAGGAACGCGTTGAGACTGTTCTGCGAGTTTTTGACGACGACCACCACAAGTTTCCACAGCGACGGCGACCGGCGTTTTTGCAATTACGGGTCCCCCTCCCCCCGACCTACCACCAAATTTTTTATGAGAGAATCGTAGTAGTGATGAACGAACGAGAAGCACGAGCACGACGTGCTACACGAGAATTAGGATTGATACACGAAATGCCAAGCATAAATTACAGATAAACAATAATTTATATTACTTATGTTGGATACACCAAGATTGATTGGCATGCATAATTTAAAGAAGTAATCTATCTTGATTATTTAATGACATTAATTTACGCACGCTGCACAACGCGTGTCACGTTGATAAGACTTCTCTACCAATACAATTGAGAGCGGGAATTACCTTATCAAATTGAGTGTAATGTTCTAGTGCGCAAAACCGGAAATTGTTCCGCATTTCAAAGCAATGCCAAATTTTATTTTTGGCAATATTGGTCGAGTTCAATTTAATTTTAAACAATTTTTGTTGTACAGAACACCTAACTGATTGCAAAAATCACATATCACTTGATTTTTTGACTTGTAGCGGTAAATTGATGACTGAGTCAGTGTGACCGCGTTTTAAATAAAAAAAATATACATTATCGCATAACTTTAATGGTATATTTACAACGGGCGCCACTATTTGAATATCGCTTTGTTACCAAGATTATCTAAACCAACACAGAAAAATTTCATCAGAATTAATTTGTGCTCTTCGAATATTTTTTGGAATAAACAACTATATTTTTATTGATATTTTTAATTACTATATATGACGATTACAGAAATAAAAATACATTAAATATACCGAAAATACGCACTGACTGACGAGTAGTCGATAACAAAACGCCAGCGACGCAGCTGTTGGTGTTAAAAGCGAGTTGGCAGCCCTTCAGTTTTTGTTTTGATTGTGCTTGCACGTGTTTTGCGATTCCTTTACGAAAAACGTCTATTTAATCACAATGTCCGACAAGTATGTGTTCAATAACTGCATAAATCTTGCGATAATTGAAACTAATTTAATTTTTACTATGCAGATTTGCTGTGCCCAACAAATTACCAGGCAAAACAGTCTCGGTGCTCAAGCATCGCAAGCGGCGCATTCAACAGGACAAATCGGTGCTTGAACAGAAGCGCAATGATCGCATCAAACGCCTTGTGAAGACCAAGAAACACCACAAGTTCCGACGCGCCGAATCCTTTGTCATGGGCTACCTTAAGGCCGAACGCACATCCAAGCGCATCAGACAGACCATTCTTCGCACAAATGTCACCGAACAGAGCGCCGAAGCGGCAGACGAAACAAATCCCAGACTGCTGCTGGTTATGCGCCATGCGGGCAAGAAAATATTCGACAAAACCACTGCGGATATCTTCCGCACACTGCGTATGCCAGCCCGTCACAACACGGTCTTCCTGGAGAACAACAAGGAGAATCAGCTGCTATTGCGCGTCATTGAACCCTTTGTGGTCTATGGTCATCCATCGTTGAGCACCATTCGAGAACTGCTATTTAAGAAGGGTTTTGCACTCATTGATGGCAAAAAGACGGCCATTCAGTCGAACACCATGGTGGAGGAGCATCTCGGTTCGATGGGCATCATTTGCTTGGAGGATATCATCCATGAGATCTGCACCGTTGGTCCTAATTTCGCGGCCGTTAATCAGTTTCTTAGTGCCTTTAGTGTGAGTTTGTTAAATTCAATATTTAAACTGTATGTTGCTCATTTTATGTTTTATTCTTGTAGCTGTCGAGTCCACGCGATGGCTGGAAGAACAAAGTGTCCGTCTCCTTCAAGCGTGGTGGCGAATATGGAGATCGTGGCAATGCGATTAACGATGTCGTTGCACGCTGCCTCTAAAACTATAAATCTAGTAGACGTAAATTTTCATAAAAAGCACACTTAAAAAAAACAAATAAATAGTTGTATGTATAAGTCGGAAAACACTTCTCTGCTTTCATTATGTCCGGCGTATATTTCGCCAGCGGCGACAGCAATTTCAATGTCGAGTACCAGACCATCTCCTCGACAGCCACCAGCTTGATTACCCCGGAGCAAACAGAGCGTTTGCATGATTTGATTTCGAAGGCGCAGCTAGAGAAACTGCATGCCATGTTTAGTGCATGTCCGAATCAAGTGGTGGGCCTGGGCGATTTGCGACGATTGCTCGAGGAAGTGGAAATCACGTTTAGTGATTACACCTACAATCGTCTCTTTTTGAAGATCAATCAGAATCGCGATTTCATGATCGATTGGAATGAGTTTGTTTCGTATTTGATATTCGGTTTCCAGGAGGAGGATCCCAGCAATCAAAAGGAAGCGCTCATTATGCCCATCTCAACGGCGCCCTCGGTGCGCAAGACGGAACACAGATCAGCAGTCTGTTGTCTGGCGCTGCTCAAGGTAAAGTCTGATCAGACGCCGCTCGAAGAAATTACAGAGACTACAAACTATTCGTTTGGTGGCGAAGATTCGCCCGAGAACTCTGGCATGTGGGTGACGGCCAGCCATGAGGGTCAGTTGCGCTTCTGGAGCGCGCATATGGAGCCGCTGCGCACCGCGGTATCTGAGAGTAGTGAGTAATAACATATTGAAAACTGATCTGCCTATGCAGACTTAGTAACTAATATATTACAATTTGCTTTACAATTGCATTCAATTTATATAACAAACATTTAAAATTACGTTTTTTTAAGTTTTAAACCATATAATTTATAATTTTTTAATATTAAAAATAAACTACACATAAAATATGAGTAATAAGTGACAAAATCTTTAAAATCTCTGTTGCAGTCCACTTGAAGATGCCCACTTGGATCTTGGCGTTGCAGGCATTGTCGGATGTGAGCATTGTTTGCACCTCCTCCACCGAACGTGAGCTGCGCTTCCACGAGACCATTGCATCGACATTCACGCTGCGTATGGTCATCCGCAGTCTGCCCTTTGCCGTCTACTGCATGAGCTATGCCTTCTACAACAATGGAAAAGTGCACTCCAAGCTGGTGCTGGGCGACTATGCGGGCAATGTGCGCATCTTGTCCTACTCGCCGTATTTGCGAGGTCCATTTCAGGCCAAACCGGGCGCTGCATTGGTTGAGCTGGTCTGGGCAGATGTGCTGCGTGGCAGGATACCGCTGTTGGTGCCACGTGAATACATCAATTTGCACAACGAACTCATCTCTTGCGTCTACTACTCGCTGCACATGAATACGCTATTCGCTTCAGCCGAGTATCGCAACACGAAGAAGTATCGCGGCCGCTGTCCTGGTCTCATCATGGTCAGCAACGAGGATCGCAATAATTTTCGCATTCCATTGGGCGTCAGCGTCTTCTATGTGTCGGAGGTTAAGAATATTTTGGTCACTGGCGGACCAGATACTTTTGTGCGCATCTGGGATGTTTATGTCTCGTCCGAGCCATCGGCTATCCTTACTGGCCACAATGGCGGCATTGTTGCGGTCTTTGTGCAGCCGGAGGAGAACAAAGTGTACAGCGTGGACTATCACAAGATCATCAAGGTGTGGGATCTGCAGGAGCACACATTGCTGCAGACCTATGGCGACCTGGTGCGCATCATTCATCCCAGCGAAATGGACATCAAGTACTACTATCATTCGCATCTGCGCGAGCTCATGGTCGCCGGTCGCAAGCTCATCTCCATCAAGTGTTGTCCACGAGTTCGTGTCGATCTCACCGATGGCAACACGCACGCTGCTCCCGTCTCTGTGGTGCTCTATAATCGTCTGTTTCGCAACATTGTCACCTGCGGTCTGGATAGCTACATTATTGTCTGGGATCCGTGGAGCGGCAGACGCAAGATCATCATGAAGAATTGCCACACTAAAATTATCTATGGCGAGACCATTGACATTGAGATAACGGCCGCCTGCTTTGATCCGCTGGAGCAGTTTCTGTTGACGGGTGCTCGGGATGGTTCACTCAAGATCTGGAACTACAACAATGCTGTCGTCGTGCGCAACATGAGCATTCAACCGGATCAGGAGGTGACAGCCGTCATTTGGGTTGTAGATCGGTGGGTCTAAACACTTAATACTTTTAATCACATTCCTAGCTAGGCACTTAATTTACTCATGATTTAATTTTTCCTTTTTTCTTTAACTTAACTTGACGGATCTTTTTTAAATAGTTAGAGCTATAATTAAAAGATAATTGCAATATCAAATGTTCAGTCAGGGAATCAGTCAAGAAAATAATTATATATGTATATACTAAATTATTGCCGCTCCTTCTTTTAGCATTCTAGCCATGGGCTGGGATCGTCAGGTCACCGAGTTCAATGACGTTGTGGGTCGCGAGTATGGCGATCCCAAGAAGTGGTCCAAGTTCCACACGGATGACATTACGTGTGCCGATGTCAAGCTGGGCGAGGGCGTTGTTACGGCCACCTATTCGGGCGAGATTATCTTCTGGAAGCTGGAGACGGGTCAGCCATATCGTCGCTACAATGTCATGGATCCCAAGAAATTCATTGAGCTGAAGCTGAGTCGCGACGAGGAGAAGCAGGTGCGACGCAGCAAACGCATGTCCAGTATGTCGACGATGTCGCGTGTATCCCGCCTGACATCAATTGCTAGCTTAAAACCGGACGAGATTAAAGATTACGGCTCCAATATACCAGTCTCTGTGCAGGCGGTGCTCTTCCTGCAGAGCCGTCCCATGACCAAGGATCATGGTGGGTCCTTTGCCATCTCAATTAACAACTCTCTACTAAACTGTCTGCAGGCAGTGTCTTCATCTCGCTGGACACGGGCATTATTCAGGTATATTCGCATCATCAGCATGGTGGCATTCTCAGCCAGTTCTATGCTGTGCACAAGCTGGGCGACTGCGTGCTAACCATGGCCACGGATCGCAAGAATCGCTTTCTCTACACTGGCACAGCCTTTGGCTACGTGAAGGTCTGGCACATTGTCAACTATTGGTGAGTAACTGTTATTTATGGGGTATTTATTACTGTAACGGACAGAAGTTCAAGCCATCTGTTAATCCATTTAGTGATAGTTTGCTGTAATACAAATTTTATAGTTATACAATGCTATCAAAAGTAGTCGTTTATTTCCTGATAATTTAGTTACGACTGAAAAACATTTTAAATTTATCATATTAAAATATAACGCAATTTCCTTCCTATAAAAGCAATTTCTTCGCAGACACACATTTTTATCAAGAAAAACAATACTAATAAATAGACTATTTCGTCTGGCGTTTAAAGAGCAGTTACTTGTATTCAGATCAACTTTTGTATTCGCCCTCAGCGAGAGTTTACTGTAAGGTCGCCTGCTTCAATAGGTAGCATAAAGAAACCACAGAAATTGGTTCTAACGACACGACTCATTATCCTACATGTGTATATTAGCTTGTATACGAGTCATCCGCCCACACAACAACCCGCAGTGCAGCGGAGCTTTGCGTGACAAGCCGAATTCCCGAGCTCAGCAAACTTTGCCAAAAACTATAATAATAAATAACTCATAACTAGAACACAGAGCTGAGCAGAGGCAGAGGCAGGAGAGGGAGGGAGACTTAATAAAGACAGACATTCAGACATCACATTTTGTGTGCTTGCCACTTGCGACTAATAGGAGACTTCTCTGCAGTATACCGGATGCGGAGAAGACACATGTGTGCATGCCCAGACTGCGATTGGAGTTCATATTTCTGCGGAAGGAAATGTTCCTGCCCAGGGCCAAGCGCGTTGTGAAATACCAACCGGAGCCGATGCTGGTCAGTTCCTACAAGGGACATCTGAAGGCCATCAATTCCATTGGTTTCATCAATCTGCCCAAAATTATATTCACGTAAGGTCGCCTGTAAATTTATTACGCTTCTCTTAAAAGTGTTTTTTCTTTAGAGGCAGTCACGACTACTCGTGTCGGTTGTGGACTCAAGGCGGTCGCTACCTGGGCACCTTGGGCACTGTGCTGCCTTGGTCCAAGCTGACGCCGTTCGAGCGCGCTGGGGAGGATAATCGCATGTATCGCCTGCCGCCGGACATCAAGAAGGTAGCCAGCTCCACCACGATTAAAGTCATTTCGGGCATACAGTACCACGCACACGCGAAGCGCACCAGAGTCACTGAGAAGCGTGACGAAGAGCGCGAAGTGGAGGACACCACGACCACCGATTTGAAGAGCATGTTCGACAAGCCGCTCAAGGAGCCCATACTGGGCAAACATTTTGCGCTCCCCGGTCGCAGTGCCATCGAACAGCGCATCGAGCTGGACACCACGCAACTCTATATTCCGGTCTATACACATTTGCGTGTGCATCCCTCGGCGATGTTGGACAATCTGCCTACGCCGCCCATTATTGGGCAGGTGAAGGCCGAGAACTACTTGAAGCATTACATGCCCGTCGAGGGAAAAGTCGATCCCAATACATCGGCCATTAACATACGCGAGCCGCAATCGTTACTGACACAAGCGCGCAGCAAGGCTGGAGGAGCTGAGGCCGCCTTTTCCTCCAATCAACAGAAGCCACGCAAATCCAAAACCAAACCGTCGTAATACTAAAACTAATTTATTTCTTTCCTGTGTCGCGTGCAATTAAATGTGAATCGTTTTTAGGACTGCAGAATGCGCACCGCATTGTTCATCTGGGCGGCGGTGATCAGTTCTCTGCTCTCGCGCTTCGACAGGCATTTGTAGGCATGGACAAGCAGCTTGTCCAGCGCCCCAATGTCGATCTCCTCCGGGCTGTTGGCATTAATGGGTACGCTCTGCTCTGTCAGCGGCTCCTTCTGTAGTTACAACAAATGAGGCGAGATGTAGTTGATGGTGATGATGATGATTATGATGACGAAGTGTGTGATGTTGTTGAGTCAATTCTGTGGAAAGTAGACGCTGGCGGCACTTACCAGATTGTCCAGGTAGGCGAGTAGATGATGACCCACGGAAGCAATCTTGAGAAAGGCTGTCTGCGAGCCATCGGCATAGAGATTGAGGCGTCGGCCGGCAATCTCCAGCAGCAGACGACCCAGCACCTCATCCTCGCTGATGTCATGCAGCAGCACTTGCGCCTCCGCATCGTAGCCAAAGGCATAGAGCTCCACTACCTAAGAATAGACAATCATCATCAATTATTTGACTGTTAATGTAGCTTACAAACTTATCATTTTACCTGCTTGCGGAGAATGGGCAGCTTGTCCAGCTTCCAGCTATCTGCCAAAGCGCAAATCTTTGCCATGTAAAAGACGTGATCGAGTATGTACAACTGTTCGAGATCCTCGCGTATTAGATCCATGGTGGCGGCCACAGTGCTGCACAAGAATTGCGTGCGCTTCTCCTGCAACACCAGATCAGGCGGCGGCAACGCATAAGGCAGCTCCTTGTTGATGTCCGTGAGCAGCGCCTGGTTGGACAATGCGTCGAACAGTGTGGTGATGGGCCGTGGAACTCGCAGCTGAAACGTGGCTATGAAATGCAGCACGCTACAGAGTTGTGTGTGCAACTGCAACAGCTCGGGCAGCGCATGATGTTGCTGTAGCGCCAGAAACTGCACTGGCAGTTGACCCTCGCTCAGCGCCTGCTCGAAGCGTAACTCGCGCTTGTCATGTTCCAACGAACTTGTGAAATGCTCCAGGAACTCCAGGCACAGCTCCAGAAAATCGGGCACCAGACCCGCGGACATGTCCAGATCCTGTTGACACATTTTATCCACCGGCAGGCGACCCACTTTTTGAATAAGCTTGGCTGCCGCCTGCAGCGGATACTTGAGCGTTGCCTGCCACAGCATGCAGCAGATGCCGTGCTTCAGCGCCCAGTCCGGTTGACGGAATTGGGCCAGGCAGAGCAGGGCCGAACGCATGTGCTGCAGCGAGGCCAGCTGCTTGCTCCAATGCACCATGTGCTGCCAGGCCATCACGCCGAGCAGCACGCCCGACTCCAGGCTGAAGGGAAAGTGAGCACGCAGCAGGGCCAAGCGCTCCAGCACCGGTTCAAGCGGCTCGCAAGGTTTGCCAGGCTCCGGTTCCTCGCTGTCCTCTGGTTCCTCCTCTTGCTCTGGCTGCTTGGCCTTCTCCTTTTGTTTTGCTTTTTGTTTTGCCTTTGGCTGATCGTCATCCGTTTCATTCTCTGGCGGCGTAAACTCCACTATCAGCGACGGATGTATGCGACTGTTGTTCAGCCATTTGGCAGTTAGTTCCGTAACGATTCCTTTGCCGCCACTGAGTATGTTCTTTAGGCTGCAATCGGGCGACTCGTAAGTCAACTCAGCTCCAACAGGTGCGCGACAAATCTTTGGTTGTCTGCAAAAAATAAAGAGACTTCTAATTACTGATTACAAATACAGTTTTAAGAATTGCTTACGATAATATGGCGCCCAAGACGGACACATCTTCCAGCTTGCCAATGAGCAGTCCCCACTGCGCCTCATCGTGTGATATGGTCTCCCAGCGCTCCTCCTCCTCCGCTGCGCTGTCATCGCAGGAGCCTTCTCTGCGATTGCGCCACAGCTGTGTGGCAACCGTCTTACAGACAATGGCCACCAGCAGCCCAGAGAACTGTTTGCTCTCCAGGAGTAGCTCACGCACCTGTTGCCACCAGGGCGAGATGGCATTGTAGGCATAGTCATGGATGTGCTCTCCAGCCAGCTCGCAAATGGTGCGCAACATGGCCGCAATGCGGGACATGTCCTCTATAACTTCATCACTGCAAATAAAAGAGGTTACAGAAAATAATTATTGCAAGTTAACGAATAAAAAAGATACTATAGTAATAAATCAGTGAAATTGAACCGCAACGCGTTTTAGCAGGAAAAAAAAACATTAAAAAGTTTTCTCAGCTTACCAGTTGGCGTATTCGAAGGGTTTGTCCAGCCAGAAGTAGATAACCAGCGTCAGCAGATCCTTGCTGGGTATGCAGGCAGCTGCGGCCCATTGCTTGAACTGATCCAAGCACATGCCCTTGGCAAAGAATTGGCCAAAGAGATCGTTGCTCACGCTGCCGTATTTGTCCAGCTTCTCCGCCAGCAATGTGACGCGATCCGACGCATCAATGTTAAAGATGCTCAAAAAGGCGACAAACTCCTCCACATTATGACTCGCTTGTAGCTGGAAACTGACCTCGCGAGGAGCCACTGGCTGGTCGCTGTTCGCTTTCAGCAAGATGACCAACTGATTGATGGTCACCAGATCTGCATCGGAGAGCTCCAAGAGCTCAAAGGCGGATATTTTATCACTGTCCGGCTGCTGATAGTTGCTCAACGTTAGGTAAAGATCAGCCAAGCGTTTGTAGTTCCCAATTTGATGCTGAAACTCTTGCGATGCTTCATCGGCCAGTTGTTGATCCTTGCCCTCGGCAAAGGCATTCACAATGCTCTGGAATAACTCCGGCTGCAGACGTTTGCTCTTCAGCAGCATGTCCAGGCACTGCTGACGCACTTCTAGTGTTTCCAGCTTGCCTGCAAGCCGTGCAATTGCTGCGATTTGCTGCAGTCGATCCTCGCCAGCATGCATCAAAGCACGCAGCTGATTGCGGAGCTGGCGCAGCATTTCAATGTCACGCGATGTCTGCGAATTCGTTTCGCTGAGCGCATAGTGAAAGGGAATAACGACTTCCTTCAAACTCCCATCGCTGGCATCGAGAAACAGACAATGATTGATAGCGGGCGCTTTGCGTGATTGTACGCCAGGAGTCCCTAATGGACTGTGATTGTTGTAGGCCAGCTGGCCGTTTTTGCAGACAGTGAACGCCGCCACTTTGGGACCATTTTGCAGCGCCCAAATATCTAAACAGCCGAGACGCGGCGCATAGATAACCAGGAACAAGGCCTTGCGATGATGCGTCTTGATGCCACGCACTGAACGCTCCTTGACCGGCACAAAGGCACATTGGGCATCCCTGTAGCCCTTCCACACACGCAGGACAATCGCCTGCTGGGTGTCCACCAGCATCACACGATCCAGATTATCGGTGACTGCAGCCAGCTTGCCACCGGGTGCAATGATCAAGCTGAGCCCATCACGTTTGCCATCGTATAGGCGACAACGCGTGCGCATTGGCGCCTCCTTTCTGGGGGTGGGTGGCAGCTGCTCCGTCTGCTGCGCTTCCTCCGGTGAGCGACGAAACAAACCGCCCAGCAGATTCTTGTAGGCCATGCCTATTACATCCTTGGCCACCTCACCCATGGACATGGTCTTGTAGCCCTCTTCGGCCTCAAAGAAACCCAGATAAGGCTCGGCACCAGCTGCCAGCACTTGAGAACTTCTGGCTGGCGTCGATTGCACCTTGGCAAAGTAGCCATGAGCAATGCTCTGCTGCACGATGAAATCGTAGCTGGGCGTGCGTTGATTGGTCACAATGGCAGCATCATTTAAAATGCTCTCGCGCTGCCGTTTGAACTTGTATTTGTGGAATGGCACAACGTCGGCGCTGGGGAATCCAGCGCGTTCCAAGGCGCCACGTTGCATATTGTGGCGGCAATTGGCCAGTATGGGCAATATGTCCTGGCCGTTGATGAAGCACATGCAGCTGCTGTAGATGATGTAGAGCAACGCGTCGGCCTCCGAGTGACGTGGCGGCGACAGCAGCTTGATGCCCAGCACAGCTTCCTCCTGACAACTGCAAAGATTAAATATTAATGCAATTTAGTAGCCCTTTGTTATTCTCTAAGAGGTTTACCATTGGGAGAACAGCTTAACGCCCGCATCTGTGTAGAAGAGCACTAGACCTGAGGTGAGTCCAACTGCCACACAAGTCCAATCCACGTCTGTGGAGCGCACCAAGTGCGTCATCGGCAAACACAGCAGACTGGTGACTATCTGATTGGCATTCTCAAGTTCGCCGCACCAGCTGAGCGCATAGGTGTTCTCATTAGAGCGACTGTCCCAGCAGGTGGAGAGAAATGCGAGTTTTTCCCCCTGGGCCAGCGCAATTGTTTCGCCAGTGGGCGACATCGCATAGTTGACGGCATTAAGCCAGTTATCATCTGGGGGATGATATGGGAAATGGATTAGCACACGTATTTATGATGCACTGCGTCGTCGTTTTTTACCGTGGCCAAGTCCAAAGTATTCTTGCACCTTTCGAAACTCTAAAATATTGCCAAAACTTTTCACTTCGCAAGCCATTTTTCTTTGTTGTCATCACACAGCTGACGAACTGATGGTGCTGCCAGACTGTCGCAAGTTGCGAGAACAAATTGTAAACAATTGAGTGACCAGCTTTTATTGAAGGCTTATCGAAAATTATTTCGATAAAAATAGTTGGGAGCCAAATTTGAATGGATAAATGCGAAAGCAGCTTCAAATTAAATTTGGAGCTATGAAGTATTACCCAGCTTATTTATTATATATAGTTGTGAACTATATTTTAATTAATATGCATGAAAGCTGTTACAACTTAAATTACGAGACGTTAAACATATGTTAACTATTTCGATAATAAAGATGCGAGCCAAAGTGGTATCAATTTAAATGACAACACTTTGGATTTACTAACTCATTTGGCGACCAATAATAACTTTAATATTCCATAATTTACGATACAAATTTACAAGGTGGACAAAAACATATTAAACTAAATCAAATCGGACTCCACACCGCTGTCAATATAGTCCTTAAGCATAATGCCACATTTACTGGGCAGCAGCCGAGTCCAGTTGTTGATGTACAACAGCGTGCTGGGAATGGTTGCCTCCAGGCAATCAGCCCGATGCGCTGCCACAATTTGTTTGGCCACTTCCTTGGGATCCAACAGGCCCAACAGCGAGGGAAACTTAACTTTCGGATGCTTGCAGAGACCTGTGTTTGTCATGTACGGGAAAATTGTCGTCGTTTTTATCTGCAAAGAAAAATTGTTTGAAATGTTTTGCGATTTGTGATATAAATATTTATTACCAGATCTTTGTAGGGCCCTTCACGTATCTCTTCGTGCAGCGCCTCCATTAAACCGCGCACTGCATATTTGGTAGCACAATATGGCACCAAATTGGACAAGCCGATCAGTCCGGCAATGGAGGACAGACAAACGATGTGGCCCCGTCCCAACTCCTTCATTTGACCCAGAAAAGCCTGAATAGTCCAGAATTGCGAGAACACATTGACATCGAAGACACGCTGGATTTCCTCAGCCGATTGCTGGGGTAGCGGATGAGTTGGCATAATGCCCACATTGTTGACCAACACGGAAATAGGACCCACTTCAGCCTGGACGCGTTCCGCCAGCGCCAGCACCGCCTCTCGTTTGGAGACATCGCAGCTGGCAAGATGAAAAACTTGCATTATAGTGAATAAAGATAAGTTATTAAACTTTGTACTTACCTAAAGCTGTGCACTGCACCACGATTCAAGTCCTTGAGTTGCTGCACAGTTTCCTGGTTGTTCTGCTCGTTGATGTCAACGCACACCACTGTGCAGCCCCAGCTGGCGTAATGTAAGGCCAGCTCCCGTCCAATGCCATGACCCGTGCCAGTTATCTTGGGAGAGAAGATGAGTCAGAGAAAGTCTGATAGGCAAGTTCAGTGGGCGCTCTAAAGGGAGAACATTCGAACAGTCTGTCTGATTGTGTCTGATCTTATTTGTTTCTTTGTTCAACCACCGATCTGGCTGTGCTTATGGACACCTAAAACTCCAAAATATAAAAGCTGAAGACTTACTATTAGACAAGACTCTTGCTGGTTAAACGTAGATCAAGTTAATTTTCCCCTCTGTCTGCTTGTCTGTTCATAATTATGAACAACAGAACTTCAATATTATACATAAATGCTAGAGACATTAAAAAATGTTGTATTACTAATAAACTTAACTTTTTTTTTTGACGACGAATTAAAATTCAATTTTTTGAAGATTTTCGATCTATAGAATAATGTTTAAATTGTACCCAATATTTAAAACATAATAAAATAAGGATTGTTAGATTTAAATATTTGATTTAACTATTTTTCACATCCAAGAATTAACATTATTGTGTATATTAAATATATGTATGTATGTGACTTTGGCTATTTGACTGTGGCATGATTCAGTCAGTTGGTTCAAATAGCTTTTATCCAAATAGCTAAATTTACTTAAAATACATGCGTTCTTATTCAACAGTTTACATAGTTCACTGCATTGATTACTGTGTAATGACTTACCAGCACAACCTCGCTGCTGATGTCTTTTAGCTTTTTGGGAAAGATCATTTGCACGATCAGGATAAGCAGCTCCAGCAGCATGCGTGCGAAGAGCACCAGGAACTGCAACAGGTCCTGGACGACAGCAAAGATGCGCTTGGAGGCAGTTGTGGTGCTGAAATCACAGAGAGAATCGCAAAACAATTACCTTGAATTAGTCTAGCAAATATTGTTAATGCACTCTGTCGATTTGGGGGGGCAACAAATTTAATTTATCATTTGTATGCACAATGTTCAAGTGGTCAGCGGACTTTGGCAGCATATCGAGCATAACGACGACGACAACAATGTTAATGATAATGCAATCCATATGCAGCAGAAAATGCATCTCCAGCTGCGGACTTTGGCGATGACTCTTGGCCTAGTTTTTGGGTCGCTGTTGCTAGAACTTTGACTAATGAATATTTGAAATCGCTTGATGCACTCTCCGATGTCTTTAATCTATTCACGTATTAAGTAATTACAGGTATTCAATACTTACTGAATAATTTCACGCTCAATCATGATGACAGCAATTTGTATATTTGTATGGGCTCCTTTGTTGTTGTGGGTACTTAAAAGAATCGAAGTCTCTGCTTGGCCTTAGGTTCAACCAAAGTCACAATAAAATTTGCGGCGAGCTGCAAAGTGTTTAATGGAAAACCTTTTATTTTTACATATTATAATCATATTAGAGTCGCTCGCAGTCACGACAAATATTGGCCGCTGCTGCTGCTGCCGTAACTTGGTCTTCTCTTCCGTATTTGCTTCGTTTTCTTTGCATTTTCTTTTGTTTTTCGCTTTTCATTTGTATTTTCGCCAATTTTTCGAGTGTAGTTTGCAAACGCTTTTCATTTTTACAACCTCACAGCAGGCAGAAGTCAGAAGAGAGCGACCGAGGAGCTGCGAGGGGCTGCAGTTGCAATGCAACATTTCCACTTTCGTTTTCGCTGCACTTCAATGTGGCTCACACACACACACACACACACACATAGTTTGAGGCAACTATTACGCTATGCCAAAAAAAAAAAAAAACGCGTGGGGCCTTTTTGCTGTTAGACAATCAATGAGGCAGCCAGACGAGACGTCGGAAGACCCATAAACGACTGCGCGGCATGCGGCATTTGGCATGTGGCAAGCGCATACATTTTCGTCTCTCTGGTTGCACTGCTCTGCTTTTGCGCTTCTCTTGTGCTGCAAGTAAAACGGTTGCCCAACGAGGTGCGCTTGAACACTTTCCGAACACAGTACGCGGCGTATGCTTATTAAGTATACCACAGAGTGGTCGACCAATTACTTTTGTTGCAGTTTCTGCTGCGCTTCGCTTTCAGCTGAATACAAAACACAATGTAGGAGACGCTGTGCAACCGCAACGCTTGGCTGCTCGCCGACAACTAAACTGAGCTGCGTGCGCCGCAAGCCGACGAAGCCACCAAACAACTAAAGAGAGAGCGATAAAGAGAGCAATTGACTGTGAGAGAACGAGCGCATAAACAAGTGAGTGATCCTTGTGAAGGACGCCAGAGTTCAAAACAAACGCAAGACCAGCAGCGACCTTCAAGATTGACAAGCAACAAAATACAAAACAAAGCCACAGACAGCAGACAGCTTGTCGTCTCATCATTAACACCTCATTGTCTTTGTCGCTTGTTGGCTGTCTGCATGATTTACCGTTTCAGTCTACAAAGACAAAGCTGGAACAAACCGCTGACTAAGCAACAGTTGGCGCTCAAGTTCAAGTTCAGCAAATGACAAACACAATGAGCAGCCAAACAGCGCTGCAATGAACTGAAGAAGTATTGGGAATTTACAGCCTTAAAATATTAAATCAAATTTATCATAATGAGACTTTAAGTCTATCTGTTGTATCTCAATCAGCCACACACATAATGTGTATTCACTTTAAAGGGGCTTCACTGTTTATCAACATCTCGCTAATGAGCTGCATTCCCTTTGTGTTTTTTATTGACTGCAGCTCTGGTTCTGTGGCATGTGTCCTTCACTTTATCGCTCTCTTTCGCAGCCTTTCGCTCATAAAAGACTGAAACAAAGGCCACTTGAAGAGCGCATGTTTTATCGGCTGGTGCTGTTGGAGAAGGTCAGGAAAGGGCCGTCGCCACTGTTCGCCAGCTAAGTGCGTTCATACCCGATCGACGACCCGTTCACAGCCGCATAATTGGTGTCAATTTGGATCATGCCTGCTGCTGATGTTGCTGCTGATGCTGTCGGGCTGATCATCAGCTGTTTGGAGGCACAAATTTGCAGATTGTTAATTAAGTGACGTGACAAAAGTAATAAGTGCAAGTGCGCAAGTACTTACGAGAGACCCACTGAGCGATAGACGAGCGAATACCTCGTACATTGCGCAATTGCATTCACTTGGTGTATAGTATATATTAAACAAAATCGGAAATGTTATCAAAGGTAAAGTTTATGGTAAGGCTTTAAAGCAAATCAAACTTGTTAGACAATAACCAAATAAATTAAATTAAATCTATTTGATATCCATCTGCGCTGCTATTTTATTGGATTAAAGTATTTTTGCCCTTGTCTTTATAATTTATATTTAATATTGCAAAATAAATAAATATACGTATATTCGTATTTAATGGTTAGAGCAAGAGAGGTTGGGTTATTACATAACTAATCACTACTAGAATGGAAAAATACATGAAATTTAATACTTGTTTTCAATATGTAACATATTGCTGTTAATATAATATACTTATAATATAGTATAGATTTTCATTTTCAATAGCTTTAAGAGCTAATCGCTGCTGAGATCTGCCACCAGTACTATAATTATATGCAGTTCATTATGCAATTATAACAAAGATTTACATAAATGCCAAAGTCTCGCTCTGTTTTAAATTTTCAGATTACTACTAATTTATTAATAAACAAGTAAGAAAGCTGGATTCGACTTATAGTCTCTGAGATCTAGGTGTTCATACAGACGGACAGACGGACATGGCTATATCGTCTCGGCTGTTGACACTGATCAAAAATATGTGGTCGGAGATGCCTCCTTCTGCCTGTTACATACATTTTCTGTTGGCACTAAGTTATAATACCCTTCTACCCTATGGGTAGCGGGTATAAAAAGTACATGTAATTTCATGAAACTTAATTCCGTCTAGTCTAAACACTTTACTTATAATATATTCTAGATTTTCATTTTCAATAGCTTTAAGACCAATCGCTATAGAGATCTGCCATCAGTACTATAATTATCTACAGTTCAGCATGCAGTTATAACAAATCTATTCATATAAATCAGACTTTGGCATTTATGTAAATCGTCGAGTTAACTTTGTTGTCAGTTTTTGTTAGTCACAAATCACAGCAAACATTGTCTGTCTCTGTCTGTTGCTATTGTTCGTTTCTTTTTGGTTAGTTTGTCTTGAATCAATCAGAACTGAACCGGAAATACAAATCGCCCCCCTCGTCACCCATTCTGACTACGTAATGGAAGCATTCAAATTCCCCAAATGGGATTTATAACGCAACTACTGAATTAATGCTCAGTCTTTATTGCTAGCACGCCCCGTCCTTATCGCTATTGTACATCCATATACATACATATACATATGCATGTATCCAGGACTGTGACAGGACTCTATTATTTGCGTGCATTAACAATCAATAATGACAAAAGCAAACTCAATTATGAATGCGAGTTTGGGTTTCGAATAGAGTTACGAATCGGGGGGTAAAATGACTGTGGGACTTATAGTGTCCGAAAATAGTTGATAAGCCCTGACATTGGAGATTGTTGATAAAAATACATTATGTGAGCACTTCGATCCAAGTGGGATTTATTCTAAAGGGAATATATCGTACATTATTACAAAGAGGAAACTTATATAGAAAATCATACAAAAATATTCTAGACATATTAAATATAAAAATCCTTAAAATAGTTGTCTATATTATAAAACTTCTATTTTACTCAAACAAACTCTCAACTCAAGTATTTTATTTCAATAGACGCATTAAGACTTAATTAAAAGTATTACAATTTAGAATAAGTCTTACAATATATTATATTATTATTATATTATATTGTATTATATTTATTATTTTTCCATCTTGAATTAAGTTTTCGCAATATTTTCGAAATATATATTTTAAAAAAAATTTTGTATATTATTAAATTCAAATAAATTATGAATGAATTAATTCAATTCGATTCGAATTCGATTTATTTATAATGATGTTTAATTAATTATTTAAATGAGGAATACCTATGGTACAAAATAGATTAATTATATTTTTCTACACTTAAAATATTTAATTTTCTGCAAGTATTGGAATGAACTCGAGTTATTACAACTTCAACTTAAATGAAGTACTTTCAATCGCTGTTGACTTCAAGTACTAGCTTTAATTAAAAAATTCCATTCCTAATTTCTATGAATAGAGTATTTGAGTGACACGCTTTCTAAGCATTCTGCTGACCTTGGCTTCATGTGTGCATTAACACATTAGACATTCCAACTCCACTGACTAAATGCTGACAACTGTCCTTTTACGTTATTAATGTGCACACACATTCACGCGCACATCAAAATGTGTATAAGCGTATGCAAATGTACGTGTGTTAATTGTCAAACGTCTGCCGGCATTGCGGGGCATGCAACAAACAAACAAGCAACAACTAACAACTAACAACCAATAAAGAAAATGCAAATGGAGTAACAACAACAGCAGCCGCAGAGCCGCAAAGTCAAAAAGTGCGCGCAATGACACGTTACGTTTTCTGTCTTACGTTACGTGGCGCGCTGCGCTTACGTGAGTTGTGAGCTGAGGAGCGCAGCCTAAAAGTCGGCTTCAGTTGTCATTGGAGCGCCAAGCGGCGAGCACTTCGTAACGGCGCAGACAACAAATTCGAACGTCAACAATGAAAACGTGAGTGCAACGGTGTGTGTGTGTGATATGTCAGTGTGTGCGTGTGTGTGTGTGTCTTTTGTATTTGTGTTGAGCTCGTGATTTGTTTACCTGTCAAAATAATAAATAAAACTTTCGTGTTGCCAGTGCCGCATCAAATACATTTATTATTATTGTTGCTGTTACTGCTACTGCTGCTGTTGTTGTTGCGGTGTTTGTTGCCGTTGGCATTGGCTGACGCGGAAGCGTCGTCGTCCCTCTAGACTCTAGAACATCAACCAATGTCTCGTCCTGACTGCCTTACTTTGCCTTGGCTTCCTTGGCGCCAGTCTGCGTTCTCCACATGCCTCGTGTCCCGTCCCCAAGTGCAGTGCCAAAAGTCAGATAGCAAAAATAATGTGTGTTGTCGGTTGCAATGTCAGAGCGGCGTCAAGTTCACTATTTAGACATTCTATGACACGAAAATTGCATCAAGCAATTTTATTGAATTCGAATTCAATTGCCTGGCGGGGCGGAGAGAATTGTACGAAAGGTACACGTACAATTTTCAATCGAATTAAGACATGAGCAACAGTTTTCCAATGGCAGTTTCGCTTTCATTTAACCTTTAGGGCCAGCACTTAAATTGTGTGCAATTGTGTCATTAAGTTGGCAGCACCTTGTTAGCGCGTTGTCAGTCTTGTCCCTGGAAGTGAATCACTTAATGACAATCAACCAATAACTTAAATTAAAGCTAAATTGGGATTTCATTTATTTACAATTTTAAACTGAATTTTATATTGAGTGCAATTGCGACATCAAGTTGGCAGCACCTTATTATCGAGTTGTCAGTCTTGGAAATAAATTGTTTAGCGTCAGTATCGCAAATTATATCTAAATATGTAAAATATAATTTACATTTACATTTAAAAGTTATAGTCTGATGGCAAACTTGAATTGATTCAATTGTCGAGTTGTACTAAAAATAATTATTTAAAGTCAATCAACCACTGACATAAATTACTAATAAATTAAAATTAAGTTTGCTGCAAATTTTGAATTAAATATAATGTAAAGAATATTATTATGTAAAATGTACAATTGTGTCATTAAGTTGGCATCACCGCGTGAGCAAGTTGTCAGTCTTGTATTTTATTTATTTAATTCGAATCAAATTTAAAATATAAAGATTACAAATTTAAATAAAATTCTGTTATTCAATAAGTAACCTACGTTCAAGCCATCAATTAATGTGGCTAACATATTTTCAAAATAACAACAGATCCTATGATTCTCTGGCCACATCAGCATGTCGTTGTCTACGGCATTGATACCGCAACAGCGTCAGCCATGTAATCGGCAGACAGCCAAAATCTTCGCTAGATTCTTTGAGCAGCGTCATGGTTACTGGAGTTTCATGAAAAGCCGCAGCATCTGTCGCAGCAGCACGGCCATTGTGGAGCGTCCAGCTGCCAACGGCATTGTGAAATGTTTTGGCCAGGTTGGCAGCAGCAGCAGCAGCACCTTGCAGACGTTGCAAAAGTCGCCTAGGTTCCTTCAGCAGTTGCAGCGCCAAAAGCCGTTTGCCTTGAGCAACGAGGAGTATCGCATCTATCCGCACAGCGTCGATCTGGACGCCTTCTTTGGCGAGGAGCAAAAGTGCGAGAAGGTCTCGGATGTGTGTCTGCTCAACGATCACTTCATACTGGTCAAGATGCCGCACGAGGAGACGCCTCCAAAGCCGCAAGAGACTCACAGCAAGTTCGCCAAGTTGCCGCGTTGCTTCCAATGCAATCGTGGCAGTCGCGTTTCTCCCATTCTCGAGGAGCTGGAGGCGGATCAACCCACGCCCAGGGCCAGCAACACCTGGCACTCGAGCGATGACCAAGATGTGGAGATCTTTGCCTCGCAGACTCGCATCATTTCCGCACAGCATCAGCAGCAGTTGCAGGCGATTTCCACGCCAACTCCTAGAGCTCTGCCCCAGACTGTGATCGTGGAGCAGCCGCAACCTTCACGACAAATTCCGGACACATCCTTGCAGCTGCAACTGGACACGCTGCAATCGCCTCCTGCAGCTGCTGTTGATGTTTACCCTGTTAGTCGTGGGCCCTTTCACTGGTTCCTCTGGCCATTCCGTCGACGTCCCAAAGCCCAACTGGCTGCCGTGCACAAAACCTACTTCGTCAGATGGAACAAGCCGCCGGATACGCTGTGGCATGGTTACGGCGTGGAGCGCTCTGAGGTGGATAAAGTGGGACTGCGTCGCTGTCGCTCTGCCATCTTCTGAAAGAGTCCAAGCTAAGCTGTGTATATTTTGTATATATTGGAAATATTGATAAACTATGATCAAATAAAATATTAATAAAATAAAATAAAAAGATAAAGAATAGTATAAAACAGGAAACGCAAATAAAAAATGAACCAAATTAGAAAAACATTCAAATATATCTTTTTTTCTACGGAATCTATATACATTTTAATTTTATTTTATTTCTCGAATAAATTTTGAAATTTCATTTTGAATTTTATAATTAGACTGTAACTCTTGTTTTTCTTAAATAAAAATAAGAAGAAAATCTATTTATAAATTTGTATTACTAAAAGTAAAAATTATCAAAAATCAGACAAACAATTAATTTTATCAAATATCTGCAAACATATCCTGCAAGTTCTTAACTATAAGTACTTCGAGTCCCTTTTCAGCACACAAGTCAAACTTTATTTCCGCATACAAAACACACAGGTAAATACTGCATGAAATACACCTTAAACGTTTTGCACGCAATACGAAGTTAAGTAAAACAAAAAAATGGGAACTTTAACTAAGTAAATTGCAGTTGGAGTGCAGATAAAGTAAAAAGTTTAACTTCTTTTTTCAATGGAATTTTGCACGCGTCCGTGAAGTCAACTCCAAGACTGAGGCTAAATTGTGGTTGGTTGTAATTGGGGTAAAGGGGCTTTACTACTTCTGTTTCCCAAGTTTGGGGCCTGCTTTCAAGGAATGTCGAGCAATGCCGTTCGTTAAACCCTAGACGCTAGACGTGCTACTAATTACGCTGGTGAGCATAAAAATCAAGCAACTCATAGGGTAAATTTGAACTCACTCAACTTTTCCCGAATACCTCAAACATCGACAGCATTTTCCACTGTATTTCTCCAATTTTCTCCCCACACATTTCCTCTCCCCCTTTCCTGACCAGACATTTGTTGCAACGCCGTGCGCCGCAATATGCATAATAATAAATAATTGTAAGTTTCGAGTGTAATCGAGTTGCATATATCCTGAAAACATGTTTCCTATTCAAAATCATTTATATTCTGAATTTACATATTTGTTATTTTCTGTATTGGTGTTAATTTTAAATGATAATTTAGCAACCTTCATTTAAATTCACTGTTTGATTTAAAGTATCCAAAATTATTCAGGTATAATCGAATTTCAGATATCCCCAAAAAATATATTATATTTTAAAATATATTTCAAATCATTTCGGTTCCAACTTTCACAAGACAATAATTTAAATGCACTATAGTCTTCAGATGACTCTGTCAGTTTATGGTTACAGGGTATCCAAAATTAAAGTCGTCACGCCAGGCGTCAGTGCAGTGAAGCAATCGCAAAGTTACGGCAAACCCCAAAGGAGCTACAAACTGTGTAACATATTATATACGAACTGCAGACTGTCCAAGCTAAAACTGCTGAGGCAGCAGGTCGTAATAATAAACCATTAACATTAATATGCAGCAGCTCAGTTGCAGAGCAAGAACCTTGTACTGTAATATAGCTAAACTACGAAAAACCTTTTTTTTTTTGGGAACATCGAAAAACATACAATACAATATCAAAATGCCCATTGTTCTCTGATGATTGCCTTTCAACGGTCTGTTTCATTTCGACTATTTGTCATTAATTATAATGTCAACTGCGCACGGGTAAGCACATTAGCATATATTTCACTAGATGGCATAATTTCTAGAGTATAAACAATTGCCAGTTTTTCTCTCTTTTTGCTTTGTGTATTAATTATTTATTTGCTTGCTTAGTGCATACTACTTCATTTATTTAAACTGTATAGCTAGACTTTAGCAGATCAAGCGTTAAATTTAAAGTCAAACTAATATTTTAACGGCGTTGTTGAAAAGCGCTACTAAACACAGCAAAGATGCTGTGTGCGGCGAATATTGCGCTGTGTTTATTAAGCTCATCGATTGTGCGTGTGAGTTTACGCCTGATCGAATTTCGTTTGTCCCATCGCTGGGTTGCGGCGAATTCAGTCAGCTTCAGTTTTGTGCAAAATTTTGCAGCGTGCGCGCGTGTTTTCATACAGCTGCTTTTCTGTTGCATATTTTAATAAATTTTACTTTAATTGTTTACAAAAAAGGGTGAGCGTAATTAAAAATGCAGTTGACGTGTTATAGCAGCGACATTAAATAACAATTTGCATTCATTATCGAAGTGCACTGCTTTCTGTTTTATTTTGCTGACCGCGTGAAGCGCGAGTGCATTTTATTTAATTCACATGTGTGTGTATGTGTGTGAGTATGGGCAATTAAAGTGAATTGAAATGCGACGAATAGCAATTTGGAGTCCAATGCCGAAAGTGGCGCTCCAACACACACACACGCACACAGACGCAAACATGCGTGTGCAACAGTTTTTTTGTTCTTGTGTTGTGAATGCAATGTGAACGCGTAATCGAAAAAGTTGTTTAAGTTAGTGCGTGTGTTCAATTACGTAATGCAACAGGTGCTGATTTATCATAAAAGTAAGTAGCTTTGTAAGTACAATAGTATTCATTTGCTTAATAGAATCAAAAGTCATGATAAACACTGTTAAATAAATTGATTTCAATTGATAGGCGTTTGAGTGCGTACACTTACACTGCTTGCAAGCAGTACAATTTTATTGATTGCTCCACTAACAATTTATATACTAATTTAACTTAAAATTTACATAAGTTTATAAATTACCAGAATTTGTTGAAATAAAAAATTAATCAAATTCCGCGTATTCACTATTTAAATCCGTTTAAATTGCCGAGTATTAAATAGTGTTGAATGCAAAGCTTTTTTAAAGCCACCTATTAGCGCCATCTAATGGTCATCGTGTTTTTCTTGCTGGCGCCATCTAATGGCAAATCAGTCCTGCGAATGTTAACGTATTGTAACTGCGCAGCGGCGAATTGAATTCGCAGAGTAATTCATTGTTAGAGACGTGCGGTCACACTACACAACAGCTGTGTGCTTGCGTCTATGTTGTGTTTGCATTATTTCAATTTTTCAAACCGCAAGCATCAGTCGCGTGTTTACTTTGCACCAACACATAATACAGCAGAAGGGTAGCCACTTTATAGAATGGGCAATGTAAATGGCAAAAAGGAGTCGGATAATGTGTACACATCGGAAGAGCTGCGCTTTCTAGAGACAGCGTATCGCAACGCCTCCGGCGGGGCATTGGAGAAATTAACCTCGGATCGTTTGGTGGTACGTAGCAAGCAAATCAGTCAGCTACTGTAAAGGTCATTGCACTTGTATTTTTGCAACACAACAAAAATCAATGCAGCGACTGCATTGCGACTCCCGGTCACAAGTTCAAGGCTGTGTGCAGCGAACATTCTCAGTGTCATGCGACGGACTTCGAGTGCTATCTAGTTGATTCATAGTGAAAGTTACATATTATCAATGAAGCCATCGTCAGCGTTAAAGTGTTATCAGCATTATCGCATTCGAAACTTGCCAACGAATTCATTTGGCGTTGTTGGTGTCCAATTTGTTTGCTTTGCGCATTTGCGGCTGATTTTGCGTTTTGTTTTGTTTGCTTGGCGCTGTTTTAATTTGCTTGCTAACGAATTAGTCGTGATTTTGAAGGGTGCTTGCGCATAATTATGGCAACGTAATGAATTCACATTGAAACCGAATTGAATTGATAATAAACAATACAAGTCCAAAGAATTTTGTTTTGCCAACGATCGCATAATTATCTTTGTCTCTTGTTCAATTGCAGGAATCATGGTCGCAAACCGTCGAACGCTCGCTGGCAGAGAGCACAGCTCAGTTTCTGTTTATACCACAGAAGCCGGGCCAGCAATGCATCAATATACCCTTAAGGCGGTTCGGCGAACCCTACTACATCATGGAGCGCGGCAGCATCGAAATGAAAATGCAATTTCTGCTCTCCTCGCTGAATCGCAACCCCAGCGACAATTTCAACATCAAGCAGCTGGAGCAGGTGTGTTTTGGAGCTCAGTAATTGGTTATAGAATAGTAGATTAACTCCCTGTTTGCAGTATATACACTCGATTATCAAGAGCTATGTGCACTTGGAGACCACAGCGAAGGGGTCGAGCATTAAGGAGTGGCAAGATTTGGGTTTCATAACCACAGAACGTTCGGCCTGCACCTTTGCCAAGGGTCTGATGCGCAATCTCAGCAAAGATCTGGAGCACACCATGCCCAACGAGACGCTCGAGCGTTGGCTGCACGTCACTCCGCAATTTCTGCAGCTGTGGCGCGAGGTATTCGTTCAGCTCTATACACGTCACGGCGGCAGCAACAAGCGTTCACTGGTTAAGGAGATTGAAATTTGCATTCTGCCACAGCTGTGCGGTATGTGTGTTTGATTATTATTAATCTTTTAGTCAAAACAATCGTAAATCTCTTTGCATTTGTTTTAAACAAACATAGATGCACCGCAGAACAGTCACTATAGGCCCATCATTGAGCTGCCACATGTGCTCTATATCAATGCACAGCTGCCCCGCGAGATGCGTCACAAATGGCGTTTCCTCTTCTCATCGAAAATCCATGGCGAGAGCTTCTCCACCATGCTGGGCAAAATGTTGGACAAGGGCCCAACGCTCTTCTTCATCGAGGACGAGGATCAATATATATTTGGCAGCTATGCGCCGGAATCGTGGGCACTGAGGCCGCAATTTGCCGGCAATGATAGCTCATTGCTTTACACACTGAGTCCAGCCATGCGCTGCTTCAGCTCTACGGGTTACAACGATCATTATCAGTATCTGAACTTGAATCAACAAACCATGCCCAATGGCCTAGTGAGTACTAACATTTATCTCAAGTATATATTGATTAATGCTAAATTTATCCATCTATTTACAGGGCATGGGCGGCCAGTTTGACTTCTGGGGTGAGTGACAATGCGTAGCCTTTAATTTGGCATTTGTTCTAAAGTATTTCGTTTGTTTTAGGTCTGTGGTTGGACTGCATGTTCGGCGAGGGACAGAGCGTGGAGAGCTGCACCACATACGGCGACTATGTGCAGCTCAGGTGCGTCATAGCTACAATAGTTTGCCTCGTAATAGAATTTAAGTTTTTTCTTGCAAAGTAATCGATATCAGAAAAAGATTGAATTTCAAGTTCAATTCAACTGCAGTTTACTTTTCATCGCTAAGTTTAATTTGCTCTAGGAAAGTCTCTATAGTCTATGAAATTAATTCTATTTTATTTCTATAAAAAGTTTAGCAGAAGAATGCATCATTAATACTCAGCAGTGATTTATACCATTTTAATTTAATGTATTAATAGAAGTAGTATGGTAAACAGAGAGAGAGTTTGAATTACAAAAACGATTTCATTTTGAAATAGTATGAAATTTAATATATGTTGAATGACTTCATTTATATAACGAAGTCTAAAAGAAGGATAATTTCTAACTTCGATTCAAAAGTTATTATTGAAACATATTTTTTGTTTAATTTATTTTCAATTGTAGTATAGACTTGACTATGACGGAAATATTAATATTTAAATTGTTATCTGAATTGAGTACTGGTTTAACTATGAAATAGTTTATAAAATTAAATTTTTGTTGTATGATTCAACTGCTACTGCGAAGTAAGCCAGCAGATTCATTTATATATTCAGCAGTGTTTTATAATCTTGAAATTGTTTATTACCTTTTTATTTATTATTTGTGTTATTTATTTGCGCATAACATAGTTGTTGTCGTTGTTTATATTTGTAGCAAACGCAAACAATTCAAAATACGCAACCTGGAGGTCTGGGCTGTGGGCGATTTGCCAGTCAAGGACGATGATGAAGGCGGTGGTGAGGGTCAGGTGAGTGCTGTTCGCTATTTATTCTATTATTTGCCACAACAAAATTACCTAAGGGTATTGAAAGCAGTACTCTACACTATCTGCACTGCTCATCAAATCACACTTTTACTTCACACTATCAACGGCTCAATGAATCGCACATTACTTATACTTCATCTATCATTTGCACACTCAAATTGCACTGCATCTATTTTTACACGCTACTCTTCACTGAATTCATTGGTTAGCTTGGGCAGTCTTTACTGTGTTGTTTACTGATTACCTTAATTTCAAAACTATAGAAACGCTCTGTGCTGGATGGCAATTTGGAGGATCGTGCCATGCTCGAGATAGCTGGCAAACAAATGCATTCGGATGGACTTCGTGAGCCAGGCATGGATGATTGATGGCGGGCATTGATACTAAATTGGTGGATAGGCTTGGTTTTATCATGTTCAAGAATTTATAGCACTATGTCTCTATTGGGTGTGGAGTTAAAAAAACCTTTACATATATCTACTTTAGCCTTACAATCCTATTTCTTCTTGTTCGTTGTCGAAACAACTATTATGATTACATTATTATACGAATGCAAACACAAAGGTCCTGCGAGGAGACACATCAATGTTTCTTCAATACCATTCCTACAAATTTTTGGGTAGCTATTAAAGTTTATACATATACAAACAAAAAATACATATTATAATATATATATATACATACGTGCGTATCGTATATATATATGCATCTATAAGTATTATGCATAGTGTCTATGTAATACTCAGAGTATTGTTGTTGCGTTTTAGGACTACAAAAGTGAAAGAAACAAACAAGGAAACAAATAACATCTTTTCAAAAGCAATTTAATGTAAAACTGTATAATCGTAAAATTTTCACTACTTTTCCCGCGTCTTAAATAAATCGCATCTATTGTTTATGCTGAACTCGCAAATTTATTACGCTACAATTGTGTTAAGCTAATCGATTAGTTATTAAGTAGTTTAATGGTGGGTTCTGCTGCAACAAGCAAAGAATAACAACTGGAATTCGATGAACCGCAACCAAGTTGCACATTATATGTCCACGGCATAGCCGGACAGTGTGACGCCTGGTGCAATTTCCTCCTCCACATAGGATCCGGCCTCCTCGAAGCTGCGCGCATTGCTGTTATCCTCGAAGCTGCGTCCCACGCTCGCCGGCAGTTGACGCAACTGCGGCGCACGCTGCCCAAAGTTGCGTGCCACACCGTAGTTGCCACCGCCATTATGCTGATTGTCATCGTCATCGAAGCGACGCCCCGTCGAACGCAACTTGGGCGCCTGGAATGTGTGCTGATGCTGATGCTGATCGTTGTCCGCGTCCTGACGATTGTGGAAATCATAGGTGCTCGTCTCGGAGCCGCGAGGATAGTTGGTCTTGCGCAGCATGGCCTTGAAGTTGAACGGAGCATCCTCCGAGCTCTGCAAGGAAATTCCATTACTTAAACTGTATTGAGCAGTTAACTTTCTTTACTTACATCGCCTTCATGTCGCGCCATATTTTGCAGCTCGCGCACCGGATCGCTGGGTGGATACGAGGAGCGTTGCTGATAGTTGCGCTGCTGCTGGCTGGGATTATTGCGATTGTAATAGTTGGATGAGGGCATTGGCGGTGGAGGCGGCGGTGGCGCCGCATAACCCTTCAACGAGTTGCGACGCGACCCGGAACGATGCACGCCCCAATTGTTGTTGTTGCTGTTGCTCTGATAGTTGCTGTTGTAGCTGTTGTAGGCGTTGTTGTACGCATTCATATTGCGTTGCATTTGGTTTCTGTCGAAGAATTAAATCATAGAAATATTTAGAAGAGATTTTCAGCTATACCTCGCTTAACGGCCTTAACTATGACCGATACGATATGCAGCTAAGTGAAGTAGACATATTTTGTAGTGAGAATATGTTTTACAAATAATTTGTTTTATTAAATACAATAAAGCGCCTACAGCTATACCTCGCTTAACAGCCTGAACTAGTATCGGTATAGTGAAGGGTATGTGTTATCCTAAGCATTTTCTATTAATATTATCGTTAAGTCAGAAAAATATAACGACAGGCTAATATTGCTACTAAATATAGTGTGGTCAACAAGTGGAGCCAACGAAGTTCTTTTTGCGATGTGATCGTTAATTTTGGTGGCCGTTAAGTGCAAATAATGTTAAGCAAAGTTGCCGTTAAGCGAATATAACAAACTTACCTTCTCAGCTGCTGCGGATCGCGAAAGTAGCTCTGATTGTAGATGTTGTCGCTCTCGCCCATGCGGTCCCAGTTGGTCTGGCAAGCCTGCTCCTTCTTATACGCATTGTAGGTGAGCAGACACGACGTCATCGAGGGATTGCGCTGCAACGGACTGTCCCAGGCCTCGTCATCCTCGGCCTGATGCTGCAGCAGATGATTGGGAAACGTTTGACGCGATATCGAGTTGGCTGGATCCACCATATACTGAGTGTCATAGAAGGGAATCTGATCCAGGCGGAAGGGCATCTTCTTGATGGGCACGGGCAGCGGTCCCAGCTGGGAGGAGTTCACCTCACGCATGTTGATGCGCTCAAAGGGCACGGCCCGAGTGCACTTGTTGAGGCCAGCGACCATGCGTTGATTGTAGATGTGCACCTGAAGAGAGGAGTGAATGAAGAGCAGTAAACGAATTGGCAACCAGTGGCTCACCTGCTGCGAGAGATTGACGAAGTCCTGGAAGCGTGCGGCGCGATAGTGGAGAAGCACCTGGAAAATGGACTTCTCCCGCCACTTCTTGGCAAAGGGGCGTAAGAAGTCCGCCGTGTTCTCGTTCAGCTGACCGGTCTTCTCATTCACCAGCGTGGGCAGGCGAACGCGGTCGCGGAAGCCACGAAAAGCTATAGAAATAAATAGAGAAGAGAGTGATAGAGAGACAGAGAGAGCAAGAGATAGAGGGGGGAGCGGGTTAGAATTGCGGTCAGCGTGGTGAGGGGAGGTGTCACCTTAATTTAATTAAATTTTCATTTATTTTCTATGCGGCACTTATAATTCATCTCGCTGCGTGAGGAGGGAGGGAGGTGGGTAGGAGGAGGAGGAGGCGGTGCTGTCAAGTCGAATGTGTCAGGTGTTGTTAAGCCGATTGACGGTTGCATCAGGGGGCGTGGCAGTTGCCCCACTTAAGTGGCTTAAGTTGTACAGGGGAAGACCCAAAACCACGCGAATGTAAACTTGTGGCTTGGTAACTTGCGATATATTTTATTGATAGCACTCGCATGCTTTAGTATTAGTATTAGTATTAGTAGTAGTAGTTGTATCAGTGTTAGTAGTAGTATTAAGGGGGCGTGGCCTAAGCCACCCCATATAGATTGATAAAGGGGAATGCGGACTATTCTTCATTATCGTTGGAGGCCTCTTCGATCTTGGAGATGCGCACCGCAGCGAGTGCTTCATCCATGCGCGCCTCCAGAAACATTTCGTCCGCCTCCGAGGGAGTTTCACTAATGTCGATCTGCTCCTCATCGTATTCCCTAAGCCTATCGACTTGAGTTTTTTTACCTTTTTGTATTTTTGAGGCGGCCTCGTCATGCTGCCCGGCTGCCTGGCCCTTTTTGCCCACTATTAACGAGAGAAATTGTCGATTAGCTTAGTTGTAATCCCTGGTCAAGTGGCTGGAACTTACGTTTGAACACCTTGCCACCCTTGACGCGCTTGCGGGCGAGCAGCGCTCGCATCATGGACTGCACCTTGATGACCTTCTTCACCTGCTGCTCGTATTGCCTGCAAGGAATTGAGTCTGATGTATTGGAAATTCTAGAGGATTGTTGTGCACTCACCTAGCCAGAAATTCATCGTTGTAGTAGCGTAGAAAGACCTTGTTCTTGCCCAGCGCCCAGCCCTCCATCTTCAGGCGCAAGAACAGCAGCCGGCAATTGTCCTTGGTTATCTCGACGGGCTCATCGAAATCAAAGGCCAAGAACTGGTAGCTAAGAGGGAAGTTAAGAATTAAAACCATAT
The DNA here is from genome assembly GCA_963583835.1 of Drosophila immigrans. Lineage (NCBI taxonomy): Eukaryota > Metazoa > Arthropoda > Insecta > Diptera > Drosophilidae > Drosophila > Drosophila immigrans. The sequence continues at coordinate 25,605,795 of OY757143.1, read as the reverse complement.
ATAGTTTTAAAAGAATGGGAGGCCTACCGCTTGAGGAACTCGTCGAAGGGCAGACGTGTGGAGTAGCCGCGTTGCCTGGCGACCACCGTGTCCAGGACACCCAGAGCCTTCATCTGCTGCTGCACCACATCGGAGTGGAAGGCCCGCGGCTTGTACTCGAGATCAGCGCGAATGCAGCGCACAAAGTGCACGCCGAGATTCGCATTCTGGCTGAGCATTTTGAGCAGCGTCAGGCAGGTGTAGCGGAAATTGGCGGCCATGGTGCGCAGATTATTCACCTGCGAGATGCAGCCGGCACTCAAGGTATTCAAATTCTGTACAGATGTAGACGGAATCACAAGGAGAACAGAATGTCAGACGAGACTTGAACTCACGTAGGTTTTGCGTTCGGTTTCGTCCTTGTGTTGAACGGCCTCGAAGGGCATGGTTAGATTGCCAGCCTTGGTCAGCTGGTTGGTAAACATGAGCATGATGCTCTCGTCCAGCGAGGAGCGGAACGTTTCGATCATCTCGGGCGGCACAAAGTCGCGATTGATGTCGGTGAAGGCGCGCGTATCATAGATGATGCGGCCCGTATAATGGGCCACCGATATCTCCGTGGCAGTGTGCTTCTTCACAAACTGGCTGTGTTTCTCCGACACGCGATCTGCAAAAGGGGCAAAGTTTGTTAAATTTACTCGCAAGTGTCCACGGATAAAGGGAGACAACCGGTAGCTTTATATAAGTTCGTGTATAACTACCTAATTAAATATAGAGATTAGTTTTAGCATTAAAAGAATTTTCTGGTTTTAAATGTTTTAAATTTAAGGGCGAGCAAAAAGGCGTTAAATATTTGTAAGCAATATGTACAATTGTGCATTAAACCTATACACGTATTGTTTTGAAACTGTAGCTTCAACAATTTCTGAGATATACGTAATAATTTGAAGGGTCAGACAGACAGACAAAATACCATTTTTTTTTGGTATTTTTTGTTATTTAGTTATAAAGATACTTGCTAGAGTTAGTTCTCTTTACCATTAACATTAATTTAAAATAGAGTTTAACCTTAGTTTGATCAAACTCTACCAAAACCTACCCATGATCAAGTCCTGATCCTGGCAGGAACGCGAGGCATCGTCGATAATGTAGAAGAGCCCATCGGGCTTGGTCAGCAGATTGTCGAGCGCCGTCTTATTATCGTAGAAATTGAGATTGATGGTGTCAATGTCCTCGGCCTCCATTTCCAGCATTTCGCTGATGAAGATGCGCTGATTATAATGATACTGCATCTGCTCATTCAGCGTGTTGATGATGAGCTGCTCGAGGCCATTGCGATTGAAGCACTCAAAGCCATACATGTCGTGCACAATAATGGCATTGGTGTCGCCACTGAAACAAGAAAGGGATGAGCTGGAATTATAGAAGCAACGCCAGGCGATCAAACTTACAAGACAGCGCGTGGAAAGGACATGTTCATGTTGATGCGATTGATGATGAAGTCGACGAGCCGCGAGTAGAGGGTGGAGGCGACGGCATCACGAGCATCGCGGGCCTCCTCTGTGGTGTACTGACGGCGCTCGGCGATGCCGCCCTTGACCATAATGAAGTTGGTCAGCGACCACATGAATTTCTTCTCATCGACGCGTAGTAAATCCGCAATACGCGACACGATGTCCGTGTTCTCGACCTCGGCGTATTTGCCCGATTGCCGGAAGCGAATGTTGCCAATATTGAGAATGGCCGAGAGAATTTTCCGCACCGTCTCCAGCTGCTTGTGATTGAAGTCCAGATCGCGCAGAATGTTCTCAAACTCCCTGAAGCGTTCCACATTGCCCTCGGGATCGTCGCGGCGATACTTGAGCTTGGATGGCGGCACATCTGGCGGCACGCGCAGATAGCGATAATTGCGATCCGCCTTCAGATTGTACTCCTTCAATTGATTCTGCTGATTGATAAAGTCATAGAAGTAGTAAAAAATGTGGAAGTTATGCTGACTGCCATCGGTGGTGGCCACGCGCAGCTTCTCCAGCATATACATGTTGAAGACGGCGCCGCTCATCTTGCCCGTCTTGCCGAAGGTCAGACAATACTGCAGGACGCAGCGTGTGGAGTCATTGTTGACCGGCGTGCCCGCATTCACCAGCATCAGTATGGCCTTGATGGAGCTCTCGACGCGCCCGGTGGCGCCTCGATTGCCATCGCCCAGATAGCACAGATGCTTGATCAGGAGTCGGGCATTGGTTGACTTGCCCGCGTAGCTCTCGCCGGAGAAGACGACGTGCTGCGGCTCGCGGTGATGCAGCATGTCCTGGTAGGCGATGTCCGCCACGGAGAAGATGTGCGGCTGATTCTCCGAACGCGACTTGAATCTGTACTTGTTATGGAACTGCAAAGGGAAAAAGGCAAAATTTCAAATACATGCAGGAGGCAGCATCTCATTATCATCATATTATTGCCAGGATCTCGAAGGTATTTCTTTCTGTCTATTAAAGTTGGAGCTACTTCAAGATTTTGGTTAATTACGTTGACAATTTTACTTAAATACCGTTTTTGTCTGCGTTTAGCAGAAAATACCAATATTAAAATATGTTTGTTAAAATTAAGAGATACGAATGATTAATTTTCTGATATGCACTCTGATCGGATAGTAAACTTTAAGATTATTTAATTTCTATTGACGAAATCGGATTGGATTTAAATCATCCAAATATATAAATCCTAAAGGACGATTATTCATTTTGAAATATAATACAAATTATAATAATTATTTGTATTACTATCAGATAAAGAAATTGAAAGTTATTTAATAAACTTTTGATTGAATTCAATATTTTAGTGATTCTCAATGGCAGTAATCAAATCGAAATGATGCATTAAAAGTTTTGAATGATTAAAGGCGATAATTTAATCAAAATAAAAAAACATCGAAATTGGAATAATGTAAAACCAAAAAATATTATAATTATACATTATAAATTACCAAAATCGGAAACAGAACGAAATCATTGCCTATTGATTTTACTCGATGTTTTTATGTATCTCTAAAAATGGCTAACGGATATTTTTAAAGTCGGGTATACTCGACTGGATTAAATGTTTTTGGTTTCACCCACCTCGGAGCTAAACTCCTGCTTGATCTCGTTGGAGTTGAGCGAGAGCAGAATGTCGCCAATGAAGCTGTACGATTCGCCCATCTCCATGCGATTGCGCAGCGAGTCGAGCACGCTCTCATCCACTGGGTTCTCCAGCGCTGCCAAGTCCTCGGGATACATGCGCTCCGGCTTCTCCTCGAAGCGCTTGATGTAGCCGCGATCCACAAACAATTCGGGCTCCTTGTACAGCGTCTTGACGTCGCGGGCCAGCTCCAGCATCTCGGACAGATCCGAACGCATCTCGTCCTCGTTCTCAATGAGTTCGGTGAGAAACGGATGCTCTACCATTTCCACCATCATCGGCCGATTCTCGGCATTCTTCTCGAGGCACTCGGCAATGAAGTCATTGATCTGCTGCGACCAGTTCGTGGGGCGTGTCAAAGTGGGCGGCGGATTGCGCACAATGGCGAACATGGCCCTCGTGGGATGCATGTCGGCAAACGGCGGCTTGCCGTCGGCCAGCTCAATGGTGGTAATGCCCAGGGCCCAGACATCGGCACGGACCGTAATGTCCGGCTCGCGGGACTCCATGGCAGCCACCACCTCGGGTGCCATCCAGCAGGGCGAGCCGATGCAGGTGCCGCGCTTGCCCAGCGTCGAGTCCACCTGACGCGACAGCCCAAAGTCGCAGAGCTTGACGCGTCCATTCTTGGTCAGCAGCACGTTGTCGCCGCGTATGTCGCGATGGAGCACATGGTTGCGGTTCAGCTCGATGGCAGCTCGACAAATCTCCCGTATGATGTAGGCGATGTGGTCCTCGCGCATGCGCCGGTCCAGCTTCAGCAGCCGATTAACCATGTCCACGGCAGTGCCGCCAGCACAGTACTATAAAGAAACTCAAACTATTAATACAATTGGATTAAGGAGCGCCTGCGAGACTGACCTCCATGACGAACCAGATCTCGTCGGGTCCATTGGGCTTCGATAGCTTGTAGACGCCATAGAATTCGGGCAGATTGGGATGTGCGCAATAGTCGCGCAACGTGCGATACTCCTCCTCAATGGACACCTGATGGTCCTCGTCGTAGTGCTGTATCTTCAAGGCAACGATGCGATCATTGTCTAGCTCCTTGGCCCGAAATACCTTGGCATTCACGCCCTGTGCAATCTCCTCGTAGATCTCGAACTTATCCGTCGGATCCGGCAATTGCGAGTACGGCAAATACATGTTGATTCACTCAGCAGGACACTTACAGGATATAATGTCTATCTATCAGTTGTTATTGTTTATCGTTATTGAATTCATTTGTGGCAGTTTTTTACTGTTGCTGCTGCAAATCGCATTAGCAAAGCAATAATTGCATAACAACATTGTCAATTGTCAATTGCTTTGCAAGGGCTTCACCCGATTAGGGTGAACACTGAACAACTTATGGCGAATATATAGAAATTATGGGACCGTGAAATACTTTAGCTAAGTTGTCAGTGTTTCTCATCTGAAAGGTCTACAACCTTCATATTGAGCAGATGGGATAATTTGGTGAATCTAGAGAATCTCGAGCATACAAAGTTTAGAAATGTGTTTTTAAAATAAAACTGCCATTTAAAGAAAATCGGAAACACACAAGGATTTTTATTGAAATCAATTCCGATGTGGCCGTTTACTTTAATAAAATAAGTGTTCCGTTGATAATCTATCATTCTAAAACTTTGCATATTTCCCTCATTTTTACTCTACAAATATATATTTATTTGGTTTATTATATATGTTTTTTCCTTTTTCTCTATTATTATATAGCTACATTAGTCAATTCTATACTTTCTCTATTGGGGGCTACATTAGTCATTTTTATACATTTTCTATTAGTCTGATCGCTTCAAAAAAAATTATTCGTGTCCCTTTTGTAATTCCTTTTCTATTCACCAAATCTTACTCCACTTTTTCATTCTATTTTCAAATCAATCAAAACTAATTTCTGATTTTAGTTTTTCACACTTTTTCTACACTTTCTTTTAATTTTTAACTACCCTCAATATTCCTTGCGAAGGATATTATGTGAAATCCTCTATGGCAACAGTTTTCAACAGATATAAACCCGTGGTTTGTCATCACATTTGCAGCAACAACTTAGTGTTATCCTTTCTGTACCGACCTTTGCTCTGCAATAATTGTCAATCCACAAACGGTTTTTGGTTATCCTTTTATCCCTTCTCCGTTGTCTGAATGTTAAACCGAACCGACCGCACGCTTGCAGCACGAACCGCTGCAGAAAGCCAACTGAAAGTTGTGCAAATGGGCTCGTGGGCTTTTTACCAGACTGAAGAAGCCCCGCAAGGTCGCCAAGGCACGTCTAGACCTTTTCACCGGAGAGGGGTATGCCAAAAGGCACCTTGGGCAACTATTTAGCCCGGCTAATTGAATTAGTGGCATTCACGTGCCCAGCAAGTCCAAAATAAACAGGGGGATCGAGTGGGGAAAATGGAATAAAAGTCAGCTGATTGACAGACCAATTGGTTTTCTTATTTATTCGTATTTACAAGTATTCGAAAATGGGAATCGATGCTAAACTAAACATATGTATATATACTATAATGTACACACACTCACACATCATGAATCAATCGATCGATAAGCTGCTGAAAAGTATTCGTAGTCCTATTCGATATGAAATATTTTAAACTAAATCATTTCCTTTGTTATACTTTTGTTTGCGCATTAATTAATTATATTTTAATACTGTCGATTAATTTTAAATTTAACTGCCGCTGCTGTTAATTTGACGAGAAGTCTTGTATCCAGTTCTCAATGTGAATGCCATCAGAGGCTCAATTGCACACACTTATCCATTCCTCCACAAGGCATTCGTCGCATTCCACACTACAGCACCATTGAAATTTACAGCGACAGCGTTCCGCTCGTCGTTCCTTAACTTGGCTGTGACCACGCCCACAGCATAATGAGGCGCAGCCATCGCTGGTTGTCGTATTTCGATTGCACTTCCGACCCACTGTGCCTGCAATTAAAGATGGCCAAAATTACTTAAAGTCAGGGCAATATTAAAGCCAAGCTGTGATGCCAAATTTCAATAAGTGCGACATTGCCTAATTTCTCGTATATTTAAAATTTCAAAAATTTCACATTAATGACTGATAAAAGCAAAGCATTGTTGCCAAATTTCAAAAGGTTCATTGCGAAGTTTCCAAATTTTAAAAATACTAATTATCAAATTATTGGCTGTTTTGCTTGGATATAAAAATGTATAGATCTTATTTATTTTATCACCGACAGCAATTTTCATGGAAAAATCGAATTCTTGTCAGTGAATCATATAATACTGTATTGATGTATTAAGTCAATCAATTTATTATTCATACTGTTTAAGGACACACTATTACCCAAACAAATCATTTGCTTTTTAAATGTTTCATAATTTACTTTTCTTTCAGTCAACTGCATTCAAGCGTTGACATTGAATAATGGCCCGCAGCGGGCAATTAATCAATCAATAGTTGAAATATTCCTTAATTAAATTAAACTGTCCGAGTGCCGACTATCGATAGTCGGCGGTCTCACGTCGCGAGGCGAGAGAGCTCACGTTGTGGCCATTAAAAAACCATAAATAAACAATTAAGTGCAACTACTATAAGCAAAGTATCATAATTGTTAGATGTTAATTGCCAACGTTAATTGCCATCATTTGCATAGACACGGCGCATGAATCAAGCGCCTGTTGTATGGTGGGCACGGCTCAGAGGAAGGCGGCAAAAAGAGGTGGATGTGCTCTGGGGGTTGGGACAGGGAACGGACGGACACAACAACAACAACAACAACAACATCAACAACAACAACAACCATCCGGCCGGTAGCCCGCGTCAACGATTAATTATAAATTTGCGTCGTAATTAACACTTTAAACTGGCCCGCAGTCGCAGCGGCTTTTGATAATTTGCAAATGTGTCAACAACAACAACAACAACAACAATCAACTCAACAGTGAGCAGCAGCAACAACAACATCGTCGAGTGGCCGCCACAAAATGGCTAACGAAAATTGCAAGTGGCAGTTAGACGTTCATGTTGCCGGTTTGCTTCGTTGTTGTTGCTGTTGCTGGTTGTTGTTGTTGGTGGTTGTTGTTGCCGTTACTAGTTGTTGTTGCTGTTGTTGCTGCTGAGTACGTGCCGTGCGCATGCGCAACTCTCGACTTTTGTCGTCGCGCATTTTGAGTTATGTGGCATGTTTGGTAGCTCTGTTAATAAATGGCTTTTTTGCAGTTGTTGTTGTTGTTGCTGCTGTTATCGCTGTTGTTGTAATCGTCGCTGTTGTTGTTGCTGTTTTTGTTGCTACCTGGCTGCTGTTAATTTGCATTTGTGATTTATTTATTAGAGGCAAATCAAATTTATCGCTTAGTCCATGCCAATAAATCATTTTTAATTAGTTCGACTCGTGTTACAGTGTGACCGAATTCTTGCAATTTTTCATAATTAGCCAAATTTTTGTGTGCGGTATTTCCTTTTGCGGTTCTGATTAAAATTAATTCCATTTTTATCTTAGCATAAAATATAGATGGCATCGATAAGAATGTCATACAGTTGTTAATTGCGAAACAGCTTTTTTAGTAGGTCTTTTAACATTTTATTTGGTTTTTTTGTTTTTACTTCATATAGTAAATTATTGTGGTTTTTCTTGATTTCTATTCTATTTTCTCTTTTATTTGTATCCGTTTTTATGTTAAATTATTTAATTTAATTTTGCATTTATGGAATGTATTTATTTTCTCTTTTTTATATTCAATTTTAATTTCACTATGTTTTATTTTCGAATTTTGAATAGTATTTTATTTTAATTTTAGTGTTTACATTTTCCTTCGTTTGTATTTTGATTTAAACAATTGGTTTTGAGTTGATACTGCCCATCGATAAGCCCAGCCAACTAAATCCAAATCCAAATCAACGATTAAGATAAAGAGTTAGCTGTTATCTCTTTCTTATCGCTACAGTTTTCTGATGTACGTATCCAACTAAACCCCAAACTTACCTTGTATATCAGCGCTCAGATCTCGTTCGCAAAAGTTCGGCGATCGCTGATAGTAGAAGAGCGACGTCTCCAGTTTTCGTGCCATGCGAGCGGCATTCTTATCAGAGCTCGTCTGTCGCGTGCCTCGCTCGGCGTCCAGATCGCGTTGCGTCTCACGACCCTCAAGAATGCCAGACGCATCGGCGGCTACCAAATCGGAGTCGCCACCGGCCCCGTTGCCAGCATTTGATTTCTTGTTGCGTGATCGCTTCAAGACCACAACTGGCTCGCCATTGCCAAGATTCGATTGATCCACCAGAATGGCCTTGCGGAACTGATGCTTTAGCACCTTGCCGACAATGTGAAAATCCGGTGCTGATTTCCAGCAGGTCTTCAGCTGGCAACTGCCCGACATGCCGTGGCATTTGCACCGAAACTCCATGTTGTTGGAGACGGCCTGAAAAATTGAGGATTTATTATAAAGTTTAATATGCAATTTTGAATTTTAGTTACAAATGCAGTTGGTTGAAATTAGAATGGGAAAAAATTGTAATTGCAATTTTTTTTATTTCAAATATTTTCCATTTAGTTGAAAATAGTCTTCTGTAAAAAGAAATTCTACTCCTATAATTGTTTTAATTTTATTTAGTAGACCTTTTCAAAACAATCATTATGATGATGATAATAGTCTTGTGTATAAAACTTGTACTTTTTGAGTGCATATATTCTAAACATATTATGGTGTGAAACAAAATTCTATTCCTATAAATTTAAAAAATTTATTTAGTAGACCGTTTTAAAACAATCATTATGACGATGAGAATTGTCTTTTGTGTTTAAATCTATTTGAATCCCTATATTATTTTCATGGTATTTAATTAGAAATTTGTTCCAGAATTTTATAGTGTAGGTCAACACTTTAGATACATTTCGATTATTCGTAGTTTGTAAGTTTTGATATTTATTTTTCACTTTTCCCCATCACAATTGCTCTCACAAAATATTTTCTTACTTAAGTTGAATTTCCCCCATTTACTTACCACTCTGCCGGCATGATTGTTGTGTAGATTGATTTTCGACTGAATGTCGCCAGCCTTTTCGCGACAGTCGAGAAAAAGTTTCGAGTACTCGACACCGAAGTCCATGTTGTGGGAGCAGCCGCCCCATTTCCAGCGACTGGCGATCTTTGAGCGTTCATATTTCTTCTCCTCCTCGGGCGTGAGTATTTGATTCGTTTCGAGGTATTGCAGAAACTGTTTCTTCTCCTTGTCCAGCGACTGACGCAGATTCTTGTTGAGCGTCTTGCGATTAATGGTGGGATCACAGCCGCAGGACATCAAGCGTCCTTGACTGCAGGCTCGTGCCACACTGTGTGCCACACCCGCCGCCGAGATGGCAAAGGCGAAAGCGCTCTCTCGATAGCCTAAGCGACAAAAATAAAGGAGAAGGAGCAGTGTTGGAATTAGAGTTGCGGAATCGTACCCCAAGGGGGCGTAAAGCTCTATGGCTGTGGCTATTGGCAAAGTTATGCGGCGTTATTTTTAACACTGAATGCCCAAGCGATCGCCCTTGGGGAATTGTGCGGCATTCTGCGGCTTTGACATGAGCCTGGACAAGCCGCCGCCAAGCCCCAAAAGTGGGCAGAGCACTCAGCACTTGGCCGCCAGCTCATGCAGTGGATAATCGATGGAGCGAACGATCGATCGATCGATCTGTCGATCAGACAAGTTTTAATGATGCAAAATTCGAGAGAGAGGTGGACAGGTAGAGAGGAGACCACACCCACCCAGGTGGGTTGGTTGACGGCTTATGCAATAGCTGTCAAACGGCTGTCAAAACTGACGTTAATCATGATCGACATGGAACGTCATTGAGCGTTGCCAAAGTTGGCAACATTTGTCAATCGATTGACATGCAAATTGTCAGCGCCACTTTGCATAAGACAGCAAAAAAATACGGAAAAACGAGAAGCCAATTCGCATAGCCAAGGCAAGACAGTACATATGTCAATGTGACAGGTTTGCATCAGGGAGGATCGCTGGATGGCGATGGCAAAGGCGATGGCGATGGCGATGGTGATGGGGTTGCCTGTTTGCCTGTGGAGCTGTCAAACAATCAGTCAGATGGTCAGCTCGTTCGTAGTCTGTCACTCAGGATGCGCACGAATGCAAATGTCAATGTTGTGACAAGTTGTCGTTGTCTTACAAAGGCCAATCGATCGTTGCGATGCAATGCAAAAGTGTAGCGCGCATTTGATTGACGATTAAGACGCCATCAATCAATGCATCAATGCGCACAGTAGCAATGCCACGCCAAGTCATCACGCCATTTCATGCCACATGTCGCAAGTCGAGTCCACTTCTCGTGGTCTTGAGTCTCGAGTCTCAAGTCACATTCGCATTTTCAAGTCACAGCCTTGCAGCAATCTCATGCCATTCGCGATCTGTGGCGAGATCTCTGTGATCTGTGATCGTTCGATTGGAGTCTTGATTTATGCACGCTTTGTGTTCCCCCCACAGGCCATTTGCAAATCCAAATCACATCATTGCCAGAGAGTTACATTTGACAATGCCTTGGGGCCATGTGACGTGCTTCTTACTGCGCATAAATTGGCAACCGATCGAGCGACCAAGCGATCGCTCCACTGGCCCCATACAACAATATAACAACGACCTGTCTGTGTCCCATTCCCATTCCCATTCCCAATCCCATTCCCATTTCGATTCCCTGTCCCTCTTCCTGTTGCTGTCTCGTGTGTTGCAATCCCAAGTAATTGTTTGCGACATACGTCGCTCGCTTGTTGTCACATGCATTTGCTTGAACCGAGACTAAGATAAAGGTCGATCGTTGACGACGATCGTACGTAATCCTTTTACTACTTTTTGTACATGGCTGCCGCCTGACGACTGCCGCGTCCCCTAAAACCTCTTCCTCCTCCTCCGACCCAAGTCCAGCTCCAGCCTCAGTTGATTGACAATAATGCATGGCGAAGTAGCAAGCGAGAGCGGATCGGTGGAGTCGACGATCAACCGATCAACGGATCTCGGCGAGATCTCGACCAGTTCCATAAGTTATAGTAGATGTATGCAAAATAGTTGACCTGTCCGTGCGCCGATTCGATTGTCAGTCATTGTGGGCTCTCTGACTTGATTTGTTTCGTTTCACTTGGCCGATCATCGATCTCCCCCCATTCCGTTGCGATTTTGGGGGCTGCTCAGGTTGCCTCTGCCCTTATATGTCGCCCCAAGTCGACCGAAACGTTGCACGCGTTGCTGCTGCCTGTTGCCTGTCAATATTGACTCTCGTTATGTGCAGAGTTCAGTTCGCTGTTTCCTTCCTTATTTAATGGACACACGAACGGGCGGGTTGACAAAACAGACAGACGCCAGACACACGGACGGACAGGCAGATCGACAGACATGTCACTGACATAAGCTTGGGTTTACCATATTGGTTTGCCTGAAGGCTAGTCGAGACCTGAGAGCCAAGAGTCGAGAGACGAGCGACGACAGCAAGAGAGAAGTTACTTGGAAGTGCTGTTGTTGCTGCTGTGGCTGCTGCTGCTGGTGTGGCATGCATTTGGAGATTTATGGTTTGGCATTGTTATATTGGCCAATGTTGTTAACTTTGGCTGTGGCTTTAACTTTAACCTGCCTCATTTCGGTACGCGCATTTGGCCCGATCAAGTTTATTCCGCACTTGATGGCAGCAACAAGATTATGGCCAAATGCAAATTATATGTAGATATGCTGTAATGACATTGGTTCTTTTGGCCATTTGTTCGCTTTGTATCCCCAAAATGTTGAGACTGTTGCTAATGCTTAAATTTGCATTCAACTTTTCTAAATGCTTTTGGGAAGCAATAGTTCACATTTATCATATAATACTAGATATCAAAAGTTTTAAGCAACTATTAGAAGCATATGTTAGAATACAAATTTAAGATTGATATAAGTTGAATTTCAAAATTTTATTTTATTTACTTTGCCAATTATTTGTAGCTTAGAGAATCATTGAAAATCTTTCATGGAAGTCACCAAAGTTTCTCTTTAAACTTTATATATATTCTTTTACATTATTATTAGTTAGAGTAAAACATAATCTTTAATTCCCACTTTAACTATTTTCAACCGTTTAATTGACCTTTTTCCTCAACTTATAAGATCTTGAGTTTCTGTCCCATTAAGTAACTATTAGAAGCTTAAGCCTCAATTATCTATAATTTTGGTAAGCAGTTGCTTAGCTGCAACTATTCGCTCTCTTCCTCTGGTTGTTGCTGTCAATTTGATGCTGTTGTTGCTCTGTTGCCTTATTGTTGGCTATTGGCCACGTTTCCCAGCATATCCGCTGGTCCACATCCTCATCCTCATCCTCATCCTCATCCTCATGAAGCTATGTCGGCTCTCAAGCGATTCGGTTTGTTCGTTGTGTTTTTGTTTGTTGTTTTTTTTTTTGTTTTCGTTTGTCTCTTGAAATGTCTCGCTGTCGTTTTGCAGTACGTTGTCAGTGGCCGCGGCAGCATCCGTCAAGAGAGATAACAATTTTTTAAATTGAAATTGAATGAAGTGGTTTGCTTACAATATAATTTATACGATGAATGCAAATAAATTACGCCGGACTCGAGTCAACTTGACTGGACTGGACTTGACTTGACTTGAGGTTAGCCTTTCCCTTTTACTCGTCGGTCTCCCAGGCAACTCTTCTTCTTCTTCTCCTTCTGCTGCTGCTGCTGCTTGTTTGTTGTTTGCCTGTCTCTTTGGGTTCCCCTTCATGCCCTCGCCCCATCAGCTCGCTTTCCTTATTGCAGTCGCATTGAAATTTGTGAGAAATCTTTTCAGCATTGCCACTGTGGGCAGATATCGTTTGCATCTGCATTGCATGCCGCCATTTTTGATCATTGGCCTCTTTGACTCGCCATTGTCTTGGCATTTTTACAGCAATTGGATGACGCATAATTTAACTAATGAAGCGCTTGGGAACGCGCCCCAAACATGCCACAATTGTACCCAAAGGCATCGCTTGATTGCCACCTGAGCAATTGCTATAGTTAAAACCTAAAGATGCTGCTCTTCTCCTTAACTTGAAGAATACCTGGAATCGCACTTTGAATTGCCTTCAGGAATTTGGGCAGCTTCTTGCCAATATATACTATACATACATATAATAACATATGATATGTACTTGATATCAATAAACTAATTATAACAGTGGTTGCTTGATACTGTTGTTAGCCAGCGATCGGCGCCTGTGATCGCTGAGTTACCGCTACTTGCTACCTGGCCAACAAAGGCGGCTAAGAAAGCGGCGACTCTTTGTAGACGGTCAGCTGGAACATCATCATAAGGCACACGCCTAGTGGAAGCACAAGTCGGGCATCGTCGTGTGTAATATAATGCCTTGACAACAGATTAAGATATCAAAGTCAAAGTTCGCGCTGCCGCACTGACTGTTGGACTGTTGGACTGCTGGACGACTGGACGGCTGGACAGCCTAGAGATGCACTAGGCTGTGACAAAGGTGCGTCCAGTCCAAGCCCCAAAGCATCACTCTTACTAGCTGCAACGACTTAGAAACATGATCTCGAGCCATGTCAACTGGACCGGGGCATTAGAGAGCTGCTGTGGTTTAGTTTCCCTGGCGTGTCTAATAATGCGACGGCTAATAGTTTCGGACACTGGCTGCCAAACAAGGGGGGAAATGGGGTTGAGGGAATGTTCGAGGTACTGCGTACTTTTAATTACATGTTTCTTGAATGCCCTTGCAACGTGGTGTAGCAAATATGCTAAGAAGAATGCTCCAAAAATATGAGAAATTGTTCCCAATAATTCCAGATTTTATTACAAAAATAACTGATATGGATAACTTATTATTTTGCAAGTTAGTTATGTTTGAAAACTACTCAAACTTTAATAAATTTATCATGCCCATAAATTATTTTTTGTCAATTCATTATTGCTTACAATTATTTGCCAAAAACTCTTCTAGCAAAAGTAAATGTTTGCAGAGTCGAGTTCAATGTTTTCTTGCTCAATTGCACTGATTGACCCGATTCCTTGAACAGTTATGGCGAGAACATGCTGAGAACCTCCTGACTTTATAATGTGGAAAGAGTAATTTAACTGCGGCAAGTTGTTAGATCGTTTATCTTTAAGGTTTTTACTTTTTGCTTAGCGGTTTGCGTGTGGGCCGTTTGCCGTTGCTCTATGAATAACCGCAAACTCGTTGACAGTTTGTTGTTGCTGTTGTTGTTGTCGTTAGTTGGTCATAAAGCGATTTTGTTTTGCGTGAAAGCTGAGCCACACTTACTGCACATTTTAGTGTCAGCTTAATGGCTTTGCACCAGGCTACTTGGGAGCCCCACTCGAAACTCACCTTTCTTGAGCAGATTCGATGCATGCGGATTGCGACTCTTTGTGCTCAGCGATGAGCAGTTCCAGCGATGCCACTGAAACTACATCAGCATAAAAATGAAAACGCAAATGAAAAGAAAGACAGAAATGATTAGTAAGTGATGCAACTAATCTGCACATTCTACAATTACACGTATTTCGTCCACTGCCGAACCAGAAATGCCACTCAACAACTTCGCAGCAATTTGGCGACTGTTTGATGGCAATTTCAGATCATTTCGCTTCTTAATTGCAAACAAAAGCCATTTCAGATAAAGTCGTAGATGAGCAATTAACAAACGTCAACAAAAAGCAGCAGAAATGTTGAAAATCTGGTATGCTACTCGCAGTAGAATGTAAATTGTTATAAAACATGAAATCAAACGCTAACAAAACAAACATTTATTGACTCTACTATTTGTCGCTCTATACCTGTATCTGGCACTCTCGGATGGCCATGTCCAGACCCTCCAGAGCCGCGGCAGTCACATCACTGGCCTTGTAGCACAGCTCCACCTGATCCTTGGTCAGGCCGGGCACTGAGCGGCAAGTGGCACGTCCGTCCGGCAAGCCATACAACCTGTGAAAGAGAGGGTATAACAATGTATTCATAAGTTTTAAATATTAAATATTTCATAACATTTTTGGAGAGTTCAAAGAATGAGAAGTGGTTTGTATTATGAAATTATTTTTCCTTTTTAATTTTTGCTGATAAAATTTTTTTATTAGATTGGAAGGGACTACGATAAAATAAGAGCTAATATTTTGTTTGAAAAGTTTTTCTAATTAAACGATTATTGTGAAATCAATTTTGTTTTTGAAAGGAGTACCACATTTTTTAATTTTCCTTTAAATTTTTAAAAAAATTTACATTAATAATTTATTTGTTATTGCAATATTAAATTAAAAATGTTTAACTTTTTTATAATTTAAAATTTGTTTACTTTCTAATCTTTATTTAAAATAAGTAATTTCTTCAATGCCGACGATTCAAAAAATAAGTAAAATAAAAATAATATAAATTATATAACTTCAATAAATATTTGAAAGAAATGGTTATCCAAAAATGACTAATTGTTGTTTCTAAATTTTGATTATTATTTTAAAACCCATAAAACTCTCATATATATACATATATTCTATTATTTAATTGAAGATTGCTAAAGTGATAGAGCAAACAGAGACTATCAAAAGATTAGCTTTAATATTGCTGTTATGCTCTTCAGATAGTTTTGTGATTACAGTGACCGCAGCTAATAATTAAATGCGAATTCCAAACCCAATTTCAATTTCAATTCCGAAACTGAACCCAAGCGAGTTGCCCCACACATAGCAACAACAAAGAGAAACAACAACAACGACGACAACTCCGCCATTAACCTTGAGCGCCAAAAAACCGCAGACAACACACGAAAAAACGAAAATTAAATTAAAAAAAAGTAGAAAACAAAATGCTTGGCAACAAATTTAATTTAATTTCATTTTATTTGTTTATGTGAAATTTAATTTGAGTTTTGCGGCTGATTTAATCAGCAAGCGCGAAGACAAAGCTCCTCAGCCAAAAATAGACAGACGGACAGTAGCTAAATTAAATTCCAGCAATGTCATAAATCTCGTCTCAAATCTTTGGTCTATGACTCACTGAGACACAGAATGCCAAGCGGCTAGAGAGACAGGGGACGGGGATGGGGACGGGGACGAGGGCTGCCAAAGAACTCGCAGTGTGGCTCAGTGTGGTGTAGTTCATTGTGGCTCTCATTGAACTCATTTAGAGCGCGCCATCGCAGTCAAGGTCAGCGGAGAGGTGTTCTGATCTTGCGCCACAGATACTGATACGCGGAGCATTGCTGCGAGTGGCAGTTGACGTTGACGTGGAACAACTTTATCCACATTGCCACATACACACTTGCACATCGACAATCGCTTCACATCACATCGCTTCGCACATCGCACATCGCATCGCGTTGATCTATGACACGCAGATCGCAGCCTGGCATACCGCGCGTATACGTGATGCGCTCCACGATGGCGTCTGCAATGTATTTTCTTAATGTTAAATCCCTGTTGCGTGCTGTGGACTATGTTGCGAGCATGGAGAGGCGGCGGGGGATGTTAATTGGGGCACGTAGCGCATGTAAAAAATACTCAAATGTAGAAACGTGCCATTTTCACACACGTCCTCAACTGCAACTCGCGGCAGCCCATCTGAGGATCTCTCATCAACATCTTTAGCTGTTGCTTCAGTTGTAGCTTCAGCCCATCATTTGGTATGCCATTCACGCAGCCTTCACTCCGTAGAGCTCGCTCCGTGGCTGCAGGCTGATCACTGATCACTGATCACAACCTGCTCCCAAACTCCTATCACAACAGCTGCAGTTCGCTGATGGAGTTGGTGATGTTGCGACACTCTTTAGCCATGTTAATGAGGTGCAACTTGCGATTGAGTCTTTGCTCAGTTTTGGCCGGCAATATGAACAGCAACAATATATCTTTTGATCTAAGTAAATAACTAAAGATGTTTCCGTGTAGAAATGCAAAACTTATTTATGGGATAATTCATTGGAATAAATAATAACTAAAAATATGCAAATAAAGTCCATTATTAAATTTAACTCCTATGCATTAATTTATTTTTGAAATCTATTTGTATTCACTTAATAAATACAGACAATCCACTATTTATTAATTTCAGCTAACAATAGTGGAATTTAATTTTGATTTATCTTGTGTTATTAACAAGTTTTAGAGAAATCAGTTTTAAAGGAATATTACTTTAATAGAAACTTAGACTGTATTTGTAATACAAGTTGTAAGAAACTTGAAACTTGGAATACCTTAGTAGATGCGCAAATGTAAATATTTTTCAAACAATTATGTCAAGTGCAACGTATAAATAAATTCATGCTGAATTGTTTCTATCTGTCATATTTGCATGTTGGTCATAATGGGATTGAAATTAAAATTCCCAAGAAATACTTCCAAATAAGTGGAATCATTCCATGACTCATTAAGCTGTACTTGTACTTTAGTATTATAAATAATTGCTAAGTATGCATGCTTAGGTAATTGTGAATTTGGTTGAATTCCCAGTAAAGCGATAAGTGAAAGCAATTAAATGAGAGAGTAATAGTAGCAGTGATGGTAGTAATTAAATGATAAATGCTCATGAGATGAATCCTAAAGCCGAACGCTTGAATTGTTTTGCTGAATGCGCTTGGCCAAGTTTTAGGCATTTCCTTTCCATGTGAATCACAGCACAACATTTGCGCATTTTATTGCGAGTATTATTTAAAGCGTACGCAAAAAACAAAATACGAAAAAGAGAATGTGATAAATTCATTTAATTACAGTGAGCTATGGAAATTGAATGCTACCATAGTCCACCGTATACAGTGGGCACCCTGTATGTTTTGAATGGTCGCCACAGATCAAAAGCATTCCTAGCTGTTGCCGTGGCTCCGGGGCCAGCCTGGCATGGAATGTATCTCGTCTCGTCGACCGTAGCCCAAAGTTATCCGACTGACTCTCTCTATGTGTGTGTGCGTGTATACGTGTGTGTGTGTGTGTGTGTGTGTGGGAAACAATGCTTATGCCTAACTGGCTTAGATAGCTAACTGATTTGATATAGTTTGTGGACTTGGACGGGGCATAAACCGACAAAAATCCTTGATTTATGCATGGGCTACCGTTTGACAGGCCCAAAAGTCAGTCTACTTGGGAGCGACTTTTGGCGGCGCCTCTTAAAGCCTAAAGTCCGCACGAAGCCTTCGCCACACATTTCAATCTTTTTATGGCATTTCAATAGAACTCTCGGAGCGTGAGAAACTCAAATTATGAAAATTAAATTGAAATTTTTGCAGACATCGTGAATTTTATGCGTATAGTGTGCATATACTTTAGATATCAGCATTTATCGTAGCAACACTTTTGTGGCTGATAAGCCAACATCCTTGTGTTGGCCGCATTTTAAGCCATGGCTAACAGATCGATAAATTTTATAAGCGAATCAATTGCGCCTGCTATCGCATCGCGTGAAATACGCACAGCTTCGACATCGGATCGAAGGATCCGATCGAAGACTTGATCTCAACTTGAAGCTGCTCTGTGCTATGAGTCAGCGTCGTCGTCGTCGTCGGTTCCTTGACTTTGTTGCCTTATCAGTTTTATTGAATTCACTGGCAACAGCAACGGCAACAGCAACAGCAACAACTACAACAGCGAGCGGGAAGGCAACTAAAAGCCATACGCTTTATAAAGCTGTTAACAAAATGTGCATCAGTTTAAATTCTTTATCTGAAAGACGTCTGGCAGATGGCTCTCGGCGATGCCCTGCATTGCATATCTTTCAACCAATTAAAATGCATTTTGCCAAGAAGTTTGTTTTACCCTCTTTTTTTTTTGATTCGTAAGTTTTGCGGCTCTTTAAATTGCAGTTTTGTATGCTTGATTTGTAGCTTGCGATAGAGCTGCGACTTTGTGGTATCGATCGGCAAGAGAATTGAAAGCACTTTGCAAGTTGAGTAATTTTCTAAAGAAATGTATATTTGCTTGTGATTCTAAATACTATTAATTCATTAAGAATCAGGTTTTATTTCACATGTATTTATTTTAAATGTTTGTATGTGATTTTATAGAGAAATAGTGGTGCTTTTGCTTTGGTTATTATTTATTAAAACGTTTCAAATAATACTTCTTTTCTATTTGTTTGCGAACTAAAAAAATTTATAAACTTTTTACATTGTAATTTATTTATACAAAATAAATTAAATTCTCTTATTAAAAAAAATGTAAACTTTCTACATAAAAAAGTGGGTGTGATGCATATATGCCTATTCACTAAAATGTTTTACAAAACTCTTCATATTTATTATTTTTTTTATAGAAAATAATATTAATTATGTACTTAATTTTTTACTTTCTAATAACAGTATGTTTTAGTGATTTCTATCGAACAAATGGACTCCAAGAACATTCCGGGACTCTCTGGAATTTCCACAGACCTAGCATTTATTACCAACTATTTGCTGCTAATCTGCACTTCTATCGACTTCTATCTAAGATATTGCAGAGCTGTAAAGTTGAGCTGAGAATCAAAGTGTTTGCAAGGGGCAACTTTCTCACCCATCGTCGCGACGATTGCCGATCGTTGATTGCCGATCAGGTTGAGTTTATCGGCGTTGCATGGCGATAAGGAAATGCAACAAATTTAACAAGTAATTAAATGAGCTGCCAGGTAAAAGTAGATGCAAATTGTGGCATGCTTGCGAGCTGCAGGCAGCTAAAGTAGCAGCAGCAAAGTGAAGTCAAGTCGTTGCGCATACGCCATGTGTTGCAGTGCCCAACACAGCACTTCAAATGGTGTGACAGAGTGTGTGTGTGTGTGTGTGTGTGTTGCACCCAATTAGGATTTGGCTGCTGCACATTATGCACTGCAGTTGCCGCCAGCCTCATTTGAGGGGCGTGGCAGGTGTGTGTGCGTGTGTGTGTGTGCTTCATTTGCATTTCAAACGAAAAATTGTGGCAGGCTGCAGTTGCAGTCGCCTCATTATGCGCTGCAATTATGACGTTGCAACAACGAGGAAGACAGCGAATTGCAGGCTGCTCTTCAGCTTGCATTGCTGCAGTCTCGAGTTGACTGCAATGCTCTCCTCGTTGTTGCTGCACGGGGTTGTCAACATACTTTTTTGCTTGTTGACAACATAACAGCAACAACAGCAACAACGACAAGAACAGCAACGAGATTAACAAGCTGCAACTACTACTAGGCAAGGCAGCCAGCCAACCAACCAAAGCAACCAACCAGGCATTCAGTCAGTCTGCCGCACCTGGAACCTGGAACAGACCTGCCCTGACAGACAGACAACAGCTCTCTCGTCCGCCTGACTGCGCACACCACGCCAAGACCTGCAGTCGGAGACGGAGATGGAGACGAAGGCCGGATTGACAGCGCCTGGCGCATTATAAGGCCTCAGTGCCTGGGACCACCCTGCAATTGAAATCAACTCAATTGTGTAGGCTGCTCTGCAGTTGCAACTTTGCAACAGTGAGGCAAGGATGCCAGGCCAACAACAGCAGCCAAAAGGGAGCTTGCAACTATGCAAGCGGAGCTGTTGCAACTTGCCAGTTGTCCATTGCCAGTCGGCAGTTGCAAGTTAGCTCTGGTTGGATACTCCAGCTCAGCAATGTGGCCATGAACTGTTCAAAATGGCGTTGTCTGTTTGCCAGGTAATTCGCAATTTGGTCTAAAGCCAGCCACTTGGGTTGCCTTTTTAGCTGACAGACGCATTGAAATGGTAGTACTTAGGTAGGCTTAAACTAATTTCAGAAGTTTATGGAGTATTTCTTTGTAATATTTATTTCTTTTTATCTATTTATTTCATTTTATTTAAGAATTAAATTACTTTACTGCATATTTGAGAGCCAGAACAAATACGGACCTTAGGGTTTGTAAAAACATTTAAATAATCAAAATCATTAATCAAAGAAATTTATGTTGGTAATGGAAAAGCAAATAGATTGTATAGTTTAGAAACTTTGGTAAACTTAAAAAAATTTTTTTATTAAATTTAATAAGAAAATACAAAAGCAAATAATATGGATTTTAATCATCAATTCTAAAGTAACAATATAAAAGCAACTATTTTTTTATCTATGCTTCAATTTAATTAATTTACATTCAATATTTATATGACCACACTAAATTATGAGACTAAATACTTTTTGCCAAAAATAAAATTTGTAAAGTATTGTATTGTATCGATTGTAATCGAGTTAAATAAATATATTGAATTGTTATTATAAGATATGCTTTATATATTCCAACAACTTTTTGCATACTTTATTCTATTCTAAATTTAAATCATATTTTTTTATAAATAAGAAAAGTGCTACACTTATTTAATAAATGAAAACATCGCTTAAATCAAAATAAATATTATTTGCGACATTTGAAAATCTAAAGTCTTAAATCGTAAACGAATTTACACAATTGCTAAATGTACTTTCTAAAAACCACACAACAACAGAAAACGAGGTGAACAGGCAGAAGTATGTGTGCGGAGTTCGCTAGGTTAACTGATCAATCTTAATGCTAGATCAATATTAATTATGCCAACACCTTTGGCTGACAGTTTTCCGGAGTTGGAACGACGTGTAAGACTTGGAATTGATTAATCTGTTGACTCAACAACATGAAGTGCTGTTGTTGTCGTTGTTATTGCTGCTGTGTTGCTGTTGCTGCTGCTGCTGATGTGTTGTTGTATTTTGTCGTTTAATTAATTAACTTGCCACTGACAACAGCAACAAACGACAAGCACATCAACAAAAGGCGACGCTTGAGTTAATTTGTTGACAGGCGATTTACACCTTTTGAATTTTGCTTTACATACGCCCGAGAGCGTGTTGATGGATACAACTGGTCGTAGATACACTGGATGTATCTATAAGATACCACGACTACCACTACAGCACTTACCAGCGTGTGCAGCAGGCCAAGATAATCACAACAATTAAATGCAAATGGCAATGACGCGACGGTGGTTGTGTGGCAACAATGTTGTTTCCTCCATTGCTGTTGTTCCCTCTGTTGCCGATGTTGCCGTTGCTGTTGCTGCTGTTGCACGTCTGTGTTGTTGCTGGCCACGCAGTCATCGCTCGGCTTTGATTTGCATAAATTTTCATACAATTGTAGCCTAATTTTTAATTGCTCATTGCTGTTGTCGGCTTGGCAGTTATACGCACAAATTAGTTGGCAAGTTGTTGAGCTGGCTTGCTGAGGCCAAGCAACAGCAAACATTTTGTAGAACACATTGAGGAAACTTTGGCAACACTTTTCGCACCGCACTTTACATTTTCATTTTATTTGAATTTTGTATTTTTTTTGTATAACTTTTATCTTCCACGCATTTTTAAAATTTTGTATTTTCCACAATTTTCCTTGTCGCTATTCTTTGTTTGTGTCTCAGAGCCACATTCTCAGCTCAACTGGCGATTCGATCGTGACCAAAGCGCCAATAAACATTGATCGTTCAGCTTTGGGCTTTGGCTCTCTGGCTACTGGCCGTCTGGAACTCCCTTTTTTTCCTGCTTCTTGTAATATTTGTTTGTTACCTTCTTTTTGTTTACTTTTTGTTATGCTTTTTATTTACAATCGTTTTTACTGCGACTGCCGGCCAGAGTCTGGTCTGATTGGTCCACACAGTCGGCAAGTTGCTGTTTTTTTTTTCTCTTTCGTATAATTTTTTGTATTTTTTTTTTATTTTTTTACGGCATAAGTCGTTTACTTCTGGGTGGCTTTTCTTGCTCTGTGGCCTTTGGATACGATTCGTAGTTACTTTCTTGATGAATGGGAACCTTGTACTTCAACAACTATATTTATTGTTGAGCATTTATTTCCAATAGAATTTTGATACGATTGTAACTTTTGCATAATTTCTAAAATAATCTTATATTTTGGAGTATATTCAGCAAAACTTATTATTATTATTAGTATTATTCAATTGGTTTAATTTACTCTGATTGCTTTTAAAATTGAATTTTTATTTGACATTTTTTGTATTTTTTATATATATTGTTATAAATTGTTATAATGTTTCACACCTATTTTATAATATATTATATAATTATGTGCTTTAAATTTATTTGATAAAACTCATTGATATTCGGAATTTGTATTTATTTTGTAACTATTTTCCTACATTTTTGTATTTATTAAATATATATATTATATATTATAATGCTTTAAACACATGTTTTGTATTTTATAATATTTAATTATGTGATATTAATTTTTCTTTTTCAAAATTTAAATTCTCAATATTAAAAAACTATAATTCTTCGCTGATTTGTTTTTATTTAATTTAAAATCGTTTTTATTGTATAAAAATATGTTAAATTCATTGACTTATTTGATAAGAAAGAACAAATTTTTTAATTAATATTATTTTACGTTATATTTCTTAAATTTTTAATTTCGTATATAGCACATTTTGTGAGTTGTTTATTGGCTTTGCTGCAAATAAAATTTATTTCACCGAATTGACGGAAGACACAGTTGCTAGACACAGGACACGAAACGTCCTGTCACCGAAGCGCGTCGAATGACTATGAGGCGAGAGCCGAGTGCGACAGCCTCTAAATGCAAATTAAAATCAGAAATTGAAACAGAAGCTGGTGGAAACGCTTGAAGCCCGAGTCCTGTGTGCGTGTGCCTTGTTATCCTTGCAGCTTGACGATGATGACGATGTTGTCGATGATGGAGATGAAGAAGATGATGCCGCTATGCGCGTGCCTTGACTGACGTACGCCTGTCCTTGGGGTGGCTGCGTGTCCTGTCGTGTCCTGCCCGTGTGTATGTGTGTGTGTGTGTGTGCTTGCTCCTGCGGGCTGCGCAGCGACTGGCTGGCGAAAGTACAATACATCAAAGGGCACACACAGCCAGCCACATTGAGGCAGGGCTAGCCGAAGCGATTTCGTGTGCATTTATCGCATGCGATATTGTATCTCCTTTTACACGCTTCTCCCTCATGCCTGATGCCCCATTGACTTTTGTTGCACTTGCGGCCTAATTAACACAAAATACATTGCAATGATTAAGGATTTAGTGACCCCTTCGCTCTCCTCGCCCCTTTTGACACCTGCTGTACCCCAAATTGGTTTGTTTAAAGCTTTAAAAAAGAGCTTTTGTGCGAAAAAAAAGAAAACTGATTAAGTGGCATTGTTGTTGTTGCTGCAAGGGGGCAAGGACGCAAGGACACGCGACCGAGTGCCACTTCTGTTGAACATCAAAGGATTTAAGCGGCTGCAACAACAACAACAACAGAACAGCAGAACAAGAGCAAGAAGCACAGAAGTGAAACTGGCGCAACTCAAGGACTCCAATTATTGCATTCGTTGCCTTTGTTGTTGCTGTTATCATTGTTGTTGTTGTTGTTGTTGTCTTTGAAATATGCTAATTTACACAGCGACGGCGGCGGCGGCAGCCTTGCAACAACAAAGTGCCGAGGATAAGGCAATTGATTCGCGTCTACTTCCTAGTTTCTTAGAAGACAAACGACCTCAAATGTGGGTCGTGTGTGTGTGCGAGCGTGGGTGTGTGTGTGTGTGTGTGTGAATGCTGAACTTAACCCTCTTTGACTTTTCACTTGCGCTACACTTGTTACACTTCAAAGGACTCCGACTGCGACTGCGATTGCGACCAGGCAACACTTGTTGCCAGCTGCAGTTGCTACAAATTGTGGCAACATATGTTGCATTGCGGCAATATGGCAAATGGGACTAAGTGCAACTAGTCTTTGTGGCTAAATGCTGAATTTAATCTTTGCCTCAACATAATTTTAGTCTTTCGCAATACAATATCTTTTTTATTTTTACTATTTAGTTGCGTTTAAAAATATAATTTGATGACGGCTACAATTAAATAATTTCTAATCCAGCTTTTAAGATTTATTAGAAAACTACTACTATAAAATCAAAATACCTGAAGATTAATAAGTATCATCTTATTTCTGAACTTGATAATATTTTTTTTATTTTCTTTACCTCTTTACAGACTGCCTACAGTAAAATAATTTATAAAACAGCAACTCTTCAACGTTTATTGGACAGAAAACTATTAAGGGTAAGTTATAAAATAAATATCAATTTGTTTTTGTGATATCAACTTAGTAGAAAATTCATGAATATTTATGAAAATAATGTTATTCTCTTTCATCAAACAATACTATTAAGCAAATTCTATTCAATACCTTTTTCAATGGTTATATTTGCAAGTTCAAAAAGTGAATGAAATATCATAGTTTTATGCTCTTTACATTTCTTCACTTTCTCATTTAATATTTAACTAATTCAATAATTCTTTCTGCTATGAATAGGATTTATATTATTCATTATCCTTTCGTTGCCATTTGCCACTGTTAGTTGCATTTACCACTTTCGCATTATCTTTTTAACTAAACAAACCACCATTAAGTAGCAGCAGCACCAGCAGCAGCAACAACAACGACAACAATAGCAACCACAACAAATTTGAGCATCTCTTTACCGCATGCAATTGCCATGAATCACCATCACCTGGCTGAGGTTCTCATTCTGTACTGTCTCGCATTCTGTTCTGCTCTGATCTCGAGCTCTGTCTCTGGCTCTGGATGTGGCTCTGGCTGTGACTGTGGCTCTGGCGGCACATCCATCAATGTGCCGTTGACATTTGCTGCGCTGTTGACAAGAATTGTCACAATAAACAATACAACCACGACAAGCAGCAGCCGGAGAAGCGTCAGCAGCAATAATGATAGCGGATGAGGCACAGAGAGCAGACGGACACGTGACATGGCGGGGCCAGGGCCGGGGGCAGAGGCAGGCAGCATCATGATGATGATTAGTTTGGTAAGTGGCAGCAAGAGGAGTGCGCATAAATTACCAAAAGGATTAACTAACCAGACGGAGATGGAGTCGGAGACCCAGAGCCCAGAGCTCAGATTCAGATTCAGACTCAGGCAGCTGAAAATGTAACTGGAACTGCAACTGCAGTCGCAAAAGGGTTGTTGTTGTTGTTGTTGTTGCTCTGCTTGTTCTTCTTGTTGTTGAGCATGAAAAATGTGCAGTGAGCTGTAAGGGATTCCCAAGCTCGTTGGCATTGCAGCCACAAGGGTTGGCCAAGGGGCGGAGCCGGGGGAGATGCCATTGAAATTAAAATCAGATCAATTTCACAGATATTAACATATTTTTGGGCCGGGGCAAGTGTTGTTGATAACTCTGTTTGTCTAAAGGCCCATCGAGGGGGTTGCTATTGTCTAAGCACTGATTAAAGGGTATACAAAGAGGGATATTAACAAAATAGATAGATTGAGCTGTAACAGGAAAAAAATATATATAATATAATTTTTATTACTTCTTAAATTAAAATATATGCAATTTATTTGTATTAAATTAGTTGAATTAGAATAATATTTTAATAAAAGGAATATAATTTTAATAAACTATTCAATGCAAATACACAAAATACATAATTAATTTAAGCTTTCATAAGTTCATTTATATTTGTCGTTATAATACAAAATTTCGAAAAATATATAATTATTTAATTAGCTTGAAATACAGATAAATTACAGAGTATGAACATAGTCGACTCTTCATGCAGCTCAATTCATAAATTGTACCCTTAATTAGCACAGGGGTTGAGGATTGTCTCGGCATGTTATAATGCATATTACAATAGATTAATCTAAATGATTTTCATAAGATGACAATTCCCACGCCCCACCGCTTCCTCATTTGCATGGCTTTTCGACGATTTTCATAGAGTTTTCTATAGATTTTCCAAGCACTGCACTGACATTTGCAGGTGTGCCTTAAAGTCCAAAACAATTTGTGCTCATTAAAAAGAAAAAATGACGAAAAATAAGCATTTTGATGGCGTTGCCCAGGGTAACAGAAGGCCAAGAAAGAAAAAAGGAGAAGGAAAGATAGCAAGTGTGCGAGAGAAAGAGAGAGGGAGCCATAATTTAGTTAATTTTCGGTTTTGTTGTTGCTGAATTTAATTAACTCAGCGACGACGTTCATAAATCCCGACAAACATTTCAAAATGACGCAAATTTTGCGCAGCAAATATTTGCGAAAAGTAAGAAATAAAAATAAAAATTAAGCGAAAATTAATCAAAGTGCAAGGCGAGCCGAGTCCAGTAGGAGGAGGAGGAGGAGGAGGAGCAGTAGCAGCCGCCGGAGGTGGAGGCCAACTTGACGACATAGCAAACATAACTCGACGCATTCCGCTGGGCCAAAGTGGCACAAGGTAAACCCAAGTCCAAGCCCAAGCTCAAGCCCAAGCCCAAAAACCCAAACCCAAAGGGCTTCCAATTCGATGCGATTCAAGTGGAGTGAAGTGAAGTCAAGTTGGGTTCGCAGTATGGGAAAAATTCCGTTGGCCTCCAATCAGTGGACGCAGTTTGCATTGCTCTGACATGAAAAAGAAATCAGTGCAACGCATTGGACTCAAGCTCGACTCTGGAGTTTTCGCTTGGTTTTGGTTTTTGGGATGGGTTGCAATCGGTTTTGCTTTTTGGCATGGCTGCTGCTGCTTGTCCTTCTACGCTACGCTTATCGTTCAGTCAGCTCAGTTGACCAAATGTGTGGGAAAATTTTTCATTTTTAATTGCACTTGGCCAGGGCTAAAAACACAGCAGCGACAGGGCGACTCAGCAACTCAGCGACAGACAGCGATGAAATTTAAAGAAGCCTCAAAAGCTGCGCATTAAAGAGGCATCGCCTCGTTGCTGTTGGCTGTTTCCCGTTGCCCGTTTGCTGTTGGTAGTTGGCTGCTGGCTGTTGGCTGTTGGTTCTTGGCCCACCTACAAATCTCGCCCAGCTGTTGGCACAAAGCGTCTGCATGCCGGACGCGCCATTCTATGAAAATTCCTGGCAACGTCGCAGCCGCGGCTGGCATCCCAGCAATGACTCCGTCTAAACTATGCAAGCACTCCACTCAGCCAGCTATCTTCCGCCTCCTCTTCACCCATCGCATCGCATCGCATCGCATCGCATCGCATCCCGTCCTAGATAGAGGGTGCGCTCTGGGGGCGTTGCTTTGCGCAAATTACAATTAAAAATTGTTTCAAGTGGTTTACAAACCACAGCACACACACAGCGTGCACGAGACCAAGCTGAAATCACAGCACATTTTGAGGACTGGCGAAGTTCGAGTACTTGCGAAAACCCTTCAGCACGAAAGGACAGTCGAGAAAGTTGCAAGGTATTTAAAGGAATTTGTTCTTCAAGCAAATACCGCTACTTGTTTTAATTGTTGAATTTTAAAAATAACGAACATCATGGGATGAAAATAGTTGAGCTGTCAAGTCTATTTAAGTTTGAAACTTTTCAGAAAGGTTTAATATATTGGAAACTTATATGCTGCTAGATAAAAAATTTGCTTTTAAATACAATAAAGTTATTGATAATGACAAAGAAAATTCAAAAATGAGATCATCTATAAACTAAACTATAAGAAAGAAGCTCTATCTTTTATTAGTCAGACAATTCAAAAGACTTGTTAATTCAATTTTAACAAGATCTATAAATTAGTTTATTTAAGTATTATAATATACTATTTTAGTCTAATTAGAATGTTTGTAGAAATTAGTTTGATTTTGCATAAATTAAGCAATTGTTTATTCATCAATGAATCAGCCTGAATCATTAAGATTTTGCATTAAATAGGTTATTGGATCATGGTGGCAAATATTCAATACTTTCATGAGTCAGTATTTGCTTTAGTCAATTAGTGAGTCAAATAAAAATCTTTCTATATGAGTGGTTCTTCTTTTGTTTGGAATAATTTAAACTAACTTTTAAATAGAATTTATGCTCGCATTAGCCTTCTGGGCAACTGTTTTCGTATCCGCCTCAAAAACACTTGCCCTGTAAATATCTTCTATAATTGCCAAAACCTTCAAAGCATTGACTTATTATCCAATGATAGATTGTAAATGAAAAATAAAAGCTTTTGGTTGTGAATATTTATTCAATATTGGGTTCATGTTTTGAATCATATTTTGAAAATTCCAATCTACTCATACATCACCATCAATCAAGCTAGTGTTGCCAGGTTGTGAAAAATCACAGGTTCATGAGGCTACAACCCTTCGTCAAGTGCAGATCATCAAAAGTTGCCCAACAGTCGCTCGTTGGCTCTGGCGGCCATCTTGAGTTTGCAGTGTCTGTCAGCCAACCAGAAGAAGTGGAGCCCGGAGTGGAGCTGTCTGTCGCTGCATCTTGCAGTTGAAGTGCAAGTTGAAGTTGAAGATGGAGTTGCAGTTGTTGCTGTTGTTGTTTATGACGTTGATGTGGCGCTGCGGTAAATGACGAATGCGGCCCAACAAGTTGCAGCTGACGGGCAACAGTTGGCGAACCTTTTTGGCATGCCATTGCCATGCCGGCTATGGAGAATGGGAGACAAGGAGCTGTGGCACATTCTCATTGGGGCAAAAGGCGCATTGCAGAGTTGCAACACAGCATATGGCGCTCCGACTCAGCGACTTGCCGCAGGGCACAAAATGTGGCAATGGGCTTTGATTTGCTGTCAAGCTGCAATCAGTTGCCTGCGACACACACACATATTTTGGTTCCTTGCAACTTCATTTTGTTGGCATCCCCCTTTGGGGCATGACGCATGCGCCAACACACAAAATGAACGCCTGTGTGTGGGTGGAGCCAGCACAGCACAGAATGAACATTAAGAGAGCGCAAGTCTCACAACGCAAGAGAGCAACAGCACGAGAGTGAAAGCTCAAAGCTTAAATGCTTGAGCTTTTGCTGCAGCTTTCAGGATGCCACACAACCTTGCCAGATGGCGCTATAAATCATTGTAAAAATGCGCCACAGTCCAGTTCGAACTGCAGAGTCCAGAGTTTCCCCTCCTCCTTGGCTCTTTGGCTGCGCACGCGCACAGCTTAAGAAAATTATGAAAGATTTACATTAATAATTCTTACAAAAGCCACACATAAATAGCCGTTGCAATCTCCGCACTCCTTCCCGCTCACCTCGCCACATCCTACTCCTCCTCTTCCTGGCCGGGGCCAGCCAGAAACACAATAACCATTTTTATTAAGCGACAATCAGCGCGCGCTGCGCGATGCCTCCGCTTGGGGCTCCACAACAGCGCTGTGAGTAAGTTGTTGGCCTGGGTCCAGCTTCAGCTGCAGCTCCTTCTCCGTCTCCGTCTCCTTCTCCATCTGCTTGCGCTGGGAGGACTGCCCGCTGAGCATGCGTGCGGGGCTTTTGCATGCAAATGGAATCACTTTATTAAACAGCTTACATAATTCATGTGCTGCACATTTAATTTAAGGTCATCAGGCCGGCCTGGACTGAGCCTGGGCCTGAGACTGACTTCGACTCTGCTCTGGACTCGAGTGGACGGCAGTCGGATGGAGTCTTCGGATTGTGGACTCTTGTGGTCTCGCGCTGGTCGCTTTCGCAGCATAATGAAAAAGTCAGTGTAATAATTTTTAAATGTTTGTAAAAATAGGTGTAGACAAGTTGAAATTTATTATGGCAACGTTCTGGGAACGTGGAACGTGGGCAGCGAGCAAGCGCGGAAGTATTGGATAGTTTTGGACAAGAGATGAGCAGCCGGAATGTCAGCGTGGGTTGCCCCATGCCGCAGACATTACAGTTAATAGTTCTGGACTTTTACAGATATGACGGATAGTCTACTACAAAGAGTTATGATTAAAAATAACCATAATATTGCTAATAATAATTATGTCAACATTAAATTGACAATCTTAATGAGGTTGTTGAGGCAAATGATTTTTTCTGGAATTTATTTTGTTTACATATATAAATGTCCCATTTTAAAATTTCAAAAGTTGTACTAAATCTTTAGAAATGAATAGGATAAATTTGAGTACTAAGATTATGATCTAATTAGATATACTTTTTTAAAAATAATTCCCACATACAGTTATATATTTGGTTGCATAAATAAAAAACTCGAGTAAATTTGAATGAGAATACCAGAAATTTGGATGCCATTGGAGCTGGGAGGAAGCCACCTTGCTGGCTACCCACCATGACTGCATTAAAAATCAACTTAATTTCACTGCCCATGGGGTCAGTTTTATGGGAAACACAAAAAACACACACGCACACACTCACTGACACAGAGTTGGCAGAGGGAAGGCAAAAATGATGAAGACCTCCAAAGTGGCAAAACACGAAATGGCAACAAAAATCATATTTTCACAGGCGCTTGGCGTTTGCGCAGAACTTCGCACTTGAGCACGCGGCGAGCAGGGGATGATCAACCTGGAGAGGAGTTGGAGACGGAGTCGGAGATGGAGTCGGAGCTGAAGTTCGGCACTGTGGAGTGTGGGCAGTAACGGGGCTAAAAAGCGGTACCTGCGACTTCAAGTTGCCTGGTCCAAACATACGCAATTATGTGTTTTTTATTAACTTCTCCTGTGCTCTCTTCTCTGGTCTGATCTGTCCATCCTTGTGGGTCTGTTGGCTCCTTTCGGGGGGTCCGCTGAGCACACGCACTCTCTATATAATTTTAACACATGCTGCGTTTTTGGCTTTTTCCTTTTCTCTCGATTTCGTATCGTTTCATTTTGTGCCCTTTTTGGCAAAACATTTCCCTTTTGGCCCTTGACTGCTTAATAACTTTATTTAGCTTAGAACACTGTTGTTGTTGATGTTATTGCTGTTGCTGTTTGTTTGTGCTGTGTTGTGTTTGTGTGTGGCTGCAACACGAAACTGTTTTGGGCCATCAGTCAGGCCAGGGCGGCAGTATTAATTAGTGCGGTAGTCCTTTGTGGCAGATTGCTTTTGCCTCCTTTGCGGCTGTATCTGTGGCTGTTGCTGTGGCTGTGTGTGCATTATTTAGACATCAGGACGTTGATTGATGAGCCCAGATCTCAGTATGTGTGCATTTATATCGGTGTATGTATGGGTGTTAATGCGAAACTAATAACATTTCAAGCTGAGCTTAAAAGCTTGGCTTGCAGTGTGGTCACACTTCATTGCCAATCAGCTGTGATACTGCATTGACAATTAGAATATTCTTATTAAATATACAGCATACATAAATATATATGTGTATAATATAACTAACTTATTTTGTGTATTTAAGTGTATAATATAACTTACTATTTTGTCTCCTTTATTTTTAGTCAATCAATAATTGACCTGCAGTAATCGATATATGTTATCGATTTATCAGTATCAACACTGAGCTGCTCTGCGAACGAACTTATTTCGTTTTATGTGTGCAATAAAAATAATTAAAACCATAATTTGCTCTCTCAATTAATTTCGTTTTATATGTGCAATATAAATAATTAAAAGCAGAAATTGCTAATAGCTGAACAATACAGCCAAACGTGGAATTGCAAATCGCTTGCCACAGTTAAAGCCAAAGTGAAAAGAATTTGCAAGCAGCCACAAAAAATTTGGAGACTTGGAAGTCGACACGCGAAAGCCTTATAGAAGTGAGCGGGAGAGATTAGTGAATGGAGAGCTGAGCTACGCAGTTCTCTTATTGCTTTTTAAATTGTTTTCGCCTGCACAGGAGTCGGGGCTCGTGTGTGAGCAAAAGAGATAAAGTAATGTGTGGGGGCGCTTATTGCTACGCGACTCTCCAAATTTATTTTTCTTTCATTTTTTTTTCAAGTGACGATGCAGTGAAACTTAATTGCGCAGTGCATAAAAATGTTGTGTTAAAGCTCAAAAAGTGCAGTGAAAGTGAAGTGTCAAAGTTGAAAATGCAGTGAATGTTTATGAAGGTGAACAATTCTCTATTGAACAATTTCCATTGATGTAAAATTGCACACTTAAGGTAAGTGATGTAATAAAAAACAAAAATACGTACTTACTGTATGCACGCAAAATTATATACGAATTTATATGTTTTATGCGTATAATTTATTTATAACCCTTTTCGCAGTCACTTTACAGGGTAAATTAGCAGTTCCACAATAAAAATGTACGCCACATGCAACAATTAAACAATTCATTTATCTTAATTTGTCTGCAATTTCCTTTCCTTCTCCCTCGCACTCGCCCATTCTGTTTGCCAACTCTTTCACTCACTTGCTCAGCTGCCCAGCTGTCTGCTTCGTTACTTTATCTTCGGTTTCTTCTCTTTCATTCGTGTGCATTGAGGAGAGATGTTTAAAAAATTTGAAATTAATTGCTGCGCCTGCTGCTCCTTTGACTCGTCTCCACCTCTATCTCACTCTCTCTCCACTCCCTTTGGGCTGGTGTTTTATTTTCTGCTGTGTCATAATCTTCACACCCAAATCGCAGGATCTTTCTTCGCTGCTGAGAGATCGCCGTGCATGTTCGGCGTTGATGATCTTTGGCTGTAATCTTTTAATAATTTAAGCCAATTCGGCGTAAACCGTTAACGGCAAACACACACACACACACACGCAAGCAGACAGAGCATGACCATTTGGCCATTTGGCCATTTGGCCATTTGGCCATTTGGCCGTTGTTTAGTTCTGGTTTTGTGGCTGCCCATCGCGATTGCGCCTTTGGTCTTTGCGCTGTGTTAATATTTGCTCATGATGATCGGCTTTTAAGGATGGTTCAACAACTCCAGCCGCCAGTCGGAACGAGGAGCATGGCCAGGGTGTTACTGCTGTCTGGCTTAATGCTGAGAAAACCCTAATTACCGCATTAAGGTGTCAAAATGATGCCCATCTCTCTGTATCTCACTGTCTGCTGTTGCTGCTGATGGTGCTGCTGTTGTTGCAACAATGTGGCAAATTTAATGAATATGTCAAGTAGTCAGCGCTCCACCATCAACGCTCAGTGCCCAGTGATAAATCTCTTGACAGCCTAGAATGGGCTGGGAACCAACTGCACTGCAGTTTACAACCCAAGAGCTTTGCTGTTGCTTCGTATGTGCTATATACAAAGACGAAGCGCAGTATATCACTATTAATATTTGAAAATGTAATGTTTGAGAGATCTTGAAAAAAAGAAATCACAAAATATTCGTTTTTTAAATTGACTTATTATTTTGACATTCTATAAATTTATATTTCTTCTATATATTCACAGCCAACGTGTTTTGCATAAAGAAGAAAAATATTCAGAAATCACCTAAGAATTATTTTGCAATGGCGTCCGCCCAAATTAAGTTGTCTTATAATTACAACCACAAAGCAATTTTGATAAAAATAATCATGACAATTTCACTAAATTGTATACTAATAAAAATCTGAATATTTAAGATAAACTTTTTTGCTCTAATATAATTATAGTGAGACTTCTTAATGACCGTTTTAGGGTCTCCATTCATATGAAATAAAGCAATTACTCGGTTTTCTGTATAATAAACTAAGAAATTACAGCTCATTTGATGAGTGGCAAGAGCAACAACACTTTTGGCCACTTTCCAATCACTTTTACCAAGCGTTTAGTCCAGGCCAAGCCCCAAATGAAGACAACAGGCCATTTCCCATTGCCATTGCCATTGCCATTCCCATTCCCATTCGGCTTTTTGACCGGAACGTGCATGGCCAAAGCGATTGAGGAGTGAGCACGCCAAGCCAAACCAGCCCAAAAACGAACCGATCAAGCGGACCCCGGGTCCGACCCTTTTTCCCTTTTGCCACATTCTTCATGTCTCTCGGCATGTGTGTGTGTATGCGTGTGTGTGTAAGTGTGAGTGTGTGTCTGCCTTCTTTTTTTTGCGACTGGACCTGCTGCAGCAGTCCAATGGATCTCAGTCGGAGTCGAAGACGGCGCAGAGGTCTCGAGGTTCGGTTTTAGTTTGAGTCTGAGTCTGAGTTTGAGTTTGAGGTCCAGGTCCAATCGCTGGTCCGTCGGTCGTTCGTTCCATTTTAATAACATTAATTAAGGTGTTGCCTTCGTTGGTGTTCTTCACGCCTTTCCTTACAAATTACGCAGGAATTTCATGTTTCAGGTTTTGTTCTCGGCCCAAAACGAACTGAGAGACGACGCGTCGGTCGAGCGGTCTTAATAGTTGTTCTTTTAGCGCCCCGTCTGTGTTTCTCTCTCTCGCTTCTTCTCTCTGCCTGTCTGCTGCTAGCTCTTGCTCTTTCCATCCTTTTCTCTTAATGTATGGACTTTGACTTGCAATTTGGCTAAAACTGTTTGCTGTGATCAAGCGCTCTGATATCTGGGATAGGCCGTTTCTGCAAGTCAATGCAGTAGGTGTAACAGTCTGCAAATTAAGCCATTAGTTTGCCGAAAATCGCATGGGAAACTTCTTTAACGCATAGCAATATTATATATAAATATCGAGTATCTTGGCGCCATTTTAAGCGCCACTTGAAAGAAAATACCGCTGAAAAGAACTTTGATCTAGAAACGGCATAAAAATGCATTTTTATTAACATAAAATGCACATTTATAAGGCAGCTGTGAAGGCAAAAGGCAGCCAGGAACTGGACACACACACAAGCACACACAGATACAGATAGACAGAGAGACAGACAGAGACAGAAGTGCCCAACTGGCCAAGGTCAGTTTGGGGTCAATGCCACAATACTAGGAGAGCTGATACAGCGATACTTATGTTGAGAGATAGTGAGATTTTCAGAGCGCCAGCGCCAGTGTCAGAGACAGTGCCAGTGCCAGAGCCAGAGCCAGAGGAGACAGTGCCCAGTTTAGTTTGTTAGATGGATGACTAATAAGCGTCGCCACAATTAATTGAAACCCACTGATATGCATCTACCGAATGGCTCCAGATACAAGCAAATCTCATTAACGCGCCCAAGATAAAGCCACTGAATCTGAATCTCTGCCCCACCGAGACGAGTATCTCACCATACATTTTGTTCAGTCAAGTGTACGAGAAGACGACGACATTGTGTATAAGGCGATGGCAATGCCGATGCGATGCGATCGACAACGCGTCGATCTGTCCACATCGGTGGCTGAGAGCTGAGAGCTCTGAACACTCAACTGAACTGAACTGAACTGAACACAGAACCCACAAAAGCCGAGTAAGAGACAAGACGACACATTCGAGCCTTTATATAAATGCATGCAGATACAGTTTTGGAAGTCAAGCGGTTTGCATTTGTACGATAAATAAAATGAATGCGATTGTTAATTAGTTGTTGCTGTAGAGCTAAAGATGCTGCTGATGTTTCTGCTGCCGTTGCCGTTGCCGTTGTATCTTATCGTCGCATGGGCTTGCCTCTCTCATTCTCTGTCGTCTCTCTAGATGTGTTGGTCTCTCTTTCTCCGAGATTGACCTGGCCCAGTCAGTAGGCTGTAGACAGAGTAGGTAATGGAATGGAATTTGGGAATGTTGGGCATCTGCTTGGAGCATTTCATTGCGTTCTTCGGATATCAAAGCTGAGCTGAGATTGTGGCCGAGGATGCTAAGCTCCGATAATCCAATTGAAATAGTTTCGAGTCGAAAGAGTTGAAGTCTTTGCATATGCATGAGCTGTGTAGTTTCTTATCAATAGCAGTCTAATTAGGTGCTCTACTTAAAAATCGCTTTAGTTTGAGATTGAATTATGGTTCGGCTATTAGTTGTAAGACAATTAATCTGAACAACCACTAGTCTAAGACATTTTAAAGAATTAACCATTATTAATACAACAAATATTTGTGAAAATTCATTGACTACTCTTTGATGGAAGTCATCTTCTCAATCAAATCTTGAATTGATTATAAATTGTTAACGTTATGTGTGAGCGAACTTTGGAGCGATTCATTGGCTTCTGTTGGGGATTATTTCATAAAATCGTTGTATGATAGTTTTAATTACATGCATTTAGAGACATCTATTTGATTTTTTAATTTATGCATTCAAATCAACGATCTACAATCGGCAGTCGACTGTCGACAGTCGACAATCGATGATAATTTATGCGCAAAGGCAAATCAATTTTCAGTTTTGTTCGAATGCGATTTTCGGTTTCAGTTTTGTTGCTGTTTAGGCAAATTTCTGTAGATTTTTATCTCGTGTCGACAACAATAAAATTGTGTTAATTTATGGGAAAGTCATTGGGCTCCACTCCAGCTGTTTTTGCCAGATACAGATACAGATACGCGCCACTTATAGTTGACAATACTTACTCGTGAATGGCTGTAGGCACAGATACAGATACAGCTACAACTACAACTACAGCAACGGCAACAGATACAGATACAGCTATAGTTATGGATGCTGGCTGAACTTGTTTCTCAATCGGTTTTTGCTGTTGTCTTCATTAAATTACGTTTAATCATTTATGCAGATTTCAATCAATGGGCGAAGCGATTGAGATACATTTCCGTTTAGCATAAAGTCAAAGATTAGTTCATTTCATTTTACCTGCTTGATATTCAATTTGTTGCAATTAATTGAAAACATATAAACTAACTGCTGTATCTTAAGCTGGTGAAACTAATAAAAACGTTAGTTTTCTTTTGCGTTTTTTCTTCTTTTTATTACAACTATTTACAAGCTTACATGGTTCTTCATACTATGGATGATTCTTATTTACAACTAGAACGGCCTACAGCCGGGCTAAAATCAACTTTTTTTTGTGATGTTTTGTATTTTTGTTGTGAGTGTTTTACCCTGTTTACTAGTGTTAGTTAATACTTAAAAAATGGACTGCAGCAAAACGTTGAGTGGTTTTAAACTGTTGTTTATCACGCGAAATGGAAAGCTTTTAAATATGTTCATGACTATGCCGAGCCCAACCCCGCACCTTGACCAGCATCCAATCTAGAGACAGGTGTTCACCGCACGATGCTCCTTGCACTTCTTGCACGTCACCTCACAGCACCACTTGAAGACACAATTGCAGTTGGTCCACTCGGTGACCACACGATGCTTATACCCCCTACTGCAGCACAGATGATCACAACGGTCGGGTCCCGTCGATGTGGCATTGCATTCCCTGTCCTGTGTGCCCAACGCGCCGGTCTTTGGGTTCGCCGTACAGAAGTCTGCCGAATCATCCGCATAGACCAATTGATATTTGTTCGCCGGCTTCGTGTGCGGCGCCTCGGGCATAAAGCTGTTGCCGTCGTTGCGTAGCGCCACCTTGCGTGCCCCATCGTATTTGTCGAGCAGTCGTGCGGATATCTCACGGAACGGCGGCATCTTCAGCCAACAGGTTTTCACCGTGCACGATCCGGACAAGCCATGACATTTGCACTCCAAACGCATTGAATCGCGAATAGCCTAAGATTTGGAAAATAATACAAATTCAGAGTTTGGATGCACAATTGCGATGCTCACCAATCGTCCGGCGTTGTTGTTGTGCAGCTTGACCAGAGTGCCGAGATCGCTTCGACGCTGTCGCTGCTTGGCATCGAGAAAGGCTCGCGAATGCCGCAGCCCAAAGTTCACATTGTCGCTGCAGCCGCCCCATTCCCATTCGCCCTGCGGGAACTTGATGTTGTCCCAGAACTTGCGACGTCCTCGTCGTCCACCTGGCCTGTGGCCATTTCGCTGCCTGCCCAGCATAATATCCGTCATGTTGCTGTTGGAGTTGCCGGGCTCGTTGTCGCCACGTTGCGGTGGCAACTGTTGGCGCAGCTGCTGCCGCTCCAACGCCTCCTCTGCGGTGGCCGCGTTCACCATTTGGGGTTGGCCGCCATTGCGGCGCATGTGCGACTTGTCGCAGGAGCACTCGACTAGTTGCCCCATGTTGCAGGCCTTGGTTACCGCATAGGTGACGCCCGCCGCTGTGATGGCATTCACAAAGCCCGTTTCCCTGGAATCTAAGGCAGATAGAAAATAATTGAAATTGCAGAAAACAAATATAGAAATACTTGTAAATTGTTGAGAAATTACAGTAAATTATTCGATTGAAATGGAATCAATATTATCAGTATTTGACTAAGACTGAGCAAATCAATTTAATTGGTGTCTGTTGTAATACACTCTAAAAAAGCAATTAAAACTAGTCAAGTCAGAGTCTTAACCTGGGATTAAGTATTTACAGGCCATTTAGCAGTTGATTACCACGAAAACCAGTTTGTTAGCTTAAGTGCTATTTGCATTTACAGCTATTGCTTGTAAGTAGCCCATTAATGGACAATTGAGTCAGAGTAGGGTTTTAAATGCGGATTATCTGTCTGGCGATGGCAATATCGATAACGCTATCGATTTATGTATAATCGTTGGTGATTAGCTGATGTCAACACGCGTCGTCGCATGATTGATGTCAATTTGTCAGGTTAAGTGACAAAATGATTTATTGTTGCCACGATAACCGATCGCTGATCGCTGATTGCGCTGATTTCTGCTCCAACTCTATGCAAATCAGAAACGAATGACTCCACGTTGGCCCTGTCATCGACACTGCACTGCGACAGTCACGTTTAATGAAATCGAAAATCGCACTTTTTTAATCGCAATGGGCAACAACGATTTGCATGCGCTCGTAATGCGAGCAAGTTGTGTCCAAACCAACGAGATGGGGGAATGGTGAGAACTGATGTGAAGGAAGGATTGCGCTGAGACAGGTGATTTTTCTTTTTTTTTTCTGACAGTCACCACCCCAAATGGAAGGGCATCATTACATGGCCAGCACAGCCTTGGCAAGAGGAAAGACTTCCAGCTCTCGCACCTCCCACTCTTGCTCTCCCTCAAGATGCTCCTCAATAACTGACAGCTTGACAACTGACAGGGCCGCACTTTTAATCCGCTGAAGTGTGAGTGTATGTGGAATTTATTGCGCATAATTTGGTATGTGTTTTGTTTGCGCATTGTTGTCATTAAGTGCAGATTGAGAAGCAACAACGACTGCGGCAGCGGCAGCAAGGAGCTGAGTGCTGGGGGCATACCTTTGACCATTTCGGGCAATAATTTATTAAAATTGACAGCTTTGTAGGCTCATTTCAGGCGCTATTCATCAGCGGGCGCAACATTTTTATTATGCAACTTGATGGATGATGCGGTCGCCTGCCGCCTGACAGTTTGCCTTCGGGCTCGCCTTTGCCTTTGCCATTGCCATCGGGGTTTTTGCCAGCCACGAAGACGCTGCAACTTCAGCTGTAATTAGGCAGCTTTGCGGAGCAGTCGATGAGCGCAAGGCATCTCCATCTGGTTGTGCACTCAAACTTCCTATCAGAGTTGTCTGGGCTTAGCGCTTTTTTCACCAGATTCTCTGAGAAAATTAATAGTTTCTCGAGAAGACAGACTTTTGGAGTGGGCAATAGTATCTCACTTCGATTATACAAATTATTTGAAGTTCCCAATTTAGTGTCATATTTTAATGAGATATCTGAATTTAAAATCCAACTGCAATCACAAAAATTACTTATTGTTGCCAGTTAAATTAATTAATTTTTTAAATACAAAAAATAAATAATCGATTTCTAAATCTGAAATTATATTGCAACCTTACTGTTTGACGTGCTTAGCTGTTTTTGTATCTCTTGATTTTAGCTGTAAATCGCAAGCGATGACAACACTGATCGCAGTTCCCCCTTGGACTGAGTCAGCAAAGTGTTGACAGGCTGCCAGGTTGAGCTGCATAATAAAGCAGCGCCGTTTGGCCTTTGTCGTCAGTTAATGTAGTTGTTGCTGTCTCTGTTGTTAGTGTTGTTGTCGGTTAATGCGAGGCATATGCATATAAGTAGGTAGAGCAGGTATCTGTTTCTACTTGCAGTAGATACATTTGGTCTTTAGTCGCAGCCTGTCGCACTTACCGCGCATTAAAATTTTCCTCATGCTCTTGCGCAGCACTGTGCAGTTCCAGCGGCGATTACGAAATTGAAATTCGCATTCGCGGAATCCCAGATTAATCCCATTGATGATCTCTTTGAGCAGCGCCGAATCGTGGCGGCAGATTTCGGCCAGTTTGCCACGTAGACGACGTGTCTTTTTGCACATTAGATTTGGATCGAGTAAAATGTTTGTGCCCTCGGCCCTAGAATAAATACAAGTTTTCTGGTTAAATTGAGAGTGTTGACAATCTTCTGTAAAAATAAATTAGAAAAGCTACATTTGCCTGCCTTAATTGCAACACAGCTTAAAACAATTGATTTATTTATTATGACTTGCGTATTGACATAGAGCATTATTTATCAGCTGCTTGGCGCCCGAAATGTGGAAGTAGACGCTTCACTCAGCGGATAAGTGCATTCAAAATAGTTGCATTTATTTATGCTGCAAGTCAAAGAGCAGCAACAGAGTTTCGTTTATTTGCATTGGAAAATGAAAACACGGCGTCCAAATGGTTCTCGGCAGTTGAACTAAATATTCTCAGTTGCAGCCGATGTGGCGTATACGCAATATGGCGCAGCGTTTAATGTGGCATGCACACAAGCACACATTCTCTGCACTCTCTCCCCACACACACAAACAATGACACAGAGTTGCCAATTGTTTTGTTTATTATTAAAAGCAAAGCAACGCGGCGGAGCTCAATAAAATTTGCCAGCACGTAAACACACACTCACACAGAGACTGGGCAAACACTCTTGCTGGTGCTGCTGCTGCAACACCCACTTGACTTTTTAGCAATTTTCTCAATCGATGCAATTTTCGTTTTCATTTCAGCTGCAGCGTTAAAATTTAATTTAGCTGGAAAATTAATAATTATTATTGGCAGCGTACAATGTGGGTGCAGCAACTGCAACAGCAGCAGCAGCAGCAGCACCATCGGCATCGGCATCGGCCGTTGAGCATGCGTTGCTCCAGGGCAAATTACCGATTGCCCAGGGGTTCGGGTTCGGGTTCGGATTCAAGTTGACCCCCACTTCCCCACCACTACAGCTACAAATATGTGTGTGTGTGTGTGTGTGTGTGTGTGTGTGTGTGTGTGAGCCACTGGGCGGCGGCGGCGGCGTTTAAATTGTTTTTGTGTGCGCGCCTTTGGCGCTGATTTATGTTTTTCCATTTCAGATTTATGACTTTTTAATAGCTCAATTGTTTTTCGTTCGCATTTTTGTTGTTATTGTTATACATGTATATGAACATATCCCCATATGTATTTCTTTTCATTTTTTCTCGCTCTTCACATTGCACATTCGCGTGAAATTTGCTTCGCTCGTGAACTTTGCGCAATTCTCTGTTAAAGTACGCACAAGTGTTTAGTGCAAGTTTATGTTTCGGTCGAGAGCGCGCCAGGTAAATAATGGCATCCCTGGCATTTTATTGGGCCCCAATGCGGCTACTGCCACAAGAGAGAAGACTCAGCTTTTGTGATGTATGTGCGGATATAGTCTATTGGTTTGCGTCAGTCTGACCATCTCCCCTCTTCTCCCTTACTCTCCCTCTCGCTCTGTCACACTTTGTCTATGTGTACTTTGTTGCAAGGAATTTGTGCTATTTTTAGCAATTTGCAACGCTCTACTCAGCTGACTCAGCCTAAAGAAATCACAGTAATACAAGTATTGTTATTCATCGATGACAAAATACTGATAAGACAAAGCCAATCCCTTAAAATTGGTCATTCACTTAGCAGTGCAAGTCATAGCGTTTATCTACGTTTGGTAACAGAACAATATCATGTTATTAGGCAAGTTTATTGTATGAATATGTATTTTGGGCTTTTCAAGTGTCTCGAATAATCGGGATTGTCTGATATTTTGCGTCTCTTCTGGCTGTGAAACTTAACTGAACGCCCTGAAAAGTTTTGAAATACTTAGTACACAGGGACTGTATAATAATATTTAATCTTTCTTATAAACATTTTATAAATTTGGTTGATTTGTACGTAGTATCTCCAAAATTTAAATAGATCAAAATAACGATGTGCAAGTGTCAATCTTTAGCTTGGATGGATAATATCTTGTGCACTCTTCGTACTAAAATTCAAATCTTCTGCGCTTGGACTATCATACATGCCCTCATATGTTTCTGTATATTGGGGTATGACGCTTGTGAGTCGTTAGAAATGATGCTCTATAGAAAAGAGGGCATATCCCGTTAAAATCCTAGTTACAGAATGCAGAAGTAGTGGGCCTTGTGCTATTTCCAAGTACAGAGGTATTTGCTTCATATTAACTTTAGTCCATTTAGCTGCCGGAGTTGTTAAGACAATAA
The DNA here is from genome assembly GCA_963583835.1 of Drosophila immigrans. Taxonomy (NCBI): domain Eukaryota; kingdom Metazoa; phylum Arthropoda; class Insecta; order Diptera; family Drosophilidae; genus Drosophila; species Drosophila immigrans. The sequence goes on along the minus strand of OY757143.1, from coordinate 25,562,838 downwards.
GCTTTTTTTCAGTAAGTATTAACTTCAGTGATATTTAATCAAATGTTTTGGTTCTCCTTATTTATAGTAATATGCCAAACAGAACTTAAAGAATCAATTCTTGTTTGGTGTCGGTCTGAGCATAGTGTTTCCCCTGGCAGTTATTGTGACTGTGATGATATATTTAATTTGTATGTTGATTTGTAAAAGAATCAGACTGATTTACTTTGCTAATTGCCTTCAAACCCAATTTATTTTGCTTTCAGTCGCCCAAATCGCCTTCATAATATTCGCAGTGAGATACAGTTATACAATGCATATAAATCGATTGCAATCTGTGTAGAATAATGAACTGAAATCTAAATTTAATTTGAGCAGCTGATCAGACTTGATGAAATTTTCCTTTTATTCAAAACGTAAAATCTCAATAGGTTTGATTATGTTGCTCATGCAAATTATAAAAATTTTGAAGTATTTGCAATTTACATTTTCTTTTATTATTATAATAAATGCGAAAATAAAAATGTTTTCGTAGTGAAAATTGTTCGATTTGGTGTGTTTTTAATTATTTAGTATGTTTTTGCTACATTTGTATGTTAAAAAAGAAAACTTTGAAAAGTGAGAGTAGATTCAGATCATATCGAAAATTGACATAGTTAAGATACATAAAACACAAAATATTTACGAGACGTGGTAATTTATTTAAACAGAAAATTTGAAGTTGGTTTTGGTGTTTCGAGCGTAGACAAATTATTTGTTGTACCGAAATCGATATTTGTGAAAATGCATTCATAAATTTGAATATATAAAATATATGAAGAATGAAATGAATATTGTACTGTCAGAATTCTTTCCTGACATACTTCGTTATTAAAATTAAACATGGAATGTGGTGGTTGTTCACTGCGACGACAGGCCATTTGGTTTAGTATCTGGACGATTTGCCATGGTTTGGTTTTGCTAATTGCAATCGCTACGATAAGTGGTAAGTATATGGCAAATATATTTTTATCAACGCTAGCACAAATCTGAGAATTTCCTTTTTCATAGTTACTCAATGGAATGTAGAAGGATTGAAACAGAAACGCGTATATCACTTGATGCTTATTGGTTTGTCGATAGCTCATTCTGTATCGGGTGTATTGATGCTGATAGGTGTGTTGAAAGTAAGTTTCAACGCTGTTAATTTTGTCAAGACTCTTTAACATCAGCTTCTTCTGATTAGAGTATAAAATTTATATTTATACCTGGTTTCTTATTAAGCTTTGCCATGCCAATTGTGACTGCCCAGTCGGTTCTGGTACATATGATAAGTATGATAAGTATTTGATCGGCAACGGAAAAGTCTATTAATTAATGTTGCATCCTTTTTAGTTCTTCAATGTCTCTTCACTGTGCTGGCTTGCAGATATCTTTGTTTTGTATGAAATATTATCAGTGTTTTGAATCCCAAAAGGGGTGCGATTACCAGAAGAATTGTTGATGTATTTCTAAATAATTATGAATATATACTTGTAATCTGCATTAATGGAATCCATTATTTTATTACACCGTCCTATTTCCAATTCAACACGTTTATCAAATACACGCGAACGGTTTCGATGCTCCAATTTGCCCACCTGGATCGCGCTCCGGCCACCTGGTGGCCATGCCCTTGCTCTCTCTCGCTCTCTATGTCTCTTCCTTTCTCTATCTATTTATTTGTCTCTTTCTTGGTGTTTCTGTTAGTTTGATTGTTGTGGCCCTGTGGCGATCACTCGATCTCGATGCGGGCTAAGAGATTATGACAACTTAATAGCTACGAAATCTTTAGAAAACAAATAGAGCAAACACACATCCACACACACACACACACCAAAATGTGAGCTGGTTGAGACCGCCAAAAGTCAAACAGCAAGAGCATAAATGATAGACGCGCTTGTAAACAGCCACAGCCACAGCACCAGCAACAGCAACAACAATAAGGCGAACTAAAAACAATTGAAGTTCACTGGCGAACGATGATGATGAGATCGCAATGATTCGGATCTCGAAGTCGATGCGCAGATGACTGGAGAGATCTAAAGAACTCCAACTCAAACACCTTTCAAGCGTGCAGAGCGCGTAACCACACAAGTTGCCAGCAGCCAACAACACCAACAACACCAACAACACCAACAACAACAACAAACACGGGGAGTTTTTGGTTAAGCGGAAAATAGCCGAGGCCGATGATATGACGATGATGCTGCCGACGCTGCCAAGATGTGGCGGACTCTGGCCGTCGCCTCGTCGCTCCGTCCGTTCGACACTTTTTGGTTTTTGAAGTTGAAGTTTGCTTGGCATCAGCAGCCGAAGCAGCAGCGGCAGCGACGCCAGCAGCGCAGCTGTCGGCAACTTGAAACGGCAAAAACAACTTCAGTCTGCCAGTCCCAGGTCCCAGTCCAGGCAACTGGCAACTGGCAACTGGCAACACTCGGCCGCGACGTATCTTTATTTTGCTTTCACACAAACGAAAGAAAAGAAGCGACTCCAACTCCAAGTGTGCCCTATTGCAGTTGTTGGTGTTAGTGTTGATGTTGTTGCTGTTGCTGTTGCTGTTGCTTTTGTTGTTCGGGTTGTTGTTGGTGTCGTTATAGGCCTCAATGGATTTTCAGTGATTTTTTTCTTTGATCAAAGTGCCCGGTTTGGTGGTAGCCACTGACAAGTGGTTGAAATTTCCCATACCCAACCCATGCCACGCCAATCTGATCACAGTCCAGTGCTCTCAGCTGTGCCATACACTGCCACAAAGAGTTGTTCGACTAGCACATTAAGTGCGGCATGGAAAACACTAAATTGCATTGCTTAAATCAGATTATATGAAGAGCATAATTAAGATACTCTCAGCAGAGTATTTGCAATTCGTTGTCCGACGTTTCAGTTTCTTTTCCGCCTTGTTTTCTATGTAAATAGACGGTCACAATGGATGCAACTTCGATTGATTGACTCATTTTCGTGAGTTGCTGTCGCTGCGATCGTTGCCAGTTGGCATCCCTGCCACATACCCCCGTGTCAGCTGCCACTGCGCCACTGAGTGCGCTGCAGTGTAAACAAATCAACGACTTAAACCACTTGTCAACATGCGAGTGGCAAAGTATTTAAACAAAGCGTTGACAAGTGAATGAATGGCCGGCTCCGTCCGTGCGATCCGTTTGGGCCAAGACAAGACAAGTCAAGTGCTGTTGTGGCTGGTCAGTTTTCAATTTACGCGCACAAATATTTGTCCACAGAATGCCTCAGCGCAAGTGCTGATCTCTTGTGCACACACACACACAAACTGGACAAAGCGCAAGGGGCAATCTACTGCAGGAGTGGGAGTTGTCGAGGGAACAGGAGGGAACGTTTTGGGAGAAGGGGACGGTAGGCTGGCGTTTGATGTGGGCGGCAGCGTTGACAATTGATTAGCCAGCTAACATGCAGCAGCAGCTCGAGACCGACTTGCACCTAAAAGGTGTTGACATGAGCTAGAGGCAGACCAGGTTTTCGATGGGTGTGGTGGCCACATCGTGTGTGGGCGTCAGCTTGCGACACGCTGCTTTTTGGCACCTTCTCCGCTCAACAACAGTGTTTGTCATTTGGCAATTAGCAAATTAACATGTTGGCGCCGCCATCGACTCGAAAAACATGCTCATTATTAAGCCACAGCAGTATGGCGATGATGATGACGTTGATGATAATAATGCGAATGCGCATCCTGTTTGACACTTGTGGAATGCACATCGTATGTTCCCAGGCTCTGGGGCATGTGCATGTCCAATTGCCGGCAGGCTAGCTAATAATTCAGGCATATTTACTATTTGGCTGGCTGGATGGCTTGTTGGCTGGCCTTTGTCAGGGCTTTAACAAGCTGCAAACCTGAAGACGGGGCAGTCAGATCTTCTGACATACAGCCGACCATTGCAGGACCCCAAAGTGCGAGACAAAGACGACATCAATCTTTTGGTGGCTGGCGCGCAAATTGCGACAACGTTTAACTTAATTATAGCTCAAATAGGCGTTGCCACAACGTTGACGTGGACATGACCATGTCCAGGTTGCAAGTCTGTGAGAAATCCGAGCTTCCTTTGAGTTATGCCACAAATTTATGTGACATTAGAAAAATGTGCTGCAAGAGGCAATGAGACTTTTTTTATAGAAAATATTTATGACAGCGTAGAGAAGAGAGATTTATTTTCTAGTCCCAGCTCATTTCGAATGATTTCCAAAGTTCCATTTCTTCCTTGAATTGTCTTTGATTATCTGAATTTATGCTGTAACCCTTACTTTCTATTCACATGCGAGCATTCCACACTCGTTGGCTCGATGACAAGAGGAATTGAGGAATTGTTAGTTACCTAGACCTAGGCCCTTTGGATTGTCAGTTGCCAGTTGCCTTCAACTTGACCCATGTCTCAATTGTCCCTGGTCATGCGTTTTAATTATGATGCAGCGAGTGAGACAAGCAACTGACAATGTGACAAGAGGTGCAAAGACAAATTAACAAAATAAACAAATCGCATGACTTTTAATTAAAATGTTTGCTGGTCGAGGTAAAACCGACTAGAACCCGTGCCAAAAGCACCCAGCTGCAACTTGGGTTGGGTAACTACAATGCATAACAGTAGCTACTGCTGAGAGGTTCCCAATTGGCAAGTGGCGAAAGCTGTTCCCCCCGCCCCTGGAGCCCCCTGAGCGCGCAGCGCTTTGCCTGTCAGTCTCTCCTCACGGCATCATAATCAAGTCGTCTGCATTAAATTTTGGCAATTGGCCGAGTTTTGTACGCTCGTTAGCCCCATCGTATGGCGAACCTAATCATATTGGGGGTGTATTTTTTGTGGCTCATCAAGTGTGCCAATTTTGTGGATGGCTTTGCTCTACTCACACACACACGCACACACACAAACACACACACGTTTAAAGTGGGAGAGCGAGAGAAAGAGAACGAGAACGAGCACGCGGCGTATGCGCAATGTTGTTGATGTTGCCTCCCAGGGCGACGATGTTGGAACAACAAACGCATCCAACACACAGCTTGAGACTAAGTGCCCCTGTCTGTATGTGTGTGTGTGTGTGTGTGTGTGATGAGTGCTGCTTAACCCATTAAAGCCTGGCGGGTTTTAATTGGCATTTCACATGCTGTGAGTGCCAAAAAGTACTATGAATGAACCCTCTGAATGAATGTGAGTGCGAGTCTCCCAATCAAAGTGAATGAATTGAATGCATGAATGAAAAACAGGAAACGGCTATCAAAATAGATTCAGATCACAACTTAGCTGCAAATGTCAAATGATTCGATGACGGAAATGAGCTCATTTCATTTCAAATCAAATTGAATGTGAATAGATCATAATTTTGTGATTTTCATCATTATGATCCTCCTAAGTTCAGAGAGACGTTGTCGATGTTTCTTGGTTCTGTTTTTAATTAAATTCCAGACACATCAGCAAAGCGCATTTTGCAGCAATTTGTTGTAAGTTCTCCGTAATTGGTTTCGACTGCCGCTGGCCAATGGAATTTCCATTCATTTAACGGCCCATCGAGTGCAATACTCGTCCGCTTACTGCATCTGCCCACAAACTCATTGATTATCATCTCAATATAATCATATGATGAACTGCATTCGGCTGGAAAACAACAAGAACAACGTATACAAATATCTGTGTAGATTATCGGTCTATTTTCTAAGACCCAGAGAATGAGACAGAAATTCAACTGCAGCAAATCAAATTATGAATATAAAATCCAGCAAAGGCACAAAGAAAAATATTCTTTCAATTGATTAACTTTTATTATTGTGTTGCCGATAAACAAATAAACTTTATGAAAATCTATCGCTCTCATTTTATAATATATTTGAGAGTCGCTGATTTATCGTTGGCCTCCTTAACTGATGGCCCAACATCTGTGCACCCTTTTCTCTCTGGCCAGTCCGTCATTCTGTCGTCACGGACCGCTTGTTGTCAACGCATTCGCTAGTTTAGTCTGGCGCCCTTGAACGGCACAGATGAAGCGTAAAAATGGCGCATTCGTTCGCTTTTTTGTTTGTGTGTGTAGTGGCAACAACATGATTGTCATCATCATTATCATCATTGGGGGCGACATCAAACGCGTCGACAGCTCGCAAACTGAACTTGAGCTCTAATTATTTAATTAATTTATTGCAAAAGCTTTCAATTGAATTTAATGCGCTCCCAGTTGATAGAGGCAGCTTTCCCTCCATTTCCCCCTTCTCTTTGCAATACACCCGCCCTGTGATCTTTAATGTTGCAGGTGGCCTCTTTTGGTGGCGACTGCGACTGCGGCTGGTGCTGCTGCCTCGCCCAGTTGCACAAAACTCAAATAAAATTAATGCAAACGGTTTGGGCTTTTGGGACCCGTCATGCAGTCTACGCCACGCGACGCCTACGCCACCCAGCCACGCCACGCCCCCTAATAAACGACATCATCCGCCTATCCCCCGTAGCGCTGCTCGTCCAACCTTCTCCTCGTGCTGTGGCGTGAGCGAAAACGGATGACAAATGCGCCTGGCAAAAGTCAAGACATTGCAAATTTCGTTGGCGCTGACAGCGACAATTTTTCTACCTCGACCGTTTGCTGCAGTTGCAGATTCATTGATGCCACTTTGCTGGCAAATACTTTTGGCAGCGTGTATAACTTATGCTCCTTTCCCCTTCTTTTGCATCGTTTGCGACACTTTTCATTCTATTTGATGTCTGCTCCCAACATGCTTTTTATTTTTGTTCCTTCTATTTTTCCTTTCTGCATTTTATTTATCTTGGCCTGTAATTTCGCGCATAAATTCAAATGCAGCGCCGCCCGCCGCCTCTTGGCGACTGGGGGTGCCTGAGGGGGTCTCTTCAATTTCTTTATTTATTTTGGCTGCACTTTTTGCCTTTGGGTTTTTCGTATTTTTGGCCACGTTTTCACGTCCCCACAAAAATTGCCATGTAATTAAATCTAAATCAAACGTCACATTTTGAAGGTCCCTCGCGGACGACATCGTCCGCTCGATTGGCTCTGCCCGAGATTCGCAGCGTCTGCTCTGCGTGGCTTTGGCTTTGACTCACCTCAAAATCCGTAGAACCGATGTCGCTTGCAATTTCCCACTTATTGCATTGCAATTTGTGTATGCTTTTCGTTCGATTTTGTTGTCGTCAGCGACCCATACCCCAAACCGGAAACCGTTACGCCAATCTCGCGAGCTCATATATTGATGAGATCTGACACACTGTAGAGCAGCGTTTGTAATGGGTTTTTTGGCATTGAATTCAACGAAAAACGCAACGCATCGCAAACGCACAGCAACATAAATTTTGCTTGAACATGTTTGTCGCTTGCCAATCTATATAAATAAGGCTGATCTCAAGTCGAGAGGCATGGGAAACTGGCTTCAAGTATAATCACTTGGTACTGTTTCTATTATTTTGTCAAATATTAAATATTTATTAAATCATTTACTAAAATAAAATACCCAAGTATACTTATTACTCGTAATCATTAAATAATCAAACTGCTCTTAGGTTTCATTCATACATGCTAATCAAATTATTACTGCTGTTTGTATTTGGTGAATCATTCATAAAAAACCATTTTATCTCTTATTAGCCCATCTTCCCCATTACAAATATTAGAACATATTTATAACACAAGTTCACCAAAGCTGACCCCAAGTTAAGCATGAGCTTTTCCAAATAGACTGTTGTTAAGAGAATTTCAATTTTTTATGATAGTATATTAAGAATATATTTATTCTTTGGAAATATATTAAATAGTAAAATCGTATTAGACGAACCATCGATTCTCATTGATAGATATATTGATAAATATATATGTTTTGAGTCTATTTATAATTTTTTAAGTGCTAAAGACGTAAAAATCGGCTAATTGAGAAATCGCGCCGAGTATATGTATTTGTTTTATATTATTGATCTTACACTAAAGAAGTACATATATAATCTACAGTTACGAAATATATAAAGAAATCATTTCTGATCAAGTTCAGACTGAATTTGTGAACTTACCAGCCGAATCCCGTCATTGGCATTGCAAATATTAAAATTGCAATTACCATGAATAACCGCATATCGCTCCGAAGCCGCGAACAGCGGCAACAAACAATTGAGGCCCAGTCTCTCTGCTGTTTTATGTTTTAGTTGGCTTTTTGCGGCGGCTGTTGTTGGTGTTGTTTTTGTAGTTTAGTTGTTGTTATTGTTTCAGTATTTGGGCAGGTAGTTAAAGGCTTTTTATTGCGGCCACGATGAGTGCGAGTGCGAGTGCGAGTGCCAAATCGAGTACGAGATTTGCTTATTTGAATATTTCGCAAAACAAAATTAAAGTAAAAAGCCCCACCGACAAAATCAACCAAAAAAGTTTCAGTTTCTGACGTGCGAATTAATCAAGCGTTGAGCTGAGTTGAGTTGAGTTGAGTTAACTTTCAGTTCGACGTGGCCTGAAGTGAGCATAAAGTGAAGCTGGAGGTGAGACAGGCGCACTTGACGTATTCAGGCGACAACACACACATTGCGACGACGATCCACGATCAGCGATCAACGATCAACGGTCACAGACGATCAGGCGATCACAACGAGTTAATGATAATGATGATGATGATGATTCGCCTGATCTCCCGAATTCTTTCACTTTTACAAATTATTTTTCTTTTATGTTTATTATATTATTATTTATTTTATGCGTTGAAGCACAGCTGCTGCGTGATCTCGTACGCACACGGAGAAAGCTGGCGGCGTACTGAGCTGCCTCCAAGGAGCCGAGCCAGCCAGCACAGGAGTTGCCGACGACGACGACGACGATGACGATGACGATGACGATGACGCTGTTGCCGTTGTCGTTGCGTTGTTGTCCAGGCCAAAAGAGCGAATCGGCCAGTTAGCCAGGGCCCAAAATGTGAACAGCGAATCAAAGCGCAAAATGTTGAAAAATAGTTGGAAGGGTGGAGCCCCGTCCAAATATACGATCTGCCGAGGATGAGGAGAGAGGCAGGGTAGATTGGTGGTAGAACGAAGGAGAAGGGGGAGGGATTTGGCGAGGGACGTGTGGACGTTTGGGGTACAACTTCTTCTTGGAGTAGCGTAAAAAATGAAATTAAACGCGCGCTTTAATCAAAGCGCAGTCTCTGGCTAAAAAGATGAAGCTCAGCTTCCAGTTTCAGATTCAGTGTTTTAGTGTTCGTTTTGTATTTTATTTTTCGTACTTTGTGGTTGTTGGTTGTTCTTGTTCTTTTTGCTGGTTTGTTGTATTTTTTGTTGTTTTTTGTTGCGTATCCTTAGCCAGTTTTTCCCATGCTCCTCGGCCCTGGGAACCCGACAAAAATGCACAGAGCAGCAACAAAAAATCACTCGCGACGTTGAACGAACTCACGGGGAACACACACTCGCGATGTTGCTGTTGTTGTTGTTGTTGTTGTTGTTGCGCTGGTGTTGCTGCTGTGTTGCACTGTTTGCTGTGAATTTCGGGCTGTTTTTTTAAGTATGCTTTTTTCTTGTTGTGTGTGTGTGTATTGTCGAAACTCTCGTGTTCTGTTCCGTTGCCGGCCACAGTTCGCGACGCTCTGCGGGATTTGAAAATAGTGGCGCACACTTTTCGTGTTTGTTTGGCGAAAAACGCTTCGCAATAATCATCTACGGCATCTCTCGTGTCTTCCGTCTCCGTTCTGCGATCGACGATCTGCGTTCTGCGATCTTCGGTCTCCCGTCTACGTCAACGTCTCCGTCCGGACTGCGATTGCGATTGCTGCGAGTGCTGCTACTGCGACTGCGACTGCGACGACGACGACGACGATCGACGCTTCTGGCTCTGCTCTGACTCTTGACTGATCTGCGTCTGCGTTTGGCATCGGGAGCACACAGCTGAACAAAAAAAAAAAAATGCCGGCTATGGCGGGCAATAGGCTATGAATGGACTCGGACGCGGACGCGTTTCGTTCTGTTCATGTTGCTGTTGTTGTCGCAGTCAAAAAGTCTCTTTAGCTGCCGCCGACGCTGTTGCTGCTGTTGCTTTTGCTCTTGTTCTTCTTGCCGCTCTGTTTAGAAGCGTGAAAATTTATTTCACTCATGCGCGTACTGTGCGCTCTACAACAACATCAACAACGACAACAACAACCGCAACAAAACATTGGCAGAACAACAACAATAATGACGACGTCTCTGTCGCTGTCGTCGTCGACGTCGCTGTTATTTTGTTGATTTTTTGAGATATTTTCTAATGTATCTGTAGATATGTGTACGTCTTGCGTTTGTCTGTGTGTTCTGCCCACTGGGCATACAGTTGCCGCCAATTGTATGCGTACCAAATACAAAATTGCACATTAGCAACGAGATAAAGTCAGAGCAGAAGAGAGCTTAATTTATTGGGATGCAGATATCGCAACCGAGTCATGCTTAAACTTATAATTTCAGTGATGATTTCGTTCACAGATTATAATTTTAATTAATTATTATCACAAGCAGCTAAAATTTGATTTTTGCCTACCTCAACATTTGAGACGTCCCAATACTATTGGCGCTCACTGTTAACTCCTACACCGCCTACCTACCAAAGGCATTAGATCTCTTGATATCCGTCTCACTGATATCGCTCCCCCACACTCGCTCTTCCTTCTCTTGTCGTGCTCTCTCGCTCGCACACTGCACCACCGCCACCCGCACCGCCTTTTTGGGCAGCCGCAAATTGTTTACACGCGACAAACTTGTCATCTGCGCTGTGTTGTGTTTTTTTTTTTGTATGTGTATTTCTCTGGCCCGGCGATAAAACCCCAAAAAAGGTTAGCGACTTTGTCTCTGGCCATGTTGTCTTGTCGTCCGCCGTCTGATGTCTGACTCTGACTCTCTGTTGCTCTCGTTGTGTTGGGCTAGGCCAGCCGGGGCAACGAGCAGGTAACAAATTGTCGACTCAAAAGTCGCAGGCTCGTAAAAACTGTGCCACTTTGTACTCTTTTGTGTATTATACTCCACACAGTTGGCGCTGCTCTTTCTGCTCTGCTTTGCATACAGTCAGTCCATTCCATTCCACGCCGCACTCCACAGTGGTTCACATCGGCATTGGCTTCGGCATCGGCATCGCCATCTCCCGATCTTCATCCAACTGGGCACACACGTTCGCGTAATAACGCCTCGCATTCGTATCTGGCCGGGCTAATCATTCTCAAATACAATAAAACAAATTCTCATTTCGCAGAGCTCGCTCCACTCGAGTCTCAGCGTCTGCGTCAGCAGCAAAACTCGAAGCTGGAGGCAGCAGCAGCAGCAGCTGCTACAGAAGCAGCAGCATTTGCTACCAAAAGCTTAGTCAGTCAAACAGTCAGCAGAATTTAGAGCATGGCGTGTTAATCTCGTGCTGCTGACGGGCGAACGGCGCCTCAGTCACATAACAAACGCCCTTACCTTCCTTCCACTTGCCCTTCTCCGCCCGCCAATGTATCCCAAACGCATCTCAACATGTGACAAGATTGAACGTTTCTCGAAGTCTCAACGAAGATTGTGTGCTCTTTTTTAATCTAGAGTGAGGGATCTCAATTTGTGTTGAGATGATTAATTAAAAAATAAATGCAATTTATGATATACTTTATTTGGCATAATGTCGAGTTAAAATCCATTAGATATTAACGAAAAATTTTAAAATTAAAGCAATTCATAATTATCAACTTATTTTTCAATTAAAAAAAAATAATTTAAAATACTTCCCTCGAAGATTTGAGTTGGTGAATTACAAATAAAAAGCGATTTACTACCAATTAAATTTGTTAGGGAATATAAAAAATTAAATGTTCTTCCTAGAAGGAAGAGTTTTGAATTGATTGTAGATATCCCATATTTATTTTATTTATTTTTATAATCTTTTATCCCTTCTACCACTGTTTATCGTACTTATTAATGCCTATTGAGAACTCTTTGGGCAACCCACTCGCTGACGCTGTATAGGCCTTGGCTCGATGATCTCGATTAGCTTTATAGACACTCCAGCTTTCCAGCTCTCTGGCATTACGTATATGGGCTAATCGCTGCTTGTTAGACGGTTGATGCCTTGGCGATCTTTTTTTTATATTTTGTTTGTTTATAGAACATTTCAAAGTTATTTTTCGTTGAATTTTGTGAGTGGCTAAGAGATTTCAGCATCATTTTGTGTGATTGCCGTCGATGTGTTGTTGTTGTGGTTGCTGCTTATTTTTATTTAGTGTGTGGTATTTATGGTTTATTAGGCTACACTTGTACCACTGTGCGTATGCAAACAGACTGTTTCAGTTCATTTTTGTGTGGCTTTTTTTGGGGCTGGCGTTCTAAAGTTCACAAGTTGTCAAAATGTTTGTGCTCTCGAGTTATCTGCTCTGTTAACACATTACCAACACTGCCATCTATGTGGACGTGTGTGTGGATTTGTTGTTGTTATGGGTTTGACGGCGCTGATTCAACAAATAAACAAAGCGCAAAACTTTCCGAGGCAAGCAAATATGTCTATTAAATGAAAATAGACACTGACGAACCTGGAAAAGCGCTGGAAATGCTGCCCACCGTATCGTTTCTTGCCGTCTTGGTTGCTGGTTGCTTAAAAAACAATAAAAATCCGAAAGGCATCGGCGCAGTTTCTGGTCATGATTAATGGATGCCAAACGCAACGCTACGCTATGCTTGTGAAATGCCATAAACAATGTCGATACTCTCTTGTGCTTGTAATCGTACTCGTACTCGTACTCATACTCGTACTACCCTCGATCGGAGCAACGATTGCACTTGGCTTCAATCAAATTCAAAATCAACTGTCAAACTTGCTTCACCTGCTTAAGCAGCAAGGTGGGCGGCCGAAAGGGTAACGAGGCATCGCCTGCAGATCGACACAATGTGTGTGTGTGTGTGTGTGTGTGTGGGAGGGAGGTGGGTTGGAGGGGGATTAGTTCGGTTTGTAGATTTGTTCGCACTATCAATGGGTCATAAAATTTTTATGGACCAGACATACGCGCAGCATACGCAGCAACAATTCATTTAAGTGCCTTCCTCGTAATTCTTCATAAACTTAAAGTCAGCTAAAATAAACCACAAGCGATCCGCATACTCGTAGACGGATGACGGAGAACTGTTCATCATTTCTATGTGGATTTCTGCATTAATCTGAGTGAGTGTGTGTGTGTGTGTGTGATTGAAGGGGTGCTGGTTGTGTTTGTATTTCGGGGAAACGATTTCATATTGTGCCACACAGCTCCTCAAACCCGAAGAACAACAAACAAAAACGTCATGTTATGAGCAATTAACGTAATTGGAAAATGGCATTGGAAGAATTGGAGCGCATTCGATGCTATGTGCTGCCCTACTTCGAATGACTTCAGAGCCACTTTGCCATCTAATACAAATGACAGTTAGAAATGCGAGTGTTTATTTTGCTCTACACCAGACTGAGGATAATATCTTATCCGCATTGTGGTGTGTAATATTTATGTGGAATAATAAAACTAAGTAGCATTTTAATTTAATTTAATTGTGAAATAAACATAGAATAATACATTGAGCTAGTCGAACACTGAATACTCTCTTGGGATTTCCAATATTATTTTAATTTGGTGCAAATCGATAAATATGGCAATGCATCTTCTCTTCAATTATTCTAAGAAATACCTAAATTTTTGAGAACCAATCTATAAAAACTTGTATCAATGCGCATGTTATTTTTCCTCGAATTGCGGGAGTTCACGAAGAATTTTGTTCCTATGTTTTCTGTTGTTTAGATATTGGAAATTTCCCATCTGAAAGTTGAGTTTGAAGAAAAAGTCTTTGATCACAATTTGCCTGAAACGTTATTAAATCTCTTGTTTCTTAAGCTGACCAATTTACGACTTGCAAAAATAATTCACCAAAAAAGTTTTTTATCTTGAAATATTGCTGCAATTTCCGTGAAAATTTCGATAATCAAAAATTTCCATTGAAGTACAGTTTTCGGATCACAATATGCAAATTATTCTACGTTGAATGCTGACTAAGAATAATAAAAAAATGTAAATAATCATATATTCCTTTAATCAAATAACTTTCAATTGAATGACCTAAGGCAGCCCTGAAATATGCAACACTTCTTGTTGCAAGTTAGACAATAGGTTGGAGGCGTCTCCCATTCGAAATTTCTCAGCTTCTCTGCTTCGTTTTTTATTGTAATTAAAAACGCATAAAAATTAGTACACTAAAGCCAACGCTGCAGAAGCTGAAACAACAACAGGAACAGCAAAAATACATAACATTGTTAATTTTTCACCTCACTTTAATTATTTACGCAATGTTCTCTCTTCATAATTCAATTGTTTTTTATTACGTATTGTGCGCTGTGTCGGCAGCCATAAAATCTTATTAAATTAATTGGATTTTTAGTTATGTTTCTTCTGTTTTTCTTGTTTAAAGGGGCCGAGTAGAAAGTGCGCAGGAAATGATTCTCAAAAAATAGCGGAGAATTAAAACTTAGTTTATATATTATTCGGGCTTTTATTATTATTTATTTATCTGCTTTAGCACCCATTGTTGCTTAAACAATTAAAAATAAAATACAGCAACAAAATACAAAAGCCACAAAAACAACATTCAAAACAACTGCGCGACTTTTTACGAGCGATTCAGTTGATTTACTAGTCAGCCCCCAGTCGGAGGCGATTGCGGGGCTCCTCAAGCTCAGCATGTGCATGTGTGAGTGTGAGTGTGGTGTATGTGTGTGTGTGTGTGATGACAGGCGTGTTGAAACGGACAGTCAACGGCGGCGTGCTAAAAGAGATTTATGCTCATTTTGTCAGCTGCGCGGCTGCTCACTCACACAGATAGTCAGACAGTTTGACGCAAGGGGGGAAATGATGGTGGACTCAAGTTCAAGCTTCAACTCTATGAATTTCAGCATAATTTTTACTGGCCACAATAAATTAACGCAGCCAAAGAAAGCTAAAGACTGACGAAAAGTGCCAAAGTTTAATTAAGCCAAACCAATTCCGAGCTGGAAAAATTTCGCAAATTTCTGCGCAGCTCATCATAAATTGGCCTTAGTGCTGCGACTGTCGGGCGAGTCGGCAAAACCGATCAAAAACAAAAGGCCGCGTTGCCTGCCTCACTGGCTGGCTGCCAGCCTGCCAGCCTGCTTGCCTCTGGTCTGATCTGGTCGAGCTGCTTGCATCAGGACCACCAGAGATTCCCCCATTCGTATCGATCGTCTGCTGGGGGGCTTCTTCATTTAATTTGCCGAACAGGTTTGTGCACGCTCTGCCCGTTCGACTCCAACTCGAGCTCTTTCTCCTTGGCCTGTGCCTTTGGTTTTGCCTTGGTCATTGGTAACGTTTTTGCCGGATTAAGCGATTAAACAAATTAAAACAAATTACTTTTTTGCACCCACCACAGCGTCGATTGGCATAAAATGAATAAAAATTTGCCTGCCCTGGCGTTAACATTAAATATGTCACAGGCATTCAGTTATGTATTTATACGTATTCCCGGCATCGGGATAAAGGCGCTATAAATTCAATAAATATGCAGCTGAAATTAATAATAAATTAATTTTTATGGGGAATTTTTGTAGGCTAAAATTAAAAGAGAAAAGCATGTCCTGATTGAAGAATTGAATTAAGGGATAACAATGGATATTAATAAATGTTATTTCTCTTAAAGAATCTTTCCCCATTCAGAAGTTCTATCTCTTCGTCTTCCCATTTCGCCATCCCTTCTGCTTGATATTTCACACACCCCCTTCGCACTGCGGTGTGTGCGGCGTGTGCTGCTCTGTTTATATTTTGTCAGCTCATAATTTGCTTTTAGTTCGGGCAACGCTTTTCCTGCCTGGCGCCCACAAATTATGAGGCCCAAATGTGCAATTATAATTATTGTTAACGATTTGTTTATGTAGCATTAGTTGGCGCGTTTAGTTGTAGTATTGGCAATGCCGAAAATTTATTTTAATATTTATGCATCGAAGTTCATTAAAACGCAAATTTACGATACGCCTCGAGGCTGAGGTTGCAATTCGATTTGGTATTTGGTATTTCAAAAGCAAAACTTACAAATTTATCGCAACTTTGGCTACTTGGCAATTGTTAACATATTTATGTGTACCTCCCCAAAAGTTGATATTGCGTATGCGCCATGTGAGTTTATAGCGTTCGCTAGTTCGACTGTGGGTGTGGTGTATATACTTTTTATAAATATTGCGCATACGCCGTGGTGTTGCCAGGCACGAGTAGCATCTCCTGCATTTACCTAATTCTGAATTCACAAGATCCGTCATTATAGACTTTATTTTTATTGTGATCAAGGCGAAAGTTGTCGAGTTCATTCATGTGATATTTGGTGATTTTTATTGCATTGCTAATTAGGTGAGCGTTTGACAGTCATCAATCGAGTCTCAATGGATTTGATTTTTTGTTTCTTCTACGTTTATAACAGTACTAATTAACGGATTTTCTTGTGATGTGTCACGTGCCTAAAATGGGTCATCCCTATGTAATTAACTCACCTCAAGTTGTGAAGTGTTTAAATTGTTTATTGATTAGTTTCAACTTCGAAATTAACAAGTCTGTGAATGAACCACACTCAGCTGCAAATTGAAAGACACACAAGACATGGCTTGGGCTAAAAATAAATGCCGGAAGTGCCGCATTCAAATCTAAATATGACAAATTATTTTAAAACGTTCTTTTACTTTTATAAATTATTCATCATTTATATCTCCTCTATATATTTTTCTTTTCATGCTGTTGCCGTTCGTATTTACTTGAATTTCAATTTGTCTTTGCTGTCAACACTAATTTGCACTCCATGGCCAGTTTGTTATTACTCAGCTCACCTGTTCACCCATGGTCACTTATTGTTTCCCTTTTTGTATGGCTACTTTTTTATACTTCTCCACGGTCATGCTATTCCCCAGAGGCTTGATTGTTTTGTGATTTAATTGTACCATCTACTTTGCATATAATTCAAGTTACTTGTTATTTTTTTGCAGTTTGCTCATTTCAATTTGTTATAGTTTGAGGAGGATGTGTTGACATTAAAAGCTATTTAAGCAATGTTAATCAGCTGCATTAAGCTTGCCTCTTATGTTGCATTGTTGATAATTAATTGAATTAATTTCTAGTAATTAAGTGACCTGATTTAACACCAGAATGACTAAAAACCGACTTGGGGCTCTTTGCGGCAGTTTCAACTGCCACTTTAAGTGACTTTCAGCTGTTGTTTGTATTGCTATTGTTGCTGTTGTTGTTGCTGCTGCTGCTGCTGCTGCCTGTCAATGGCACTCAGTCGCTGAATGCAGGGCATGTGCTGCATGCATTTAACTTTAACATGACAAACCGCAAACTCATAATACAACATTGGCGACATACACAGCAACAATAATAATAATAACAAGAGCAACAGGTTTCAAGTTAAGCAACCACAAAGTCGCAGGCCACAAGCCGAGGGCTCGGCGAGTTGATGAAGCTTTGAGGAGTAGAAGATGGAGCCGCCACAGCACCACAACAACCGCAGGCTCTGACTGCGGCTGTGGCTGTGGCTGTGGCGCAGTTCAAGTGCTGTTGAGGTAACCCTCCCGCGTACATCGGGAAACTGTCGCCAGCTGGCCCAGCGATTCATAATATCATATTTCACTTCCTTCAGGATATCATAAAACTTGGCGCATTGCATTTGCCGTTGCCGTTGCCGCCGTTGTCAACATTTATTGAAAAGTCGTGCCGATTTTATAGCCATTTTCACTGGCAATGTGCAACAGTGCAACACAACGCTCTGTGGCACGAACGGTACGAGGTAGTGCAATCCAATGCAATGCACTGCACTGGAATGGAATGGAATGGAGCGCCACAGTCTCAATCCAGTCTCGGGCTGGACTCTCTTTTAGTTGTGCTTAGTTTTATGGATTCTTATTTCGCAGCTATTTATCTCGCTTAGTTGGTATTTTGGCGTAGATTAAGTGCACTAAATACCCATTGCCAGCAGCAGCAGCAGCAACGTCGACCACAGCAGCCGCACTGGGCACTAGAGCAAAGTCTCTGGCTAACAGACGGGCCGCAGACAGCAGCGATTGGAACTGGACCTCGTTGGCTACGTTGGACGGCTACGCAAATACTCGTAGCATATTCGAGTTGCATTCGTTTATTTATGAGTTAATATACATGAATTATGACATCAAAGGCCCCACAGCAGACTGAAATCGAAAACGAAATCGACTTGTGCCGCATGCCCCATGCCCCATGCCCCATGCTCCATCTGGAGATCAACAATATTTTTACTGAACTCAACACAAACTCACCACTTGGGATTGGGTTTTCGGACTTTTTGGGATTGCTTTGACTTTTGGGCTTGCGCCTGGCTATGAGTTCATTTTTTCTCATTTTTTTTTTGTTGGCTTTCTGGCTTTGTGATATTTGGCAAAACGTTTGTTTTGACACGCCGCGTGTCTAACGGGGCGACTTAATTGAGTTTCTGGCCGGGAGCTGTTCGCTGGGCGGGACCACACGCAAAGTCAGCCGGAAACTCCAGCGACTTCATCCTCAGGTTGGAGCTTCAGCTGAAGGTTGTGTGAAAATCAGCGCTGCGATGACCCGCAGTTGATGCTGAATTTTACGGGGAGTCTTCTTCTGGGTCGAGGCATTTATTTTCAAATAAAATGGAATATTTTATGACTAAACGTCAGCATGCGCAGGCAACAATAGCGCACAACAACAGCAGCGGCAGCGGCAGCAACAACAAACTATTACCAAAAATTTTCGAGCTTCTGTTGCGGCTTTGCGGTCGGTCTTCAAGCGAAGATCAGAGCTGAGTTCAGCTGAGTTGATCGCACGGCGGCCTTTGCCTTTTTTAGGAGCGCGTCTCGACTTGATCTTGAATTGGACTTGAATTTAAAGACACAGTTGATGCTGTTGCTGTTGTTGTTTGTGTTTTTGTTGTTCTCCTGGTGCGTGTGGCATGTTGCCATTTGAGTTGTACATGTGTTTGCGGCTCTTTTGAAAGCTACAAACTTAGCTGCTTCTTTTCTTAGCTTTTGTTTCTCTCATTTCTGTTGTTTTTTTTTTTTTTTTTCGAGGGTTTGCTCTACTTCGTGCAGCAATTAGTTACAGCTGCGAGCAACGGAAGGAAGTATTAGTCAGAAGTCTGTGGCAACATTCAAGGGCAGTGGCACGTGGAATGCTTATGAGTATTTCGTGAATCTTTGAAATCAAATCGAAATGAGTCAGCCCCTTGGCTGCCTGATGACGTCGTTATACTGGGCGTTGTGACGCATGCGCAGTAAGGCAAAGGATTGATCATTGATGCAAGGAAGTGAATAAGAAGTTTATTATTAATTTGAAGCAAATAAATTAAATTCAATTTTAAATAATCAATTGTAGATTTATTCAATGCAAGTTGGTGTTGTTGAAGTCCAGCATATTAATTAATTGACTGCTTCTGCTCTTCATGCGTTTTACTCGCGACTAATTTAACCCATATAATTACTGATGTGTTATATGGAATGCAACTGAAGGGAGAGCAAAAAATATAACAAGTTCGCTTTCATCATCGATTTTGCGATTTATCGATTGCATTTGTCAGTCTAGATTTGGGCTGAAATGCGCATATTGTGAAAACCGCAGAAACCGTCAACGTTAGGACAAAATGCAATGCGAGGTTTCTGTGGTCGCTTTGGACGCACAGATTGGGTTACAATTTCCCCATAAAAATGTCGAAAAAATGCGCAGATGAACCCTTTGCGGACTTGGACAAAGATTAGATCTGCCATGCGCAAAAATATTATGATGCGGCGACCGCAAACAAACAAAGCCAAAGTCGACATATCAGAAAGGGCAGAGACACTCACACACACTCACACACAGATACACACATATAGCTATAAGCGAACCCAAGCGAAATGAAACTGGATGGATGGCTACCAAAATCTGGCTGCTGAATCATAGAAACATAAGCGATTATAAGCGATCGTCGAGATAGCCCATAAACTCCACATGAATTTAATAATAAAATACAATACAAATACAAAAAAGCTGAAAAGCTTGAATCGAAGCGGCAGTTGGATAACTTTTTTGAGTGTGTATTTTTTATTTTTTGCTAATTTGTGCAGGGCGACTGCCAGTGGGCATTAATGTCGCTCATCTGTCGTTGCCTGAGAAAGGCGAGCAAAATACACGGCGAGGGCCCGATCGGTCTAGGGCGATCCTTCGTTCGATCCAATGTCAGCTTAGGCCTCGAACTACATACGAAATCGGTTGACAAAGCGTTTTGCAACTGGAACTCGAACTCGAGTCAGATGAAAAGATATAGAGGAGGGGGTTGATCTGTCTGGCAGATGACTTCATTCGCATTTTGTTCGCAGTGCCAATTTATCGATCAACACGCTTAAGCGCATTTCTCGGGCAGTCGACAACAACGATGACAATCACGACATTGAGGGCTTTAATTTGCCTCTTCTGCTGCACGGTTGCTGAGCTTGATAAGCTTTATTGATGCGATTAGCGAAATGAGCTTTGCCAGCCACTCACATCATCGAAGAGCCCTTCCGAAAAATAACTAAAAACCTAAAACCGACAACTGACATTTCTCATTAACAGTTTCGCTGCTGTGGGCTATTGACTTGTTGCACTTTGTCGATCGTCAGCGGATGAAGTCATCTATAGATTTGGCTTGACAAGGGCTTTGGATACGGTTGTTGAAATTTATCAAAGAACTGCAAGAACTGTGTGATGTGATCATTTTAAGAGTATTACCTTCAAGAAATAATACCAATCAAGTGCTGACAGTAACAAAACAGACGAATTCAAAAATACGATACAAGAAGCAAGCAATGATAATGTTTGCAATAGTTTATGTAATTCTAATTAATGAAATTGTAGCATTAATTTTAATATTTGCAGCAATTTGCAAAGTGTCACTAATAAACATTAGTGCTGCTCATCCTCAAGATCTGCAGCGGGAAAAGACAACAACAAAGGCCAGCGCCAGATTACTTAATTCCCAAATTGGTCTTAATTCACGCGCCAAAGTGTGTTAAATTGGCATTGGAACTGAGACTGGGATTGAGACTGAGACTGAGACTGAGACTGCGACTGAGACTGGGACTGAGACGTTGCGGGGGCGATTGAGCTTCAGTTTTTTGTTGGCTTCAGCTTCGGCTTCAGCTACAGGTTTAGCATATGCCACCCGTGACTGGCCGTGAGTGCCCGTGGACTACCTGGAGCCGAGGCCCGAGACCAGCGTCTTTTGCATGGCCAATCAACGCCCTGGGCGCTGTATCTGTATCTTTTACTCGCTCACCACTTTGCTGCCCGGCTATCTGAGTGAGTGTGTGTGTGTGTGTGTGTTTGTGTGTGCTTTGATGACTACTATCTGGACGGGGCTGGCAGACGCATCCGGAGGTCTGGCATGGCCAGCGAATGAAGACGTTTCGTGACTGTGTCGGCTTTTTCTTGGTGTCCAGTTCGTTTGATGCCACAGTCTGCGACTGAGTTTCTCAGCTTCGGCTTTGGAATCTGCTGCTCCTCTTCATGCTTATTATTGAACTCAATTTTGTTGGCGCGTGTAATTTGCCTTGCCATTGCCTTGAATTTGGCATACGAATTTGCTGCGCACCCCGCCAAACAAATATTTGTTGAGGCTCCACTTGCAGCTCTTTGCGCATTGTTGCATGTAGCATGGCACTTCCTTCCTTTCAGCTGGCTGCATTCAACTTGAACTTCATGTGCGTTCCTTCAACGAGTATCGAATAACACAACACACACACACAGACACACACACACGTACATGCACACACAACATAATTAATAAATACCATCAACATTGATTAACTCAACTAAGCTAATAAAATCATTTGTCATACGACTGAACCCCGGACTCGACTAGTTAACTGCCAAGGCTTGCATTCCCCCTTTCCCGCCTGCTGCTCGTGCCTATTTCCAAGCTGAACGCCTCCTTATGCTGCCAACAACTGTGGAGTACATAAAAATCGCGTGACTAATTTTGAAAATTAAAGCCAGCACAGAGTGGAGCAGAGCAACTGAAGCTGCCCAACGAGCGTGTAAATAGCGCAAAAATTAATCAGTCGAACGGTGCGGGGCCCTGAGGTGAAGAGATGGAGGGAGGACGGTAGGAGAGAAGACTGCTGCGGACAGGAGTCTAGAGAGCTGAGAGTGCACTGAAGCAGCGCGACTTGAAATGAAAAATCTGAAAACCCCGCACTAACAAAGCAACAAATTGAAACTAAATACTTGCAGCTTGCAACTTGCTGCGGCCGTGGCTGAGGCTGTGGCTGTGGCTGCAACAGGATGATGCGAAGTCCAAGTTGCAGTTGCAAGTTTGAGCCTGGCTAGCAGCGAGCAGATAGCTGATCGTTTGCCTCTGTTCATTTAGCTTGAAATTGTTGCAATCAGTGCTGCGGCTGCTTTTAATTGCTTGAAAGAGACAGACAGAGAGAAAGAGCGAGTGAGCGAGAGAATGAGGCATCAGCACAGCTGCGACAAAAAGCGAAAAAGCGAAAAAGCGACTTGCCAAATGCCAGAGATGCCGCTGAGCGGGAGACAAGGCGACGACTTTTGTCTCATGCGGAAATCGCAGCTTGAGCAGAACTCTCCGCCGTGACCATGTCGATGTCGAGTCGATGTCGTCCGTGTTGTCCCATTGTCTCCGCTGTCTCCAAATGCATTGGACTAGCGTAGAGGCAGCAAAGGAAATGCCTTAAATCAATTAGTTGAGCACTAATTGCCCCAATACCTTGTGGCATAGTTTGCCATTTGCTCAGCACCTGTTCGTGCCTCGCCTTTTGCTCTCCGACTCCGACTCCGACTCAAACTCCTTTTCCTTGGCCTCGCCATAACTGGCTTAATCTCAGCGCGCAAATTCCTGCGGCCTTCTCATTGTTTGACGTTGTTGTTGTTGTTGCCGTTGCCGTTGCCGTTGTCTCCTCGCGTTGTTGTTATCTTTCTCACAATCAAGGTGCACCAAGCCGAAGAATATCCGAACACCGCCACAAACTCAGCCGCCGCCGCCACCGCCACCGCAGTCTCTGCCAAGCCTTACCTTTTTATATAGACGTATGTGTGTCTCTGTTTGTGTGTGTGTGTGCAGCCAACAAGTGCAAAAAACTGTCTCAAGTGCCCCAAGCGAAAGGAAAGGAAGTCGTCGAATGGATCTGGCAAGTGCCTGATATGAGAGAGCTTTTTGTTTGAGATATGTAAAACTTCCTGTAGTCAAGTTGAAATTTACCTTCTTTTTATGATCATTATTTTTTCGGGGCGTGTCCCCAGCACAAGATCATTATCTACTCTGTCAAGTTAAGTATACAAATGGTGAAATCATTATGAACAGCATTTAATGACTCCCATAACGCGGCCTTTGCGTTGATATAGCATAAAGAAAACAGTACAATTCAATTTTATATTGAAATTCTTTTTTTTTTAATTGAATTTAAAAATATTTGACAGAAAGTGAATTTAAAATATATTTTATAAATACATACATATATTATATTTTCGAATAAATTTCGTATGCTGAAGTTAAGTTGTTGATATTGCTTGACAGCAATATAATTGTTTAAGTTCAAAATATTTCAAATAAAAATAAATTTATTTTATTTTAATATTCAATTTCGAATTTTAGAAGTTAATTAATTGAAAAATATTTGACTGTTGAATTTTTTAAACTAGAAATATGTATTATATTTCAATTTTCTGGAATTTGTAAATCTTCATTATTTAAATTCAAACTGATGAGCCATGTTATAAAGCTCAATATATTCATTAGAAAAACGACGAGTTTATTATCCTTACGCTGATAGCGTAACACATGTCATTATGAAATCGTAATGAACGCAAAGAACTCCCTCCTAGTTTTTTTTTCTGCAAGGCCACAAAAACCAACAAAATGCAACAACAATACAACACAATAAAGCAAACTTTGCGCAACAAGACCAAAAACCAAAACTCAACTCCTTGCGTTGTCCCTAGGAAGGGCAAGAGGCAGAGAGACAGCAGGGTTAACGGAGGGCAGCAAATGGATAGGAGGTAGGAGGCAGAGCAACGGGTTCGTGGTTCGTTTAAAGGGCAAGCAAACAAAGGACGGCGTTGATGTCGACAAGAGCGCAGAGGACAAGAGACTGGAGGACGCACTATGGACACAAAAGCGCCCCGATGAGATGATCGCTGAGCAGTTTAAAGCGAGCCTCATCCACATCAACAACAACAACAATAAGAACTGAAAGTTTTCGCATACGTTGTGATTTTGTAGTGGGCACCCAGGCGCAGACATACCAAACGTAACCACCGATCCTTCCCGACCCGCCTTGCTCCGCCTTGCTCCTCGCTGCGCCTGACATGGCCAAACCTGACGCCCATTGCGCGCACCTTTGGAATTCGGTGGCCGCGAACGCTGCATAATGGAAGCCAAATGATGGGAAACCTTTTGCCACAGCCGCAAGAAATACTCGAAAAAAAACACACACACACACATACACTTAGCAAGCAAAAAAATGAGCTGAGAAAAAGAAAAAACAAAAACTAATTAGGTAAAAAACAAAATAAAACAGAAACAGAGACAGATACGAGACTAAATGAAAGTCGAGCAAGCGAGTACTTGTTCGATTTGACTTTGAACCCGATTGTAACTCAATTATGACCACTTGGCCACCCAGCAAGCACAGTCCATTTTCCCCCGCCCGTCTCGAGCCGCTGCCCCTCGCCGGGGCCCTCGGCAGCTGTCGCGTCTTTAGCCAAAAATGGTAATGTTTACATGCGTGTCGCAGTGTGGCAGCACAATGTGGCATGCATTGTGATATGGGGTCCCCCATTGGATGTGCCAATGTCCATGTATGTGTTGGCAACACTTTTTGCGTGCTGTTAATTACATGACCATGGCAAGGCGGTCGAGTCAGTTAGTCAGTCATTCAGTCAGCACAGGGACGAAGGGAGGCGGCACAAGCTGGCTCGCTCTCTCTCGCTCTAGTCTAGTCTCTGTGGTCTCAGAGGGTCTGAGGCTCTTGGCTGGTGGTCTCTGCTTGGTCATTGCTTCCTGGTAGTTCAACTTGTCGCCAGTTGTAAACAGTTAACAGCAGCAGCTAGAGAGCGAGCCGATGATTGATAGCCATACGCATAGGCAGCAGCACTCCAAAGCGAGTAGGCCACAGCTAAAGCTACACTTCTAAAAAGTGTCATAGAATTTGTGATGATAAATCTATATGAATATCACAATATCTGCAATATACCTTTTTACTCGTTACTAAATATATTTATTAAAATATTCAACATTCTTATAGCGCTTACATCAAACTTAACTCATTTTAAACGGTTTTTTTTGCAATTAAAATGAAATTGAAAAATATATATATTTCTTAGTATACTCTATCAAATTAATTCTGAGGTTTTTTTTTATATAAATTTTTTAAATATATTTTAAATTTTGTACTCTATATTTAGTTACATCAGCATATGCTTAATATTTATATTTTTGCAAATATTCAATTGGCAATTTCTTCTGCGCATTCCCTACGAATTCCCTAATTTGTTTTGCACAGTGTATTTGCTGGATATTTGTCTAATCCATTAAATTCTCACGGTTCACGCCTCGAGCACAACAATTGCCACTTAATTAACACGAACTCCAACAACTTCGGGGCCAATGTGTCGAAAATTTTTCGGCCCTTTTGCCAGTTGTGTGTCTTTTGTGTTGTGGGCCAGAGGAGGCGGAGGAGGAGCAGGGAGCGTGGCAGTGCTGAAAGTTTTGTCATGCCAAGAGTGGCGCGTGAGTCGCATGACAAGTGATTGTGTGGCAAAAGAGATCTTGAGCGGCGGCTGAGACTGCCTGAATGCTTGTTGCCTTGTTGCCTTGTTGACTGCCAGACTGACTGCCTGCAATGCCGCATGGATCGATGCGATATCCATGTCGAACCGTTGCATTTGCCAAATCAAACAGCGGCGCAAACGTGTGGCGTCTGCAATTACAACACAAAGAGCCACAAAGAGGCGACTCCAGTTGCGTTTTGAGGCGAGTCGAGTTGAGGCGAGCAACATGCTCCAAACATGACGAACAACAACTGTCATTGTCACATCCACAACAAACTGAGCACAAGAGATGCTGCTGCATTTTGATTTCGTATGCTGCACGTTGCCTCTTCTGTTGGCCAGTTGCCGTCGCCGCCTGTTGCCAAAGCCGTTGCAGTTGCAATTCATTAGGCCGCCAGACCATTTTGGGATGCGCGTGCGCCGCTTTTGGCCGCCTCAGTGGGCCGCCGTCGAGTGCAACATAATCTTAATCCGCTCGTTAGTTTTATTGATTAGGAGCAATGTCAGAGACCGCGAACGCAGACGCAGACGACTCTTTGGAGACAACAATTGTCGCCTCGCTGTGCCATATTTGCGGCATCCACAGACAATGCCTCCTCTCGGCGCTCCTTACTCGACTCTGGCTCAGATCAGCCAACTAGGCTTGCTATGTGCCCCGTGGGGTTATAATGGATAATGGGTAATGGGCAATAGGTAATGGTAATGTTAATGGATAATGGCCAAGCCACAATAGTTTCTTCCCCTCGCACTCCATTCACTCTCTCACAGCGTCTCTGGGTGTGAGTTTGCTTTTTGTTATGAGTTTGAGGCCGTGAATCATTTGCCAGATATTTTTGAAGCTCTGCTCTAATTACAAATGACATAATGTGTTGGTCAAAAGGGAGTTGGCAGCAAAAGAGATGCTGAAAAGCGAAAGTCAACTTTAGACTTCTATAAAGTAGTTAAGTGATTCTGGAAATTTATTTTATTTTGTAATTCTCAGAAAGAGAAAATAAATCGAATTCTTATGCAAAAAAAAAAACAATAAAGTTTATTTGTCATTATTTATAGTTTAAAACTTCTTGCTTCAGTTTAAAAATATCCACTAATTTCCACATTCTTTAGTGCTGACTCTTAATCTGAAAAATCTAGGATAACTTCCTCACAAGCGCATCGCATTCCGGATGTTTCCTTTCGATTGCGATTCGGTTTTTTTCCCACCCATTTAATGATACGGAATTGCAGCAGCGTATCAAAGAGCGAAGCAAAACTGTCAACTGAGGCGGACACATGTAGCACGATCACTTTTTGTACACACATATATACGAGTACAACAGCTTGAAGCTGGCAGATCAGTAGCTGGAATCAGGATCAATGTAAGCCGAGTTACAAACTGGCCAACTTCTTCTGCTGCTGCTGCTGCTTCTGCTTGTGGCTGATCGCAGCCGATTCCGATTCCGAAACCGATGCCGATGCCAAAGCCGCCTCGTCTAGATCTGTCGCTGTCAGTTGCATAGTTGCCAAGGCAATTGCATGTCCAATATGCTCACCGCCTGCCCCCTTCGTCCAGCTGCCCTGATGCTCCTGCCGTTGCTGCTGCGGCTGCGGCTGATTGTCGCTGAAAGTTGAAAGCCGTTCGACGCTGGACGCTGACAGCGCGGAATTGTCGTTCGCATTGTCAGGGGCAAAGCTGAAGACGACGACGACGACGACGACGACGAAGACGCCGCCGACGATATACAAAAGATGCAACTGGCGTTTTTGCTGTTGTTGTTGTTGCTGTTGTTGCTCGCTCGTTACTTGTTGTTGCTGGTGGCTGTTGTTGTTGGTCAGCCTGACAGCCACAACACAAAAAATGCGCTTGGGAAACTGCCACCGAGCTGCTTAAATCAAATATTGAAATACCTGAAGCAGCCATGACCCAAGCGACATTCCCCTCAATGCCCCTCCCTGCCCCAAACAGCTGCCCCGTGGCCGCCTTTGGCTGC
Source organism: Drosophila immigrans (assembly GCA_963583835.1). Classification (NCBI taxonomy): domain Eukaryota; kingdom Metazoa; phylum Arthropoda; class Insecta; order Diptera; family Drosophilidae; genus Drosophila; species Drosophila immigrans. The sequence continues at coordinate 25,535,118 of OY757143.1, read as the reverse complement.
CACAACTAATTGCCGCACACTTGAACCAAATAATTGCTCAAAAACACAAATAAATTCCACACTGTTGTTGCAATTTTTTCGTATATAAGTTGTTCTTGTTGTTGTTTTATTTTTTATTGATTTGTGTATTGCATGCGCAATTCTTGTTGTCGTTGTTGTTGTTTTTTGTATCATTTCAAATCTTTTTTTAATACTTTACAAAATTGTATGTTGTCTAAGTGCTAATATAAATTAATTAAAAATAATTGAATTAGTGTGCTAATTTATAATTATTATTCATTATACTCGTAGTTATTATTATCAGTTAATTAATGCATTCATAATAATTAATTATTAGTAATACCTAGAACGCACAACCGAAAGGCAACATACTCGAACATAAATTAAATTGTGGAGGGAAAATCGACAGATTTGCGTAAATTTCAGAAATTTGTCAAGCAGAATTATAACAGAATAAAATACATGTTTTTGTTTGTGTGTGGCGCCGTCTAGCGTGCATTTGTTGTACTTACTTAGAGGCTAACTTACGCACTAAACACACTCATTAAACTAGCATAAACTTATTTATGTACACAAAATTTGTTTGGAAAATCGATTCGGATGGTTCGCTTGTCAAACTTGTTCCGCTTTCCACGAGGGAGGTGGAAAAGTAGAAGGAGAGGGGAAAAGTATGGGGCACACACGGCGTATGCTTAACATTTGCTTTGCAGCTGCGGCAAAGCGAAATGCAAGCAGCGCTGTCAGCATCAAAGTCGCTGCCAACCAAACAGCAACAATAATAACTAAGAAGCAGTTGCTATTCTTGCTGTTTGACAGAGAGAGAGAGAGCGAGATAGTTAGTTAGAGAGAGAGCGAGAGAGAGAGGGAAGAGTTTGAGCTGCGCGCAATTGAATTTCAGTCTTGTTTTCAATGAATTCGTAAAATGATTTCGTTGTTGAAAGGGAAGAGGTTGGGCAAAGATTTAGGCGCGCATTGTTAAATTGTAAAACCTAAAACTAATAAACTAAATCTACAATAAAGTACTCGTAATGGACTTATAGAACAGCAACGTAATTTACAAAAATTTGCTGAAATTATAGAACTAAAAACTGGGCAAAACGAAGTCGTACACATTAGTCGTGTCCTCGGTACATTTATAGACGATCGTGTATATTATATATGTATTTGTATATGTATGTTTATATGTATGTAATACTGCTAAAAGTGGTGAGTGAAGGCGCTGATATTGTTGATAGTAAGTGCGGGTCATGGACTTTAACTAGGCTTTAGTCTAGGCTACTTAACTTCTAATAACAAAGGCTAAGCGTAGACAATACATAACACATACGCAGTTGTGGGGCAGGGGAGACTGACGAGGGGAGAGAGGGACAGGGGGACAGAGGGGGCTCTTACAGGCACGTGTGTATGATCTTCTTGGTTCGACACAGCTTGCACTTGACCTCGCAGCACCAGTGGAAGGTGCAAGCGCATCGCTCGACAACAACGACTTCCTGTGTGCGATAGCCACGCCCACAGCACATCAGATCACAGCCATCGACGCCCAGCGAGGTGTCGTTGCACTGCCTGCCGTGTGTGCCCAAAATGCCCTGTCGCAGGTTCTTCTCACAGAAGCTGGGCGAGGGCTCCAGATAGACGATGTCCTTGGGACCCGGCGGCTTGTGCTCCGGATTGTGTGGATTCAGCTGGAAGTGATATCTGCAAGCGAGAGCAAATTTGGGGGAAAATCAGTTAGTTGCAGTTTGAATTAATAACAATTATGATAGTTAGATAGATTATTTGTTATTTGGATGAAATGTTTACCTGTTGTGCTTTCGTCCCTGGCGTCCACGGCCATGACCGCGTGCTCTAGCGCCGGCGACGGGCAAACTGTTGGGCGACGGCATGTTGGGATGATGCTGTTTGTTGCTCCCGTGGCTGTTCTCCAGCAACAGCTCGGGCATATGATCGTTCAGCATGCGTTCCTCGTCATCGTAGCCGGACACCGAGGACGGCAGCCCGTTGCCGCTGTTGCTGACGCCACCCACAATGTTGTTGGAGCCCGCCGCGTTGGGACTGACAACGGCGACAGCGTTGCTGCTCTGGCGTAGACTGTTGCTGACTTGGACGCGTGTGGCGCCATCGAAGCGCGCCTTCAGATTGTCGCCTATGACACGGAAATTGGCAAGACGCATCCAGCAAGTTTTCACCGTACACGAGCCGGACATGCCGTGGCATTTGCACTCTTGACGCATCTCGGCCTGAACGTGCTGCAAAACGAGAAGTAGAGAGGAGGGGGATGAGTTGGGGGACTTCATTAGTATGACTTTATTAGGCTGGCTGCTGCTGCTGTTGCCGCTCCTCCAATATCTTTTTCACTTAATTATTTTGCCGTTTTTTGCTCGCTTCGATTGGCGGCCCGCCTGCCACGATGTTGCAGTTATTAAAAATCAATAAATGTTGTTGCAACTTGCTGTGCGCATGTTGCATGTTATTGCCGCTGCTGCTGCTGCCGATGCTTGTTGCTGTTGTTGTAATTGGCCTGACCAAAAGTAAGAAATCAACGCAGTTGGGGGGCCCTGGCAGCCAGCAAGGCGCACACAGCACAGAGCACAGAGCACATGATGATCATCATGGTTGTAGCCCATAACAAGTAATAAAATAATAACACAGATGGTGGCCCCAAAGATGTGGCGCTCCAGACCGGCAGCTTCAGCTCCGAGCTAGCTCTGGAGCAGGCTCTGTGTGCTACTTTCTAGCCAGCAACTGGGGCGGCACAGGAGGAGCTGACAACAACAACAACAACAACAACAACATGGCGCACAGTGGGTTGCACTCCTCGTAAAATGAGTGTGTGAATGTGTGTGGAAATTAACTGCAGATTTATGCTGGGAATTTTGAACAAGCTGCATGATTATGCTGAGCATAAAGTCAATTAATGAGCTGCGATAACAATGCCAATTTTTATCGATACCCAGTGCTGTCGAACTCATTATGTGGCCACTGATTAATCGATAATTATCGAAGCGGTAGTTTAACCGAAAAGCCATTTTAATTGAAAAATGATCGGCTCAGACTGCGACATCATCCACTGTGCAGCAGCTGCTCCGGAGCTGGAAGCTGTCAGCGATTTTAATATATGAGCTACATGGGCTCAAACGAGTGCATCGATGAGACTGTCCCAGGAACGTCTCTCGTTACCAGACTCTCTTTCTCCTCCCCCTCCCAGCAGGCAGTAGGCTGAACAAGTTACAGAGTCGCCAATTGGGGCGGAAATCGGCACAAAAAAAAGCAACGCTTTTTATTAGGCAAGTCGTAAATTGCGAGCCAACCAAAGCGACGGCATTAGATATACTTATACATGTAATGGAGGATGGATGGAAACTCGATTGGTTTACTTACCGCTCGGCCCGCCTCATTGTTGTGCAGATTCATCTTCTCGCGCAGATTGCGACCACGCTCGCCGGTGTCCACGAACTCGCGCGAGAACTTGAAGCCGAAGCCAATGTTGTCGGAGCAGCCGCCCCACTCCCAATCGCGTACGCCGGCGACGCTGCCCGCCTGATGATTGGCCTGTGGAGAGCGCGTCTGGTGGCTGTAGTCGCAGGTGCAGGACTCGATGCTGCCCTCGCTGCAGGCTCGTGCTATCGAATGGGTCACAGCAGCGCTTGTGATGGCATAGATGAAGCCCGTCTCACGGCAGCCTAAAGAGACAGATAGAGAGAGAGAGAGAAAAAAGAGTATGAGAAACTGTTGTTTGCCTTCTGGGTGTTCCACTTTGGGGCCCTGACGACCCCCCAAAGACAAGATCTCAATCTTGTTCAAGTGATTGCGACGTGGGCAACAGTTAAATTCCTTCGTCTTCTACTTATGAATAATGGCACTTGTCTTCCAAAGTCTGGTCAATTATGACACTTCAAGTTATCACCGGACCTGGGGCCGGCTGCAAACTGACGCAGAAACTGACACAGATTAAACGCTCAACTATAAATTCCAACTTAACACTTTGCTCCATCTACAACCGGCAGCGTCCAGTTCACTTCGAGTGGCCCTTGTACAAAACTTTACTTTTGCCTGATTTTTATTTATATCTGCGTGTATTTTTTATTATTATTTTTACTTTTAGTAACTGCCTCCGTTTCGATTTCGAGAGCGCGAGCGAGAGCGAGGAGACCATCACAGATAAAGAACAATGAAAATTGAATTTACATGTTGCAGATAATTTTTCAAGTGGCTGCGAGCTGCGACTCAAGAGCCACAGCCCCAGCAGCAGCAACAGCGCAAAGATACAGATACAGATACAAATACATAAATATTCAGATGCGAGCAGTATCTAGATGACACATGAACGCGCAGTCAGGTAGCCTAAGTATTCTTGTACACTCATACTCATATTTATGAGTACTCGACAACTAGCGACTACTATTTGGAATTTCCTTAGGAATGTTGAACAATCTTCAAAGTGCAATTCGATATGGAAATATGACAGTTGAAGTTGTAACTGTAAGATACTGTTTTATTCTATTACTAACAACAGACGATAAATCAGATAGAGTTATTGCAATGTATCTGTTAATTACGAGTCTAGTTTGACTTGCTGTCTACGGCAACTGCAACTGTTGATTGATGCAGCTGTGATTGACTGTCAGGCTGGGTGGCAGGTGACGATTGACAACCAGCAGGGAGATGTCAGGCTGCGAGTTGTATGCTCTCCTTCAACTTCCGCCTAATTTCGCCGCTTTTGAATTCCCGATTTCCCGGAATTTCCTTCTATTTTGTTTTTTATTTTATTTTAGCTATGCCATGTTCAATTCCCGGTTAATGTTTGTTTGTTTCTTCTGTGGCTGTGTTGGTTTCGTTTTCATTTCGGTTTTGGTTTTGTTTTCTTTAAATAATTTCACGTAAAAGGTAAATATGTGCGATGTTTAATCTGTGATAAGAGAAGGCGGTCGGCGGTTCGGCGCATGCGCAAACGTCGTCATCAACGACAGCAACAACAACTTGACTCTGACTTTTGGTGATTAGCTTAGCAAGAATTCGCGTTACATTGCGTGGCAAGTGCTGTGTGTGTGTGTGTTTGGTGGTGTTCTCTTTTGTGGGTTTTTTTTTGAGTTTTTTACGCCGTGTAAATAGCTTGGCAAATGTTTCGCAGAAACAACGCCGAACAAAAGACAATAAAACGGCGAACACTGAGCAATTAAGTGGTGAAAGAAATGAGTGGACTCATGAGTCTCATTCACATTGAATAATGGGTGTGTCGCAGGTACTCTTTAATTTGCCCAGGCAAACAAATATGCAATACTCTTGTGTGTGTGTGTGTGTGGGGCAACAACAGGAACAACGCCCACAAAATGTGTTTACGTATGTAATCTGAGTAGCTTTGAGTTGAGAATACCCCTCTCTCCCTCTTCCTCTCTCCTTCTCCACCGAACTTGTCCTTCATTATCGAGGACTCTTTTTTTTTTTGGGTAATTGCTAAACGGATTTCCGCTGCTGCTGGGCGTGGCAAGCGACTGATGAAATTGAGAGCAGAAGCTGCCACTGCAGTGGAATAATCTCAGTTTCAGGTAGCTATTTGGTTCAGCCTCAGCACAGTTGAGGTAAGCAGCTTAGCCAAGAGATCTCTTTGAGGTTCCAGGAATAGTTTAGACATTGATATAAAAGCCACAGGCAGTCAGAGTCCTTTGGGGTGGCTGTGTGTCCATTCGTCATCCTTCATGATTAGAATGCGCAAAAAATCAGCCCAAGAGCAACAGGAGTCGAGGCGAAGAAGAAGCAAAAAAGACCCTTAGGCACACACTAATCGGAGTCAGCCTATTAAAGCGTGTGGCATGCCAAATTGACAAGGTGTCACCAATTAGAAAACAAGTTAGTTGAGTTGTCTTGCCCTCGCACGTAAGTCGAAATTGAAATTGCAATTGAAATAGAGAGAAGCGAAGTGCCCCTGCTGACTGGCTGGCTGACTGGACTTGGACAATGCCCGATGCGTTGTCTGCTCTTGTCTCCTGGGTATTAACACATACTTGCACACACACAGACAGACGCACGATTGCACAGTTTGACAGGCACTGTGGCAAGCATACGCAACCCCAAGTGTTAATGGCCTAGGTGTTAATTAGGGCCAAGGGCACATTAAAAACATAAAACAAAAAAAAAGGAGATCGATGAAAGTGCAGCGATAAAAAGCTGTCACCAGCCCAATAATCCCAACAATCCCGACAATCCATAAAATGTCAAGAGAGTGCAACTCATAAAAAGGATGTTAGTCGTCGTCGTCCGCTCTTGATAAGGTCAAGAGCCTCGGCTATAAAAGTCAGCTGCCGTTGAGTGAAAGGTTCTAAAGAGACAAACGCACGCGACGCAGCGCACGCCCACATTATATACATATATATATATATATATATGTATAGAATAGTTATTGGGATACATGCAGTGGGAAAGTGATCGCCAGGTAGTAGCCAGGACAGTAGCTAATAAAACTGCAGGATATGCAGTTTTCGCCAAAGGCAAACTCGAATTCAACTGAAACTGCAGGACAACAACGCAACGGTGTTTACATTTATATGAAAATTATTGTTGACAACAGTGAGTGGACAACGGACCGACAGACAGAACGACTCGCGCGTCTGACGACTGTCACCGGGGAGCTAAAAGTGTTGTCTTGTGTTGTGTTGCTGAGCTGAGGGATCAGGTCGCCTGGGATCTGAAACTGGCAACTGTCACAGCAGGCGAACAAACGAGCACTTTTGATTGATTTGAATGCGACTCGAGAGCTGTGAGCTGCTGCTGCTGCAGAGGCTGCGACTGGAGTTCGGTGCTGCCAACCTGCGCCAATTAGCATAAACATGCTGAAATGCAAGTGGAGCAAGTGCAGCCAGAGCCAAACAAGGCAACGCCATTGTTCCCCACGTTGACAGGCAGCGAAAGTGGCCAAGCTGCATTTGCCACATGTGGCAAGTGGCCCGATCGTATTACTAAGGCAACACACACACACACACGCACACACACACACACAGTGACATTTCACAACATAAATAAGACCAACAACAAGCAGATATCGAGAGTACCCAAAAAGCAACCGAAACCCAAACAAATTTCGTGTGTGTTTTGAGTTTTGCTAGTTGCCCCTGCAAAGAGGCGTTGACAACAATATTTTGTGTTTTGGGTTCGTCATCGCTAAAGATCACATATCATATTTCACTTGGGAAATGCTCTTGAGCAAAGGATTCAATTGGAGTGTGCTTAATTGCCTGATGCAATGTCAAAGTAAGTGATATTGAGCTGAGATTGCGATCGCATTGAGTGTCAGTTCCCTTTCCCAGCCAACTTACCTCGATCAACGATTTTGCCAAACAGATTCTTGCCACGCAGAAAGTTGCGCGTCGAGCAGTTCCAGCGACGATTGCGAAACTGATGCTGGCACTCGCTAATGGCCAAATTGGCGCCCTTGACCAGAGCGCCCAGCACTCCGGGATTGTCGCGCACCAGTCGCCGTTGCTTGCGGCGCAGCGTGGAATGAATGGCGGGATCTATGTACATGATGCCCGTGCTGATGGGTGAAATGTTGTTCGGTTCGCCGACCTTGGCAATACCCCTGCAAAAAGAGCGATCAAGAAATGTATTAAAATTAATATGACAGGAAGAGGAGAATGAATGAGAAGAGGGACGAGGCGTGTCAAGACTATTTAATGCTTCACTTGCTTTTTTGCGCCTAATTACAAATTGAGTGCGGGAATCTCTGGCAGCTGGACGACACACGCACAACAAAAACCCCAAAAAGACCAAAAGACGGATCAACAACATTTCCATTACAAGCTATTCTATGCGTATTTGTTGTGTTTGTGAGTGTGTGTGTGTGTTTTTTTTTGGCATTATGTTTATTTCCACTTGACTTGAGTTGAGTCTTGTGTCGTTTGTCGTTGTTATTCTTGGTTTTTCACTTGCGGCTTTTCCTTTTTGTTAAGCACGTCAATTGCCGGCGTTACTCATGCATGCCACACACACACATGCAGCCGCATACACTGACAAATATTTGATGACACTTGTCGGCTCTTGCTTCCATTTACTGTCATCTTTCTTGTGTGGCAGCGGCGGCCTTGCTTGACAACAACAACAACAACAAAAACGACTCGAAAATGTTTTTATTTATAATAGAAACGAATACTGACTCTGTTAAACTGTTATTGCACTCGTTACAAATTACTGTTAAACAGCAATAAATAAATACGCGCATAAACAAATGTTTATTGACAGCGGCCTGTATGCAAATTAATTGCCAATTCAATTGCTCCGTTGATTGCGGTGGGAAAGTTCATATTTTGTAGCTCATTGTTTTACTTGTGTTGTTTTTGTTACCTTTCAACAATTGCACATTGCGTAATGCAGAGGGAGAGAGAGAGAAAAACAACTCGTTGGAGCGTGTAAAAAAACACACGGAATTGTTTCAATAAAAAGTAATAATAAAATACGCAACAACAACAAGCGACGGCAACAGCGATTGCGATTGCGTTGCGTTGCGATTCCACTTTCAATTCCCAGGCGGATTAAAATCGATGGCAGAAGATTTATGCGACGGCAGCAAGCCACAATTTGAGCAACAAATTTATGCCGTTATAAAAAGTTATTAGGGCACTAACCACATTTTCAATTACATTTTAAACACATTTTTTATTTGTTTGGTCAAAAACAAAAGACTTAGGCAACGAACTTGATTGCTAAAGAGCAACAGCTTTTGCTTCTGTTGTCGCTGCAGTTGCATTTATTGCTTTGCTCTTCCCAAAACGTATTATTAACACACTTAAAGCTCAGCTTCTTGGCAACAACAATAAGTGTGTCACTATCTCTGCCACACACACTCACACACACACACACACTCACACACAGAGACTGCTGTTGTTCCTCCCCTTGGGTAAAAGCTGAATGCGCGCTTAGAATTTTTAATTGCTTTCATCAAAGTTGCGGCTGCTGCGTTTTGTGGCTTCCGCATTGTGCGTGCTGCAACAATAACACCAACACCAACAACAACAACAATAATAAAAATACACAGCAGTGGCAACAACCCGATTTTGGGCATTTTAAAGCCAAGACCTTTGGCTGGGAAAATCGTATACAAATCTTGCGTTAATTTTCGTGGCTTTCTTAACGGTTGCTGTCATCGTTGTTGTTGTGATTGCTGTTGTCGCTGGATTCGCGGCGCGTGCCTCAAAGTTTGCTGTTGTTGTTGACTGTGACTTTTGGCTTTCGGCTCTCTCAACTCTCAGCCTCAGCCCCAGCCCCAGACCCGTCGCCTGTTTGCGCTTGTTCTTCTCGCTCGCTCGCTAATTGTTTGAACTGTGTGTCCCATACGAATTTGTTGATTTATGCAAATGTTGCGTGGGCGGATTATCAGCTGGCATTTTCAATGTCATGCTGTCCCCCGCCCGCCCTGCTGACCCAACTAGAGCCCCGCTTTTCCACCTCGCAGGTACTACTCGTGTTCGTTCTCGTACTTACCACCACATTGAGCCTCGGCCTCTGCCCGATTTCTGTTTGCTTTCGGCGTCGGCGCTGCATAGCGCCAGAAGGCAGACGATGAATATGTAACTTAAATCCATGGCTAAGTTTTTCACTTATTTAATGTTGTTGTTATGTGGTAAAACTGAGCAGTTAGCGTCAGTCACAATGGTATTTATTTAGCTTGATTCGCTTGTCAATTGTTTGGTTTATTTAGTATGGTATCCCTAGCTAAATATTTTTTATGGCAATTTCACGTTCAATTAGCGCACTATAAATTGGGCATAATCATCATTAGCATGCGCACTTTTATCGATTTCAATTTGTTTTGCATTTTATTGGCTTCAATTTGTTAAATATATTTTGCGATCACACGGTTCGCTTATTTGTTTACTTTTATGGGCTTTAGATATTTCGAATATTGGCACAAATTTGTTGTGTTTTGGGTTTGTTGGCTTGGATCCGTTTCACTTGTACAAAAAACTTAAAGCAGTTTTGTGAATGAAAATTGGAAAAACTTAAACACTTTCCATTTGCTCTACATAGTAGAGACAGTTTACGCGATACGATTTGTTGTGTGTTGTACAATATCATACACGAAGTCGGAGCGGAGGAGTGAAAGATTGTTACCCGGTTCAGTGCCAACGCTTAACTGAAACACACGGCGCGTTCTTTTACCTGGGAACGATCAAGAGACTCGACTCGACTCGACAAATAGATTTAAACCTGTTCAGCTGTCGTTGTCGTAGTCGTTGCGTGCGCGTGTGTGTTGACGACAGCGAATACGAGAGGCGAATGAGAGACACTGACGGACGAGACTCGCTGCCAACATGCGGATCGACGACAACCAACCAGAGACTCCAAATTAGAGGCTCGAGCATCGACATGACAGTCGCAGTCGTCGCCGACGTCGTCGTCGTCGTCGTTACACGAGTTGCCGAGCTGCCTCGCTTCGTGTGCACATAGTTTCATTCACCCAGTGGGAATTTCTTGTTTGAAATTAGCTATTGACAATAGATTTGTCTCAATAAATACAATAAATACGCAATGCCACTCAAACATATATAATCATATATTGGTTAATAAATATTTTATATTTATATTTTATAATTGCAATGAAGATTAAAAATAATAAGTGAATTTATAAAATTAAAATGTATATATCAAATTAAATAATTTAAATTGTCATAGTATATAATAATAATAATACTAATTTAAACATATTCTGATATTTTTCTGTATAAAATAAGTGCAGTGCATCTGCTTCGCATGCCTTTTTCACTGTCTTTTTCATGCATAGAGTTGCTGCTGGGTCGCTCTTGCTATTGCCGTCGCTCTGCTGCTCGTCGAAACGATTAACGATCGTGGAGGAGGAGCAATTTGCGGCCTCTTCTCGCATGCTCTTGCTCTGACGTGCGTGTGAGCAGTGCAGCTAGCTGTCGTGTCGCAATGAGAGACAAATGCTTGGAGCAGCTGCCATGTGAGACTGTGTGTGTGTGTACTCTCTGTGTGTGGCTATGTAAGTGTGTGCGTGTAGATAGATACGCGTGTGTGTGTGTGTGGTATATAGACGTTATGCTGGCCTGGGCCCAATAAGAAATGGCGGAAATATTGGTAAATGTTGCGACTACAGTTTTCGGTATTACTGCGAGGCGATCGTTTTGCCAGATTGATGGAATTTATTTTAGTTTGTAATTTATGGCTGCACTAACAGCATTTAATTACACTCATTTCGCGCAATTTCACACAAAATTCAATAACGGTTTATTACCATATCAACAGCTTTAGGCTATATTTACTTACTTTATTGGCCAAGCTCCTTGCTCTTTGCTGTTTATGTGAACTCTTGCAAATTTGACTGAATTTTGAGCACTAAGTGTGATGTGAATAATTCAGATTGTCAATCAAGAAATTTTCATTATGTCTTATATACAAAGATCCGTTAGCAGAAAGTTACTATAAGCTATAGTGTGCTAACATTTCTGGGGAAATGAAGTACATTTTTGAATGAAGACATGCTTACATTTTTAATTTTTAAGATATTTCAAACATTTTGTAAAATTCCAAAGAAAAAACATTTCTAAATATCGAATTAAAATACTATTTTATCTATTAATGAAAGATTCTATTTTGTATTGTTATTTGTTTCTCAATAAATAATTTAATTAATAAATATAATAAGATTAATATTATAAGAAACAATTTATTATTATACGTGTAGCGAATTTAAGTAATTAAATTTAAAGTATTTTTTAATATTTTGCTTTGATTTACAAAGTTAAAATTCGTGTAACATTTGTCTCATATTTCTGCCTGCAATTTTCATTCATAAATTGGCCTTTGCTATTCGGAGTTGATTTTTTTCGGAGTGCTCGCTGCTTATGTACTCTGCAGAACATGCACTCACACACTCTTAGCTCACATACACACACACACACACACACACACACACACACACATAGAGAACAGTATTTCTACCTTGGTTGCGCCAACTAATTGGACAAGTCGACTGCATTTCGGGCATGTGTGCGCTCCCTTGCACCTAAGGCGCTTGGCCTGAGTCGAAGATCCCCCTTTTAGTGGCATTTCATTTCCTATATTGCCATTGCATTCTAACGCATTGTTGCCGTTGCCGTTGTTGCTGTCGTTGCAGTCTCAATGAATTAAATGTATATTTAAAGATTATGTCAGTCTATTAATGGGCCATTATTTGAGGACTTAAGGCCTGTTCCTGTCGCTGCTGTTGCTGAGATGCTCCTCGGGGTGATCGTAAATGTCATTAAAGCGCGCCTGGACGTCACACAAAATGGCGATGCAGCTGAGGACTGAGGACTGAGAACTGATCACCGAGGTCTGAGCCACAGCCTGTGCAAATATTGGCACAGTCTGGCATTGGGACAGAGCGAAAGAGTTAGATGCGAGCGATCAATCTATTTGCTTAGGCGCAGACAGCGGCAAGACGGGCGGGCGGAGCAGGGGCCGAAGCTGCAAAATTAGCGCGTTCTTATTAATTTTATTGCTGCGGAAAATCCAAATGATGAGAACACAGTCTTCTCAGACTGATGAGCCATGTTGCAGCAGCGGCAACAAACTGCACGGCAGTCGAGTAAACAAATCATAAAACCGCTGTAGGTAGTCCGCAGTCCACAGACGATGTCGATCTCAGAGCTCAGCTCAGTTCAGCTCAGATCAGCTCGGAACTGGGCAGTTTGGTTGTACTCGCGGGGCTCATAAAGGCGCGCTATCTGTTGTGTGAGTAATGGCTGATGAGCTGTTTTAATTTGGCCATAATGAAGGCTATATAAATTGGTATTACCATGCGATATGGTTAGCCGCAGACACAGACGCAGCCCCGCAACGAGACGTGGCGAATTCGATTTCAGCCAATGACCTTGCGTCGACGATGTTTGTTTTAATGTTTTGGTGTTTCTGATGATGTTATTGCGACCGGCAACCAATCCATCAAAATGTCTAAGGTCACAGCGAAACGCAACAGCAGCTGAAAGGAAAACCAAAGCAACGCCACACAATAGCCAAAACATAGGGCAACCACACCAGCGCCCACAAACCCCCCGAGGCTCTCTCTGCAGATCGAACGATGCCCGAAGGTCAACTCACAATGCTGCGTGGGTGCTAAACGGCAGCGCTGTCCTTGGGCAGTTTTTGCTGGACAAGGTCAGGTTACGGTTTTTGGCCAGATTGCAGGTGATTATGAAACAAGTCGCAAAGTCAAAACTATTCAAGAAAAGTGTTAGAAAATATTCCCAGGGCAGTGTGCGAGGGGGGAGTGGCAGAGTGACAGAGAGACAGAGGAAGAAGGAGAAAATTATCTGTAGGCGTCGCTTGAAACTGTAAAATCTCAGCTCATAATTGCAAATAATCGCTGGGTAAGCGCAACTAAAACGCTGACTCTGGACAACGGGGCAGCTCTTCCTACTGACTGCTGGGGGTAGGCGTGTTCATGCCACGTTGCAGGTAACTCTCAGTTGCTAATCAGCTACAATCGAAATTTATATGGTCTGCAATCATTTGGCATCATTTGCGACTCGCACAACTCACGCAAACCGGCAACTGTCGAGCGCTCCATGAAGTTGTCAACAGTTGCATTCGCCACGCTGTGTCCTGTCAGCAGTGTGTAGTTGTAAATGTAAATGTGTGTGTCCTGCAGGGGTCGAGGACGATGCTGTCCTGTTGTCCTGTTGTAGTTCTTCTCTTGTTCGCCCCGATGTCGCACAGGGTGTGAAAATTGCTTCCAAATAAAAATTTGCAACACTTCGAGTCCCTGCCACGACTTCGTCTGTTTGTTATGCTTGACTCGGCTGTTGCTGTTGTTGCTGTTGCTGTTGCAGCTCGCTGCTAATGCGCCGTGCAGAAATGCAGCTAGTTCCGCTGCTAAAACTTGGCCTGAACCTGGTGCTGCTGCTGCCCAACTGCTGAGAGCGCTGCATTCGCCGATGATTGCTACGATCATGGGCAGCTCGCGTCTATCTTCTTCCATCTCCTGCCTTGCTCTCTGCCTTCTCTCGGATCTGGTTGCCGTTTAGCGAGCGTGTCGCCTCTTTGTTGCCTCAGCCAATTTTGTTGATTCAAAACAGTTGGGCACTTGCTGAGAACGCTGGCCGGGCCAAAACATTTTATTGCACTCGATTTTACGCTTCGATTCAAGATGCCAGATCGCTCGTGGAGCGAGTTCTCGATAGCAGCTGTACCACAGATTGGCAGTGGGAGTAAGCATCTGTAATGGGCATGACATGAGGCGATTATGGCTGGCATATTGTAAATGTTTTGTTGGCCTATTCTATAGATCAGCACGATCATTGGCCAGATAAGCGTAGCTTATGCCCGGTAATCTCTTATTTAATGATCTTTGCAATGTAATTTCACGTGAAAAACTCTCTATCAGAATGGTTGTTGCAGCGCAAGATGAGATCTTGTTCTGTAAATTGTTAGAAAATGACAACTTGAGCGAGAGTCTTGTGTGTATAATCAAGACAAATAAAATTAATTTTTATAGTCGCCACTTTGGTGGAAAATTCCTGATATTAGCAAAAAGATTGACCTTACTGTTTGCTTTGCTGCAGTCTAATCTGGGGAATCTGGGAAATTAAGATGTGTGTGGTGTGGTGTGGTGTGGTGTTGATCCACACCCACCAAGCAGCCCCAGCTGAGCAGCTGCTGCTCCCATTCGAATTGCGTTTGCTCTTCTTGTGGTTGCTGCCATTGATGACTCCACATAATTTGCTTTGCCCACTTCCAAGAAGTAGAAAGGAGGTACGAAAAGAGATTTGAAAATAAGCCATAATCAACGCCATCATCATCAGGCTCGATGCTGCCACAGACTGAGGCTCTTCCTCTCCCTCTTGGCCTCGCGTTTGACGATGATGGTGGTCGACTTGGCCAATAAGGTAAGAGATTTGGCTTGGCTTCTTTTGCTGCTGCTGCTGCTGCTGCTTCTCTACCAAAAACAACAGTTACCACTGATCAACGGCTCTTGTTGTTGCTGTTGTTGTAGCTCGCTCGAGGCGTTAATATTTTGTGTGTTGCCTGCCTCGCCGAATGTTGCGTGTCTGCGTCGTTCGCGCTGGCTGCGGACTCCGGACTCATGGGGAGGTCCATTTTGTTGTTAACTTCACTACTCTAAACAATAAATTTTGTTGCTCGGCCACTTTTTCGACATGGTTCACGCACTTTAGGCCAAAATATGCCACTAATAACTACCGAAAATGGACGGCGGCCAAAGAGTCGCTCCATGTTTTCAACTTCGGATCGCAGCTGAGAAAAATGGGCGTTTAGTTACGCTTTGATGACAGTGTAGAATTTTTTCGGTTACCCCCGGCCTCGACTTGTCTCGACTCGACTCGACTCAACCGGACAATTTATATTTCCCGTGCCACAAAACCAAAAAAATATGTTTCAAAAAATTATGAGCGCGCATTTTTTGCCTAGTTGTTGTCGCCTCTCTCTTTCGCTCTCACCTACACACTCTCTCTCTTGCTCTCATTGGAGCTGTTAAGTGCCTTTAAAATGTTGAAATTATCTTCGCATGCTTGGCTACGTTTTGTGCTCCGGCTGCTGTGGATCGAGGGTAAAAGCAATGGCTAAGGCGGTAAAGGTAAATGCAGAGGTGTTAAAGTTCTCTTTATCTCGCTGCATAGTTAAAGTGCTTTTCTTTTTTTTTGTTGGCCTGCTTTTTACTTTTTCTAATAACAATTAAAAATGCCCGAGGCGGAATGCATTATGCATTATCATCAGCTGTGGCAACGCTGGCGGTCTCCGCTTCCGGAAGTGCGAACTGCAGCAGCCCAAGCAGCCATAGTGAAGGGTGAATAGCGATGAATATGGCGGTGTTAGGGGCAGTGAAGCGTGCGGTGGTGGCAACTCAGGGAAAGCCATTTTGTTTGGTGACATTCGTTGGTAACGAGATGGAAAATTTTACTACGAAATTTGGAGTAGTAAAAGTTTTATATAAAAATTTAGATGAAAACATTTGCAAGATATAATCATAACGAAGTAATATAGATTATTTTCAAAATTTGAAATATTTTGAGGCGAACATTTGCCAACATTTGTTGCATTTGCTTAAGAAAGTTAAGATGTGGTTGCAGAATTTCTCAATAAAGACAACTAATATTTCTTAGAAACATCAATCTAACATCTTTATTTAGACAAAATCATGTACAACATTTTTTTTTAACTTTTCTTTAATAAATAAATGGAATGCATAATATAACCTGTGATCAAGAAATATATAATAATGTTCCTTTTTTATGAAATTATCCAAAATGATCAATTTATAAAAACGTAGTTAATATTTTTTATATTAGTTAAAATTATACAAATCCTATGTCATTCATGTTAATTTAATAAAATATATATATATATATATATATTTATTAACATTTAAGAAACATTTGTCAGCCATACAAAGATAATTAGTCTTCTTCTTCGACGCCAAAACTTCTTCCACTCGCTTGACTAATTGCGTGTGGCACTCAAAGTCATTGGGATGCATATGGATCGTTGGATGGTTGTTGCAGTTGCAAGCAGCCACACGCCAGCCAGTAAATGAGATGTACAGACGTCAAGGATGAGGATACGAAGATGAGGACTAAAGTAACCAAACAGGGGCTTAGTGAAGAGCCCTACTTAAGGACGATTGTGTTGTTTAGCATAATATAGCCGGGTTTATAGTGTGTCTAGTGTCTGGCAAAAGTCAATGCACGCCGGAACCGGATCTCCGATGCGAATGGTTTAAAGGGCACGTGTACGTGGATGGGAATGTGAATGGAAATGGGAATGTGAATGTGAATGAGAGTTGCAATTGAGTTTTCCCCTCGGGCCGCCACTTAAGCGTGTAAAATTTCCAGATGCCTCAAAGAAAAATACGCGTAATGAAAACATTTTAACGACACTTGCATAAAATGTGGAAACTTATTAACTGATGCCCAAATCTTTCTCTTCTCAGTGCTGTGTGCGTGTGTGTGTGTGACCGACCGTCAAGTTGTCGCCGTGTCGTGAGTGAAGGAAAAAACGCGAACGTGTGAAAAACCTGCGACGTCGACGTCAACGTCGACGCTGTGCCGAGAAAAACATTTCGGTAAATTCTCAGTCTCTCTCTCTCGCTCGAGGATTTCGATTTGGCCAAAAATAGTCAAAAGTCATCAATGAGTTTTCGAGGCGGCTTCGCCTTGTGTGTTTGTGTTTGTTTGTACTGGTTGTTGTTGTTGATTCGTTGTCATCTAATAATTTAAATGACTTAATTATTGCGTCAGACAACTACAAAAGGCGGCGCCTCCCAACGAATTAGGCGCCACTTTTTTGGATCTCTTTCTCCCACTCGAACGCTCTGTGTGTGGCGTATGCTGCATTTCCTGCATTCACAATGCTTATTAATTTTTTGTTGGGGGGATGGCAGACATTAAGCTATGCAGTTTATGGAGTGCGAATCAGATATTCCCTTGTAATCTTTCCCACTTTTTGGCGCCAACGAATTCGACGCGTCTCGCAGACGCCGCCAGCGCCGCAGTTGCCACAGCAATGTTGCATGCCACTGGCAGGCCATCAGCTGCCCGACCTTTGACCCGGGCCGCCACAAGCACAACACAATGCGAGCCACGTACAAGGACGCTCGATCAAAAAATCACTGTAAACGCCACATTCGATGCGCCTGAAGGATCCTGAAATCGATTTTGAGTGGCCAGCTGCTCCCTACGAAGACCCTCCAACTCTGCTCGCTCTCGTTGCTGTTGCTGTTGTTGTTGTGTGACTTGTGCCGACAAAAGCCGTGAAAAATAATGACCCCGAAAACAACTTAATTATTTTGTGCGAGTGTGTGTTCGTGTGTGTAATCTTCCTGGAACTGTTCAGCCATCGGTAGCGCAACAATTGTGCCAAAAAGCGGCCACATATTAATTAGCCATGGCCATCTAATCGCAAATGGACTGAGCCGCGCTATAGTCCTGATTCCAGGAAGTCAAAGCCCCTTTTGGGTGGTCTATCCACCAATCTACCCATCTCGTTCTCGTTTATGTACTGTCTCACTCTCTTCGCCTTTCGAGCGGTTTCTTCATTTGGAGTGTGTGATCAATTGTGATCTCGTGACGATCGTGAGGCGCGTCTAGCTTTGTTGGCTTTTCCCACACTTATTGACAGGCCGCTTGGCTTAAGGCCATAAACAAATAGACAAACAGTCGCTGCCGCTATCGCTGGCTAAGATGACGCTGAGTGGCTTTTGGCCAACACCAGAAAGCTTTGCTGTTGTTGTTGCTATTGTTGTTGTAGTGCTGTTTGGTGTTTTTACACACTTTCTTAAGCAAGAGTTGCTAGCATAATACAAACAGGATGCAACTGCAAAGGGAAACTAAGAGTCATTTAATGAATAATATTAAGTTTTTTTCGACTTGGAATTACAGTAAAATTATTATTAAAAAATTGCTAAGTTCAACTCTTTCCGACTAGTAATGATTTTTATTCCATTTCATTGCTGACTATTTTTAGATCACAGCGACATTCCAAACTGATAATATCAGAAGAACACTGATAAATATAACGGATGTGGGTAAGTTATGAAACATGTCTTCTACTTTATCATACATCCTGCATCAAATATTTGATGTAAATCTGAGAGACGCACATTTTTATTGATGTCTATTATACTATTCGAAATTAATGTAATCATATTTTCATACACAATTAAATTTTTATCACAGTACAAACATTTATAATTATGTTCATCACACTTAATTTGTTAAGTAGTTAGCAAGAGTATTTCCGAATTGGCTTTAATTCCTTTATTATAAGTATTTTTGTGTGTGTGTTATTTTTTTTTGGATGCTGCTACTAAGTCGGCAGTTTAGTGCCTCTAGTTGCCGGTTATTGTGTGCTTTTGGCATGCCAAGGCGGCGACAACGGCAGCAACTTGTCTTTAACTGTTGTTTAAACAGCAAATAATGAAGATGAGGCGCTGGCTGCCGTTGGCTACCGGCCAAATAGCGACGACAGCTTTGTCATTGTGCAATTAACGCGCGGAAAAATTTAAATTAATTGCCTTCAAAATGGCGCAAATAGCAAAACAACAATAAAGCAGACAACACGATGATGAGCGCCACGCCCAGTTCGAGAGATGACAGACAACAACATGCCCATCAAGAAGGTACGACGAAGTGGACACCAAGCCCACTGTCCGAGATCTGGTCAACGGATGGCGTGGTGTGGCAATCAAAGCCGTTGACGAATGACATGGGCGTGCTCCATGCTAGTCAGTGGCTAAATGATTCGACTAAAACTGAATAAAGTGTGTTGACTTACTTAGCAGTTGCCAAGTCCATAATTAATGAAGCCTGATTTAGTCAGAATTAAAAGTGTCATGGCCTTTCAAACAAGCCCTTTCCAACATTGCGTTAAAATACTCTAGAATGAGTTTATCGCTAACATTTGTTAGTTTAATAACTTGTGATTTTGTGTTCTTTATTAGACACCATTTTTATTTATGCTGTTGCTAAGCAATACAAGTTTGCCATTTTGAAACTTTTCTCACATATTTGCTATGAGGAAGCTGAATAGATAAATTCATATCGATAACATTCCAAATATGGGTATCAAATGTATACTCTTAAGCTTGTTTTAAATTCTTTACTGCTTAAAATATATACTAATTTCAAATGAGTAAGGCGAGTACTAAATAAATTAAATAATTCTATTTGTGAACCATTCCCATGTTCAAATTGCTTTTCAGAACATTTAAGCAACGTGTAATCTCAAGTCGAGCATCCCTAAAGATAGTTCAATGCTGTAGTTCTTGTTGTTGAGGTAGCTGCTGGCTGATCTTTTCTCTTGAATGAAAGTTGTGCGCAGCGCTGCAGCGTCACTTTCTCTGCTCGCCATTGACAGCGACTGCGACCTCGTCGGCGCGCATAAATATGAGCATTTTGGGTGGCATTTCGTGGAAAGATAAGGGGCAGACAAGCCGAAAACCCGAGGAGGACACCTCGATGAACAGTTGCACCTGGTCGCATGGGCGCTGCTCTAGGCCAACCCATTCAAGATAGACGGTACACTAACAAAATTAAGACATTAAGCGTCACAAATCGAAAATTTCGAGCAGCAGCGAAGTCGACGGAGGCAGCGGCAGATTCACAGCAACGATAAGCGGCCTATCCAATATACAGGTGATAATTATATAATTTGTGACGGATGGACAAGCACATAAAAATGTTTCATTTGGCTACAGAATTTTATAGTTTCTTTTCCCGATCTTTTGTCTTTGCTTTGTGTTTGGCTCTTTGTTTAGTGCTGTTGTTGTTGCTGATGTTGCTGTTGTTGCTGTTGCTGATGTTGCTGTTGCTGTTGACTTTGCCCACGACTCTAGCACACTTGGAGAGGTTTTTTGGGTTCGGTTCGGTTTGGTTCGGTTTTTCAGGGACTGTGACTGGGTGTGGCTGGGAAAGTGTCGGAAAGAGTGAAAATTGTAGCACTGGGTGGCCCGTGGGAGTTTTGTCGGTTGATTTTGTTTTTGTTTTCGCCTTTAGTGTTTTTTGTTGTTTTTTCCTCTGCCGTTTTTTAGTTGAGAATTCCTTTTGGCCTTTGGCTAAGTTCGTGCTTAATTGTCGTCTTGCAGAATTGTGGAACGTCGCGGATTCCGTAAATTTCCCATTCGTTCCGACGGCCCATGGGCTATTCGTCATTCGCTTGTCTTGACTCGACTCCATGATCCTCATCCTCATCATCATCACGGCCATCATTATTATTTTCACAATGATCATAATGATGTTTTTTGCGAGATTTAAGCAAAAATTGCTTTTTGTGTCGGACGCTGTTTCAGTTTGGGATTCGCTTTGGCGTTCTTTTCACAGCATTTCACAGTTTTTGCTTCCAATATTAATTTCGAAGACGTTTTAAATGGCCATGGCTGAGACGCAGTGTCCAAGTTCAAGACCAACTCACAACTCGGGCCATCATTTTAAATATGCGATGGGCGCAAAAAACGCCACAAACCCAAAAAAAAATCTTTCTTCTTGTGACAGTTTTGCACAGAAAAAGGAGCACAACAACACACATCTTTAAAAAATACAAGAATGCAGACTGCAAAAAATCTGATTGAAGTAAGCAACAACAATAAAACGAAAATCACAAAAAAAAAATGCTGCCTTAGGCATTTTTGTGTACGCATCACATTTTGGTTGACAGTCCTGGCTGGACATAGTTTTTGTCGCTACTTCTTGGCGGATCAGAATGAGAAGAACTGGGAATCTGTTACTGGATTCGAAGCGTGCAATTCTCCGGAGACAGCCAGATGTGTGTGAGCAAAAACTAGAAAGCTCTCCGAGATTTATTTCTTTCGTTAAGGATTTCTCTGGCATTTCGGAGAGTTTTGCATTGCAGATCCACCAAAGCTCGGGCCTTACTCATGCCTTCCGTCATTGTCATTGTCATTATCATCATCAGCGGATCGCATTGACTGACTGGCTGACTGACTGAATGACTGACAGATCGTCCAGCAGTCAGTCAGTGTGTTGATTCAGTTTCGGGAGCGCTCTTTGCAGTCAGCTCTCGTCATGGCATCGTGGCAAATGTTTAACATTTGTACGCCTGTTTTTTTTTGCTTTTTTAATATAATTTTTTTTGTCTTCGGACTTTGCGTTGATTTGATTTTTTTTTTTTTTTTTTTTGGCTGCTTCCAAGTTTGGTTTTCTCTCCAGCGTTTTTTGCGCTATAATAAAGAAATATTTTTAATAAGCTTTCATTCATTTTTAACGAGGGTTCCACATTCTATAGCGACATTCAGTTGTTGCTATTGTGTGCTTATTGTTTGATTATATTTTTGCTGAGAAATCGCTTTTGATTCACCTAATGGATTTGCGAGCGATGATCGCGAGACACTCCTGGCAGCAATTACAGGAAACCAATCTTCGATTCAATCAAATATCAATTAGCTTGAAGTAATCGTGAAATTAATTTAAAATAATCATATTATATCAACATTCAAAATTTACAAAAATTGGAGGATTTATATTTAAATTTAATTTTCTTTCTTATGAAACAAACATTTTTTTTTTAATAAAATACGCATCAAGTCTGAATATTTTGTTTAT
The DNA here is from genome assembly GCA_963583835.1 of Drosophila immigrans. Lineage (NCBI taxonomy): Eukaryota > Metazoa > Arthropoda > Insecta > Diptera > Drosophilidae > Drosophila > Drosophila immigrans. Next base: position 25,513,060 of record OY757143.1, on the reverse strand, counting down.
TAAATATAATTTTCTTAATAAATAGATATATATTTTAATGAAATATTTTTTATTTACATCTTAGCCTTTTTTTTTTTTTAATTATTATTATTACAAAAGTAGGAATATATAAATTAATATAATGTTGGCCATATGCAAAATCTACTTTAATTTTGAAGTTCTCAATACAATTGCAATAATATACAATACTAAATCGAACGTTAAATTATCATTAGTTCACTGTCCTGGCTCCAACTCAAACCCGCGATATTATGGCACTCTTTTGATAATTTTTCCGCTTCCTTTTTATTTTCAATTCCACAAAGTACTTTCATTACTTGATTTCTTGTGCATTAAGCTATTTCGCAACTCGAAGTATCTCTGCACATTGGCGTGGCATAATGATATTAGCTCATATCTGGTTTCTGGGCCACGTCAACAGCCGACCCCACATTTGATGTTTGGCTACAAATGGCGAGGGGGCCAGAAGAAGAAGAAGCAACTGCAATTTGCAGACATTGCGGCAGACACACGGGCCATTAGCTGCCGTAATCAATTGCCAGACAACGGTGGCCACTTTATGCCATCGAACGCGATTTCCATTTTCTGAAATGAAAATGAAAACGAAAATGAGAATTGACATTGAAATGGAGTAGCGAGAGAGGGCCATGTGGAACAACGAACATCATCTGGTTGGCTAATGGGCCGCTGCGATATGCAAAACAACTCGCAATTGGAATTGGAATTGGGCGAGGTTATGGATGGATTGGATGGATGATAATCCGAGTAAAGTGAATATGAATGTGAATAAGGAAACAAAAGACTTTACGGTTGCATGGGAAAATGGCAAGAGGCCACTCGTGGCGCAAAACATTTAAAAAACATTTATTGTTGCAATTGCAATTGCAGTGGCAGTGGCAGTGGCAGTTGCAGTTGCTGTTGTGCAAGGGCCACCCTCATTGAAGGGAGGACACAAAAAGGATGTGCCGACGCAAATCACCGACAAAGGAGCTAACTGTTCATCGCACACGTTGAAGATGAAGACCAGGACCGCAGGCAGAGGCCAACTGACAGCTAAAGAATGGCCACAGAAGCAGCAGCCTCAGTTTCGATAAGGAGTTTCCTACTGATTGTGTGCGAGTGCGAGTGTGTGTGCGATGTGTGTGTGTGTGTGTGTGGTGTGTGAAAGTAGGAAAGTAAGCAAGTAAAATGCCTGTCAGCTGCGGCAGGAAACACAGGAGAGAGGAGAGAAAGAGGCTGTGCTCAGCGATCAACCAAAATACAAGTTAATAATGTCTTCATTATTGTTCAAGCGTAGCTAACATGGTTTACACATATTAGCCTGGCCCAAACGAAGACAGCGTTGATAATTGTTGGACCCACCAATGCGATCCACAGTTGTCGCACCACAATTGTCTGTTGTCTCTCTCGCTCTCGTTCTCTGCCTCTCCCTCTCGCTCGCTGATAAGACAAGCAACTGAGGCTGCGTTGACATGACACAATTTTTATTCAAATGCCGCAACATGAGGCGGCATATTAACATTATCGAAGGTCCACGGTGGGAATGTCGCACAAGACGACCGTCAACGACAAGCGACTCGAGCTAGAGATGGGCTCGTGTCGACTCACGACGCACGATAGTTTAGAAGCGATTTATTATTGCATTTAAAAGAAAAATCGTTATAGTATAAAAACAGCTCAAGTTGTCTATAAAGAATGTATAAGTCGAAACATAATGAAGTTTAGATTTTTGGGAGTATCGTTTCGTGTCACGTGCACATCGCTAGCTGGGATCCCCTGGCGTGCGCAGCTTTATCACTTCATTTGCTGCCGTTGCTGCTGCTGCTGCTGCTGATGCCTCTGTTGGTGCTGCAATTTGACCAGCACTTCTTTGAGTCGTCCACTGACGACCGCATGCCGCGTGTGCCGCTGCTCATCATCAACATATGCGCATGGACAACGCTGGGTAGTAGTGTAGTGTAGTGTAGTATGTAGTATCTCTATGTCGGACCAACCGCACAGCAGCGCAACAAACAGACCGACAGAGCGACAGAGCAGTAGCCAACTGAGCGACCACCCAGCACCCGATGCTGATGTCGATTCTGATGCTGATGCTGATGCTGAGAGTGAACCCAAACCTGACCAAGCGACTGCCCGTTGTGTATGGCATTCTTTGAGCTGTCGTCGCCCCGACTAGATAAATGGACCTAAAACATTGAGGATGAGAGAGAATGTGGGCCTTCGAGGGGTAATCGCAAATTGCCAGCTGCTCGTCAAGTGGCCACTGCTTCCGTTCCGTTCTCCGTTCATCGCTCTGTGTGTTCCAAGTTCCGGCATATGCCACAAAAAAGTGCGCCGAAGTCAGCTAATGAGTATTAAAAACTAAATAGCAGCAACTTTAACTGATATGAATGCATTATCAGCCAACTTCTTCTCATTGCAGTGTAGCAGGGAGAAGGGAAACTTTTTATTTCAAATGAATTGATTATTCATTTAAGTGTTTCTCGCAGTGTATTCGCATGCAATGCGGAACAGTTGAGCAGCTGCCGCAACAGCGAATAATGCGCCATAAGTCGAGCATATTTAGTGGGTTTTATGTTCGTTTTGGGGTGAAAAAGAGTCAGAGAGAGATAGAGAGAGAGAGAGAGCGAGAGGACTCTGTCTGGGACACGGACTTAGACTAAAAGGCTCTCCGGCTGTCCACTTGGCCAGATAAGATTAAAAACAATTTTATTGCAGCTCTTTAGTTGGCAGCTTGTCAGGCTGTGAGACCGTTGCATGCCTTTAATTTAATTCATTTAATTTTTATTCAAAAAGAATGCCTTTTGATAAGCCCAGACGCCAAACAACTAAGTAAGTTGAGGCCGCGAGCCGAGGCTCCCACATTCCATTTGGGATTTGGGCGATGCTGGGGGAAAAATGATTGTGGCTTAAATCGATTAATGCGCCTAATCAGCACCTACCATCTACCATCTACCAGCTACATTGTGCAGCGCGATCTCTCCTCTCGATCTCGGCTGCAGCCGAAGCATTCGCGCTTCATTCATTCGAGAGCTGAAGCTGACTTCATTGATTCATTAAAGATTTTTATTAAAAGGTTTTAATACTCGCATTAACTCCACACGATCTCACTGAACTGATCACACGATCGTCTCTGACCCAGCTCTTCGCCTGCTCTCTGTCTTACCTGTTCCGTTGGTCAACTGAACCGAATCAAACAGAACCAAAAACCCAACCCAACAGAACTGAGCAGAACTGAGCAGAACAGAACAGAACAGATCTCTGAACTGACTGAGTTTTAATGCTTGATCTGGAGATCTTGGGCTGCCCGTGGCCTGGCGCTTCTTTTTGCTTGTCATCGTGTCATGTTTTGTATGCTGAATGCTTTTTCATGCCGCTCGTTTTTTTCCCCGCCATCCACAATGTTTCTTTTCTTTTTCGTTTGGCTCTTTTTTTGTGGAAAGTGTGAGAAAGGAAATATCTTCATCGTGCGATCAGCGACGCAGCGACGATCAAACATCAACCATCGACAGCGATCAACAGCGATCGACAAAGTGCAGCCCCGTATTAATAAATCTACAAATGCATTAATTGCACCATTCAATGGACAAAAGATCAACAAGTCAGCAGGCGTTGATGTTGATTGGCTTCATTAGGAGCTGCAAAGTAATCCCAAGTCTCTCTTTCTGTCCGGGTGTCCCAAGAGACGAGAGTAGACCACAAGAATTTTTCAGCTAATTTTTGTAACATTTCTTTTATATTTCGGTTAATATTCTCTTAATTTGTTTGTGTGGCACACGCACGCTCCTAAGAGGTTCTAATTGAGGCGATCTTCGTTTCGGTTTCTTCTCGGTTTTTGGAGTTTTTGAATTTCGTGTGTTCGCTGGCTAGGCTTTAATTGAATTGACAACCCAAAAAATGAAACGGCAGCTGCTGTCGGCGTCGGCGTAGCGCCAACAACGACAACAACAACAACAACAGCAACGTTGAAGATCGAAGATCAAGGAGTGGTCTCTGCGGTGTTCAGCGCCGCCTCGGCCTCTTCGCTTGGCTATTAAATGTGATCCGAACCTCGGGGACTGTGCGACACGGAAAAAGGTTAAAAGGTTCCAAAATTTCATTGTTGTTGATCGCAGGGTGTTTGTTGCTTTTGAATTAATTTTTATTGTTATTGTTTTTGGGCTGTGAACTCAATTAAATGAAACGCCAGGCGGCAGCCAGCCAGTGCCAAAGATGTCATCAACAGCGTTTACATGAGAAGGGAACAGGCGCTGAGCTGAGCACTGGAAAAACGAGAGGGAGAGGTAGAGGGAAGGGAAAGGGGAAGGGGCATGGGGTGTTCAGCAGCTGGTGGCGCCTAAAGCGAAACGGAATCTTCGACGATCGGTTTTTTGTTTTTTTGGTGTGACATGTGGCGACAAATTGAGGTTATGTATATTGAGGAGGGAACCTGCATGCGAGAATTAGGGGGTTGGAGGGGGGCGACATTTGAAGCGATCTCATGCTGGGTGATGAGTGTGGATCAATGAGTGGAGATCAACGGGGTATAGCGCGAATGACGGCGATCGTTAATTAATTAGTTTGCCCAGAATTTGTTGAGAAAGGTTGCCAAAGGAATCAAACAAACTGAGGTCAATAACTTACAGCCGAGATCAGTGCAAAATGTTGGGCATTGAACTCAGCCACCAGAGATGAGAATTTCGGCAATGTAAACAGATGAATGGAGCAAAGTGTTCAATAAATGCATAAACAGGAATTATGAAATGATGTCTTGACTTTAAATGCGTTGAGTGGGTTTGTAGCTCACGTCTAGGTGCATAATTCATGGTCAGCTAAGTGCACCACTGAGGCACAACTCAATTCATGGGTTGGCAGTGCGCCCCGGGTCAACAGCAGCCGAGCAGCAAACCAAAGCAAACCTAACCAATCAAGCGATAAAACATCCAAAACTAAACAAACAGCAAGAAACAGGGATCAGCAAAGGGAAAGGGGAACTCGCCTTGGGCGAGCGAGGATGGAGGATGACAGTAGAAGGAGAAGGAGGAACGGGTAGAGAGCCGAGTAGTCGATCGGTAAATTTAAAAGAAAATTAAATCCGTAAATGAGGAAATCAAATATCATAAAGTGCCCAGCACATCGCGCTATGCTGCGCTACGCTACGTGGTTGGTGGCAAGTGGCAAGTGGCAAAGTGGCAAGTGGATTGGGCTCGCTGAGGATCGAATGGGATGTTCAATGGGCCATGGCAGCCCGAGAGAGCCTAAGAGCTATGAGCAGAGACTGGCGTCGGCATTCGCTGGGCTGCTGCTTCCATATTCCCATGAATGTGAGCAAACAGAGTCAAACAGAGATTTTAGCGTTTTGCCGACTGTTTGTCCAATACATTTCTCAATTCCGATTCCCGATTCCCAATTCCCAATTCGCTGATGCGTTTTATGAACGCGTGCAGCACTGATCCAAATGCAAACAAAGGCCCAATATACGGCCAACATTCTTAACCTTTTCCCAACCTACCTGGCCCCGATTTCAGCCAGAAAAGTGAAGAACTAAGACCAGGGACTAGGGAATAGGGTTAAGATGCGATGTGGCGCACGCGCACTCGTGAGTTTTTCTCAAATCTAAACACAAACAATCAACAACAACAACAACAACCAAAAAAGATCCAACAATTTTTCCGTTTTCGGGAATTTGTTAAAACAACACGGCGAATGCACTTTTTTACTTTTGCCTTTAATGGCTTAATTAGGCATCCCTTTTCTCTGTTTCTTGCCCTTTCCCCTCGAGCTTGCTCTGTGTATTTTTTTCTTTTGGCTGACAAAATATTTGCCTGGCCTTTTGACAGCTGTCAAGTGGCGAACCGTAACGTAGCGTTTAATTTTGGGGGTAGAACTCCAAATATGCGTATCCTTAAACCTGAGCTGATGCCTATGCAAATTTGCCTAAGCACTTTACGTGTGGTTGTTGTTGTCCTGCTTGTTGTTGTGATGCTCAAGTTGATCCAGGAAATAATATTTCAAGAGATACTTTTACTCATCCATCCGTAATACGCTTGGCAGCACTCGAAAGATACTTTTCTTCGGCCGTAGATGTTAAATGAAATTTGCACTAATCTCTGCACATGTGTGAGAAGGATCGTTGACTGAACAGGATGTGATTTTCCAATGATTAACTTTGATGAAAAAGATTTAGAAATTGCGCCGAGATTGATAGGGCGAACACACGCAGTCTTCCCTCTCCCTCTCCCTCTACCTATCCCTCTATCTCTGTCTCGTTTTGGGTTATCTTCAAGTGAGGATCGCCGCTATTACGATCGATCGTTGTGTGTGAGTTTTCTTGAGTTTCTATTTCGGCTCGTCTCATTCATAAAAATGGCCAGCGGCAGAGTTGACAATGTTGCTCAACTAAAGATCGAGATACATAAAGATAAGCAAGATATTAGATTTAATGAGCTGAGAGCCTTGCCTCCGTTTAACCAATGACATATACGACAACACAGAACAAGTTCGTCGTTCGATGCTGAATTTGTCCCTCTGCTCATTGCTATCATCATCTGCTGCTGCTGCTAGGCAAAAGTATCGATTGCAGTTGGCAAAACTAAAAGTCGGCTCAGCTCAAAAACTGGTACTCGCCCGGCTTGGCCTGGGACGGCGTTTTTTTCACACGCGGCAGGTACAACAACAACGGCAACAACAACGAGAGCATGAAATGAGAAAGAGAGCGAGAGGCAGAAGCGGCAACAACTTTGGCGGTCCTTTTCCAGGAAGTTGCGCCTGGCGTGCGCGCGCCGCTGCTCGCAGCTCGCAGCTGCCAGTTCTCATTCACGCGACTTGCAGCAACGTGTATCTGGAGTTTTATGCAAATTAAGCGGCAGCAACTGCAACTGCAACAGCAACAGCGGGCAACGAGCTGCATCCAAGTGGGTTTTAGCCTACTTTATGGTCATCGCTCAGCCTCAGTTTTAGCCCCGGCACTTGTCGCTGTCCAGCAGAACTGTTTTGTTGTATCTGTTGTAGGTACTTGTAGTGTGTGGCACTTAAGCGGTACCCGTTTTGCAGCATCAACTGTATCTGCATCTGTAACTGCATCCGTATCTACATATATCTCTTACCTTTTTGTTGTTGTCTATTAGCGGAGCACACATACTCGCTCTTGATCTGTGCGCTTCAGCGGATTTAGCTTAATTTAAATCCAAATCTTTTGCATGTTATTGGCAGCAGGTCCTGAATCCTCCTCCTCCTCCAACACAATCCTCTATTCTATTGTGCTCTATTTAGTGCTGTTTTGATCTAGGGCCAGTTCTTAGGGCTTGAGGTACTCGAAATTGAACTATTTCACAAGGCATAAGCCGTAGGCGATTTTCGCAATGCTCTACAGGTCACGAGTAAACTGCACAATACGAGTATGCACAAAACTTGACATCTTTCTTTCTACTTTACTCATTTTTGGCATTAACATGAAAACACTCGAGGATTCCCAACCAAGTAAAGAACGAAATGAGTGCAAATTGTATTATGTGTTGCAACTTAAAAACTATGTAATGAAAGCGACAATTAATTTAAGAATTATTTACTTACTGTATAAAATAAATAGTATCTTATACGATAGATGCATATTGTAATTTAAAGCAAACATTTGAAAATTCAGTTTACTGAACTTTCACTTTCATTTGCTGTTCAATTAAATGTTGATTTGAATTTATCTTGTACAGTGACAAATCTTTTGCTTGCACCATCTAAATATTGTCTTTTCCCAGCGATTGCAGCAATTTCGCACAATCGTCGTGCAATTAGTCATTTATGGCCATGCTGCATGCTTCATGCCACTTGCACTTTGCCACTTTCTTGTGTTTATAACAACAATCGCGTTGTGTGCGCAACCAATAATGGTTATTAATAAAGACATGTGTACTCTGGTCATAAAACTCCAAATGCAAGCATTCATAAAACACAAAAAGCCAGATAGCAGATACTAGATACTTAGATACTCACCCAAACAGATACGGATACAAGTGTCTTCTTCCACGTTTGAGGTACACAAAAGTCAATGTTGTGGCTGGTTGCGATTGTGGAACACACCCACTTTCAAACAATGCCCCCAGAGCTCCACCTGAACCATGGGATACCGCTGCTCCTATCGGGCTATCTGCTCTTTAGGGCTCTGAGCGAGTGTGAGTGCGAGTGTGAGTGCGAGTTTGAGTGCCAGCCAGTCTGACAGACATTCTGTCAGAGAATCACAATTCAATTAAGATTTATATTTTGTTGTTAAACAATTTGTTGTTATTGTTTGCCAGCATACTCTTCATATATTTCGATGGGAAACCGACGATGTCGCCGGCCGCCGCAAAAGGAGCCACAATTCGAATCTTTCTGTTGACTTATTTTTCATTTTCAGTTTCCAGCAAACGAGTGAAATTCCTGGAAAAGCGTTTGAGCGGCAAACGGACGAGTATCGTTTCAACTGCCAATGTTTAATGACAATTACTCCAGTTCTGTAGCGTGGGAGCTCCTCTAACTCTGACTCTAGACTCCTTATCGTAGCGTGGGAGTTGACAACAAAAACAACCAACAAAAATAAAAATAACTCGCTTGATATCTTGAGGCTGTTTGGTATTTATGACTGTGATTATTTAATTAGCGCATGCTAATTGCCTCTCTCTCTTTCGTCTCTCTCTCTCTCTGTCTCGAGAAAAAAGAAGATAATAAATGTGAATAAAAAGTGAGGTAATAATTTGAAATTTGTCGACTACTTAATCGAAACGTGCAAAATTATTAATCGACGACTAATTTCGCTGCTCAATTGAACAAAGTTTTTACATTAAACAAAAGATAAGAGCATCAGCAACAACAGCAACAACAACAATGCCAAGGCAGCAACATCAAGAGCAATCGAAATGCTGTCTGCTCGTTTTGTTGTTGCGCAATAAAAATTCATTTCAATTCGTTTACGCGTAATGAAATGGAAGTCATATAAAAGTTGCCACTCTGCTCCCCTCTCGCCCAGCCCCAAGGACCGTGACTCTGACTGTGACTGGGACTGGGACTGGGACAGTTATTGAATGTATTTGCTGAGTATATCTGGCAACTTGTCCAGCTCGCAGACAAAGTTGTTGTCCAGCTGCCGTGCAAATGATGTGATCAGCAGCTGGGCCCGGGGGGAGGCACAGCGGCAGTAGGTGGCCAAGGGGGATGCGGGGGATTCCGCATCAAATCACATTATTACGAGCATTTTGTTGCAGTCCAGCTTCCAGCTTCAGCTTCAGCTTTAGATACATCTGTGGCCTGGTGGCAGCTTCTTTGCATTTGATTGTTTTTGCTTTTGCGTTTTACTTTTTCTTTTGTTGTTGATTTTTGTTTTTGCTTGCTGAATTTGTTTTAGTCCGTCCCTCTCTCCGCCCCCCCCTCAGCGAGTTGTTTATCGCGCATTGTGAAGGCAGTAAAGGCAAATATTGTATCGCTCTCCCTTGTCCCCTCGCCCCTCATCGCTACCACCCTCCTCGAACCCTCTTGCTCCTGGCGTATGTAAGTTTGTGTGTGTGATGAGTGTGGTGAAGAAGCTTTAATGGAATCTCGTCATAAATTCAAATTTTATTACTGCTCATATTACTGCCGTGCTCACAGCGTCAGACACTGCTCCCTTCTCCCCCCTCATCGCCCTCACCCTCTTCACGTACTCTCCTGCGTACAGACAACAAACTTATATGGCAATGCGATGCGAGTGTTGTATATACAAGCATACGACATTCAGTCGAGTGTGCATATGGCCAAAGACCACGAGCGAGACTGGGCGAGAGAGAGTGTGAGAGAGCGCCCTCAGGGGCACAGTGGTTGCCAATTGCTCAAGTGAAAAACTGTTGTAAAGTTAGCGGAAAATAATGCTACAAGACAGTTGCAATATTATCAGGAAGTAAAGGCAAGTAGTGAGAAATTCGTAACCCAATTTTATGACAAAGTTAAGCGGTACCTAGTTTAATAATCATGCATACTTCTAGATTACTTCTAGCAGGTACAACAATTATGCACAGTAAAATAGATCAAAATAATCTTATATTTTTGTATGTTGTATATGAATTTAAACCATCAAACAATAATGTTTTTATTGTATTACTATTTACATGTCATCATTGCAATGCTCATTGATCAACAATAAATATAAATACACAACAAACCCATAATCCATTTAATGACTAATTTACGAAATCTTCGCTTCATAAGCTTCAACCTAAGCGCTGTCGCCCACAACTGAAACTGTATTTAGTTTATTTACAACCATCAAATGCCACCCTTAAGCTCAAGTGTTGTAGCAAGCAGCTTTTGGCTGCAGGCCAATTAAAATTGCTTGGGTGCCACTGTGCAAACAACATAAGCAGCGCGCTTCAATCACGCGCAATTAATCTGCTCAAAATCCTTTTATAGATAATCGCACACAATCTCAGACAAACACACACACACACAGAGAGAGAGAGACAGAGAGACAGACAGACTGAAAGCTGTGCTCAGCTTGGCCAGAGTGTCCTGTGCAGTTTTACGACAATTGTTATTGTTATTGAGGCATTTTCGAAATGAACAATTTCAACGCTGACGATGACGCTGAATGACAACAACAGAGCAGCAACAATAACAGCGACGACAGCGACAGAGACTGCGACAATCAGCTGAGGATGGGGCACGAGCACAAGGTACATGTCAATGGCTATGAGACGTCGACGAGGATGACGATGACGATGACGACGACGACGACGACGACGACGACGTCGCCGCCGCATGCATCATAATAATAAAACACACACAGACAGACAGACGGACGGACGGACGGATAGACAGTCAGACACTTGGACATGGCGAGGACAACATTGTGGAATGCAGCGCAAAAGGATGGAACTGAAGGAGTAAAGGAGAAGAGTGGGGGGGAAAGCAAATCGGGGGTATTGTGGCGATGAGCTGAAGTTGTGGAGCGCCCCGGGCGGTTCTAAAAGCGTCAACGCAAATTAGCAGCAAAGTGTAAATTGGAAATGCTTTTTTTGGTGCACCCCACACAGACAGAGGCACCGAGGCAGAGACGGAGACAGAAACAGAGACGGAGACTGTGCGAGAGAGATGAAAGACAGATGTGGCAGGATTGTGCAATGCTGTTGTTGTTGTTGTTGTGCGTTGGCTTTTAGGGCCTTTAATTAAGTTGTTATTTGGCCGGCTGATTAGAGGCAGCATTTTTTGTGCTTTGCGCCTTTAATGGATTGAAATCGTATGCGGCTGATCAATGAGTTCAAGCAGCAGCTTCCCCCCCCGCCCCCTATCAGCCGGGGCAGTTGTAAAAATGTCAAATTTGTATAAGTTACAGCCAGCCTAGGTCGTGGGGATACTTTACTCATACTCATAGTAACTGGCAGCGGCAGTCAACCAATTTTATGATCTACAAATTGCTGCAGCGCTTTTTCTGCTGCCTTCTAGTGTTTGTGCTTTGCTGTTGTGCAGCATGTGGTTCGATAAATTTACAAGTTGCCAATAATAAATTAATTGGCCACAGAAACAACAACAAAAAAACTTGCCACTCTGGTTGGGGAGACTCTTGAGCTTTGGCTGCTCCAGCTGGCAAACGGTGTGTGGTCCACAGCTCTCGGTTCATCTGTTCAGCTGATCATCTGTGTGTAGCTTTTTGTGGGCAGGCAGCCTCTGGTTTTTAGCATTTTGCGTCGTCGTTGAAACTATGACAAATATATTTCAAGTTGTCTCGGAGATTCCGCTCTTTATTTATTTGTCTGTCGGTGGCTGTTGCTGTTGCTGTCTCTCTTTGTGCGTTTCTATTTCTTCATTAAGTTTTCATCAGTGATATTAATTATTCATGTCTTAATATCTTCATATCGCATATATTTATTTGCTGTCGATTTGTTTTTCCTTTTGCTTCTTTCGTTTCTATGTCATTTAATATTTATAATTTAATCTTTTGGGGTCTAGTCGCGTATGTGTTGATATTTCACGAGTTAATAACTTGATTAAACCAACGTTTTCAGTATTTATTTCCAATGTCTTGCTCATTGGATATCCCCCTCTGTATCGCTCTTGGCGCTGTGTGTGGGAATTTGAGGCAACTGACAAACTCAAGTTCGGCCAAGCTAAAATCTCCATAAATTTAATTAAGCTCAAATGGCAATGCTCTAGTCACTCGTCTAAACTTAGTTAGAGTTCAGTTCAGTTCAGTCTAACCACGCAAATATGCTTAGAAAAAAAGCTATGCTGGAAATCCCTGTGCAAATGCAGATGGCAAGGAAGTAGATATGTGATCGCTGACATTTTAGAATAACTTCTAATTTAATGCAAATTAAATTTAAACAATTACTCATTCGCACCGTTGCAGCACTTCTCGAATTCCTCAGTTCTAATTAAAAATCCATAAGCACTCACAACAACATCTCTAAATTAAGTCGTAAAAATACACAAATTGATTCATAAAACACAAAAATGTCAGAAAGCAAAAGCAAAACTGCTGCTGACTTGAGTCTCTATCTCTTGGCCCTATAAAACTGCCCCCGACACAGCCTCAACTTCAGCTGCGGAAAGGTAATGAAATGCATACAACTTAATAATCCGAAATCAAATAAAATGCCAAATGTTTTTATTTCAACAGCTACGCTCATTTTGTGCCCCCTTTGCCAGCCAGACCCAAGCTTCCCCAGGCCCACAAAATATATGCAAACCGTTTATATTAACGAGCCCACACAAATGCACACATACAACATCTACAACTCAATACAATATAGTATGTTTGCCTAAGTTATAGATAGATGGAGAGAGATACTTTTTGCATATTCATTAGATGTAAATGCCAAAAACTTTTAGTCGTGTTTATCGTCTATCGTTGGTGGCCCAACGCATTTATTTCATATTAATAAGCAATTTTTTAAACTCTGCTCGAAATGTTATGAAGCTGACGATTACCTTAAGACCATAATCGTTAGCATATCTTTAAAATGAGCTTAACAAATAAGGCTTAGGCCACATATAACAAGCTAATGCCCTGCGGCAATCCGCAGTCCGATGTACCATGACATAACTTGGCTTTTGTAAATTCCATCCAATTAATCACAGATTATTGATGCCTTACATTTATTTTCTAATCCTTTCAACAATAAATCGACACACATATTTCAAAGAATTCGACATTTTACCTACATTTTACATTTATTACAACTCTCACTTCATTTTGCATTGTCAAATTTCACAAAAGTCTAGTGCATAATTTCTAAAAATATAATTTATTTCACTGGTTGCCAGACAGACAGACACGGCTGGTATCTTTACCATATGACCCTAATTATTATCATTGTTGTATCTAATTTGTTCTATATGTTGATAAGCTCTCCTTGGTTTCTATTTCGACAACCTTTGTGGGCACACCTTGAGGCGTCGTCATCTTCATCGACGTCGTCGTTGTCGTGTGGCCTCTCCCCCGTTTGCCGAGTTCTCAGCTGTGTTGTTTTGCTTTTTGTGTTCGTTGTATTTATTTATTTAGTTAAGTTGCATATTTTATTCGATTATTTTTCATATCGAACATCGAACATCGAGCTGGCTGGGCGCTTGGGCTGCTAATTAAAAAATGTTGGTTGACAGTTATTGTTATTTAGCCATATATCATGGCATTTCATTGGGAATTCCAGGGCTCCAAAGAGTTGCCCACCAGTTGCGTTTTTATGCTTAATTGAGTTATTTAAATAAATTATTTGGCCAAAAACGGAGGCAGCCACTGAGCAGAGCAGCCAGCGAGGGACCACTTCGAATTAATATCGCGTTGTCACACAAAAGTCAAACGTCATTTAACAAATGTTGATATGTTAATATGAATGCAAAACAGAAATCAGCGAGGGTCACCTCACAAGTTGTTGAACGTGCCATAAATAAAAACACAACTCGAAATGTATAAATAGAAATCACCAGTGTCAGGAGCATATTTATTTATTTAAACAAATATATTTCTCAACTCTAAGAGTCGCCCTCGGTCATATGGATTGGGCTTTCAGTTTTGAATATGGTCAAAGAAAAAAAACAGCAGCAGTGAGGGGAAATAACAAAAACAATAGTCCGCTATCGCTTAACAAATGTGTGTGCGTTTCTTGTGGTTGCTGTTGTTGTTAACTGCATTTTAGTTTCAGTTTCAATTTTAAAGCGATTATGTTAATGCTCGAAACGAGTTTCCAATCAGCCATTACCATTAGCGTTTCGTTGCGTTGCTGCGTCGCTGTCAGAAAATTTATGGCGCTGCCTCCGGAATGGGCCCAGTTTTCAATTACCGCATCTCGACCCCGCCGTTCGACCCCCGACGTTGTGCCAACCAACAGCCAAGCTGCAACAACAGCAACACTGAATCGGAATACGAATACGAATCTGTATCTGAAACTGAAGCAAATCCAAATTAATTTTCCGTTTTTCACGAGCAACTTAATTGGCAATATGTGCACCAATTAATGGGCCAAGGGAAGTGCACAAAACGCTTGAGGCCAGCCACTCCCAGTTAAGGGTGAAACTGGCTAAAAGTTACACTTGTTTTCTAGTTGAATAACAGCAAGGACTAAGCAAAAAAAAGAGCAGCACACGTCGGCTCAACCGGCGTATACGCAACGTACAATAACTGCCCCTCAGAAACTGCCACTGTTTCTAATTTAGGCGAAACATCACGTAAACAATTGTGCAACAATTTGAGAGGGGATGACAGCAGCAGGGAGCGGGCGAGCTGGGGGAGCGGTGCCAACTTGCGGCTGATTGTGCAAACAAATGGAGAACAGGCGAGCCAGCCAACAGCGACCTGGACAATTCATCAGCGGCAGAGCGTGGCCTTGGGGGCAACAGCACCACGCACAAAATGCACTCTAAGCAGCGCCCCTCCCCTCTGCTGGAATGCTGCTGGGAACAAGAAAAAACAAGCTAATTGTTTTGATATGTAAACCGAAAGCAGAACCAAAAATCAACACGCAGCGCAGTGATGAACGGGCGGGGAGAGTGCCAGAGAGATTGAGGGTACTGCGAACGTTGCGCTCAAGTGCAGCAGATTGCCAGGCTTCTCGCTCACTCTTGCTCTTGCTCTTGCTCTCGTCAACCCCCCCGGCAACAGGGGTACAGCCTGCTCGATGCTCGCTGCTCGCTGCTCGCTGCTCGTTGAGCATACGACGCGTGTTGCACGCCCTCGCCGGGCCATTGTTTAGTTCCCAGTTGGTGCCCTGCCTGCCTGCTTGCCTGGCTCATTGAGCATGGTTATTGCCAAGCTTTTTGTGCTAATTAGCCACGCTGCTTCATGGTTATTAAGATTGCGTCAAGTGTACCGGGGCGCAGTCGGCGTTGCACTTGCTACCCGATCTCTCTCCCTCCTCTCCTATCTGCATCTCGCATTCCCACAAGCCACCAACCGAATTGGCTGTGGCTCGAGTTTTATGTTTGCTGCATTGGCAGACCCTGCAGGCATTTCGCATTTCGCATCTCGCATTTTGCATGCAGCATCCACAAGGACACATATACACACTGTAGCTGCAGCTGCAGCTAGCTGTGGCTTATTATGGCGCACGCATCCTTCAACTTCAGTCATCCTCATCATCATCATCATCGCCAGCGTCATCATTATTATCGTAGTGGTACGAAGAGCGCTTGAAATGGGCGATGGTGCCATGAACAGATTGTTGGATGGAAACAGAGCGACAACAAAATTGCAACGCATTGCAACATTTGTATTCAACAACGAATATTGCCGTAGCAAACTTCTAGAAATTCCCAGAATCCAGAACTTTGTTCAATTTATTGGTGTTGCTATAAAATAATTTATTATTAAGATATGCGTATTTCCATAGTTGCATTTTCACATGTATGCTAACATTAATATTATTTTATTTCATTCATTTTAAATTTATTTGTCTTTAAGCAGTCTGCCTTTAAAACGTCAGAAATGTTTTAACGCCATCTAGCGGAGGCACTTCTAGCATACATATTTCTGTTAAATGCTGAGCTGCTCTGTTAAAACAACATTAACCAAAATCTGTGTAGCCGAGTTGCAAACCTTTTCTGTTAACTTTGTCTGAAAACGAACTAGCGCCATCTATACGGCTAGCATGGCAGTTGCTTAATTTGTATGCGCAGCTCAAAAGTATGCTGCCATTTTTACAATTCGCACTCCAATTAATTTCCAATTGCAGCCTAAAAATATGCAACAAATTAATTATTTCAGTGAATTTATGTATTTTAATTGGAATACAACAACATTTGTGTTTTCTTTCAATAAATTTATATAAATAACTTTGTAGCTTGGAGCTGCTAAGCAGCTTGGCGCTTTCCAATCAATGTGCTTAAGGCAATTTTAAGTGGATTTCAAATAATTTCCGATATTTATTTATGGAGGCCTATTGTTTTCTGAACATTTCGACCCTAATACGACTGCTCTCGTTTTTGGAAACCCTTATTAATTGAGTGTTGCACGCGCCTGCCTGCTTGTTCTCATGCTCCTGGGCTGGTTTTTTGTTTCACATTTCCCCCCAGGCCATTTGGGCTGTAAAGCAGTGCTAATTAAGCGTAGCCCGTGATACTTGAAATCCGCTTTAATTGAATCGAAATTCAACAACATTTAAACAATATTACGGGACGCATTACAAATTCTGTTGGCGTCGCTCAATGAGCCAAAAGTATAGCCGAGCAAATTTTTCGCTTGCGCCACATTAAACACACAAACTGTTTGCGGACTGTGGACCGATGAGAGTGTTTGGGGGGCGAGGCGCAGCCATTTGACAACATCATTGGCAGCCGTGCTCCTGCCCAGCACTCCATCCCCATCCTCCAACAGGCGGGGCTGATTAAATTGCTAACTGTGCGAGTACTCTCGAGATGGCAGGCGCCTTTGTTGGTTCCCTTTGTTCCCACAGCTCTTCGATATTCGCTCGCTAAGTGTAGAAAAGAGCCAAAAGTTTTGCCCAAATGTGTCTAGCTGCCATCGTCATCGCCGCTGTTGTTGTTACCTTAAGTAGACCTGCGCCTGCTTTATCCCCATACATACAGTACGTATGCCGTGTCCGTGTCCGTGTCCGTGTCCTTATCCTTGCCGACGCACTCGTAAAAGCGTAAAACTATTTATGGATATTTGGCGCATAAACAAGCTGACCTTAGGAACGGGACACAAGCGTTAAACGGTAAGCGGACAGAGAGGCGAGGGGAAGGCTTTAAGAAATGTTTGCGTTTATTGAATAGCACTTTGATGTGTGTGGCAATGCTTCGAGATGTGTTCGTGCCACGGAAACCTGCCGAATCTCAGCATTTCCCGTAGCATACTTTTAAAGGAGAAGAATGTAATTTGAAAATTAGACTATGAAACCCTTTTGATGGCATTAAGTAGTCCAGCGTCGAGTCGAACTTTCTCTCGAATCGAAAGTGTTTCGCAGGTGCAAATCCTTGCGCATAAGTTTCGTAAGCAGCTTAAAGTACTTCACAGCTTATCGGCTGCTTAGCAGACGCAGCAGCAGAGCAGAGCTGCAGAGTGTGACCCCCAGTTGTGCTTGCCACAGAATTGTGGCACAATTATGCTGCTGCCGCTGTGGAAGATCATTTTCATATGCCCCGAATGATGAGTGGGATTGAATGTTTTGTTTATGCTGCTGCCGCTCATAACTTGTCATAAGTTTGACAGCAGCCGTCGCTCGATGCGGGCCCATTGAAGCCCAGCTAGAGAGATGCAGATGGAGGTGGAGATGGGGAGATGGGAATGGGGATTTGAAATTGGAATTGATATTGGAGTTGGCGCTGGAGTTGGGGTTAGAGCAGGAAGCTGCAAGAGCTCACTTGTGTTCCCACATAGTTTTGAATTGCAAAATATAAATGACGCACTAATTGCAGCGAGTGCCTTAAAATTCATCTCCATCTCCCGTTTATGCCTCTTTCCCAATTGAGCCAGGGCCATAAAAACCGAGAAAACCAACAAAACAAAAATTACAAAAAGATGCTGAAGACGTGGATGAAATGATTGTGGTGAAGAAGAAATAACCTGCCGGCCATTTAATGGCATTTTATGGCGCACAAAGCAATTGGCTATGAAATTAATTTCGAGAGCAAAAACTGAACTGAACTGAACTGAACGGCATCAGGAACTGAAGTTAATGTCGCATGCAACGCGACGACCCGCAACAAGCAGCAGCAGCATCACAACTTGCCTCAACGTGTGTGGCATAGAACAACTATTCACTGAGTACGCAGTACTCACTATTCACTATTCACCATTCACCATTCAGTACCTGCGCACTCAGGAGGAAGCCGTCGCCAATGGGCCCCCTTTGAAGTTGGTCGCAGGCATTTATGTGGCTCCTTCTGCTTTGATGTGACTGCGCGTTCGCATAATCTAGAATATATATGCATAAACTATATAGATTAAATGATGGCAGCAACGGCAGCATGGCGCATCTTAATGGGTACATCAGGAGGCGCCTAGTCGCCAATTAAGAACTAAGAATAGACGTTGACCACTTCACATGATTGAGCGATTCAGGCCAGCAACAGCAACAGCAGAAGACAGCAAACAACACAACAGGTAACAAGTTAAATTCCAGGCGATTCTGATACCCTGTAGAAAGTGTTAAGTCGACAATTTAGAATTCTGAAATTATGTGTAATTTTCTCTCATTCTCTGCCAAGTTGTGCATACCCATTTCCTTCGCTGATGTACCGGGCATATTGAGAACCGACAGTCGACAGCCGACAGCAAAACAAGACGTCATTAGTGGCAGGTGTCTGTAAAAATGTTTAGACTTGGCCAGTGTTTGATTTGTGTTACTTTTTCAGCATCTCTCGGTTTTTAACCAAAAATTGCCTTTTCATAAACAATACGCAAAGAAAACTTTGGGAAAAATGTGCTCCCCTCCCCCACTCCCCACTCTCCCAGTACTTTCGACGGCAAACACAGGAAATGTGCTACAACATTTTCGAATTTCCAATTCAAGTGGACACATTCCGAGTGCGGCGACGGGCGACGTGGCCACTTCAAAGGCCGCTCGACAGTTGGCGACAATTAGCCAAAAAAAAAGAGAAAAGTTAGGTGGAGTTAAACGGTCTCTGGCATGCCATTGACGCATTAGAACCACATTGAACTGAAGCGATCTCTCTTGGCTGGAGAGGGCAGTTCCAGCAGTTGCCAATGCCTGATTTGCATGACGACATTTTGAGCATTGCAATTTTACGCCTCATTTAACATTCTTTAATGGTCAGCAGTAAAGCTCATAGAGGTAACTCTCATAATTGCGATTGCATTTACTTTGGGGGGGCAGCTCGACAAAGGGGTTGCTTTTGTCAGCAGAAAGTGTCACCTGATTTATGCAAAATTTAAATCGAACTTAATTAAATATGCAATACATATTTGCGACTTTTTTTTAGTTGACTATAATCAACTAAAACGTGTATGGATCAAATAAGGTAACAAACAATTCGGTTAGATTTATTAGTATACAGTTGAAATAATATTTTGTATTAATTATATTTTTACTACCTGCCCGACGTCTCAGAAGGCTCAAACGACAAGGCTTTGCCAAAACCCTTGGCTCAACATAACATAACTAACATTCTATAATTTTATTATTTTTTAACTCCCCATCAAATTGTAAATGGGGTTTGGTCCACATATTATTTGTATTCATTGTGTTGTTAAGGTACGCTGAGAAGAACTGTTTCTACACTTAATAAATAAAGGGAAAAAAAAAAAAAAAATTAATTATATTGATCATTTAAACAGATTTACTTAAATCTATTGGCAGTTTAGCAAGTTTTAAATAAGAGAGCAACGAAATAACGAGCTCACATTAAATAACAAGATAAGAACATAGAATTTATTTTTTAACAAAAGGATTTAAGCAAAGATTCCCATGGTGAGGATATTCTGCTGATGGGTTTTTTAAATTTTCTTGTTGTCTTCTTAGCCGTAATATTTTCAACCCAATTTTACTGTCAAAGTTCATCCGCGTTGCACCACAAAGTATGCAATAAATATTGCTTGGTTTTATTTTAAAATTGAAAACCAAAAACAAAACCCGATTGTTAAGTTGTTAAAAGTATCTCAAGTGCAACTTGCCACTCGATACAGAAGTTGTATCTATTTTGGAATCATGTCAAAGTATTAGAGATCATCAGATCAGCTCTAAACATATTATTCGGCTGGCATAGATGAACAATCGTTAAACGGCAGGAAAACTATAAAAATAAACAAGCTGCGGGGCACAATGTGGATGAAGATGAAGATGACGATGATGATGACGATGAAGATGATGTCGGAGACGGAGATGAAGATGATGTGTTTAGGTGCTTATCTGCTCATTGAGCGATTGGCACTTGAGCCAACCACAAACACACAAACAATATTATGATCATACTTCATTTAATTTCCCTATCAGCGGTTTAAGCTTTGAGCTCATTGAAAATCATTAGGCCGCAATCACATTGTTTGGCCACAGGGCAGAGCTTCGAAAGTGCGCAAGAAATAAAGAAAAGAAAACACTTGAGGAGCATTCACACAATTCACCTTCATAAGCAAGCGAGATGGCCAGCGTGGAGTGTGTGAAAGAGTGAGAGACACGGGCTCATTGTCAAGCCAATAAAAGCTGACTAAAAGAAGTCTCTGAGTTCCCATTCCCATTCCCAATCCCATTCCATTTCGGATAGTTATCAGCGGGGCGCCCAGCAGTCGACGTTGTCGTGTAGTCGCTTAGACTGGCATTGAGTGTAAGTAAAAGTAAATTAGATAAACGCCAGAGAACGCACAATCATGTCATGTTTGAGTGCGAGTACAAAATGTATCTGAGCAGCGAGTAATCGCACTCTACTCTATACATTTAAGATATCAACGTTAAAGTGAATCTTAATTGAACCGAAACTGAAGCCGACGTCGCAGTCGCAGTCGCAATCGGCGTCGACGTCGATCAAAGTGTTCGCCGACGCTTCAGTCAGCATGTGATGATGATGATCGCGGCCCATGAGGAAATGTGCCTGGTCAGAGCTCAATGAAATTGACAAATGTTTGGACAAATAAACAAGCCGAATGATCGACGAATGACCAACGACGACTATGATTTTGTTGCCCCCTCCTCCCTCTGGTCATATTCTTCTTCTTCTTCTTCTGGCCCATCTTCCTCTTCTACTGCCGATTGTTGTTTTTGTAATTACCTTGGGCAAATATTGGTGGCTGGCACACGGAATGCGCTTACTTACGGTTTTGGGTCAAAAGTTGTAACTGCAATTTTTGCCTCATTTGCAGGCCCATAAAACACATCCCGTGTCCAAGTTGCAATCGTAGACTCAACACAACAACTCTTGGACGAAGAGTGCAGAGTGTAGAGTGTAGTGTAAAGTGCGGAGTGCCTTGCCCTTTTGGGAATGCTGTTGACGCAGCAGACGGACGCAGAGAAAGAAGGTAAATAGCATATAGAGCCTCACCGAGTTGCTGCTGCAGCCAACAAGTGGAAAAGTAGTTGTTGGGAATAGACGATAGATAGTCGTCTATGGTCTTGGGTTTGCCCAAAGAGAAATGTGTGTAAGCAACTCACAGATTGAGTGACTGACGGATGGATGGATGGCTGGATGGCTGGATGGCTGGATAAACCAAGCAAACACCAGCAATGCGTTTATCTATAGATAAACACATGCAATGCCTCAACTGCCTGTCTGACTGACGGACTGTTTGACTGGCTGGCTGCCTGGCCAAGGGATCTGCAGTAGCTGCAGCCAAAGCCACAATTACGCGCCTAGATACAAATACAAATTAGCCACAATATAAGGTTTGACACAGGCGGAATTTTCAGAGAGTAGTAAGTGATAAATAGTATCCTAGCTGATTTAAAGATCACATCATTATTTAGATGGCGAATTTGGAGTGAGTTGATTAAGCTAAATAATACTGGGGAAACAGATTAAAGTATCTGATGAATGCCACAATTTTATAAATATTTCAAATTAATAAAAATGTAATTACACAGTTATTTAAAAAGAAGTCATCATTTTATAATTGCTACAAAATAAGATGGAAAAGAGGAGATTATTTGAGAGAGTTGTTGAAGTTTAATAATTTTAAAAATAATTTATATAGGAAAAGGGAATTACATAATTCTTTACAAATAAGTCAGAATTAAATAGCTGCAGTTTACATATTACCCATAAAATAAAGTGGAAAAGAGTCTGAATTTCGATAGAGTTGCTTCAGTTAATGAATAATGAAAGTATTAAATAGTGCTATAATTTCAGTTATATTTACAATAAGTAAAATAGCATTACATAATTGTTTACAAAGAAGGCAAGCCGAAATAACTTCAGCTAATCCACACTCATCCGCATTAATCTCACTTTGGGCTGCATCGCTTGGAATGCATATTAGTGTAGTCTGCTGTTTTAAATGTGTCGTCCGAGCATGTGCTCTGATAAATAATGATTAGACAAATGGATGTCAAAAGTATGCAAGCAATTGACAAGTTGTCGTGATTATTAATGAACATGCTGGCCACACAGATACATTTGTATCTTTTGCGCGCTGAGACTCCGACAGCCTACCACTGACTCTAGCTGCGCAGCATCAAATATCTTCAGCATGCGCAACAACAACAACAGCAACAACAACAACAACAACTACAACTCCAAACGTTATGTGCCTATCAGAGGCAGGCAGCGAACACGACGCATCTGAGGCCAAAGACAGTACACGAGACACGAGAACGCACGAGGCACGAGGGCACGAAGACACGAAGGCAGCCTGCCACAGCAATCGTCGCTCGCAGTCGTCAGTCGAGTTCCGAACGAGCTGTGGAACGCACGTGTGTGCCGCACACTTCAAAAACGCTGAAATCGCATCTGTGAGTTACAAACTGTGAGTCGCAACTTCAGAGATACGAGTTCTCAAACTCTCAGTCAGTCAGAGATTCGCGCGAGTTTTTTTTAACTGCCTGAAATCGGAACCGTTACTTCCTGGTCAGATCGAATCCGGCGCGCGTTCGATTCCCGAGTCAAAGGCGCTTATGATACGTGGCCGGCCGGCCGGCCCCCTCAATCGACGTTTGATACTATTAAAGACGCAGTCGGCCCCTTTTTATCTGCCTGCAAAGCGAACAACAGCAGCAGCAATAACAACGAGGGGAACCTTTAAGCCTGTTTAGATGGATGGATCGGCGTGAGACATTGAGGCGGACGCGGCGCGTCGTCTGTTCAAACGGGTTTCGTTGCGCTCGATCAGTGGATATCTACAAGTACAAGACCGCCGAGTATCTGGTGTCTGGAATCGTTGGCCTTTTGATGTTGCGCCCTCAGCAGCAACTCGGCAGCTCTAAACGTTTCCAGGAAGCCAACTGGATCGGCCAGGAGGCGGCGGCGGCGGCGGCTGCTGTTTTAAACCAAATAAATCAACAATCGAAAATGTGAAAAGAAAATAACCACAAAATACATCACAAAAAATCAAGAATAATAGAAACAACAAAACGCAGAAAAGGAAAAGCGTTTGAAGTGCTCACGTGAAAATTGATGAAAAAGTTTTGAATGCAAAGAAATATTTGAAAAAACAAAATGTAGAAACCAAGATAAATTAATGCGCGCAAATCAAACGAAAAGTATTAAGCAGTCCAAATAAGTTCAGGAAAAACAAGAAACCAATTGGAGAAGAGCTAAATTCATACACGTCTACAAACAAAATAAAGTATATACATAAATCTATATATATATCGCGATTATCAAATACACATAATCTCAATAAAAATAAAGCATAAATCATAGCATTTACAATACGATTTTTTGATACGCCAAACAGTCCCCAGTAATTTATAATAATAATTATAATAATTAAATCACTTTCGAGCATATATATAAATATCTAATTAATTAGAACGTAGCATTTAGTAATTTATTAACTACAAAGTACGAGTACTTACACAACATCAACAAATTACGCCAAAAAATAGACTTTAGCCGCAACCAAAATAAAGCAAAACGCAAAACAAACAAAAATCATTTAGAAAAATCTCCGCTAACTGATAACTGATAAATACACAATAACAAAATGCAAACGATATTTTTGAACGCTCTGCTGCTGCTGCAGTTGCTCTGCCGTCTGGGACGCTGCCAGGAGCAGCAACTGTTGCTGTCGAGCATCGAGAGCAACCCAGGTGTGCAACAGCAGCACAGCAGCAACATCAACAACAATCAGCAGCAGCAACAGCAGCATCAGCATCAGCACCAGCAACAGCAGCCGCACAACAGCAATCCCAGCCTCAACAGCTCGCTGCTCAACACGCTCCTCAGCAGCACTGGCCAATTGGGAGCAGGCGTCGCTGGCGTCGGACCTGGCGGAGGAGTTGCTAGCATGCCAGGCGGAGGCGGCGGAGCGATGATCAATCAACTGGGCGGCCTGGCTGGCCTGGGCAGCAGCACGGCGAGCGCGCCAGCAGCCAACGGAGGCATGGGCCTGGGCCTGGGCATGGGACACGGCATGGCTCATGGCATGGGACACGGCGTGCCACACGGAGGCGGACACAATGTGGGCCACGGCATGGGCATGCATGGACAAGGGCAGCAACAAGGCGGAGGCGGAGGCGGACACTCGCATGGACACGCTTTGGCTGGATTGGCCAATCTGGGGATCATTGTGAACAGCAAAGGATTGCCGGGCATGCAGGGAATGTCGGGCATGTCGGGCATGTCAGGTGGAGGCATCGGAGGCTATGGCGGCACTATGCTCAATGCTGGCGCCACAGGAGGCGTTGCTGCCGCTGGAGGAGGAGGCGGCGGAGGAGGCCTGGATAGCCCTTAGTGAGTAATTCAACAGCTATTGCACTTGTACAAACATACGCTTAATTGGACAGCATGCCACAAGTGAAATCTTATCATCAATTGAATGATGGAGAGATGCCCGTCAAATTCTTTTGTCCTATTAAACCCCGTCGAAGCTAAGCAAAGGGGGGGACATCGAATGCATTTTTTATGGCATTTTCTGAGGCGGAGGCCAATTGTCATTGACTTGATGTTGTTGAGGCTGCTTCTCAGCACCACAATACAGATTGAGCCATCCACAAATCAACTTTTACTCTGCAATTACAACGAGCTATATATTCACCATACATACCATACCTCCCCATCTCTCTTGACTTGACCCTGCTAATCACTTGCGACCCTTGCTACCATAAAAAAGCAAGATTTAATGCATCAATTCAGATTGCGAAACACTTTCATTTGCCATTGTGAACTGCATTACATGTTCAGTTTGAATCTAAAACATATAGTAATGTTGTTCCTAATAGATATGGACTACTAAAAAGCAATGTTGGAAAAAACATAAAATTAATGTGTTGATTAATTTTAATTAGTAATTACTTTTGGTATATAAATATTTGTAGCACAGCAAGATTAAAGTCCAATATATGTATAATTGATTTTTTTTTAATTATTTTTATTTCCTACATTTACACTCTCAAAATGTTGCATCGCATATTAAATTCAAAACTTATTTACGCAAAATTAGTGGAAGAAGCAGAGCAAACCAATCAGTCTAATTGTTTCAAACTCAGCATCAAAAGACCTATTTTCAAGAATTCTTATTATTTTTGTTTCCATTGAAACAACATTTGCCGTTGTCTGGCGCTTATTTGCAATTTCTTGAGAAGAAGACTTCCTGAAAACTTGCGAATCTTTTACAATGAATTTTCGCGGATGTTTGCCAAACATTTCTACATTTTAATTATGGCTGCTGCTTGCAATTATCATTGTTTACACTCAGAGCTGTAAAGACTGTGGCTCCGAGACAAATCGATCTGCTTCAAATCAAATAAATAATTGTGAAGACCACCCGAAATGCGTTGAGTTGCCACAAAGCGAGTACTCGAGGTATGCGTAGACTGCTGACAAATGCAACAACGTCGAGGCAGGGGCAAGAGGGCAGCGCTTCAGTCTGTTGCATGCCCCAGAGGCGAGTTTCAACAATAAACTACAATTATTTATACTTGCTGGGCTTTTTGCGGCTGTCAGCTAAAACCGTTTTCATTTTTATTGCAAGGATCGAGTGGATGAGCCGCAGAGTCTGTGAGTGTGAGTTGTTGGTCAGGTTGTTTACTCGATGGTCAATCCACGCGGCTGCCACTTGTCAAAAATGTGCGGGCCGGCGTTGTTGTTTTTTATGATTATTAGCAGCACTGCGGCGACTGCCACGTAAATTTTACTTACACTTCACATTCATTTGCCAACAGGAAATGCAACGGCAACCACAAAAA
Organism: Drosophila immigrans; assembly: GCA_963583835.1. Lineage (NCBI taxonomy): Eukaryota > Metazoa > Arthropoda > Insecta > Diptera > Drosophilidae > Drosophila > Drosophila immigrans. Next base: position 25,486,856 of record OY757143.1, on the reverse strand, counting down.
GGGCTGTCCAAGGTGGGGGCATGCCACACGGCAACGCTCGGTTATTATTTGTCATTACAAACCAACTCCCAACTCCATTTTAAGCATTTAGCCATCTCCAGTTGCAATTGTTTCACCCTAGTCCTGCTCGCAATTTGTTATATGGTGTATATATACATTTATTTTTTTATAGCACAACACTCAAATGGAGCTAGTTAATTTTGTTGCTATTTTATTCGCATTTTTTTTTGCATTGCTGCTTGTCGCATTGGGGTAGAAAGTGTTTCAGTTTCTCATACGTTGACCCAGCCGGTTGACGATGAGCCAGACAAATCGATAGAGACGCAGACCATTAGACAGTCTTTGACCATTGTCCACTTTCCGCTGTCCACTAGGCCCGTTTGATTACAATTAATCGGCTTATTTACCGGAGCCATTTGCCCAGTTGCCATTTGGCTGTGATGAGCTGCTCCTCGGCTCCTTGTAGCGTGTTACCTGAGCAGTTGAGCAGGTGAGCAGTTGCAATGTGCCACTTTATTGATTTGAAATGTCAGCACAAATTGCCAGAACGTAGCCAAGTCAGCAGCAAGTGGTGGCCAAGTTAGGGATCCGCCAAAGAGATGCCAGCGACCCTAATTGGTATGGCAAATGCATTGACTGATCGCTGTTGGAAGCTTTTTGAATTTATGGAATCTTCTTCTCTCTTTAAAGTTCATGTCGTTCCCAAGCAGACTTTGGCATTAAGCTCTTGTCCAGCAGTCTTGATGCACTTCTGCGTATTTGCATAGACCCCTCGTGCCTCGAGCCATGAGATTGAGTTCCAGTGGAGTGGAGTTGCGTTCGAGTTCGAGTTTGAGTTGAGTGTGCTGCCCAGTTGGATATGACTACTTCAACACCTGCTTAAACAATTCGCTTGCCAATGCAATCTCAGTGTTGTATGGCAAATGCAAACACAAGTTGAGGCAAATGTGGCACGCACTGGCTGACAGACAGACGGACGGACGGACAGACGGATAGACGGGCAGCGAGGACAACGCCTGTTTACACGAATCAATATGCAGAAAAGCTGATTAGGGGATGTAATGAAAATTTAATAATTGCCATCAGGGCACTCAATGGACAAAGCCATCATGTTGTTGCCTTCCGTCTCCATGCCCAGTCCCTTTGCCCGTCGCAATTAATCTCCGGGTCCAGGGTTGTGCCTGTAACACTAGAAGGCCTCTCTACCAGTAGCCAAGTCAAATAAAACCAAAAACATGCACAAGAACAACACGATAAAAAACAAAACCGAACTGAAAATTTGACTAGAGTTGTGTGCGGCGCTGTTGTGTGTGGAGTGCACAGAGTTGGGCAGGGTTGGTTTCAATTTCAGCAAAAGGCAAATAATGTAATAATGTTTGACAGCGTCGCACTCGCTCGCTGTCTCTATCTCCCTTCATCACTCAGTCTCTTTCTGCGGCTGTGTGACGTCTGTTGTTTTGTTAACAGACATTTATGACATTATACGGCGCAAAATGATGTTGTTACAGGGAACAACGCAACGCCACCCCAAAAGGAGCCAACCCCATGCCTCAGAGTTCACAATTCGTTCTGTTCAGTCAATCCTTTTGCCTGCTGTGATTTCATTTGCCTTACAAGCGGCAAAAATCTGCTTAATTGTGCGTAAGTCTACCCTCCGCTTCCCCCTGCCCATTGCCATGTTAAATATTTGTCAAACAGTAATTAAAACTTACTTACTTACCGGGTTGCCTCTGTTGCCGCTGTTGCCTCTGGGTCGTCTTATCGTCTCCTGTCTTGCCTTGTCGTCGTGTCCTTTGGAACAAAAGAACAACTTTAAGTTAACTATGCGAGCTCTCTTCTCTTTGTATCTCTTTGTAGTTGTAGTGCCGCTTGTATCTTGTATCTTGTATCTGCGTATCTATATAGTGTCTGGCGTCCTGGCGGAAACATAAAAATGTTAATTTGCCCACACAGAAGAAAAGCTTTTGTTGCACACAGGCCGCAAATTATGAGTGTGTCTTGGTTTTGCCAGATGATTTTTCCCCCCTCGAAAACTCAAACCAAATTGACGATAACGATTATGTGCAAAGTTTCGGTTTTGTTTTCATTTTCATATATACATATATATATTTGTTTCTTTTATTTCGCTTGCCACAAAATTAAAAAAATGTCCCTGCAAAAAAGAAATGCGGGAAATCTTCTTCTGCGGCTGCTGCAGTCATCGCCATGTGGCACCACCAAAAAATTTATTTGTCTCAATACGGCAACGGCAACGGCAACTGGAGTGGCGACAGCGACGACAATGAAGACGACGCTGGGGAGGCACAGCTCTAGCACTCCACAGCACTCTCTCAACTCCTCGGATTCAGATTCAGATTCGGCTTCAGCTTTAGCTTCGGCTACGGCTTGACTTCTGTTCGCTTGCAAAATGAAATTGCAGGCATAAAGTTTCGCCTTTACTGTATTATTGTGGTCTTTTATTTAATTTGATTTCCTTTTGCTCTCCCACTCTCACTTCACTTTTTGGTAGTGCTCAGGGCATGGCGACATGGTCAAGTGGTTAGTGACGCTTGACAGAAGGTGCTAAAATTACTGAGACACATAAATGGAGAAGTTAGAAATGTACTGCCGCTGTGGCTTTAAGGATAATAACGGGACCTTCAAATAATTTAAGATGATTACCAGATTATTGTTAATCAACATTTTTTTATTTGAAAGGTTTTTATATTCATTTTACGTAATTAAAAAAATGTTCTTAAAAATATTTATTTGCCTTGTTTAAGATTAACTTATACCAAGTAATCCTCACTTATAAATATTATATTTTCCACATTCATTTATCCGACTACCTTAAATTTTATTCGCCATCAATTCGTAGTGCATTCAAGCGTTCGGTGTCATTGTTCTGTTCACATGATTTGCTTTTCTAGCCGTTTTCGAGCTAACAATTTGCCTGCCATTTGCCATTTGAACTTTTTAATTTTGTCGTTTTGATGGCTGCGTTTTATGATGCCGTTGCCTTCATTTCTAACAGCTGCCCCTCCCACAACGCCCCTCGCTCCCCGCCGTCTCATCATCCGCTCGTCTCCTCGCCGTCAGCAGCTGCCTGTAGACGTTTCCGTTGCTCGTGGTTTTCTTTTTTTTTTTTTTGTCTTAATGATAAACTGGGGTTTTCAGTTTTTCCCCGTTTGGGTTAGATTCTTTTATGCAGCGTCCTTTGTTGTGCCTTGGCCAAAGCTGTGCCATAAAAATAATAAAATGAACGAAAAAAAAGAAAATAAAATCGAGAAAAACAGTGAACAGTGAATAGAAAAAGCAGCTGGAAGCCCAAAGAGATCGCATCATAAATTGGCTATGATGAATCTAATAAAAACGCAACTCAAAACTCAAACTGAAGCTGGAGCTGTATTTGAAGCTGAAGCTGAAGCAGAAGACGAGCAACTGCCCGAGGGTTGCATTCCTGAACACACCAACAATGGAAAAGGGAAAATTTTTTTGAATTTTCCCATGACATAAAATGCATTTTCATGTAATTAATGTGGCAAAGTGCGTAAAAACCCAAAATGACTTAAGCAAATCTAAAGAAAAATCAAACCAAAAACTCCGCTCAGACCAAAATCAATGGATGCGTAGCTGGGAGATGAAGCTGGAGCTGAAGCGAAGTCGAAGTCGAAGCAATTCAAGCGTTGCATTCGGCAAAATGAAAATCAAACAACGATGTTGAAAGATCTTTAAAGGTGTCAAAAGTAAAACAAACTTCAATGAGCCAAATGCAGCTGCTGAGACGACTGCACTGAGCGAAAGAAGGGATTCAAATTTATTGCTTTTGAATATAAAATTGATGTTTGCATTCAAATATGTTCCGATCACTTTCAAAACATTGAAATTAATTCACTAACAATCGAAGCTGTCAGTTGTCAAGATGAATAGATTCTGAGTCTACGGAATTGTAATTACATTAAATTGTTTGTCGACTCGATATATTTTATAATTTATTGGCATTAATTGCAGGATTGCTAGAGAACAATTTTGTAGGATATTGGCCCTTTTAAACAGACGCTTATTGAATGATGTTTGTCTTTCTATTAAAAATAACTGAATTCTCTACAATTTTTCTGAGTGTAAATTAGATTTTAGCTGTTATATCTTTAGCTGCATCTTCGACTGATGCTGCTGCTGTAGTTGTTGCTGTTGCTGCTGCTGTTGCTGCTGGAGTTGCTTTCATATCTGCTGGTGATGGCATTGGTGTTGCCTTTGATCTCAGGCAGCGTCTTGCTGATGCTGCTGCTGTGGTCCAAAGTTGCGTCTGTTTTGGCACCGCATTGAGGAAGTTGCATCAAAGACAAACATTTCCCCTCGCGCACAGATGTGGCATACAACGTTGGGACCTTGAAGTTCTAGCGGACCTTGAGGCGTTCCACACACGCACGCGGAGACACGCACACATCAAAGAGATCAAAGCGGGCGCAGCAAGTGTGTGCACCAAGGCAGAGAGGGGGAGGAGGGAAAGGGGAACTGGTGGAGTTTAGTGAGCCACAGCGGCAGCAGCATTTGCCACACGCAGCTAACAGTTAAATTGCAGTCACATCCTGTTAAACGGTCTAACCTACAAAAGAACGAAGCAAAAAAGCGCAAACCTCGTCAACTGACTCTTGGCCAGGTTCTTGGCTCTGCTTCAAGCAACAGTTGCTGTTGTGTCGACGATGTTGCCTGTCGCTGTTGCCTGTCGCTTTTGTCGGCAACGACACTTGGGGCAGCCTGTGGCACCTGGCTAGGCTTTGATGTTGCGCCTGTTGCGGTTGCTGTTGACATAATTGGACTTTTGGCTGGGCTCGAGCTTGGGCTCTTTTCGACTTGAACTGGCGCTGGAGTCGCAGTCGGAGTCGGAGTCGGAGCTGTGGCATTGTTGCACTGTCTGCGTGGAACGTTGTCACGGCTCGACACTCGGCTTGCGGTACTTTAAGAGGCGCGCACATAATTTGCGCAAATTAGCGACAAGAGTCAAGCGACGATGCGTCTTTTGAAGCGTTCGACAGATCTTTAAGGCCTAATTGATGCTTAGAGCGTTAGTCATTTTGTTCCCCCATTTTAACTGACTTTGTTGCCCCTCGCTCTAGCTCTTTGACAGTTGCTTCACACTTCACACTTGCTGCGTAGGTGTTAATGTGCATTCCTCTCGCTCTCGCTCTCGCTCTCTCTCTCTCTTTCTCTATCTCTCTTTCTTTGTCTTACGGGGCGTGGCCGAGACTCGTCTGCGTGTGCAGATCGATATAAATTGGCAATTTGACCCTGAAAACACAGCTGGCGACAACAACAGACGGCGGCAACACAAAGCCAGACAACCAAAAACATAAAAAAGAAAACAACAATTATGGAAATGAAGAAAAGAAGAGAAGATGCCGCCACATAAAGCCGAAAAGTAAGAAAAACATTTTCGGTATTTTAATTCAATTTGTTGTCATCGTGTCGGACAAAGATGAAATGGATACGGCAATTGGTTACAACAGCTTCAGGTTCAGCTGCGAGACACACACAATTGCTGAGAGTGCAGAATGTGAATCAAAAGGATTCTGATTCACAGCGAATCAAAGCAGATTATATTATGAACGATGAACGATTTACGCATAACTGCTGAGACTGCAGAACGGACATCAAAAGGACAAGATAATGCAAAGTCAGAATTAATTGGCGAAACGAAAGCGAATACAGATTGATCTGTAGCTAAATAAAGTGCTGCGATGTAGCATTAATGTTTATAGATCCCAGCGACTTTTCACAGATTTCTCTCGCTTCGATTACATGATGTTGCAACTGGGGCGACACCCACTTGAAGACGAGTGCAACTTTCTAGATCATCTAGCACAACAACATCAACATGACTATGCACTTCACTCTAGTCACAGCTGCTGCCCCCACCTCCCTCTCTCTGTCGCTCTCGCTCTCTTTGCATGTCTGCATTTATTCCCCTAGTGTGTGGCGAAATTCAAGAGCGAAAAGAAGCCGCAGATCAGATCAGTCTAAAAGCGCAAGACAAGTGATGGAAATGGACCTTGAGGCTGCAGCACAAGCATGAAAATGCCACAAACGATGCCATTACCGCCCCGCCCCGCTCCGCCCCTCCCTTCACCCTGCTCGCACTCCCAGCAGCAAGCGCTGATTGACAAATGCAGTGAAGCGTTCGCTGTCGGAGCACGCGGAGCGTGTTGATGGATGGGCGCGAGGCCATGGACGAGACGACGCTGGCAGTTGCCACACTGCCCCAGCCCCGTACTCCGAATAGGGAATCACGCCCCAAATTAACTGAAATTAACACGCGTTTAATGTCAAGCAAAGCGACTCACCTGCCACCCGCAAGGCATCGACTCAGCTCCCTTCCTCCCTCTTCCCTACTGCCCACTACTCTCGACTACAATTCCGTTTGCCTTTGGCAACTCTGGGGGGATCGCTTGTTGTGTGTGTTTACTTAATGACGTTTATGTGTCTTGTGTGTCATTTGTCGGCGTTTCTTGGGCTGTCATAAAGCGATTTGATTAAAGCGAAAACGCCGCCAGCGAGCAGCTGATACTCGTGACTCCAACTACAGCTCCAGCGACAGCTCCAGCTCCAGCTCTCTCGCTGCCAGCCCTGGACGAGCTCTTTTCCAATTAAAATGCAGTCAAAGTCGCAATCGGCATACGACAGCGACGACAACGACGACGACGACGTCGCGTCGTCCTGCATCAAGCATTTATTTTCGGAAATCGAAAAAAAAGGGGAGCGTTGCATGCCCCGAAAGTGAGAGTGAACCCAGCGCAGAGCACAATACGAATTTGAATACACTTTGCAGACTGTTCTTGCTTTATTCCAAATAATTGAATTACTCTTGCCAGTCATTGCTTATCACCAGCAGAATTAATTGAGCATAGCCAACACTCTTTATGTCCGCTACAGTACTACTGTGTTTTATCTGTATAATCAGATCAATTAAATTTAAATCGCCTGTTGCAAATACTGTGCAGCAGTTATTATGCCTCAGGGCAGAGCAACACCAGGCACAGAGAGAAAAAGAGAGAGAGAGAGCAAGGAAAATAAAAAAGGAAAAGTGCCAAACGACGGCGGCACAAATTCTTTGTAATTAGTATTAAAATGTTTTCCGCTACATTTTCACTTGATTTTCAGCTGGCAGTCGACCGGACCGAGGCGGTACCAGACCCAGACCCAGGCACACTCGCATGCCCCATGCCACAAGCCGCATGCCGCATGCCACATGAGCAACAGCAGCAGCACAGTTCGAGTTGTGGGCCTCACTCAGTTTAGTCAGTTAGTCAATTTGTCTATGTGCCCCGAGGGCTCACACTAACCATTGCTCTCCGCGTCTCTCGCTCCGACTCTGGCTCCTGCTCTGCCTCTGCCTCTGACGCTGCCCTTGCCACAGCCACAGCCTGTGGCAGTAGCTGTTGCTCGCTCTGTTGCTGTGGCAGCTTCGCGCATGATTGAAGGCAACATGTGTTTCGGAAATTATGCAAAATTGCCTGCTGACTGTTTTTGGTTGCCACACAGTCGATGCACAGCCGAGCCATGTGAATGTGCCTGCAACTCTTTCCGCCCCTCTCTGTCCGCTCTCGGCTCCATCGCTGTGGCAGCCACAGATCGTTTCGATGTTGTAGCTCTGCTTAGGCAAAGTTTTGCATATTTCGCTGCTCATTATCATTTGTTTAGTGGCCGGCGCAGTTCATTTCATAAACAATTAATAATGCTTAAGCGCATCTTGGCGTTGACAGGCGCAGCACACACAAATACGAATCTGTCGAGCCGCCTCCCAGAGTCGTTGTGGATGTCCAATAAGGCCCTCGGCATGCCACATTCGAATTGGATTGCATTTTTCGGTTGTTTGGCCATTTGTTTGGCTTAAATGTCTTGGAGTGTCGAAATGCGGCGTACAACAAACGGAAGTAGCCAACGGATTGCAGTCTCTCCTCTCACTCTCACAGCTGTGGCATCCACTCAACGCTGAGTTTTGAACTCTGCCCAACGGGCATGGAATTAATTAAAATGAGAACTATTTCATTACATATTTATAAAATATATGGCAAGCAAATTTATAAATAAACTAACGAGTTTTATTTGAGGAAGACGAATAGGGAATTATATGAATGCATGATTATAAGTAGAAATGTTTTGCAAATTATAAACAAGACAGAACATTTGACCCGTTCTAGTAAACATTACTTTGCTTATAAGTTCAGTCGGACAAGTTCCATTTTGATTAGTGTGAATAGTAGTGCCCTCACTTTTTAGCAAATTGTTGACTTAGAAGATGCTGCAGGTTGATTACTAAATTAATTACTAAATAATTCATCTAACTCAGACAAACGATTCGGGATATCAACCAATATAATATTTAACCAATTTATTAAATTCATTTTCGTCTTTTTTTTATTCATTTATTTCTCATACTAATAATAATATTTTCATAAAATATTCATTATATACAAATTTCTTTCCCCATACGAGTGAAGAGTTCTCGCTTAGAGAAATTCTTTCTATTCTGTTTTCAATCTATCTCTGAATTTCAACTATTACAAACTCGATATTGATGCGCCTGGAATGCATATCCAAACAGACAATGAACCTGTAATAATATTGCACAAGCACTTTCAAATATAGCAAGCACATTCATTAAAACCCGAGAGAGTGAGAGTAGAGAGTAGAACATCAAAAGAAATTCGAGAGTAGAGCTCATAATTAATATACAATTAATGCGAGAATATTCTAAACAAGAAGTTGAGAGAGCCGCCTGGCAATGAAGTTATTCAAAATGTTTACAAATTCATATTCAGTTTTTTTTTTGGTCAGGAATTCATTCGCGCAGTTCTTAAATTTAATGATATGAAATATGTGTACGCTGGAGTTGAGTCTTTAACTAATTAGCCAATAATTTGGTTTATAAACTTAAGAAAAAAAAAGAACATAATAATAACAAAAAGTGGAAGGCATGAACTTGTTTTATCACCTCACAGAAGCATCAACTTGGCTGATTGAATGCTGCTCGCTTGCCAGGCATTTGATTTGTTTAGAAAATAAAGCACTCAAGCCCATACACAAGCAGATCAGCTGATGTGTGTGGGTGTATCTTCTAGTCATATGAATGTATTCAATGTGCATGTGGCGCCAACTTGGCCCCAATTTGTGAGGCGGGCATTTGCCTAATTAGCACTCAATGAGCAGCTGAAGAGCCTGTTCGCTCTCTCGTTCAACTTGCAACAGCAGCAGCAACAGCAGCCACAAGTGCGAGTGCGAGTGCGAGTGCGACTACGAGTACTTGTATTCATATTCATACTCGCTACACGCTTTCGCTGAGCACTACTCGATGGCATCGACAAGGCCACCGCGTTTGCCTTTATGGCCAGCTTTTTGCGAGGGTTGCTTTTAGACATCTCCTTAAGTGCGCTACGTGACCGTCCATTAATACATCATTGTGCTCGACCCCGTCAAATGAGCTGCTGATGTGTCGTCGTTGTCGTTGTCGTGTATTGGCAATGGAGTGATGACTTTCTTACCTACCACCTCGACTTCCAGCTCCAGCTGCCTTTGTGGTGTTTGGGATTCTGGTTCGTATTTGGGTGCGTTTCGCATTTTCGTCATGGTCATAAAAACGCATTTTATGCGAAACGCATTTTGGGCTTCTTATCGCTGGCCCATACAACGTAGCCGGGCTTTTTATGAAGGCAAATAAAAGTGCGCTTAAAATGCTTACATACCAACCCACAACCCCACCCACCCAGCAGGAGGGGAGAGGGAGGGAGAAATAGGGAGAGGGATGTAGGACGCATAAACCCAGCGAGAGCAGCAAAACTTTTAATGTTGATTGCGTTTTGCGTTAATGTTAATGTTGATGTTGATGCTGTTGTTTAATTTTAATGCTGCTCTCACTCATTCTCGTTCTCGCTCTCTCTCCCTCTATCGTTATCTGTCTCTTTCTAGGCCAAGTCCTTGGCTTAGAAACTCAGCCCAAGAAAATTAATCATTAATAAAAAGAAAACTCGCACTGAAAATGAATTTAAATTGTATGCGTTGTCAATTTTGATGAGTTGCCTCTAGGTGGGGGGAAAACAGACACATTCAAGTGTGGAGCAGGGGAAATTCCAAATTCCAGCAGTTTAATTTAATTGCTTATGCTTGTAAAAGCGCAGCCACAGCTACAAAGCAGCATTAAAAATGTTATGACATTTCTATAAATACGTTTGAATAACGCGAAAGAGCCCTACGAAAATGTCAAGTGGCCGTGGAAGGTCTCATAAATAACTGAAATGCTCACTGACAATATTAAATCACAACAGCAGCAGAGGAGGAGGAGCAGCAGCAGCAGTCTCTGCTTATTAGAGAGCTTCCTCATTCAGAAATTACCTGATAAATATTTCGAGCAACGGACAACAACATGAAGACAGTTGCCCTCTGTCTGCCACAGAACTATAGGGAAGCGTATAACAGCAAGCGAGCAAACGAAATGCGGTTGCTGGAAATGAAATGCAGACAAATTGCCGGAATGCCGCTGAAGCAGAAACAAATACGAGTACGCAGCAGCAGCAGCAGCAACAGCAGCCAACAACAATGGCTAATATTAGCTGAAAAATAGTTTGGCAATGTATTCCAATGCAAGAGCAAACGGCAACAGCAGCAGCAGGCAATAAAGGCTAATGAATGTTGCTGCTGTGTTGTGCTGTGCTGCGCAGCAGCAACAACAGCAACCACAAGCAGTCGCAACAAAGCGGAAGCGCTGAAATAACCAAAGGGCAAACCCATTTCAAAGTGTAGAGTGAGACTGCATTATATAATGAAACTAATTGTTAACACTTTCGAAGAAGCGAAAAAACATTAAGAAAAGCAACTTAAATGCTGCTACTAAATGTAAGACACCTGTCTGGGGGGGCAGCTCAAAGAGAAAAAGCGACAACGAGCACAAAGAAGATGCCAATGTTGCAACGGAGCAGATTTATTTAATAATTATAATATGAGAATAGTTATGTAAATGTTTCATTTACACTTACTTTACAGCAACTATTTGCTGTTGCTGTGACTTAATTAATTAATTAAATTCTATTAAGGGAAAAAAAAGCATAGTCGACACCGGAATACTCGGAAGAAATATTTGAAGAATATCATAAGAAATGTTTAATTCTATGAAACATTTATGTTTACTTTATAGCCGCTGCTGTCGTGCCTTAAATTAATTGTAATGAAAATGGTTACAACCGTGAGCTAAGCTATTGGCAAACATGAGCTGCAGATGTTGCTATTGCCGCTGCTGCTGCTGTTGGCAACTGCAATTCGATTTTTATGCATCTCGCTGAGAGTAGAGAATGAAAATGAAGCTGTCAAATGCATGAACATCGAATAAAAAGCATAACAATCCAGCGAATTTATGCAGCACAAACAAAGCGTTGCTGATGACACAAGCAGCGGGTGATCAGCAAAGCAGCAGCAGCATCAGCAGCAACAATAACTACTGCAACAGCTGCTGCTGTTGCTGCTGCAACACGGTTGAGGGCGTTGGCGTGGGCGTGGCAAATGAGGTACGGTAATGGCGTTAAATTCGGAGGCAGACTGAGACTTGGGGCTGGAAATGGGAAAGGGAAATGGGAATGGGGACGGGCAGTGGTCGCATTAAATATACTCGCCAGATGCGGCTCTGTTGGCAGCAATTGCAGCACAGCAGCAGCAATAGCAGAAGCGGCAACAGCAACAGCAACTTGAGGGCAGGAAGGAAGCGCCCAAGATGATGCGTTGCCAAGGTGTGAAGTGTACAAATGCTGCGATGGCAGTGCTGTGATGGCCGTGTATTGTGTGTGATATGTGAGGGGGTTGCTGGGCGAAATGTGTCGTAAAGATTTTTATTGCATTTTTATGGCACACACGCAGCAGCACATCAGCAACATCAGCATCGCATCAGCAGCACTAGCAGCAGCAGCAGCAACATCGCATTTTTGGACGTGCCAGCTTAATGATAAACTTTAACGTTGCTTGCATTTTGGATTTGTTTTGCCGCAAGAAGCGTTTTGAGTAAATAAACGACGAGGTTGCAACCGCAGCAGCAGCAGCAGCAACAGCAACAACGTTACCATAACAACATTGCCTAAGTAAGCCGTAAAAATGCTTCAAAATGAAAATAAATTCATAGAAAGAACAACAGCAACCAGAGCCGCAACTTGAGCGTTAGAAAAACTCTGCACAAGTGTTGAAGCGACCCTCGTTCGCAGTCGCCAGTTGCCAGTTGCCAGAGTTGTCTGCCTGGGTGGGCACAAATTGATTGCTACTGTTGCTACTGCGCAGTCGATATTGTTGCCATCGCTGCTGTTGCTGTCGTCGTCGTCGTTGCCGGTTTTAATCATTGCCGCAGCTTTTATTAAAAATTCGGCAAAAAGGAAAAACCAAAAAGAAAAAAAAAAAACGAAGGCGACGTCATTTTATTGTCTACTTACTGTTCAACCAAATCCCATGCACAAATTTTATGAGCCAGCCCATAAAAATGCCTTAACGTTCCCCCCTCTTACAGCTTTCCCCGCTCCCCTCTCCTCTCCTTTGTTTTGTGCTTTTGGCAAACTCTCGAGGGGCACATTTGTTGTTGGTGTTGTCATCGGCAAGAGAGGGCAGGGGGGAGGAAAGTGCGTTGCGTAGCGTTGCGTTGGGCAGCAGCTGACAATGTTTACGGTTACAACTGTTTGTCGTCGTTGCTTGATGCCAAAATTGATGACCATAATCTTGAGCGCAACTTTCCTCTGGACTCGACAAACCCGGTGGCAAGGATGCGCTTTTTATGATGAAGCGCCGCTGCAGCAGCAGCAGCAGCAGCAGCAACAACCAAAACCAAACAACCACCGACTGTTGTTGCTGCTGCTGCTACTGCTGCCCCCCACACCGCTGCAACATTATTCATGGGCTGCTTTGGAGCGAGCGCAGGGGCGGAAACGACTATGAGCGGCAGCATATTTTATGTTTTAACGCTGTCGAAATCGGGCAGCGACACAACAATAATAACAGCAGCAGCAGCAGCAGCAGCAGCAGCTCATACATCAGCATTTAGCAGCAGCAACAACAAAACAGCAACCTCCCTCATAAACGCAATGCGGGGTTGCTGTTGCCCGCCCCACCTCCCTCTCCCCCGCCCTGTGAAGGGGTGGGCGGGAGGCGGATGTTTGTCTTGCGGTTTCGCGCTTGCAATTTTTGGCCTGTCAGCGACTGTTGCTCCCACTGCTGCTGCTGCTGCTATTGGTGTTGGTGCTACTGCTGTTGCCGGCTTGCAATTTAACAGCTTAAGCGCATATTTACAACGCATTTCAAAGTGTTGCTGCTGTGTATCGCGGAACTGGCCCATAAAATAAACTGCAAACTGAGCAAAGGGGAGCACAACAACAGAGAGAGAATAATATGGAGACTGAGTCTGAGACAAAGGTAGCTTGGGGAGCCCTGAATGGAAGCTGTTCTTAAGCTGGTCGTGGCTCGCGGCTCGAGGATTGGGGATTGTCCATAAACAGATGGCTAAAAAACGAATGATATATGCACAGAATGCTTTCACAATGAGCAACGACATTTTCACTGGCAATTACTGGCAACGAAACGAGGGCACTGCATACGATTAAAATTAAACACATTATTGAATCACACTTCGGTAGAAGCTTTTAAGCAACAGCAACAACAGCTGACAGATGAGTTTTAAAATACAACTTACACCTTGACATTGTCAGCTTGTCGCAGAGATTGCTTTTAAGTGCTCGTCTTTTGATCAGAACTCTTTCGCATCTTCCCATATATATTGCCGATACTTTTAGAATTTGTACAGACTCTTTTACGTCATCGTAAAATGCGTGAATTCCCAAATCAAGTATTTACTGCGTTTTTTTTAAAACTAATATTACAACAATCGCATTTATAAATATAACTTTTTAATTAGTCGCGATTTAAAACAGTGATTGCCGTATTTTATACTTTCAATTACTTTATAATGTTTTCACTTTTACAATTTATACAGACCTGCTGAAAACCCATAAATTTCACCACTACAATCAAAATGATCACTTAATAATTATTTATTTTGAATTTCAATTTAATGTTTGATCACTTTTACAATTTAGATAGATAGAGCATTATCATAAAATGCTGAAATACCTAAAGACATTCTTCACTTAATGTTAAATAAAATTGAAATTAGACCAAACGTATTTACAAATATCACATATTGATTGCTTGTTCTTCAAGGATGAAGCTGCCTCAATTTGAATTGTCAATCAATTCGTTAGCTGCTTAATTACGCTATAAAAAATGAACAACTAACCCAGGCTCATTAATATCCATAAGGCTGATACAAATACACATGCGTATAGCTATTGACAGCGATTGCTCAAGCAGTCGACAGCCGACAACCGACAACCGACAGACGCCTCATTAGCCTCCATTCGGAATTAATGGATTCTGCAGCGCCATCGCCTATAGGCCTATAGACATCAATTGAACGAAACCCAAGCGAATATCGTAATCAACTCTGTCAATTCTGTTTGGAGACTCTTCGAGGCGACCCGTTTCGTTTTGGACTTCGATTCAACTAAACTATATGCTATGTATGTGGCATATCTTCGTGGACCGTCTGCCAATTTCCCATGCGCCTTTGAGGCATTTGCGCTTTGCCATTGCAAAACAATGCGATTAAGTTTCAATTTTCAATATGCAACTGCTGCCTTCAGAGTTGCAGAGTTGTGGAGTTGCATTGATTGCACTCGGCTTTTTAATTGAAATTTTGCTTTTAAATTATGTGACAGGGAATGGCGAAGGCAAACAAACAAAACCAGCAGATCCACACTCCATCTGCATCCGTATCCAGAGTCATAGTCATGACCATAATGGATGCCATATAAACGCATCTCATAGCCACAAATCGGTAGCCCGTGCAACGTTTTATAAATAAAGTGCGATGCGTGCGAGTTCAGAAGCTGCTATCAGCTGCATTTATGTTTTGGCAATAAAATGCCAATGGTAAAAAGTCCATAAAAAATGAAGAAAAGAATTAAAGAAAGATAGCTAGAGCGAGATAGAAAGAGAGAGATGCACTTCATATGCTTATGCTACTTAAAAAAGATTTTATAGGTCTGTGTCGATTTCAATTTCGAACTGCTTTCAAATCGCTTTCTGATGCTGCTGCTGCTGCTGCTGCAGCAGTTGTGTTGCAGTTGCAGTAGATGATGTTGCTGCAGCAGTCGCAGTTGCTGCTGCTGATGTGGCTGCTACACATTTGCTATGCTCTTTGGCTGCTGCGGCGACTTAAACTGTAAGTCCATAAAATGCTTTTGCCACGGCACAAAGGGATTTTTTCCATGCATGCTTGTGAGTGTGAATATGTGTGTGAGTGTGAGTGTGTCTGTCTGTGTGTGCGTGTTGAATATTTTACGTTTCTGAAAATTTGATGAATCTGTACAAATGCGAAGCACTCAAACGGCAGCAGCAAAGGCAACGCAACGCAGCAACAGCAACTATGACTAAAAGTAGTCAATTAGTGTGTGTGCCAGGGCTTGACTAGCAGATACCCTGCAGGTCTCAAATAATAATACAACTGGCCGTAGACACCTTGCTGGTTGCTGTGTGATTACAGAGTACAACAACGAGAGCAGCTAGGTACGACTTCAATGCCATTGTCGTCAGTCAGTCAGCGCACGAGGAAAATATCCATCAACACTTTTGTTTTATGGCACTCGCATCGCATCGCTTCGGTTCGCTCTCTCTTTCTCCTGCTGCCCTTTCCTCTGGCTCTCGCATGTTTGCTGGCACACATCCGTCTGTCTGTCTGCCTATCAATTTGTTGTTTGGCCTGCCTCAGCAACAACAGCCGCAGCAATAGCAACAACAACAACGTTTTTACAGTTTGTTTTGCTCTGCGGCTGTTTTAATAGCTTTCAACTACTTTGTATCTCAAAGATACAAATTGCTGGCAGCTAAATTTGTGAAATTAAAGTGCACACAAATCCACACCGTCTGTCCTCCCAGCCACGCCCACCTACATAGCTAATTGTATTTCATTTCGCATGTAAACGTTTTGTCAAAAGGATTAAGTGACACACCCCAGCCCCTGTCCCTGCCCCTGCCTCTGCCCCCGCTTGGCCCCTCCATCAACAGAAGCTGAGCTTGTAATTCCACATGTTCCATGGCATAAGGCGACACACATTAACCAACTTGAAGTGGGTAAAATGAGCGTGAGGGGATATGGGGAGGCAGCTTCTCATGTGTGGGCTTTGACTAATGCGCTTTGCACTGCACTTGCAACAAAAACATCACTGGGTAAGCTTACACAACGACTTACATGAGCTTTAAGCCGTAATTTAAGACTGTTCCATTGTTGTTCCTGCCACTGCAATTGTTTTTGTTGTTGTTGTTGTTGTTGCTGTAGTTGAAGCGTCAAATTTGAATTGATAAATATACAAATATTGATTGATGGAGACAAGTGCAATAGATCATCGAAGGCTTAGCATGTTAATCAAATAACAAAAGCAGAGCAACCAACTTAATATATTCAACTTAGGTTGCATATTTCATCATTTTAGCACTCACTTAAATACCCATCAAATGGTTACAACTCTTTGAATTTATTCCGTTTAATTGAGCAAGCAATTGGCGATCACATGGAACTATATATTCAGCATTTTATTGCCATCATTTCAGTCAATTTCATACACAATCTCAAACTTGTTCGCGAATAAATATATTTAGAAAAGCTCAAGTTTTTCAGCATATTTGTGTATTTGCAAATTGAGCGTCTGAACGGTTTTCACTATTTAGATACTTTAGGTAAATGGAGAGTCTCGCCAATTCTTTGTCTATAAATAAGTTTTCAAGCAACTTCCTCTGTGGAGTGTGGCTGGCTCTTCGTTCACTTTGACAGCCGTCAAATGTTTTTCGCACCCAACCGAAATCGTGATGCCTTCTTATAGACTGAATGAGCAAAATTTCCGCTTACATTCGGCCACCCAGCAGTTGAGAGGGGCCCATTAAATGTGGCCAAGAGGAATGTTGGCAAGTAGATCAGGTATACTTGAGTAATTCAATTGGCCAATGGAAATGATAATTTAATCAAATCGAAAACTACGTCAAATATCGAAATAAAACAGCGGGAGATAAATAGATAAAAATTCGCCTGGTCTCGGCCCGAAATCCAAACAATTTTCGTGTGGTGCGAAGTCGAACACAAGTTGTAAACACTGAAACCACTTGATTAATTCATTAATTGCGAAAATCTAGCAAATTAATTTCGCATTAGAAACGCGCGCGATGTTTCCCACACGCAGCAACAACAAAATTATGTACAAAAATTATGAAGAGGCATAAAGTTAAATTCAAATGAATATAATCGAAATGGGAAGCGCCTGAGGCAATCGGTGACGTTGCCCCCAAAACACCACTAAAGGAAACCGGGGACGGAGACGGAAATAGGCTAGAAATACTCTGATCGTTACTCATACGCCAATTTACGGTGCACTTAAATTTTATGAGAATTTAAGATTTCCTTCACGCTAGAAGCGAAGAGTGAGAAACTAGATAGAGTCTGCACGTTGCCCAAAGCCCAAGGCTGGACAGGAAACGCGGCAAAGCGGCGTCATTATAAAATCTAAGCATATTACGACCCCAACTACATACAATATGTGTACCAAAGACCCAAACAAATAGTTGACTAAAACATTCTGAAAAAATACTGTGGTAATTATATGGCCAATTCCCAGAAACTGCATAGCGGGCCAACTGATAAGCAAAACTTTCTTGGGCCCGGCCAAGTTATGCTACGCCAACCTCAACAGTTACAAGCCCACGGCACTCGTATGTGACTTATCAGCGGTAAAAATTCCAATTAATGATGTTGCAATACCACTTCAGTTTTTCCCACACAATAAAATGTAGGCTTTTAAATTGATGGTACTATTTTGAATTTATCAATTTCTGAAATTAAATTAACTTCGCCTAAGAATTTAATTCTAAATGTTCGAAATGTATTTCTTGGTAGCACGACAAAAAGCTCGCTGCTATGTCGTAAACTGGTTTACTTAATACTGGGTTGCGGGCTGATTTAGCAGAGACACAAACCACGCTGAGGTGGCTAACCGACTTTTGTTGAGTGAAAACCCAAGCTTAGTGTTGACAACGACCACAAGCCTTATTTTTTGTTAATTAACCAATATTATGAATCCTTTTCTATCTTGCAGTGAACACTACATTTCGGAGCACACTGTCATGGCGGTTTTCACATCACAAGGCCAAGTGGGTGGTCCTTGCCGCTTTATGCCCGCCACACGACGGCAGAACCATCAGTGCCGCAAGGAGACAGGATTGCCCGGCACTCTCAACGAGGCACGCAAATTGGCCACCCAGCATTGTGAGGATCAGTTTCGCTACGACCGTTGGAACTGCTCCATCGAGACGCGTGGCAAACGCAACATATTCAAGAAGCTCTACAAGGAAACGGCGTTCGTGCACGCCCTGACAGCGGCAGCCATGACGCACTCGATAGCCCGCGCTTGTGCCGAGGGCAGGATGACCAAATGCAGCTGCGGGCCACGCAAACAGAACCGAGCGGACCAGGACTTTCAGTGGGGCGGCTGCAATGACAATCTGAAGCATGGCAAGCGAGTGACGCGCAGTTTTCTCGAGCTACGCGGCGGCGATGGGGACGAGGTCACCGAGATATTGCGACATGACTCTGAGGTGAGCCACCCAGAAAGCATTTGCAAATGGTTTGCTCTATTCTACGTCTATCCAATTAGGTTGGCATCGAGGCCGTCTCCACGCTGATGAAGGACAAGTGCAAGTGCCACGGCGTCTCGGGCTCCTGCTCGATGAAGACCTGCTGGAAGAAGATGGCAGACTTCAATGCCACGGCCACGCTGCTACGCCAGAAGTATAACCAAGCCATTAGGAAGGCGCCCAATCAGCGCACAATGCGCCAGGCGCCAGCGAGTCGCATGAAAAAGCCAAAGCAGCGACGCAAGCAAGTAAGTTAATCATTCTCTTAGACTGTCGCAACTCCTTCACCATCATCTGTCTCTGTAATCGCAGCAGCAGCAGCAGTCGAAGTACACAACTCTGTATTATCTGGAGACCTCGCCCGCCTACTGCGCGGTCACCAAGGATCGCCAGTGTCTGCATCCCGACAACTGTGCGAATCTGTGCTGTGGGCGTGGCTACGTCACGCGCGTCTTCAAGCAGGTGGAGAAGTGTCGCTGCCGATTCAACAATGGACGTTGCTGTCAGCTTGTCTGCGACATTTGCCAGCACTATGAGGATAAATACTTTTGTAAATAAGTGGGCGGGTCCATTCTTTTCACCTACCAAATCCCCCTCGAAGCTCTCAATCT
Organism: Drosophila immigrans; assembly: GCA_963583835.1. Classification (NCBI taxonomy): domain Eukaryota; kingdom Metazoa; phylum Arthropoda; class Insecta; order Diptera; family Drosophilidae; genus Drosophila; species Drosophila immigrans. The sequence continues at coordinate 25,467,516 of OY757143.1, read as the reverse complement.
CTCTCTCTCTCTCTCTCTCTGTCTGTCTCTCAGTCTAACTAAGTATCTATCTCTCTACGACTTTCACTATCACTATCACTGTCCCCCTGACTCACTCCGTGTCGATAAAGGCAACGCATAGAACGCTCTCTTTGTACTTTTTAAATGTAATTTGTAAAGTTCTTTTCGATTATTGCTTATATTTGTATTTTTTCCATTCCTAACTTACAACAATTTTGATGAAATGATAAGCAACATGAAAATGATATGATAAAACGCTCAGAATGAAGGCCACGTTAAGGCCAACAAAACATCATAGACACTCACCCACACACTGACACACTCTCACACGCATACACACACACAGACACACACATTCATACATACATAGATACAACTACTTACATCTACGAGTATATTATAGATACTTACATATATAGTAACAGTTAGCTGCCGTCGCATCCACGAAGAAAAATCACAAAAAAATTGCAAAACTTCATTTAGTAAAAAAAAATATAAAAAAAATAATTACACACACACACACACACACCACCACACATACGAACAAGAACAAAATGCAGAAGCTAACACACCGCAACAAAAACAATTTTAATAAGTATTTAAACATAAAACAAACCAAAAAAAAACAACAAAAAACAAAAAAAAAAAAACAAATATATGAAAATGAAATAAAATAAAAAGTTTCACATAAATGCAAATTTTTTTGATCAATTGAACAATACGACAGCTGTAAGCAAACAATAAGGCTTTTGTTTTTCTGTCATATATTAAGGTTGCACGCTGTTGTAAATTTAAAGCAATCATCCAAAACGTCTCTACGAAAAAATGCGTTTAGTTTTCGCAATAATTATGTTAACAGTACATAACGGCGCTCCAATGCCGAACGGTTTCCAAAAGCCCGCACGTTACGATAACTTTACAGTATACAAAGTTTACATTAACAATCCTGAGCAGCGCATTATAATTAACAATTTGTTAAATAACACAAACTTGGTAAGTTGCATATTTGCAAAGGGAGCTACAAATTAAAATGCTGTGAATTCACTGCATACTCTTAGGCTGAAATATACAAAGCGCGTAATTAAAATGTGCAGCATACTTTAAAGCATGAACCTTAACGTGTGTCATGTATTAAATTATTGCATACTTTCAAGCGCCACTATTAATACCTGAATCCCGCCATCTATTGCCAACTTTTAGTCAGCAATGATGCAAGATAGCCAAAAATGTACTGCATACTTTCAGGTAAATTTAAAAAATGTATCCTTGCAGCGGACGAAAAAAGGCTCTCCTTCGGTCAAATCCTTTCGCATTTTGCTGCGAGTGGGTTCATTAGGATCGCAAGAACCAACTCTATCGATCTGCATCTAAAAAATATGGGGTCATCTAAGGATCAAACACTTATAATTTTTCGGTCCGCAGGCCATGGGAAATAGCTGAAATTCGCAAAATTCAGGATAACTTGAGAACTACCAGGACGATTTGAATGTCCTTTGGTAGGATCATAGTTCTTGCAAATCCGCTTCGTTTGACATGGATCGTCACAAGGATCAGACAGGATATGCCTGAAATATACGCTATATTTTGTTTGAAAAAATGCCCTTGTAACTTTGTTGTTTGCAGGATATTCGTCCTGTTTGTGATGCCAATCTGTTTGTATTGCTCACAGCAATGCTTGTGCCAAAAGACATTCCGATCGTCCTTCAAATGGCCGAGATACGGCGGGTTTTCCGGCTTTTTGCCATTTTTCCCATGCAACCCCCTCAGCAAAATTTCAAGCGAATTTTTCTGAGAAAATAAGCTATATCTCGGCCATATTGTGTCGCATTTTCAAAGGACACATATTGCTGGAATCAGAAGGACCAAATCAATCGATCTGCATCAACAAAATGAGGGGTCATCTAAGGATCCAACACTTGTAATTTTTTGTTCCGGAAATCTATGTGGAACATGCCGAAAACACAAATTATAGGATATCTCGAGAACTACAAGGACGATTTGAATGTCCTTTGGTAGGCTCATAGTTCTTGCAAATCTGTTTCGATTGACATGCGACTCGAAAGGATCAGACCGGATATGGCCGATATATACGCTATTTTCTGTTTGAAAAAATGTCCTTGTAACTTTGTTGTTTGCAGGATATTCGTCCTTTTTGTGATGCCAATCAGTTTGTATTACTCACAGCTATGCTTGTGGCAAATGACATTCCGATTGTCCTTCAAATGGCCGAGATACGGCGGATTTTCCGGCTTTTTGCCATTTTTCCCATACCCACCCCTTGAAAAATTTTAAGTTAAATTTTGGTGGAAAATGTTTTTTTTATTTTCTCGCAAATCGATTTGTATGTTGATTCTATATTGTTACGGATATTACGGAGCTAAGGTCACAACAAAAAACTCTTAATCAGACCATTGTAAGGACTATTTTTACATTGTTTTTACAAAAAAAAATGTATATAATCCCTATCCAAATTCAGTATAATTTATGGCATAATGGTCAGAGGGAGATGCACATAATGGTAAATCCCAAAGAGTTGCAAAACTTTAAAAGGATCGTCAGACAGGAAGGATGGTTGACGGAGCTTTTGATACCAAATGTTCAAGAGTAAGTTGCAGATCCTTTTAAAATAAGGCAAACTAATTTACATTTTACAGATTAATCGATGCTGGCAGCAACCAATCATCAATTTCCAAACAAAATTAAATGAAACACGAAACATACAAACATATTGCATTTTTATTTTAATAGAGCTTTAGTACTTAATAGACGAAGGAGCAACTCAGATGAGGCTTACTTCTCCGCTTTACATCCTTCGCCACAGTCGGAACCCTCACAAATGTCGCACAGTGAGGACTTGACCTGGTAGTATTCGGTGGCACGGCGATCTGTCTCGTAGTAATCGTACAGAGAAACGGCAGCGGGCTTCTGCTTGGCCACAGAGTGCGCCCGGATGCCCTCCACGGGCAGACACTTAATGTCTCCCGGCGTCAGGCTATCGAAGTAAATAATCACGGTGGAGTCGGCGTTCTTGGTCTCAATGCGCTTCACACGATCAATCGACTCAATCTTGCCGAAGCTGTCGGCATCGCTGACGAAGCCGGAGGGCAAAGCCACTTCCATGACAGCCATGTTGGAGTCCTTCTTTTGATCGTTCGATTCCAGGGGCACGTACTCGGCACAGACCTCGAGGGTCAACTGCTGCAGTGGAGTGTCCTTCACAGTGGGCGTTACCTTGAAGCTGGGCTTCTTGTCCTTCTCAGCCAAGTTGTAACGATACGAGAGCTGAACCATTGCTGATCCCTGACCCTTGGCGGTGAAGTCAATCTTGGTGGTGGTCTTGGGCAGCACATGACTCTGCAGCAACAGTGCATTCTCAGGCTTCACTGGAACGGTGCCCTTGTTCTCCTTGCCGTCACTGTCCACGGACGTGAAATCAATGTCAATGTTGCCAGTGCCAGAGCCAGTCTTATAGGCGAACTTGGTCAGCGCCTGCAGACCAATAACCGTATCCTGAGTGGAGGCGAAGCCACCTGCGCTGTTGCGCTGGGCAACTAGCCACTTGATGATCGATACCGCAGCCTCGGCCGATTCCTCCTCCAGGAGCGCCATCAGAACATAGGAAGTGATTTCCACATCATTGCTGCGCGGATGCCAGTAGAATGAATTCTTCGAGTCTTCAGAAGTGGGGGTCTTGGACCACCATTTGCGACCATCTTCCTCCTTGGCTAGGCTCGAGAGCTTGGCGATCACCTTCTTGCCCTGCGGATGCTTGGCCAGTTGCAGGGCAACAGCTGCAATCGACAGCGAGTATTGATCGTCTGTCTTGTCCACCTCCTCGGCAACATATTGCAACGCCTTGTCGATGTTCTCCTTGTATTTCGAAATAACTTCCTGTAAATAAACAAAAGTTATCCGATTAAGGTCTGCAACATTCTCTAGATCAACTTGAACTTACATCGTTTTCGAAGAAGGCAATAAGAACAAAGGATGTGAGTCCCAGAGCATTCTGGTTGGCATTGTCAAACAGTTTGCCCACCTCGGGGAACTCGCCATTGTCCTTCTGCTTGGATGCCAGGAAGTCCAGACCATCCATGATGATTTTCGGGTCGACGTTCGTGTACTTGCCGGCCTGGTGGAAGGACCTCACCACATAAGCAGTCAGCCAGGTGCTGCCAGACTTGTCGGACTTGCCAAAGGCACTGTAGGAGCCATCGTCATGCTTGTAGGTCAACTCACGTTGGTAACCGATCTCAAGGAACTTCTTGGCACGGTCCACCACACTGGGCATCTTGCGGTTCGTCACCTCCAAGTATTTGATTACCAAAATGTTGGGCACAAAGTTAACCATGTTCTGTTCGCCACAGCCGTAGGGCATGCGCACCAGGTTGTGCAGATTCTTGATGGTGGGACCCAACAGATCACCGACCACGGAGAACTCAATGAATCCGGAATCAGGCACCGCCTCGGCGGGTATATCGACCTTCAGCTCCTGACTAACTTCGCCCTCCTTGGGCAGATTGATGAAGACAGCTCTGTTCTCGAACTTCGTAATTCCCTCCGGGTCGACCTTCAACTTTTGATGAATCGTATCTCCAGCCAGCGGGGACGTAGCTGTGATCTTCAGGGTTATGGTGCCCACCTTCTTGGGGCGTATCATAAAGGAGACGCTCTGGCCGCTATTGGATGGCACCGTCAATCGCTTGACGCGGCTAACCTCATCACTGGACTTCTCCTCAACCTCGTTGGTGGCTTCGGTGAATTCGAACTCCTTGTCCGCGTTATCCATTGTGATCTCAGCGTCGAGGTTCTTGTCCAAATAGTTGAAGATAACAACGGGCACAGCGAAGACCTCACCTGAATAAACGGGAATAAGTCTCTTTACTGTAATTAATGCATTAGAATGTTATCTACTTACCTCGCTTGATCGAGTAGGGCAGATTGGTGGAGACGAAGAAGGGCTGGAAGACACGAATCTTGCTTGGATTTTCAGTCAAAGCCAAGCCCTTATTGGGACTCAACGAGAAGCCAGTGACAACCCATGATGTTATGGTGTCTGGAACCTTTTTGGCCAAGGTGAAGCCTTCGGCATCCGTACTGTGTTGAAAACACAAATAAAACCAGTTAGACCTCTCGATAATTTGGTGATAACTTCAGACATTTAAGTACACATAGATACGAGCACGATAATGATGGGTTATATGTACAGAATGACACCATTACCAGATAGATACAGATCAACACCACAGCATACCAGACGCAAGCAATTGGAATACGAGTACGAGTACGAGTACGATTACGATTACTGGGTGTTAATACGAGTTACGTTTTTGTATAGTTGCCAAAATATATCCAAGTTTCAGGGAATATCTCTCGTATGCCAGAGCCAGCAATCTTTGGGTACTCATACTTATCCGCATCGGGCAAGTTTTCAGTTACACTCGGTCTCAGTGTTGTTTTTCGTTTTTTATTGGGATTCACGGCATCCCCACTGACCTTCATAATGGGAACTATACCCGATTCCTGTGATCTAATGTTATTTACTTAAAGAATTTAAACACAATAGATATTATATTAGTAGTAGTTAGTATTCAAGAGCTGCGCATTCGGTTAATTATCCCAGAGCATTCAGTTTAAGCAATTCTTGGCAAATAGTTTGTAACGAGAATTACGTCAAGTTGTTATGGAAAATCCAGGTCTCTGGGAATTCTTTACGAATCTGTGGCACGACTGCTGATGGAACAAACGCACCAGGTGGACCGAGTGGACCCTTCGGGCCACCTGGGCCTCTTGGACCAGGTGGACCATGTGGACCAGGTAAACCAGGTGGACCAGGCAGACCACGTGAAATAAACGATTTGAAATGCAACTGAATTGGATACATTGGAAAACCTAGGCACAAATATGTGATTTAAATAAAGCAAGCAGTTAGAATAGAGTTCTATAATGATAATGTTTCGGTTCTACACAGATTTAGAGAATAGTAAAAAAAAGTACAGACTACAACCAAAAGAAGAAAACCCTCACATTTATCTTACACATCGAGTTCTTTCTAACTACATAGTATTACCAGTATCAGATTGATGAAAAGTAGAAAAACCGATGAGTAAAAAACCGAAAGTGCCCAAAATAGAAATTCAATCGTACTTTTCGATGTCCTCAAATATCCAATTTTCGGGAAACTCTTTTCGAATTTGCAAATTTTGCGAGGAACTGATTAGTTCTCTATCAGCAACTTCTGGACTATCGAGTACAAAAGCGTATTGAATTATGGCATCTGTGTGGAGAAATTCATGTTAATTATTATCCAGATCTCCCTGTGTACTTGTGTAACTTATAAATACCCAATTTGTGTATTGTTTTGAATTGAATGAAGTTTTGCAGAATAATTTTACTTTAATTATAACGGAAATAGTACGACTTTGTTTGCACGTAGGTCGTGAATTAGATGTTTCACAGTGCGAATATTAAAGGTGCCAAGTACCAGTAATTAGAAACATAAATTAAATATTGTTTTGGCGCACATTGTCTTTTCATATAGTGACGCTAGTTAAAACTCTTTTGGAAAATCTAGATCGCAATTACATTTTGTTGTCAATATATATCCAGGTCTCGGGGAACTCTTTGCGGATTTGAGGGACAGGAGCAGGAGATGGTCTTGTATTTCCAATGACGGATTCAGGAACAGCTGAAGCAAACCCTAATGAAGTGGTTTGGTACTCAGCTTCCTCGAATTCTAGAGTACTTATTGGTTCATCTTCCCAATAATCCGGCTCTATTGAGATGAAAGTTTTATTATGGCAATATAAATGTTTCCCGATTAATGAGATTGATTTAAAGAGAAATTAGATCAACTTTACTCTGCCGTTTTTTTTAATCTTTTTTAATCAGTATTCTTTTCCATTCAGATATATAATGCCCATGAATAGAAGTGCTCGTACCTATAATTAGAAGCATTAGAAGCTTCAACTTTAAACACACATATGCGAAAGCCTTATAATAACTAATGTATTACACTTTATAATACTCTATGACTTAAGCATTTCAGTTCACTTTAAAAATGTAAACCATATATTTAATATAAATTTAAATAGTTGTTGGGCAAGATTTGTTTAGCCAGGTAATAAATCCAGCGCAAGTTGATCCATAAGCCCTTAATTTGCCAACTATTTTATATCACAATTAGACAAAAAATAAGTCACGGGCTACAACCCTATAAGCGATGACTTCTCTTTTATCTTATAGATGGAATAGCTAATAATTATTCATGAAAAAGTTTTCTTTTAGCGTTATAAGCAAATTGATGGGTGAAAAGCCAAAAATGCCCAAAATATAATTTTAAACATACTTTTGAATGTCCTCAAATATCCAATTTTCGGGAAACTCTTTTCGAATTTGAAAATTTTCCCTGTTAAAAAATTCTGACCTATCGTTTAATACAACAGGGATTCGAATTCTTTCATCTGCATAAAGAAATGAATGTTAATTATTACTCAGATCACTCTGCGTATTTGTAAAACTATTGCGTATTGTATCCCACTTAATGTAATGTTTGGTATGGGCGACATCTCAATTATTTACCAAAAATGGTAAAGTTGCCATAATTTGCAACTGAAATATATTTAATATTTTTAATTTTGACTTAATAAGTAAATTATTGAATCAAAGTTTAAGCTGTTTAAAACATAAATAATATGCTAGAGTTCCGACAATGAAATTATTCTACATACGAAAGAATGCCCTGTTGCTGTGTTTATTTTCTACCGAATTTATATTATTATGACGAAGCAATAGAACACAATCACTACCCACTAAAACTATCATTTTGTTGTCCAAACTTATTTGAGCGTTTCGGATCGAATTAGAAAATATAAATAGTTATTAATTTCAATATTAAAATTAGTTAGTGGGCAAGAGTTATTCAGTTAATAAATGGGTGCATTTTTATCCTTAACCCATTGCTTTAATTTGGTAAGTATCAATTGCACAAATTACGTCAGATTGTTAACGAAAATCCAGGACTCTGGAAATTCTTTTCGGAGCTGCGGAACGATTGCGGGAGGATCAAAGGACACTTCATTTCTCAGAATTTCTGTTGGCAAGCTAGAAGCCTCGCCAGTGACTCGAAATAGCCGCAGAGGTCTAAACCGATGTCTTCGTAAATCTAAGCACACAAATTTATTTTGATGAGAATTTTGAATTAGGAGAAATTTGATGATTCTGATGGTGAAATCATAAAGGAATCTGTCTAAATTGAGATCGTAAAAAATCAATATTTCCAAAGTGCAAATGATTGAAAGTAATAGTTATTAATATCCGAAAAAACATCTAAAGATATAGTGTTCGTGTTCATTTCATTAAGAATAAATAAATAAATTATTTGTCGTAGTCAGAGTGCATGATATATTGAATCAGTTAATAATACCAGTGCAATTTTTCCCTTAACCCATTGCCTTAAATTGTGAAGTATTTATAACCAAATTATTACGTCAAATTGTTAAGGAAAATCCAAGTATCTGGAAATTCTTTTCGAATCTGTGGAACGACTGCCGGAGAAACAAATGACTCGACATCGATGGCAGATGGTGTTACAAACGAAGGTCTTAATACATCGCTGCCAGATGGTCGTTGATATAATGGTCTCACAGGCGAACCCCCTCGATATGCATATCTTGGCAAATCTAAGCACAAATAGTTAGTTATTATAGTTAGAAAATTGGTATAAAATTATATAAGCCCATTAATCTGTCATTACACCGAAATAGAAAGGAAATAACAGAATGTATCCCAAAAGTGTAAATCTAAGTAAAAAACAAATAAATCAAACAAGGACCTTAGAAATAGAAATAGAAATGGCATTACTACTGAGTAGCAACAAACAGATGATTCATGACGGAGTAGGAGAAGGAATAGGAGTAGGAAAAGATAATGGGTGAAAAACCAGAAAAACACCAAAACATTAATTCAAACTCTTTTGTACTCGTACTTCGCGATGTGTTCAAATATCCAAATTTCGGGAAACTCTTTTCGAATTTGTAAATTTTGGGCGGAGCCGATGAGTTCTCTATTATCAACTCCAAAACTATCGAGTTCAAGTTCGAGTTGAATTAACGTATCTGCGTAAAAAATAAATAATAATTAGTTCAGATTTCATAGAGCATTTGTTGCGAATTATTCTATACCCAATTTGTGTTAAATTCGACGCTTATTCCATACAGCATTGTCAGAGTTAGTTAATTACCCAAATTAACGACATTTAAAATAAATATATCAAAGAGTTACAATTACATTTCCTTGTCAACAAATAACCAAGTTTCGGGGAACTCTTTACGGATTTGAGGGACGGGAGCACGAACAGGATTGAAGGCAGAAGCTTGAGCTACGCCAGAAAGCGGTACCGCACTTGCTCCAAACCCCGCGGCAGAACCTGGTACTGCTATAGTATATAGCTGATAGCCCACAATCGGCATTGGTGCGTCCCACTCCCAATAATGTCGCACTGGAGATAATAATTAGTTTCGTTAGTGCCGAATAACAAATACCCATATAATGGAATTGGATTGGATTGGAGAGGAATTAGATGATCCGTGTGTAGCACGTTTTACAGTTAAATCTACAATGGATTCGTTTGAATTAATATCGCTTAAATTAGCAATCCCATAATGTGAATGTCTTTAACACTTAGACAGCAATTAAAATCATAAATTTATTTCTTTCATTCTCGTACTTTAGGAAGTGCTGAAAAATCCAACTTTCCGGAAATTCATGGCGTATATTTACACGCCTTGTCCTGTCGAACTGTTCAAATGAGCTCTCAGAGAATAACATCCTATTCTCTAACATCAACATTTCTATTCAAATAATAACATTACAAGTTAGTGTAGTTATAATAAATGAAATAAAGTAGCTTCACATTGACTATATATATTATTGACTGTAAGAGCATGTTCGAGTATAATATGGATGATCATCACTAGAATTCTATAAAAACATTTAGTGAACGTATCGTGGTTATTTTATGTATGCTTATGGGTGTATGCGAAAATGCGTTCTGGTCTATATATAGGGGTATCTTGTAGTGGAGTCCTCTACTATATAGTTCAATGCTGCTAGCAAGTGCGGTTAGTTCTCGAACTGCATTCGATTTCGTTTGGATAAATTGGGAGAATTCGTAATTACGTCAAGTTGTTAATAAACATCCAAGTTTCCGGGAATTCTTTTCGAGCTTGAGGAGCAAAAGTGGGACGCTGAAAAGTATCCCCAGAGGATCGAAGTAAAAATTCCTTATCGTTTCCGGAACGATCAAATAATATTGTATCCCATTCCTCAATTAGGATTCGTTCTAAAAGAATATGATTAATTATATGATATGCTCGTAATATTACAATTTTTAAATGTTGGAAATGTAGGAAATGGTCCCTTGAAAGACAAGCTAGTTAGTATCAAAGCGTTTTCAACATAGCTTTATTATTACCATTCAGTTAGCTGTTAACCCAAAAAGCTCTTAAAATTCATTGAAAGAATAGAAAAGCATTCGCATTTACGTAGTTTTGTTAAGAAATATCCATGTCTCTGGAAACTCTTTACGAACTTGAGGAGCAGCTACAGTCTCAGCATTTGAATAGAATTCCGGCCCGGAAGCCATTGAATACAGCACAATACTACTTGTATCAGGACTAAAGAGCGGTAGAGCTCCCTCGGGGTAATTTATGTAACCTAAATAAATTTGGTGTGGGTTTAATACTTGATAGACAATTTGTTAAATTAAATTTAATTTGTTCAGTTTTGCAAGATTAATGAACATTCTATAATGTGTTGCAATTATTTCGAAATATGCATAAAGTATCTAGTTACTCTAAAAATATGTTCAAATATTTTTCTGAATAAAATAAAGAATCTTATTAAAGAATCTTTTAGATTTTAGAGTAATCTCTATTTTGTAAATAATAGTAGTTTCAATGCGCATTCCATACTAAGTTTGTTAATGCCGTAGTTGCATTCAATATCTTCAGGATAAATAAAGAAATTTCCCAATTACATTATGGTGTTTCCGGAAATTCTTTACGAACTTCTTCTAAAAATGATTTTCTATTAGTGCTTCCTTTTCGTGGTTTCTTGATTATGAATGTACTGTCTACTTAAATTAAATGAATATTATATAAATATTATTGGAATCATAATCGAGATCAGTGGATCACTGGAGATTCTGTGGAGTTGAGCCCGAACAGAGAAGCTGATAAGTTAGTTTTAAAGCATATTGCGTAAAGCTTCAGCGTCAAACTACAGTTAGTTTTACAATAACAAGCACTAAATTTCGTTGGTAAACAAAACGTATTTGCAATTACGTAATATTGTACAGATACATCCACGTATCTGGAAACTCTTTACGGACTTTTGGAATAGTTGGTCCGGTAGAAGCAGTAGCAGCTACAGATGTCGGATGTCGGATTAGCTCAGATTTTTTGAATGTAATCGGCGAAACGGCAAAGTTCAGCAGAATTGGACCTGGACCATAAGGTATTGGCCCATCGAAATCATCTTTGAAATATAAAGGATCTTCTTCTAAATAATCAATAAAATATGCTTAACTATCTAGCTTTTAAAATTATAATAATATGTTGTTGGATTACGAAATCAATGACGTAAGTCCTGAATGGTAATTTTTGTGGTATTTATCTTCCATAAGATTAAAATTAAAAATATTATATTAGTTTGACTCTTATTCCATAACGCTTTATCGCAATAAGTTGTTAGTCCAAAAGCTATAGAGAAAAATAAGGTTTTCAAAATTACTTTATGTTGTCTATAAATATCCAAGTTTCCGGAAATTCTTTACGAATTTGAGGTGCAACAGCCAGAGCAGAAACGGGATGCGAAATTCTTGGCGCGGCATATGATTGAATTCGTTGTCTAGATTTAAAATGAGCACCTGAAGGTGCTGAATATAAAATCCTCGAGGGCGCTGGTTCATTTAGAATATGAGGTATAAGAAAATCTTCTTCGCCTGAAGAGAAGTGATTGATTTTAGTACTCTTACTCATTTAGATTTACACACCCGAATCATACAATATTTAAATCGAAAAAAAACCCAAGCTTGCAGCATATAATTTGAAGGCTTATAAAATCCATACTTTTCAATACTGTCAAATATCCAGGATTCCGGAAACTGCTCTCGAATTCGAAATTCCCCTTCTTGAGCAAATAGCTGTACTTCAGGTAGGTAACATTCCCGATAGTCGTATATGTCTGATAAAGGAATACCCTTAACCATAGTTTACCAAAGTCTAGAGCATATTATGGTATAGTCAATGCAATCTCAAGATAAGTATTTTAGAATACTGGATTAATATACGAGCATCATGCGTTAGGACAGCAGGCCAAAACCCACCTCGTATCGGACGATTGCCAAATCCAGATCTCTGCGAAATTATCACGTATCAATGGCACCTTTGCAGTTGTATCTTGTTCAACATGAGCAATACGATCTTCATTCTCATCTTCATATTCAACGGCTTCTTCAAGGTATATGGGAAAACCATCGAGCTCGTCGTTAACAGGACGCGGAGCTAAAATTCGCATTCAACAAATGTGTTCATCGCACTGCTTATCTAGCTTTTGGACTCCGGCGAAAAATCTCTTTAAACTTATTCTCTTTTCCCCCAATCATTTCACTGAAGGATAAATTAAAGTATAAATTAACGTTACATACCGGTATTATAGGGATAATTGGCATTGGTGAGAGTCACGAGACCGGAGCTGTCTCCCGGGTAGCGACCATAGCCCCGCTGCCAGGGCGTGGATGTCTTAAAGTTGCTAATGCTGTTGAAGATATCGTCGCGGGAGAAATCGTTGCCAGATTTGAGCAGGAGGACGCTCTGGTCAACACCAAGCAGACCCACATAGGAGTCGGCATCGGTTTTCACCTGCAGCTTCACCTCTTCACTTGGTTTTGCCTCCAGAGGAGCAGAGATTTCGATCTAAAGTATAAAATAAAATTGCACCTTATGTGATATAAAATAGTGTTGTCAGCTACTTACCGAGTTCTCAAATTCCCTTTCGATGGTGATGGTGCGCTCCTGGAATCGCAACTCGTTGTCGACCACGTAGTGCACATAGATCGTGGACTGAGGGACCATCTCGAAGGTCGGGGTGAACTTAATGGTGTGGCTCTTGCGTCCGTCGGTTACCTCCACACGCTCGGCCTTCACAATATTGCCCCTGGCGACTATGGTGTAAACGAAGTAAGGAATCGGTTCGTTCGATTTCACTTCGATCGAAATACTCTTGCCCAGTTTAGGCCTGTGAAACGATAAAGCATATTAGACTTTATTCAACTTGATTTAATTACGTTCGAACACCTACGATTTAGTATTGATGTCGATGCCGAGAGGCTCATTCCAGGGGGAAGCCGGCTGGAACTTGTTGAGTGAGCCCAGTGGGGAACTGGAGTCCGCATAATGCCCCTGCACGCTGAAGAAACTATTCGCATTTTCGGGCACTGTGACATTGAATGTGGCAATGCCGTGCTCGTCCACGGGTGCTTCAAACTCAATGGTCTCCGGATCCGGCTTAGTAATTTCGGAAGGTTCTCTCAAATGGAAGTACCTGTGTGGTGGCTCCAAGGTGAGCTTCGCCTTCTTGGTGGCATCGCGAACGGGAGAACCATCCAAGTTCTTGACCACCATCTTGTAGACAAACGGCTTGCCCGGCTCGTAACTTCCGCTGTTATCGACACCCTCCAACTTGTGGCGTTGCGAGTGTAGATTGACAACTGAGGAGGCGTTCTGCTTGTTGCCAGTGAGATCTTCGGTCACCTCGGCAAAGATTTTCAATGGTGGCGTGTAATGATGGGGCAACTCCAGATCTGAAATGGTGAATTCCACATGTCCCTTGCCGTCGACATCGATGGTTTTCTTCTGCTCGGTGTCGCGACTCGAGCCGTAGAAACTATAGTTGGGACCCAGGGAGACTGTGGCCTTGCCCTTGACGGGTTTGCCGTACGTGTATTTGGCCCGAATTGTGGCCTTGATAACGCCGTCCTGCTTGGCAACATCCTTGGCCGATTCGACGACTACCTCGAACTTGGGCAGCACATATTTGGCCACCTCGAAGGACTTCGTCTCACTGCTGTCATCATCGCCAACGGTCACCACAATATTCCAATTGCCCAGCACGGGCTGTTCGGATAACTGCAGCTCTCCAGCATAGACGCCTTTGGTGGGTTTGACATCCGTCAGTTGTTTGATGCGGTTCTGGGCGCCGTCGTTGATGACAATGCTGATCGGCTTATCGACGACAGCCGGTCGTGTGTTCTCGTTGAGGAAGAGCACTCGGAAATGAACTAGATCCGATGGCTTGTACGTTGCCTTATCCGTCTGAATAAACACCGACGGCTTGTTGTCGGCCTGGGTCAACTGCGTTGAGTTCTCGAAGATAACGCCCTCGATGCCCACTGCCGTCAGATTGTAATCGCCGCTCGACAATTTGGGCACATCGAACTCCACATTGACCGTCGACTTGGGCTCCACCTCCACCTGCTTGGTCTCGTTGAATGATGGTCCGGTGATGCCGACTTTTATGACACTCTTCACGTCGACGTCGTGCACAGAAACTGCCACATTGTACTTGTAGTTGGAGCGAATGGTTCCAGGTCCGATAACGGTGTAGAGACTGTAATGTTTCAAATTTATTCATCTTCTCGAAACAATTGATTTAATTGATAATCACATTAGATGCGATATTATTATAATTTATGTACATTTTGTTTGCAGTTAAATCTTACGATTAGATAAAACTGGATTTCGGAATGCTTATCAAAATACCTAAAATTTGAATAAGTTTATTAACTCGAATCAATTCCACTGAATCCATAATGTCGAATCGAATCATTTGTATTATTAGTTTATATTATGTACTTTCTGTTGGCAATTAAAGTTTTATTAGCTAAAACCGGATTTTTGAATGCCTATCAATCATTGAGCATCAGCAGAACCTATAAATTTAATGCAGCTTTCGTGTACGTAGAAACATTTATTAATTCTATTAAAATTCTGACGATCATCCATCCATCATTCTCTTCTGTGTTCTAATCATCAGATGCTCTCGCTTTATACCCCTCTGCCACCTCCGTGCGATTCAATTAAAATAAAATAAAATTACATAACACAGATATTTAATTAGCGTAACGCTCCCACAACCACACAGAAGAGCAGAGGTGAGAGGAAAAGGGGGTTTTTGGGGTATTGCCCGAAATGTGAGCATAATGAAATGCCTTTTAATGTATCTCTCTATCTATGCAGAGATAAGGCCAACGTAACTAAATAACGGAGGAATCTTCATACATAGCAGATTGACAATGTTTGCTTACTTCATTGTGTTCGCTTCGGTTTATTACTATTCGACCGGTTTGACAAAAATAGGAAAGAAAAACAATAAAAAGAAATGTTTATCTTTAGTTGGTTGTCTCCTTTCTTATTACTCCATTCGTGAGGGGCTCGTTATCGCTGTCTCCCACACACATGCGCACACACACACACACATACACATTTGCATTTACATATGTAGACGTGCAGCATCTTGCATATACTTGAGTCTATTCTGAGAATTAGCAATCAAATTGATGATCCTAAGATGAACTTGTTCTAAGCTTAATTGCTGGGTTTGTGGCGGTTGCACAGTGCTGTGTAGTATGCCTGATAACCTTGACTATATATTATCGATGGTCAGTGGGTAAGCTTGGAATTAAATTCAGTACTTACCCGGTGGCATTTATGAGCAGCCCCAATTGAAGCACACACAAACAAATGGCAAAACCGCGCGACATGTTCGCGTTTTGTTTTGCGAAATGTAAATTTTTTCGGGGAACACGGACGCACGCAATTAAAATATATGCAAAACAATAAAAACAAAAGTACTTTGTGAATACAATTTAAGCTAGTATCAATGATTCACAGTTATTGTTTCACTATCTGCACCTAAACATGCACGCACACAAACAAACAGCAGCGCACAGCCAAATGAAGCTAGGCTTGAGTAAATTGAACGAGCACAAGAGAAGCTTTTATGCGAACCGATTGCCGCTCGGATCCACACTGAGCTTGTCTCGATGCGCAGCGTGCTTTAAATACGATTTCGAGTGTGCCACGAAGAGCAATCGGGCAATCGGTTAATCAGGCAATCGGTTAGCACTGTCAATTCGTCACAACACGAGTCGATAGCTTGCTCTGCTCTGAGAAATTCCCCGTCGTTAATTGCCCAGCTTCAGTAGATCGGTATATGCCGAACAACGTTCGTTGTCCGCTTGAACGTCATCGATGATAGATCCACAGCTAAGAACAGTTTGTTTGTTTACACTTTTTATTTGTTTTTGGCCAACGCTAATGAGTCGAGTTTCCAGTTTGAGACGAGCTAAAGTGCGTATGCCTAGCAAACGGGTCGAAAGTCAGCACGTGTTTGCCCAACCGAATTAATTTGTAATTGATTAATGACTGGCTCATATAGACGTGAACATGAATCCATTGTCTTTTACCATGCGTCGAGACTTCTTGTAAATATAAATATAAGTTCTGTTCATGCACACGTAATAATAATAATCACCTTATTATGAAGTCAATTAATAATAACAAAAAAAAACCCTTACTATTTTATAAAATAGACACAATTATTTTTCACGATTCAATAGATGGTATGGAACAATATTTATTTAAATTAATAATTAAAATGGAAACGAAAAATATTGACTTATTTTTGAGTTAGTAAATTGGCTGAGTAACTAACATTACTCACATTGATATTTCAAATATTTTTAGTAATAACTTTCCATTACTTCTACGTCGATTTCCACCAAATATCTTAAATATTATGCTACCGTTTTATTTTTATTATATATACATATATTACTATATTTCGTCTTCACGCCAAATTTGAAATACTTATCGCAAGCATGCAATGCGTCCAAGCAGCGGGTACAAATAAACAAACGGAAAGCTTTGCCGGCTGTTCAACCGTTTCGTTAGCTAGGACAAGAACCTCACGCTCAAAGCTGGGCATACACGAAAGCTTTGGCAATTCTGTCACCGGTTGAGCGGTCAGCTTAAAACGCGACTAATGCAAAACTAAAGCGCTGGCAGAAAAATCAGTTGAACGCGAGCTTACAAACGGGCAACAGCAAACAGCGCGAATCGCAAAACAGGTGGACGCGCTCCGAAGCGAAAGTGAAATACAAAAAACGTGAGCAAAACGCTCGAAAAACGCGCGGCGCAGCAAAGTGGTTGGCGCAATCGTTTTTGGTGCTTGGTGCTGCTCGAACAAGTGAAGCAACAACAAAAAACAAGACAAGCCGAAACGAGACGAGACGAGACGAGCTTTGAGTCTCAACATATTGGTGCAGAGTGCACGGGGCAACCCACACACGAAAAGGCTAAAAGCCAAACAGCCAAAAATTCAACTTGTGTATTATGTGTGCTGCTGCGAATGTCAAATAAAGTTCAGCTATTTAATTGATAAACGTGTTTATATTTAATTAAAGTCAGTAACGAAAACAGTGATAATAAACGCGCAAAATGAGAGTCAACTGGGTGCCTACACTACTGAGTTGTTTACTTTATCTACTGCCAACACACACAGCTGCTCAGGGGTTAGTAAAAACAACATACACACACACATTGTTGTGGCCATATGCACATTTATCGAACTCCCACACTAATAATTAGACGAGTGTGACAAATACACAGGTGACGCGAGTTGCACAAAAATTGTAAAAATGAAATAAAAACAACACGACAACAAAAAAAACAAAAACGGGGAATAAAATGACATCACGCTACTTAACTGAGTCGAAGTATGAAAACAAAAGACTTAAGCAACGAACCCAATTGGATGTTTGCTTTGACACGCAGCAAATGAGTTTTGGGTTTGGGGTTTGCCTTTTGCCTTTTTGCCGGCAGATGAAACACTCGAACCCTCGAACTCGAACACTCATTATCCATCCCATCCATGTGCCGTATAATTTACAAGGTGTAATCAAGAAATTAGCATGCAACAACCAAACAACAGCTTCCAGTCGACCTGTTATGTGTTGAGTCAACAACAAATGCCTCAACCAACAGATACCCTCGAACATTGGGAACAACTTCATCAAATTTATCCATTTAAATGCGATAAAGCAGAGGCGTTAAACCTTATCGAGCAACTTGTTTGCGTACAGGGTAGAAATAGCAAGAAACTCATAAAGCGAATGAAATAACTTTTATCTGAGCTGAGGTTGGCGAGATTTCAGACGACCTACGCACACATTGACTTCTTGTTTCTTGGTCACACACATTGGGGTGATGCAATGTTCCAAAATCGTAATCACCAGCAATGTTTTAACGCGACCTAAAGCTGAGCGACTAAATTAAGTCTAACTAATTATGCCAATTACGAGTGAGCACAATTTAATAAGAATTTAAAACTGCGCTTGTGAATCACCCTAATCTTTGCCCGGGTGACACAACAGCTATTTATTTAGTGTCTGATTTCCTATGCCTCACCTTGAGTGCCTGTCAAGCTGACCAGTTAAGTGTCGCACAGCTAAGCGAATATACTCGAAATGTATACGCGAATGCGATTCGCAGAATTCTGATTGATTTGTAATTAAATGAGATACGTTGGCGTCGAGCTTGTTTTCCTGCCTGATCGCCCAATCGAATATCTCTCGCCATCGCTCTCGCTCTCCCAACTCTGTTTATGAAACAAGCTCTTAAGTGTTTTCGGGTTGATTGAGTACAAGTTGTGTGTATTCAAGTTCGTTCACTGACCATATACGGTGCAGTTCTTCAAGGTAACACAAATGCACATACTCGTATATTATTTATGTTAATTCTATTAATTCAATTGTTTTAAACTATTGCCGACATTTAACACCGTGAAGTGATTGCGATGCAATCATGCGAAACTCTTTTGCAAATCTCTGCTGGCTGCAACCAGAGACGACTCAAGCTGCTGTTGCAGTTTTGTGGCCAATTTGCGAATAAAAAGCGAAATCGTTTTTGCCATTTAACCGGCTAAAAGTTAGTAACCTGTTTGGGCCGACAACGTGACATAAACACAAAAGAAAATGTGGGAACAGGTTAGGCGGCAGCAAACGGAATTAGAACAAGCTCAAAACTGTGCCTTACACCAAAATAACCAGACTCGAATCAACAACAAAAACAGACAACAGACGCGTCGACTGAGAGAAGTCGACACAGTTAGACACTTTACTATATGCTTACTATACGTTTTGCAACGCAGAGAGCAGCACCCGAATCTGTAGAAAACGAGTACTTACTTAGTGCCTGCCCCTCCCCCCTTCCCCGCTTTCCACTTCATTCAGCTCAGCATTAAGCTGGGAATCAAAGCCAAAACAAGCGACGAGCCCAGCTCCAAATTTGTAGAAATTATGCAAGTCGCGCACCGAAACTGGAATACTCTTTAAGTGACAACAAACGTTTGCCAATCATGGCTGAAATGTTACCAAACTGGGAACTTTAATTATAAAAGGCAATGCATAATACATAATACACAACAACAAACAGTTTTAATCTTGTATAAGCTGGTTTGCCGCATATCTTTCAGCCCTTCTCGATTAATGTTTACTGTTCAGTATATGCATACTTACTTAATATGTTACTTTACTTGAACTGGTTTAAAGTGCTTTTTATTTATTTAGGTTTTAAAAACTGCGATTATAGGTTTTTATACGTTGCACTCTCAGACTATTAGTTACAAATATTAACTTCATCAAAATCAAATACTTGTCATCGAAAACCAATCATTTATATATATATCATTCGATATAATAGTGAGCTACTTTGACTACAAAGCCTACTCTACGAGTTTATTTTCAGAATCAAATAATAAATTAAATAAATTTTAAACATTCCCATGAAGTTAGTTAAGGTTTTCTTTAAAGTCGTTCATTCATCTCGTTTATGAAATTATAAGTTCAGAATGGCTTACTCTTAATTTAATACGGCTTTACTTCAAAATCTTTTATTTATTTAGTGTTTGAATTTATGCATATTCATTCAATCTTGAAGAGCAGAAGCTTCTGGCGGAAATGAAATGGAGAACAAGGCTGCGGTCTGACTTTAAAATATTCAAATTTTCTGCACAGTTATAAATCTCGAGTTCACATAAATCAGTAGATGGAGTAGCCAAAGTTGAGCTGACTCAGCGGACGACAGCTGCAATTGTCAATCGTAATTGTTTTTACAAATTCGCAGAAGTCGTAGTTGTTGTTGTGGCCTGGGGAAAACCGCAATAACAATAAGCCGCCGCAACGCCCCACCGCCCTACTAGACCATCATAATCATTGTAGCTTATGCCATTTCCGACATGAATCAAACCGAATTGCGGTCTCTCAAGACTCTGACCCCGGCTCGAACCCAAATCTGAGACTGAGACGAAGACTGAGACCGAGACCGAGACTGAGACTGAGACCCGAAACGTAGCGCGACAGAGTCTATAGAGTACATTACCCCTTGTGGATCTTCCGTTAAGCGCGTGAATGAATGGAAAACGAAATAGAGATTCAGATAGCATGTCAGCAGCATAGGTGTAATACCCAGAAACAACAAAGACTCAACACTCGGCCACTTGCGGAACATGGCTTTTTTACACTCTTCATTTTTTATTGTTTTCGTTTTGTTTGCGTTTGTCTTCCATGTGCAGGCTGTACTCCATAATCGCGCCGAACACTCTGCGACCCAACTCGCAGTTCCATGTGGCGGTGAGCATCCACAAGGCCGTGGAGTCCGCCCGCATCAAGGTGGGCATCCTGGGCAGCAGCTATACTGACTTCAAGACCGTCGAGCTGCGACCCTTCTCCACCCAGCTGCTGCACTTTGAGGTTGGCTTTAATACCACCATCTTGCCTTCGTTGTGATTTTAATTGCGATTCCCACGCAGATTCCCGCGCTGAAAGCAGATCGATATCGTCTAACTGCCGAGGGTCTGAGCGGCATTGTCTTCACCAACGAAACCCAGCTGCACTTTGAGAATAAACAGCACACGGTTCTGGTGCAGACCGACAAAGCCATCTACAAGCCCGGCGATCTCGTGCACTATCGGGTCCTGCTGCTCGATCCGAACCTGAAACCAGCCCGCGGATACGGACGAGTTCATCTGGAGATCAGGGACTCGGGCCATAATCTTATACGCAGCTTCAAGGATATTCGTCTGACCAACGCCATCTACTCCAATGAGCTGCAGCTGGCGGACTATCCTCGCTTCGGCGACTGGTCCATTGTCGTGGAAGTCGCCGAGCAGCAGCATAAGCAGACCTTTGAGGTGCTGGATCACATATTGCCCAAGTTCGTGGTGGACATCGACACGCCCCGCAAGGCCATCTACAAGGATGGCAAGATCGCAGCCACAGTGAGGGCGCAGTAAGTAAACAATTCGCAAACATTACTTTTTTTTTAGTAAAAATGATAAAATATTGGCAAGCAATTTGTATTTTGTTTATTAAAATATAAATTTCAATTAAAACTATTTCATAGATTTTTAAAATAAGATCTCAGATTTGTCATACAAAAAACCATGAATGAATTTTTATTTTGCATTTTGTTTTACATTAACTGTATAAATTAATTTCAAGTATTTTAAAATATGAAACTCTACTTATTTAAATCTAATTTCATTAAAATCATTATTCGTATTTATATATTATTCTTATATCTCAAATCAAACTTTCATACCCCTTCCTCTTGCTTCCTTCAGCTATGCTTTTGGTCAGCCCATTGTGGGCGAGGCCACGCTCTCCATTTATCCCACCTTCTTTGGCTCGCTGCAGCCTTTCGTGAATGATCTCATCACCCGCAAAGTGGTGCCCATCGATGGCAGCGCCTACTTCGAGTTCGACATCGAGCAGGAGCTGCGCTTGAAGCAGGACTACGAGCGTCAGTATCTGCTGGATGCGCTTGTCGAAGAACGTTCCACGGGCTCGGTGCAAAACTATTCCACTGTGCTCACCTTGTATCTCAACCATTTCCGCGTGGAGCCTGTCAAGCTGCCCAGCTACTACATACCCGGCGTGCCCTTCGAAGCTACAGTGAGTATTAGAATTCTACTGTCTACTTCTCAGTTGTAATCAAGGTAACTTCTTTTTTTTTAGGCACGCATCCTGCGCAACGATGGCAGCTCGTTGCGAGAGTTTAATCCCGAGATCACAGCCTATCTGACCAATGTCTATGGCAGCAGCGAGATGTACAATCGCACTGTCTATCGCCTGGATGCACGCGGCGAGTTCCAGATGAAGTTCACAGTGCCAGAGGGCGACAGAGACGAATATCATTCCATTATCGTGGACTATCTGGGCGTCATCAGCGATGTGGGCAAGGTGCCGCGCAAACACTTGCACTCCAACAACTACATTGCAGCCAAGGTGCTCAACGACAAGTAAGTGCACTCAAACAAGCAATCTGTAATCGATGTTGTATCCTTCAATCATTAATCAATCATTCATAAAGCATGAGCTTAATATCAATTAATCAATTATATTTCATTAAATCAATCATAAATTAATTATAAATTTATAATCTTCAATCAAACATGCAATCAGTAACTCAATCATCAATCAATCATTTATTTATTATCAATTAATTTTTAGTCAATCCTTCAATCAGTCAGTCAATCATCAATTATTTATTCAGTCAATTATAAATGAATTATTAACCAATGTTCAATCAATCGTGTAATCAATATATCAATCACCAATGAATTGTATTTAATTTAAAATAAAAATTATCTATCACTCTTTAACCAACGGAAATGCAATAAATTAATTATATTCCCTCTAATTTCCTAGACCGATTGTCAATCAAGAAATCGCTGTAGCCGTGCAATCGAATGCTCCCATGAAGTATTTTATGTATCAGATTGTTGGACGCGGCGACATTATTCTCTCCCGCACAGTGGATGTAAGTACATAAATCTCACTTAATTTTAAACACAATTAAAATGTTTATATTACCTCCTTACAGGTGGCTGAGAATACCTTCCACACCATCAAGTTCCTGGCTTCCTTTGCAATGATGCCCCGTGCCAAGCTCCTCGTCTATATGGTGGTCAATGGAGAGTTTGTCTACGACGAGCAAGTTATACGATTCGAGGAGAATCTGCTGAATGCGGTAAGACAACTCTTTCCTCAGCTCTTAAGTATAGATGAACCTATTTATCTGCTTTGCCAGGTGCAAATTGAGGCGCCTATCAGAGCACCACCTGGACAGGACATTGACATTGGCATCAGCACCAAGCCCTACTCCTATGTGGGTCTCACGGTGGTCGATCAAAACAAGGCTGCTATGCACAGTGGTAAGTTACTTAATGATCTCAGTAAACACATTTAATTGGTTGTATCTACCAGGCAATGATCTCACCCACGATCGTCTGATGGATGCGCTGCACTCCTACGAACTCAGTGATGTCAACACGCCAGTCGGGTCTCCAGGCAAGGAATCGGGTGTGATTACCATGTCCAATACCGATTACTTTGTCGAGAAAGGTAAGCAGCTGCTTACAGCTGAAAATTGCAGATTTAATTCCGAAACGGTATTTACAGAGGCGGAGACGACGCCAAACATTGATCGCGAGGATGTGGAGGATGACAAACTGACAGCTGTCCGTAAAACCGACATTGGGCCGGCGCACAGAATCGAGGTGAACACTCTGCCCCCCGGCAAGGGTCGCTATGCCTTCTCCTACACCCCGAAACCCTATTGGCACAATCCCCGAGTGCATGTGATGCGCAGTCCGGCCGACACTTGGCTCTTCCTCAACATCTCGGCCAGCAGCGATGGTCGCAATACGATTCATCGTCGCATTCCCAGCGACATGACTTCCTGGGTGCTGTCTGCCTTCTCGCTGGATCCGGTCAATGGTCTGGGTCTGAATGCGCCCAACAGCAAGCTGGAGGCCTACAAGGAATTCTACATAGCCACAGAGCTGCCCTATTCCATCAGGAAGGGTGAGTAATTTTTAAGTTATTTTGAAGATTCATTTTGAATATATGTTGAATAGATGAACTCATTGCGCTGCCTTTCGTGGTGCACAACAATCGGGAGAGCGATCTGAGCGTGGATGTGACCTTCTACAACTCTGCACAGGACTTCCACTTTCCCCAGCTGGACACCAGACAGACAAACAAGCCAAGTGAGTTGAAGATTAGCTATATACATACATATATTTCAATAATTACATTTTACAGAAGTGGAACTCTATAGTCGACGCACCATTCAGGTGCCCGCGAAGTCAGCTCGTTCTGTCTCCTTCATTGTGATTCCCCGACGTGTCGGCTCGCTGCCCGTCAAGGCTGTGGCCACCACTTCCCAGGCTGGCGACACAGTGGAGAGCACGCTCCTCGTGGAGCATCCCGGAGCCACCGAGCGTGTGAACCGTGGCTTCCTCTTCGAGCTGAACTCCAATGCGCAGCGCAAGCAGAACATCAGCATCAAGGTGCCTCGCAATGCCATCCCAGATTCGACAAGCATTGAGGTCAAGGCTGTGGGAGATCTGGTGGGCAGCATTGTCGGCAATCTGCAGCAGCTCATCCAGCTGCCCACGGGTTGTGGTGAACAGACCATGGTGCAGTTTGTGCCCAATCTAATGGTGCTGCGATACCTGACTGTGAGTAACCAGATTTATCCACTAGCCACTCAAAGTAATATAAGTTATCTGCAGCGTCTGCGCCAGCTCACACCTGAGATTGAGCAGAGTGCCCTCAAGAATCTGGCCTTGGGCTATCAGCGTCTGCTTTACTATCGACATGAGAATGGCGCCTTCAGCGCCTTTGGTCTGACGGCGAAGCAGAGCTCCACTTGGCTCACTGCCTATGTGGCAAGATCGCTGCGTCAGGCGGCGCCTTACATCCAGGTGGATGACCAGGTGCTGCAGTCAGCGCTGGCCTACCTGGCCAGCGTGCAGTCCGGCAACGGCGGCTATGAGGAGCGCGGCGACGTCTTCGAGCAGCTCGACGATGGCGGCATCAGCCTGACCGCCTTTGTCACGCTCGCCATGATGGAGAATGTGGTGAGTAGCAATCTGAGGGGTAGTTCTATCACTGTTACATCTGGAACGTTATTTCATTAAACCGAGAGCATAAATTCTTTAATCAAGACGCAACCTAAAAAACAACTTGTAGATTTGCCATTTTTAAAATAGGTTTGTTTCCAGTTCATGTTAAAATAATATTAAATTCAACAACAAAAATTTTGCATTTCCAAGCATTCAAACTAAGAGAAACCAAGAACAAATTTAATTGAAATAAATTAACTTAACTTGACTGACATGACTTTAAATAATCTAAATAAAAAAAAATAACGGAGAAGTCAGGAACAGGATAAACATTTATTTCATATTTCCATAAACTATTTTATATTATATATATATTATAAAAATAAAAAATAATAATGCTGACTATTCAATAATTAACAAACAAAAATCAGAAAGTATTTGAAGTTGGTTGTTATAGTAATAAAAATGGAAAACAAAAACAAAATTCAAATATCCTTTGAACGATTATTTAGTTATCCCTTTTATTAATTTTACTTGCTATTTTAAGTGAATTTTATTCTTGTTAGAACGTGGTTCTATTTATTTGAGTAGACTTTCGTATTAATCGATAATTTGGTTTGCAGGATGTGCATGCCGAGTACCGCAACAACATCAACAAGGCCCTGGACTTCATCACGCGTGGCCTGGACGTCTCGAGCAACCTGCACGCCATGGCCTTGGGCACCTACGTGCTCTCCCGCGCCAACCACAACTCCAAGGCCGCCTTCCTGCAGCGCCTCGACTCGCTGGCCACCAACGCCGATGATCGCAAGTGGTGGAACAAGACGGCGCCAGCGAACGAGCAGCCTTCGCCCTGGTACAATGCCACTCGCAGTGTCAACATCGAGATCTCTGCCTATGCTGCGTTGGCGCTGCTCGAGAACAATCTCGTGGGCGATGCGCTGCCAGTGCTCAACTGGCTGATGGATCAGCGCAATGCGAATGGAGGCTTTGTGGGATCGCAGGACACCGTTGTGGGTCTGCAGGCGTTGTTAATGTTTGCCGAGCGCTTCTCCAGCCAGGGCAACAATGTGCAGCTGGGCTTCCACTATGGCGAAGGTGCCGAGACCATACTCAACGTGAATGCGGAGAACTCCATGGCGCTGCAGAGTGTCGAGGTGAGTTTGAGCTGCAGTTGTGAACCCGATCAATTGATGAACAAATCCCTTACAGCTGCCCAGCAACTTGAAGAACGTGAGCGTCTCGGCCACGGGACGCGGCATGGCCTTGGCCCAGATCAGCTACAAGTACAACACGAACGTGACCAGCGCCTGGCCGCGATTCGTGCTCGATCCCACCGTCAATCGGAACTCGCATGCCGACTATCTGCATCTGTCGGCCTGCGCCAGCTTCGTGGCCGTGCCCGGAGATGCAGAGCGTTCCAACATGGCCATCATGGAGGTGCATCTGCCCAGTGGCTTTGTCATCGACACCGACACGTTGCCCACCCTCGAGTCGAGTGAGCGCATCAAGAAGGTGGAGACGCAACAGCGGGACACCAAGGTCGTCATCTACTTCGACTACCTGGACAGACGCGAAGTCTGCCCCACGTTGCACGCCTACAAAACGGTGAAGGTGACCAAGCATCGCCCGGTGCCCGTGGTCATGTACGATTACTACGACAATGGTGGGTCCACTCAAGACATCCAACTAGTCCTTGAATAATCCAACTCCAATTCACTCTCTTGCAGCTCGTCGAGCCCGGCAGTTTTATCGGGCGCCCAAATCGAATATCTGCGACATTTGCGAGCACGCCAATTGTGGCGACATCTGCGAGAAGGCGGAGAAGAGAGCTTCCCGTCAACCGGAGGAAGAGAATGTCCTCCTGGCAGGTCACAATGCATCTGGACAGCAAGTAGTTGCCACATCCTTACTGGCTCTGCTCTCATTTGCCATCAGCCTGCGACTCTATTGAGAAGGGGAACCGAAGGCTGCAGTTGAACTGCAACACAACGAAGCTTTAACAATACACAAATCACACTCATCTTATTCATAAGCTAGAACTAAATCGATTAACTTTAACGATGCTAAAAGTTGCCAATAAAGTATGTATTTAACACCTACTAAACCCGAAACAGAAAATGGTTATTCTGAGCACTTTGCTGACGCAAACTCAATTAAAGGAATTTAATTTTAACTATGGTTTTTACTCTTTTGATGACAGTAATAGAGATTACTTGATGTTAATAAGTTATGTAAAAAGTAATGTCATTATTCCTAAAATTTACGTGTGAAAAATGTATTTGGAAGATGATTACTAAATTGCAAAACTCGCTTTACTCAAAGTGTTTCAAAAAGTTTCATTACTCGTTTAAAACTTTGCCTAAATAACAATCGAAGAAAAACTAAAATATTTGAAAGCAGCAGGAATAATTGAACTGAATAAAGCCACAAATATGCCATAAAACTCAGATATTTTCTTTAATCGAACGATCCACCCTGCGACTTATTCCAACCAGAACCAACTCAAATCTTTTAAACATATTATTTTGTTTTTTTTTTTTTTTTTTTTTTTTTACAAAACTATATATTACAATGTATCTGTGCTCTACATTTTCCGTTGCCATTTTTTGTTGTGGCATATATTACAAAATATATTAATTTAAAAATATACGATAGCAATGCATTCTTTGTCAGCCAAATAGATATTATTGTAAATTCTGAATCGGAATAGTTTATATCAAAATTGAATAGTTGTAATGAACCCCGACAATGAGCGGAATAAACCACAGCTGCCACCACCGCGGAACCAACCGCAGCCTCCACCGCGTCCGCGTCGGGAGAAAAGGATTCGACGTGATGAGAATCGAGGACAGTGGGACTCGAAGGCCGAGTTTGTGCTCTCGCTGATCGGCTATGCCATCGGCATTGGCAACGTTTGGCGCTTTCCCTATCTCTGCTATCGCAGCGGGGGCGGTAAGTCGGGGAAAATACAGGGTATTCTGTAGTTGAGTATGCGCCAGCAAAATCAGCAGTGTTCGTGTTTTCTGTGTATGATATTTCGCTCTTTCAGTTCCTCCATAAATAGTGCATACTGTGACGTCACTGTTAAATCAGCAGTCGGAGAGTTGGACAGGGTATTCTGTAGTTGAGTATGCGCCAGCAATGTCAGCAGCGTTCGTGCTTTTGATTTTGTCTTTCGCTCTTTCAGTTTCTCCATAAATAGCGCATGCAGTGACGTCACTTTCGAATCAGCATTCATCAAGTGTTGTGTCGTCTGTGTATTGTGTGTGATGTGTGTTGTGTATGCGCAATGCAATGTCTATTTAAAGCTCGAGCAGCTTTCGAGTGAAAGCTGCCGCGAATTGTTTGGGGGGCAGCGCTTTTGGCACTTGATGGCGCTTTGGCCGGCGGCCAGCGATTGCCTTCGATAGCTCAGTTGGTAGAGCGGTGGACTGTAGAGTTTTCGAGGCTCGGTGGTTTCTGGCAGTGGCAGAAGTCTAGGCCAAAACAATACCCCTGGCCTAGACGGCGCCTGCTATTGTACACCATCGGTTTATTGAATCACGACATGTTGAAATCCATAGGTCGCTGGTTCAACTCCGGCTCGAAGGACTTGCATTTTTTGCCTACAGATTTTTTTTTTAATTTTTTCCAGGCGCCTTCCTTGTTCCCTACATGCTGATGGTGATCCTGTGCGGCATCCCGCTCTTCTACATGGAGGTGCTCATCGGCCAGTTCTCGGGCACCGGCTGCACGGGCATGTTCCGGCTGGCGCCCATCCTGAAGGGCACCGGCTACTGCATGGTTGTGGTGAACGCCTACTGCGTCTGCTACTACTCCGTCATCATCTCGTATCCCATTCGCATGCTCTACTACTGCTTCTGGAAGACGGTGCCCTGGTCCGAGTGCGACCATCCCTGGAACACGCCCAACTGCACGCTCATCGAAGACGTTAGTCCGGTAATGATAGTTTTGAATAAATTAATCAACAGCTTTTTGTTGCAGCTGCACAAGGTCGAGGGCGACACGCTGAAGACGGCGTCGGACGAGTTCTTTCAGTAAGTTTGCAGCTCTCACTCTGACATTCCCTGTATATATCTGAATCCCTCTCTCTCTTCGGTAGTAATGAAGTGCTGCGCATCTCGAGCGGCATCGCGGAACTGGGCAGCATTGTGTGGGAGCAGCTGCTCAGCCTGTTCATCACCTGGGTCATCATCTATCTCTGCGTGGTGCGCGGCATCAAATCGGCAAGTCGTATACTTGATATTTCCCTCTCTCTTCACGTTCATCAGTTTCCTCGACAGGTTGGCAAAGTTGTTTATTTCTCGGCGCCGTTTCCGTATGTGCTGCTGACCATTCTCTTCGTGAGAGGCGTCACTCTGCCCGGAGCTGCCCAAGGCATCAAGTTCTTCATCTATCCGCAATGGTATCGCCTCTTCGACCTGAAGGTCTGGTCCGATGCGGCCATTCAGATGTTCTTCGGCCTTGGGCCCGGCTGGGGCGGCATTGTCAATATGGCCAGCTTTAATCACTTTCGGAATAGTGCCAAATTCGATTCGCTATTCGTCGTCTCAGTGAATGTATTCACGAGTCTGTATGCCGGGATTGTGGTCTTCTCAGTACTCGGCTTTCTCTCACGTGAGACCCACACATAATTCATGAATTTCATTTCATCATTAACTCTCCTCAGATGAATCTGGCGTTCCTGTGGCCACAGTTGCCACATCTGGGGCAGGTCTTGCCTTCGTCACGTATCCTCAGGCCGTTTCCATGCTGCCCCTGCCCCAGCTTTGGGGCGTTCTCTTCTTCGTCATGCTCTTCGTGCTCGGCATCGACAGTGTGGTGGGTATGCTCGACTCGTTAGTCGCCGGGACACTCGATTAATGCAATTGATTCCCTCCGCAGTTTGTGCAGTTGGAGGCCATCACCTCCTCGATACTGGACGAGGTGGAAATGTTTCGAAACCACAAGTGGAAAGTGACTCTCATTCTATGCATAATTTTCTTCTCTTTGTCTACCATTATGTGCACCAACGTGAGTAGCTGCAATTTATTCTCTAATCTCTACTAATCTCTCTCTCTCTCTCTCTCATTCTCTCTCGGTGCCTTAGGCTGGCATGTTCATTTTGCAGCTGTTCGATTGGTACTCCTCGTCCTTGGCCATCATCGTTGTCTGCCTCGTGGAGGTTTTTATGGTGGCCTACATTTACGGCATCGATAACTTTATGCTAGATGTCGAGTTCATGCTGGGCATGCGTCCTCGGCTCTTCTGGAAAATCACCTGGAAATACGTAACGCCCATAGTTTTAACTGTGAGTCCTGATCGGTTCATTTCAGCAGCTGTATTTTAAGAATGCCTCTCCTCGATAGTTTGTACTCTTCACCAGCATTATTTTTTTACGCGAGATCACGTATAATGGCATCGGGTATCCCGACTGGGCTATCATGATTGGCTGGATGAGTTTTGTATCCTCGATCATGTTGATTCCCCTTTATGTGCTCTACATTATCATAATCAAATGGGACACTTTGAAGGACAGTCTCAGGAAGCGTCTGAAGCCCCTCGACTGGACGCCAGCAGATCCAGACGATCGGGCCGAGTACGAGGTCTTCAGAAGGCAACGACAAATGCCAGCGTTCATGTCGGACACTGAACCAGAGACCAAATGATTTATGTATATACTTTTTGTATTTATTTGTAAATTTGTAGTATTCATACACGGGTATTATGTTATTTTATACATGAAGTAAAGCAAATGCAGTGTTTTGTATAGAGAATCGAATTAATTAACCTCTTCTTCGGTCACTTCGTATAGCTGATGTGTCAGATCAGAGTTGCCCAGCGTCTCCTCGTATTGCTGTCGATGCTCCATTTCCACGGGATACCAATCGGTTGGTCGACAGGCGCGCCTGAAACGACTGCAGAATCCTCCAGTACTCTGGTATGTGATATAGATGCCATAGCCCGGTATGAATAACAATGGCAGAATGACCAGAACGAAACTGATGAGCATCACCAACGCCGAATGATAGATATGCTGCATGACAGCCATGACCACGCCCACGAGCTGAAAGCATCGAACACTTTATTGTAAACTTCGCATAGAGATACTTCTTGCCTACGTACCAAAGTGTAGATCAGAAAGAGTGGAGCAATGAAGCGCAATATGAAGATCTTCCACGAGGCGAAAGGTTGTCCCAACATAAACTCTATGTCCCGCTGGAAGCGCTCTCGACCATATATCCAAAGCACCGCGAGGATCAACAACATGTGCATGACGCTGTAGGTGACTATCGAGTCCAGGGAAACGGCTGAGAAACTTATTACACCGTGCTGCAAAGAAGAATCGGCATTATGATAAATAATATAAGTAAATAAATAAAGACAAGAAGGCAACGAAGAAATATATATTAATAATGTATTCAGAATAGTATTTAAAAAGTAAAATATACTACAAGAAAAAGAGAGAAAAAATATGGAAAATTAAATAAAAAGATATGAAGATAAAAACGAGTAATAAAGCTACTGTCGAGAGTGCTCGACTGTGAGATACACGCAACCCATTTTGGGAGAATACAAGGACTTATTTGAAATTTTACAATATATTTACCAAAATATACTGAATAGTTTATATGATTTTGAAATATTTTTGTACGCTAAAAGTAAACCATAAATATACCATAAAGGGTGTATGATTTCGCTGCTTATGATTTTTGCTCTATGAAATCGTTTAATTTGGAAATTGGATTTAAAATCTTAAATATACTTATACATATAAAATATATGTATATTTATACTTTATGAAGTTGAAGAGGCCTCCTTTTGAATGTTTCCTACATTTAATGGTGGCACTAAGTTATAATAGCCTTGTACCATATGGGAAGCGGGAATAAAAATATAATATAATAATAATTTCAGGGGACTCTTTAATTCCCAAGTCAAGTCATAGCTTTCTTGGTGTATAAAACAATTGCAATAATGCAAACTAAATATTTACGATAAGATAATATTTTCAAATAAAATTGCAATTTTAATTTGAAAGATAATCATATGCAAATGGGAGAACAAAATAAAAATAATAAACAAATCTAATGGCAGATTACAGAACTTACATTTGCACAGAATCCGATGGAGAGAAAAGCCATGCAGCCAATAAAAATATATGTTGTTTGTTCTTTTTTCTCTCTTAGCACCTCGAACTCATCGAAGAGACTCGTCAGAACTGTGAAGATTTGTGTGATCTGCAAGCAAATACGAATTTCAGTCAAACAATCAGCAATCAGATGAGAATTCCTCACCATCACAACCAGCGAGGCAATCAGCAGCATCGAGTAGTAGAGAATGGTCCAGAAGTTGGGCCACTCCATGTCGACCATGGCACTGGCACTCGATAAGTACAACACCCAGTTGACTTCGACGTAGAGATCGTAGGAGTGGAGATTCATGGCTAACGAATACACGAATTATTGGTGAATCAGTTGTGAATAACTCAGACTTACAGCGAAAGTAATGGTGCAGAATGAAGCTAACTAAGCCGAACAGAATGTAGACGAGTGTCTGGGCAAAGGCAATCACCCAACTATAGCTCATAATATTGGTCTTGAAGTCGTTGAAGCTGGACAGCGACACGACACTGCCCCAGCCCGATCCGAAGGCCTGCAGCACCACAATGGTCATGGTCATGCCGCCTCCAACCATCGCATCCGCGCGGGGCGTAACGTAGTGGAGCAGTCCATCCATTGCTCCGGGCAGAAGCAGGAATCGCACCAGGCAAAGCGGCAATATGCATAAAGTGGTCAGGATCATATAACGCAGCAGTCTGCCAAACTAAACAAAATGAATACATATGTATATTTGAATATCGATCTCTTCAAGTGGATTGTATAAATTACCTTGGCGGTATCTGAGCAGTACTTAAAAATGCAGGCGATTATGGACCAGATGATAAGCGACAGTCCCACAACTGCCCAAGATAGCTTAAAGCTTTCCTCTGGAGTATCGAAGCCGCCGCCCAGCATATCGAAATGTTGCCTAGCAACATTAATACATATAAGATTCAAGTTCACAGATAAATATTTGGGGAGTTATCTTACTTGAAGAACAGCACTGAAGGAATGTGCACCTCAGTCACATCAAGCACTTCCATAGACTGATTTTCCATCAGAATTTGAATAACATCTGATTCACTTTGATTTGCACTGCACATCTTGTAAAGAAAATAAATACACACATAATATTATTTCATTATTGTGATTCGCAAACTCACTGTGGTTAGATTATTGACATTGACGAGTCCCTCACAGCTCCAGGGCAGAGTGGGGCGCAGGGAGTGCACAATGTATATAAGAGGCACGATGGCGAAGATGGCATAATACAGCAGACTCGCAATGCTCAGGAAGACACTCACATAGCCCATGCCTGAAAGCGGCAGAAACTCATATCATCATCATCGTGCAATTCGAGTGCGCAGTAATTACCTTTGAAGAACGGCGAGAGACGAAAGGCGGAGATGAAGCCGCTGCTGGAGAACTGGCCCATAAACGAGTGGATCACCAGCAGAGGAACCATATAGACGGCCATATAGAAATAGTAGGGTAATATGCCAAATACTGAAAGAACAAAACGAATATCAGTTATAAATTGAGTAATAACAGAAATAAACATAATTTAATGTAATCTATTTCGCGGCCCAAGATTAGAATATTAGAAATACATGCCATAAAAATAAACTGCGAAATCGGCTTTATCAGCTAACATTTATTTCCAAATAGTTTGGGTTGATTTTCAACAAAACGCCCCTCAAATTTGCTGAAGAAACTATGCAAACATTTTGAGAGCATTGAATTTTCATAAGCTTTTTGCATCACTCTCGCATATATTTTCTAGAATATGTAATATAATTGGGGTTTTCCTTTTTGCCCATAGCTACACTTGAACTTGAAATTAAATTGATTAGAAAACAATCCCTATATTTGTTTCTATGGAATTGTCAGCTTGCTTTCAATTAATAAACAATTTGATTAGCTTATCAGCTGTCGTTGCACTTGCATTGCTTCTTTTCTTCTCAGCTAATCAGCGGATATATATTCATTATATGGTATGTATACTTACATCCCATGTCGAAGTAGAACCAATAGGAGACCACAAACAGATCCAGCTTGAGGGCCAGGCCACAGCAGGCGAATATGAAATCCGTGGGCTTTTCCCATTTTCCACGATGCACATCCGGTGTGAATGGCTTGCGGCCACTCTCGTAGGACGACTCATAGACCATGATGACGAATAATTATATAGTATATATGTATATATATTTAAAAGCAGCACCGATTAATAACGTCGCAAATGTCGACGTTTCTGCTTTCGACTAGCTCAAAAATTAATTAAGCGCACTCGGTATTATTTTTATTTTGTTTGATATATTCTTCTCAATTTCTTTCTATTTTTTTTTTGGGATGGGGGAGGGGATTTTGACTTTTGTTTTATTTGATTTTGCAATGGATACGCGTATGCCCGTTTAGGTTTAAATTGACGTTCTAATTAGAAGAAGCGATGCCGGCAGACTGACTGTGGCTGCGACTCTGAGGCATCCGAGAGCTGAGCTGAGCCGAGCTGAGGCGATCCGATCTGAGCTGTGCATCCGTGCCGGCCATGGAAATGGAAATGGAATATACATATAGTAGAGTAGAATGGAATGGATAGATACTTTTCATTATCAACGCTGTGGCTGTCTACACACGCTCACTCACATCTCTTGATCATATATAGAACAGATTGCCAAGTTTCAGCCGACAGACCGACAGACAGACAGTCGTCAGTCGACACGTATTTGTGTTATTCTTATTATTATTAGTTTTTGTGTATTGAAATTACAAACAGCCAAACCGCGCACCACATGACATTGTAATGATTAGAAGCACATAAAAACACTAAATGTAATCGCTCGCCAATTCGAATTCGAATGCGAAGAGAGTGAGTGCGATGGGTGCAGTGAGTGCACTCGATCTTCTCCGAAACTGTTTAATGAATAATAAAATATTTTACCTTACATTGGCCTGCTGTTGCTGCTTCTGCTGTTCATGTGCATGTTTTTATTGGCTTATCGCAAAAATAGAATCCCCCATTCAATTTATTACACATTATATACAGCAAAATATCTATTTAAATAATTGTCGGCTCAAGCCAAAAAGTATGCAAATTAATTACATATTTTGTGGAGCTTTAAAGCGCCCTGTATTCAATTATATCTCAATTAAACTAATTATTAATTATTATTAATTTGCTTATCCAGCCTTACAACTATTAACCATAGACAATGTTTTAAAATTGTTCAAAAGCTTTAAGTTTTTTATTCATATGCAACTACAAATATCACCAGTTTATTGTTCTCTATAACTAGATTTGGAAAATATCAGTACATTTTGAAGAAACGCTCGCCTGTATTCCTTGTAAATCTCTGTTTTTTTTTTTTTTTTGGGAGGGGGGAGTTGTGGGATTATTCACACAATGAGTTCAGTTCGACCCGATGATTCGGGTCATTGACTTAAGTACATTTTACAAAAAATCAAAGTCATATCTATAGAAGATCTATTGGTATTTTAGGCACTAGAAGTATGCAGTATTCGTGATCGTGTGCGATTTATGCGGCATTCCCATTGTCGATGACAAGCATTTCAGAGGTGCCCATGATCTCCTCGTAGAAGACACGATTGTCGGGATTAACAGGATGCCAATCGTGTGGCGCGAAGCATTGCCTCAAACGCTGTCGCCAGGGGCCATTTGTCTGTGAAAACTTATAGAGCATATAGACCACGACAATCAGATAGCTGAGACCCTGACTAGTCCAGATCAGAGTGTCGCCTGCGCCATTAGAGTACAGCATATAGCTGATCTGATACTGAGTGACAAATATAATAGTTAGTAGTTGAAAATATAAATATAATATGTGTATTTACCAATGCAAGGCCTATAAAGCAAGGAGCTACGATGCGTATGAAGAAGATTTCGGCACTTGAGATCGTTTTGCCCAGCATGAACTGCAGATCGCACTGGAAGCGCACGCGGCCATAGATCCAGGTGGTCATCAGCACCAGGAGGGCCGAGAAGACGACCTGCGTGAAGAGCGCCATGTAGGACAAGGCGCTCACCTGGCTGAAGCCCAGCTGCGAACCAATTGCGAATTAAACAAGTTCAACTTTCAACGTACACTTTTGTGTAGTCTACTTACCTGAGTGCAAAAGTAAATGGAGCTGGCCATGAGGCACAGCGAGAGTAGAATCGTAATGCGTCGCTTGAGGTGACGCAGCTGCTCGAACTCATCAAATATCGCCGTCAGCACAGA
Organism: Drosophila immigrans; assembly: GCA_963583835.1. NCBI lineage: Eukaryota > Metazoa > Arthropoda > Insecta > Diptera > Drosophilidae > Drosophila > Drosophila immigrans. The sequence goes on along the minus strand of OY757143.1, from coordinate 25,431,164 downwards.
CATCATCTGAATGACCTGATAAATAAATAAAATATTAATTAATATTTCGATAATTATAAATGTTTTTGGTCTTACCAGCGCACACATCTCGGCTAGAAGGACGATGGCGAAGAAGAGAAAAGACCAGAGTCTGGGCAGAGTTGTGAAGTTGCCAAAGAGATATGCAAAGGACACGTAAAGGAACTGCATCGTGTGCTTCTTCTCCACATGCCACATGGCCACATGGACTGCAAATAAATGAATTAATAATAAATACGTTTAGTTCGCAATACACTCACGTTCGAAATGATCGTTGGCCACATGACCGCAGACGGTGGCCATCACAGTGATGAGCACGTGAGTGATGCTCACCCAGATGCTGAGGCGGGCGGCATCGCTGCGAAAGCTGTTGTAGCTGCCGAGGGTGATGACGCTGCCCCAGCCAGGACCCAGCACCATGCTGGCCTGCAATATGGCCAGTCCAACCGAGGCGCGAATGCCGCTCCAGCTGTTGATGGTGGGATGCAAATAGTCGAGCATTGTCTGCCAGCCGAACTGCTCGTGTATCACCAGATACACAAAGACGGCCAAGAAGAAGCTGAACATTAGCACGCAGGCACAGCGCATGACTTTGCCAATCTGCAATGAATCTATATTACTATACACTCTGGATCCGTTGATTGCTCCGACTCACAATGGAGACGCGGCTGAGCAGCAGCAAGAGCACCACAGCCCAAATGCCCACAATGGCCAGCACCATGGACCAGGACAGCGACCATTCGCTGGAGCCATCCTTGATGGAACCTATCATGGAGCTAATAAAAAGCACGATTATTTATTTAATTCAAGCCCGAACGAATGTCGAGCACTCACTGGAAGTACTCCACAGTTGAGTGCGGCTGCTGAATGGCCTGCAAATAAAAAGGGGGGCATAAAACAGAGCGCATGACTTAATTAATTGGGCTTGACTTGCTTCATCCTCGTCGTAGCTGTTGTGTGTGGAGCAGTTGGGCGAATTCCAAGTGTTGTTGCAGCTCAGCCAGGGCAGCACGTCGTGCAACGAGTTGATGGCATAAATCAGCGGCACTGCCGCATTGACGCTGTAGTAGGTGAGTGTGCCCAGGTTAAGCAACAATATCGAGTATCCAATGCCTGTTAAACAAGTTGATTGCAGTTAATATACATACATATATGCCAGTATTAAATGTGCCAACTGACCTTTAAATATGGGCGATACACGGAACGCTGAGATCGCACCCGATGTGGAGAACTGCCCCAAAAACGTTTGTATCAGGAAAATGGGCAGCGAATAGAAGCAGACTGCCAGCACATAGGCAGTTAGATAGTACTCTAAAAATGTGATAAAAAATATACAGAAATACAGCCAGCACATAGGCAGTTAGACAGTGCTCATAATAGTTAATATATAAATTGAGAAACTGCTGTTTTGAAAGTCGTTAGTCATGAGCAAAGGACAACTCGCTATCGTTTCCAATTAATTACTCATCACGTATACGTCACATTGTACGAGTATAAAGAAAACTATTTCGCATCCAGAGAAATACATGATTTCTATAAAACTTGTAAATATGCAAGATATGCAATTATCACATAAATTACAGATTTGTTGCTCATACGCCATGTGATTGGAATTAATCAGTACTATTGTTTAAGAAAAGTGTTTTCATCGAATCAATTAAGAAACCATTATTGAAATGAATTTCATTAAACGCTTTTCTCTTATCATGTTGTGAACTTCTAGTTGAATTGGGATTTCATTCGTATTTGCGAACTCAAGGCCACAATAACAATAATTTTAATTAGCTACGCATCACACTAAACTAGCTTGGATTTATAATTTTTTTGCAGAGCCCCAGCTGATAACCCCAATTCCATTTCATCGTAATTGAATTCAATTGATAACAAATCAATGAAGCGCTGTCGCTCAACTGGCACCAATTCGTCGACATTGTCATCGTCGTCGTCGTCGTCGTCTGTTTGTCTGCCTTGTCTATCGGGGATGTGGCTACTTACTCCAACCGCCAAACATGAGTGCCCAGACAGACACGTCGGAGAAGGCCATTGTGCTGAAGGCATAGCTCGAGGTGGCGAAGTAGAAATCGGCCGATTTGGACCAGCGACCGCGCAGATTGTCGGGTCGAAAGGGCCGCTCCATGGTATCATATGAGCTGGTATTCCGGATGGCCAAGCTGTGCACTTGCCGCGATCGAAACGTGCGTCCACCGCGAAACGCTGGCGAGGCAGCGAATCCATTTCCATTTGCATTTCCATTTGCTGTGCCATTTGGCGCCGCATTCTCAGTGTCGCCCAGCAGCATGCAATTGTTGAGCTGCTGCTTGGCATCGCCGCAGATGCCTTTCATGCTGCTGCTGCTGCTGCTGCCGCAAACACAACACTCAATCAGTTCGAAGTCAGTTCGTCATTTGAACTTGCACACACTTGTAGCATATATGTATGTACTATATATTGTTGTTTGTGGTTTGAAGTGGCTAAAAAGGCACTTGGCTGGCTGGCGAGGCCAATAGAAAAATCACGCGTCAATTGCACTTGTCTCTTTCGGGAAGCTTTGCATCTGTTTCAAGTTCATTTCGTTTCGTTACCAAAACTGCACTCGATTTTTGCACTGACCCAGTTAACAGCTACTGGTTTTTGTGGGTCACCCAAAACGCTCGTAAGTATTATTGCCCGGGTCGCGACTAAAGTCGAAGAATCACGCACGGCCTTTGGAGCTGCTAATACAAAGTTGATTGTTTAGTTGTTCTCTCCCCTTGTGCAGCTCAGCAGTTTTTTATTGAACTCGATTTCGGATGAGGTGCAGCGAACGAGGGGGGGAGGGGAAGACGTTGAAAATTCTCTGCTCACGATTAACTGTCAAGCACAACGCAAACACATCACACACAAAAAACAACCATGCGATTCCGATGCTCGAAAGCAAATGATGCGATTTGCGATGATTGTGATTGCTGTTCCTGCCTGACGGCTCTGCCGCTGCCGCTGCCGCAGTTGCTGTCGCTGCGGCTAAGCAAAATAATTTGTAAAAAAAAATGGGATTTAATTAAATATACGTACGCATACGTATTAAAAAGGCACACTGACGCAAAGGTAATTGACTTCAAGTTAATGGGTAAACAATGAATGAATGTTGTCAACATATGATTTGAAAATAATAATTGATGGATTGCTTGATGTTTAAGAGAAGATTAAATTTGCATGGGAGTTTGTCTAGTTTTTGCTATCTAAAACTGCAGAAAAAAAGTCTAATTATAAACATATTTTTTTTTTGGCATTACTTTAAATAAAAAATACAATATTTAATTTGTATAGATTTCATTTGTAAATATTTTAATCTGTATATAATTGTAATATAATTATGTTGTTATTTGGCTTTAGTATATATTTGATCCATTATCTTTTTTGTTATTATTTTTGTATATTAAACTATATTAAGATGCCACATTGGTAACAGAAAGCAAGTTAAACCCATACAATTCTGTATACAGCAAATAAATGAATAATACGAATTTTGTTAAAAAATAAATAATAATCGATTTCGAAAATTACTGACTCATTTGGCACCACTGTGCAGTGGAATTGATAGAGTTTTTATTGTTGCGCGAGCATTCAGTGATTCTTCTTCAATGCTTTTATGTGCTCTGTAAGTATGTATGAGTAAAGCTATTGAGTGAATACCCCCACACACACACACACACATAAGTCACTCTAGTCGTAAATACAACACAATGCATTGAAGCAACCGCAAACAAGTAAAAGTTCTAGTGCTCAATGCTTACTACGACGGTCTTAATCATTTTCCATTGTTGCATTAACAAAGAAAGAATCTATTTAAATACAGTGTAAATAAAACGAAAACAAAAATGCAAATTGAAAACAAAGCGAAAAATGCGTGAATTTCAATAATCTGATGGCGCACGACGCGACGCTAGCGACGGGGGCAATGGACGACGACAGCGGGCAAGCGGCCAGCTGATGCACTATCGCACTATCTCGCACTCCCTTACTCACTCGCTCACTCCCTCACTCATTCACTCTCTAGCCATAAATACACTTGACATTCGCAGTGCTCGCAAAACAGCAGTGAGAGCGCCAAAGAGAGGGATAGAGAGAGAGCGAGGTATTTCAACAAGTTAAACTGTAACAACAAATTAATGAGCAAGAGAACTGCGAACGTTGTTATTGTTTTGTTGTTTTTATTTTGTTTTTTTGTTGTTTATTTGATTTATTTGGTGGTTGTTTTTGTGTGCACGCGAGCATGAGCAAATGTTTGAGTTTGTATGTAAATGGGAGCGGCGCCAATCAGCTGTTCTTTGTTTTGAACACCGTTGTGTAATTTGAATCGTTTCGGTTCCACTCGAATCCAGCCTACGTGCGTGTGTGTGTGTGTGTGTGTGTGGGAGATGACGTCAATTATTTTTGAATGAGTGCAAGGGACGAGTGGAAATTATGAATGCATTTGCGCAAACACAAAATTCGTATTTGCGGCAAAACGTGTTCAATTTGCAACCGAACGAATCAATCGACGGTTTTTGCGCTGTTTGTGTTTATAAACATTGAAAAGTGTGCGCAGTAAATTTATTGCAGAAATACTCGAGACAACAAAGAGCGAAGGAATGCCAAGGAATGTGCGCATACTTATAAGAAGTATTCTGCTATTGCCAAAACGCAACAACAACGTTTGGCGTCACAGGCGCCTGCCAATTGTTTTTTGCTAAACACGTTCCATAATCAAATACTGCAGAGGAATGCTGAATGCTGAAGAAAATCACTATCGGACGCCTTTAATCGCATCTTACACTTTCATTGGCACACAACAAAGTCAATGACACACTGTAGTTGCAAATGCAAACCCGGCGACAATTTGCAAATAACACGAACCCGCCGCCCGCCTTCGTCTCAAATCATGCCGCACTGACGTGAATCTGCCAGCCCAAATCGATCGAACGTCCGCTTGCCGACTGCCAACTGTCGATTGCGTTTCAATTTGCAAGAAACGCTGCCAGCGCGTCTTTACCGACGACTAACTGCCGCTGCCAGAGACAGCAGCGACAGAGCCAAAGCCAGAGCCAGCCATAGCTGGCCCCATAGCCAGCAAGTCGCCGTTACCCTCCGAGCGCCAACGAAGGCGACGGCAACGACGACGGCGACAGAGACACCGAATCCGAATCCAAAAAAAGAAACCGAATAACGCAACCAAGTCCGAGTGCTTAGTGTGCTATTATCTCTTTGTCGCTGTCGCTGTCGCTGTCACTCTCTCTCGCTCTCTCTCTCTCTCTCGGTGTGCGAATATGCAGCGAGAGAAGGAAATGAAGAGAGTCGCGTGCACCTGCTGCACAGTCACGCTGCTACTACAAGTAGTAGTAGAGACAGTAATAGTCTCTGTTTAATGTGCAATTAAATGCAAGTGCTGTCCAAAAATGAATAAAAATGCGTAGTGTATAATTCATTTATTCATTTGCACAGAAAACTTTATTTTGATTTCATTACATATGAATACATAATTTATTTATATTTTTCTGTTTATTTTAATATTGCAATTAATGTATGTATATTTATATTTGTACGTATATTTATACGCATGAATATTGTACATGCTATTTACATATCTAATTTTAATATATCATTTATTTCTTCTTTTATAATTTGTAAATTATTTATTTTCATTTCTTATATTTTTATTGCAATAAATATTATTACTTATCTACCTACTACTTATTTACTTAAAGTAAATAAAATGATGTTAAATGAATATGTAAATTATTTGTATTTTTCTGATTATGTTAAAATTCCAATTAATATAACTTCTTGTCTATTTACTACTTATTTATTTATGTATTACACTTATACGTATCTACTTTTATAATATTTGCATTATTTATTTTCATTTTTTATATTTTTATTGCAATAAATATTATAATTTATCTACTTACTACATAACATGATATTAAATGAATATTTAATTATTTATATTTTTTCTGATTATGTTAATATTGCAATTATTATAACTACTTTTCTACTTACTACTTATTTTATTTGTATATTACATATTAATTTATTGACATTTATAAGGCTATATTTATATTGGAACAAATATTATTACTTATCTACTTACTACTAAAATATTAAAAATGTTATATAATATGATGTTAAATGAATATGTAATTTATTTATATTTTTATTATTATATAAATTATATTATATTGTATTGAATTACCACTACTAATATTCACAAAAAGTGTTAGATTTTACTCTATTGTGAAAGTGTACAATTAATTCGTTACATCTAAGCTGCGTACAAAAAAGGCTGCAGCATTTTCACTCTGGCTAACAGTTGTAAGCGATAGCTGGCCATTTTAAGATATGTTCCCAATATGGAGAGAGAGATACAGACAGCTGCTGACGACCGCAATTAAACGCGATTGACTCTTGGCCCGAGAGGCGGGCCATAAATCAAAGCAGTTGGCGCATTTGTTGGCTCAAACGCAACACGATACGCCGAGCTGCATTGCAGCCCCGCCAGCTTATCATTCAACACCACCAAATGCGGCAAAACAAAACAAACCCGCAACTTTGTACGATTGAATCCGATAACCCCCTCCAAACTACCCGAGGAAATATTCACATTCACATGCAAGCAAATCACGCGTCAGTTACAAAAGCGTCGAGTGTTTCACAGCAACAGATCAAATATACTCTACGCCACATGTTGTGCACAGCCGCGGGGGCAGGTGGAGTGTTGCAGCGGCAGTTCAACAGTTCCATTCCGGCTGGCCGTCAGGGAATAGGAAATTAGTTGCACTCATAACGCCCCTTAGTAAAAGCTATACGCATGCGCATGAACTTGGCACCTGACTTGGCTCTAATTGCAATATTCAATATTCACCGTTTGATGTGAATTTCATAGGTGGAGAGATCTACAAGTTGAAGACTTCAACAATATTGACTACAGACTTTCATATAAATAATTTTAATTTATTTCTTATTCACAATTTTTGTTATTTTTAAGCGGTATATAAATTAAAGTATAAAGGTCCGTACATTTTTTCTTTTATTTTCAATTATTATTATTTTATAAATTAAGTTTTTTTAAGTTTTAAAAATAAATTAAATTTTTGTTAAAAATCGAGTCTATAGCGGTGGTAAAATAGGCAAATAAAGTCAGAAGAAAATCAATAACATCCATTGATATAATAAAACATTATATAAGTATGTAACGTGTGCATTAAAAGCAGAGAAGAAAACAAATAAATTATTTAAATATCAAGGATAAAATAGAAAGTTGAAAATGAATTATTAACAAGTAAGAAAGCTACAGTCGAGAGTGCTCGACCGTATGATACCCGCAACCCATTTCGAGAGAAAAAAAAAATTTTAATGATATTTTAACAACAAATATACCAAAAATATACTGAAACTTGTATTTTGTTTGTATATATTTGAAAATAGCGGGTAAAAATCCACAACACCGACATGGTCACACTGTCAACTAAACAAACAAAGCGGGAGCAGCTGCAAGTGAATTTCACACATAAAATTGATTCTTTAATAACTTCCCCGTTTTTTATTCGATCTCAACCAAATTCACAGGAGTCATTCAGACTATCATTGTTACTATGCATACCAAAATTCAATGCTCTAGGTCTATTATTACGGCTTTAACAGTTTTTGGGGGCGGAAAGGGGTGTGGCAAAAATCTAAAACAAACTTGATCTGCGTAAGACCTACACGAATACTGTCACCAAATTTGATATCTCTAGGTCATTCACACACTTAAAACGTCCATATGCACTGGGCACAACAATTTTAATAAATAACTTAACAAATAACTTTTGTTCTACTTATCCGATTTTTACCAAAATTACAGGGTATAATAAGAATCTCAAGCGCAGATGGGCTACCAAATTACACATCATTACACAAATAACTTTTCGAATTATACGCGATTTACATAAAAAAAAACTTGACTTTTTCTAGATTAATGCTTATTGTGGGCGAAGGGGGCGTGGCATCCAACTTTTGAAATAAACTTGATCTGCGTAGGGTATGAGGGAACCTTTTTGCCAAATTTGGTGTCTCTATGTCTTATAGTCTCTGAGATCCAGGTGTTCATACGGACAGACAGACGGACAGACGGACATGGCTATATCGTCTCGGCTGTTGGCGCTGATCAAGAATATATATACTTTATGGGGTGGAGATGCCTACTTCTGCCTGTTACATACATTTTCTGTTGGCACTAAGTCATAATACCCTTCTACCCTATGGGTAGCGGGTATAAAAATTAATTTAATTTACTATTTCCCGATTCTTAATATTTTTCAAGAACTGTCATTTTTCAATATACTATATATTTCAGAAGTTAGTCAACAAAATTCAAAAGCATTCCAATTTCATATGTAATCGATTCATTGACAAAGTCTAAGCGTGTTTTGAGAAACAATCACCACTATTCCGAATCTCACAACACGATCTACCTAGGTTATCTGTAACACATTCATAATTCCTCCACATACTCGTGTAATAGCTTAATTTAATGCAAACTGTCGCTGGCTCTGAGCGTAATACTCAAGTAATTGTGATTTTAACGTTGAAACACGCAATTAAAGTCAAGACCTTCAAGGCAGCTGACTAAGTAGACTTAATGACTATACAAATTCCTATACTTACAGCTCTAATCAATCCAATAAAATGCACGCGAATCTACGAATAGAACAAAGGTTGCTCTAGTTCGGCGATTGTATGCAAAACCTTGTAGCAAATATTCTACAGCAATATTTACAATTACAAAGCCTTGATGCTTAACTTTTCACATAGATTTATTGTCTAAGAAAGAAAGTAGTTTTTACAGCTTTGGATTTTTGTTACGAAAATGCTTTAATTTCTTGCAATAAATAGAGGAGTTGCGAGTGTGAGTCGAAAGTGAATTTTAAAATGTCTGGTGCGAGTGCCCTGTTTATATATTTACAACATATTTATGCGTGTTCATCGTATAGTGATCGAATCGTGATGTCCTTTGGCATCAGCGCAGGCAGTTCCATGGTCGATATCGTAAGTCCTCAGAAGACACTTCTTAGAGGGTGCCGGGAGCGGGGGCGGCGTTGATGGAAGCCACCGACTGGATGTGGCCAGACAGAGGAGCAGTGTGAACAGCGCCACGGGTCTGGGCGGTGTAGACACCCTCATGAGCAACGGGAGCCACAACAACAGCGGGAGCATGGGCAGCAACCACAGCGGGAGCATGGGCAGCAATCACAGCGTGACCGTGAGCAGCAACCACGGCAGGACCGTGAGCAGCAACCACGGCAGGACCGTGAGCAACTCCTGGCCAGGCACCAACGGACACGGCCGCGGGCCAGTGGGCAGCGGGAACCGCCCAGGGAGCGGCAACGGCGGGACCCGAGACGGCGGTGTAGGACAGACCATGGCCAGCCAGCTGAGAGATCAGGGGAATCACAGAGGACTGAGCTCCCATGGCGAGGGCCAAAGTGAAGATGACTGCGACAGCGAACTGCAGATAAGAACAAAGTGAGTGAGGGAGTGTGTGTGAATCCTGATCCTCGCTAGAGACTTACTTTCATGTTGATGGTTTGGTTTGGTTGGGTTTGTTGCGCTCTTGTTGAACTCTTGTTCTGAACTGATCTCTTGTTGATTCTGTCGCCAGTTTTATACCCACTTCGTCAAGCCAAGAGCTGAGCCAATAACCACAGCGCCAATGGTCAGCAAAAGTTCACAGCAAGTGAGAGTTCGAGTTCACACACAGATTAACACGTGTATATGTATTTACTATATGCATTGTGAATATGCTGATAGATATGTATATCTTTTGCATACATGTGATTACAGCAATAATGACATGCCCGGCTGCTGGTAGGTGGGCAGCATGAGTGTACTTACAAGTGAACTCATATTCACACTCGATACCCAGTCGAGCAGTCGATCGATCAAATGCTGCGATCGAGACCCAACCCACTTTTCAGTTGCAGTTCCGCTTTCCACTGCGTCACTCTGGCTGTTTTAATTACTTAATTGTTATGGTTAACGCCATTATTGTTATTCGCAATTCATTAGCATATAATGCGACTTGTGTCTTGTGATCCATTTATGGTTGCAATCATATCCTGAACAAACTGCACTGCTAATTGATTTACAATCCCAAACATCTCAAGTCGCTCAACCCTTTTGCTGGCATTCATTCAATTCTAATCATTTCAATTCAAATTCATAACATGACATTGTACTCTATTAATCATAGAATTCACTATTAACTTGTCAAGGGCGCCAGTGATTGACAGCCCCATTGCTGTCAACCGGGCGTATACTTGATAGAGTCCTAATTGTTACATTTCATGTTTACATTCTTCAATTCAATTATAATACGTTTATTTCCATTTCAAAAATGTTTCACAACAATAGATCATTAAGAAAAAATAAATCAGTCTCCATATTTTGAAATAGAATATGAAGTGGAATAAAAAGTAATGTCGATATCTTGCGTATACTTAATACGTGCATTTCAATAAAATTATAAAATACAATCTGACTATCAAAAATATGTGTAAGAAGTAGATAACAACAAATAAATCAATTAAAAAGGTGAATATATTTTCGAAATAACAATATGTGTCACTGTTTCAATAAAATACATTCAAAAAGAAAAACATGTTTATTTTATTAAATTTTATTAAAAATAAAAATTCTTAAATGCAGACTATAAATTTTGCTTACTATGAAAATATGTAGTTGAATGCAATTGGCAACAAATTTATAGTGAAAATTATTGTTATTTTATATTAATGAAATTACAATCATATTAAACCTCCTTAAGTTAAAATGCAACAGCTGAAAAGAGCAACAAAGCAACATTTGACTTCATTATAAACGCACTTTTACTTTGCCTTGCAACGACATCAAATCCAGGAATAGAAACATTAAAAGCATTTAGGATTGTCTGCGGCAGTTAAATGCACTCTACCATGATTATTTCCTTGTTGTATTTTTAATTACTTTGTCGCTGATTGTTAAATGGATCGAATTTGAACGGTTTTACATAACACCCACCCAGCCAGCCATTCCCTTGCATTTCGGCTTTCCATTTCATGCGATGCCGGCGCGTGGGCGTCTAAGAGTTACAGCCGGGTTCGGGTTGCAACTTGCAATGGATCGACGACCATTAGGTGATACAATTAACTCATGCCACACTACAAAAGCGAGACACCCGCACATGCTAAAAGCAAACAAAAAATATTAAAAAAAAAAAATCACAATTCAATTATGCAAATGGACAAAAAACCGAGAAACCTTGCCAATTGCAGCCGCATTGCGAACCAGTTTCAATGTGTCGCCTCAACCCCTGCCCTGCCCTCCATCAGCAGCAAATAAAAAGAGCCATTAAACGAAACCCGTCAGGTGTCGTTGCACCAAAAATGCAATGCAACTTTATGTAGTATCAACTTGTTGCCGACGCCAACGCGCAACAAACTTTTAACGATAGCTTTGAAAGAGTTCAAGTTGAATTCTTGGGACGATGATAAACTGTAATTACGAGTAGCTGCTGCCATAAATAATCAGTAATGCTTCTATATAGAGTCATATATAGATCGATCTGATCGCAGGTGGTGAGCACTGACTAATAGCCAAACCATACTGTGTTCTCTGTAATTAGCTTTAAGCGTTTGCATAATTAAGCATACGCCCTGTGGTCCCAGTCTATCGAATTGGCATGGCAACGCCTTTCAGGTCAATTAAGTACGCTACGAAATGTGGCTCAAATGAACATTGGCCCGCTCTTGACTACCGATCGGTGGCAGTTTCAAGTGTCCAAACATACCTTGTATTAGTCAATCCACAAACTATTAACTAGTAAGTATACGTTTGATCTAATTACTTAAGTTTGTGCAAAGACATTCTTTTCGATATGAAATCAATTAAGCAATCTATAATGTTTTCAAGGTTGCACAGATGTATATCATTTATAAGCAGTGCTACCACCCCAAGGTCGTCTCGGGTATAACAAAAACAAGCTGTGCATTACTTTTATTATTCATCTCGACTTATGCTAAGGAATTCCAACAATTACTTTAATTTATTTACAATTAGTTCTCCGACTATTGTGATTTCATAGTGTTTTTATCGATGTCAGATCTTGTGGAAAATAAACTCCTTATCTTTTTTAATTTATCTGCTTTGTAATAAATAATTTAGTTTTACTTCCTTTGTGCAAAAACTTCTACGCAAAAACCTTAATATAATATAATACATTGTTATTAAATTAGCTTCGGCAAGTTTTTTTTAAATTTAAAAAGTACGAAGTTGAACAAAATAAGTTATACAAATTCAATTCAAAAATGGTATTCCTAATCAAATTATTGAATTTTGATATTAACTATTAACTATTTCTTATTAAATTGTCAAATTTAATTTATACGAGAGAATTATTAACTTTTAGCATTTATTTGACATATAATAAATAATGCTGAAAATAATTCTTTTTGTGTTTTCTAAATTTTAGCGGAAATAAAAGAATAAATTGTTCGAGTAAATAAAAACAAGTTTATTTTAAACATTTTTTGTCAATTTTACAATTGTTGCAAATTACTAGAGTAAGTGTTGTTGTTGTTGTATGTATATGTATTATGTACATATGTGTATATACATCATCGATTGCACAGCTTGTGAGCTGCACTCGGAAGTGGAAGAGAGATAGAGAGAAGAAGAGTGATAGAGATAGATTGAAAGTATATTGTTGCAAAGAGAGATAGCTAGATGTCGTAGTAGAGGAAGAGAATATAGACAGATCGATAGATAGAAGGAAAGGCGGAAAAGCTGGTGGCGGTTTGAAAGTTCTCAAGTAATAAGAAATTAACATGCTGTTATTTGTTGGTTGTAGTTGTTGTAATTGTTGTTGTTGATGTTGTTGTTGGACTTATTTGCTGAACACAGAACTAACTCAAATGTGCGCGTGAGTGAGAGTGTTTTGTGTGCGTGAACGAGACGGAGGATCGACGAACGATCCTCCTCGGTTCATAACGGGACTAAGATCGGTGTGCTTAACAATAATGTTGGGGTGGTTGTGGTGATGGGTGGTTCTCGTTGTTGTGGTAGAGTATCCGAGTCGTAGAGTCGTGGACTTAGGGAAGTAGGATAGATAGTAGATAGAAGACAGCCGGAGACAAGCAACAATTGGTTCGCCAGTTGTTCACGATGCCCTCATCATCATCACAGTCCTGCTCCACACATCCAGTTGGGCATTCGCTGGCAGGCAGCAAATTTACAGAGTGCCGGGAGCGGGGGCCACGTTCACGGAAGTGGCCGAGTTGATGTGACCGGCAAGGGGAGCGGTGTGGATGGCGCCACGGGTCTTGGCCACATAGACACCCTCATGGCCATGGGCAGCGATGCCAGCGCCGGCATGAGGACCCTGAGCCAGAGCAATGCCGGGAACACCACCGTGCCAGCCGGGAGCGGTCAGACCCCAGGGGGCGGCGGCGCCAGCATGGACGGCAACGGCGGCAGGTGCACCCCAGCCGTTGTTCCAGCCGTTGTTCCAGGCGCCGTTCCAGGCACCATTCCAGGCACCGTTCCAGGCACCGTTCCACAGACCAGCCGGGCCATGGGCAACCGAGTTCACATAGGAAACTCCGGGAGCAATGGCAGCCCACGACGCCTGGGCACCGGCAACGGCGCACACGAACATGACTACGGCAACGGCGAACTGCAGAGAGAGAGAGAGATGGTGAGATGGTGTGGTGAAGTTGAATTCGCAGTAGAGAGGTGAGTTTGTTGCTGATAGGAAGACCGTTGGCAGACAGATGCCTTACCTTCATGTTGTTATTGTTGAGTGTTGAGAGGAGGTTGAAGGAGTAGAAGGAAGACTTGTTGAATGCTCAGCGAACGAGTTGATTCTGATTTCGACTACCAAATTGTGGCCACATTTATACTAAAAAATTGGCCCGCACTTCGTACAGTGGCTCAGTGCATGGATCAGAAAAACAAAACCTGCCCCACACCACAATGCTACAAGCAACAACAACAACCGCAACAACAACAAATGCACTCAAGAAAATATATATCAAATTCGAATAAACACACAAAAACTAGACTCGAAACATCGACGACGACGACGACGACGACGCCCAACCAAAGTCAGGCACAAGCCAATGGCTGAGAGGCTCAGCTCACGTCGCTGCCGCAGAATTGGAGCAGATCTCTGCCTAGCGTTTTGCCTTGCGTTTGGTGCTAGCCTTTCACTGCCCAGCTGCGCAGTCGCAGTCGGCAGCGACGTCGACGTCAACGTCAAATCGTCCGGCTGAGATCTGCTGGGTGGTGGTGTCGGCGTTTCTCTGGAGCATCTGGTGGTGGTGGCGGTGGCGTCTCGTGGGTCAGGCGTGTGCGGGCGGGGCCGCATTGTTGCGCAAATTGCAATAAGCAAGAATTTAGAGCCGAAGGAAACACACAAGCAAACAAACAAACACACACACTGAAAACTATCGGCAAAGCCAATCGAAAACACAAAAAATGGCAACAACAACTGCCAGCCATCGAAATTATATTGATAAAGCCGCAAACACATTTAAAACCCATAAGCAAAGACCTGCAGCAGTTACTCCTCCCTCCACCCTCCCTCTCCACAACTTCCTCCACACCAAAAGTACACTTAAGTGCAGTCCAATGTTTAGCTCGACTGCATACAAAGCGTTGCTATTGTGATTGTCAGAATATTTTTAATTATACATATATCGCACTGCTATATAGCAATATAATTCACAAATGGTCGCGTGCCTGCACTGCCAGAAAAACAAATGCCCTCATTTCAAATTTCCGTTTTGCCTTGGCAGAACGTTATCGAAACCGATAATTTGCTTTTGCATAAGCTCGTTTTTCGATTGCTTCAACTTGTGACGTCACAAGGGACATATTGATATCGATAAATTCTAATTTGGTGTAATATCACTTTGTGACGTTTGCTTTTAAAATGCAATTTAAATTTCCTGGAACAATTCTAGTTATTTATATTTGAAAACAATTCTTATATTTTTTATTTAATTATAAATTTGGTAAATATATTTTCAATAATATAAATTGAATGTACAATTTTCTTTATTCTTTGCCGGGATACTCCTTAAGCCAAATGGTATGTCAAAGCTCCATTTATACCTTGCGTTTTCTTGGGGGTAATTATTATAAGCATTTTCAGATTTTTGGTATTTGGAGTTTTCTCAGTGTTCTCAATAAACAATTGCACTCACAACAAAGCTCAAAGTAGGAAGGTATGTGCACGGGCAACGCCCAAAAATAAATATAATCAAACGCTGTCAGCAGCGTTGGCCAAACAATAAAAATGCAAAATCGCAAATCAAATTGGTGAACTACATTTCCATATTTGGTCACTTACTACACAAATGCAATTGAAGGCAATTGCAACTTCAACGCCAGATTGACATAAGATGGAAATCGCAATTTAACACGGACCCCGTTTTCTAACGAGGGTCAAGAAGTCATAGACAATTTAAGACTTGAATTCGCAATGCTATTAAATGACCAGAACCATTTAAAGGTGCTTGGTAAAAAAAAACAGCATAAATCACATTTTATAGTGTAATGCAGAGGGCCATAACGAGTTTTTGAAATGTCATAAACTTGCGATATTACTGCAAATACCAATTTTAATATTCATAAACTCGTCGAATAAAAACCAAGAAAACCGTTTGTGCTTTCAACTCTGTTATACTCGGTACGCCTTTCTGAAAAAATAAAAAATTTAGATAACTTATACATTTTCTTTGGAAGTTGCATTTGCATTTGCAGCTGTATAAGTTCTATTAACTATTATAAACTATAGGAACTGAATATTTATTCAAATTTATGATTTCCTGAGTTTTACTAATAATACTATAATCATAAACTTATATAAAACTATATGAATTTAATGTTAAAGTAATTTAATTATGTATTATGATAGTTAATAGTTTCACTAATAATATTGTTGAAGAACATTGAATAACCATAAAATAGAATGTTCTAAATTAGTTTTCTACCCTGTTACTACTTTGATTATTTATATTTAGTCATCATACCCTTCAGCCCTAAGGCCGGGTATAAGAATTTACCCAGTGAAAGTCAAGCAGTCTAATTGCAATGAAAATGTATTTTTATTCGATTTGACCGAACCTCTTTAGCGGTAATCATATAATCAATAAACTATTTTAAAAACAGGCAACCTCATGATGAAATAGACCTGTTCGATCCCATAATATTTATTGGTTCACATTGCCCTAATCGTGATCATCCAACCTATCCATTGTTTTCTGCTTTAATTGTGTTGCAAAAAAAGTGGGTGGAGATTATGAGCATGAAGCGCTTTGCTAATAACTATCTTGTCTGCATTGTAATGATCGGTCAGTTATCGCCCCAAAATCGGCTAATTGGCTCAGACCAGCATGAAACTGGCCAGCAAAGCCGTCAGCTTGGACGATTATGCAAATTTTCGACACATTTACATTGATTGCAGGTCTTGTTCTTCTAGCTAGCTGGACATGTTCAAACAAGTTATGTTGGAATTGTTGCAAATTTCAGGCAAATTTACTTTGTATTAAATTTTTTTCAGCAATTTACTTGTTCATAGGTATTTTTCTAATGTTTAGCAAACATTCCAAACAAAGTGTATGCCTTGATTATTGTTTCATTCAGGCATTCCTATGTTGACTTATACTTGTGTGCTGTGCAACCCTCAAAGCTTGCCAGCCCTGTTTAACACTGGACAAAAATAATTTCAGCGTGCATCACACAAATTTGTTCGACTCTTTTGAATATTCTTGAAAATGGCTTCGCTAGGCACAAAGATCACCACGCTTATCAACAGTAAGTAAAATTCAAAAGTAAAATCGTTAATAATAATATAACATTTAATGTCTGCAGGCACAAAGGCAGCTGCACGTCCACTCTTCGAAGAGTTCATGTACTACGCCAAGGTGGAACTCACACCACCGACTCCGGCTGACTTCATGCATTTCCGCGAGCAGGCTGCCAAAACGGCCAAGAACATGAAGAAGGACATGAAGTCGTCGGGCAATCGCCTGCGCTCGATAACCGTCAATGAGGTTTGGCTGAATACCCTGGTCACCATTGAGGTGATCACCTGGTTCTTCATGGGCGAGGTAATTGGTCGTCGACACCTCGTCGGCTACAAAGTCTAAACGGATGGATGGAGAACACACAATGGCATTCTCCAATTTATACATTTGTCGTACATTCGAAACGTAAATAAAACTGCAGCAATTCACGGATCATAAGTTCAAATCGTTCCGCCCATTTAATAAGTCGCTGGCCGCGCCTCGAATTCCAACGTGTGGAGCATTAGGAACGGACATGCAAATCTGAGCTGGGCTGGCATTGATCTTGGACACAGTTCAGCTGTGCTCAGCTGCTCAAATGCTACGTGACATGCAGCAGGAGGCGTCCAAGCAGCAAGGCGTTAACCCGACTGTCTGCCCCTTGTGGTCAGCGAAGTGGCATAAATCAGCTTGACACCGCCACAACACACAATGTTGCATAATTCAAACAATGCACATGTCGCGCACACTCGGCCACAACGACTGCAATGCGCTACAGATACTTTAATGCCTGCCCCAATTTTTATGGCATTTTAATAACAACACACACCACCCAAATCCCCAAAGCCAGTTAACCACGTTTGCTGCAATCTTGTGGCTCTATTGCATCATGCCAGCAAAGTATGGCAGACAAAGTCCTTATCATTCATTCAAAATGTGCAACGCCCACCAATCGCATGGAGCGGAGCAGGTTAGATAAATGTGAATTCCACATTAAAATCGCATAAAAAGAATAAACTAATTATGGGCCCAGCGTCGGAATGGGCGGCATTATAGACGGGCCTGTGAATGCTCTTAATCTGGCATAATCAATGTTGGTCATGCTGGAAATTGAATTCCTGCCTCTGTGATTGTTGCAACTTGGCACCGGAGTGTGTGGCAACAAATCATTGGCACTGCTGCCAATGCCCAACGATTTGTGCAACGCCTCGTTCACCCACACGCCACCAACCGCTTCGACACCTTGCCACGTTGCTCATTTCCTCTGATACCCAACTGAGTAGTATGCCTTGATACAGGTATGTCTGTTTATAGGGTAGCCAAAGAACGTATACGCTGCGTATACGTGATTTTAATGTTTGCAAATAATCAAATTAAATGCATTCGAATTAATTTAATTGCAACAATTCAAGTGGGTGGCCTCCGAGCTATTGCGGCAACAGCAACTTAAGCAATCAATAATAATAATAATAATACCCTGTAAAGGGGCGTAGCAAAAAGTGGGAGTTGCTTGTAATGAAATATTTATTGCAATTGTGTTTCCTGCAATTCTAGAATAATTAATTTACTTGCCTTTGCTATTAAAATACAATTATTTATAATGCTATATTTTGTGGGTATCTCCTCGCAATAACTACATTCTTTTATTAGTTCAGTTTTTGAGCACTTTCAATTATTGACTTTCATTTAAGATTTATACAATCGATCATATTAAATTCTCGAATAATTAAATTACTTGCCTTGGGGTATTAAAATATAATTATATCTTATTATATTTATGGGGTATATCTCTCATATACTACATTCATTAATTAATTTCTTGTCGTATTGTCTTATTAAAATAAAATCATATCAAATTATATATAGGGTATCTTCTTCGTATACTACAGTCATCAATTCCTCCGATTTTTTAGCACTTTCAATTATTGATTTTCATTTTAGATTTATACAATCGATCATATCTGGGCGTAATTAATCCAATTATATTTATGATGCTGAGCACTGTTAATAGCCATTAAGTTAACTCAATAATTAGCCACTTTAATGACCAACTCACTTGACAACTGTCACAACGATCAAGTATTCTTGCGTACTTAACACATTCAATGGCCAATTCAAATGCTTATGACATGCCCCAAGTGCACACGCTCCAACAGTTCCAAGTGGCTTTCGCATTCGGATTTGGATTTGGATTGGGATGCCAATAGCATTAACTTCACGACTTGCAACGGAACGGGCAGGGGAGGGAGAGCAAATATGAAATATGCGAATGCCGCAAATCTTTATTGGGGGTGTGCAACAAGTCTTAGTGCCTACAAACCTCATTGCAGTTTGATCCACAGGTGGTTACCACTGCCATAAAAGTAACTTTACTATTTGATGGAGTCGGACGACGAGCCAAGGGGAGTGCCAATGAACTGGTCACTTTTACCAGCTCACCTCCGTTTTGATTGATTTTATAATAATCCGAGGTATTTGTATTCAAATTGCGCAAAGACAGTCAAGAAAAATACTATGTGTGTATAAATTAAGACTGGCAATAACTTTGAAAGGAATAGATCTGGAATATGGATCTTGATATGGAATAATTCTACCACTCTTAAAGCATTATGGTTAGTAATATAATGATTACATTAACGAAAATAGATATGCAATATTTTTAGTAATATAATTCATATAGAATTATTTTTAACAATAATATATTTGTATTATTCACAAATACCTTAATTATACTACTAATGTTTTTAAATAAATATATTTCTATGTATTTTGTTAATAATATTTATAATTTTACCATTCCTCTATTAACATTATTTAAAATAGAGTATTTCTCAAAATATAATTCTTTAGTTCTTATTTTTAATATATTTTTAATAGAGCAAGTTTCTTGAAATTCATTAATTGTAATCAAGTAGATATTTTATCTAAATTATTTCGATTTGCAATGAACTCAATCCTGCTTTGATCATTAAGTCGTGTTAAATTAGTCATTTAACCGCCGTCTTAATCGTTCTAAGACTCAATAATGCGCCATAAAATCAAGTAATTGAAATACGACAAGTCATATACTGTATGAAAATGCTGTTGCCTCGTATAACTATCAATTCCGTATTTGGAGCATGTTAGTCCATTAACCTTATTCAGTAATTCATAGCGTCGCCCACGCTCCATCATGAGCTCATGAGCATAAACATAAACAAGTACGGGCAAAAACAAAAGGCAACTGCATAATGGCCAAAAACAAGATCGAGAAACCGGCAGCCCCCAAAGTGCAATGCGTTTCTTGTGCGTTGGCCCAAATGAACATTGTTGTGGCCTTGGCTTGTGTTAATCTTGTTGGCCACATTCAGTGGGCCAACTGAGCGACTGGCAACAAAAACAAAACAAAAACCTGAAAAGTGCGTTTGCAATGTGCGTCCAATGAACCACGAGAGCAGGAAGCCTTTTTGTTGATTTTCCGTTTTGCAGTGCGTAAACTTGAACTTGTTGTCGATGCGAGGAGGAAATCATTTGCGTTGCATTGACTCGGCTCCATCTGAACTGCGTCGTGCGTCACGCAGCTGGCGAAGAATAAAAATCAAATGAAAAAAGTGAATGGCAGGCGACTAACTGGCCAGGCAAGATTTATGGGCAATTGCTATTGGGCTTGGCTGCCAACATGACACGGTAACAACAGCGACGGCTTCGAGACTCTTGCCTACTTGGCTACTGCTGTTCGCTGTTCGCGGTTTGCCGTTGGCTGCTTGCTCATTCCAATCCAGCGCGCTGCGTGCCTCTGCGTTACACCTGGAGCTGGTGCTGAGACCGAAACCGAGACTGTGGGCGGTGGCCACGATTGGCAGGCCCCAGAGACGCTCGTTTGTTTGACACTTTTATTGTATCGACCAGTCCAGCATTTCTACTTTCCGCTTATCATGCTCGCAAAATGCATTTGGCGTTCCATTCAAGTCACTTTGCCATTTCGTAACCAGATCGGCCTGGGGGATGTCTGGACACAGGAGAGCTACTCTCTTCCCATCTACCAATCGTTGCAGCCATTCTCCAGTGAATTCAAGGGGGCCACGTAGGTGTTAAGACGGATCTGTTGCTCCCAAAGTGTTTGCATACAATTATTTAACCTGGTATCCATTTGTTGTTTTTGTATTTTTGTCGTTCGTTCAACATTACGTGAATTTTTCTATTAATAATTGCGAGTGCCGGCGATCAAGGCAAACAGCCCCTGCTCCACTTAAGCCTAACTCTCGATTTCAGTCTTTGTGCGACAACAACAACCACTTGTATGTGACTTGTAACGGCAGTTGGCAACAAGTTAAGCCAGACAGCCAGATGTGTGGCCCACGTTTACAGGCGTAACTGCAACCGAGAAATTATATTAGAGGTTTTTTTAGTTGACGCCCCTCTAATCATTGCATCGGCTGATCCATGTTATGATCTGATTAATTGCCGCACATTTAGAAAGGTTACAGCTAGATAAAGAAACCTGCAATTAAGTTACATTTATAATCTTTACCTACTAAGAATAAGCAATTAATCTTTCTGACATTTCTATTATGCGTTGCTCAAAAGATAAATTAATTTTGAATTAAAGATGCCGCCAATTTCAAACAGTAATTTATCGACCAGCCACCACAATACTTATCGACAGCGTAACAGAGCTCTGTTATTTGCAACCCAGCGGTGCTAACAGTTTTCTGTTAGATCAATCGAATTCTATCGGTGTTTTTCTACACTTGTGCACCGCACGTGTTGAGTGCGCATTGAATTTGGGTTGTTTGCGCTATTTTAATTTAATAAATAAAAATGAAGTTGACAACTAAGAAAGTAAAGTCACTGGACAGTAAAAAGGCAAAGAACGCTGCCATCAAGAAGAAGAAAGTTTCCGAGAAGCCCAAATTGCCGAAAATAGCAAAGAAAGCCGCCGCCGAAAGCAAAGATGAGAAGCGACCTAAAAAAAAGGCGGCAAAGAAGTCACACAAAAAGGATTTGGAAGGCTTAAAGGATATAGATCCGGAATTCTATGATTTCCTCCAGAAAAATGACAAAGAACTCTTGGACTTCAATCTGATGGACAGCGATGATGACGACGAAGAAGAGCAAAACGAGCCAGAGCAAAAAGATGTTGAGAGCGAGGAGGACGAAGAAAAATATCACAAGCCCAGCAATGATCTGGAGGTGGCCAGCGATGAAAGTGATTTCGAGGGCGATGACGATGACGACGAGGAAGTGGCAGCCGGTGGAGTGCAGAAAATTACACTCAATCTCTTGCGACAATGGGAACTGCAGCTGAGCAAACCCACGGTGCCCATTGATACAGTGCGTCAGGTGATCCAGGCCTTCAACTCGGCGCTGGCCAGCATCAGTGCGGACAATGAGGGTGAAAAGGCGAATACAGCCGCCTATAAAGTGGTCGGTGCTGCCGCCTTCAACGGTGTCATCCAGTTGTGTGTGCTGCATCTGCAGCCGGCAATCATCAATGTGCTGGGCGTGAAGCCCAACAGCAGTCTGCCCCTGCACAAGCACAAGAAGTGGGTGAAGGTGCGCGGCTGTCTGCGTTACTATCTCAACGATTTGATACGCCTCGTGGAGCAGGTGTCCAGCTCCAACATTCTAAACGTGCTGCTCAAGCATCTGCATCAAATGGCCGGCATGGTGGCACCGTTTACCGCTCTGGGCAAGACCATACTGAAGCGTCTGATTGTGCTGTGGTCCACAGGCGACGAGACGGTGCGTGTGCTGTCCTTCTTGTGCATTCTCAAGATTACGCGCAAGCAACAGGTGAGTTTTGAGCTTAATTTCTCTGGTCTGCAGTTGTTCAATGAATTGCTTTTTTAGGCCACCATGCTGAACCATGTGCTGAAGGCCATGTATCTGGCCTACGTCAGGAATTCCAAGTTCGTGTCCCCCAACACGTTGCCTGGAATCAATTTCATGCGTCGCTCGCTGGTTGAGATGTTTGCCCTGGACCTGAATGTCAGCTATCAGCACGCCTTTCTCTACATTCGTCAGTTGGCCATTCATCTGCGTAATGCGGTCATTCTCAAGAAGAAGGACAGCTTCCAGGCTGTGTACAATTGGCAGTACATCAACTCGCTGCGTCTGTGGGCGGATTTACTGGGAGCTAGCTCAAATAAACCACAGCTGCAACCGTTGATTTATCCGCTGGTCACCATCACCACGGGCGTCATTCGTTTGATTCCCACAGCGCAGTATTTCCCACTGCGCTTCCATTGCTTGCAGTCGCTCATCTCGCTGGCTAAGGAGACGAACACCTATGTGCCGATTTTACCACTAATTGTGGAAGTCCTGCGTAGCAACACCTTCAATCGCAAGCACACCTCGGTGTCCATGAAGCCGCAGCAATTCACTTGCATCTTGCGTCTGAACAAGGCGCAGCTGGCAGAGAACGGCTTTAGAGACGAGGTTGTGGAGCAGGTGTGTGGGCTACTATTGGAGTACTTGGCACATGAGTCTGCCACTTTGGCATTCAGCGATCTGGTTGTGCCAGTGGTGATGGCTATCAAGGCGTACCTCAAGGAGTGTCGCAATGCCAACTACACGCGTAAGCTGAAGCAGCTGCTGGACAAAATTCAGGAGAGTGGTCGTTTTATTGAGCAGCAGCGCAGCAAGAGCAACGTCAACTTCGATCTGAAGAACGCCCAAGCGGTGCAAGCCTGGGAACAGCAGGTGCGCACCAAGCGCACGCCATTGGACATCTATTATGCCAGCTGGCTGAAGACGCACGAGACCAAGAAGCGTCGCCAGGCGGCGCAAACCGATGACATTAATGCGGACTACGACATACCCAAGCTAAAGAGACCGGCTGCCAAGTCTGGTGTGCCAGTGCGTAACGAGCAAGGCGAAGTGGAGCTGTTCCCATCGGACTCTGAAGATGAGGCCATGGACATACCTAGAGACGATGATGACGACGAAGAGGATCTGCCGCAGCCGAAGCAGCCCAAACGCAAAGAGGACAAAAAGAAACGAAAGAGCGAGAAGACGAAAGAAACTGCTGTCGCAGAGGCTGCCGATGATTACGACGAGGCTGCGACTGCTGTGGATATTGTTAAGGATTTGGATTTGGACGATTGGTGAATACATTTGTGTTGTTCTAGCATAACCATATCTAGCAATACGTGTATTTACCAGGAACCGAAAATAATGATTATTTTTTGTTTTTATAAATACAAAATTACACACTTAGAATAGACTCGAAACAACATAAATTACACCATTCATTCTTTTCGAAGTTTACAATATTAAACGGGTTTTTCAACGATAATGATTTATTGTATGTGTTTTAATAAATCTTAATAGTGATTATGTTCATTATTTTGAGCAAAACAATTTTACAAAATGATTATTATGAATTCGCTCGAAATTAAACTTGAGTTGAAATTACGACTTTGGAGTTTTTGCTAATATTATTTCTTATCCTTCGGAACACAAAGCAAACCCTCTATCCAAATTTTTCTCTTCGAATTGATGTATTTTCACTTTAGTTTTATTTCAGTGACAAAAATCATAAATATCTGTTATTTGTGAATCTAATTTGTTTACTTAAAATTAATGAATATCGTTAAGAATAAATTAAAAATCCAAATATAGGCCTTGCCTTGTAATTTCTATAATATAATTAATCATAATTATTACGGTCGCTGATATTTACAAATTGAAGCACAAAAATCACATAATCAACAATAATGTTCCTATTTCTTAATGCTATGCTTCCCTGGTATCAGATCGTAATCCTTGTACTTGGGGAACGTGCCAATTGTCTCGCCCTCCACCTGCTTGGGCAGCGCACCCGCATCCTTGTCCTTGGCATAGTGAGCGTCCAACTTTGCGGCATTCTGCTTCTTCAGCTCCATGATTTGAAGGTTCTTCACAAGCTCCTCGCGCGTTGGCGGCTCCTCGCGACGTCCACGCAGCCACGCCTCCCATTCGGCTGTCAATTCCTTATCGAAAGCCTCCTTGTCCGAGCCTCCTGGTTCGAAATAACGGGATGGTTTGCGCTTGCCTATGGCTGGATTTGCTGGAATCTCATAGTACTTGTTTCCGAAGTAATCCTCGCCAATGAGATTGCCGCGATATTGACGCGGACGCAGCGAACGCCAGAAGTTTTGCCAAATAATGCCCAAAAGATCACGCGTCGGCTTATTTGCCATCGTTTCAATAATGTTTATTTATTTGTATTTAAGGTTAAGAACGAATTTTTGTTATGACATTCAGCAGCTGTGCGCGACAGTGTTGTAAAACAACAACAGAGTAAGTGACAAATGAAAGCGGGAAAAATGTATAAATTCAAAGTTGCAAATTGTGTTTCAAGGGCAGCGCATATGGACTGTGCCAATCTCGTTCGAAGACACTAAAGACATCCGAGCGTAGCGTTTGCTGTGTATTATTCTCAAAGTCCACATCGGACAACACGAGACCAACGCCGGCCGTGTGTGTGAAGTATTCACCCGACCAGTTGGAAGTGCCAATGTAGGCGATGCGTTCGGTGACCATGTAGGCATTGTGATTCACACGGCCGAAGGGTATTTTCATCTGCTGCTCATCTGAAGGCACTACAAAGCGGCGCTGTAAGGTAAACTTATTAGGTATATCAGGAAACAAATTTTGTATTCATTATAACTAACAAATTACCAAGCGAAAATTTGTTGGAAAATGATTGAAAATTCAAACATCATAATTGTCATTCAATAATTATTTTACAATATTTCTATTCACATAAATTAAAATATAAGAATTATCTTCAACAATTATTTAAAAAAAAACACCGAATAAATTTTGTTTTAATAAATAGCATTATAGTTACAGCCCCGGAGTATAAATTCACAAGCCATGACTAATGGAATCGAAAGTACTTACAATTTGTATATCTACTTGGTGGTTGATGGAGGTGGACAACTCCTGCAGGGAACGCAGATAGTTGTCCTCGTTGGGATCCGAGTGCTTCCACCAGGAAATCAGCAGCTTGACAGCCACACCCCGCTCCACGGCTGCTTTGCGCAGCGCATTATCAATCGGCGGCCAATACTGCACATGCGTACTATAAACTATCAGCGGATAATAGTCCATGACCGCAATGTGAATAAACTCGTTGGCAGACTCAATGATGTGCAGTATGGCATCCAGGTCATGAGTGCGTCCCTTGGCAGTGAGCAGCGGCGGCGCACTGGAGATGAATGCACTCATTGTGTGGTTGCGATTGCCACGAATTAACATGGGACTACGCAGATTGTATTTGGTTTGATAGAGCCACGACCACTGGTTGGGTATGACGCCATCTTTGGCGCTGCCAATTTGCCAATAGGCCTTGAAGATTTTGGACAAATCCCGCGTCAACTGTGGACAGTTCGTGGCAAGCACCCCCAGCTCTTTGACCTGCGACAGTGAACGCCAATCCATGTTGGCGCTGCCCAAATAAAAGTGCTGGCCATCCACGAGCCAGAGCTTGGTGTGCAACGCTCCCTCGTCGGGCAGTTGGACGGCGACCACTTGAGCGGCGCCATAGTTGCCAAAGATGCGAGCATCCGCATGCCAAAAGCTCTCCGCGCTCTTGTTCAGCGCAATACGTATGCGTAGCTTTGGCTTGCCCGCATCCCCGTTGGAGAGAAGACGCTGAAAGAGCTGTTCCCCTGGCTGAGTGCTGGAGTCGTTGAAGTCCAGGCCGCGTAGCGTCCAAAAGGGAGCAGCAATGTCAACGCTGGCCTTGGCTTTGTTCAGCAGCAGCTGCCACGCCTCGAATGTGCTCAGGAATTTGGGACTATCGGGCGTATAGTTAAGGCCAAGCGGCAGCGTTTCCACCAATTGCAGTTGACAAGGCAACGGCTGCTCAACGGGGGTGTTTTCCTCTGGCAAGCGATTCAACGTTTCCCAAGGCAACAACAGCACAATGAGCACGAGCACAAAGAGTATTAGCACTGGTATAATGTAGCCATGGCCGCAGCATAGGCCGCGCTCCTCATGCCCAGCTGCTGCCATGGGATGCCTGCAACATGCATTTGTTGTTGCATTTGAATTTGGCTGCAGAATTTCCGTTGCGTCCGCTGAATGTAACGGCACCGCCTGATAGTCCACGGCTGTGTCTGGCAAGCGACGACGATCCGACATTGTTCGAGGAGCGACCCGTAAAGCGATTGTGCATTTCTAGTTTTAGTTTCTTATGTGTTTTACTAGAAAACTGATCTATTATTCGCACAGTTGTGGCAAATGGTTGCGCCCGCCCATCTCCCAGGCAAACAAAACAGTTGAGCAGTGCTGGCAAACGACTTTTGCTGTTATCGATTACGATTACAAATCTACTGGTGGGTGAATGCCAGTGGATAGTGCTGCCCAGCTAGGACATATCACGGGATAATTTATGTATTGCTTGGAAAGTTAATACTGTAGGCAGTTATTCTAACAGCATTTCAAAAGTGTTTTAATGAAATTGAAATAATTTCATTAAGTAATGCGCTCCAATTAATTGTAATATTTGATACTATCGCATTTTGCCATTCACAGCGATGCGAATTGCGCGCATCACTGACGCGAAATCACCCTCACCACCAACCAGCAACGTTCTGCGATTTGCGCTCAGTCTGTGTTAAAATCTTCCGGCTGAGAGGGCTGAAAATTTTGATGTACGACTGGTTCATAGTTTAAATAAAATTTCTACACAAACGTTGAATATTGCAATAAAAAGCGCGTAATTATGGCAGTGAGATTAATGAACGCACAGGCACAGGTACGTGATGCCCTCTGCCTAATCACGGGGACCATCGGGATTCAGTGCATCCAACTAAACTCACACACACAAACACTTAACACACACTCCCACACAGACAAACACATCTAAAAGTCGAAAATTTATTTTGCTGATAACGCAACTTTACTCCAATAACAACAATTAATTGTGTTGCAGCTGCAAAATGTTGACTTTCCATATACGAATTTCCCAACAGGAAATTTGGAATTTTCGCGTTGCGCTTTTCTAACCTAAAAAACCAATCAAAAAGTTGTTACCTAACCGACTTTGTTCTAGTGCTTTTATTTTTATTATCGAAACACAAAACAGTGGTGGATAAAATGTTGTGCTTGTTGTTGTAAAATTAGCATGCAACAAATTCAAACGTACAATTTAAATATTTATATAAGCATCGTTACTCAACGGAGCTGCTGAAAAGCTAGCCAGCCATATATCTTACTCGTATATTTGTTCTTATCTTGTGACAGTTTGATAATGCGCTTAATTAATAATGCTTATATAAAATATTCGCAATGCTGCTCAAGTGTATCGCGTATTTTTCCGCTTGATGACTTTTAGTTACTTTAAACTACCTCAGAGGGGGCAATTTGCCACGCACTGCAAGTTAATGACCTCTTGACGTAATTCAGATTTATTGCTTTTCTTATTTAGTTTTAACTCGCTGCTGATCACGTGCTGTTATACTGTCCTACTGTCATACAATTTGAATTTGTCCTTTTGTCTCACAGATCAATCGTGTGGCTTGCCCTGCTCCCGTTTTGCAATCTTATCGCTATCAATCAATTCAATTAATGCCATAAGCATTCATGATATGTTAATCAAGTGTTTATTGTTGTCTAGGCAATCACAAGGTTTAACTATAAAATTAGCGCTGGCCAAATGATTGAACTGTGGTTTATTCTGAAATGTTTGGCATTCTGTTAATTAAAAGCCAACTAACATAGCATGTTAATGCTCTGCATACTAACATCTGTTTAAGGACCATTTTTCTCGACCTCTAGTCTCTATCATTTATCGCTTTGTTGACTTTTTATCTTACCGTGAAATGACATTCGTTATGAACTATCACTTTGACCAGAGTTCAAGAAACTGTCACAAAATGTTATTGCTTACAAAAATAGCTGGCAAAGTTTATTGACTTCACCGGCTGTGTTTGCGGATCTTTTTCGAAATGTTTGCTAATTGCTTCAACTCTGTTTTCAGGTGTGCAAACTGGGCAAACATGTCGTGGATCCCATGGCGCGTCAATTCCATGCTTCCTGCTACACCGCCTCCAAGGTGGCGCTGTCCAAATTCGACTCGGACGTTTATCTGCCCTACGATAAGCTGAACAAGCGTCTCGACATCGTGCGCAGCCGTCTCAACCGCCCTCTGACGCTGTCCGAGAAGGTTCTGTACTCCCATTTGGATGATCCAGCTAATCAGGATATCGAGCGCGGCACATCCTATCTGCGTCTGCGTCCCGATCGCGTTGCCATGCAGGATGCCACCGCTCAGATGGCGCTGCTGCAGTTCATCTCTTCGGGTCTGAAGAAGGTGGCCGTGCCATCCACGGTGCACTGCGATCACTTGATCGAGGCCCAGATTGGCGGACCTAAGGATTTGGCACGTGCCAAGGACCTGAATCGTGAGGTCTACGACTTCTTGGCATCCACCTGCGCCAAGTACGGTTTAGGCTTCTGGAAGCCGGGCAGCGGCA
Organism: Drosophila immigrans; assembly: GCA_963583835.1. Lineage (NCBI taxonomy): Eukaryota > Metazoa > Arthropoda > Insecta > Diptera > Drosophilidae > Drosophila > Drosophila immigrans. The sequence continues at coordinate 25,401,868 of OY757143.1, read as the reverse complement.
TCATCCATCAGATCATCCTGGAGAACTATGCCTTCCCCGGCCTGCTGATGATCGGTACTGACTCGCACACGCCCAACGGTGGCGGTCTTGGTGGCCTGTGCATTGGTGTGGGCGGCGCTGATGCCGTCGATGTCATGGCTGACATTCCCTGGGAGCTGAAGTGCCCCAAGGTGATTGGCGTCAACCTCACCGGCAAGATTAGCGGCTGGACCTCTCCTAAGGATGTCATCTTAAAGGTGGCCGATATTCTGACCGTCAAGGGCGGCACTGGTGCCATCATTGAGTACCACGGCAAGGGCGTCGACTCCATCTCCTGCACGGGCATGGCAACCATTTGCAACATGGGTGCTGAGATTGGTGCCACCACCTCGCTGTTCCCCTTCAACCAGCGCATGGCTGATTACCTAAAGTCCACCGGACGCAGCGGCATTGCTGCCGAGGCCCAGAAATTCCAGACCAAGGTGCTGTCTGCCGACAAAAACTGCGAGTACGATGAACTGATTGAGATCAATCTGGACACCCTGGAACCCCATGTGAACGGACCCTTCACACCCGATCTGGGTCATCCCATCAGCAAGCTGGGCGCCAACTCCAAGAAAAACGGTTATCCAATGGATATTAGAGTCGGTCTGATTGGCTCTTGCACCAACTCCTCGTACGAGGATATGGGTCGTTGTGCCAGCATTGCTAAGGATGCCATGAGCCACGGCCTCAAGTCGAAGATTCCCTTCAATGTCACCCCCGGATCGGAGCAGATTCGTGCCACCATCGAACGCGATGGCATCTCGGAGGTGTTCGACAAGTTTGGCGGCACTGTGCTGGCCAACGCTTGCGGTCCCTGCATCGGTCAGTGGGATCGTAAGGATGTGAAGAAGGGCGACAAGAACACCATTGTCACCTCGTACAATCGTAACTTCACCGGTCGCAACGATGCCAACCCAGCCACTCATTGCTTTGTCACCAGCCCCGAGTTGGTCACAGCTTTGTCCATTGCTGGTCGCCTGGACTTCAATCCGTTGACGGATGAGCTCACCGGTGCCGATGGCAAGAAATTCAAGCTGAAGGCTCCCTTCGGTGATGAGCTGCCCGCCCGCGGTTTTGACCCCGGTCAGGACACCTACACTGCTCCACCAGCTGTAAGTATTTATAAGCATTCTGCTTGCATTTGGTTCCAAATTAAATTTGTTTCATTTTTTTCGGTTCTCAGAACGGCGAGGGCGTTCAGGTTGCTGTTGATCCCAAGTCAACCCGTCTGCAGCTGTTGGAACCCTTCGACAAGTGGAACGGCAAGGATCTGAGCGACATGACTGTGCTCATTAAGGTCAAGGGCAAGTGTACCACCGATCACATCTCGGCCGCCGGCCCCTGGCTGAAATTCCGTGGCCATTTGGACAACATCTCCAACAACATGTTCATTGGCGCCACCAACTCCGAGAACAACGAAATGAACAACATCAAGAACCAGCGCACTGGCTCCTGGGGCAATGTTCCTGAGGTCGCACGCGACTACAAGGCCAACAACATCAGGTGGGTGGCTGTCGGTGATGAGAACTACGGCGAGGGCTCGTCTCGCGAGCATGCCGCTCTGGAGCCACGTCATTTGGGCGGTCGCGCCATCATTGTGAAGTCCTTCGCTCGTATCCACGAGACAAACTTGAAGAAGCAGGGTCTGTTGCCACTGACCTTCGCCAATGCCGCCGATTACGACAAGGTAAACAGCTGGCTGCTTGAAGTACTCGCTTATCAATCTAATCACTAATCAATCACTGTTTATTGCCAGATTCAACCCACGAGCAAGATTTCGCTACTCAATCTGAATGGCCTGGCGCCCGGCAAGCAAGTCGAGTGTGAGATCAAGAACGGCGACAAGGTCGACAAGATCAAGCTGAACCATACGCTCAATGACCTGCAGATTGGATGGTTCAAGGCTGGCAGTGCTCTCAACCGCATGAAGGAGTTGGCCAAATAAGTTACTTACCTCCCTCTCCCAACAGACAGACAAAAACACATATACACAGCACCCAGCACGCTCACATACACTTAGATACTTATACCCGACTTAAAACGCAAGCAATCAAATTATGGTATTGTTCTTTTATTTCGTTATATTTTTTAAATGATTTTATTCAGTGTCAAAGTGCTAATAGTTAACGATGTAAGCGAAACAGTTTTATATATACAACATTATACATTATATGCGACAAATCTTATTTTAAATTGCTTCGACTATTTAGTTGACTTTTGTTTTCTTGCGAATTTGTTTGCTGACCATGCGAATAAAATTGATAGTAATACGATTGTGGTTCTTTTACTTTACTTTCTAAAATGGCATTGCATCATTTCTGAAGCGGACAATAAGTGGCAAGCACGCCCCTCCCTCGTCCCCACCATCCATGCCCCTCCCATTTAATCCAATTAACATTTGTTTAAATTAATTGTATCAATTATGAAATAATAAAATTTACATATAGTAGATTGTTAGATTGTGAACAAATAAAATGTCAAACTCGACTCGTTCTACATTTATTCTAAAAATCCTATGAGAAATTGTAATTTTTGACATTGGATAAATTTGTTAAATTCAAGTGAAAATGTTTACCTTACAATATGCATACCAAGCTTCTGGATATGTACAGACGCCATCTAAATGCCTTTGGATTGAGAATCACAAGGACTTTGAAACTTTGCTCTGAAGGAAGAGATGTGGGAACAGATAGCCAACAAAATGGTGAGCCGAGCGAATCCAAGTCCAAACGTCGACAGATGGAAGCGTTTGATTCACAAACTGCGCTACAGAGTGCAGATGGAGGAAATACAAGAGCAGAAGGCCATATACCTACACTGATAAAATGCAGTTTCTATTCAAGCATATTTTCGACCGCAAGAAAAACAAATTACCCGAAAACATGTCTTCAGTAAGTACATAAACAGAATATAAACATAATACAAATGAGTCGCTTAGATTTCGGTGGACAAAACTGAGGAGATAGCCCCAGAAAGCCTGTCTGACAAGTTTAAGCGATTGGGACGTCATAAAATCAAGAGTCGCGTTTCCTTTACCCAAAAGCTGAAAGAGCTGGAAGACTTAAGATTTCGCCAAAGAAGCACGTTTACGCTATCGCCGAAAGCATTTGCCAAATTGAAACGACATGAAAAGTGTCCAGGTAAACGAAGGATGAACAATGAACATTTTGTGCCTTCATAAAATTCGACAATATATTTACATATAGCCTTTTTTCGATTTTATTACATTTCTTTTTGTTTTTGCTTTTTTTTAATCATAATAATTTGTTTTGCTGTGGTTTCTTGCCATTTAAATAGTAAAACGTTTTTTTATATAACAATTCATAATTTTAGCTTACAATAGTTTCTGTTTTATTTTTGTTTTGTTTTATTTCGTACTTCTTACAATTTTCTGTTTTGCAAACACGATTTCTTCGAAAACAGTTTAGATGCAAATATACAACGTTCAGAACATGATTTTTGCATTAGTTAATATCTGTATATATATATTATATATTTATATATATAAATTTATATATGGATATAAATATATATATATAGATAATTATTTATAACTAAAAAATGCGTAAATAAAGTGTTTGTATGTTTCTCTTACGTGTGTGTTGGTTGTTGTTGTTTATCTGTTGTAGTTTCCTTTTCATAAAAGGAACAAAGCGAACACATGTCGCATAGAACATGTTATATGTTTTTTGTTTTTAATTTACAGCAATAAATCTGCCATGTGGTGTTATTTCCTTGTTTTTTTTTTTTGTTACCATTTCGCGCTATCCTCATTACAAACAATAATCAATATTATAAACCTGAATTGTATTTGTTATTTTGTTGGTTGTTATTATTATTATTTTTGTTAAAGCGGCACTCTCTAATTGTATTTACGCTTAGTTGCTCTCAGTTTAGCACTATAGCTGTTGGCTGTCCCAGGATTAGATGAGCAGCAGCAGCAGCAGCAGCAACGGCAGCGGCATCTGCTATTGTCCCATGCGTCTCTGTATTGTTTACCATGCAGTAGTTTATTGTTTCTACATATTTCTATTTCTATGAAATGGCTGTTGTAAGTTTTGGTTTGAACGCATCATTCCCACTCAGTGGTGCCGGGCGGCTTGGCTGTCAAGTCGTACAGTACCCTCGAGATTCCATCCAATTTGGATATATCGCGCACAATTTGATTTAGAACCTGCGATGTAAAGCATTTAAATGTGTTTAAACAGTTGTCATTATTTTGTATCAGTTTAGCAACTTACTTGTAATGGCAGTTGAACGGAACCGGGCACAGCTGGCACACCAGTCATGAAATCGTTCGTAATGAATGGACGCAACACCACCGATCTTCTGCAGGAAGGCGTGCGATTAATGGGATCACGATCAAAGTGCACGGGTATGAGAACGACGGGCATTTGTGAGATTTTTCTGTACAGTCCCGCTTGCATTATAATCTGCAATTGCAAATCAACAATTTAGAAAGCAGTTTAAGTGGCAAATGCAAATCAAAAAACCCACCTCATTGGCAATGGCATCGGCTTGCCGCAGCTGCGCCAGCACCACAGTGTTGAGCGTTGTGTGCGTTATATCCGTCACCAGATACTGCACGGGCTCGCCAAAGATGTAACAGACACGATTCACATTATGCAATATGCGCGGTATAATTTTGGCCAAAAATAACAGATCTGACCAGTTGGGCTCCTGGCTCGTCGTCGACAAACCCACAACGTAGCTATACGTGCGCTTATCACCCTGCACACCAACCGAACGCACTGGCAACAGCGTGGCCTGCATATCCGAGTTGGCAGAGATGCGCAGCAGCTCCTTTTGCTCAGCTTCGCTTGTGGCGCCTGTCACACGGTTAATAAGCGCATGATTCTTTTGCAGTTTATTCTTGTAGTCCACAATAACCCGTGCTATGACCTGTTCCAACAAAAACGCGATAATTAGTTTGGAAATTGAATTGGTTTTGGTTGCTCTTTAAATTGTAACATGCCTGTGTTTCGGAGTAATCCTTTTCCATGTACGCTTCCTCGGCGCACAGTACGCGTATGGCAAGACCTGGACCTGGGAACGGTTGTCGTTCGACCAAATCCGCTGGCAGGCCAAGATCATTACCCAAGTCGCGCACCTCGTCCTTGTGGAAGTCACATAATGGCTCCACAACGCGACCAGCGCTGCGCAACTCCCTGTAAAAACAAGTTGAACACAAAATTAGTGGCTAGTTGCAAGCTGCAAGTATTCCGAGAAACAATTAAAAAGACTCAATCATTGCATCCGTTACAAAAAAAAAGGGGTATGCCAGCACTTGCCTACAACTTGTTGTAGGTTCAATTTCTTTAAAGTGTTTGGCTCCAGGAATATGTTCCATATATGCTCAGCTTCAAATGTAAACATGTAAATTTCTAATAATTTTTCCAAGGCATACCACAAAAGTTGAAACTAAAAACAAATTAAAAATAATTTGATAATCAATGCTAGCGCTCTACCGAATCAGATCCGTGTCATTGTGGTGCGTCTTGATGGCTTCCGCATTTTTGCTGACCATATTGGAGGCGGACTCAATCAGATCGGGCCGGAGTGTGCCTTGCGCCAGCATCACCTCCTCTGGCTTCAGCTTCAGCTCGGCGAGTACGTCGTTGGTCACTTTGACGAATATATCACCGATAATTTTTCGTTTCTCCTCTGGATTATAGGTCTGGCATAGCATAGGAGTTTCGACGACAGAATACTGGCCGGGCCGCTTCACTTGCGTGGTGCCCTTGAGGAACGTGTAGCCTTCCTTGCGTACTATCAAATCAATGCCAAACTCTCGCAGCGATCGCTCCACTTTTTCGCTTTCGTTCTTTCGCATGAAACCTGCCAATTCAATTCAATGTAAGTTTTTCAGTTGCAATTTGTATATATAAAATCACTCACCATTATCCACATGCACAGCAATTACCCGGCTGTTGTGCACAGCAAGTCGCAGCAACGCAGCACACACAGTCGAGTCGACGCCACCACTGACCAGCAACTAAGATACAAATTAGTTAGGCAAAAAGTTAAATGGTAGCAACTTTCATAACACTTACCAAAACTTTGTTGTCACCAACTTTCTCGCGAATATAACGTATGCACTCCTCTTTTCGACTGCGCATTGTGAAGTTGGCGGTCAATTCGCAAATCTCGTGGAGAAAATTGTAGAGAATCTGATTGCCATTGATGGTAAGATCGACTTCTGGATGAAACTGCACGCCATAGATGCGCAAGGCCTCATTGTAAATGGCGGTTACAATCCGATTCGTTGACCAGCCGCCCACTTTTAGTTTGTCGCCCACTCGCTCCACACTATCGCCATGGGTGAGTAACACCGACTGTGTGCGACTAAGGCGACTGCAATGGACAATGGATATTATATGCAAATTATAATGCGAACAGAATAATTGATTGCAGTGTAATGTAATGTCACGTGTAGATCAGTTTATAGACTGCGCTAAACTGAACTGTTCTTGGCATTTGGCGTTCGCTCTGGCAGCATTGTATCAGCAAGCAAGTAAGCTTATAACTTGCACGCTTTCTTGTCGCTGCTGTTGTGGATCCATTGCAGCCGTTTACTCACCTAAACAATGGACACGACGTTTCAATCTCGATATCTTGCTGACCATCCTCGCGTATATCCGTCTTAAGGACACTGCCGCCAAACTCTTTGTTGATTAATTGCATGCCATAGCAGATGCCGAGCATCGGGATTTTCAGCTTAAACAGATCCGGATCGTATGTGGGCGCATCCTCGGCATACACTGAATTGGGTCCGCCGGATATGATGATGCCACGATAGCCGCTATCACGTATCGTTGACGCTGGCGTATCCAAGGGCAGAATGTCCGATTCCACTTGCAGTTCACGCACCTTGCGATCTATGACCTGATGATGATGTGATGAATGGAATGGTATAATTAACAAGTTTACTCTATCGATTATCGGCTCATACCTTGCCATACTGTGCGCCAGCATCTAATATAACAATTTTATCACGTCGCAGTCCATTCTCCGCTGTGGTTTGAAATAGATTTGAACTCATATCTTTATCGTTGCAGCACTGCGTCATGAAATTGGAAAGACAGAGAGAGCGAGAAAGATAGAGATTGTGATTGATTAATTAAAGTCATGCAATCTCAAGAAGCGACTAACTGAAACTACCAATGTGCAGCGGATTTGGAAGCCTATTTATATATGCCAATAATAATGCCAGTTCTGGCTCTTTGTATGAGTGTGTGTAATTGAAGCAGGTGCGTCAAGGTTGAAAACTGAATTTGCAAAGCCATATCGAATATGTATTAATCACAGCGACTCTTTTAAGCTGGTAAGTAGTGAGGAGGTATCAAGTGAGAAACACATACCGGCAAAATCTTGTGGATCACACGTAGAAACATTCAACATGCAGACAAATTTGTCAGGCCGACGCAGTGCGCGTCCTATGTCAATTCTCTACGGTAGATAGATAATAACAACAAACATATTTCCATTTTTGATCAGCAGCAGCAAACAAAATGAAATAAGTCACAAACGAGAAGAGAAGGCCGAAATGTCGATGGCTTCTTCTTAGCGCATATTTTTCATTACCATTGGGGAGCGTAAGCTGTGGGTGCGGGGAGGGTGAGCTTGACATAGGTCGATAGAAAAACAAAAAAACAAAATAAATACTGATTTCGACTTTTCTAAATGAAAAACTACACACACTTGGCCACATCTTTAATAGTATTCCTGTGTGTGTGTTAGTGAGGGCCATGGTCGGCGGGTCGGGCGGGGGGCCGGCTACTGACCGCGACAGATGACATGCAGAAAGAGCATGAGAGAGCAGATGATATATGCATGTGTGTGTGTGTGTGTGTGTGTGTATGCTGGCGTTTGACTGCGGGAGAGTGAGCAGAGCAGCGACAGTCAAACAGCAGGCGAATGAAAACTCAAAACACGCGCAAGCGATGCAAAAATGCCGTGGAATGCGAAAATGCGTAAAACGAAATGTGCAAAATGCAGCGGAAATTGACAGTTGTTGTTATTGTTGGTGCATTTTGAAATCTTTCTTGACGCCCGTGACAGTGTGACCGTTTGTCCAGCCACCGTTGCATTGCGATAAGGCCAACAACAACAACAAACAACACACACACACACACACACACACACGCGCAAGTCAAAGGCTATCAACAACGACGGCAACAACAACAGCAAGTATTAATGTAATTTAAGATGCATGTTGGAGACACACGTGGGGCCGGGGAATGGATTTCGTTAAAGCTTCTCTAACCATAAAAAAACAATAGTGCCTATGTTTATGTATGTGTGTAATGCATGCGGTTTGGAAGCGAATACAAAAGTCGGTCAGAACAAACAGCAAATAGCAAAAAAAAAATGTAGACTTGATTTGCGGCTTTGGTTAATTTTCGTTTTTCTTACCTGTTAACTAATTGCCGGTCGAAACTGTAGGCCAAAATACTTTATTCTTAAACACTAAATACACGCTTCTTCTAGTGTATTATGGGGCCCCGGTTAGCAAGCAGCTTTGTCTTCAACACTCTTTCTCTTTCTCGTTTTTTTTTTTTGGCAAATCGGCACCGCGTCCGTCTCCGTCCAACCGCAAAGATTTGACAATTTTCAGGGCCTTCGGAGAGCCGTTGCAGCAAGCGCGTGGGTGTTTGACTGACGTCCCGTATTCTTTTTGTTGCGTTGACGGGCGGATATCTGAGTTTTTAGCACTACCCAGAGTATAAAATTAAAATATTACGGTGCTCTGCTACTAAACTTTTCGTGAATAAAAGCCGAAAGATGACATATTGACGAATAACCAAGTGTTGGGTTACGCACAAAACGAAATGAACCGTTCATGAACCACACGGTTCTATTAAACAAAACGTTTATGTTCATGATGCTTTTGTTTGAACTACATGCGTTTATTTCGTAATTGATCAAATCCATAATTTCTTAATATTAATGTACGTTTACATAAATAAAAATGGTTAAAAAGAGTATCTTGAATCAAAGCGATCGATTGAGTTATTCATGAACAATGAACCAAATGAGCGAACGTCAAACTAAATTTATTACTCAACACTAGTTAAAAGAAATACAGCAACGTTGCTGCCGATAAGTCACGCGATTATCGATAACCGCAGAGCAAGTGTTGCACAATGCAACAATGAGTGTTTACACACCATATACGAGCTGAGCCCGCCAAAAATAATTTGTGTGCGCGCTATTTTGGACGAAACGTGAAGAACATTTAATCTGCTGTATTAAATATAAATAATGGGCCCTACAAACGCGTCTCAGTCTGGGGACATTAGCATAGAAGAGGAGGATGAAATATTAGCACTTGAAAAACTGCTAGGGCAAGCTGAAAATGATGATGACACCGCTGCAAATGCAGTCTCAGCAACTGCAGCACCAACTACAACGAAGCCACCCACTTTGGCCAGTGCTGTGCCCAAGCTGCGCGAAGACAGCAGTTTTGCCGACGCATTCAGCTACGAGGTGGCAGTGAAGCCCAGCAAGACAAACGATGTGGCAAAATCAAAACCCACAGAGCCGGAACTCGATTCATCTGACGATGAAGAAGTCAAGAACTTCTTGGAACGCAAGTACAACGAGTACGGCAGTGATATTAATAAAAAGTTAAAAGATCAGCGGGAGAGTGCACACGAAACCAGGGTGGCACGTGAGGTGGATCAGTCGTTGAGAACAACCACAAAGTTCGTCAGCTCAACGCCACAACCGGAGGCGTTGCGTCTGAAGAATCCCCACAATCCCATTCAAAGGAAATCCCTCACCAGCCAGTCCTTCCAAAGGCCACCGCCAGCGGCAGCCACAACTCCCAGCCAACAAGCGTTGCAACAAACTGCAGTCGCCACAACGTACACAGATCCTGTGTTCGGGCTGCGCATGATCAATCCGTTGATATCCAGTTCATTGCTGCAGGAACGCATGAATGGCCGCAAGGCGGTGCCTTTCTCTGGCCTCGCATTTCATATAGAACGCGGAGATTTGGCTAAGGATTGGGTCATTGCAGGCGCCTTGGTCACAAAGCAGCCGATACGCAACACCAAAAAAGGTGATCCCTACTCGATGTGGACGCTGTCAGATCTGCGCGGCGAAGTCAAGACAGCCACAGTATTTCTCTTCAAAGAAGCGCATAAAACGCTGTGGAAAACGGCAGAGGGCATGTGTTTAGCGGTGCTGAATCCAACCATATTTGAGAAGCGTGCGGGCAGCAAAGATGTCGCCTGTCTCTCGATAGATACCTCGCAAAAGGTAATGATACTGGGGCAGTCCAAGGACTTAGGTACGTGTCGGGCCACCAAAAAGAATGGAGAGAAATGCACTTCGTTGGTGAACCTCACCGACTGCGATTATTGTATCTATCATGTGAAGCAGGAGTACGGCAAGATGTCCAGGCGCTCGGAGCTGCAGTCGGCCACATCAGGTCGCGGTCTAAACGAGCTGCGCAACAAGGTGTTGGGTAAGAATAAAGTATACTCATTTAGTGCTCATCTTACTTATGACTACGTTTTGCAGGCAAGAGCGAAGTCTTCTATGGCGGTCAATCCTTCTCGGCAGTGCCGGCACGCAAGAGCGCGAAGCTCATAAGCAAGGAGCGCGACCGCCTTAGCAAGCTGGCAGGCTACGATGTCTCGCCGTTTGCACACAGCGTCGATCATGCCTCTAAGCCAAGGGCCTACAAGCCTGAAGATGTGCCTTATGCAGAGCGTGGCGGTCCCGTCTCGCGACTAGCTGGCAATGTAGAGGCTTCCAGCAAACAGCGGCATCTGGACTTGGAGCGTTTGCGTTTGTTACGTGCCGAAAACGAACGATTTCAGCAGCAGTCCAAGGAAGCGACTGAAGCTAAGACTGCGGCGCCCTCGACTCCCAAGCCGAAGTCAATTGAAGCGCCCAGCACTCCACAGAGCGTGCCGGACAAGTTCAAGAATCGTGGATTCTCCTTCGACGCCAGCTTAACGCCTAAACTCGCGGGCAGCGAGAATTTCAGCTTCGATGTGAATATTGGTTCAAGACAAGCGCAGAGCGCCAAACTCAAAGCAGCAGCGCTGCTGAAGAAGAAACCGCTTGAGAAAGTAAATCCAAATTCCACGCGCGGCACAGAGACTGGCAAACGGCGAGCAATCGATGATCTCAACGACAAGTTCTCCAGCAGTGCAAAGCGCCAGAAACTGGAGGAAGAGGAGCGCGAACTGATGCGCAAATCGCGCATTGAGCGCATCATGGCTGCTACATCATCGCACTCGAATCTGGTTGAGATGCGTGAGCAGGAGGCACAGGACGAGTACTTCAACAAACTGGAGCGCAAAGAGGCCATGGAGGAGAAGATGCTCAACACCTTCAAGATGCCCTGCAAAGCAGTCATCTGTCAGCGTTGCAAGTACACGGCTTTCTCGGCTGCGGATCGTTGCAAGGCGGAGAAGCATCCGCTGAAAGTGGTTGATGCCCAGAAGCGTTTCTTTCAGTGCAAGGATTGCGGCAATCGCACCACCACCGTCTTCAAGCTGCCCAAGCAGAGCTGCAGCAGCTGCAAAGGCTCGCACTGGGAGCGCACAGCCATGATACGAGAACGCAAAGTCTGCACAGGCCGCGAATCTCTGTCTGTGCGTGGCGACGAAGAAACTTTCATGGGCAGCCTCTCCAGCACTGCGAATCTTAATCTCCTTGTTCCCGAAGAGGAATGATCAATGACAATTCGACTGGTTTTTGAAAGGCATCCAATTTTGTATTATACATTATAGAGACATATCTTCTAAAAATATACATAGCTCAATTTATTCACAAATTGCCTGTTAAATGTTTTGCATTCTCCACATTACGTATACATATACATATCTATAGAAATAGTTTCTCGATATTTAAATTTGCTGGCAATATTATAAGAATTCTTAAGTTGTAAAGACTCTGTAACTGAAACAGTATGACAACTTGCAGTTTCAATAAATGTTTGTCTAAATTCTAAGCCATTCTTCGATTTATTTCGCTGGGGAAATGGATGTTCTTTTTCAGATTATCAAAGCCGTCAAAATTTGGATTTTTACTAAATCTACCAGGCCAACAGAAACGAGTAGTAGGTCGAATATACCTAGTGCAAGATGCACACATCTAACCAAACCTTTGGTCCATATTAGGTTCCACCACGTGCTCTTAGAATCCACAACATGCTCTTATCATCCACCACGTGATCGGAAGTTTGATGCGGGGTAAATCCACTTGCTATTCTATTATGTTCGCCTGGTATTTCAGCTGCGCTACGTGGATTTTGGCAAGGTATATCGTCGAGATTACTAACGTAACATATTTTATTCAAATTCAAATTTGAAAAGCCGTTGGGTTGCCTCTAAAAGCCAGTAGATCACCGGCGATCACGGCTGGCTCTGAAAATTCGAAATTTTCTTTAAATCTACCAGGCCAACAGAGATGAGCAGTAGGTGGAAAATACCTTGTGCAAGGTGCACACATACACCCAAACCTCTGGGTCATATTGGATTCCACCACGTGCGCTTAGAATCCACCACGTGCTGGGAATTTTAGTGCGGGGCAAATCAACTTGCTGCTCTATCATGATCACCTGGTATTTCAGCAGCGCTACATGGATTTTGGAAAGGAATCGTCACGAATACTAAATTTGAAAAACATTTGGCATGCCGCCCAGCCTAGACGATCACGGCAGGCGTCGAAAAATTGTTGTTTCCTGGTCATGCTTCCTGCCATTCTTGCCCATTTACCATTCAAAATAAAACTCGTAAAAGTTTTAAGATAGCATATAAATTTATTTGTATATCTGTATCTGAATGTTAGCATGTGTGTGTGTGTTTTTATATACAGTCTAGTTTTTGGCATATACATCAATAAGTACAATGGTCCAATAGGCATAATCTAATATATGTATATCGAAATATACAATTATAATTATGAGACAAGGTAAAAAATACTCGAAGTTGTCATTGTGCACAGATCATGCGAGACAAAAATAAAGTATAGAAATGACGACAAATATATAGTTATATACTATGTATAGTAAATAAGGCTAGGACTAGAAATTATTTGCAAGGTTTACATTACGCTTGCTTAAAGCTAAAATTCTTTTAAAGGCAGTTAAAACTAAGACAATGGCAAGTAAATATTATACAAATTTAAATACATATGTATAGATGAAATATTTCGATTGGAAATTGGAGTTGCGATTAGCATTGAGAAAGTTCTTTCATATTTGTGGAATGCATTTAGAGACATACATAAGTGTTAATTAAGTAATTGATTGGAATGCATCTCTTGGCTAGATTCTGAATGTGGTGGAATGTGGAACAGAGTATTCGAGTTATTTTGGCATCAGCATAATTCTAAAACTAATCAACAAACAATTTGAACTTAAAAAACCAGGCGCAGTTTATAAGGTTGAAGAGAAAGGAAGGACTCAAACAGCGTCCTCTGCGTGCTCATTCGGCGAGTCGGGCTCCTTGAGATTAAGCAAACTGGAGAAACGAAATGAAATGGTCTTGGAGATATGCTTCTCGAAATCGCGATTGTCGAGATTATCCGGGATTAGCGTATTGTTGGTCATGTCCAAGTAGGAGCGTCCACGCTTCACAGGCACCGCATAGTGGGGCAAGGCTGTCGCCGGGCTGCCGTTGGTCATGTTGCTGTAGCTCGGCGCACAGCTGGACTTGCGAATGTTCAGAGGAAAACGCAGATCGTTCTCATAGCGCAGCACCTGCTCCGTGGTGCTGGCATCGATCAGAGGGCGTGGCAAATCGTAGCCAGGAGGCGCCACTGCTGTCGTCATCGATGGCGTCTGAATGCCCGTGGTGGAGTCATCTCGACTGGTGCTCTGATCCTGCATATCGTAGATGTTCATCTTCGGTGGTGACCACAAATGTTGCAACGACTCTGGTTCGCCTAACTCCTCGATTAGTCCAACCGAGGGCATTAGAGCGGCTTCGTCACTGCAGTAGAAGGGATTGGACACGGCATTCGTCTCCAGCTCAATGTACTTGGCATTGTTGCCCAGCAGCTTCTCAAATTCAGCGGCCAAATACTTGAAGGAGGGACGCGCATTGGCCTCATCCGCCCAGCAAGTGCGCACCACAGAGTAGACGGCGTCGGAGCAGTTCTCTGGCCGCTCCATGCGATAGCCGGTCTTCAGCAGAGACCAGAGATTTTGCGGCGCTATGCCAGGATACGGCGAGGCTCCCAATGTGATTAGCTCCCAGCAGAGTACGCCAAAAGCCCAGACATCCGACTTGCTGGTGTACACATGATCCGCCAGCGACTCTGGAGCCATCCACTGCAAAGAGAAGTCAAATCAAGTATTGCACAATTGGTGAAGGGATTGTGACTCACTTTGACGGGCACACGATCACGCGAGCGCTTCAAGTAGGCGTCGTCCTCGTAGACATCTCGCGTCAGTCCAAAGTCGGAAATCTTGCAGATCTTGCCGTCGGCCAGCAGCACATTGCGAGCGGCCAAATCTCGATGAACAAGCTGTAAATAGATGGATTAGATTAGATTTCGAATGATTCAAATACATATCTTCACAGAGACAAAAAAAAGTACGTAATGAAAACTAAAATTAATCGATTTAACAACGATCGATCTTTAAAAAATTCTTGAAACAGTGCTCAATTTGAACATTTTTGCATTCTTGGACAAAATATTAGATACATATCCTTATCAGTTTTTTAAAGTTTATTAGAGAAAACAAAATACGGAAATAATCAGAATAAATGTGGTTTTAAAATGTATAAATATTTTTAAAATGAATTATTATCGATGAAAATTAAATATCTAAAATTCTAAACGAAAAGAAGTAACTTTCAATAAAATAAAATAATTTTGGTGTCACTTAATTCGTTTTCATCCTCTTAAAAGATTAAGACAATCCTATTTTAAGAATGTTTAATCAATAATTGTAGTAGAATTTTAGTCTTGAGATATGAATTTGCGAATTTTCACATCACTCAGCATGATTTAAGGACTTATTCTTTTCTCTGGGTACTCACCTTCAGCTCCGTTAGGTAGTTCATGCCCCTGCATATCTGCCAGGCGAACGTGAGCATCATCTTGACGTTGACCGGCTCCACGCCGTCGCTGAAGTCGACGCCAGCGCACTCGATCTTGCGGCTCAGACGCAGATAGCTGCGCAGCGAACCGTAGCGAGCGTACTCGATGATGAGCAGCGGAGCGTCCGATTGTGTGCAGGCGCCCAGCAGCTTGATGACATTCGGATGCGAGACCTCTTGCAGCAGCTGGAACTCGGAGAGTAGGGCCATGTACTCCACTGAGTTGGCGCCCTTCTTCAGCATCTTGACGGCCACGGTGGTGACGCCGGGCAGGCCAGCGATCTGCGTGGCATAACCCTTGAGCACCTGGCCGAACTCGCCTTCGCCCAGCACCGTGTCCAACTCCAGTTGCTCCCGGGGAAACTCCCACTTGGCGTCGGCGCTCTCGAACTTAAAGCCGCTCTGCAGCGGCATCAGCGGCAGATCACCATCGCCCCCCAAGCCGTCCAGGCTGTGAGGCAGCGCCTGCTTGCCACCGGGAGTGGCAGATTGTTTGCCTAGGCGACGCTGCCACAACTTGCGCTGCGAGAGCAGCAGGCAGAGCAGCAGCAGCACAAAGAGCAGCGGACAGCTGATGACCACCAGTATGCAGAAACGATTGCATTCCATGCCGGCCAAATGCAGCACGCCCTGCTCCTGTGCACTCTGGTCCTGCTGCAGCGTAGGCAACGAGCTCACCGACTCGGTTTCCGTCTCGTTCTTGCGCTTGCGTTGCCGTCGCGGCTTCAGCTCATCCTCGTCGGGCAGCGGGCCACAGGAGCACTTGCCGTTGTCCTCGCAGATGCAGGTGCCCGAGCCACTAAGAATCCCACGTCCATTGCTGGTGTGCGGTCCCATAATGTACTCGGATCGCGTGCAGTCCTGCGGACAGGCATAGGGATTGAGCTCCTCGAGGGCGTCGCACAGCTGATCCGGACAGTAGCGTGCATCGGGCACACAGCTGCCGTAGTTGCGACCAAACATGGCCGAGCTGGAGCCGCGCCAGACGCAGGCGCCGCCATTGGTGGCCACGCCACAGAAGTTGCCGCACTGCTTGCGATACTTGACCTGGGCACAGGTCTGAGAGCGCGACTTGAGCCGCAGCTCGCAGCTGGCATTTGCTGGACGACCTTCGACCAGATGGGCATTGATGACAAAGACATGCGACTGCTTGTCCGCATCCTGCCACGTCACATTCAAGAAATAAATGGTCTCCGGGGCACGTTCCAGCGCCAAGCCATCGCGCACATAGAGAATGCCCGCCGTCTCCGTGATGCCGAAGGCATTGCTGCGATCCTCGACGAGCGCAAAACGCCAGGCACGTTGACGCATCAGGTCGAGAAAGCTTTCCGGCTGTGCCACACGATAAAATGCGGCTGCCGAGCGATGCACAAACACATCCTTCTCATAGTCAATGCTGATCTGGCGTCGTCCACCCAAATCCGAGTGCAGCACTTCGCCAGCGCTGTCGAAGATGCGATGCTGGCGCTGACGCAGCGGCAACGCCTGAGGACGCTCCTGGTCGCTCTCGTGCAGCTGATTCGTGTCCACCTGCAGACAGACGTGGGCTGTGGCCGTTGTCGTCGCATTCGTTGCCTGGACGGTCAAATCTCTGGCCACCAAGTCGATGCAGTACGGCGACTGCCTCAGTACTCCGCTTCTGGCAAAATGCAGCTCTGCAAGGAATTACGAACAAATTGATTGATTATTTTAAACTAATTTTAGCTTTGAATAATAATAATTAAATTGATTAACAAATTTTTCCTTTAAAATTCTAATAACTCGAGCAAAACTCTTATTTTTGAATAAACTGTCCATTGTAATAATGATGGCAAAATTTAAAATGTATTTATTTATTTGTAACTTACAATTATATTTTATAGTTTGTACAAAGTTTTAGCCAATTTTTAAAAATTCAACATGTATCCCTGGTTATTGAATTTTGATAATAATATAAAGGTATTATTATTTATCAGAAAATAACAATACAAAAAACAGAAATAATGGATTTTATTGTATTTAATTAAATAAATAAATTAATTGAAATTGAAACTTATTAAAATGAATCACAATCGACGAATGAAACAAATACAATTATAATATTCGAAATTATGGATGATGATAGAATGAGATAACCATCGTTAAAATATAATAATTGTTGTGTAATTTAATTCGATGTAAGACTGTTTAAAGTGTCTGATTTTTGTATTCAAATAAAAATAATGTGAATTTAATTTTAGATTTCGAATGCCAATACTTACGACAGCTGACGATGGTGTGTGGCCTGCCCGTGTGATCCGCTTCGAAGGCGTGGCAGTCGGGGCGCACAAGTCCGAGAGTATCGTTGAGAATGGTGTAGGCAAGATGCGCATTTGCTGCCAGCGTGTCCTTGTCCAGATAGATGATTTTCTCGCCCACCGGTTCGTCCTGCAAGGAGATCAAGGGTTTAACTTCATTAGCATTCGCATTAACTGACCATCACTAATTAAAAGCTACGTGGACCGCTCCCAGTGACCTCCAGCAACACAAATTGAGCGCAGCTGCTCTCCAAGGAGCTTGGCTCTGGGCAATTGGTAATTAAGGTTCTTGTTAATCGCGTTGTTTTTTTTTGTGCACAAGGTCAGCAAATGGGGCAAAGCAGCTCAACACCTCCGGGAGCTGACATTTGAGGTATAAGCCACGATTCCCTGAGGTGCAGGACTTCTATCAATTATAAAACCATTTCAATTATATTTTGTAATGCTTTAGTTGTGTTGAACTCTTAAATAAACATTGCACACATTCTGATGTGATGATCGCGTTGAAATTGTAAAGTTAATGTCTAGTTTAGTTTATCTATTGAATACAAAATAAAATGAATTATAGTAAATAACCTTTCCTCTAAGCTGATTGGCTATTCAGTGGGTTTTCCCAAAACTTCCAGCGAATGTTGGGTGAGATAAGTATTGTTTAAATACTTCGAGAATATTTAATTTTTTAAATTATTTAAATTCATAATTTATTGAAATTTGCAACATTTTTTTTCAAGTTATAACTATAAGATAGTTTAAAGTTCGCAATATTAATAGTCGACTATTCGACTATATTTAGATAACTTTTAAAATAAATATAAAAATAATAAGATCTGCAGTAAAAATAAATTGTTTGGCAAGCTACTTTGATATAAAAAGAATAATATTTGGAAACTGATAATCCTTTGTAGTTCAAATTTAAATTCAATAAATAATGTTGGGAATTAAAAACTCTTGAACAAATCACGCAACATTTAACATAATAATTCATTGAATGTCTTCTAACAACTGAACTCTTGTCAAGCTAATTCGTTGGCTTGCCATTCCTGCCAAACGATATCAAAACGTTTTAGTTGATGATATTTGACACAAATTCCTAACGCCTGACAGCAATTACTGTTGAATTCACCTGAAACACACCTTCTCTCATTGTTCTGTAGTAATTTTGGCAGACGAGTACGCGGCTACTATTATTATTTTGTTAATTTAAATACGTATTACCGGCCACTAATTGTAATGGCTAAACTTTAGTGTTTTTTTTTTATAGATACTCGTTGTACATGTGGAGCAATTACTTGCAACTAACTAACAACTAAATGACATAGTTTTAGCGGCTCCTAGCGCACCTCGGGGATGATAGATAGGCTTGGCTCGGGTCTCCAGCCGCAAAACATGACAACATAATTTGCCCAGCCAAGTTGCGCTTAAAGGTTTCGTTTGGTGGCAGCTTTAAGAGGCGACTCCGCCGCTTTCCGTCACTTGACACCCTTCGCATTTCGTTTCGTATGGCAATCAAAAAAAAGTTCGTTAAAACGTTACGCGTTTTTAATGACGAGCTGAGCGAACGGAAACGAAGGCGAACTCTCAGCCAGACGTGATAATGGTCAAATAACACTGTGCAACACAAGCCAGACCCAGACGCAGTTATGACGAGTATCAAATAATCCAAAGACAGTTCGACGCTGGCCTGTGTAGCACAGTGTCGTCGTGTAGCAGGGGTTGATGTTGCGTGTTCCGCGAGCGTTTATCAAACGCGAATTCAATAAGCCCGCACCCAGCGTAGACATTGGCCAGACAATCAGTCTGGGCCGCGTCTGGCTTGAAATGCTTACCATCTTGAAGTAGGGCTGCTCCAGGTTAAAGTTAAAGTGCGGCTGCCGCTCCTGCAGTCGGGGTCCATTGTCGTTGCGATCCAGCAGCGTCACGTTGTAGCTGCGCCAGAATTGTCGCTGCTCCTGCGCGGATATCTTCACCGTGCAGCTGACGGTGGCCTGCAACCGTCCTGCCATCGCCTGCAGTCCATTCAGCTCATCGTGATCCAGCGACTGCTTCGTGTACAAGCGATTCTGTTTGAGCACAAAGTGTGCGCTGCCCGCCTTCAGTGCATACTCGATGCTGCGATGCGGACACAAATATTTCGCAGCCCTCGAATTGAGCGCACCGATCAGCACAGGCCGAAAGGTTTCGCTGTCGCTCTTGGCCAGCGTGTTGCTCGACTCGGCAATGGTGTAATGGGCGGCAGTCCAAAAGCAAATGTGCTCCAACTCCGCACAGTAATCATTCAATGCCTGCGGCTCCAGCTCCAGCGTCAAATGCGCCACCTGCTGCAACAGTTGCTCAGGCTCGGAGTCGTCCTGGCCGCGTGGAAAGGCGGTCAGCACGTACTTGACACTCTGGTTGACCGGCTGGTAATCGTTGCGCATGTAGACCTCGCCAGAGCTGGTGTTCAAGCGCAGCAAAGGATTATCCTCCAGGCTGTAGATGTAGTCGGTGGCTGGCTGATTGTTGTCCAGGCGCAACACTTGAAACTGGGCGAGTGGGATCTTGGAGAAGATGCTCTCCGACTCCTCGTTGAGCGGCAGCTTGAATTTCACGGATGTGGTGGGAAAGTAAACATCGAATGCTGCAAGGGAAAAGCAAAAGGAAAATCTTTATTTTGATTGCCCGACACTCCACTTCCAACTCTGTCCATTCAACAGCCACCCCTGAATGATTTGGCCACATTTTTGTGGTGGGTCTGTCAATGACTAAGTAAGTATTTGCCCATCTTCCCCACCACTATCATCATCATCATCATCAAACCCAATAAAATTATGAATGTCGTTTAATAAGCTCGCTCTGACCTCAATAGAACTTGAGGGGCTCAATGCTGGACAGCTTTAAATCCAACGTTCGATTTGACTCATCCAACACGACGTATGCGTAATTTGATAAGATTCTTTTTCCCACTAATGAGCTCGCTTGTTGTTGCCGTTGCTGTTGTTGTTTTGTTCGATCGTGTGCTTGCATACGCTCAAGTCTAATACAAGCCATAAATAAATATAATACAGATATTAGTTATTAGCATATGGGTTATCGAACACCCGCCACCCTTTGCGATGTCCATTGAAGTGTCCGCGTCATCGCGTATTGATTTTGTGATAACAAACCCAAACAAAACCCCAAAATGTGCGAGGGAAAAAAGGAATGCGGAAAAATACACAATATATTATAGTAGACAATCGACTGCATAATTGGTAACAAATGTTTTGCTAGGGAAATTTGGAACAGACCTCGAATGGGGGCTGAAAGTGTTTAATGGATTCGTAAGTGCTTTGAATGGAGCTAATTATAACAATTCTCTTTGCTTGCAACTGATTTTAGGGCGTGAAATTTGAGTCGATGCGTAATCTATATTGATTACACTTAATGAACACTTGAAGTTACTACTATTAAAATTCAATTGAAGAGAATAAAGTTGGCAGGGGACAATATGCAGGTTTGTATTATTTTTAAATCATCACAAAAACGAAATCTTTTTCTTCGATTTATTTGTCTATACTCTGCAGAAACTTAAAAATTATACCATTTATTCTTCTACAAAATATCTGAAATAAACAATTATTATTGTTGATATTTTTTCACTTTGAGTTTCAATTTTTCCCACAATATCGAATCTGAAACTATGTCAAGATGGGCTATTGTAAAATATATCCAGTTACTTGAGATGGTCATTCAATATATTGCCTGACTAACAGTGAAGTTCTTTTTAGCACTTTTCCTTTAGAGTCAAGTACTTAACACTTTGTCATGCCTTAGCCCATAAACAGCATTGGCGCCGCCTTATCCCAGGCAGTTAGCATAATACTCCTTCAGATCGGCATCCGACTCCGGCCAGCCCCCATCAAGCAAAGCACATTCACGCATAATTCCGTAAAAAAGAAAATGCTGACAGCATTAGTATTTCGTGGGTGGATTGGAGTCCGTTTCCGTCCAAGGACACGAACATGCGCTAGATAGAAGGACGCTTTCCTAGAAGCCCCAAGCATTTAAAATGTCATTATAAATGCGTGTCTGTGTCGCCCCCCAAACACCATCATGCGAGTATCATCTACATATTTCACCAGCATTTTTCGCATGCCTGAGCGTCAACAGAATTGTAATGAATGCATTCATAATTCATAGTATGAGTACTCATATTTCTATTCGCACGAATGCATGCACGTATATAGTACATATTATATATTGGATTGGTAGTTGCCTCCAAGGATTTACTTTTGTCATAATTATCAAACTGGCATCCAATTAGCGAGAGTCTTTGTTGGCATTGCGAAGAAGGAATTGTTATGAGGAAATTATAATGGAACTGACAGAGAAAATGCTTGATGTGAGCGTGATTAAAGTGCGTGAAATTAACCACAGGATAAGCTGGGCATAAAGGTATTTGTAATTACGTTTAAATACTCACATTCTGACAATCTGCAGTTAAACTGATTGCGGCTTATCTCGAAAGTAAACCAGCTCGACCAGCTTAAGCAAGTGCTTAGCTAGTGATTGCTTAAAAAAGCGGAACTTGAACTCGATGCGGAAGTCTCCCCGGGGCAGGTGGCTTGATTGTGTCTGGGGAGGTGTTACCGCAAGTCAACAGACGCTAGCAAGGAGCGATCATTAATAGTGTGCGTTATAAATGTGCAGAGAAGACAAGGCTATCTATCAGGAGGACAATTAAAAAGGACGACAAATGGCGCATTAAAAAGTCAAAGGGCGAGTTTTTCTCCCATTCTTTATTTTTTTGGGGTGATTGGACGGCTAAAACGCTAATGACAGCATAGTCAACAAATGTCCGGACGCCATTACGGCTCGTACCTGAACTTGGCCAGCTTGAAGGGTCGGGGGGTGCCGGGTGGGGGCGGGTTTTGCGTAAACAGGATACTGAAAACTGTGTAATTGAGGTGCGGCCCGATGTCAGCCGGGGACGATGTCAACTAGTTTTTGACTTAACTAATTAATCTGCTCGAATTAATTGACTTTGCATCGAATTAGGTCGACAGTTGTTGATTCTGTTTATTTTGTTTGATGACCCAACGCATCCCTTTTCCCCTTCCCTCGCCGCCCTTCGTCGTAAGCGCGTTGTCCTGTGTGTTGCCGTGAGTCATGTGCTCAGCATCCGACATTAGTTTTTATTTTTCCCGTCATGTTAGTTTTTCTTCTTTTTTTGTTTTTCCTGTCTACGCAGACAGCGTAATGAAAACTTTATCTTTGTCACAGTTGTTTTTTTCGCTCTCTCTGTGCGCATTGTGCTTTTTCATTACTCATACGACCCTTACACCGCAGCATTAACTTCAACTGTCTGGCGATTCCTTTGTAACTGCGATGTTTGCCTTGGCATTGCCGAAATCTGGCTGCACTCAATCCCTTCTTGGTCTCTCCAACTCTGCACTTTCACTATATCTTCCATATATACAAACTCCTAGAACATTCGTTCTTATGAGCAGCAGTGTGCCAAGTTTTGTGTTTCTTTGTGTCTGCCTGCGATAACAAATTGAATAACAAATACTCGAACAGCTGAATTCAATGATCGATTATTTAATAATTTCCTTGTTTCGTTTAGATTGAATATTGCTTTTACTATGATTTACTAAATTTCAATGGGAACAGTATACCAACAAATTGTTTCATTTGAGTACATGAAAATATGTTAAGATTAAATTTTTTTTTTTCTAATAATGTACAACATTTTTAAACATTTGTTTTCTGTATAAAAGCAACTAGTTGCTTTTTAGTAAAACATATTTTTGTTGTTTATTTAAAATAAAATTGTTGTAAAATAAATCAACATAATTCAGTGCGCGCCAAATGCTAATGAACTTGAAAGACTCTGTGAATGCCGCATTTGAATACTGTAACTATTCACTTCAGTGTATTCACACATCTGACACTTTGAATAGGAGCACATTGCGCCTAAGGGTGATCGATGACGCGGCCTCTAATTGTTAACTGTCAGCAGAGCGCTAAACACATTTGTCAAAGTCAGCGAGTGAGTTTTTTATGCTAATTGCGTCTAATTAATGGAGCCTACAATTAGCTAAACACAGTATCAATGGGGTGAGATATTCGCTGTAAGTCTTTTGCGGGATCAACAAAAGTTACTGAAAGTTTCTAGACATATGGCGAATGCTGTATCAGTTGCAGTTTGCAGACTAAAAATCAGAATGAATGCGTATGCGTATGACTGACTTGCGGACCCTCTGTAATTTCCCATATTCTATAGTCTTAACCCCTTTTGGCTTTTTAAAATGTCGAGGGTATGCTTTGTATGAAATGAAATTCTAAAGAATAAATGCATTTTTTATTGGGCATTTCTGGGTGTGTCTCACAAACAGCACTCATAACTTAACTTGTTTTTGACAAACTCAGCTGAAATTTATTGCTGTGCAGATTGCTCATGAAAACCTAGGTACATTTGAGTTGATCAACTCGTCAAACAATGATGCATACGAAGGGTATTTTAAAGTCGTATAAAATTAAATCCCTTCAATTCATCGATAAGCCGATGTTGCTTTATTTTGTCTTTATCAACTGTTTGTATCAAATGTTACTGCAACAGTCTGTCTTCGTATTTTGAAGTGTTAAAACGTAACTCCAAGTGAAAAAAACCAACACAACGAAATAAATAACTTTAATTGATTAGGACGGGAAAAAGGTTTTTTTTAATAACTATTATGCATTTTAAATTTTCCATTAAAATAAGTAGATTCTTAAAAGGTTGTATACCGTAACGTTAAACATTTCCAGCAAGAATAACGTGGAACATAAATTCAAAACAATTATATGACAAACATTTAGGTTTACTAAGCGAAAGACAAGATTAAATGACTTCTAATTCTCAAATAATTTTATGAAAACTGCGCATACCAAACGTAATAAAATAATGTAATTTTTATTGGCACATAATTTTTTGTTTTAGTTGAACTTTATATATATTTTAAAAGATTTAGAACAAATATGTAACGTGACATCGCAAACGTGGCAAGATTTCCAAATAGTTTGAAACTTTCAAACTATTGATTTCAAGCAATTTTTTTTTTAAATAATTATATTGTAATTTCATTTACAGAAGTTTCTATCCATTTACATTGAAATGTATGTGTTGATAAACACTTGTTACAATAAAGTGGATTGTTTTCGATGTAATGCAATTTTTTCTGGACATGTCCATATTTACTTTATGACGTGGAAACAGCAATAAATAAAAATGTTCTGATAACTCTTCCCCTTTTATTTAGCTTCAGCTCACAAATGAATGATATTCCTTGTAAATTTGTTCCATGGAAAGACTTGGAGGGGATTGTGAGTCAGGTAATAAAAATGATCATAAGGAAGAACGGAAATCTGATGTATGCATAAAATATTTGATTAGAATGCTTTCGAAAATCTTCATTTAAGGCGGAACTTCGCAGGAAAACAAATAAAAAAGTACAGGAAGATGAAAATAGTAATGCACGACTCATAAGAACCCGAATCTTGGCCCCCGATCATCATACGCTCACTGAATTCGATATACATTATTCACTTCGACATGAGAATATTGTGCAATTGTATCGTAGTGAAGAGGACACAAACTCCGATTTGCTCTTATTCTACGAATATGCAGACTGCGGAACTGTTCACAATTTCCTTTGTGACGTGCGAAATAAAAATAAATTTTCATTGAAGCTTAACTGGATGGTTCAATGTGCTAATGCTCTAGCTTACATGCATGGGTTGAATCCCAAAGTTCTACATAATGATCTCAGCACACGCCACTTACTGATCTGCAACGACTTTAAAACAATTAAGATTTTCGATTTTAGCAAAGCGACAAATGATTTCATCGAGGAATCCCGAGATATTTATAAATTTGGAATACTACTTTGGGAGGTAAGCCAAAATAGTTTTCTCAACATTTATTACATTTATATTATATACTTTTAGACTCTAATTAAGAAGAACCATAACCAAGGAGACGTAGATGTCGTGGACTCAAACTTGGAAAGTGAAAAAACTATTGATGCTGTAATTAAACTGTGTTGTGGCTATCTACATAATAGTCCAAGAATGGCGGTAATTGCCAATATTCTAGAAAGTCTTTACCAGAAGAGATTAAAAGATGAGCCAAATGTTAGGATTACGGACTTGGAGTTAGGCGAGGTAAGGCCTATTAATGTATTTGTTATTATTACTATTTTTATTATTATTATTATACCAGTCTCTAGGTTCAGGCAATTTTGGGCAAGTCTTTAAAGCCACATGGGAGATGGAAAATGGAAATTTGGAAATTGCCGTTAAGAGAATTCAAGATACTTCTAACCTCGTGGTCATTGAGAGAGAGGTTAAGTATTTGAGACTTTTAAATCATGAGAATATCGTAAGATTATTTGGAGTCACTAAGGATCATGAGATAAGAACAATTATTGCTATGGAATATGCAGACTGCGGAAGCCTTCATAATTGCCTACATATGGGCAATAAAAGTATTTCTTATATGGCTAAACTGAACTGGATGCTCCAATGCGCCAAGGTAAAGAAAAACTAACAATTCATCTATACATTACATATGTTATTGCTGGGACTTAAAATCGTACGTACTTCTAGGGAGTTGCGCACTTGCATAAACAGCAACCAATCATCATGCATCGTGATCTTAAGCCCAGAAATTTGCTGCTCTTTAATCAATACCGAACATTGAAGATATGCGACTTTGGAACTGCAAGATCTCTGGCCTCATTAACAGACAAAATGACAGGCACAGTAGCATACATGGCTCCAGAGGTGAGAATTAACCAAATAACTTACTATTTACTTTATCTAACTTACTTTTTATATATCTACTTTGTATTATATATGCAGATATTCCTCGGTAAGCAATATACTGAGAAATTTGATGTCTACAGCTTTGGCATTCTATGCTGGGAGATAATGACCCAAAGAATACCTTTTGATCACTTGGGAAATGACGTGCTTTACACAATTATAAAGAGAGCAAGTGACGGTGATCGGCCGCCAATTAATGACATCGAAGATGAGACAGGAAACATCAAAGCAATGGTTTTAAAATGTTGGGATAAGGACCCGCACGTGCGACCAACGATGAAAGAGTTGGTTGCAGTTCTCAGCATTGATCCCAATTCTTATGCAGGATCTTCTGCAATGATCAAATTATTGCCAGATATATCGATTGAAGACATTACAGACCAAATTCCAAATTAGAGCTCTTATCTTTAAACTTTACATTATATTACGATTTTTTGCTTCTACCAATTTATATGCAATACAACAATATCATGCTTATTACACTTATAAACAAAAAGTTCTCTGATGGTTAGTAGCAAGTCAAAGGAAAATATTAAAAAACATTATGGTTTTCTGAAACTCGCGAAATTGGAATGATAAAACCTATCTTAATTAAGCGGTATGTCTTCCGCAATGATCAAAGCATTGAAGACATTACAGACCAAATTCAAAATTAGAGCATGAATATAGTTTTCACCTTTAAACATTACATTATATTACGA
The DNA here is from genome assembly GCA_963583835.1 of Drosophila immigrans. Lineage (NCBI taxonomy): Eukaryota > Metazoa > Arthropoda > Insecta > Diptera > Drosophilidae > Drosophila > Drosophila immigrans. The sequence goes on along the minus strand of OY757143.1, from coordinate 25,374,967 downwards.
TTTTTTGCTTCTACCAATTTATAATACAACAACTTAATATAATGTCATGCTTATTATACTTATAAAAAAACGCTCTCTAATGGTTGCTCGCAAGTCAATGCAAAATGATAAAAAACATTATGGTTTTCTGAAACTCGCGAATTTGGCATGATAAAACCTATCTTAATTAAGCTGTATGTCAAACACTCGCTTGCTCAATAAATGACCAAAAGTAACAACCATTTAATCAAAGTCGTTTTCTTATAAAAAGGCGAAGCCAGTCAGGGCAGAAGTCGGGCCAAGTGCCAAGCGTCCACGGCCACTTAAATGCTTGTAGAATGCGAAAATAAAATGCACAATAAACGGTGGCTAGAATTGGCGATTTGAGGGGGCTGGGGGCCGCGTACACCTATTGACTTAATTGATTTCACATAAATTCCTATCATATTATACGATTTTAAATTGGGCAGCTGCTGTGCTCTGTTGGACATTTCGACACCTTTCAATTAAGAAACGCAGAGAACAGACCGTGGCTCTGGACACAGTACGTTCAACTTGGAAAAATGCAAATAGAAGCAAACGGCGAGTCAATATGTGGCAGAGATAAAGCCGGAGAGAAAGAGAGGGAGAAAGTCAGAGGGCAAGAGCAGAGGGGTGACTGAGGTCAGCTAGTGATCCAACCCCCGAAGCGAACTCAACATTTGATACGTCTGCGTGGTGAAATAATTTTGGGTGTGTTCATCAGCACACACATTGACCCCGTCAGTTGGATAGGATCCTGGACACCAAATGCTTTCATATCGTTTACTTCTGGGATGTCAAAGCTGTCCGTTCAGTCAAAGACTCTGCAGTTCACACCTGTAAGGGGCCAAGACCAAGACACGTATTGGATGACTGACTAATGTGGCACAAAACCATAACAAACCGCAGAACACTGTAATACAGACAGATTCAGGTATTCTGTTCATTTCAGTTTTTGAATTTGTATCTTCGATTGCATTCCCACGCTACGTATCTGAGAGATTCGATGCAAATTAGTGTAATTGACTTTTATGATCGTCTGTTTACCGAAAATGCCTTCAAAGTGGGGAAGTGCCGGCACCATTGGCTGCCTTCAACAGACTGCTTGCCACCTAGCCGGCAATTTGTATTCGTAGCGTGTCATTGCTCGGCGGGCATTATACGACCCTTCTCCAATAAAACAATCAATGTTCATAATTGCTCGATAAATGTATTTTGGATGCACTCTTTTACTGTGCCTATCGCTTTTCCCAATCACTTTTATTTTCGTTGAGTCTTTTTTAGAGATAGAATTTGTACTAGCAATAGTTCTATGTATAACTCACTTTTCAGAAAATATGTGAAGACCAGAGACCTGCAACGAACATGTTCGAGTCGGTTTGAACATCTTGTCTTAACTTAAGACCTAACCCCATGCTCAAATCATAAGGCGATTGTAATGTTTAACGAAACGTCTTGTCAATACATTTAAATTTCATTCCTCTTACTTGCCCATTAATCAACATATAGTAATAACCTTGACTTTGCTGTTCTATTTGTATTTGAATTGTTCTATCTTTTGTTTAAACTTCAACATCACCGTTTCCTTTTTCAAATCCAATTCTATTATGTCTCTGATTCTCTTCCCGTCCACTTTCTCATGATTTGTACGTCACAGTACGAAAATTAAATTTCGATCGCTCTCTGGCTTTATCTTTCTCCATCTCCTTCGCAACTTCTCGCATTATAAAGCTTTCTTTGGAATCGCTCGCTTATCTGGTCGGTGCTGCGCATTTTAAGCTCGCAAAGCAACAGCTTGTGAGCTCAAAGTGCTGAGGCCAATTGCCTGGCACAAGTTAAGATTGATAGATAAATGTGTGTATGTACATATATGTGTTTGTGCATACAAATGTATATGGAAGGTTATCTGGCATATGTCAGAGTGCTGCTGCTGCTTCGAATTCCCAACTTGTTGGCAGTTTGTCAAGTGCCGTCATCTAATTGTTTACATTTGCATGTGATGATCAAATATTTGTAATCCAATTACAAGAAGGAATAAACACAAAACGAAACGAAACGAAACAAAACGAGAGAAGAATAAATTGTTGCTGGTAACTTACCCAAACAGATGTGCAGCCTCAGTGTGACTGCGACAACAATGGCGGCCACAGTAACGGTACTGCTGCACTTCAACGCCATTTTAAATTCTGCTGCTGCGCTGCTGCTGCAAAAAGCAAACGAAGTTTCTCCCCAGCTGCTGCTTTTGTTCTTATCAGCAAGTGTTGTTGTTGTTGTTGTAGTTTTCGGATTCTTCGTCTGAGTTTGCTGTGTCTAAATGTTTGCTTCGCCGCCACTCAGCAAAATTGTTTGTTCTCTTTATAATTGTAATTGTTAATTCTGTTGACAATTATCGTCAGCCTCTATTTCGCTCGCACTTTTTACGCACTTTTCACATTGTTTTTGTTGGCGCTGTTGCACGTTCCAGACGCTTAATTACTTTTGATCACAATTTGATAAAGGGAACATTTATCAATTAATGTGCGAAAAAAGACAACAACGTGCATGATAAAGAAAACAAATATATCTCGATTATTTTTGTTAAATAATAAAAGGCAATGTTACAAACACCAGTTCATAGTAATAAAATTTGTCTGCAATCAGTTTAAATACCGATACACCCTATAGCTATATGAAATGCAGAAAATATAAACAATAAATAAAATTTTGTTTTTGATAATTTAAATAAATTGTTGTAAGTAGAGCACAGGCATCAAGTATTGTCACAGAGTATCGGCTAGTCGAAGAACGTTTTCTCTATTCTGCCCTTCTATTGGAGCTGTTGAACCCAATTTATCATAGACCAAAGGCCACGCAAAGCCCCAATGAGCTCAAGGGACTTTCCGTACAATTTCTGATTATTGCAATTAAAAATGAGCTACGAATTTATTTATCATTATTATTTTCAATAATAATTTTTTTTTTGTGTTCTCTCACAATATTTCATTTTTGTGTTTTTATTTCGAATGGTTCTTTTGCTATTTTTGGCAATCGATTTGGCAGTTGTTTTGAACGAGTATTTATTTGGATTTTGTTGGACTTTAGCTGGCAAGCCCCTGGAAATAATACGAGTACTCGTACTCGAAACATTTAATCGTTTTGCCGACTCATTGAACAGCTACAATTTTGGATACTTTTTTAATTGTTTTCTCAATTGGAAACCTTATTAAACAATAATTGTCGAAATGTGATCTCAAAAGCGGATCATCACGAGTTTGTTGCTGAAGTGCTTTATGAAGTATTGTCGGCTTGCAGAATGATTTCTTTGTTTGATGGGGAAGTAGTAGGCAGTTGTTGTTTATGAAGCCATTCAAAGCAGGTGTGATAAAGAATGAGACTAGAGGGCATATGCAGATAGCAAAGCGTAAAATTCAAAAGAGGCACAAAGTCAAATAACATGATAAACAAATTTTATACAAATTGTCTGTCTATCTTACTGACTGGCAGGTTGGCATACTGACAAAACCGACTGCTGAATGTGACTTTTGCTGTTGTTGTTGTGTCAAGTACTTCATTCAGTACCTGAGGCCACTTTAAAGTTCAACATATTTGACACACTGTGCACACCACTGACACAAAGCCGGCTTCTAAGCACCAAAAGCCATTTGCCACTTGCCACTTTACCACTTTGCCACTTGCCAGCTGCCAATTGCAAAGTGGACTTCAACTTCGACTCTGACTCCCAACTGGCTTTGACTGCCAGTCGCCAGTCTCCAGTTGCCAGTTGATAGTTCGTTTTTTTCTTTTGCTTCTTTATTTTCCCAATTAAAGGTTAGAAATAGCAATGCGACGAAATCGTTTGTTTGGTTTTTAAGGTGCGTCCTGTTGCGCCCCAAAAAGGCAAAGCCATAAACAGCAAAATGTTCATCCGCCAAACGGCAAAACAGCCGACTAGCAACGCGCAACCGACAACCGTCGCTGGCCAAAGTCAAAGCACGACTGTTTCATGCTGTATGAACTTGAGGCTTCTGGGAATCGTAGTCGGCGTTGTTGTTGCTGCTTCTATAGCTGCCAATTCGCAGACGCATCGTCGCAGCCGCCACAAAAAAAAGAATTGTTGTTCGGCTTTTGTAAATTTTGAAGCTTTAAAAATTGGGCTGTTTCATTATTGCCTAAATCTGAGTTGGCATGAGGTATTTGAGACTAGATCGTAGCAAATTTATTTTAAGTTTCCTGAGATTTAATTCGTACATCAAGTATCTGTAGTTATCTAAAAATTCTTATTCAAGAAAATTCATTCAAAATTCAATAACATTACTACTCAATTATTTTAGGGTATCTAATAGTTCACCACAACGCTTCTAACTCAATGTTGCTCTCTTTTTTTTTTGCTGGTCGTGGATTTCTAAGAAAAAGGGTTCGAAAGACTCAAAAATTTGGTTAACTGTTGCGTATGCGTAATGTTCGTAAGACAAAAGAAACCCATTTGCAACAAGTACAAAAATTTAATAGAATAAATAAAAAATGGATATTCTTTGCCAACTGTGGAGCATATGTAAACATTTTGTAACAACATTTGCATCTAGATTGCAATATGCAAATTGGCCAAGACGATTGTTCATTGGTAAAGTCATTAATCAAGTGTCACTCAGCCATTTAATTATTGTGTTGAACTACAATATTTGCACTTGGCATTCGAACGGCAGCTAAAGAGCTCAAGCTTATATTTATTTTATTCAACTTTGGAATTTACATGGATTTGTTTATACGAATAACTAATGCAATTAGAGGTTGCATTGTAATTAACAATAGCTTTAAAATAGATTCAATTAAAGCGTAATTAATCAACAAAGTAAAGTTTACAAAAAATTAATAATATATGTGTACCACATATTATTAAATATATTTAGTAATATAATTACATGTATTGCCCATTTAAGCACCCATGACCTCATCACATTCGATGTAGACATACGTATGTATGTATATGTTGTCATCTATATATTCGTGATAAGGATGACACGCTCTGTCGACATAGACATGTTCGATTACCATGTTTGAAACTATTTGCACTAACATCAATAATATGTAGAGAATTTGAATATAATATTAAAATCAACTCGATTTTAAATGTACAATTTTTACAATGCTCATACAAGTCAGAAAAAATTTAAATAATGTTTTTAAATTGATAAATGGTTATCACAGCATGTTCCTTCATTTTTAAAAAAATTATTTGATATCCTTACTAACATCGAATAGAGTTTAAAACCATGTGGCAATTTAAGTTACAAAGAAGATGAAGCAAGACAAACAAAAATTTAAATTATAAGTATATTCTACATCAAATATAAAATCATTATGAAAATTAATTGGTTTTTTCTTCTCATTTTGACACTAATCACAATTTGAAATAGCTTAAATATTTTTTTTATTTTTTTTTTTCAAATGGTATTTATTGACTCACAGCAACTTTATTAATCGTATTTTATTATGTCATTAATTTTTGTATGTTTACCAAATTAGCTACGGTCTTAAACACTTTATTTAATTATAATCCACGACTGTGTCTGGTATTGAGATTATATCTTTCTGACTAGATTTTGTTGCAATTCATGGCTTGCAGCTGCAATGTCTTTGGTAATTGTTGTATTCAGTTGGCTCGCAACATTTGTTTATTGTTTCGCATGGTCTTTGCATTGCAATTAATTAGCGAGATTTTTCGCAGCACTCGGGAAATTCAACGGCACTTCGGAAAATTGCCACGGTACGTCACCATGCGTTGTTAGCCACGTTAGTTAGTTCGCTTGGTAATTGCATTTGAGCTGCTTTGGAACCGCTTTCCACGCGCTTCGCTTTACCAATGAAACTGAAACCGGCAGCGAGCAAACTGAAAAGCCACAAAACCAAAAACTTTTGTCGTTCGTTGTCATCGGGCTCGGTTCGTTTTGCGTTATCGTCATCGTTCACTTCTCATGTGCGTGTCTGTGTTTGTGTGTGGAGCGAATTTTCATCGGTTGGAAAACAACCCCAGGGCATTTTCCGCCTTTAGTCACACACTGTTGCTGTGCAACTGCCGATGACTCTGTTTGCTTATCAGCCTGCTAATCCTTATCCCAGCGCGCACTGATAGCCGACATATGAATCTATAACCACGAGTAGGAGTGCGAAAATATGACCATCAATACGTCTCTGAATAAGAGATAATCGATTTGATTCTGTGAATCTGCAGTTTCGTCCCACTTCATTTACTCTCCTTTTTTCCCTCCTGAAACATGATCTCATCCTCTACATCTGTGTATCTCGTAAATACAGCTTCATAAAAGGTCTGCGTTCAGCTATAAAGCAAGGGTTCTTCATCTCTATTGTATACTGTTTGTCAAACAGCCCCTGGCCATTGAATCAAATAAACTACATCTCTTGAAAAATATCTGAAAAATTTCCAAATTGTATATCCTTAATTAAAAAAAAACGCAAAAATAAATCGATGCAAATAAGTATTAAGATTAATAATACTCAGTAAATGTTGCTTATCTGTTTCTCGATTGCTCGTCAAGTAATAATCTTATTTGATTAAACTACCATATTCAAATTTGATTCCAATTTTTTTAAGAAGTGTTGAAATATATGCACATCCCTGTAAATTTATTTGATTTAGAAATTATTATGGAGGCATTCTATGTATATTTAGCAATTGGACGGATTTGTGTACATAGTTTATGTGGGAGTGATAGCGAGGCACGGACACGAGCACGAGCGTGTATGTGTGTACGATATGGTTACAATACTAGTTATTGAGCCTCAGATTGAGCTTCGTGTAGGTACATTTATAATTTCAATCGCTGGGCCACTGGTGCTATTACTTGAATCCACTTTCAAACTATAAATGCATAAACAGTCAAATCCTCAATTGATATCTCATGTTATTGCGAATGATGGGCCGCGATTATTGCAGATGCAGATTTTAGCAGGTGCATTCTGGACAGACGGGCTTGTCGCCTTCGATGGTGAAGGTGGCGGACGTAATGGGATTTTCGCAGCGATTGCAGCGGAAGCATTCGCGATGCCATTTGGCGTTCATGGCCACGACGGCGCTGTCCGTGATGGGCTTCTCGCATTTGGCACAACGCACTGCAAATAGATCTTCGTAGTCCTGCTTGCAGTAGGCCTTGCCATCACGCTCGTAGAACGGACGATTCGAGAGCGGCTTCTTGCAGGCTCCATCGCAAACGAAGCAGCATTCGTGCCAGTTCTCGCCCATGGCACAGATGGTGCGCTCCAATATGGGTTTGTTGCAGCCCGCACAGGTGCTCGTATATCGATCCACAAAGCACTTGCTGCAGACGGGCTCTCCGTCCTGTATATTGAAGGTGGCATCCTCGATTTGTTCATCGCAGTGGCGGCACAAGAAATGCTCCGGATGCCATGTCTTGCCCAGTGCGGTGATCACACGCTTCGTTATTGCCTCGTTGCACTTGTGGCACATGATGCTCTTCTCCTCACTCATCTTGAGCTCGATTTTATAGTTTGCCTGGAATGCTCAGAACACGATATTTGCCCAGACACATACACACAACACATGCACAAATTGAATGGATATATATATGAATATTTAAATATTGGACTGTGGCACGATTATTATTGGGTATTATGGCTTTTTTCCAATTTTGATTTTCTTAAAATATATAAGGATATATATATAAATTCGGAAAACGGAACAGAAAAGAACGTGTTAATTTTGTGAGACTCAAAAACTAAATGAGATGATATCGCATATACAACTCGAGGTCTGATTGACATTTATTCTGTGAACAAGCACTGGCTGCTAAGGTGGCCAACAAATGGGGAAAACATTTTCCAAAGCACACTCTGCTTATGGAAAATAATTCAAACTGTCTAACTACGCAATAGTTTTATGTTAAAACTATTCAATTGTACGGAGTCTTAACTTATTGGTAATAAATAATATTAAAAAATAAATGTAACTTTCAAACGGAGTCTGCACTTATTGGAACAAATATAGTTACAAAAATAAATTCCACTTTCAAATGCACTTTATGGTCGCTTAAAAACTTTCAAGATATAGACAAAATAATTTGGATAAGAGTATTTACCAATTCTTATAGCCATTCCATAGTTAATGATGCTGTACATTTCTAAAACTCCAACAAAAGGTCCATTAAACAACAAAGCATTTAATCTATATACAAACTTTACACTTTGATCAATAGAACATGTTTAGAAAGCAATATAATCATAAATTGATTAAGTGGGGAAATACATCGCTAAATTTTGATGTTGTCAGTTCTCTATACTTTATAAGTTTTTAGAGAAAATATATAACATTAACATTGACATTTTGCTGTAATTTTAAAAATCGTCGTACGACCTCGAAGAGAAAATCCGTTACAAAATTGTAAGCCCCTGGTACAGGTAAAAACAAAAAAACTGGATAAAGTAAGGCAACCCATCCCTAATTGTCAGGTAAACTAGTACATGCTTTGAAAATGGGATTACTATTGGTTTTTTTAACACTACCTAAACTATAAACTAATATAAACGGCAGATGTTACTTCTGCTATAGATAACGACCTATAAGGATTTGGTAGGTAACAAAATGTGTCAAAATCAGCAATCCCTTTTGAGGTATTTCCTAAGCATCAATCTATTCAAATTGCCTTTGTAATCACTCTAGAACCACTAAAGTTACAAAATGGCTGTTCTGTTAAATTTTTGGCAGAGCAAGGACCAACTTTATGGCGTCCTTTGAACTTGTCCCAGAAACGTGTCTGCCTGCAATTAGAAAATTGTCGCTGCAATTATCGCGTGCATTAAATATTTGTAGATGAAATGCTTTTAATAAAATAATTAGAATTATGCTGCTGCAACCCCTCTCTCTTTCAGCCCCTCTCTGGCACAGCTGCTCCTCATCACGATCCGCTCACGCACTCTCGCATACGCAGACAGACGCCAGGCGAGTGCAGCCTGACACAAATTCCCTTTCAACTTGCATAACAAGCTCTCGAGCGGGTCGTTTGCCTCCCATCTCCATTTCTATTCCCGCTCCTTTTCCATTCCCCTTGGTAATTTGGCATTCCTTGTAGCAGCAGAAAAGCACCAAATGAAATGGTGACATGTACAACAGAGCAATCCACAATGCCGCACTCCTCGCTTCTTGCTCACTTGCAGGCATTATGAGTGTCAGCCAAAAACAATGCCTGCTTTCTACGTGGCGTCCAAGCAGCCATCAACAACAAGGCGACGAGGCAGAGATGTGGCACATTCCACGCTGACAAGTGGTTGGGTTGGGCGTCGGAGAATTGCTACTTACTTGAACCGGCTTGGACCACGCACATATGAGTTTGCCGCCTGCCTTTTAATTGTCGTGCAGCCGGAAACCACAAGTATTTATGCTTTAATTAAATATTTTTATGCAATTTACTCATTTTATTAGACTTTTGTGGCACGACACATACGACATTGCGCTAAAAAGCTACCCTAAACCGATAACACTTTAAAATTTATGCACTTCTGGACTGATTTCTCATTCCCGAATTTTCCTTAAAGCCTATTTATTTATGCGATTTGTTGTGTGACTAATTTGGTCGCTTGCATTGCGGAAACTTTCGGCTATAAATTATGATACTAGAAAATAGTCGATGTTGAGCAACGATACCCTGTACGTTTTATAAAAGAACATAAGAAAGGACTATCTTATTTGTGTAAAATATTTGTTGGTCATTATATTATTTTTGTTAAAAAAAAACTAATTTAATTATTATAATAGTAATAGTAGCATTTAAAAAATATTAAAATTCAAGAGAATGCTTTCAAATGTGCAGTTCATCAATAATAGTATAATAATAGTAAAAGGCATCTTAAATATAAAATGAAATACAATTTTAGGAATATACGATTCTGTTTTTCTTTTTCAAGAATTAAAATTAAAGTGAAAAAAACCACGTAGGTCACTTATTATTATATTAAAAAGCATCGTACATTTAAGATTTAATAAATATTTTTTAAGAACATAAGATCCCTCTTTCCGTTTTGTAATAATTAAAATTAAAGTGGAAAAAATGGAACGCTAGCTTCTATATGTGCAGTCCAACAAACTGATCTATAATTTCAACATTTAATAAATTTGTTGTTAAAAATGAAAGATTTTGTTTTTCTTTCAATTTTTCCAAGAAACGAATTCATTGATTTATTTATTAACTACAAAATAAAATTTTTAATATACCTATTATTTTGTATAGAACTAGCATATTAATTCAATAACAGGGTATACAATAGTTGCTATAGGAAGCAATAGAGAAAATAAGTGAAATTTGTGCAAATTGGAAACTGGAACTATAACTAATATACTTAAATGTATATGGTACAATAATTGCACTTTGCACAGTTTTTATAATGAGAAAAAGTGTTTAGAAACTCAATTTACTTGGCTAAATATTCAAAACTTGTGTGCCATGCATCTTCACCCAATTTACACCTTTATTTCGAGAGCATTTCTAACCCTCAAAGAAAAAAGCCCCAGCAACCAGACCAGAAATGTCAGTCAATCGGTGTGTGCAAAGGACATTGGTCCTTCACCACGACTCGCAACACCAAGCGGAGATGGGATGCAGCTGAAATCCGCAATTACATTTACCAATTGGGGGCATTAATTATGCAATAGGGGTTAAGCGGTTGCCCAGGGACAACGACACGGGGCACATTGAACTTTGTTCGCTGGAAGTTGGTCAAATAGCAAATGAAATGGCGATGTTTTGTAATCAGTGTCAAGAGGACATTTTAATTGCGTTGAGAAACAAAAACAAAAAATACATGTACAACTACAAACTAAACCTAAAACTACATTTACAATATATATATATATAAGAATATGACAAAACAAGTAGGCTAAACTTAATAGGCGGGAGTATTTTGTTGCTTGTCCTTCTTGCTGGGTTTCTTGGAGGAGATGAGCGTACGCCGTTTTAAGCGTTTCACCTTTGTCTTTTCACGTCTCCGCAGCTTCTCCTGGGCCAAATGCAGTATGGTGTTGCGTAGCTTTACCCGATAATTCATCAGATTATTGAGTTCACTGTCCAGTGGGGCAACAGACGGAGCTCGGTTCTCAGCATTCTCGTCGTCATCCTCGTCGTCCGTTAACATGGCTAATTGTTGCTCGGCCCATTCGGCGTCTGAATCAAAGTCATCCAACGATAGTGCCACATTCCGTTGCCTTTCTTTTTGCTGTTGTTGTTTGAGCAGCTCCTCGGTAAGCAGCAACTTGGCCGAGGCCCATTTAATCGCTGAATGCTGCTTCAGTCCGATCTGCTGGCGATATTGAAATAGTTGCAGCGACACATTCGTTTTGGGAATATCCTGCTCCTGCTCCTCGCTGGCAGCGTCGCCATCTGTTAGATCGATAACTGGCATTGGATTGACAACGGCCAAAGGCTTTTCACACGACATTTTACTTTCAGAGACTCCCATATTACTCGACTCTTTATCTCACTCGAAGTGTGCGTGTGTGTGCTTTAATAGTTCAGTTCAATCTGTCAGCTGCCACTCATTTGCACTTCATCTTATATGTCAACAGGTATAAAGTAGGACTTAGACAGGGAACATCTGGTGTCCGCGGATTAGCGTCGCGACCCTCAAAAAATAGTAACGACAAATTTTAAAGTAAAGTTTTGCAATAAAGTAAGTTTCTTTGATTTACCTGCCTGTGTAGTCCAGGGAATAGGCCTACTTGGAAAACCAACCAACCAAGCGATAGATGCTTGGCAGCGACCCTTTTATTGACCTGCGTATGCGACACCAAGTCAGCCTGGCCTTGCCAATCCTTGCAGGTTATGACAGGCTCAGGCGCGTTCACTTATTTTCAATGCAGATTAGCAGGTATAGTTGCAGGTAAGACCGCGGACCGCAAACTGTATTTAAACCCACTGTGTTGTCCTTGGAGATATCAGTCACAACTGAATCTTCAGTCTTACAACATCGCCGTTCCTTTGAACCTTCAGTGCTACAACATCGTCGTTACTTTGCCAGCAAGTCACAACTTTTTACCACATCATCAAATCAGTTATCGTCATGGACAACTCGCCAATGTCAATGGTGCACTCTCCGATCGATTCCCAGAGCCAGATCTTCATCTTCAATTCGCCAGTCAATTCCTCGGACCAGCAGCAGCTGATGACGTATTCCACATTGGCTGGCAACACGGACTTCATGCAAGGCTACTATGTGGTCTATAAGAACGATCACTACATTGTCAGCAATCCACCCGACTACAAAAATACCACAAAGCGCGGCTTCATCAACGAATGCATCCGTCAGCTGTATGTGATGAACGGGCATGCACATCATCTCAACTGGTTGCCCACATTTCCGATTACCAATCGTGACACGCTGTGGCGCCAAGTGGACTATTGCCTGCGCCCAGAGCGACTCACTGTCGAGGCCAGCGCCATGAAGCGTGTGAAGCGTCAGCTCTTCAGGGAATCACAACGAGAACGCAAAGTGCTGCGCAGCAAAGTCAATCGCCACATGTACTGGGGCAGCACTCAAGTGTCCAACTTCAAGGCCATGCGTCATCAGATTGGACGTCAGCGTGTGCGACGCAGCTACCTCACTGGAGTCCGACGCAAAGTGTTGCAGACCCTGGTCCGAGAGAATGTCACACAGGATATGATAAACACTCCGTCGGTGAGCCAGGGCATCATCGTGGCTGCCGAGCGCATCTTCCAGGTAAATCCCACTGTGATGCAGACGCTAACGGAACGTGCCAAGACAATATTTGCCAAGGAGAAGGCACGTCTGGCTGCTGAGAAGACACAGTACATCATGAAGGAGTCGGTGCGTTCCGTCATCTATGCCAAGCAACTATTCCATCTCATTCAGAATCCCGATGAACTTGCCTTTGTGGAGAAACAAATACTCGAGACTGGCTGCTGTTAAGGTGGTTTCTTTACATATCAACAAAATGATAAACATATACAATGCACAGTGTTTCCTATAATAAGATAAGTAGATATCAGCCATCCATCCATTCTGCTTGAGTATACAGTCACATCTTGCGCTACGTCTTTTGCTGTTCAATCAACTTGGCGTGAACATCCATAAGGCTCTGCAAAAGAAAAACCATACATTATCAAAAACCATGCTACAAAATGTGGTACACAGTACTTAGCATAAGAATCACTTGACGTAGGAGTAAACTAACTCTCGGAAGAGCTCATGAATTCAATTAAACTAACAGTGCTCTCAATATTTGCTTGCTGCTGTTAATCAGCTTAACAGTCTGTCAAGAAGATAACAGCATATATCACATTACAATGATTTTCATAACATTTCATATCTAATTATAAATATTTTTAGTTCTTAGTCACAATTTTACATTTCTTATACACTACAAGTAATATCAAATAAAATAAATAACAAAAAAATATACTTAAATGTTATTTTCAATTTATAAAAACAGCTCTTAGACATTTAGTGTGAACGGAAAATTTGGCTTGGTTTCAATATTTACAGTGTTCTTGAATTTTTGCCGTTTTATTTACTTCAACCATCTGAAAAATTCAATATTAGCAGAGTTGCAACAATAATTTTTATAGTTTAGTGTAGAATTTTGCAACAATGTTGGCATCAGAAATACATCTTTAAAAAGTTGTATGAATATCTTAGGAAATTTGAACATCAGCCAAATTGATTTTACTCTTCAAGGGTTTTTAAGCTTTAGCGTGATTTCTCATTTAACTAAATTAACTATCTTAAACAATATACTTTAAAAAAATGGGGCACAACAGTTTCGGTTATACATTACATTTGAAGCTTGTGTAACCTTCCTCAGAGGCGCCTTCGTGGTTATCTCTTAGAATGCCCTGCGAAATGATCATCCAAAAAATTAGCCAGATGCTCTTCAGTTTCTAAAGCTAAACCATGTTGTCAGTGTACCACGCTACCAGCTAATGGGTTAGTAAATCAGCCAACTAATCCAGCACCTCTACAAGCTATAACTTAACCCTAAACCGTAATCTAGTATGTCTGATACCAGCTAAGCCCGCGTAGCTACCTTGAAGTATTTGACCGTCTTGACGCGCAGCTCCAGCGTTGCATCCTCGTCACAGATCATTAGTGTATTCGCATGCTGCTGGAATGCACTAACAGTCCACATATGATTGACGCCCTCCTCGATGGCCTTGTACAGAGCGAAGGCTTTGTGGGCGCCCGTGATCAGAATCATCACTTCATTCGAGTCCATCACAGTGCCAACGCCCACAGTGAGCGCCTGCTTGGGCACTTTGCTCATGTCGTTGTCGAAGAAACGGGCATTTGCCTCAAGCGTATCCTGGGCCAGGGTTTTCACACGGGTACGCGACACCAAGGATGAGCCAGGCTCGTTGAATGCTATGTGTCCGTCAGGTCCAATGCCGCCAATGAATAGCTCGACGCCGCCAGCTTCCTTGATCTGCTGCTCGAATTTGTTGCACTCGGCGACCAGATCAGCAGCATTGCCATCCAAAATGTGAACATTAGCGGGCTCGATGTCGATATGCTTGAAGAAGTTGTGCCACATGAAGTAATGATAGCTCTCGTGATGATCTCGCGGCAGACCTGCAAATAAATTCAACTATTAATTGCAAGTTCAAATAACGAGTAAGGTATATTTACTCACCGACATATTCGTCCATGTTGAAGGTCTTCACATATTGAAAGGATACCTTTCCCTGCTTGTGGAACTCAATCAGTTCCTTGTACATGCCCAATGGTGTGCTGCCCGTAGGCAAGCCCAGCACAAAGTATCTGCCAATTGAAAGCAATTACAATAAGATAAGTTTTATCTCTTGAGTGGAATAAAATTAACTCACTTATTCGGTCCCGGGTTGAAGTCATTAATGCGCTTGGCCACATACTTGGCCGCCCACTTGCCAACCGAATCGCTCGTCTCCAAGATGATTAGACGCATATTGAAAATTTGGAATTTGAATGTGTTTTACTGAAAAAGATTGCAGATAAGGTCTGATTAGATCAAGCTGATTTCGTATTTCATTCTGCCTGGTTAACACAAAACAATGGGAGGCCGCTCATTGATAAAAGTTCGGTACATGAGCAGTACACGTTCGATATTGTTGGTTATTGATAATAAATACAATTTAGAAAATGAAATTAAAATTAGAACAGAAAATACAAATTTACATTTAATTATTTTAAAATAAAAAAAACAAAAGCTATTCTGAAAACAATTAAGACGACTAATTAATATTAAAATTTTTGGAAAAATTACAATTAATAAATAAAATGATTAAGACACTTGAATTTTGATTTTACTTTGTTAATTCATTTTAATTGACCATCATATCGAACGTGCAGTGTACATAGCTGACAGCTACGTCACTTTCGCTCTCTACATTGGCAGCTTTGTATTTGAATGTGACGGAGGACGCTTGACGGTCGTCAAGTTACTCACCTTAGCAATATTAACGAAACGTTTGGCAATACAAAACAGCAACAATAACAAAGGCTGGCAGTGAATATCGCGCAGCTGGAGAACAACAAATTGCAAGCGGTCAACTTAGAGCGTTCGTGTTGAGTTCGAGACTGGCGAGACGACGAGCTGTTGACGCCGCTTTAATTTGGCAGCCAATTTATATACACTATACTACATATATGCACAGTTCTGAACCGAAACGCGATTAGCTCTCTTTGTGGCGATAAAGAGAGAGAGCAACGTTGCAGCAATCGCAAAACATACTTAACTCTTGTGTACATTTGTAACCTTGATATACTTTAACATTATCACACCCATATTTGCCATACGTTTAAAGTTGCATTATCAGTTAAAGTGTCAGTTTAGCTGCTGCCACAACAGAACCGCAGCAGTTGATTAAAAAAGCAACACATGCAGAGTGGCAAATGGTTGAATGAACTTGCCGCTAACCGCTTGAGTCACAGTCACACAACGAGCGGCGTTTGAGTGAAATGTGCTGAGGCGGCGTTGCCAGACTGTGCACAACCGGTCATGAGCATAATTGAGTGGAATTCAAGAGTCACTGAACACACAAGCGTAAAATAAATAAATCCAAAAATAACTCAACATAGCAGAGAGGGAGAGAGAGTTCGAAATATTTAATAAATACACTGCGCAGCTTTATGAAACATTTTCGTTTTATTTATTTAGCAGTTACATTCTTAATGATTAAAATTAATTTCAACTTTTGTTTGTTGTTCAGTTAAGTTTAGTTTTGGGCGAGACCACACCCACGCAATAAAACAATTGACATCGTTGTTGTTGAGTTGCTTTCTCGTCGGTTGGTTACTGGGAAAACCGGTTCAGGGCCCCGATATAAATTAAAAAAAAAAGATTCTATTGAGCACCAGCCAGCAGCGTAGAAAAGAGAGCAGAGTTTTGTCCTAAGTATTTGAATCGTTTTAAAAATATATTGCAGGCTTTTTTCCTCAAAGAACATTTATTATGCGTGTGCTTCGAAAAAATCTTTTTCTTTTTTCCAATTTTTGCTGCCCATTATATTGTTGTTATATAGAATTGTATTTTTATATGCTCTGCTTGGTACAAAATATATATACTTAAATTTATTATACATACGCGGTATGGTAAAGGAGCTTACATGTGTGTGTGTAGTTTAAGTTGTATTTTATTGTTTAGTTTAACATGAGCTCTCGTCGTATGTTTAATGCTGCTTACAAAACTATATTTCTATATATAAATGTATTTTTTGTTTTATTTATATGGTGGATAATTGGGGTCGCCCAAATGCATCGAAAATGCTGCGTTTTTTCTTCAGCATCTCCAAAGCATTTCGAACGGACAAAGTAAAAAAGAACGGGAAATAATATTGTAGTTGTTTTTTTTTTTTTTGTAAATTCTATGTGGTATTATAATTGAAGAGTGTATGAAAGAACACAATAATTATATGCATACCAAATAAAGTTTACAAGCTTATTATTTAAAGTTTCTCAGGGGGGGCAGTTTGTAAAGTGAAGTTTGATTTTGAATGCGAAACACGTAACGTTAAAAGTTAATAAATTTGTTTTTTTTTTTGTCATTTGGAAAGAAACACGAAACGGAACAAGGGGGAAAAATATGAAACGTGAAAGAAATTTTTAAAGACATAAATCGTTAAACTGCCTTCAATGGCAGATTGGGTTTTACAAATTGAGAATAAATTAAATTATGTTTTCTGGGTTGTTTAACCTAACGCTGGATACTACTAATTGTCTGTTGTTGTTCTCGCTGTGTGTTAATCTGGCTGTTCTGTTTTAGTTATTGTTGTTGTTCTGATTGTAGAGCTCTCTCTCCATCGCTCTTACATAAGCGCGCACTTCTCATCAGTCCGATTGGGTTCGCCCTGCTGATGATACAGCTGCTCGTTGCCATCAACAGCGCTAATGCTACGGCGACGACTGAGACGCGAGGAGGACACATGTGTGGTGACCGTGCGCTTCATGCGCTCAAAGTTGGCCACCGATTCGCCATCGGAATTGAGCAGCACAGTCTTCGTGACGTCGCCCACCATCCACTTCTGCTGCTTCATCACAATGTTCGAGGGCGGCTCGTGCGAGGCCTTCGTGTCCGATGACCACACGGTGATAGTGGCATTGGGTTCGATTTTCACCGAACGATGGAACTTGTAGGTGGTGGCCGGACCACCTTCATTAAGCGAACGCTGGAGCTGCCAGCCGCCAATGGCAACCTCATCGTTGCCCTTGTTGTACAGTTTAACGTATCTGCCTTCGGGATCAATCTCCTTGATTTCTACACCGCTCTTGGCACTGGACGTGATGTAAAAGTCGGAGAGACTGCGATCTTCCGACTCATCAACAACTGCACGCTTACGCTTCAGTGCCCCAGAAGGGGTGCGGCGCGAAGGTGTGGCACGAGTGCTGCGCAACGATTGACTGAATGACTGCACTGTGGCAGTGTTGGCTGGCGTAATATTGAGACGCGCCTCTTCGCCCACCAGCAACTTGTCGTAAGCCGCAATTTCCAGATCCAGCGAGACTTTAATGTCCATCAGATCCTGATATTCCTGCAGCTGCAATGCCATCTCCTCGCGCAAGCGATGGAGCTCCTTCTCGAGCAGTGCAATATCGTGGCCGTGACGTTCGCGATCGTTGTCCAGCTGCTGTTCCAGCTCACGAATACGCGCATTCAGCACTGCGTTAGTGGACTCCAAGTCGTTGATCTTGGCATTCAGGCCCTCGATGCGCATGCGTGAATTGCGCAGCTCCTCGATGGACTTGTGTGTCGAGTTGTGGGTGCGTGAAGCGGCATCCTGTAGACTGCGTATCTTGGCCTCGTACAGCGACTCGATATCATCGCGATTGTTGCGCATCTGCTCCTCGTATTGGCTGCGCAGCTCGTGCAGCGATTGCTGCAGTTTTGCCTCGTATTCGGACGAGAGACGTCCATCGATCTCGCTGTATTCGGTCTGGCGTATGCGACGTGATTCGTTGATCTCCTGGACATGCACTTGATCCTTGAGCGAGAGCTCCTCGCGCAGACTCTGAATGTTGTTCTCGAGATCAACCCGTGCCAATGTCTCCTGCTCGAGATTCTTGCGTGTATCGTCCAATTGCTTGCGCAAACGGTCCAGCTCCTTGAGTGCCTCGTTCAGATCATCAATGGCCTTCTTGCGATCCGCATTGGCCTGGTTATATTTATTGCTTAGCTCATTGGCGCGCGACTCGTAAATGCGGGCATTAGCTGCAAGGCAGAATAGGAGGAGAAAAAGAGGGTTGTTGGCTTTTTGTGGTTGGTGATGATTAATTGCTCAAAAACTCACCCTCAGCTGCGCTGCATTCCTTGGTCTTTTTGTCCAGACGCGCAGTCAACTCCTCGTTCTCCTCCCACAAGCGCTTGGTATCGATCTCGAGCCGGGCGCGTTCTCGTGACGTTTCATCGAGCAGACGCCGTGCCTCAATCAATTCGGCCTCATAGATGTTCTTAATGTTGGTCGTCTCACGGGTGACCGTGTCACGTGTTGTCTGCACCTCGATGCTGAGGCGCGAGTTCTCCGTCTCCAGGTTGCGCACACGATCGATGTAGCAAGCCAGGCGATCGTTCAAGTTCTGCAGCTCGACCTTCTCCACGAGACGCGAGTGGCGCGTGGGGCTCAACGGGCTGTTCGCCTGCTGTTGCGACGATTGTTGTGGCTGCGGCGCCGTCGGCGGCAGCGGGGTTGAAGTGCTGCCGGGCTGCGGCGTCGCGGTGCCAGCGCGTCGGGATTTAGTTGACATTATTCACGGTCACTTGTTGTTGCTGCCGATGTGAACAAATATGCATAAATTAATTAGTCAGCTTAAGATTGTCGAGAAAGCAATTTAACTGACCTTAATACGTTTTAAATATGCTCTCTCAGCTCGAGATATTTTTGCGCGCAATCGTTTCGCTTTTGGGCCTGATAAAATTCCAAACAGAACAGAAATGTTAAAATGTAATAAAAAAAAAAATAACAAAAACTACTCAAACGTGCCGAAGAGCGAGCGAGAGAGCACAAAACGAAAGCGAAACGAGTTTTCTCTCTTCCACTTTCTCACTCATTCACTCACGCTCTCAGAGCGCAAACACGTTACCACACAGATTTGCACTCAAGCGACTGTACTAAAGCGAACGAATGAAAAAACAATTGAGTGCTTTTTTGTGCGGCGTTTTGTTTATGGGGCGTGGGGTAATAAATATACGCGGGTGCGGCAACGAAATGTGTCGAAAATATGCTGTATACCATAACAACTCACTCAGCATGCAATGCGTTGCACTATTTGTATCGAAATTAGACGCTTGCAATTGCACAATATGGCGATTTTAATTCACAATTTGCCTTTTCATATCGGCATTTTGTTACAGGCTGCAGGGGGCAAAAGGCACCGAGCGTTTTTTCGTTTTTGAGAGGGAAACAGGGCCACTTGCACATTTTGGTTAACTCGCACAGTAAAAGAAATTAGCGATAGTGCAAGCTATCAAGTAAACTTACGTGTGCACGAATATTTAGTCAAAAACCACTAATTTATCCAATAATTTTTTTGCGCCGACGAAAAAACGCGGCCGACGTGAAATAATTTTCTCTTGAGTAAAACTGACGCTCTACATGTAGTGTGTGACCACAAGTTTATATTTAAAAGGTACTAGTTTATGCCACCAAAATATATATGGTCCCACCAGACTTTTAAATTATTAGCGCAAATTTTTGCAAATTGTTTAATAATTAATTGAAAATGTCAAACAAAAATTATAAAAATGCAACCCCGTGGTACTCACCTCTTGATTTTTATATTGCGCTGTCAAAATGTAACAGTCGATCACTTTATTAGATAGCATAAAATATAGTTATCGGTAAACGGTAAACACTGACGGTGAGCCTCCTACAATTCGAAAAATATTTCAAAACTTGTTTTAAATTTAGATTATTATTAATTTTTGTTTGGTAAAATTTACATTTATCGAATATACAGAATTAGCGTCTATCGAAAAGTTGACTCGATACAATTTCAGTGCGACCACACCAAACAAGTCCAGTTAGCATAAATAGCATTTTTGAGAAACTGAGTTGCGGTCACTCTGTGCAATTTCGACGTCATATTAACGCCGACTCGTTTTTTCTGATCGTTCGAACAAAAGATTAATTGCATTTTAACAAAAGAAAATTCTTGCAAAAGGTAATTAATTCGGCAGATTTCTGTAAAACCGTGCATACACATAAAAATGAGCCTGCAATTTCGTGTACTTGTGTAATTAAGAGGTGCAGCCATGATTCACTATGGTGAAAAACAAGATGGCGGAGCGCATACGCCGGTTTGGCACACATAAAAACGCGGCATTTGCGACACACAACACACATGTAATTTTACAAGAGCCATTTCTCTTTTTACAGAATACAATAGTTTTCAAGAGCAGAACAGACAGAACGCAAAGCAATTAAAATGGCCGATAATGACGATCTTCTCGATTACGAGGATGAGGAGCAGAACGAGACCGCAGCCGTTGAGACTCAGGAGGCACCAAAGAAAGACGTTAAGGGAACTTATGTCTCCATACACAGCTCGGGCTTCCGTGACTTTCTGCTAAAACCGGAGATATTGCGTGCGATTGTGGACTGCGGCTTCGAGCATCCATCTGAAGGTAAGTTTCCGTAAATTGGAGTACAGTTGTGTAGGTTATTTATAAATAAATGTATGTTTTCTGCAGTTCAACACGAATGCATACCGCAGGCTGTGCTGGGCATGGATATTTTGTGCCAGGCCAAGTCCGGTATGGGCAAGACGGCTGTGTTTGTGCTTGCCACACTGCAGCAATTAGAGCCCTCCGACAACAACACCTGTCATGTCTTGGTCATGTGCCACACACGTGAGCTGGCCTTCCAGATTAGCAAGGAGTACGAGCGTTTCTCGAAATACATGCCCACTGTCAAGGTGAGTTTGCTCTGCAGATGGTAACTTATGAACATAACTAATTAGGATGTGTTCTTGTAGGTTGCAGTCTTCTTTGGCGGTCTGGCAATCCAAAAGGATGAGGAGACGTTGAAGAACGGCACGCCGCACATTGTGGTCGGCACTCCAGGACGCATTTTGGCATTGATTCGCAACAAGAAGTTGAACCTGAAGCACTTGAAGCACTTTGTTCTGGACGAGTGCGACAAGATGTTGGAGCAACTGGGTAAGTTTTGTTATTGAAAAAAATTCATTTGTTATGTATTTCATGTATACCTTCCGTTTTTTTGTAGACATGCGTCGCGATGTGCAGGAGATTTTCCGTAGCACACCACACGGCAAACAAGTTATGATGTTCTCAGCCACATTGAGCAAAGAGATACGTCCCGTTTGCAAAAAGTTCATGCAAGATGTAAATATCTACGTCGCACTTCTACTACTACTACTACCACTACTCTTACGACCATTAGCTATAATAATCTGTTACCAAAATCGCGTCGAACGCAAATCAAATTGTTACACATTCTTCCCTTCAAATGGTTGAACGCGACTCAATTCATGTAAATGTCCATTGTTAATCATTGCTCTTTAATGATTGATCCATATCGATTTCCTGCTCGTTGACTGCCCAATACCATATTCTAAATGGTTAAACGCGTAACTTGTAAACGTTGCTGGGCGCTTTAAAGCGCATAACAATTGTATGAAATCCTCATTTTGATCACTGCCAAAAACCATTTTCTAAATGGTTAAACGCGAACAATGCCAAACGGAAAGACGCTATTGCGTGTAACACATTGAAAATCTCGTGAATAACTCTTGAAAAATCATTTTCTAAATGGTTAAACGCGATAAATACAATCGTCATTTCATCAAAATCAAAATACTATAACAAAAATGCAAAAAGGAATCGCAATCAACAGAAATTATAAGCAACTGTTACACACACGAAACAAAACGAAACAGCGACGAAACAAAACGTCTGATGTCTGCAAGGAGCGATAGCTACCTGCCGCACAGCCTGCCGGAGGCAGATTGACGATAAATGGGGCACACACTGCAGCCAGCCAAACAACAACGACTTTAAATACAAAACTAGTTGATGATGATGGTTACAAAGATAGCGTGGCCGTATGTAGAATTTGTAGGCGTACCCTAGCTTAAGTTGCATTTGTTTGTGCATTTTGTCATTGTTAATTGTTTCTCTTAAATTGCGACATAAATTTACCCATATTTTTGAATAGCCCATGGAAGTGTATGTGGACGATGAAGCCAAACTTACGTTGCACGGCCTGCAGCAGCATTATGTCAACCTCAAGGAGAACGAGAAGAACAAGAAGCTGTTCGAACTGCTCGATGTGCTCGAATTCAATCAAGTAACACATCCCGAAAACGACTCACTATTCCTGTGATTGCAAATACTTAATTTTCATTCTATTAATAGGTTGTCATCTTTGTCAAGTCGGTGCAACGTTGTGTGGCACTTGCTCTACTGCTGACCGAGCAGAATTTCCCAGCAATTGGCATTCATCGTGGCATGAATCAGGATGAGCGTTTGAATCGCTATCAGCAATTCAAGGATTTCCAGAAGCGCATTTTGGTGGCCACGAATCTCTTTGGTCGCGGCATGGACATTGAGCGTGTCAACATTGTGTTCAACTACGATATGCCCGAGGATTCCGACACCTATCTGCATCGTGTGGCACGTGCCGGTCGTTTCGGTACCAAAGGCTTGGCCATTACCTTTGTCTCCGATGAAAACGATGCCAAGATACTGAATGAGGTGCAGGATCGTTTCGATGTCAACATCAGCGAGCTGCCCGAGGAAATTGATCTCTCCACTTACAGTAAGTTTTACACTCAGTACTTTGTTAACGACATTATAATTATATATATATTATATATTTATTTTTATATATATATTTTTTTTTGTACAGTCGAGGGACGCTAGAAAATGAAATACAAGCGAAATGCTAAAAATGCATATGACAAAAATGCATCCATACATTTTTATAAACTCTACTTTATAACTACAATAAAATACAATCCAAAAGCATAATGTTGACGTACAAAGAAAAGCCCACGAAGTATGTTTTGTTTGAGTTATGTAAAAAAAAGGGGTTCTTTTTCCGTTTCGGGACATGCGCAAAGCGACTCGAGTTTCCGGCAATTGCAGAGCATTTCGTTGGCTAACCCGGGGCGGGATGGGCAAGGGCGACGGCTGGGGTTTCCTTATTTTTGGGGGGTGGACAGCAGCATAGAAGCTGAAGCCGAAGCAGACGCAGCGATAAACGCCAAACAATGTGAAAAATATTAGCGAAAACACAAAATGCTGCTGAAAAAATATGTGAAAACGCGTCGCAAGGTCAAAATACTGTTGCTGGTGACCATTGTGGCCCTCATTGTGATCACATGCATAATTTTGCTGGGCTCCTCGGCTGCGACAAGCGGAACGAATGTGGAGCGCTTGCTGGACGAACGCTTCATCGCACGTGCCTATCAGCCGCAGTCGGAGCAGCAGCAACAACAGCAGCAGCCTCGGGATGTGGCGGCGGCGTTGCTGCAACCACAACGTGAGCACGGCGTCATTGTGCCGGAGAAATACGATGAGCAAAAGATCAAGTCGCGAATCATGCAGAATCGCCTGCAGCAGATGAAGCAGCAACAGCAGCGCGATACTGAGGCGGAACAGGCGCGAACAACGCTGGATGTACTCGCCACAGCGGTGCACATATTTTATACGGCTCCGGTGCCATGGTACAAGTCCAAGAAGCCACCATTGCCGGCGCCAGAACATCCCAATGAGGTGGCCCTGCCCTTGACGACGCCGAAGCCCGTGAAGATCCTAAACACCGCCTTCTATCCGTCGCTGGGTTTGTATAAACCGAGTGCTAAGCTGCTGGGTCAGCACTTTGAGAACATACGCAGTTGTGGCATTGGAGTACTCATCCTGAGCTTCACTAAGCCCACGGATCCAGCGCTGCTGCATCAAATCATCGAGCTGGCGCCGCAGCACAATCTCAGCGTCACCTTTGAGCTGAGCGTGGCTGGGAATCGGACAGTGGAGTTTCTGCGCCAACAGCTGCAGGACGTAGCCACTTATGTGGAGCTGCCTGGCTTCTATCGCGTGTGGAGTCAATCTCGTGGAGCTTTGATGCCTGTCCTCTATGTCAGCAATGCCTACAAGCTGAGCGAGAGCTTGGGTCGTCAAATGTGTCATTCCACTGGGCTGACAAAACCGCTGGGCAAAGAGGAGGTAGGCAGACTGCGTCGAGTGCTGGACGCTTTCTTTATAGGACACATCAGGTGAGTGCTGTGCATCTATCAGGCACTGTAATATTTTTATACCCGCTACCCATAGGGTAGAAGGGTATTATAACTTAGTGCCAACAGAAAATGTATGTAACAGGCAGAAGGAGGCATCTCCGACCCCATAAAGTATATATATTCTTGATCAGTGTCAACAGCCGAGACGATATAGCCATGTCCGTCTGTCCGTCTGTATGAACACCCAGATCTCAGAGACTATAAGAGCTAGAGCTCCCAAATTTGGGGACAGTACTCTTATAGGTCCTACGCAGATCAAGTTTATTTCAAAAGTTGGATGCCACGCCCCTTTCCGCACCAATAGCCAGTAAAAGCCGTAATAAAAGACCTAGAGCATTGAATTTCGGTGTGCATAATAATAATTATATTCTCAATGATTTCTGTTTTGAGATCGAATGAAAAACAAGGAAGTTATTAAAGAATCAATTTTATATGCAAAATTCACTTGCAGCTGCCCGCGCTTTGTTTTAGTTGACAGTGTGACCATGTCGGTATGCTATGGATTTTTATACCCGCTATTTTCAAATATATACAAAAAAACAAGTTTCAGTATATTTGGTATATTTTTTGTTAAAATATCAATTAAGTTTTTTGTTTTCTTTCGAAATGGGTTGCGGGTATCATACGGTCGAGCACTCTCGACTGTAGCTTTCTTACTTGTTAGTCTCTGTACTATTGATACAAACTAAAACCATTTAATTTCTTGTGTAGACTTAAAAGCCATGCGGATGTGCTGCGTCGTCTGTGCTTTGATGGCTTCTACAGCAAGCTGCCCAGCAATGGTGCCGTCTTTGCCAGCACCTGGAAGAATTGGTCATATCTCAAGTCGTATGCGCTCTCCTACAAGATGCTGTTTGTGCCGACCGTTGGTCCAGGCTTTGCGGAACGCAATAAATTTCCACGGCACGGAGACATACAACGACATCGCAGCAATGGACGCGTAAGTGGAGAAGCTGTCTTATCCCCAAATTGCATTATTCATTTTTTTTAATTTTTAGTACTATGGCGTGGCGTGGCGCACAGCAATACTTAATCATGTGGGCTTCATCAGCATTGCTAGCTACAATAACTGGCCCGACGGCAGCCAGATCGAGGAGGTGGTGCCGCGTGCCGGGTTCCTTGATTACAATCCGGGCTCGAAGACCAAATATCTGGATCTTACCGCACATTGGGTTGGCAACTTTTTAAAGACACGCCAGGAGGCAGCTGGAGCGGGGGCTGGAGCTACTCAAAACTGTTATGAGCTGCTCAACAATACAATATGTTGAGTTGAGAGAGTTGATCGGGAGGAATTCATATCGAAGAATCAAACTGTTGCCTTACCCGGAGAAAGTGGGCAAGAGTGTGCTTTTACTTTAGAAGCAAATCCAATTGCATGCCACGAAATTACTTTCTTAAAACTGTTAAACAAGTCTTCATACTCATAATCTGCCTATATAGCGAACAATACAATTATCTATGTATCTGCCAAAACAAAACAAAAAACCATGAAAAGTGCAAGCAATATATACTCTTAGGTAGTGTTAACATTAGTATAAAAAAAAAACTAAAAGCAAATTGATAACTTTTTCTTAAATAGGGCTCAGCGCCAGATTATTTAAATAATTTTTAGCTTTTCGATAAGTATTAAATAACGAATGAACAACAATATCATGCCATGCCATATTATGTATACATATTACATACATATTCGAGTTTATATAGAGCAAGAATGTAGAATCAACTAAATGATTTGTTAAAACGTGAATATTACCACTTGTTAAACGAAAGGTACTTAACAAATTTTATCTTTATTACAAGTACAACATATAACAAATGTAATTACTTTATCTAAGCTTTAATAGATTAAATAGTGCTACAAAACATTTACTATATTGATCAAAGGCACAAAAAATCACTTCAAATGTCTTTTTATTGGCGCGCTTCCGAATCGTTAACGAGCGTTTCAAAATACTTCCGTAACGGTTATTGGAAAGGCATTGCGCGAAAATTTATGCTGCTCTGATTAATTGAAAACACAAACGGAAGTTTGACAACCGCCGTTTTCCGTTTTCACTTTGTTACCATCCTAATGGATATTTTTTCCTTTTAAAAGGAATTTCAAGAGGAAGTACTTTCCTTTTCCATTTTATGTATTTTAGTCTTTTTCGCAAAACGCCTCGACAGCGCTGAGACTATGTATCCTAATGAGTCCTTCTTTCATTATATGACACATTTTTGTTTGCAACGTAAGTAATATTTTTGTTTTTCTTACAAAACGTCCTGTCAGACTTTATTCTTCTTCCGTTATACGAAATATTTTCATTTTTAAGGTTATATTTCACTTGTTAATGTGAAGTAAAATTTTCTCATAGCAAGGCCAGCAGTCTGACCTGTCAAATACTTGTGATTATGTCAACCTATAATAATTTCTTCAAGGAGCCCACAAAGCGGCAAGCCAAGCAACAGAATCCCAAGGGCTGCTGCTGCAAGCGTTCGCAGTGCATTAAAAATTATTGCGATTGCTATCAGTCGATGACCACATGCTCCATTTACTGTAAATGCATTGGTAAGAGTGTCAATCAATTTATTTTTCCTATGTCTATGTTGTGGCTCTTGAACTCCAGGCTGTCGGAACACGGAGGAGCGCATCACCACCTCAACGCCTGCCAAGAAATCGGCGCAAATTGCCAAGCGGGAACGTGCTGTGACACAGAGTGCCAAAGCTGCAGCTTCTGCTGTCAAGGAGGGCACCAACATCCATCTGAAGCCGGCTCCGGGCTCAGCTGCATATGCAGTTCAGCAGCAGAAAATTGTGCCACAGCTGCCGCCAGCTGCTGCCATTCAGCTGCCCGATGTAGACTTGGATAATGTCATCACGCTGCCGCCGCCTAATGCCAATATCCAGGCAAAGAAACTACAAGTTGTGCAATCCGCAATTAATCCATTGCCGGCACCGCCGAGGGATGTCAATGTCCTGAATCCGACCAACAATGCGGCGCTGCTCGAATGCGTTGTGATTCAGGCCTTGGAGGCCGAGGACTTTGGATTTAATGAACAGCACGTAGGCAAACTGGTCTTCCACGAATTTGCACGCAATCTGGAAGCTATTTTAAAAGTCTATAAGAGTTAAAACTTATTTCAAATAATAAAAGAGAATCCGCTGCAATTGAATGTGTGTAAATCAGTCTGTATTCAGATACATTGTAAACGGATGTATCTCATAGATACTTGATATCTAACTAGTCATGATGTTGAAAAATGAGTTCCGTGGCTAACACATCGAAGCCGCCGCCTCGTTGCTCGTCTCCCACTGTGGCGTTTGTTAATGTGTGCCGATCTAGTGGCAATTCACCATCACTATCAACATCACTGTTATCCGAGGCCGACTGCGCTTCATCGTCGTCCGCATCAAAGCTGCCATCGTTTAGTCGACGACGCTTAGCCTTCGGTTTACCGCTGGTCTTGGCCTGTTTATACTTTTGCCAGAACTTTGCCGGCTGTGCAAAATCCGTGTAGTTTGAGAAACGCACAGTCATGGCTCGACAAAACTTGTCAAATTCAAAACGCAGATCCGAATTCATTACGCTGCTCAGATTGTTGTGCGTCTCTGGGACATAACGCAGACAGCGCTCCAGTTGCTTGAGCTGAATTACAACCAATGAAGCATTTTTAGAAATAAGCTCAAATAAAGTAAAGATTATAACGCACCGGTTCTTCGCCATTATCTCGAGCACGTCCGCGTCCACGACCTTTCGCTGGCGCCGTGCTCGCAGCACTGGTTGTTGGCAGCTGCTCCACTGGCGGTGGCAATGACTCCTCATCAGCAGCTGCTTCGTCATTACCGCCTTCGGCTTGTGGTCCGCCTTGCTGTCCCTTGGCCTTGGTGCAAGAACAAATGCGACGCATTATGAACAAGATGTCGATAACAACATCCAAGGCACCCGGCGATTTAATGAATTCATCATCTTTTGTTTTCTCTGCAAAATAATAAACGATTAGTTCTATAAAGTTTAGTTGGCGAGCTGTTTTTAGCTCACCAGCCAATAGCTTGAGCTGTCCAAAGTACAACAGCAAAGTATTCTCATCCAGTGAGGCAATGATGTGATTGTAGATGAGACGCCTACTTTTCGCTGCTGCTGCACCTTTCAGGCGCGACTTGAAGCTGGCATCAATGCGTGTTGAGCCTTTTAGAAAAGCCTGATCATTGAAATCAAAGGGACACTCCTTGAGGCAATGATGGAACAGCATCTTGTCGTACAGCTTCTTGTAGCGTATAAAAAAGGCATCCGCTTCGCGTGCCACCTCAGCACTCTCATCCACCAGGCCGGCGAGCAGTGAGATGAGTATGGGACCTTTTAGCTTAATGTTGCCAGCGAGTATCACGTCCTTAACACATCTGTAGGTGCGAACACGAGTCGTGGCAAACTTAGAATAGAGCTTGATGAGAATACACTTCATGTTGCTTTCCAAAATCGATGGATATTTCTTGCCCAAATCGTTCATGCCAATAAGCGTGCTATTTATCAATTGTGGCCGGTCGTTTTTGTTTAATATTTGGCCATAAATCCCGGACAAGCGATGCGCCAAATTACGATCACGCAGGGAGAGGCGACCTGCAATTACAACCATCCAGTTAAGATTGCGTTCGTTGTCGGTATCGAAGCTGGACTCTTTCAGCTGCAAGCACAATTGCAGATACTTGACAACGAACTTAATGATTTGATTGTCGACACGCTGTTGTGGTGACTTCGAAATGAGTTCCGTGTAGGTGCCAAGCAGCGATGCCATGGATATGTGCTCATCCTGAAAATTATTCATTGATTTCCGAATGGCTTCGGTGACATCCTGCAGTAGCTGCATTTGCCAATTCTCCACTTGATTGCTGTTTTGTGGCGCCTGACTGTGCGACAAACGATCGATATGATTGAGCACATGAATTGCTGGCGTCACCAAAGCCAACCAGATGCTGCCCGATCTCAGAGCGGACAGCAGACGTGTAAAGAGTCTATTGAGCGCCGACTTCGAAAAGTTGCGCAGGCAATAAATGATCAACTCGAGTGCCAGCAACTGGTTGGACTTCATGTTGTACGACGACAAGCTGTTAAAGGTGGTGATAAGGGCATCCAAGTTGTTGGTAATGCGACTGGAAACAAAGACAAGCAACGCCCAAGCCTCGGTGGCCATTGACGAGGGCAGATACGATATGATTGTGTTCACCAGCTGAGGACTGCAAGTACGATAAATTAATTATTTAGCCAACATAGTTTACTCTTGCTACTCACGTCACAAAGTTTTCGCTCTGCAGCAGCAGCGTGAGGCGTTCTTGCAGATAGTTGCGTGGCTGGACGGCCAACAAGGTGGCTAGAATGCGCCAGGGCAAGCGATTCTTTGGCTCATTGATGTACTCCAGTGGTTTGATGTTCAGCAACACAATACGATTGAAACTCTGCATTGCCAGCTTCTGGAGAGCGACATCCTCATCGCTGAGCAGACAGGGCCAAAGGCGACAATAGAGTCCTATGAGTATCGTGCAGTTGCAATAGGTCAGCAGCATCATGTCGAGACTCTCCAGCGCTGCCTTGCGCACCGAAGACAAACTGTCCACGGCAAAGTGGGCAAACTCCCGCTCAAAGTTCGTGTCGTAGATGATCCTTTGATTAGTCAACGCCAGACGCTCCAGGAGGGCAATACCAGAGCATCGCGCCAGACCATTGTTGGAGTCCACGAAACGTTCGTAGATTATTTGGGGCATTAGCTTGATCAGTGGCTCCAGTTCCTCGTGTCCCTCAAAACTGTAGACATACTGCAACACACCAGGCTTCTCCAAGCTTAGTTCCCTGGTTCTGGGATCCAAAGCTTTGCTCTCATCGCGGTATTGCACAAAAGTAAGGCATTCGTTGAGTATTCGCATTGTGGTGGGTGAACCCTGCTTTAAAGATAAGTTCAGCACCTGGCTGGCTTTCCGCCGTACCGTAAATGTTCTGTCATTGAGGTTTTTTATGGTCTCAGCGAGCAGCGTCACTTCGCGGGGCTTTGTGGACACATCATGTCGAAAGATGCTCCACTCCACATGTGTTTCCTGCTGCAGTATGCGTTCGATGAGTTCCAGCGTCCGTATCTGGATTCCCACAGCATCGTCTGCTTTGATAGAATCCTTCAAAAAGTCCGAGCAGGATTGATTGCACTTTGCATAGAGCGCTGCATCATATTTAGCCGCATAGCCAATGGCCACTTTCTCATCGACAGCTTTCCACTGCAAAAAAATAAGTTTGAAGTTATGAGTTATATTTTAATAATTATATGATAATGTTTAATGATTGTTCTTAAAATTGTTCATAGGTGACACATATTCATTTAAGTAAATTAATCATTTAATAATAATTATTTATGACAAAATTATATGAACAAAACAAAAAAAAAACTTAATATGGGGATGAATGCTGAATAAAATAATATTTTTACTTCAATTTTTGTTAATGAGTTTTTGTTTTATTTAAAAAAATCTTTTTTTCCGTCAATAATTAGAATATTCAGCTTTACTTACGTCTCGTATAGGATTTGTGATCACACACTCAATGTATTTGCCCAAGACTTTGGCTATTATGTCAGGATACTTTTCCAACAGCTTAATAAACCAATCGGAAATATGACCAATGCTTTGTAGTTGAGCTCCACCAGGCTTTGCATTTTCCGGAATACTGTGCATGTGAAAACTCTGGGACATGATTAACATAAGCGTCTCTAGCACATCGCCATTGTGCTCGTTGCAAATCTCATCAAAGATTTCAAAGCAGCGTTGATGCAACTGACTGGCGCCTGCAAAGCAAATAAAATGGAATTCTTTTTTAAATTTTTAACCGAAATTGGCATCGATGGGCACGAACAAAGTTATCGGTCAGTAGCATTTACGATATTTTATATGATATGATCGCGGTTTCAATTATTAATTTATTAAATTAGTAAAAATAAACTTAATAAATGAAGTATAAATTTGTTTGTATTTAAAGATTACAGCTGGCCAACCACACAAATTTAAGCAGTACAGATAATAATCGATATCACGCAAATAAACGATATGCAGTCACTGCTGTTACGATATTTGCCAATCACGCCAAATGTGCCGTCTCTAACGAACCTCTTACGAACGATAACAAAAATAATTGCTAATTTTACCAGTTTTGTTGTGAAATTCCAATAATTTTAATACATTAATCGCCACATGTTGCTATTGTTGCGGCCAAAAGGTGGCGCTGTGGCAGCCACACAGGTGCGCAGCATTGTGAAGCGTCTGCTGGCCACCGAAACAGCATCCACAACAGGGTCGCCGGCTGAGGAGCACTATGATATCATTATTGGAGGCGGCGGCATGGTGGGCACAACGCTCGCCGCTGCCATGAGCAAGAACCGCACGCTGACGGACAAGAAGGTACTGCTCCTGGAAGCTGCACCCGAATTCAAAGGCTTCAATGCCAGCGCTCCCTTCCAGAATCGAGTCTCAGCCATCAGTCAGAGCTCCATCGAGCTGTTCAAGTCCATTGATGCCTGGACGCACATTGAGACGACACGCTGCAAGCCGGTCAAGCAGATGCAGGTGTGGGACGCCAACAGCGATGCGTTGATCCACTTCCAGCACGACAACTTTGCCAGCGATGTGGCCTGCATCATTGAGAACAATCTCATCTTGGATGCAGTTTACGCTCGCGTCCGTGATGCTGCTCCCAACTACAAGGTGCTAAACAAGGCGCGCATACAATGCGTCAGTCTGCCGGGCAAATCGGGTGGCCACAATACACGTGTCCAGTTGCAGGATGGACGCAGCTTCTCGTGTGATTTGCTCATTGGCGCCGACGGCGCCAACTCTGTGGTGCGCAAGCAAATGGGCGTCGATGTCTTCGCCTTTAACTATGATCGCATGGGTCTGGTGGCCAATGTGGACCTGAGCGTCGATGCTGGCTGCGACAATTCGGTGGCCTGGCAGCGCTTTCTGCCCAACGGACCGATTGCTTTGTTGCCGCTGAGCGAGAAGCAAAGTTCGCTGGTCTGGAGCACCACGGTGCCGCATGCCCGACAACTGCTCGCCATGCAGCCGGCTGAGTTTGTGGATGCCTTGAACGAGGCCTTTTGCAGTCAATATCCTCGCCTGGAGGTGGCAGACAAAGCGCTGCAAGCGTTGAACGCCTTCTTTGGCAATCAGGGAGCACAGAATCAGCGGCAGTATCCGCCGCGTGTCTCTGGCGTCCAGGAACGCACTCGAGCCACCTTCCCGTTGGGTTTCCTGCATGCCTCGTCGTATGTGTGCAATGGCGCTGCTCTGGTGGGCGACGCTGCTCATCGCATTCATCCGCTGGCCGGTCAAGGCGTCAACTTGGGCTTTGGCGATGTGCGTTTGTTGGTGGAGACTTTGGCCGCTGGCGCTTATGCTGGTTTCAAGCTGGGTGACTCACAGCATCTGATCAACTACGAACGCAAAAGTCTGGCCAAGAATGTGCCCATAATGATTGGAGTTCATGGTCTGCATTCATTGTACAGCACTCAGTTTAGTCCTGTGGTTTTGTTGCGCAGTCTGGGACTGCAGTTGACTGAAAACCTGCCGCCGATCAAGAAGCTGTTCATGAAGAGTGCGATGGGATGAAAAAAACGGACTTTTGGGATGTGTATAGCACTTAAGTGATAACAGTTTTATAGACCATAAAATACAATACAAAATAAAAATAAAAGGTGTAAAGCAACTACAAATTGTTTGCAATTGAGGGAAAAACTTATACATTAATATTTTTATTGCTTCAAATTAAAATAAATTCGTTAAAATGAGATTATAAATTCGTCAAGTACTTCAGTTATTTACCTAAAAATTGAGTAAAATTAAACAGTGAAAATTGCGATGGATGGAGAAAAATCCCCGATAAAAAACTTAATGACAATATCTTATAATTGAGATATATCTTTGATCTTAACTTTAAATGTTCGTCAAACTGCTTGGTTAGTTTAATAAGTATTTTTTGGTGGTCATGGGAGATATCTGTTTAGCTTAAAACTAATTGTTACAAGGCACATTTTGGCAGCGAGTTTTACTTAAGCCTACAAAATTTGGCATTATATGGAATATTGCTTCATATACACTATATTTAAAGAGTTATTATAGCTCTTGATGGATTTTGCCAGCGCTCACTTGTGGCAAGGCAACATTCACATGGCTGCTCTCGCCCAGCATTGGCTCATTGGGAAAGATTTGCTGGCGATCGCTCTTCGGTTGCGGCTCATCGGCTTCTGCCGATGTGGTCTCCACCTGCTGGGAATCCTCCGTATCCGAGATGTAGCCCGCTTCACCCGTATAGTGGGTGGGATAAAGCAGCAATGGAGCTGCGCTAAATGCAATCAGATTATGCGGTTCAAAGGCAGCGCTCCAATCTTTCTGTGGATGCCGACCAAACATGATGGGCAAGAACTCATCGACTGGGATGAGTTTCTCCAATGGCTTGGCGGCCAACAGCTTCTCGGCGCCCTGCAAAGTTATGACATACGCCAGTGTCCAATAAGAGTAGCCAGCATGCACCAGATTGTCGCTGCCCTCTACCCAAGGTTCATTTTCGTCCTTCAAACGCTTGCGTCCGAAGTAGATGAGATCGTGCGGCGTTTGCTCGGCCTGCTCAAGCACACGCAGCACATTCGATCTAAAGTACGGCTCGAAGCGTATGTCGTCCTCCAGGATGAGCACCTGACGCAGCTGTCGCTCTACAATCTGCTGCCAAATACGATAATGACTGAGGAAACAGCCAATTTCACCCATTGTCATGGGACGATGATGATACGGATCCTCGTAGCCGGGCAGGAAACTAATGCCCATCTGCTGCACAAGTTGGGCGTCCAATTCCTTGCCATCCACAGCAGCAAAGTGCTGCACATCCAAGCCGATCTCGTCGAATAAACGCTCCATTTTCTGACGTCGCTCCGGGCGACGCAGCAAGTTTATCATGAAAATTTGATCGAAATTGAGTTTGGATTTCTGTGGCAGCTCCACAAAGCGTTGAAAGTAGTCAAGCAGTGGCGGCACATCGCCCAAATCATGCACCATATTGGCGCGCACGTTCGTCAGCTGCTGCAGATCATGCTCCAGCGAATCTGTGGTTTCCAGTGGCTGCATCAGATAGCCAAAGGCCAGCTCATTAGAGACACGCAATGGAACACCCGAACTATTAGCCGAGATGGCAAACACAATAATGTCATCGACGGGTCCATGGTAAACCGGCTCTTGTCCGGACTGTTGCTGCATTTCCACCAGTTTCTCTCGGTCAAAGGTCAGATAACGTGCGCCCGCATAGTTCATATCGACCAGCACAGCTGTGTGCACCACAGGCACCTCAAATACACCAATTTTGCGACTGTGATAGATCTCCTTGTACTCATCCGTGCGCTGATAGTAATAATCCTCGGTCATGCCGCACCAGAAGTTCGAATAGAGTCCCTCCGAGAGCAGCATAGGCGCCACAATGGGCAGCTGGAGGCGAGTAAGGGAACTGAGGGCCTGTGGCGATGTCAGCAGCACATCGACGTCCAAAAAGAATATGTAATCAGCCCAAAGATCACGTGCATATTGCAGCGCTTGCTCTTTCAAGGCGATCACATGCTTGAAACGCGACACCGGCCAATCATAAATGGAGCTTTCGTTCGCATAGCTCGACGTGGCCGCGTCGTCATCGAAGCCATAGTTGACGCTGTGATAGAGATCGCCGGACTTGCGCAGCCACTGCTGCAGCAATTGGCTGCTGTCGTCGCTGCTATGATCACAGCGAAGCCTGACAACAATTTGTATTACACGCCTAATTCACAATAGGAATATTCTTTCTGCTTACCAAATAGCCAGACGTTGCTTGGGATAATCCAATTGCTCCAAGTAGCTGAGGAACATCGGCAATATGTGCGCTTTGTTGCGCACCAGCAGTGTTAACAGCACAGTTGGCTGCTCGTACTCTAAGTTTCCGGCCGCTAAACCCGCGCCCAAGGCGCAAGTTGCAAGCAATCCAAGTAGTATTAAACGCATTTCCACGTCATGCCACACAGCACATCGCTCAATCAGTTCAATAAGGTCGCACGCACTATCGCCGAAGCGTCTAACGGAAGCTGCTGGACAATTGTGGAGAGCGTCTTCGCGTCTCGAATTCTATTTATAAACTCTGTCGCGTACAATGAACGCCAGCCAAGCCATATGTTGTTAATCAGCTCCTGACGGGCGATAACTTATCGCCTTCAAAGTGTAACAGCTGTTTGCGTTGCAGTTATCGATTGCGGCAGTTGCAATCGCATATGTCAATTGGTCTCAAACGGTCAAGTACTTGATGTGGATCTACAACTGTTTCGAGTCAGTCGTCTTAAAACTGTACCTTTTGTTGATGTGACTCTACAGCTGTAACTTAAATGATGTATCTTTAAACTGCAATAAGCGCCTCTAACGATGACCATGACTTGTATTTTTCAAAATCTTTCGGTTTATTGCATCATTTGTATAACCAATCGTATTTTCTGATTAAAAAACAGCTTTTTCGCATTACAAACGCTTTCGATTGTCAATTGCCTTAAACTGTCCCTTAGTTTTTGTGGCTCTGTAACTGTTTCATAAACATTGCTCTCAAACTGTTAGGTAGTTATGGTGCCCTTGCGAAGATCTATGATTTTGCCTTTTAACAATCATTTCCACTTGGCCAGTTCATAGTCAACAGTTTTATTTAATAATATAGAGACAAGCGGATTTTATGCCGCTTGCTTGACAGCATGCGGTTTTACATAGCTGGGGAAATTAAGTTGCAAACCCTCCTTGGCCTCAAAGAACGTGTAGGACAGTGTGATGGTATCACAAAACTCCAGCGCCGGATCCTGCGTTATTTCCGGATCAATGTAGAAGAACACAGGCATATCGACTTCCTCATGCGGGTTCAGCATTTGCTCCTCGAAGCAAAAGCATTGGATTTTGTTGAAATACGCGCCAGCCTCAAACGGGATCACATTGTAGGTGCTAATACCAATAACAGGTTTATCCGTTGGATTCTTTGCGGTATAGAAGGCGAGCGCAGTCTCTCCTGGCGCCACTTTAATCTCGTACTGTTGTGGCTTAAAGTTCCAGCGCATTGAGGAGCCTATGTCGGCATTAAAGCGTATTTTGAGCACTCGATTCGCCACCTTTTGCATGTGCTCCACTTTCTCGGCGTCGTGACCTTGCGACGTAGTTCCTCCATAACTGTAAGCCTGGCAGAAAATGCTGTACAACGGCACTGCAGCATAGCTGAGACCCACAATCAGAACGCCGCCAGCTGTGATGTAGTAAAGAGTTGACTTTGCTCGCAGTTTACGCGCTGCTTCGGCATCGCCTCCTCCTCGTCCCGATTTTAAGCGGCATTGTTGCAGTTTTAGTCGCTGTGGCTGTTGTTTGACGGCACAACTAACATGGGTGCTTCGCAGGAGTTGTTGGCACTGCACGCGCAACGAGCCAAATGTGCGCAGCATTGATAGCTACTGTTTTTAGTTAACTTTATGCTTGTTTTAATTAAACACACAACTGTTTGTATAACTTTAGCAGCTGTTTGGCCAGTGTGTACACATACATCACTGCAACGTTTTCACCGGCTGCCGCAGCCAGTGTGCACACATTGCCAATAAGTATAATAGAGATGCGCGCTTTTGGTAATTTAGAAATCACATTTTAAAATAAACGTTTAAAAGTAGAAAACAACAATAATTCAAATATTGTTTAATAATAAATACACAGTAATTTGGCCAGTGCAAATTGAGTAATGTAATAATTAATATATATAACTAAAGAGCAAGACTGTTTGACAAAGTGATAAAATAAATAAGCGAAATGGAAGCTTTTAAGGTAAGCACGTGGGTGGCAATGCAGTATAACAGTAGAATGTACTCACATGCGTTCGTATAACCTTTGCGGAAACTGTTATACACGAGCTGCAACAGGCATTTGATGATGTCGTCGCGCGGTTTCCTGTGATCCTTGAAGTGAACATAGCGAAACACCAGCTTCAGATCATCGCAGATCGATAAGAACAGTATGCTCAAGGTATTGGAGCGCCCGTCTAGCGAGGGTTGTTGCTCCAGCAGGCGAAACACCTTTAGACAATGCTCAATGACGCCCTCATCGAAGACGCCGTAACTTTTGGCGCCCGGAATAGTCAACGACAGTAGATACGTGCTGACCGCATTGAGCGACAGCTGAATGTTGAGTTGAGTATTTAAAGGCACACTGGCAGCATTCAAGGTGTGTTGTGGTAAAGTCGCCAAGCTGACGAGAGCATAAATGTAAGCTAGATAATCGCCCGGGGATATGTTCACGATCTCGGACCAATTGTCAAACGTGATGTCGTAGCCCGATGGGTTCTCAATATCAATGCTGCGCAGCGATCGTATGCAATTGGACAGCTCTCGGAGCGCTTGCAATTGTTGATCCTGATCTTGTAGATTTTGTCTGCACATTGGCAGCATCCAAAATTCGCTGGCTTTGCGTTGTGTCTCCTCGTCGTTCTCGTACTCACTGAGGCAGTCTTCCACCTGCGTCCACTTGATGTGCGTTGCGAAATGCAACTTTAAATCACTGAATATACGATTAAACTCCGACATATTTGCGTATTATGAAAAAAACAAAATATTGTATGCACCATTCATAACTCGCGAGTTGTTTACATCTGCGACAGTGTAACCGTGCGAGCATTATCATAAAAATACCATATTGGTGTGCTTCGTAAAATTCTGTGTATTAATCGGAATCAAACTATCGATAGTACTAAATTACCGATTGTGTGAAAAGTTGCAACAGCTGTTTTGCGGGTTGGCCAAATCGACTTTTTATTTACATAAAAGTTAATATTTTGCATTGTTGCAGACTCGCGAAAAACTAAAAATCCATTTAAAATAAGAGTGCAGCTGCGCTTTGATGACGTAAGCTGTTTGAAGTGCCTGGAAAGCACATAGTTCTTAGCAAACGAGAGAAGTGAAAAAAGCTGAGCCCAGCAAAACTTTGGATTCGCAATGGACGCTCTAAAGGAGGCGTCGCTGGACAACGACGAGGTGCGTGAAATCCTGAAGAACACCACAGATCTGCGCCAGTACTCGCGTCAAATCGAAAAGGAGTTCAAGGATGTGGAGAACAAGTCCATTGAGGACTACATTGCCGAGTCACAGAACATTGCCAATCTGCACAATCAGATCAATGACTGCGACGATGTTTTGGAGCGCATGGAGAACATGCTGATGAGCTTCCAGAGTGTGCTGAACAACATCAGCACCGAGATAACGCAGCTGCAACGTAAATCGGTGTCCATGTCGCTGCAGTTGACCAATCGACAGTCGGTCAAAGCGCAACTCTCGCAGTTCATTGAGGACATGGCTGTCTCCGAGGAGATGATCAACATCATTATGGATACGGCGGTAACAGAGCGTGAATTCAGCACACAACTGAATGTGCTAAATCACAAGCTATCCCTTGTGAAAGAACTCAGCTTCAAGGAATCCAAGTCAACGAATGATGTCAGCGATGTGCTGCACAAATTGCGCTTGAAAGCCATGTCCAAGATACGAAGCTATCTCCTTGAGCAGATCTACAAGTTTCGTAAGCCAATGACCAACTATCAGATACCGCAGAATGCCATGTTGAAGCACAAGTTCTTCTTCGAGTTCATACTGTCCAATGAGCGTCACGTGGCCCAGGAAATCTGCAGCGAATACATCGATACAATGAGCAAGATCTACTATAGTTACTTTAAGGTGAACAGGAGATTTCATCACTTAAGCAGTAAATAATTAAGTTATTTGCAGAGCTACTCCACGCGCTTGGCTAGTCTCAAGTTTGAGGAATCTTGCACCAAGGATGATTTGATGGGCATCGAGGACAATGCCTCGAAAGGTCTGTTTGCCAAGACAACGAGTCTCAAGCACAAAAGCACCATTTTCACGATTGGTAAACGCGGCGACATTCTCAATCAGCAGTTGGAGGCGCCTATTATTGTGCCCCATGCGCAGCTCAAGAATCGCGTGAGTTTCACACATAATTATTTTAACTCCTTCATTTAATAAAAATGCTTTATTTCACAGTACACAGTTGAGGCGCTGTTTCGCTCGGAGCAATATGCGCTGGTTGATAACGCCTGTCGGGAGTATCTCTTCGTCACCGAATTCTTTATGGTGCGCAGCAGTCAAGCACAGGATTTGTTCAACCAAATCATGGGCAAAACCTTGACGCTGATGATTGTAAGTGCAGCCTTATAATTTTATTTAAAGGTATATTTATGCTGTATCTACATACATGCTTATTTGTGTTTCAACTTTACGAAGAAATTCACACTGAAAGCTGCGCGGCTAATTTTAATTTATGTTTTTCAATGGTTTGAATTTTTTACTGGTCAAAGATTTTTATAACTTTTGCCTTGTGTATTTTTTAGAAAAATCTGGAGACTTCTATACACGATTGCTATGATACCATCGCCATGTTCCTGTGCATCCATTTAATCTTTCGCTATCAGCTCATGTGCCACAAGCGCTGTGTGCCCGCATTGGACAAGTAAGTTGCTCACTGAGATTCTTATTAGTTGTATTTATAGCATTGTCTACTTTGCAGATATTGGGACTCGTTGCAAGCGGTTATTTGGCCACGTTTGGAGCACGTCTTTCGTCTTAATATACAAAGCATTCACGACTGCGATCCCACCAAGTTCAACAAGGAAATGGGTCCGCATTACGTATGTCATTGTTTAACTCATCAATTGTTAAGAGTATTTAAGCATTTTCTTTCTTAGATAACACGCCGTTATGCCGAGTTTAGCGCTGCCATTGTGGGCATCTCGGAGCACTTTCCCAACGAGCTTGTGAGTCGACTGCTACTGGAACTGCAAAACGAAGTGGAGTGCTTTATACTGCGTATGGCAGCCATATTTGCAACACGCAAAGATCAGCTCATCTATCTCATTAATAACTATGATCTCGTGCTGGGCGTGCTCATGGAGCATACGCGTGACAACTCCAAAGAGGCCGAGGCATTCCGTGAGCAATTGAATGCTCGCAGCGCCGAATACGTCGAGGAGATACTCGCTCCCCACTTTGGCGGCATTATACAGTTTGTCAAGGAATGCGAGCAGTATTTCGAGAAGGATCAGCCGGAGGAGTTGCGCAAGCAGGAGCGTCGCAGTCTTGGACTGGTGGCCAGCTTCTCGGCGAACTGGAAAAAATCGCTGGAAGAGCTGAACCGTGAAGTGCTCTTATCGTTTCCATCGCTGTTGACCGGCTCACAGCTGCTGCAATTGGCGTTGGCCAGTTTGGTGCAATACTATCATCGCTTCCACAAGCTGCTGACGCCAAATGCGCGCGCTCAGCTGACGAATATCCATGTGGTTATGGTCGAAATTAAAAAGTACAAGAGTAACTATTAAAGTGACATTCGAAATGGTTTTTACTGTGTGTGTGCAACATTCCAAAATAAAATATTTGATCAATAAGTAAACAGCAAACGACTATTCTTAATCCTCATCCTCGAACATCATTTCGACCAGATCCTTGTTGGAGCAGCGCTCGCCATCCAGGCGCTGAGGCGACTTCCAGCGCAGCAGCGTCGGCAAGAAGATCAGGTGAGTGTTGGGATCCTTGCGGAACGGGCATTCCAAGTCTTTCCAGCTGCAAAGCAAACACAAATTATTTAATCAACATTATCGCATCGCATTCTTTAAAGTTTGCAAGCAGATAAACAACGCAATAAACGAATAAGCAGTCTACCGTCGAGTGTGCCCAACTGTAAAATACCCGCTACGCATTTTTGGGGAATACAAATCTATTTAATAAGCTTCACTACATATAAAATTTGGTCTAATAAGAATTTTTTAATAAAATTTAACAACTCAAGGTTCAAAAATTACTATCACTTATACAATTCAAATAGACCAAAAAATCCCATAAGTAAGGAATAAGTAAAAAAATATAGTAATCCCCAATCCACGAAAGTAAACTAGTCTTCAGTCTACATTCTTTATCTCTTCAATATTCGGATTAAAGAAATCTAAAATCTATTTATTTTGATAGTTACTTTTGTTTTGAAAACTGTAATTTCTGTTACTACAATATTAATCATCCCATTTACAAATTGTAAATACAAAATAATTGCAAACAAAAATTAACGGTAACATTAAAATGATTGTTATTATTGTGTGTAACCAAGTTGAACGATCTGTGTTCGCAGTTTGTTTTTATTTTAATTGTTAGAAGACAGATTGCCAGTGTGAAAATAAAAAGTATTGATATCTGTATGACCTTCAGGAGGATCAAATTTGATGTCTCTAGTACTTAAGGTATCAGAGATATGGGAGTTCTGGCGACGTACTGACAAAAAATTGGCGCTGACCAATAAGTTTTCTACTTCATAGAAGAGTTTTGTAAGTTTCTATATGAGTATGTGGTAGTTAAATGTTTGATTGTCACCAAGTTATAATGACCTTATTGATTACGGTAAAGATCAATGATGTCAACAAGTGATCATG
This sequence comes from Drosophila immigrans, assembly GCA_963583835.1. Taxonomy (NCBI): domain Eukaryota; kingdom Metazoa; phylum Arthropoda; class Insecta; order Diptera; family Drosophilidae; genus Drosophila; species Drosophila immigrans. Next base: position 25,332,722 of record OY757143.1, on the reverse strand, counting down.
CCCCTCTATGCTCTGGTTAGCGGGTATAGCAATAAAAACGATCAGCTATCGGCTTTGTTAACGTTTTATCACGAATGTTCTGGGCGTGCTTCAAGTGCACACACACGCACATAAATAAATATATGTTTGATATATACTGGATTTCATCACAGTACTTACTAAGAGCGCTCTCCAACATCGACATGCACAAAGTGGGAATTCTCCGCAGCCTTCTTGAGGGCATCGTGTATCACGGGCTCGGCTGAAACAAAAAAAGCGAATTGCGGTTTGCGGCAAATTGTGAATAAAAGCTGGTTGTGGTTAAACAAGTTTGATATTGCTTTACTTACCCTTGACGCAGTAAGGACACCAGCTCTGGCCATTCTCGTCCTTGCCGCCGCTGAAGAGCACATGAACCTGATTGTTGCCATCTCCTGTCTCCAGTTCCTCCATTTTCTTGGCGAACTCATCCCAGCCCTTGACGTTGTGTGTGACTACCATGATTTTGGATTCTTTTAACTTGTTGACACCGCCGGCGATGGTGCGCTTGGCGATATGATTAACTAGCGTTAGTAGCGACGTGATTGCGCACTTTTTAGTAACTGTCGTCAAGATTACGCACCGTATTCTCTTTATATGCGTTGCCTACTCGAAATTTTGTGTGTTGTTGTGTGACACAAAAATCGCCGACGACTAGAGACGACATCGCGCCGATAACGAGAACAAAAATAAATACCATTTCGGTCTGAAAGAATACCATTTAAATAGCGTTCATTAATTAATAATAGCGTTCATAATTTATTTTTGTTTCTCAAATGAAATTATTGTTTACATTTGTTTTAGTTAATATTATCAATTAACCATCATTTACAAATATTTTGGTAGGGTCACACTGATTGCATTCAACGTTCGATAGCTGGCTTATGTAAAATATCGCCTTGCTGTGCCATCGCCAGTGTCATTAAATCAGCTGTTTACGTTTCTATTTTATTTATTTGCCACTTACGTGCAGTTAATTTACACTTTTTTGATTGATTCTCAGTAATGTCCCAATCAATATTACTGCGCAGCTTTCTGCTGCACAGGCGAACGGTGCTGCAGCCGACGGTGGCACGCCTCAAATGCCTGGCAGCGTTGCATTCCAGCGCCCATTTAACACAAGCTTCTTCGAGCGGTGCGTAACGTTCAATCGCATTTATTGATTGCTTAATGTTTGTTATTTTTGAATTTTAGGCGGCACGAGTGGCGGGAGAGCGTTGCAGGAGTCACGTGACGGTGGCAGCAATGTATCCACAGATGTGCGGCCCATTGGCGAGAAGATCAAGGAGAACACAAAAACGGCCAGTTATACGGCCATCATTTTAGCCGGACTCGGCGTCACCGGCATCATGTTCTATGCCATCTTCCGTGAGCTCTTCTCCAAGGAGAGTTCTTGCAATATTTATGCCACTGCGCTGAAGCGTGTCGTGGACGATCCACGTGTGCAGGACTCGTTGGGTGCTCCCATAAAAGGATTTGGCGAGACAACGCGTCGCGGACGTCGTCAGCATGTAGCACACAACAACTTCGATCGGAACGGCGTGCCGCACATGCGCATGCAGTTCTACGTCCAGGGACTGCGCAACAAGGCCACCGTGCAGCTGGAGTCGCGACGGGTGCGTTCCAAAACATTCCAGTTTATAAACTGTTTACAGTTTATTTTAAGCAGCACTTTAACAAACATTTAACAATTCGATTTTCCACTATACAAAATTTGAAAATATTTGAAGTGCTGTTTGAAATAAGTTGTTATCCACTGTTTGTTATGTAAGGCTGACAATTTGTTTTTTGTTTGCAGGACTCCGCGGGAAAACAGGAGTTTCGCTATTTGTTTGTGCAATTGGATCATTATCCACGCACCACCATTGTGCTGGAGGATAATCGAGCCTACGATCCCACGCCAGAGCCTTCGTCATCGAGCTTCGGCAATCTGGCGCTTATGTCGAATAGTCGGGACAAGTAGAGATCGAAGTCTTCCCTCCCCAATACTCCCGGCTTTTAACAGTTTTTAAATTCATTGTATAATTGTTATTTAATTTAAACATTGACTGAAATAATACCAAACGTCTCCGCCTTATTCGCCAATGGAGAAGTTGTCCATCTCCAGCATGGCGCCCGACTGGTGTCAGTAGAGCTTCTTCCATGGTATAATCTCCCAGGACCGTATGATGTGTCGACCAAATAGAAAATCCTTGAGCTTGTTCATTATATAAAACGAGATGCCAAAAAAGGAGGCAAAATACAACCAGAATTGGCCCAAACGTTCCCAAATGCTCAAGTGATAGCGAGCCGGCACCTGCAGCACATCCACCTCCAGTTCGATGATCAAACCAGGTTCCAGACGTGGCGATGTGGGCTTAAAATACGTTTCCTGCACCAGCAGTTGAAAGTAGGCAGGATTGGCCTTCACCTGACCAAGTAGCGATTCCATTTTGTATTGTGCGATGTCCGCATGGCTGTTGTTGCTGTCCAGCTGCACTTGGCGAAAGTGCGTCTGAATGTTGCGCCCCGGAAAGGGGCACGTGAACTCCACATACTGCTTCAGCTTCAGTTCACCTTTCAGTTGAATGTGGCCATTTTGCAGGCGTGCCGTTAGTGGCAATTGCAGCTGATGGGCGAGAACAGCGGGAGGAGTTAAAACACACTTGTGTTGCAGCTGCGCCTCGAAGAACAGTAACAGATCAAAGTTCAGCAGTCGCGCAGGCAATTTCTGCAGCTCTAGACGAAAATGCAGACGATCTGTGACCGCATCATGATCCAAATCCTGTGTCCAATATTTGCTCGACTCACAGTTGCCCGAGTAGTTTTGTGTTTGCGCATTAAAGTTGCCGAAGCTGCTGCAGGCCAGAAATGCCGAAGATGAAGAGGTGGAGCCGGATGCCTCATTTTCTGTGTTGGCCACAAAGATGTATTGATACTTGAACTGCACTTTGGGCTGCTCGTAGAGTACACGCGACTCAGAGATGCCAGAATAGGGACTCAGCAGGGAGACCAACAAAACCGGCAGCATGACCGACAAGGCAATGAAGACGACAACCAGCAGCGATGCCAGCGAACATAGCGAATTCTTGTAGACTATCGCCGTATTGGTTGTATGTAGAGGTATAAATTTCATAATATTATTATTATGTTATATATTTTGCTCAATTTTTCGCTGTCAGAGAAAAAGTGCTTGAACCTGTCACAATGTTTGTGCTTTGATTAATTCAAATGGTTGCCGGGCAACGACTTCGATAGCTGGCGCCACCTGCCCGTCATAGCTGTCAGCTTTTGTGCAGCTGCACAGCAAATTGCCGTTTCTCTTTTTCGTTAAGTGTGTGGAGCAATTTTCGTTAAACATTAATTAAAAGTCGTTAAATTCAAACACTTGGCAAGTTTTAACGTTTTGATAGACAACAAAATATGCTCATAAATTGTTGATGTCCCGTTTTGATCAGGTAGCCAAATTGTGCGCCTGTCATTTAAGCGTGATTTTCGGTGCTTCGCTTTCAACACTCTCTTTTAAACGTAAGCGCATTAAATTTAAAGCTGCAACTTCCGATTTTTATGCGCTGCACATTAAAGCGGTGCGAAAACCCCCCAAAAATTCGAAAACCAGTTGCTGGCTCTTAATTAAGCGCAAATGTTGGTCAAGCCACAAGACGTCGGTGTGCATGAAGTTTTGCACATTTCGCAGGCTCACTTTTCACTTTACGTTGTGGGCTGCGCGTATCGTATCGATATCATATAATTATGTGCAATCAATATTTTTTCTGTATCGGCTTATGCTTAGCTGCATATTGTGACTGGAACGCAACGGATGTTGCCTTGATTCTGCCGCTCAATTGAACATAAATGCGTTGGGCAGTTGCTAATAAAGCGATTCTTATTAGGGCGGATGCATTGAGTTCTTTTAGCTTTTCACAGCTGCGATTGATTTCAGTGCAATCCTTTCTCTTTGCTCTCTGTAATTGGTTTAATAACCAATCGAGTTATAATACAATAATTTATAAGGCAATCGGCGATCGGCAATCGGCTAAGTTTAAGTTTCAATTTTTGCACATTTTCAATTTTTCGCCAAGTTGAAATGAATTTTAAAATTAATTTATTGTATGTTATTCTTTTCTAGAATTTTTTCTGTGTGCATTGTCTCAACATAAGCTCTTCATAATGCAATCGCATACGTTCAAAATAAGTTTCTTGTAAATAAATTGGCATTTACTATTATTTTCTTTTTTTTAAGGATTGTGATTTTGTCATTCAATTGTCAACTTTGATTCTTTTGCATTTATTGTATGTTTGTTTTAGTGATTTCCTTTAGAGGTTCCTGGAGTTGTCGCCCGCGTGACTTGTCACAGTTGCCACAGTTGATGGAGCATTCAGTATTTGTGATATGTGTTGTTCCTTTTCTGACTTGTAGTACAATGATGGACATGTCCGTGTCAAAACTAAGAAAAAGCAGTTAAGAAATATGATGAATAAATAAATGAAACCGCAGTTTGACAGTTACAACATTTTTGTGTGAGTCACTTTGACAGTTGGACAGGAACAGGGACAGGGACAGGGACAGAGTTGCCAAGTGTGTATAAAAATTCGTTTGATTGATTCAATGCTGTATCCCCTCTCCACGCTTAGAAATACACACAGAAAATCAATACTTTGCTCTGGGATTTTTGTTACGTCTCTTTCGTTTTACAATTGCTTTCCGCACGAGTTTTTATCTGTGCCGCTCTTGCCACGCCATTTAAAAATACCAAAAAAAAGAGGTGAGGGCAGACTGCCACAGACAAGATGGCGAACACACAGACACACACACACACACACACACACATATACTGCTGCACAGCAGCCATTTGAAATGCAGAGCACGATGTCAGTACAACGCCAGCAGTGTGCCCATATATCCTTTTTCAACAAAAATTTCAGCTTTCACTCGCTTGGCGCACGTGACTCGCTTGCCGCAAAGGAGCTGTTGAAGTGGCAAATTTGCACAAGGGTGTGCAGCAGTAGAGCGAGAGGGGGGAGAGGGAGAGAGCGAGCGAGATGGGCAGCGAGTTGGGGCCACAGGTGTAGCAGCAGTTCAGTAGCAGTTTATTAGGCGCACCAAATTAACATAGCACTACTAATGACTTTCCACCCCAGCTCCGGCATTTCTGTTTTTTTTTTTTCTAAAATTACAACGCCTGCGCGAATTTATTTGATTTTTTGGCATTTGGATGCTGGAAATATAAGCGGGGAAATAAATTTCGGCATCATCGTTCATTGTTTTGCACTTTTACTTAGCACGCTTTAGGGGGAATCCCCGAGGAAATCAAAGAGAAACATAGTATGAATAGCCGTTAGTTGATGTTTGCTTTAATATTTATATAAAGTTCATGTCTGAGATCCCTTCAGATCTCTCTGTATGTGTGTGCGAAAATATTCCCCTTGCAATACTCAAGCGCTAAAGTGTTATACACTTGCACACATACCAATTGAAGGGGTAGAACACTGGAATTGAGGGGGTGAGGGGAGGAAAACCCACACACAACGGCATTGCAATATAGTATATATGTATGCGTGTAGTGCTCAGTGCTCACTATATTTGACAATCAGGCCGCAAGCATATGTTACCCGATAATTTGCCGAAAGTTTTAATGAAAGACATGGGACTCATTTCTCGTACTGTCGTCTCCACACTATGTGTGTGTGTGTGCAGCTTCCATTTCCCTCTCCCTCTCTCTCTCTCGCTCTCTTTCTATCTCTGTTCATCTCACTTGTGTCTTAGCTTTTGTCGCCATTTTGTGTCTCTGCTTTCCTCGTGTTGAAGTCATTTTTGATGAGCTCGAAAAAAGTTATTGCCTTCTTTGTGTGTGTATGCGGGTGTTTGTGAGTATGTGTGTGTGTGTGTGTGTGTGTGCAGGCGAGGGTTGCTCTTATATAATTTTCATATTTCATTTTATAAATGCCAATTGCCTGAGTTGCCGCTGGCAACTGTATTCACACCATATCTGTTGAAAGTTTATTATAATGTCCATGCAAACGTTGCGTTATGATTACAATGTTGGCATCTTGTTAACGCCAAGATCTGTGGAAGCCGAAACAAAAGTTAGTTGTAGTTCTCGACTGTCGACCAGCTTTCTCTCTCATCTTTATGATTGCAAATCTATTCACTTGTTTTGATAATTGCAATTCGTTCAGAGCAAGACGTTCAATTTAATGCATTTGAGTGTTTTTCGCTATTCAACTGACCGTTTTGAATAAAAAGTATATATTTACATACAAATAGAAAGCAATTTTTATGGAAATAAGATAAATCCAAAGAGTAGATATTTTGTTGTAGGCTTTTTTTATACCCGCTACCCATAGGGTAGAAGGGTATTATAACTTAGTGCCAACAGAAAATGTATGTAACAGGCAGAAGGAGGCATCTCCGACCACATAAACTATATATATTCTTAATCAGTGTCAACAGCCGAGACGATATAGCCATGTCCGTCTGTCCGTCTGTATGAACATCTAGATCTCAGAGACTATAAGAGCTAGAGCTACCAAATTTGGGGACAGTACTCCTATAGGTCCTACGCAGATCAAGTTTATTTCAAAAGTTGGATGCCACGCCCCTTTCCGCCCCCAAAAGTCTGTAGAATTCGTAATAATAGACCTAGAACATTGAATTTTGGTGTGCATAATAATAATTATATTCTTTATGATTCTTGTGAATTTGGTTGAGATCGAATGAAAAACAAGGAAGTTATTAAAGAATCAATTTTGTATGCAAAATTCACTTGCAGCTGCCCGCGCTTTGTTTGTTTAGTTGCCAGTGTGACCATAACGGTGTTGTGGATTTTTATTCGCTATATTCAAATATATACAAAAAAACAAGTTTTAGTATATTTGGTATATTTTTTGTTAAAATATCATTTAAGTTTTTTGTTTTCTCTCGCAATGGGTTGCGGGTATCATACGGTCGAGCACTCTCGACTGTAGCTTTCTTACTTGTTATTATTATTATTATACATAATAATTTATTTAATTTATCAAACATTTGGTAATAATATGTATTTTCATTGAGGCGGAAAAACTGTTGGATTAAATTTATACTTTACTCTCATGGATGAGTCAAGAAAGTCGGTTAGTTAATTTAAGAAACAGGTTTTGAAAAACAAACTGTTCTGTCGTGTGCATAAATAATAATGCAATTCAAAATATTCAGACAGACTGCCAAGTTACAGGGTATTCAGTGGAGTTGGCAACGTATTTGGAAAATAAAGCGAGTAAAACTGGCAAACTATAAAAAAATGCTGAAAGCGCTATTGCGTCCCATCGGATGCTGACCAGAACACAACTGTCCAAATTTGGGCGGCAAGAGGCGACCCAAAATGTCATACAAAAATAATCGCACAAAAAATATTTGCCAGTGCTGCTGCATTTCTGTCTCTCTCTCTCTCAGTGGTTATTCATTTGTTTCGCTTTTGATAATAAGCGCAAAACTTTGACAGTTTGTTATCCGCTGTTGCCAGACATTTGTTTCGTTATTTGCATTTCTTTTTCGCGCCTCCCACAGCGCACACCTGTTAAAGTTTGAGAGTGACAGCTCGACACATCCGCGTCCACGTTGCTTTCTAAACGGCTCACCTGAGAGTCAACGCAGCAGCAGCTTCCAGAGAAAAGTGTAATGGCTGCAGAGTATTTTTTTCATTTATGCACTCGCTCATTGCGTTAACATGTGCTTGTAATTTGCGGTTTTACATTTTGGTATTTCACACCACCTTTGGGTTTTTTGTTAATACTTTTCTCACCTTTTAACCAAATACCGGAACACATTTGAGCTCCTTAATTGTAACCAAATGTTCAATTTCGATATTACTTTTTTGTGTAGGCTGCAATTAAATTTTTTACAGGATATTCTCATAATCATTTAGGTTAAATATCGCATGCATGCGGTTTGCGGAAGGATGCCACGCCATGGAATGTTTTAGAGCGGAAAAAATAAACATTTAATAAGGCGTTGCCGCCTCAATTTGTGGCAATAACGTCCAAATTTGGGAGTCTTTTGATGCATGTAAGGAAGGTAAGGCGAAGCGCACGAAAATTCAATTGAACAAGAGCCGAAGGTAGGAATTTTAAATAATATTTCCATTAATATTTGGGAGCTCTAAAATGAACATATTTTAGTATATTAAGTATATTCTCTACAAATATTTTAGGATATTGGTAAATTCTAAATGTTGCACAAATTACAATATTTCAATATTTCAATATTATTAGGTTTCTTAGTAGACTTTAATTAAGAGATAAAATAATAAAAAACTAGGAAATGATTATATACTTTATAATCGAAAATGATTTTATCCAAATTGAAAATAATACGCACACTCACTCATAAATTACGCGAATACAATCCAAATTGCAAAGTTGTCAATGTTGGATTAATTATTATTTTTTAATATTTTATTTTCTATAGAATTTGGATTTAATTTAGAGGTAGCAATTGCTAAGTATTGAAGGTTACCATAGAATCTAGGCCTGCTTAGAAATTGTGAGACTTGCCTTAAGAAATTGTCTCATTAACAATTTAACAGCATCAATTTGAGCCTAACGGCTGCTGTGCGTATGTGTGTGTGTAAGTGTCGATACGTGTTGCCAACATGCCAATTGCACATTAACGACATAACACCGTTATAAACAGGGACCCTATCACAGTCGCTAAACCAAGTGCTACCTGTACTCGGTGCTCATTTGGAGAGCACACGCGTCAGTCCCCCATTTAATCAGGACTCGTCTGATTACAGCGATTACACGCTCGCATATTGATCAGGAGGGCAACGTGCCACAGCACGTAGCACGGCCATCGCTCATAGCACCCGAAAACTCACCTCAAGCGCTTTGGAACTTGCCACCTGTATGTGTGTGAGTTTGCAATTAGCGTGAATCATGGAGTACACGACCCATATGCTGCTCTACAGCTAATTGGATAGGCTGCGACATGATGTTGAAGTTGGAGCTGGAGTTTGAGTTCTACAGTTGGAGCTGCCATTGGTGTCGGCAGTTTCGACAGTTTTGACTAGGCATTGAATGGAAGACACTTTTTTGACGGCCCACTAAAATCATAAATATTTCGGCGCCCATAAATGCTGATGAACATAATTATTACTTTTAATACCCTACAGAGAGCGCTTATGATGATTTTATAATTCCAAATGTTACACATAGAAATGAAACTCGATAGATTGGCAATGCAATGGAATATTTAACTAAATTTATATGTAATAATACTTGCATTACAAAATAAATAGAATAAATTCAAACAATAGGTAGCTCTTTGTATTTTTCAATGCAAAAAGTATCTATATGTTTAAATTAATTAAAACAGTAAACAATAAAAATAAAGAAATTTTCAGGAAAAAAAATGTTAAAAGTGTACCGTATAATATTATAAAGTATTTTTCATACAGCCTGAAGGAATTTGTTGCTCTTTAATGCAAAGAAACAATTAAATAGATAACAAATACACTTTTCATAAGTACGTGTGTCTAAAGGAAAATTAAAATTCATTTGCATTATTATATGTTAATTTTATATGCAAGCCACAGCTCAGGTTAGAATTTCTTGAAAAAAAGAGTAACCGTCAATCGTCAATAGATTCTTATCAAAAAGAAGCCTAAGAAATTTGATGTGTCGGGCTTACAGATCTCTAGATGCCATGTCCTGCATTTGATGGCGCATGACGGTTTGCTCAGCGGGAGCTACGCGATGCCAACTTGCTGGGCGACTCTGGGTGGCGGAAGGGGCAATCGAAATTCTTTTGGGGCACACAACAATGCTGTTTTAATTTCGTTGGCCTAAGGACACATGTCGATTTTTTTATTTCAACAGCTCATTGTATGGCATACAAAGAATGCCACTTAAAAACCGAAGAAAGAATGGAAAAATAATACGAACACACAAACTCAGAAAAAGAAAACTACATAACGTATAAAAATTGTGGTTCAGTTTATGACAGTAGATGTGTTTTTCTTTTTTTTATGATTCAACTTGAAATTTTGAGTTATTTGATACTTTTCTTCACACTTTTCTCTAATCTGCCAGCCACTCGAGCATATTAAACAAATTTCTTGATTTTATGCTTCTGCACACCAACTGTTTTAAGTGTCGTTCGATCAGCGAGAGTCAAGACGATACCCTTTACATATTAAACATTGTCTAAAGGGGTATAACTGGGTACAAAACAAGATGTTGTTATTTATTTTTTACTCAATTATTAAATATCTAAAACTAATTTGGAGACTGTTCCCGCTTAAGAGGTATCTTTCCATCGCTCTAAATCTCTGTGTTTTTCATATTGTGTCATGTTGAGCAAATTGTTAAAAGATTTTTATCTGCTCTTTGTTCCTTAATGTTTTCCACACTTGGCTTTTTATGACAGTTATTATAAATTCATTGATTAGTTTTTTTGGAACTTGTTCGGCATTGTTTCTTTTAAAGCGCTTCAAAAACGACAAAAAGAAAAAAATTATAATTAAAATGATTAATAAAAAGAAACAATAGTCTGAAACGCTTTGTGTGCAGCTGAGAAATAAAACTGCCTAGTTTAAGGGGGGCATTGTATTAACTTAGTCATTAACATAATTCAATAGTATATTTTGGAAAAAAATCTTATCAATATCAACAGCTAATTGGAGCGGTTGTTGTGTGCGCGCTTTAAAGTAGGCGGAAGCATAAATTGACACAGTTTGGATGAGTTTGATAATCAGATATTCATAAACTTGATTTGAAATATTTATTTTAATATTTTGATATTGAAAATTTGAATTTTAAAACTTGCTCAAATATAAATATTTTTATTTTTTTCTATTTCAAATATACTTCTCAACAGTTGCACAATCGCTCCAGGCATGAAAGATTCCCACCCACTCTACACTCCACACATCGCAATTGATATCGGCTTGAACATATCAATTTGCCACACTTGCACACAAGACATTAATTTTATGCCTCTATGTGATTAATACATCTATCTAAAAGATATCATTTCAAGCAACCCCATGGCGCTGCAACCCCTAGTATTATTGCTTCTGCCCTATGCCCAAATCCCAGTGGAACAAAATGCGAATGAATTTCAATGATTGCCGTAACAAGTGCAAATTTTACGCAGCAATATCGTCTAAGGCTAATCAACCGCAATTTCACCACCCCTCACCCCCTACACAAAAATATATATCGTATTTACTTTGTTTTTCTTCACATTTTCATTTGATATTTTCTCATCGTTATTTGAAAAAAGGTTCTCACACAGGCAAAGTTTGCCAAATTTTCAAAAACAAATTAATTCGCACTCAAGTGCAGGTACCGCACCTCACCCACATTCCCCCGGCAGGGGCATTGTTGAAAAGTTGAAAAAGTTCAACCCTGTGAGCTCATCAATTAAAATTTTTCAGAGTTGGGTGAGTTGGCTTTTCCAACCCTGTGTTTGTCAGAAAATTAAGCATAATTACATTTTAATCATCTTTATTGCTCTTTCACAAGTTTACTGTTATGTACGAGTCGGTTTTGCATTATATGTATATAGTATGGCATATATAGAGTATACGTATTTACTGGCCACAACAATTAGGGGTTGGCCATGCGGTTGTCCTTTTTATGGGCCCTTCAACAGCAGACCGCAGACATTTTTTGGTAAAACGGTAGCAACCACAAAATTTCATAAAGTTTCTTTTTTTTGTTCGTCGTTGGTCTCTGTTAACTTCTTGTGCTTCCAGCAAGTGCGCTTCATCAATTGCTAATGAGTGGAGCGCCTGAGGTTCGGGGATGTTGTTACTTCAGAGGCTAAAGAGACTGAAACCAGCTGTTGTCATTTACTTACTTCAACTGGGGAGCTGCCCTTCTTCCCTCCACATCTTCGCTGCCATCCTATGCAGTCAATTCTTTGCTTGAACTCTGTTGAACTGTTGCCCACTTGAGTCACATTTCATTTAATTTGTTGCCTAAATCAATTTTCGGCATAAGTAAATGGTAATTGTGATTCGGGTTAGGGAATTGTATTTGAATTTGACTGTCTGTTTGGATAATTTAAGACAGTTCTCAAGAAGTTACAACTTTATATAAACGTGTTTAGATAAATAAAAAAATAAAAATGAAGTCCCATTTTCTTAATCAGAAAATATTCATAACATTTTTGCCTTATGTTCGGAAATCTAAAATAACAAATAAACTTTAATATATTCAACTATATGACAGAAGTAAATTTAATTTATTGCAGTAAAATGTAAATAGATTAGTTTTCTTATTGCGCAATCACAACACATTCGCATTGATTGTAAATTTCAAAGTACGAGTATTTTGGCAGATCGAATTGAAACAAATGTGTAATTTGAAAGTGGCAGATTTGCTCTGATGTCTTGCAACTCATGCTTATCGAAGAGAGAGACTCAATGCACAAAAATTGAAATCAATTAAAATGACAACAAAAGTGGCCATAAATACCGATATGTCCAGAGTGCCGCTGCTTTTTATGGTCGTGCCGCAGCAGCAGCAGCAGCAGCCTTTTGGTAGCTCTGGCAAATCTAATGAAGATTTACTTTAGGCCATAACACATGGTCAGCAGCAGCAGCAGCAGCGTTTGCCGGTGGTTGTGGCGCTTAAGTGGCAGCAACAGCAACAGCAACTGCAGCCACCTCATGGCCATTTATTTGGAATTTTACATTTTACAATCGCACCACTGAGCTGGACTTTGGACATTGGGCCTGTGGGTTTGTGGGGGTGTTAGACCGATGCGTGCTCACAGCACAACAACAGGCAATTATAAGCATTGTACACAGCAGTTCTCTCCCTTCCCCTCCCTCCAGCATTCCCCATAATCCTCGCTCTCCAATTCTATTCGTAACCCGGGCAATGCCGTCGTCAGCCATTTCTAACGGTGGCAATAGCTTTGGCGACAGTGCCAGAAGAGGGTGTTGCAATTGGCTGGATGGGCAACGATAGAGGGGGCGGGCAGATGGGTGCTGGCAGCATATGGCAGCCATTGGCATTGCAACACATAAAGTTCGATTTTGTTGTTGCCGTTGCTATTGCTGCTGTTGGCTGCTGTTGCATGGGATTTATGTGCGCTATATGCGGTTATAAATTCCGAATACATGAATAGCTTGCCCAGAGATCTATGCGCCAAATTGCAGCAGCAACAGCAGCAGCTTTCCTTTTGGTTTTGTGGCATGCCTCGTGCCACATTTCGTATTGCGCTCTCCTAATATTTTTCAATTAGAGCAACAACAACAGGCAACGCATGTGAATGTGATTCTTCTAAATTGCTTCAATGCGCAATTATTTCAATTTCGAATGAGTGAACGGACCAGCCAGTTGCACTACAGTGAAGACTCTTTTAAAAGACAACCCCCACTAGCAAAACCCTTTTTCAGAGCAATTTCGCCCCTTTCGAGTTGTTCGACAATGAGTATCCAACCAAAAAAGGTTTCACTGTACTATGTAATAAGCAAGCCAAGTTTAACTACAGTGATAACTCTCTTAACGAACACCTCTATAAACCGGACAGTTTTCTATGGTTGATTTTCGATAAAATTTCGTATGTGAGTGTCCAGCCAAGAGAGTTTTCACTGTACTATGTGGTTGGGAGGCCACCCCAACCACCCACAAAAATGCTCTCGTATTGTCGTTATTTGAGTTTCTTGGCTCATAAATCAGTTTGTTGCCTTTTTAATCCGTTTTAATTGCTGTTCGTTGGTCAGACTATGAATGTCGCAGTTACAAGGACTAAGGGCCAAGCCAACTAGCCCCCAAACCATTCTTGTGCAGCCCTGGCCCTTCTCGTTGTTGTTGTTGTTGAAGCGATTAAGAGCAGGGCGTCCATTAAACACACACATACAGGCACACGTATTCAAACACATGTATCGTTGGCATCTGTAAGCCTTAACGGCCATTATAAACGTTGTATGCAGTCCGAAATGGATATAAATGTTTTCTTGCAGCACACACACATAAAAACAAAGAATATTTCACTTTTAAGCACAACTACATTTGCACATGCTAACACACATACACGAATTAGTACTTTTCAATTGTCCCCTTTCTATTGAAATCGATATTTGCATTATCGAAGTTCTGTCACAGGTGCAGATCAATTGCGTATTATGCAGCGTTATCGATAATCATCGATAGATCAGTGTAATTATTTTCGCAAGCTGCCGCCAGCTGAGTTGTGTCGTGGGTGTTAATTTATTTTTTTTTTTTTACGTGAAAAGTGTTGTAACTAATCGGAATGTGCAGTCGAGTGCTTAAATATTTAAGTGCATTAGTAATTGCATATTAGCAATGCATATAAATATGCATTAAGTGCCGCTTTTAGTTTTCGGGTGGCGGGTGCTCCGCTAGCCCCAAAGGGAGGCCTTGTGACTCCTGCCCATTTATTGCTGCATTTAGAATTTAAGAAAGTGTGTGTTTATTTAGTTGCAAGTGTGTGGAATGTGCCACAAAGTGTTTCATTGTTTAAGAGAATTAGTAAAATAAATGCAAGAAAGCAGCAAATTTTTTTTTTTGGCGGTGCGTTAAGCTATAATTGTATCAACGTGACGTGTGCGAGAGTGAGACAAGCTGTCTACAGCTTCCAAACGCAATGCGTGGTTATTAATTGGCGTCAAAGTAAGAAGAGTGCGAGTGCAGTTTTTCATAATTTGTGTGTAGGTGTGTGTGAAAGTGCGACAGATTAACGGCTTGTCATTCTGTGGCGCTGGCAGGAGCATGAGCTGGTAAGTGACGAAAAAACGAATTCTTATACTTTATTGTGTGTGTGCGCGTGCTTACAATTCCCATATTCGGTACAATTGTACTGAATGTGTACATTTTTTGTTAGTCGGTTTTCCAACTGGTACAAATGTAATTTAATGTCTATTGTCATTAAAAAAGACATTTTCTCTATAATTTATTTTGCAAATACAAATGTTTTGTTGAAATCATGAGTACATTTGGTGGAAAAATGTACATATTTACATACGGTACTCTTGGGTGCAATATACAATTTTCAGCAATTGAAGCAAGTTCCTTTTGTGTGCTACGCTTCGGTACACTTATTGAGAATGGTACATTTTTGCATATGGTACTTTTCGGTACAACAAGCACTTCTCGTGTCTACTCCCACTTGAGAGCGCCGTCAGTTCTTGTTGCTGCTGCTGCTGCTCTTTGTTAGTGGCCGGCCGACGACATGTTGAAGCTCGCGCGCCAATTTAACACTTGTCATTTGCTTTACGTTTTGTGCGTTCGCTTTGCTTATCGCTTTGTGTGCGTGTGTGTAAAAGTATACATACATTTGTGAGTTTGTGTGTCGCGCAGACGTATCATTTTCATTATAAATATAACCAGAGATCTGCCCGAGGCTCTCACTGGGCATAAGCCACGAATTTATGACATTTTGATTTGCGTGAAATTTGCTTTTGGCACGCATGCGTCGTCTCTGTATTTTTTCTTTTTTACTGACCATTGCCCATTGTGTCACGTGCTGTTCTGTCTGCTGCTACAGAGGCTGCTGCTGCTGTCGTCGTTATCCTTTTCGTTCTGTGTCACATTAAATGCGCTTAAAGCGCTAAACAAACGCGTCCAAGACAGCGCTGAAGCCAAAGCTGCTGCTGGGGTCAGAGAGAGAGAGAGAGAGTGCTGAGGTACTCCAGAGGCCCACCTATGCGTGTGCTGGGCACATTTAGCGTCATCGTTGGCGGTGCCCTGGTGGCTTGGCTGCGTTTGCCAATTAAAGCGAAATATGCGCATGCGCTCAGCAGCAGCTAAAGAGAGTCCAACAGGCCCAAGGTAGACAAAGCGTCGCACACCGAAGAAGAGGGAGAGAGAGAGTCGCAACACAATTTTTGACATTTTTATGAGCATGCAGCGCATATATCAAGTTGGGCGACGACGACGGCGACTTGCGTTTGTTTTGTTTGTTATTATTATTTTGTTTTGAATTCTCGTCTTCTTTTTTTCTGGCACAACGAAATGGAATTCCGCACATAAAGTGCGACGGCGCCCACGTAGCCCAAACCCGCTGCTGATGCCCAGAGGCGCCTGTTTCGCGCCTGCGCATGGCACTGCCAACCACAAGGGCAACGGCTACAGCCAGAGCTGGAGTAGTTTCAGCTGGCGATGGCGTCGTCTGCCTGCCAAGGGGACATATATCGTGCGAATATTATTTATACGCGTTCCATAGCCGCAGCACATATGAATCGCGAATATTTATCATGCGCTTAAATACCCCGCAATTGATATTTTATCTTTAACTTACAACTTGAATATGTTGACAATTACCAAACGCAGCTACACAACAAATTTCAAGACTTCACTTTAGAGCCGATAACTGAGATATAAGGCAATAAACATCGATGTAAATTATTAAAATAGGGCTTGATATTTTTGCTTAAGTAGAATGTATCTAATTTGTCTAACATTTTTTCACTCACACTTTCCACAGTAATTATAAATAAGTATTATATAACTGTGTGGGGTATAGTTTAGTCGATGATTGCCAATTTAAATATTTTCTACTGCTGCGCCGGGGCAACTGACTTATTGACCAAGTGGCCAAAACATGACCCGGTAGATGGCAGCATCACAACCACAAGCAAAAGCAAACAACACCAATAACCAGGCAGCACAAATTGAACTGTAGGTGGTGACCGCTGCTGGGCTCTTGTCATCTCCCGTTGTTATTTGGCTCATAAATTTGTACTGCAATGATTTTTACGTTTGTTTTGCGTTGTTGACTTCGTTTTTTTGTTCACCCCCCTGCTTTTCTGTTGTTGCGGTTTGATTTGTTTGAACACCCAGCACAAAATTTCCCGCACTGAATTATTGAAGCTGGAGCCCGTCCAGCGATTTATGACCGTGAATTGGGAATGTTGGTTACAGGACAGCGCAGAAAGAAAGGATGCGTTTGTGTGTTGTATGCTCGTCATTTGAGGCAGCTACCAAAATCGATTGGTTGTTGGCAATTTATTTGGTCTGCTGGTTATGGTTATGTCAAAATATGTGTGATATGTAAAATAATGAGTTTGTTGTGGTTGCACGTGCATTTATTTATTATTATTATTTTAATGTTTTATTTTTAAGGTTTTCTCTGACATTTTCTGATTGGTGGCAGCCAATTTGATTAAATGCGTATTTTTTTGTTGAGTTTAAATCCAGTTCCCTATCATTTTTATTTATTTACATTTAACAAATATATGTAGTTATGCAGGGATTTTCCCTGCTTGCATATTTTACGTAATCAGCAAATTATGTAGCAGGTTCCCAGGTATTTATTTTTGTTTTTAAATACATGAATTATAAACATTTAATTATATTGGCTCATACCAAGAACTGCTTTCCTACGACACGCCAAGATGTGATTTTTTTAAAATTTGTTTTCAAAATTCGAAACATTTAATTATGTTTTTTTTCTACGACGACTTTGGTACACACGCATATACACCCAACTCACACACACAAAAAACAAAAAAAATCAGAAAGATAAAACGATTCACGAATCTCTTTTTATAAATTAGTTGAAAGGTGCCTACATGTCTGCCATAAAAACAAAAGCCATCAGCATTGACCCAGTGGCCGTCGTCGTCGTCATCGTCGTCGTCGTCTCCGATCTCCAGACATATTGAAAATTAAAGCGAGCGCACGTTTAGCCTGCGGCTGGCATTCGAGAGCGAAGCCTTCAGAGTCATAACTCCAACGAAAAACACTTTGCAGATCATTGATCATCATCAGCAGCATCCAAAACAGTCGCCGAGTTCAGAGCGATAGCTAGAGAGACATGGCGAGTGAAAGAGTGAAAAAGAGCTTTACTCAGAGAGAGAGAGAGAGTTGGCTGAAGAAATTGTGATTATGATTCATAAGCGTCGACGAGGTTCTTTTTTTCGGGACCGTAAATTACCGGAATTACTCGAATGTTGTTCGTTTTTTTTCTTGGCTCTCATTCGTTTTTCGGATCGTTTTTGGCTTAAAGCAAGCTGGCCAACAGTCCAACACCTTTGAGTGGCCTGGCGTGCCTTTTCGGTGTTCTTTTTTTGTTCTCATTTCTCTCTTTTTTTTTTTTTAGATAAATGAATTTGCGCTACTTCAAGCGACGTTGCGTCGGCAGCTACCAAACACAGATACAGATACAGATGCAGATACCGATACTGAAGTTTTGGGGCAGTGTCGAGGGTCGTCAACAACAGCCACTGGGGCTGCTGCTGTTGCAGCTCGTCAGTTGCTTTGATTGAAGCAGTCGGGTTTGAAGTCGAAGTTCGTCTTCCTTCGCTGCATGCAAACCAACTGAAGGCCCAGCGCAATTATACCGAAAACCATCCATAATTATAGAGCGGCAACATATTTCGAAGTTAACACTTTCGTAGCATGGCTTTGGGAACTTGCTGCAGGCAAATTTTATTGATGCATCACAATTTAATGTGCAGTTGGTTGCCACAGGTTTTTCTTCTCTTGTTTTTGTTGTTCCTTTTTTTATGTATTGGGATCGTCATTGTATCGCATCGCATCGAAAGATCATCATTTCATAAGGGACAGCCAGGCGGCGTGGTCATTTGGGTATTGTAATTTTTTAATAAAATTTTGTATTATTTTTCTGTCATTTTTTCGTTCATCGTTGATTTTCATGTTGTTGATTGGTATCTCGTGTGTTTGTCAAGGCACGCAACGTTATTGTTTTTAATTTTTTTTTTTATGAAATTAAGGTTATGCCGACTATTGGGGTTACGTTCTTTGCCACTGAGTTAATGTTGCCACTTATGTATTATATCCTTGCCATCAGGAATAGCAACTTTGTATGCATAATTATTCTTAAAATATTCTTACGAATCGTATAATGAGAAATTCAGTGGAAGTGAGAAAGATTACGTTTAATTAATTTATTTTTGCTGTTGTTTACCATAATTAACAGTTAGTTTAAGCTTTAGCCCAAAATGCAGTCTAAGCGAGACTAATGAGAGCAATAATTGGATGATTTTATAGATGACTTGCAATTATGCATTCTATTGCTTAATTATAGGATGCATTTAGTTTTCTTGCTCTTTGCAATCTAATAACTACTGGCTAATTTGCCAAGTTATTGCCGCTTTGGTAAGTCTTGTAATAGCACAGGTCCATGCAGATCTTGTGCTAGAGAGAAGACTACCAAGTTAATGGGCAATAGCAACACGAATTCCATCAACCATTTACGCAATCATTAAGCACGAAACTAATTTGTATGCCTCAGAGAGTGGCATGCGTTGTGATAACTCAGAGTCGGTCTCAGAAAAGGCATCAAGAGACTTTCAAGAGTCAGACACAGAAGTTGGCATGTTGCACGTGTTGCATGAGCTGACAGCACTGCTAGGCTAACACATGTTGAGGTCTTGAAAGTCGGAACTCAAGCTCGAATCTACAGCATAAAGCTGTTGAATTATGGGCAATTATCATTGCCAGAAAGTAGGTGTGATGATCGCTGTCTCCCTTGGCCAGACATTGAGACAGGACCAAAGACAGAGACAGAAATGAAGACGAAGACTCCAACAATAAAATAGCACAAATAATTGAAATGTAATTTTGTAAATTTGCGTTGAAATGCTTGCTGCAAACGATTGAAACATTTACCCAGTCAACGTGCAACAAATTGAAGAACTTTCTGGCGCCCATTCAGACACTTCTTAATCAACATTCCATAAATTTCAGCATTTTAGTGTGTAAACGCTTTAACATCGTTATTCCTGGATTCCTGGTGAAATGTAAGATTTTTTATGCGAGTATTGATCGATGGACTTGGAAATGATGTATGAAATTGCATTGAAACTTGGCATGTATTGTAATTAACCCAATTCGTTATGCGGATGCTTAATGAATTCTATTGATTATTCATACATTAATCTAACATCCAAATTGCTTGCGTACACTTTAAATAGTGTGTTGATGGCAAAAATGAAATACAAAATCGATTGGTTCTTCTTGACGAACTGTGTAATATCGATTTTGGTAAAGGTTCACTGCCATCAAAGAAGGATAGATATATATTTGTATATTGGGGATTAGGTCAGTAAATTACGAATGTAGTATTATAAGATGTTCCAACGGGCGCTCAGAAATCCATCACCATTAAGTCGTGTGTTAATTTGAATTTCTTTTTTTATTTAACTTTGTGATGATTATTGTTGATATATTGACATCTTGATGTGTGTTTGATGGCTTTCTGTTATTGAATTCCCACTTTTCATTGTATACTTATCTGAATAGTTTTAGTATTCATTTTTTTTGTATCACTTAATTATGTATACTTAACAGAAAAGAAATTCGAATAATGCTTCCAAGAAACGACTCGGAGATGCCCTGACTTGATGAAATTTAATATGAATATAGATATTAGATTGAGTAGTCACAATAAAAGTATTCTCTACTTATTATATTATTCTTTGAAAAGATAATAAAAATTGTTATTTTGTCGTACATATTAAGTTGATAATAGATCATTAAACAGTCGTGGTAATTAAAAGATTTGCAAAATAAAATATAAATCGACGGATCTGTCACAATTGATTTCGCAAACGGCACACAGCAAAATTCCATTCACACAAATTAATAAAAATGAGAACAAGAAAAAAAAAAATACAGATATAGTCGTATAAAGCAATCATAACTTAGCCACTTTATGAGCAATTAATTTATGCGTTGACAATTCTAATGACTTTTGATATAGTATATACGTATCGTATACAGTTGTTGGGTTGAGTTCGGATTAATATATGTATGGAACTGGGCAGCGTGTGTTGGCTGTTTTGGTTTTGAACAAAGCGATAATCAAGCTGAATATAAACATATAATATTAATAATCATAAAATGTATTGAAATGAACGTTAACTAGCTGATTTGATTAAAGGTCGTTGTGAATGTGTTACGGATTTACGGATCGTAATGTGATATTGTGTTAAAAGCGCTGCTTAGATAAGACGATCTCACTACAGGGAACCGCCAGGGATGCAAAACTGGTTTTTCAAAACGCTGTGAATTGAGACACCTTCCCAAAGCTGTGGATTAGAATTATGATCTAGATATTCAAGTTTTGATGACTAAAGACTATTTGAAGTGTACCTTAAAAAAAAGAGAGAGTTCACTGAATAAATGGGATTTAGCTTTGAAAGGTTTAAAGTTGAGAAAAACAAATTTATATTGGCATATGATTTATTTGCTTTAATGTGCATTATTAAAGTTGATTCCCGTGAAGCCGAAAAAATCGCAGAGATTTGTGCAATTTGACAACTTTGTATTTTCACTAAATGCGAATGGGATTCGTTTCGTCTTTTGTTTTTATAGTTTTCGAAACAATTTTAAAATCAATTTCTGCGAACGCCACTTGGCACAGTTCTAAATCAAGTGAAGCGCCTCCATGTTTGACATGTGTGCAACATTGTCGTTTTGGCATTGAATTTATGCCACAACTAACGAAGCAACCAAACTGAGTCTCACACAAAGAACGAGGGCGAATAATATTACGTATTTATATGGAAGAAAAGGGTGCAAAAATTATTTCATAGCCTGTCATAAATGTCGGCGGCAATGCTTTTGCTTCTGCCGTTGCTGTTGCTCTTGCTGCAACATCAACCGATTCGCCTGGATTCAGTTGGCAACAATTTGCAGCATCTTCATCTTCATCTTCAGCTGCTGCTGCTGCTGCTGCAGCTTCGTGCGGCATACAGCGTTATTATGATCTTTTAATAGCCCGCAATTTTCTCACCTCGCAAAGTGTGAATATTATGGTGTAATTGCATCAACGCATCAACTCCTACCAATTTCCAAGCTGAGGCCCTAAAAAGGCCGCGCCAATTGCCAAAACGTCGGTCGGCATCCAAGCATTTTCATGCTCTTCAAGCTGCCTCGATCTCGTCTGTTCGGTGATGTTGTTGCCACCGCCGCCAGCCTCATCATAACTTCTGTTGGGGCCGCCGTCGCCGTTGTAGTTCTTGCATTTTGAACTGACCGTGGGGCGTTGATTGTGGCGCAACTCCTTCTTTTCCTTTGTTTTTGGATCTCTTTGGCTCCATTCCATTGCCGACAGGTTCATGTTACCTGCGATCCTTTTGCTGTGGATTGCTCGCTTTTATGAAATTATTGCAATAGTGCGTAATTATTTTCTGCGCTCTTAATTTTCGCAATATTCGACAAAGTGAAGGGTCAGCCTTTTGGTTTATTTATTGAAATTACTCGTTGCCGATACGCAAACGAGATGAGAGGGGCAACTAAAAAATTTAAGATATGTGCTTCCAGGCAAATGCACAACATAAAATAAAAGGAGTTTTTTAGTCCAATATATTTACCGTATTATAATTTTTGTGCATTCAAAATTGGTCGATATAAAAGTTTTAAATGTAATATGTATATATATATTTCATATATGTTTATCTATTTTATTACTAATATTTTTATTTATTATATTTATTATATATAAAAATTAAAAGATTCGAAAATTTGTAATAGGTTTACCTAATCAAGTTGACTTTCCTCCAACAATTCTCCCGTGATATATTTTCATTATGTTTTATTTTACCGTACAAGGTCATCGCCATCTAATCTCTTAACGTCTATATCAAAGCAATTATAAATTCTGCTGCTGCTGCACAAAATGCTCTAATTTGCTTACAAGCCCACTTTGAGCAGCGTTGTTGTTGTGTTTTGCTGCTGCTGTTGTTGTTCGGGGGCAACTTTGCGCATGATGCCGCATGCGGAATTCAACACGCATTAGGTTCACACCCAGACAACATTTTACTTTACACATCGCACACAAATTGTCGCTAGTCGTTGTTGTTGTAGTTGTAGTTGTTGCTTCGCAGCCCACTAGCATTTTAAAGGAATCGAGAAAAAAAGAGAGAGAAACCAGAATCAGAACGAGAACTCCTCTAGCAGCGGGCAGGTCTCGTCTCGTCGCTGCGCTGGTTGTTGATACCAATTTGATGGCATAATTTCAACATGCCCCGCAGCCATATAAATTTGTATGTTGCTGTTGTCGTTGCCATCGTGTTGCTGCCTCACTGAACTGCCTGCCTGGCTGCCGCATGTCGAAGTAGTGGCAAATTTAATGCCAAAACAACGACGGCGGCAGCAGCAGCAACGTGGCATCCTGGTCGGGATTTCAATTTTATGCCCAAAAGGTACGTCAACATGTCTGCTCTTCTTCCTATCCCTCCCTTTCCTTCCAACCTGTCTGTCTGTCTGTCTGTTGGGCTGACGGGGCGCATAATTGTCGGCTGCAGCTTCTGGATGCAGCTTCCATCATCATCTACACTCACACACACACTTTCGTTACGCTTTTGTTGTTTAATTATGATTGCCTAGGCCTTGCTTGCCTTGATGACCCACCCGAGGTGTTAAAAATTGCAATATGCAAATTTAACTAACAACAAAAAAAATATGAAAAATAATTTATTTTGGTTTTTTGTTGCTAGCTGCGACTTCTAAGCCGCCGCTTGCTACTCTGTGGGGGCATGGACTCCACACAGTAGCTGACACAATTGTCATTTTGGCGCTGCCTCGGTGAAAATTCACGCGAAAGATTTATGCCTGCCTCGCCAGCAATGCAAGTCTTGCCTCAGTTTTAGCTGTGGTCTGTTGCAGGTCTTTGGCTACTGGTTTTGTTTTTTTCGGTGGCATTTGCATTGGAGCACCGCAAGGGTTTTAATTTGTATACCAGTTGCCACCACACTGGACTACTGGACTCCCAACTGCCGACTGCCGATTGCCGAATGCTTTTCTTAGTTATGTTGTCTATTATTGCCTGTCAATATAAATGTCAAAATCGCGCTTTTAATAGCCTTTTAAAAAGTGTTCGTAAGTCTTTGTTATTGCTGCCGGCATTTTGGAAAAAAAAAAAATTAATTAAAAAATGTCTTCCTCTTGCTGCCATCAGGAAAAACACGAATTTCTGCAGTGCATAGCACTTAAATTCAATTATTTGGTGTTTATACGTTTTGCAGCGAATTAGAAAATTGCAAATACTTCAATATAAATATTTGCAAGCGCTGTCTACATGCATACAGTATATATCTTTATCTACCCACACATGTAGACATCTATTCACATCAACGCTTATTCTGATCGTAAAAATAACACTAAAGTTGTTGGTAATTTGTAAAAGAGCGCGTCGAAAAGTTTTGTGGCTGCAAAAAGTGTAGCCAAAAAGGGAAGCTAACGAAAGGCCGCCATTTTGTTCGGCTCCATAAAGTAGGGTTGCTCGTTGCATATTGAAAACCAAATACAGATTTTTTTGATACATTAAACCAAGAATTTGTATGGCTGCTACTCTTCAAAATATATTGTTTTAAAAACTAATGGACTTTTAAATTTCTTGATACACCCTAACGGCAGAGCTGTCTGTGTACATATATAAATATGTTTATATCGTTTACGCTTCTAGGGTGTGGAAAGGGGTTTGATAAACTTTTTACACATTATATGGCAACAGCAAGCACCCGTTTGCCCCGTGCATCTCGTTGTGGAAATCCTCTATGAAATCGCCTCAGCCGCGTAGTGGGTGCAAAAAAGTTAAAAGCAGACTTAATGGCGCCACTTGCGCTTAAAATTTATTTTATGATGCGCATGCTAAGCCACAGTTGAATTTTAAAATACACCCAGACACACAAACACATATATAAATATATGTGTGTATCAACACACACACAAGATAGATATAGAAATAGAGTGAGCGAGAGATTCGCTTTCGCTACGCATCGTCGTCCTGTTGGCTTATCCTTAAGGGAACGCGTCGTTTACGCCCCAGAGGAAAAACTCTTTCGAAAAAGTTTCGCGCTTCTTGTGTTCCTTTTTTTCAGCAGTCCTTGAGTTTAGCGAGAGCGAGAAGGTTAAGGACTAGGACTGGGAGTTCGGGTTGACTTTTATATGGTTGGGGTGCGGAAAATGGCATGTTAGCATGTGCCTTGGCTGTCAAGAACGCTGCGGGGCTTAACGAAAGGATTTATGTATCAACGCTTTAAAATTTGGCGCAGATAACGCGCGTTTAATTGGCTCCGGGAGCGCGTGCAGCCCGCCACTTTGCTTTGACTTGACTTTGTGTTGGGCTTCACTTTCGGCTTGAGTTTTTCTGGGGAGTTTTGGGTCCACTTTTTCAGCGCACTCGATATGATAAAGTATGTGTGTGTGTGTGTCTTTTTATTTTGGTGAGTGCCTCAAATCGTTTTAAAAGTATGTAGGGGCTTATCTACATTTTTATGCTCGGAAAAAAGTTGGAAAAGGGTGAAATGCAAAGTCTAAAGTGTTACATATAACATATATATTTATAGCGAATTTGTTCAACATTTCAATTTATCAAAAAACCACTATAAGACCGTTTATGAAATCCTTTTGTTGTTCCTTAACATATGCTAAATAATCGTTTTAAAATCAAATGCGAGTCTATAAAAAAATAATCGGTATAATAAGTCATTAAACTACATTTCTATGACCATCACGCGTTATAAAGCGTCTCTGCCAACATTTGTTTGTCTGTCTCTTTAACATCTTTGTTCCGCTCAATTACGAAATCTATATAACAAATCATTTCGATTCGCATTGTTTGCCATGAGACTCCCATCAGCCATTATAAGTTTGACCAAAAAAGAAGTGAAAGGTCTTATGACCTTGATGCTTATTTCAGTGCCAACTTAACACTTAATACAGAGCAGCGTTTTGTGACACACAAAAAAGTTCTTAGGCAAATAAAAATTAGTCTTTCCACATAATCAAGTCATAATATTGTGATAACTATTGTGGAGCGACAGGAAAACTGATGGAGAAATAAAAAGTTATTTAAGCTGCTTACAGGCCAAAATCTCAGCGAGCTCTCACATAAACTTTAAGCCGCTTACGCACAATTGACAAATATTTGCCCGATGTGGCCAAAAAAAAAAAGATGAAAAAATAAAGTGTTAATTTGTTTAAAAATGCGAAAGCAAAAAAACAAAAAAATCAAATCAAAATGATGTTGGTGAAACTAAAACTTATAATATGAAAATTAGATCGAAAAATTATCGTAACTAAAATCATGACAACGTTAACATAATTTTCAAACATGAAAATACACTTTAAACGGCGATAAATTACAATAAATTAGAATTTAATTAAACTAAAAGCCAAAAAAAGAAAAATGGGGAGACTGTGTTTGAGTTTTGATCCAACTGAAATTCTTAGGCATCTCATAAGCGGCACTAAAAATGTCAAAATATTATGCGCGGCTTGAACAGAAAAGGCTGTCATGCTGTCAAGCATTCAACTCTCTTCTGTTATTGTCATTGTGATTGTCATTCACACACAGCCAGACTCTCAAGATCGAAAGACCCATCCGTTCCATTGTTGTGAGCGCTTCTAACGCCTCACTAAACAACATGGACTTATGCCCGTAAACCTAATGAACGGATTAAGTCGACTGTCCGTCTATAACAGTCGTTTCCATAGATGTGTGTGAGAGTGTCTGTGTGAGACTCTTCGATTGCATATTGGAGATCTAGTGTCGGCCGTGTGTGGTAAGGTGATAAACTTTGATATTTTAATGATATGTTCAACAAAACGTTCGTTGCACATAAAATTTTGTTCAGTTCGCTTCGTGTTGTAACTGTTTTCGTATAAATGTTAAATCGGTAAATCGGCTTTTGCTTTATAGCTTACGATCCGCGCCCCCAACGTCTAGCATCACACTGAATGATATTGTTTGGCATTCGGTATTGCTATGACATTAAACTCATTTTACAGGTGTCTCATAATTTATGACCTGTAAAAATCTCAATTTTTTCCACTCTATCCACGCGACAGCCTAAGTCAAAATTTTTAACTGATCGATGTGTGATTGTCGTAAAATTTACACATTCTTGCCAAGTCTTGATATTAATTAAAAAATATATATTTAAAGTAGTGCATCGTAAAACGCCATTTGGTAATCGAAATATGTAATACCTCATATTTGATTTAATTTGGTAAATTGTTCTTTCATTACCTCTTATTTCTCCATATTGACGCAGACTGAATGTTTCTCGGCGCCTCAGCATTTTGTATTTACCTGGTCCGTTATCTTAATTTTGATCTCGATCTACCAGCTATTGCCCATCATCTCACACATCTTACCAACCTTCTGTCATGACAACGCCCCACACACATCAAGCACAATATTTAAGTTTGTGTGCTTTGAAACGCGTGTAACACGAACCGTTTTCTTTTGGCTGGCAACTTCTTGAGTTTTATTTTATGGCAATATAAACGCGACGATTAAAACGTTAAAATTCAACATTTAAAATCATGTTCGGTTTAATTTCAAATCGAATTAATGCACATAGTCCAGCAACTAGAAACAAAACTGGCTAAAAAAAGCAGCTTGGCCGGCTATAAATGTATATACAATACTTATGCATGTTTGTGCGATTATCTGTATTTGTATCTGTGGGCTATATAGCATGGTTATCTGGTATCTAGCGGCAGCTATCCACAGTCATGTCAGACAATCAACTTAACCAAGTTAGTCAAGCGGAGTTGGTCATTTCATTCAGCGGCTAATAAAATGCTTGAGTTATCCGCCAGAAAGGCAGTGGCTGTATCGAATTAATTCAGAGTTGTAAGCGTGATATCACGTGACACGACGCTTAAAGTGTAGATAGACTATACAAGATTTGCCTTCACCTCGGCGAGCATCGTGCGTGATTTTAGCGCCCATCTCTAGCGGGAATGAGTCAGCGGGCTGAGGGGAGCAGTGAAGGAGACTGGCCGCATGGCACATCATTAAAATCAACGTTTACACACAGCAAACATCAATGCAGACAACAAATTCTTTTAACTGCAGATAAAAATCAGCAAAGCGCGCAACTGAAGCAAAAGTGAAAAATATTGAAACGACTCTAGATTTACATTTGAAACAACGCAAACACGAACATGGCTCACAACACAATACCATATCGGGGTATGGTCAAGAGACAGAGCGACAGAGAGAACTGTTGGAAAGCGCTCAACAAGATTGCCGACTTCCTGAGCTGCTGACGCTTGGTCTTGACTGCGCGCGTGTGTGTGTGTGTGTATTGCATTTTAGTTGAGCTCATTTACAATTCCAATTATGTACAACATTTTCTAATTACACGACCATCAACACATACACAATTGCCAGTGGCTAGCGACGGCGTCGGCGACGGCTTCGGCTTCGACTTCTCCTGCACTGATGGATCTCCGCCATACAGACGTCAACGGATACGTCGTCGCGCTGATTTCATTTGACTAGAAGATGGTCACGATGTTGGCGTGGGCTGTTGCCGCTGGTCAACATCAATATCAACATCATCATCACCATCGTCGTCGTCGTCGTAGTCCGTCGTCAGTTTTTTTTTTTGTTTCTTTTTGCACGCCATAATTATCATATGTTTTTAATGTGCAGCTAATTGTATTGCAATCATTAGTACATATGTACAACGAGTACGCGAAGCATTTTAATTGCAGCACCGCCGCAAATTTTTCTTACATTTTGCCTTGTGCATAAATATTTGTGTTTTTTTATTTCAATTTCTTTGTTATTGCACATTACACATACGCCCGGGTAGCAGCATATCAGCAAACTCTCTCTTTCTCTCTTGCCGGCCTTGTCTTCCTTTCACTACTGTGCTCTATTTATTGTGTGTATCTATCTCGCTCGGTTTGGCTTTTTTCAACAGCTGCTAAATTAGTTCAACACTTCAGTTGACGGCATGTTCCATTGGCATGACATTCAACTGACAGTTGGTAATCTCTGGCATGTTGGCAATTTCTGACAGACCAACTGACAGACAGAGAGGCGCACAAACGAGTCAACGAAGTGCGACAGAGAAAGCGATAGCGGGGCGACAGCTTTACGGCTGCTACTGTCAGGAGCGCAAGGAGTGCACTGAGAGAAAATTGACAGTAACTCAACAGAGGCAAAGATAACTGGGAAAGATACAACTACAAATTTTATATTTAGTTAAATATTCACCCTTTTCGCTCTGTGTAACTACATTGTCTCATGCCATCTGAAGTTAGTTGCACGCATTGCTGTTGCAAATAAAATTGTTGCGTTTAAGCAGTTGCAACGCCTAGGCGAGCAGCAACAGAGCAAAGCCTTTCATTGTTATTGGGGTAGCAGGCAGCGAACTGCCGGAGGGCGACTTGTAAATTTCGAACGTTGATGTTTTTATTATGATTAACGTAATGGGTGTGGCTGGCTAGCCTGGGATTAGCAAGCCGTTTGGCCACGCACAATTATCGCTTTTGCTGCCTCAAAATAAGTTGTATGATTTTTTTTTGCTGCCACTTTGCGTGGGTGTTGCCAACCGTTGGCAGTTTGCGGAATGTCGCGGATGAAGAGTTGTATTTTTGTGTTTTTTATTTGTTGTTTTGGTCGATAACAAAGTGTTCCTCAATGCGGTCGAGGCAGACGCAGCGTCGACTTCGACGACGACGACAACGAAACGTCGATGCTGAGGCACATTGAAAACCACCTGCTGGGACGGGACACAAGGCACTGTAATCAGTTAAATGGCCAACACGGAGTGTTGGGGAGAGTTGGGCGTCCAGCGTAGAGCTGAGCGCGTGTCCTCAACTTGATCGTGACACGATGTGGCCCAAGGCATTATCACGTGTTTCGATTTTGTCGTGCTCATCACTAGGCGAGAGCTTAGTGCGAAGAGAAGTCGCACAGCACTCTGACATTTGACTGTGGTGCCACAATGAACACGCCATAAAGCAAAAGTCAAACAAAAAATTAATAAAAACGGTGACGGACGGGCAGGGCGGCGCAGGGGATCGACACCGATGGGCAACGGTCACTGGGACTTGCAGTTGGCGTTTTTGCATGTCGAACGATCGATCAATATATAAACGAGGGTATGGATACGCAAATGCCAACTGGTCGCGTCTCTACCTGGGGCCAACTGCCAGCCAAAGAAGTGTTGTGTAGGGTTCGAGTAGTAGTAGTAGAAGTGTGTTATGCATGTGTCTCTCTTACTGCTTGTTGCTTTTAGCCTTTGGCCTCGAAAAAGTTTTCGGCATTAAAAGCGCATATAAAACTGTCAAATTGTTTTGTGCTGGCCAAAAGTTATGAGCCATCATTAGGGTTCAGCTCGTATGCAGTTTGTTAAGTGAAATTAAAAACAGGATCCTCTACCAAAATTTCAGCAACTCGCTGGCTCGTCGTGGATTTTTTTAAAGGGGTCTAACGCATGTGTTGACAGCTTATTAATGGCTGGCTATAAATTGTGACCAAATAAAGGCTGCCATCAGCCATCTCGCTGCTAAGCAGTCTGGCAACACGATTTAAAATTTCGGAAAAATAAAAGTTTTGTCGATATTTTTACATTATATACATAAATGTATTTTATAAGAGTGTTTTCTTCTCTTTAAAGTTAAAATAATGCATAGCTAACTCTTCGGGCAGTGGGTGGTCTAAGCTTAGAAAAATGTGTGTGGCGCAATGTACTCGATGCTTTGCTCTTGGAAAACTCATCATAAGCAATTGTAGGAGCTTGGCTGTCAAAAGTGACAGCTATAATTGCGACGTCATAATGCAGCGTCATGTCTATGACAGTTTAATTGTGGCTAGGAAAGCGCGCAATTACATGTCGAGCGCAAAAAAAAGAAATACTGGATGTTGGCGGGGCAGAGAGTGTGAGAGAGAGAAGAAACTATGACAAGCAGGCTGAAAATGTGGAAATATAATTGAAAGAAAATTTGCATTGGCAGGCAACTTGTTAGACGCCTCGGTTGAGACACTCTTTGGCTGCGGTCTGTGGCTACTGCTGCGGCTGCGGCTGTTGCTGCTGCTTTGCACCCAATTAAAATGTTTCACACGTTTGCATAATTAATACTCAAATAGCGCGCACTTGTCGGCGAAACGCCCAGACATGGGCGGCTTCGTTGACCAGAAGAGGAAGGGGGAAAGCAGTGTGCGCCCATTGATATTGTGCCCCAATGTTCAGTTGCAAATTTGCGACATAAAAACAAAAGCGCACTCTTGTGGCGGCATTTCTCAGAAGATGCTGTCGCTGTTGTCGAAATTGTTAATTATGATCTTGTGGCTTTTGGCCTCGGATATACGAGTTTATGACAGCATTTTGACAGAAAATGGGGCTGGCATTATTTAAGCGCATGACAAATAAAAATGTTGCAAATATGCAGAAAAAAAAGTAAAGGAACAAACTTGACGGGCAAAATGTTACTTGGTTTGCGCGCGTACGGACAAAACTGTCATCTGTCAATTTGACAGTTTAACTAGGTAATTAGTGTGTGCAACTAACTCTCCGAGTGAGCTGTGTACACACAGTGCGTGTGTGTGTGTGTGTTGACTAGAAGGCAACTTGGCTGTCAGTGAGCACTAAAATAAAGAGCACTTGAGCCTGCCACAGATTCTCGGTTTCATTTCCACTGCCACTGAAATGTCTCTCTTCCGCTTGTAATTCATCATTTGACATGCAGAGATCTGCTGCACTGCGAGAAAACGCAGACAACTGCTGTAAATTATTATAAATATACAATTACAGAAATTTGATGCAGCTGATATCGTCAACAAATATTTATGTCTACTCGATCATGTTGATCTTTCACTTTCTGCCAGTGTAGCAGTTCTGTGTTAACTCCGCGCTGAGCTGTTAGCCGACTGCCTTAAGTGTTATGCGACTCTGGTCTGTGGTCTCCGCGAGCGCGCACTTCCTGCTATCCCAGCAGTCGAGTTGGGATTTTGCGCTGCAGCAATTACAGCACTTTTAAGTGCTTCACTGCCAGCTTCATTGCAGCGCATCGTCATCATCATCGTTGCGTTTGTCACTCGCGTGGAACCAAACAGACGAGTTCGCAAATAAATCATCTTGGGCTACCCCATCACTCGCACATTCGCTGTGCTTCTGTAGTTTCTACCCATCGCCCCATCCCAGCCCATTGCACTCCCCTCATTTGTTGCACTACTTTACTTCATCTGTATGCCTTTGGTATTTTATCTTATTTACGCGTTTTGTTTTGAAATCTTGCGGAAAATTATGTTGTACTACTGTGTGTGCAACTTCGTGGGCACTTGAATGACGTGCCATGTGGAACGAATGGCACTTCAATTGCAGTCAGTGTCAGCTTATTGATTTGTAGTAGCTTTTGAGCGACTGTGCATAAAATGATCGGGGTATAATGTTGGATAAATAGCTAAAACTAATGGATAAGTAATAAAAGATAATTGAATTAATTAAAGCTTATGTTGAACATTGAAGGTGAATAAATCACACGTCTACGTCTACGGTATCGCTTGATGGAGATTGAGCGTATAAGTGATTGTAATGCTATGCTACAGTATTTAACTGTTAACTAACTTTATTTTTATCTTGCTCTACACTTAGTAAAGCACTCATCTACTTTCAGTTTCTTTCTTTTATTTTGCTAATTTGCATGCACAGAATGTATTATTATTTTTGTCTGCCATATTCACAATTATTTTTATCAACAACTGGCGCTTCTCCTTGCCATCTTCATGGGGTGGTTTGGCCTGATCAGGTGCACAACCCATTCATTTAGCAAGGCAAATGAATATGCAACGCGTTTAGCAACTACTCGTACTTAATAATTTGCCAGCTGGCATTTCAGACAACGAGTTTATCAAGGATTAAAAGACGCATCTGCCCAGAGAAGTTGGCGGGCTCCATTTAATTAACTGTTGGCGCTGTAGATGCTGCTGCTGATGTTGCATGCAGCAGACACATCATTATTAAAATCACCTGTAATCAAGTTCAAACGTCAAAAACTAGAAAACTAGAGCAGCGGCAAGCACACACACTTACACGTACACATCCACGCACACACGCTCATATGTTGTATGCATGAAGCAGCGATCAAAACAACATCAAAACCGATTTAAAATCGATTAACCTGTTTCACTGTGGCACTTCATAAGCCAAGTGGTCGTTGCTGCCGCAGACGCCGAAAAACGTGTGCGGCAACTGCAACAACAACAGCAACAACAACGGCAACAGGTTGATTTACGGCAAATTCTCACATGTCAGAGCAACAACAACAACGAGAAGGAATCAACTTAAATGCGGCTGCAGCAAAGAAATACAAAAAACATGCGAAGAACACAAAAATGATGCCGCTGTTGCTGTTGCTGTTGCCGTTTGCTGCAGCCGACGCCGACAGAACGTTCAACAACGAACACGCCCCCAACACACACAAAAAGGCAAAAGGGTAACTCCAACAACAGCAACTCGGCTCAGACTGAGGTGAGAAAATGTTTGATTAGAAATTGGCCTAAACTACGAGCTTTGCGTGTGTCGGTTAGATCGTTGCTTTTGTTGGTGCCGCCAACAGAAGCCTCAGATCCCACAGCATGGGTAGTTTGAAAAGTTATAAAGCAATTTTTAAGTTTTTAAATTAAATATCTGAACAGCAATGTAAATAAATCTAGACTAACAGTGGAAAATTAAAATGAACGTAACCAATTCGGATCTAATTTGTTGCGGATATGAATACATCTCCCCCAACTCTGATGGAAACGCCCCAGCTAAGCTCAATTTCACGCCCAATACTTCAAAACGAAATTTTAATTTATTAAGCGTAACAATTTTATAAATTGCGCTCATTGCATTGAATCCCCCGGTCACTCTACGAAAGGGGTTGTTAATCCGGCGTAACTGCCAATGTTGTTGTTGTTGTGACGCAAACGAGTGCCAAGTTGTGATATTTCGCACATTTTACCCCTTTGTTAGCGGTCGCAGTACACGGCTGAGGGTTAAACCCAGGGACAGCCTTTATACTGTATATCTGCCGTACGCAAGCAACTCTATTTGTTAGGGTTGACTTAATCAGCGGGCGCCTCTTGGCTGGCATTTGTTTGGCCAAGGTGACAGTTTATTTTGCTGTTATCTATGGTCTCATTAACGGGGTAAATCGCTATGAATGCTTCAATGATTTTCGACTTGGACTTGAATCTTTATCTCGTGGAAAAGCACTCAAGGCTGAAATCAGTTTCAGTGGGACAACCCACAAAAGCGAAAACAAAATGAAAGTCCAAAGCATTACAACACTTGGGTGGCATTGCTTAAAGTGGAATAACTTTAACAAATTCTTGGCAGCAATAATCTTACATATTTGTTGGCCTACAAATTATGCACACTATATTATGGCGATGTTAACTAACGTGCTTGAACATTATTTTTCTTAATCGACATTCGAGTCGACGTGACTTTAAGGCATTTGTTTGTTAGATTTACATCCGCTGTACGAGTTTTCTATCGAAAAGTTGTTGATACTAGTTTTTGTACATGTGTTAAAATAGTTTGCAAAACTGTTTGACCAACTTGTTATAGAGCATGTGCCACGAATGTGACTTTTGCAATAACATTGTTGTTAAATAATACAAAATAATTTAATTGCAAATCATGTAAAATTAATATGTACGAATGCGCCGATAATTGGCAGGATTAGTAAGGTATGTGATTAAGAAAACAGTCTACAGCTGTGTGAAAATAATTAACAAAAAATAATCCATCCTCTATAGTAGTCGGATATCAAAGAAGATCTTGTGAAATCAGCAAAACTTGCAGAGTGTTGAAAGCGGCAGATGATGGACGCATGGTGTATGGTGCGGGATAATGATAATGTTGAAAGACAAGCACAATGACACAATGACAGTGTGTAATGAAAATAAGGAACTGTCCATTGTTTAGTTGTCAGTTGCAAAGTTGCAGTAGATTCGGTTGGCAACTGAAGCGTTATCAACATGCATGCAATTTACTCATCATCACCAGATCGAGAGGTGATAGCAGACATGTTACTTTTTAATTGACGCGAAGATGAGTCAAAATGAAATATTACTGCAACTAATATGAGTCGCCGCTTTGCCAACCGGCAATTACCAAAGGAGCCCGAACCCGTTGGCCACAACTTGAACGCAAAAGTTGGCAAAACTGTAAACTGCCAACTGCAAACTGCAACTTGCAAACTGCAAACTGCATTCAAGGCGGCCCAGCTCGGAGACACTGGACTGTCGAGTTTGCCGATGTTGAAAGACAATAATGCTTAATAATGAGCTGTAAAGTTTATTAATTGCCAGTGCGAATTGTGCGATGGATCGTTGGTGGTGCGCTACACCTATCTCCATTCAAGGTGCGGCTAATGAGCCATTTGCGTGTTGTCAATTTCGGTGTGTATTATTTGCAGAAGAGCCGCAACACACATTTAGACTCACACTCGCATTCACACTCATACACATTAAAACTAAATTATTGAAACTTTTCGTTTCGTTTCTTTCGTTTCATTTTGCTTTTGTGTGTTGTTTTTGCAAGTTGCAAGCGAATGACAACTGCGCCATGTGTCAAACTTCGCTCGACAGCACACAATTAATTGAAAATTGTTTGCCAGCAACGGTTGTTACCATATGTTCCAAGCCAAACAACAAACAGTTTCTAGTTAACACTTTATAATTGCACAATGCAAAATCACTGAACTGTAAGAGACACTGACAAGTGAAAGATTCTCTCGCTCTTGCTCTCGTTTTCTATTTTTCTATTTAGCTGGAGTGTGCCATAAATCAATCGAATCCTTTTGTATAGTCCCTTTGGCTGTATAAATTTAAATTGAGTGACAAAAAGAAAAACGAAAAGCGAAACTGGAACTTGTTTTGCATTAAATGATGTGTAAAATGAAGCCGTTAAACATGTCCATTGGGATGGGCTCGACTCGATTTCTAGCTGGCTTGTCACACTCAAGGGTATATGCAAATTAGCTGCACTGAGTGGCGAACCGAGAGGACACAAGTTAAGTTGTGTTTGCTTCAAGCGATAATAATTGTACAAGAAAATGATTGTAATTTTGTATAGAAAGTAAAGTTATACTTGAAGTAGCATCTAAAAAGAGCAAACATCTCCATAATTGTCGCTTCTCTTTAAGCTCGCCATAATTGTAGCTAACGTTTTGTGTGTGTTAATTTAATTGAATTTACATTTTTGGGCATTTACTCGAGGCAATGTCTCTCATCTAAATATCAAATATGGTGCTGTCATATGTTGATTCAATATGTCTCCTGTTCCAATCTATCTGCTGTCGTATTAAAACTTAACAAAATTCAAACGCACTCTCACACCAATTGGATGCTTTTGACACTTTTGGTAATTGTCATTTATGGACCAGCTGTGGCAACTTACTCTGGTCTCGGCTCTGTGGCCAGTGACTTGTGCCACAAGCCGCAGTCGAGTTGATTTGCTAATTGCTGAATATGTCTCCAGATAATCAATGTTTAAAATTTGACATAGACGATGTCTCGTAGTCGAGTTTGCCCAAAATTGACACGACAATTACCAGAGGTGAGACTGAGGTCAAGAGGCAAGAGAGCTGCAGAGATGGATCCAGTTTTGGTCAGCTGTTTTGGGCTCATTTGTCGACCACAGCGTGTCGTGTGCTAACAAGCCAACATATCCAACTTGTCCATGTCCATATCCATGTTTATTATCCCCTCTGCCTGCTGTCCTTATGCGGATGTGTTACTTTTGGGCTGTCTTGAGTAGTTATTGTTATATTGTCCTGACATGTCGCAATGGGGCACAACAGTGCAGAGACGAGTTGAACCCTTTTTGCTTATTGCTGCCACTCAACTTGCGGTTGTCAGGACACCTCCTGCCTGCTGTCCTTACATATCATGTTCCTGCCTAAGCTTTTGCGGTGTTGCATACAAGTACAATTACGACTACATGTTCATATATACAAGTATATATTTTTACAGTTTTCTGCGGTCACATTTATAATTAAAAGCACATTAATTAGCCGCTTTTCCGGCCAGTCTCTTCTTAGGCTTTGTAGTTTGCTGCATTTTTGTTGTCGATGGCAATGCGTTGATGTGACAACTACAACAACCACATAATGTCAGTGCTTTGATCTTTTTATACAGAAACAACAATTAATGAACATTTTTCCCTGTGAAAAATTGCGACAAGATTGTATCGGCCAGATGAGCTTGCCAGTGCTCTGCGCTTACCATTTATGAATTTAATTGTAGCAATGCAAATCTTTAAAATTATAAAATACAAAGTGTTTTTTAACAAAAAGTAATTTTAGTTGCAGCGCATTTAATAGCGCTACTTCAACATGAACAAAACCATTTTTACTCACAGCACCAGAAACCAGCTGACTAATGCAAAACGATTAAAGTCTGAGACGATTACTGAAGAGACAGCACATTGCCTGCTCCTCTGCTACACCCACTAATACGGCAGACCCACTGACAGACCGCACACATGTAAAGCGAGGCAAACGACAAAAAGGCGAATACAAAATATACAAAAAGAATAAACTCTTTGCAAAATGTCGCCGACGACATTTTATTTCGCCAGATTTTCTTGACTAATTTTTCATTTTCTTTGGTCGCAAAGGCGAATTGTAGTCGTAATAAAAGCAAGAACGAAAAAACCCCAACAAAAATGTAAGAAAAAAAAAAAGAAAAGAACTTGGCAGTCAGCACAAGGCACAATTAATCACGGCCACAGTGTTTTTGTACTATGGTGTAACTGAACTGAGAGAATCGGAATACGACTTGGATTCGGATTCGTATTCGGATTCAGAGGCAAGGACGGGTATCAAAAGCCGTCGCACGCATTTGGGGACTGTGACTTTCCGACTCGGCAATGTGACAAAAATTTCGCCTGATTTTGTCTTAATTAACGCCAAACGCTTCAATAGCGATAAAATATGCGCCAGTCTCTTTCTCGCTCTCCCTGAATTTGCTTGAATTGCATTGGGTTGAGTTAAGTTGCTTTTGCTTTTGGCTTGCTCAATTCCAATTAATGTGCCTCACGCGCGCTCATCAGTCAACAGCAGCCTGGCTGTGTTTGGTGGTTCCTGGTGTTGCAAGATTTGCTCGGTTTCCAAATTCACGCATCATTCGCACATTGGTGGCAGACGCGATCACAGACCCCGAACCGCTCTCAGACCCGGTTGCATATTTAATTGGACCACACAGCGATGCAAGACAGATGCTCGTGTAGCTACCCTGTAAATAAAATTTCAAAAAGGGTATAATTTTGGAAAAGTAGCTTAGAAAAATCCCAACTTAATTGTAGATTTTGCTGTGTGCCTGCTCTGTAATCTAAACTATCTTTTAGACCTTTTAATTTTGTTTTTCACATTTCTTTGCATATCAGCTCGCAGGGTATCTCCTAGTCGTCAGTCGCCGTCTTGTCGCATTCTTAATTTGTTTTTCCTCACTTTTTTTGGTTGGTCACCGCGTCGCCGCTTTGAACATTTGTCTTATTTTGCGCTGACAACTTTGGAAGCTGCTTAAGTCGCTTCACTGGCTTCAATTTCAAGCTACCGCCCGGGTGTAGGTGTCAGTCGTGTCTGCCTCCCATCTCCCCTACCCTCCCCTCCCACACTCCT
The DNA here is from genome assembly GCA_963583835.1 of Drosophila immigrans. Classification (NCBI taxonomy): domain Eukaryota; kingdom Metazoa; phylum Arthropoda; class Insecta; order Diptera; family Drosophilidae; genus Drosophila; species Drosophila immigrans. Next base: position 25,294,370 of record OY757143.1, on the reverse strand, counting down.
TTTGGGTCTTATATGCCATTGAACCCCAAGATGGTGTGTGTTGATTTACGGTTCGCATTGCTAACCAATTATGAGTTGACTCAATTGCAATAGCTGTTGTGGTTGTTGTCGTTTGATTAGCATAAAACAAACTATAATTTAAATTTATTAACTGGTAGTATATGCAAGTATTTGAGAGATTGTCTGATTGCATGTTGTGTATACGCCTGGTGGGCTGTCAAAAATCATAAGCCAGCTCACTTGTCAACGCTGTCAACTGCGCACTCGACTCGTGATCATTCAGAATGGTAATTTCTATGCCATAACTTGTGGTCCAGCAGCCATGGAGTTCACAGACACAGCAGCTGAGACCGGAGTATTAATGAAGCCGTCAGCAGTGCGAGTCAATGACAAAGTGAAAGCAACAGCAGCATCCTACCCAAACTTTCCATCATAGAACACAGCGACAAGCATGGATTTTCACAAGAAATTAAACAAAAATGTTGCACTGACTCATCGGGAATATGAGGTCTTAGAAAGACCTTTTTTTACAAATCGTATAAAATCATATCATTCATCGATCATTCAATGCGCGTCATAATTCGGTAGAAAGAAATATAGTTTTTTATATATTTTTTCTACCGACCCGAGCTATGAGTATGATCTATATGGGGGCCTTGTTCAACTGTCGCTTAGTTTTCATTGTTGGATAGACAATGGGCGCATTACCTGAACTCTAGGCGAAGTGAGCTGAACGTGATCGTGACTGCACATTGTTTATAAGGTGTGAAAATATTTAAGACTTTACATGAAAACGTTTGCCTACAAAACTGTTGATCGTTGAAAATTATGATTGATGATTGAACGATTGAATGCGCATTGAATTGATTCATGTACCACAGAAAAACGATAAAATCGAATGAAAAACTGAAACAACTTGTTGTCCTTACAAGTTTTCTTTTTTTGTTTTTATACATACTTTTGTATGTACATATATGAATATATTTTGTATTCGTTTCTTTATACATGCTTTTTTATAGTTATCATAAAATAATTGCCTCGAGTTTTATAGCATTGAGAGATTTATGCCTCGCAGGCGATCGATCAGCGTTTGTCAGCTCGATTGAAGGCAAAGGTATGAATATACTCGTACTTATACTCGAGTATACGGGTACTAATGCCTTGGCTGTGTGGGTGGTTGGTTTGTTATCGCTTGAGTCATTGGAGCCATTGTGTCTGGTTGGGTCTGCGTGTGGGTTAGCCTTAGGGCAGCCAGAAGAATGAGGCTTACGAATATGAAAACATTTGGATTAGTTGGCTTATAAGAGAGCTCACAATAAATGTATGTACATATATAAATAACGCGTGTAGGCATTTTTTATTGCTATTTAAATGTTGTATTTATTTAATAAAGTTTTATTTATGGGCAGAACTAGTCATAACGTGTTGGCATATATTTATTAAGATCTTTATTGACATCTTTGTAATATTTAATTAATTTGTTAAATATTTTTGCTTGGCCTTAATGGTTTTTGTTAATTGATTAAATGTGCAGAGAACTTAAATGTAATCAGCACTAAAAGTTCGATTGTTTTTGAATCAGCTCGATTTTCGCTTTCTATATTTCAACACACAATGCTTTTGGGTATTTTGCCTTTCACTTGAGCGGCCTACGCAAAAATGTGGATTCGGTGATTGCTGAAACCTTAAAAGTCTTGTCAATCAACAGTTGACAAGGTTTACCTGCCTGCTAATTAAGAGTTATGATCGATCTAAACATGCATAAATTGCCTGTGAATAAGCCAAGCAACACTAACAACAACTTGTGGCTACCGCACAACATCTACATCTGCTTACCATATAACACAAACATACAGACCTACAGACAGACAGACAGAGAGACACGATACACAAGCCTTAAGTTGAACATGGGCTCGGCCACAATGTTGCTAAACATGTCAAGAGCTAAACTGCGTGGCATTGTTGTACTGCGTTCGGTGCTGGCGTTGTTCGCTTTTAGCACCCTACAGCCATTTCACATAAACATTACGATAGTCGTTGGCCCAATGAACACGTTACAACAAGGAGCTCTCAAACTCCCGGCTTCTCACAACTCACAACTCTCAACTCTCGCACTTATATTTCTTTTCGGGGCATGTGGCACTCGTCTTTTACAAAGGCAGCGTAAATTGAGTTTATTGCGACGCCGTATTGCAGGCAAATTACAGGTCGGCGCATTTAACTTTGTGCCAGGATATGAAAGGGGGCAGACAACCACTGGCCGAAGCTGCCTGTCAGCTAATGAGTGTTACCAGGCGCGACTGCCAAACGTTTTCTGAATACCCCTTCTCTCAAATGGTTCGCCTGAGAGGGCATACTAAACTTGAGGTGGCACGAAAGGACATTAAAAGGCAGCGCAGTTTTTTTCAGAAATCGTAGATTAACCAATTATTAAGATCATTCAATGACAAATCTAAAGTACTATCAGATGAAGAGTGGCTTACATTCAAATATATAGCAGGGTATATTCGAGGAGAGCAGTTCCTTCCACATACGACTTGTATGTCAAAATATTCCATAGTTTTTTGTACTCTCCCAATGTTATTATGATTATTATATTTCTTCTTTTTTTTGCATTTCATATACAATTCATTCAGCAATGGTCTTAATTTTTTCTCACCTCGTTGCATTATTTAACGCAAATTAAAATAATTTGCGGTTCCGTTTCAGGGGATCCACATACTTACTTCTTACTCACAGCCACTCCATAACAATCCACTTGAAACAGGTTCGCTTCAGGTTCAACTCAAGAGCGACAGTCGACAATACAAATTCAAGTGCAACACGCATATGCCGCTAAAGAAATAAGTCCAGGCAACAACTGAAGCCGAGAAAAAAAAATAATAATATTGCAATTTACATTTGCTGCAATTATGAAAATGAATTGAAAACTAGCGGCGGCAACGTTGCGACGCCTCGACTCACATTATAAATTGAGAGCAAATGCAGTAATATTTTCGTAATGGTCTGCAAAAGAGTTACATCGACTTTCCTAGCCGCTTTGCTTGGATTATTTCAAGAAGTTTTCAAGCTATAATATTTCAAAAACTCTTAGTATTATGAAGAATTTAGTTGTCGAAGCCTTAGTTTTATAATCTTAGAAGCATGTTTTTAAGTGTTGCTACATTCGTTGCTATTTAATTTGCTTTGAATTATTTCAAGAATTTAGTACGGTAACCAAAGCTTAAATAAGTAGTCGAAGCCTAAGCTTTTTAATCGTAGAAACATATTCTTAGTGCATCAAATATTCGTTGCTATTTAATTTGTTCTTCACTGTTGCATTTGGTCTCCTTTGGCTGCTTGCTGCTTCCGCACTTATTATGACAGGTGACAACACTTGAGGCGCGCCAAAGGAGGAAATGAATGTGTCGTTGTTGTAGTTGTTGTTGTTATTCTTTATTGCAGTTGTTCTTGTAGTATTCGATGGATGACTGGATAGCTTAACACTAGGGGTGTATTATCCACTAAGTTGTTTTTAAAAGCAAGACAAGGCATCATTTTGGTTGCTCGCTGCGCTGCGCTAAAACTTGTTAACTGCTTTTGGCATGCAAATGAGAAATTAGTCAAACGCACTGGGGCATCAACTAACCATGAGCCTAACCCTTTATTCTGGGACACTGCCAACACGGCAGTAGCAGGAGCAGAAGAAGCGGAGCTGCAGGGGGTTGCCCCATAAACAAATAAACACATTTTAACCCCTTTTTTTTGGCTGAATTCAGCTGCTTTTGGCCATCAGCTAAGACTAAGGTCTATGGAATTTCAGGCACCTGCTAACGCACATGTTTAGACAAAGGCATTAACAAATTTACTGCTATTCGGTTAATAGTTTGGCGCCCTGGCTAAACAAAGGAATGTTCATCGTCGTTATTGCTGCCACCGCTGCTGTTGTTGTTGTTGTTGCTGTTGCTGTTATTCTTGTTGCTGTCGTTGTTCTCACTCTGTGGGGTTTTTCTTTATGGCATATGCGCATGTCGGCAATTACATGAAAACTTGAAATTGTTTCACCTTTGATGTTAGCCCGTTGATTATTATTTGTTTGCCTCTCGCTCTGTTGCTCTGTGCATGTCAGTCCATCATTCCCTCAGTCAGTCAGGCAAATGGTGCGGTGCGGCAAAGCTAGTCTAGGCGCTCTAATAGACTGCCATTGTTGATAAGAAGCCATGCCATATAGCACAAATCAACACTTGCAAAAGTGTTTTGCATTATACACATTGTTTGCTGACAGAAAATCAATTGGAGCCATACCAAAAAGCTAAAAACTTACCAACATATTTTCTTGTTGACAGCAATTTAATATTATCGCTGTGTTATTTTCTGCACGTACCACGAAATGCAACATGCAAGCTCAATGGGATGGGGATGGCAAATGAGGCGAACTTTTAAAGCGCCAACTTGAGATGTTTAACTAGCAAACAAAGTATACAATAATCGAACATTTAATTTTTGTTTGGCATTTTAAAGAGGAATACATATATTATGGATATTTTTATAAAATCGGTAGATTGAGATTTATTTTACATAACTTGAAAGTTTTACAGTAAAAGATTTGTTTGTTTAAAAATAAATTGAATGTATTAATTTTAAATTTCTTAAAGATTAAATTAAATATCTCTATTCTTTCAGCAAATTTGAATGCAATAATTTTTCATTTTGCCAATAAAAACACAAAATAAAAAAAAAATTTGTTGCACGTTAGATTTTTGCATCGCATATGACGTGGATTATTTACACCTAAAAATTAGTAATGCAAATTCAGTGAACTATCGCTGCACATTATCATTTGATGAATTACTGCTGCGCCCCTTGATGCTATATGGTCTCGAAATTAGCAACAACGAAAACGAAAATTAAGATTACAACCAGCGACCTCGCCCAGCTGATAAAGTTGGCATTTCTCATAATAAAATACTTGCCTGCTAGCACGACAATAAAAGCCAAACTACACTCGCACATTCCTAACTCCCTTTCTGCTCTTGCCAAGTGTATCCATTTCATTCTACCACAAAAAAAAAAAAACAACAAAAAAACTATTTTTATAACGTACTAATAACTGCAAAACTTTCACTGCTCGCTTTTGTCGCTTATATGATGTTGTCGTCGTTGTTGTTGTTATTAATTAAATTACACGGCAGGCATTTTACAACATTTAAAGCAAATTACAGCAGTCGCACACATGTATAAACATAGAGAGCTACATATAAGCACATAGAACTGTACAAAAACATTATATCACCAGTTGTTGGTGGCGAACCAGTCCCAGGTATCCATGAGAGTGTTAACACTCATAACAACTGCTAAAGCCCATTTTCGCATGTTGGCAGCTTATAAAAATGCAGTCATATAGCACCAACCTCAACCTCCCGCAATCTCCTTCCGCTGCTTCTTGGCAACTTTTGAGATTTTGTGTGTGCGATAAACACGCGCCCCAGCACAAAAGTGTAAATTAAGTCCATGCTCGGCCGCATAGTCGTAGCTGGCTATGTGTGTGGGCCGATGCGACGACCGGACGTGCAGAAAAAAAAACTATATCTAGAGAGCGAGTGAGAAACGTAAGGAAAATTATGAGTTATGCCATGCAAGGACAACAGGCAGGCAGGCAGGCAGGCTAAGCTCAATTTGCTAAGCCCCCCCCCATTCGAAGAGAAGCCTAGGCGCAGTCATAGTCATAGGCATGTCGAGCAGGGACATGTTGCAGTTGCACTGCCAACTAGTGCTACACATTTGTACAGTTAGCGTGTTGCTCATTAGCATGAAAATGTTCATTGTTATTGTTGTTGTACATGGAATTTATGACTACGACATGCGAATGTGGGTTAGCTCTCTGTCAGCGTGTGTGTGCTTGTGAAATGGGAGCAATTTTATGCTCATCAGTGAGGCGCATTTCTCAATGCCAAGACGAAGCGCGTTGCGTTGCCTCGCCTTGACTCGTCGTCGTCTCATAAATTAATTAATTTGTGGTGTGGCTTTCAGCGCGTTATCAATGCGCCAGGATCAGGTGAGCGCGACAGGATCGGGCATTGAGCTCAAGGGCAGCTGCCTTCAATAATAATTGCTGTTAAGACTCATTATAACAAAGGCACCGTCTCCCCTCGACTCCAGGATAATCAGCCAGAATAAACGTGGCTCAGAACTGGCAACATGTTGCAAGCAACATGATGACTGTTTATTTATTTGGTTGTGTTCTGTTGCTGCTTGCTGTCGCTGCTTTTTTTCTCGCGTTTTTACTGACGTTTTTTACGTATTCGCGTTGGGCTTATGCAAACAAGCCAAAGTTGTACAACATCGTGTTAAAAAACTTGTTCGCAATTAAACGATGTCCTGCCGCGTCGTACGCTGACTGACTGTCTGCCCTGACCGAGTAGTCAGCCACAGCACTGTGTCCCTTGCGCCGTTCCCTTTCGCTTTCTCCTCTCTCACTCGCGTATTTCGTGTGGAATGCCACAATAAGCATGAGATGAGGCACGTTGCGCAGGCGCAGCACCTTCCACCTGGCGTTCAGGGCAAGGAAACAACAACAAGGAACTTGGGGTGTTCAACAAGACAAAGGTTGCACGTAAATGACCCAAGTTATCATAAATATGTCAAAAGCTGAAAATTAAATGCACAGCATGCCAGCCATACGGTCCATGTCCGGCAAGATGCTGCAGCTCCATAGCCCATAGCTCTGTAGGAAAAGAAGGCTTTAGCTGCCCTGCGATCGTTTCGTTTGCTGGCTTGTTTCGTTCTGCTTTTTTATTGACATTTTTGCACTTGTTTAAAATTTTGATTTAATGCATTTTTGCTTCATGTTAAACAGGACCACACGTGGCGCCGCCTCTTGTACGAAATTTAGTGGATCGCTTTTGGGGATTTGAAGCATTTTATTGTTGTGAGCCGTTTCCTCTTCGCTTGGATTATGCCCTGTCTGTGTTCTGTGCTCCTTGATGAGTTGTGTCAGGTGGTAAAATGGAAAGGCTGAACATGTGCTTTCTGTATTGTCTGCTGAAAGAGAAATAATGTTTGATGTGCTGTCTGAAGAATTTTATGCGTAAACAAATTTTGTCTCAATCCATTAGGTATTTTACAATTATAATGGAATAAGCGACTTCTCGTTATCTCACAGTAGAAATAATCTTTTCCTCACCTTTTATTGGCAACAATTGCTTTTAATGTGTAAGAGAAAACTGATAAATAATTTACAGTACAATGTGTGAAGTATTCAACAATTATTATAAAATATTTGTGTGAAATTAAGTGCATTTATACAAACGACACGCACAAAATGTTAAAAGCAATTGTCAAAAGTGTTGTACAACACATTCCACACGCTTCGAATGTGGATAATTTAAATGTCTGGAAAGAAATCCGAAAACCTTTATGTGAAATACACGTTTGGGCATCCGAAATAATTGAAAACAAATTTTTGCATACGTATTTTTTTTCTGGAAGGCAACCCGCGGTGCGAGAGCGAGACAAGGTAAACGAAACATTTTATGAATGAATAAAAATGCTCGATTGTATGCGTGTGAGTGTGGAGACTGTGGCGACTTCTTGGCTACCTGGCCTCACACGTCATTCATAATCGTGGCTAACAAATGTTGATAAATTCAAAATTATTAGCCCGAATTGAGTTGGAGATTTGGTAAGTAGGAGAGTGTGTGGAGTGTGTGTGGAGCGGAAAGTGGAAATGTGGGCTTGTTGATTTTAATAAATTGCGCCATTTATCATTGATTGGTGGCGATGGTGTATGAGCGGGAGGTCGGGGTCTTGTTTTTGTTTTTCTTTTTTAGTAGATAGTCGGTAACAAAGCCTTACAATATTATGTTGAAATCATTGAGAGGCCATTTAAGGCAAACTGTGGAGCTTTTCATATGCAAATGCCTAAACGAGGACCACCCCGAACCATCTCTGCATTGCTGCTCGGCTCAACAAAACTGAAGCTCAACTCAATTTTAGTGTCTTTGATTTCTAAGCAGCAAAAACAAAAACAAAAATAAAAACAAAAATATGAAAACGAACTGTCTGATGTCAGTGGAGTTATTAGCTGGGCTGCTGTATGCTTATCGATTACAGCTAATCGTGATTAAGTGCATTCCATTTGTTGGCAGAGGCAGCCAAAGCGGGCAACATGTTGCAGACTCATGCTGCCACAGACAGACACACTGGACATTGGGACCGTGGCGGGGCAAAGCTGTGCTGCAAGACAAATTAATCGACGCGATCAATTCCGCCTCTCGAACGCTGCTGATTTTGATCTTCGACACTTTGTGTACCTCTGGACTTTGTATCTCTTTCTTGGGACTCTCTGTGGATCTTTGCACTTTTGTGCTGTCTCATTGTCCGATTGCTCAGCATTTTGTGTGCGTGGTGTTAAATAGCTTGTTTGTTATTCACCCCACACACAACTCATGGCTGTCCCGCCTGGCTGTCTAACAGGCTTAGCTTAGGAGGCTGCAGGCTGGCTGACTAAAGGTTCATGTCCATGCCCATGCCCATGCCCATGCCCCTGCCCAGCCCAGATTAGCTGGCTCAATAACTCACGATTGTTGTTGAGACTGTCAGTCACTCAGTGGGTTTTTATTAGCACTCGAGACACTCGATCGAGGACTTGAAGTGTACTCGACGCGCGCGCGCTGATGTTGCAACAATGATGTGCAACAAATAACACAAATACAACAAATCTTTTTAACATCAGCCACAGTCACACCATATTTCGAGAGTCATGCAGCTCGGGCACGCGTCAAACTCTTAAGTTGACGCGCCAACGCGTCTCAGGTTATCCGTTTTCATATTTTATAAAACATTTTTGTTGCTGTCGTTTTTTGGCTTTGGTTTTGTAACACAATTGTTGGCATATCCGCTGCACTTGAGTCGAAAGCGCTGACAAATTGGGTCAAATTCAAATGCATTGATAATGGCAATGATAATGGCAACAAAACATTGTCCAACTGACGACGTTGCCAAAATGCTTCCGTTCTGTTTGCGGCCAATTCCAGGAATTCGATCAACAATTTTCACACAGCCAACACTTTGCACATAGGGTGTCTCCTCTTTTGCCATATCAACAATTAAATTACAGCTTTTAGTTTTTTGTGAATTAAATATTTGTATAGATGTATGGTTCTTGTTGTTGTTGTTTTGTGTGTATGCTTGTTAAGAAGCGTGCAGCGTGCGCGTTGCGCACAACAATAACAATGCAACTAAAGTGCAGCGAAAGCACTTCAAGTACTCCACGCTACCGACAGGAAGCGTCAAAGTGTCTTTAAAACAAGTTGAAAATGTAATGGCAAAGCTGATGAACTAGTTGATGCCCTGCGAGTTAAAGATTTAAGAAACTGATATTGGGCATATTTCAAATAAATATAATTTACAAGTTTTCTGATTGTAAAACTTGTTAAAAGAAAACCCAATTTTTTAAAAATATCCTAGAACTTCATTTTTGTGTCTTTCTTGTTATATGTTATTGGAATTCTGAAGTTTTATCTAAAGCCTCTGCCAAAAGTATAAAAATTACAAGCTATTTAAAATATGCATTTTATTTACATTTATTTGAGTGAACTTGTTCTTTAAATTCTGTAAAAAAATGCTTTTGAAATTTCTCAATCATATGTTGCGAGCACATCATATTCTTTAGCACCTTTGAAGTGCAGGGTATAATTATGAAAAATTGCGCGCGCACAAAAGAAAATTGTCAGAAAAACTGGAAAAACTTGTTTTACTCGACCAAAACTTATGCCAGAAAGAGATGGTGATGTACACTAAACATATTTATGTATGTACGAGTATGTATCGCAGTACGCAAAATGTTGTTGCGATTGCGATTTGGGGACTAGGTAACTGGCCAACCAAGTTGCCAGGTTTGCGCTTGCGTGGGCTTTATTGGCAGTTTGGCGGTGTGGAAAATATTTGGCTGCAAAATTGCACAAATTAAATTAACGACATGGCGGCTGCATTTTGATACACATATTCCAAAGCGCGTGAGTGTGTGTGTGTGAGTGTGTGCATGATGTACTGCTAGTTATTTGGTATATGGCCATTATAAACGTACAGGTTTCTTTCACATGAAAACGTCGTACAGCCTGTGGGGTCGAGTTGTTGCCTCCTGTTGGCTCTCACACGCAGCGGGTGACAAGCGTTTCCATAATTTAGACGGCTCTTCATCACCATCACATCACATCACCTCAGATCGGTTGAGACAGTGCCACAGTCACAGCCGCGAATCCATCAACAGTGGCGCCTAAAACCTGACCGGAGGTTTTTCTGGTTCCGAGAGCCTGTAGTTAGGCATTGCATCACTTGTCAGTTCCCTCCTCTCTCCTCGAATTGTGCCAGAAATTAATGCATGTAATTAATAATGTTGTTTCTACGCTGCTCTTGTTGTTGTTATTGTTGTTGCTGGTGGTTCGTGGAAGCATGTTCTGCTTTTTTTCTATCTCTTATACATGGTGTATTTAATGTAGGTGCCAGCCAAGTGCGGCTTGGTGTTAATAGGTGTGCCTTCTGGCTCCCTATTGTTATGCTGCTGGCCACAGATTTGTGCCTCTATTTGTTGCAAATCATTAATCACACACAACTTATGGAGTAGTCGTCATCGTCAACGTGGGCCGAATCAACTCTAATGATCGCGGTCCCTGTCTGCGCCAGAGTCTGATCAGAATTCGGGGCGTTTTGGGCATTGATCTTTGAGAGCAATCAAAGCAGGTAGCTTCGATTTGATGCACCCTACGATTGAATGATGTACGCCAACTTGTATACACGTGTAACACAATCTTCTTGACAGTTGCAGACGATGTGATCTCGCAACAATTTATTCCAAGAATGAAAAGGACTTATTTTTCAGAGTGGATTACAAATTAGAGTTCACTTTGTAACTCAAAATTCGAATTAAAAAACAAAATCATTTGAAAAACGTTTTATCTTATCTACAAAAACTTTCCAATAAATATATTTCAACTGAAAACTTCATTTCCGAGTTGGGTGTCCTTACTTATCGTTATCGTTTCAGTATGTATACATAATATATACATATAAGCTGACGTACCCCTTAACAGTTTTCGTCAAGGACTTGTAAGAAGCTCCTGTCGAATCTTTGGTGCAGTTTGTTTCTATATCTTTTTATCTATATCTTTTGAAACCCCTCACTGCGCTTCGAACTGCAACCTTGAGAAGTTTTTGTACATCGAGGGATTGTAAAACTTTCCCAATGACTGTGACAAAAGCGAAAAACTTGTCACCAGCTCCTGTCGCGTGTCCTCCGACTGAAGCAGCACGACGACTACTTAAACAGCATAGCCAAACAATGCGTAAAATGTTTGGCACAATGTGCCTGAAACTAAATCAAAAGACAAAACAAGAAATCAATAAAATTTTACTAGCGCTGCCGACACCCGCAGATGCCATTGCCATCGAGTCCGTTCCCGTCGAGGTCCAGCAAAAGTTAAAGTCAAAGTCAATGGCAGAGTCCAGTTCCCAAGAACTCGATAGCAGCACGCGTGCACTCTGTAAGATTCCATTATTAATTTTGTAAATGCGCGTGTCAAATGTCATCTAGTAAAAATCAAGGTGAGCTGAGCCGAGTTGAGTTGAGTTCGTGTATGTGTATGCGATGGGCGTGTAGAGCTCATTACCAGGTCGAGGGACGAAGGACGAGATTGTCATAAAGCGGCCATAAAGCCATTGCCGGGGTATCAATGCGACCATTGTTTAACCAAAATGTGCATAATGAGCTGCCACACGCAGTTAATGACTGTGACTATATGGCCACAGCCTTGACAGCACCAAGGTCGTCACACATTTCAGTCTCACAGGATCTGATAATTAAACGCGTCTGGGTTATCCTTATGGCTCTCGAGATTGGACTCTATGCGAGGTACTCAACTGATTGGCACCACAATTGAGTTATTTAATCGGTCTCTGCTAATGTTTTCATTTGTTCTAACTACTTCCGTTCCACTTGGCCCTCCCACGCCAAGCCAGTCAATCATTCATTCCGTACAGCAATCAGTTGCTTAGTCAGAGCATTTCGATGTGGCTTCGTCACATGTTTGAGCAGGGTATGGTAGCTATATGCCGTATATTCAATATGCAAAATATGAAATAATTATTGATGGCATTTATGAGAGCATCGCTTGTTTCATTGCAAGGAATTTAATAATCATTTTATGATGTCCACACGGATCGGTAACTGCCTTTAAAAAGTTCTTAGTGTACTCATTGTTCGTCATGTTTCCATTTTAATCAATTGTTTATTGTTGTGTTTACTTTGTCGCCTGCGGCCTTAAATTTTATTGTCGCTGGTCTCGTAAAAACGAAGCGAAAATTCACACAGTGCGCGTAATTTGTTTAAAGAAACAAAAAGTATGTGTATGTGCATCGCGTTGACTGCGCTTTGATGTTATGCCGTCGGCTATAACTCGGCTACCAAACTCTTCTCACTCTTCCATCGCCCCCCTCTTGACCACCATTTGTTGTCCCTATTTCACTATTTCACTGTTTCGCGCTCGTGTCATTTTTAAAGGCTGAACTCGGTTGGCAATTACGCATATTATTTGCACAAATTACGCATGGCAAATTATTTGTTGATATTTTATTTGCTATATTTGTAGTTGCGTAAGCACGCAAGTCGAAAGACTCAGTGAGAAGCATGCTGAATGCAGGGTCCGAGTCTATTTAATACCCTGTAAGAAAAACAAATGTGTAAAGGGGAAGACTTTGAAATCGAAATACATAAACAGCAAATATATTAAAGATTTTCATCAACATTTTGTTGAAATACATTCTGATTTATTCTTGAAGTAATATGGACTAATAAATAAATTCTTTTTTGTATGCTTATATAGTAATCTAAGGGTATTGTTGAGTCGATTAAGCGCTGCTTTAGCAATTTTTTTTGCTTCAGTTGTTGACGCGTAACAAATTGCTAATAACTTGATTATGCGTCTAATGATCGCAATTTACGTTGAGCTCTATATAAATATACTTTCTCCCTGCATCGTAGAGTATATATAGTAGTAGTCTGTTATATAGACCACCCTTGGGGTTTCATATTTTATTGCCTCATATAACTTGCCATAATTAACTATTGTGTGTATGTGTGTGTGTATGTGCGCGCAATTTGCTGCCACATCAGAGGCATGCCCCTTCGATTTGACTCCTACTCCTGTTGGAAACGCTTCGAGCGCTCTCATCAAAGGCTTGAAATGTGACGACGACCACATGAAAGCGACAGAGAAGCGGGCGAAACAACATAAACATCTACTTAATGATTTCCTATGCCGTATACGAGTTTTAATATATCTATATACTATATATAGTATAGTATAGATGGGCGATACTTTCGACTGTCGTGCTGTCTGACGTGTTGTATTCATTCATAATTCAGGGCCCATTGTTGTTTACATAGTAAATTTATACTTTTTACTACTTGTTTCCATTATTTTTAGTAGTTAATAAACAGTGGCAACACAGTCCACATGTGCACTGCACATTGCTGTGGCAATCTTAACTTCAAAGCCTAAATACCACAACTGAAAGACCGAACTGTGGACTCGATCCCGACCAGACGCGCCAGACAGCTTGGCAGCAGCAGCAGCAGCATTTGGAAGTCAGCAAAACAATGTTGTCGAGAATATTACCCCTAAAGGATTGCCTGAGGCACTTGTAGAGTATATCCTGCACTTGAAATATTTTGATACGAGCCGTTTTTCCGTTTTCCGTATTTTCCCAAACGTATCGCATAACAAACACACTTGCTCTCGTTCATACAGTTGAAAATTAGCAATTACATATCGACACCCACAGAAACGGGCGGTCGACCATAATTTTCCCACACGTTTGGCTCATATCGGAAAAATGTTGAGCCATAAAAATGACAAGTGCCAAACTCGGGCCAACATCAAAGTCTCACAGGGCACGTACTCGCTACACATGTGGCAATAATGAGACAAGTGCAACATACTTGCAAAAATGTCATTTGTTTGTCAATAATTTCAATGAGCTGTGCGGCCAACTCACCCAACAAAAAAAAAAAAAAAAAAACAAAAAAGGAGGAAAACCAGACACACATACGACAATTTCCCATCAAAGTATTTTATTTGTATTCCTACATCTATATATCGCAGTCGTTTTCCTTTTTGGGTGGTTGAATTTGTGGGCAAACGTTGAGTAATGCCTGGGAAATATTACAAATCGCTTAACGATGTGCACACACACACGCACACACACACCTTCGCATAGCAGTTGCACATGTTCGTATATTTTGGAGTGAGTTATATCTTGTGTGGAGAATATATTGGTATATTTTTGTGGGGGGGTTTTCATTGATCATTGGCAATTTTCAGTCACATTTTCAATACCAGAAGTTAATGATAAGCATTTTTTTTTATGAATCTAAAGTAATCATCTAATAACAACAAAATTCGATAATTATGTGCATATATCAAGAGTTGATTTTGTATTCTAAACATTTTATTAGTTAAAAGCGAAATAGCTGCTAAAATTAGTGCCAACTGCCATAATCTAAAAACAAATTGTTGGAGTAGCATATTTCGCCGTTGTGGGCGTTGGCCAATATTACGAAAAGCACAACAAAATCCACGCCGAAAATAAACTCAACGAAAAACGAGACAAGTTCAAGTTTCGGTTCTGCCGTCGAAGGCCCAGCCCAGCTCATTTATAAGTAGTAGTTTCAAGAGCCAAGTCGAAGACATTGCGAAATGCTTAATGACTTTGTCAACTTGTTGTTGGCATCAGCATTGTTGTTGCTGTCGTTGCTCTGTTTTTTTTCTCTTGCCCTGCCTCTGGCTATCGATATTATTTATGTTCTTTGCAACTATTTTTCTATTAAGACATTATTAACAAAAGATTTTTTATGCATCGTCTCGGCATTTTGTTACGATATTCTTATATCCAATCCATTGGGATCCATATATGTATACGCACACACACACACACGCACATAAATCATGTAGCTCTTAAGCTTTGTTATGACTTCGCTGCTGAGTTTTTTCTTCACTCTTTTACGATTTTTGCATATTTTAAAATTCAACATTTTAAGATTCGTGTCGAACCCGCAGATTTTTTACTACTTACCTTGTTGTATTTTGTTTTTATTTTTATTATTATTTTTCTCTTTCTTTGAGCTTTTTATTTAACGAACATTCTTTTTTCCCTGCGTCGTTTTCCAACAATTTGATTGCTGTGACGTCTGCTGCTAATGAAGTGTTGTGTATCTGTATCTTTTAATGTTTGTCATTTTTTTTTGTTCGTTATGCATATTTATGCGATCGTTCTGTTTTCTGTTTTCTTTATTTTTGTTTTGGGCATTTGCAGTTAATCGGAACATAAGCTTCCCAAACTTCCTATCGAAACTTGCTTCTCATTGTAATTTCAGCCGATTTTAAAGTCATATTCGAGCCACATTCCCGAAAACACAATCTATATGAATGTATCCAATAACACGTTTTGTTTTATGTATTTTTTTTTTCTGTTTCTCTTGTTTTACAAATTGTGTTCAACGTTTTAAACATTTTGTTGCTGCTGTTTTTGGTTTCGTTTTGCCATATTTTCTTCTTTTTACCCCCGCCGGTATACAAGTATATCACATATCTTATGCTTATCTGCATTCAATGGCAACGTTTCATCAAAATGTCAGCATATATCATAGAAATTAATAAATTTCAACTTGAACCGCGATGCACGAAATAAAAATATGCGTATTCCAAATGAATAACAATTTATTATAGCCACATTTTAGCCTTAACGTAATCTATCTGCGAATTTATGCGCTTTTATAAGTAATCATTTGACATATAGAAAAGTCTATAAAATGTTAAACTGACTGCGAATTTTAAATTTCCCATTTAGTGAAGTTGCTTGGTTTTTTCTTCGGTTTAAATACTCGAATATTGTACGCAACTTTATAGTTTTATGCCACGACAATTGGCTTTGACTCCCTGTGGTTTTTCAAAGCGCATTAAATTCTATATATGTATACATTTTTCTGCTCGCCATAAACTCACACATTAGGCACCCAACATTTAACGGCATTTTCCCATGTGCCAGATACTAATTTGCCACTAATTCCATAGCTGGACCATGCCGACACCGAAGCAAGTCCCCGCAATGGCCAATTGTCTCAAATGCTAAGCCTTTTAATCAATTGCCAAAACAACTATACAGCACATGCAACGAGTGGAGTTAGCTGTGGCAGCGAATTGATCGACTGGGAAATACGGTGTATATTGTAAGCTCTTCTTATGTAAACTGTTTTGACTACGGGGTATAGGTTTGCTACATATTTAGAGCACATTTTTGGCATAATTCGGCCGGTATTTTCGTCAGACGTTTACCACAAGGATTTGGCCAAAAAGTTTTCATTTAGAGCAGCATTAAATGCTCAGCAACAAGACACAGAGGGATTTATGTTGGGGAGTCGGAGGAGTGGCGAACCCTTTGCCTCGTCTTCTCCGAACCGTGTGCAGTGAGTAGAGCTTTCGGGCTGACCTCAACGGCCTCACACGCTAGCCAAGTTAAGCCAATAAAATGCCCGGCCACTTGTAATATAAAAATCAATTTTCCCTCTCGTCGTTTGCCCGGGTAAAATGTAATTATAGTTATCAGTTCGCCTATGTAGATGTGAGTTGTGTGTGGAGGGGCGTGCACAAACAATTTCTCCTAATTTTCGTATAAAATTTATTCAATTTGATTTTCTTCTGGGCTTTTTGGGTTGCATGTGTAAATTGTTGTATTTGAATATTTGATGAATGTGTCGTCTGTCTCAGCCTTGTTGGCTGGCCTTTCATTTCGCTTTGGTGGGGAATTGACAGCAAGGGGGCAGACATGTGGGGAACCTTAGGCAAAGGGCCTCTAGACGTCACACGTAAATGCAATATGACATGAAAATTGTTAATGATATATGAGTTTTTCTTCTGGCCACAGTGCCATCTAATTGATTTTCTACCCGTCTCCTTAGCTGCCGCTGCAGCAGGTTGACAGCTGGACAGCATGGGACAGTTTTGTGCCCTTTGACATGTTCGAGTTAGAGTTGGAGTTTTGTTGTGGCCTCAGACTGTGTGTTTATAAAGTCATTAACAGGCAGCTCAATTAACATTAGGTTCGAGACCAGCTAGCAACCATTTTTCGTGGAGGGGGTCAAGAGGAGTACATCTACGTTATGTGCACATCATCGCATTGGCGGCCCTTTTCAATTTGCGTTTTGCCAATTATTTATTGATTTTTCTGCAATTTCATTTAATTACAATCAAGCTGCAGAATAAAAACGTTAATTTCTACAAATTTTCACTCGACGGGGCGCCAGGACGGGCGATCAGGGAATTGCCCAAGCGTTGGGCAACGTCATTGCCCAGCTCCAGAGTCAACGGCAGTCATACACTTACTCATTGCCCAATGGGCTCCACACACACACACACAGTTCACTCACACTCACATACACGTGTCGGTTGATGCAGCACGTGCCGCATAATGTTGCAAGTGCTACATACTTGCCGATCTACCGTTAGGGCCAGCACTCTTTGCCTGGTCATGTTTGGGTTAATGATTGGGGCGTGGCAGCAGCGCGTTGATTGCTAGTTCAGTTTGTAATGTCATCCGAACAGCATAAAGTGCAATAAAAGAACCAAACTGACAGACAGACAGAGAGACGGGCGTTGCACCTTTTAGTGTTATCTTCTGATCTCGCTGCGTAGTGACAGCAGCAAAAGTGTTTAACACGATGAAGCTGCAGATAATTGAGAATAACACTACAGCAATACCGAGAGCATTTGAAAATTAACAAGTTTTTAGCTGCTGAAAAATAAATATATAATTAAAACTTATCAAAAAAAAGTCTGCACTTTCAAGATTATTTATGCAATAAATTATAAACTCTCTAATAGAGAATATTCTAAAAGAAAATTTACTATGTAATTTAAAAAAAATTAATTCACTGCAGAAGTAAAAAAATTGTACGTTTGACAATGTAATATGAACTTGTGCTTCTACCGTCTCCATTTCAATATCATATTAATAAGTATATTAGGTTTCTACCTTGACAAGGCTTATACACATTTTGGGTGTCATAAATTAATGGAAGCGCCACCCGGCGGCCAATTAAGTGCCACAAATATTTACCAACGCCCCAAAAATTAAATATTTTGTCACTGTTTGTAGCGCCTTTTGACATTTAACCTCATGGAAGTTCTCCCTTGTCTGCCTGTCTGCCAACGCTGATTTGTGGGTGTACACGAGAAGAGACGCCGAGAGCGAGGGAAGCGGCATGTAGTTGGAGAAGTTTGGAAAGAACAGAGGCAGGCAGAGGGGAAGTAGGCAGACACCAGCAGCAGAAGCAAAAACATATTCACAGCTGCTCCATGTGCTGTGCGGCAGTGTCGCAGCATCATTTACATTCAAATTAAAACGAAACGCCAAAAGGAAGGAAAATTTATGCCAAGGGAGCGACATTAAGTCCACACCACGCACCAGACACACACACACTCACACACACACACACACACACTATTGTACCGTCCAGTGGATGTGTATTTCTCTCTCACTCCCTCTTCAGACACAAACGAGTCAAATGTTACCATTTTGGGGCCGCGGAGCTGTTTGTTGTGACAGTGGAACTACATGGATCTTTGGCGGCCTTGCTTATAAATTAGCTCAACATTTGACATATTCCCTCTGGTTGTTGTTGCTGTTCTTGTTCTGGTTGTGTAGCTGCTGCTGTTAAGATCAGCGCCTGGTGATAGCCTAATGTTTTGTTTGTTTTTGTGATTAGTTTGCAATTAACTGAGACACCCAAAGATCGACAAGCCCTGATAAATAATGCTCAAGCGCAACTAAATTCGGGGTCGAGTGACCACGATTACAATGTTAGGTGCCAGATAGACAAATGTCGATTGCACCTTTCACATAATATCATTTTTATATTGAATAACTTCTGGCATAATTAGAGGAAGTGTTTGTTTTTCTATTCACTAGATGTTTATCCTTGTGCACATTAAAAGTTAATTTCTTTATAATTAGTCCCTGTACGCCATCTCAAGTGGATGGAATTTGGTGGTGGTTATTTTTCTTTTATTGAGTTATCAAGTGTGCTGTGTGTGGGGCAGAAAGCGGCATTCTTGATTTGCCCGGCCTGATTTACGCTTGAAGAGTTAACCCAGAAAACAAACTTTCAATACAATTTTGTTACGCTTATCCACACTGCCGACGAGACAACGACAAGATCATCCATCTTTGGGTCCAACAACCCAAGAGAAGGAAAGGCAACCAACAAAAAAAGATAATGAAAAACTGTTCACTTTGAGTGACCATGAAAATGCATTCGTTAAACATTTTTCCCCGACGGCTGTTGTTTCGTATCGTTTCTTGTCTGGTTTCAATTTGTTCTGCCTGCAAACGCAACGCAACGCAACGCAACGCGTCACTTGCAACAGAGGAATTACGCCTATGGGGCAAGGATACTCACTTGCTGCATGCACAGGATATGCTATCTGGAGTGAAGAGTGTAACGAAACAAGTGCAGACGTGTGAGAAAATCCCACTACAGCAAAGAGGAGCACAGGATATTTGCCTAGTTGCCAAGTCAAGTGCACTAATTTATGTAGAGGCTTTGAGGATAACGAGCTGAACGAGAATGATAATCCATGCAGCATAGGAGCAGCGATTGTTTTCGGTTGCGTAGACAATTTGAATGGGAGATTAGAAATTTCCTGAAAATAATTTAGGCTTTCTCCCACATTTTCAATACTCTTTTCAATAAATAAAAATCATTGGCACACATTTGATTCACATATTTATACTTTTATTGTGTTTTTGTTTCTTTTTTTTGTTTAATAAATTTTCTTTAAATATTTTTTGTGTTTGTTCACATTGAAGAAACATATATATTATTTTAATTGAATTTTCTTTGTATTTTCTCGTTTAGACTTAAATTAGAATTTTCATATAAATAAAACTAACTGAAGCGTCTATGAATTTATGTTAATACTACGAATATATTATTAATTTATAAATATATATAGATTTATCAGTATAGCATAACTAACGTTTAGTGTTTACAAAGATGAAGCAGCATTATTAAATTTTTTTTTTTGATTTTTAGGATTTTTGAATTTTGCTTTAAACTTTACACTGAGATGAGTTTTCATACAACATTGAAACATTTTTACAATATGTTTTAACTAATTTACACAAATTTTCTAGCGCAACATCAAACTGTACATGGGTCGAAAATGAAATTGTATACAACAAAAAGCCTTGGGGGGAAAACAATGTGAGAAACAGGGGGAGCGAGATAGACCGAGAAATGGAGAGAACGAGATAGATAGCATATAACAAATAATTTATAACATTTACTTAGTTGGGTTTCTTTTTTTTTTTTTTGCTTTCTTCCACTTTTTTCTTTTTGGATTAATACTGTTTTTGGGCAAATGCCAGCCTGCTCTGTCTGTCCGCCTAGTGGGCGGGACTGCGAGAGGCGGGCGCTGACGGCGATCCCGCTGCCTGCTGCATCGACGACGGCGGCGGCGGCGCTGCCTGCCCCGGCAGCTGATATGGACTGAAGCGCTGAAATTGACGCGGTCGCATATCGGGTGACGGCGATCCCGACGATGTGGACGAGGGCGTTGAGGCTGTGGGCGGCGGCGGTGGTGTGCGATTCGCCGCCATCGCTGCGGCCGCGGCCTGAGCTTGCGCCTGCGCTTGGGCAGCGGCTTGGGCGGCGGCCGCCTGCTGATTGGCGCTGGCCAGAAAGCCGGCGGTTAGCTGCGGCCATTGCTGCTGGAACATGTGGAAGGCGCCCAGACCGGGTGGCGGGGGTGCGGCAGCGGCGGCTTGATACATTTGCGGCATCATCAGCTGGGCGTATGGCGAATTGCCGCCAAACATTTGCAGATGCTGACGCGCCTTCTCAAACAGCGCCATCGATGCGGGATCAGCGGCGCCCTGTTGGGCAGCAAACTGTTGCATCAAGGGATCGGGAAACAGGCGCAACGGTGAGCGCAACTGCTGCTCTAGCAGCAACGCCTCCATGGGATCACGATCGAAGTCTGTCAGACGCGACGAATCACGGAATCCCTTGGCAAACGGATTTGAGTCGATTTTCAATTTGGTAATCAGCTGATTCTGATAGGCGGTGACAGCCGTAAACACTGTCTCCGGGAACACGTAGGTCTTGTGGTCCAGGTCCTGCAGCTCCTTGGGATTGCTGGGAATGCTCTGGCCATGGGCCAAACGCACCAAGTGAATGCGCGGCTGATAGCGATGCATCGAGTTGAGCACAATCTGTGAATAGCGCAAGAAAAGGCAAGAAATTTGTCAAATTAGTTGTGGTTTTAAAGTAATTTGATGTTCTTG
This sequence comes from Drosophila immigrans, assembly GCA_963583835.1. Classification (NCBI taxonomy): domain Eukaryota; kingdom Metazoa; phylum Arthropoda; class Insecta; order Diptera; family Drosophilidae; genus Drosophila; species Drosophila immigrans. Next base: position 25,272,992 of record OY757143.1, on the reverse strand, counting down.
AAAATATGTGACAACAATTGAGTCCCTTAAACCTGATCTGTATTTTCAATTAATTTTTATGGAATAATTGAATATGCATTTACTTTAAATATTTTAGAAAAGATTCCATTTCTTTTACTCACTTAGTTCTCTTAGAGTAAATTAAATTCATAATTTGAAAAGTCATTCTACTAACATTTATATTGCAAACCCTGCTTGCAAATTATGCCTAACACATGCACAGTTATATCACATTGCACAGTGGTAATCCAAGCACAATTATCAATCATTTAACACGCGTCTATCGCGCCTACAATCTTGCTTCTCAGTGGCAAGAGTCAGATCTCAATCTACCTTACTCTATCTCTCTGGCACACTATCTCAACATCTCTCTTTCGCTCTGCTATACTCTCGCTGGATGCCTGGCAGTCTGTCGCTTGTTCTTAGCCTGCAGTCAACTCACCTGTCCGTTCTTATCCATTTCGTTATTAGTCAGCTTGACCTTCTCGAAGGAGATAACTTGTTTGCGCAGCGCCTCGCAGCTGAAGGGGCTGTCTGGATGGGAATAGAGACGGGCCGGAGGCGCTGGGTCTGCCTTGCCAGCCACCAGCCACGCGGACCGATGATATGCATAGCGATAGCGTTTCGAGTCCATTGGTATTATGTCCAGCAGCACTGCATAACGATCGGCAGGTTGTATCTGACGCAACGGGCCCGAGAATGAAACGCGCACCGTGGGGAACATGCGTCTGCAAAAGGGGAAATAAAAAGAGATTTCGTTAGGCATTTCAAAAGGAATTTGTTTTGTGAAAAGATTTCTACTTGTTTGTTATTAATTAAAGTCTTCGGAGCCACACACATGCGCTTCTAGTAAATACTTTAATTTACGATATAACCCCAAAAAGGCAGAAAGGGCATATTATTACTGGTATTATATTATTTCTATTTTTGGGTGCTTTGACAAGTGCACACAAAGGGGGAAACTCTTTAGCTATGGCATCCTGTGGTTTTAATGCGTTCTAAGCCTGCGTGTGACATAACCTGGCCAAAAGAATGGCCCAGGGACCGCCCAGTTTGACTCGCAGTCTTCTTGTCTGTCTGCGTGTGCTCTAAGGTGTGATTTTTACAATATCATTAAACGACTGAGAGTGAGTGAGTGAGTGTGCGTGTGTTCTCTCCTGGGTCCACAAACTAGTTCAGTTTCAGATGCGTGTGCGTGCGTGTGTGTGTGTGTGTGTGTGTGTGGTCAGTGGGAGCTAGGTGTGGACAACCCGTGGTCACTGTCCTGCCCTATCCTGCTGACAAGAGCAACGCCCAGAAACGAAAAAAGAAATCTCGTGTTGCAGAAAATGCGGTCGGTCGACTTGGCTCTGTGGCGCACAGGTAAAATCTCTACACGATTGTGATTGTGTCCTGGGGACCGCACACAGTTTAATGGTTTCTTTTATGTGACGACTGCATGAAATTTGTGTTGACATTGCAAAAATTTGCTATGCTTAGAAGCGAGTCAAGGAGAGTGCAACGGAAATGAAATGTGACCCGACAACTTGCAGTTGAAAGCAGTTCAAAAGACATCCAAAACATACAAACTACACTGTATAGCATGTTGGAATTTAATTAGAAATTGCAACATTTTCAGGCCCCCCCATTAAAGCATAGTAAGTCTGCTGGTGATTTGCTTACCTGCCGGTTTTGGTAATGATCATCTCGGTGCCCAATTCGTGAAAGCGATCCCACAGCTCTTTGGTCTCCAAATGGCATTGCACCGGCTTGAGATCATCACAATTACAGGAACCAACAATTTTTGGTGCCTTCTGCACCGGTTCGGGTGTCAAACGCTCCTCACTGTCCTCAGTGCCCGGCGACTGCGGTGGCGTCGAGCAGCGTCCTTGGCTGCTTGTGGAGCTTGTGTTCAGCTGCGATTCGTTTGTGGCATTGCTGGCGCCGTTGCTCTGGCGACTCTTGTGATTTGAATTGATGTGTGCCACACTGTTGTTGTTATTGTTGTTGTTGTTGTGGTTGTTGCTGTGACTGTTGCTGCTGTGGTGATTGTGATGGTGATGATGATGATGGTGGTGGTTAAGACGACGCGCCTTTGTTGGCGGCTCTTCAGCATCGCTGCAGTCAACAACATCAACGTCAACCTCATCCTCAACCGAAATGGGACCTGGGAAGTAGCAATAAACAGAAAAAGAAACATTGTAAATTGAAAATTAAATGAATGAAGTTGCAGCGGCAGCATGCAAATTGAATGAAAGTACATATAATTCTGCAGTCCATTTGTTTTGGCAACATGTTGCTAATTACTGCAATGCTCGCTGGCAACATGTTGCTGACTGCACAAGAAAATTGAAAACGTTGACTAATGCGGCAGACAGAACGTCGTCGTCGCCTCGTCGTCTGCGGCGGCATATGTAATTTCCGCTACGTTTCCACTTACAATGGAACAATTGCCGCTTAATTGGCACTCTTCTACAATATATTCTTTAACAACAATCTCGCACACACACACACACATTCAGTCTCAAGGTGTCCCCAACAACAAGCATACTAATAATAATAGTCATAATATTAAAGTTTAAATTTCTAGAAATTTTAACGACTTTATAGAGCTGCTGCTTATCGGCTTTGTTCGAGCTGCTGCTTAAAATTAATAAGCCGCAATTTTATAGTGTGCTCTGCCCCCTTCGGGTGTTAAAATGCAAAATCAGCACAAATTGAATTTATTTTGGTCTTTTGATTGTTGTTGCTGTTTTGCTGTTGTTGTCGCTGCTTGAGTCAACAGTGAACAGTGAACAGTGGAAACGAGTCGCCTCAAGAAATGCATAAATAAAGTATATATTTATGCATACATTTAATAAATAATTTGAAGCATTGGCATTTGCCGTCGCTGATTTTTGCGCCTCGTAAAATTAATAAAAATTTTGAACGCTAATTAACATAATTAGCAGCTTTTGTCTTTTTTTGTTGATTGCGATCAATAAATATTTAAATGATGCTGCTTCGCATCTAATCTGAATACGAAAACTAGTACAAAAGTTCAATAAGTGGTTTTGACGATCTTTGATTTAATTATTACAGTTGTGCCCCCCTTTTTTGCCCTGCCCACCACACCCTACCCCCTCCTCTTGGGTTATATATTTAATTGCGGATGCCGTCGGCGAGTTAAAAACCAGTTTTTTTCATATGAAAATTAGACTATGATTGCAGCGACTGACCGTTAATTGTCCATTATAATTATAGATGTCTTGTTCTTATATTGCAACTTGACTTAACTAAAGCGACAGCAGCTTTTTTTTCGCTGCCTCCGTTGTTCCTCTATTGCGAATTGAGGCAACAATTTAATTTGCAGCAGTTGAAAGGCAACTGCAGCGGCTTAGCAATATTATAATAGGACTTAAACAGTTACTAATTTGCAAGCCGACGGCTTCGGTTATAGGAACTTTGTGAGCAGCAGCTGCTAATTGCTGCCACAGTTTAATTGCTGCTAATATGGGGTTAATTTCTTGACTCGATGAGCTTTGTAACCCTTGTTTTAGAATTTAACAAGTTTGCTGAGCAAAGTTTACATTTGCTGCTGGCTGATGTAAGATTTTCTTATTAAATTTTGCTTGTTTTCCCCAAACCGAAAAAGCTTTAAGAAGTACTTGAAATAGCAACTGCTTAACAAGTTTCTTCAATTTCACTTTGGGGTTTTATAAATTAAAGTGGACAGAGCGTTGCGTCTCCCTTCGCCCCTCTTTAGATTTTGGCTTATCAACTTACTTGCACTGCGCACTGAGGACTCCCGACTGGAGGCATCCTCGCGTGCCATGATGGCAGCTATGGAGAAATCCGTTGCTGAGCCGGCGGCACTTTTGCTACTCGTCGTTGTTGGTGTTGTTGCCGTTGCCGTGGCTGTGTTGTTATTGTTGTTGTTGCTGTTGGGAGCCACAACAGCGGAGACGGGCGGCAGAACGCCATTGCATAGATACGGATGTGAGCCGACAAGCATTTTGGCGTGTAATCAAAGCTTTTGCTTGACAGAGTGTGAGAGAGAGAGTTAAGCGCAGATATTGTTGTATCTGCTGGTAATTGTATCTTTTGTGGATCGGCACTTGTTAGCACTTGAGAGACACTTATGAATTTTGCAGCATTTTCGCACTTAAACACTTTGTATTTAATGTAGATGTCGATGTGTGTGTATATATAACAGTAACGGTAAATGCAACACGCATAGGCAGTAAAATCTGTGTGTTTGTGTGTGTGTGTAAGTCACGCGAGTTCTGTTTGTTGTTGTAGCTGTGAGCTGTAGCTGTGTGTAGAAACTGCAGCGCAACGCGGATTGAGTGTGTGCGCAACGTAAGACAGGCGACGACGAACTGAATTGTGTGTTGGAAATTGTGAGGGAACTTAGCGAGCAGCGGCGGCAAAACGGCAGCAGCGGCAGCAAAACAACAGCAGCAACGACGAATGGCAGCGGGAAACCAGTTTTCCAACTTGTTCACCCCAAGTGCGAGCAGGCCAGCACAACGACAGCAGCGCCATGTGAACGCGCACGAGTGAGCAGTGCAGCAGCAGCTCAACTTGTGCTGGAAACAAAAATTCAACTCACATTTTCAATTGGGAAAAGCGACGCGCAACGGGGGAAGTGTTGAATGGGTGTTTGTGTGTGTGTGTGTGTTGGTGAGAGAGAGCGTGATGGCAATTAAGTGCTGTGGTGCTGTGCGCTTGCTGTCATTGCACTCGCACGCATGCGCTGCTGCCGGAGCGAAGTGCTTGAGTGGGAGTGCGCTTGTCGCTCCTCGCTCTCGTCGTCGCTGCGTGTTGACGGCCACTCAGCACACACAAATACAAACGCACACAGACACATTCACAATAGTGTTGTAGAGGCTGAGCGGTGGCTCTGCTCGACGTCGTCATAACTCATTTACAATTAAAAATGTCGGCGCTTTGCCGCTGTGTTCGCTCTCACTCTTATGCGCTCTCGCTCGTTCTCGCTCTGGCACATGCGCTGGCATTTATGAAGTGCAAACGTTTTGCTTGCGGTTTTTCATGTTTCCTCTCGCTGTTGCTGTCGTTGTAGTTGTTGTTGTTGTTGTTCATTTTTAGACAACTTTTCGCCGTTGTCGTCTCTTGTTATCTCTCGCTGCGGCTGTTGTCGTTGTCGTTATTGTTGTTGCTGTTGCTGTTGATGTTGCTGTTGCCGTTGAGTGCCTTTCGTTTCACACAATTCCAACACGTTCCACTGCGTTCTGCATTTGAGTGAGTTTCTGTTTCTGTTGCCGTTGCCATTCCCAGTCTCTCATTTTTTGTAGGTTTTCTCACATACTCGAATTGCTTTTAACGCTTTGACCCGCCTGTCTGCTAATTAGCAACAGTTGCATTCGCACGCGCCACATCCTTTTCTGCCTCCTCTCGGAAAGCTATTTCAAGGTTATACTTATGACATGTTTAAAATGCAACTTGTTGCTATCAAAATTTAATTTTATATTCAATATTTTTGGTATTTAGACTTTTTTTTGTCGAAAAATAAATTTGCATTTAAATCGATTAAATAGCATTTGTGAAAGGAATTTTTTACTCAAAGTTCAATGCGCAGCACATTGTGTAAATTTTCAACAATTTTTGAGAGTTGTGACGAATAAATAATTGAATAAATTATATGTTAAAATTAAAAGGATGATTAATAAATGATTTTCAATATTGTACGCTCTAAACATTCGCATAGATAATTACTATATTTATCTTATGTAATCTGATTAATAAGTTTGGTAATTGTCTGATTGGCACAACCAGAAAAAGTACAAAAAAATAAAAAAAAGCTACATTCACATTCATACATATAATTATTATATGCATCTATAGGTGAAAGGTATTATTTTCTAATTATTGATTATTGATTATAGTGTTGAGCTCAATATAATTTTAGGTGGAATATTTTTAATGAAATTTTTCACTCCAGGAAAGTTTATGTATTTGACACTTTACATTTTGACACTTTCATATTTGTTGTACAATTTGGAATATTAAGTTTATAGTTATATTCTATCTTGAATAACTATGCAGGCGTGATTTTTTTTACAAAAGAAGAAAAACAAATATGCAACATTGCTGCTTTGTTCAATTGCAGTGTACGAACTTGATATTCGCTAGCCTAAACTAATATTAGTCTTAATAAAATAGCAATACATTGTAACTATCCCTTCACTTTAGACTTGATTATGAACATACAATGTGCATTACCGAAGCTGTTACGAAACATATGGACATACATACATTTGTATGAACATTATTTCTATGGAAATTGTCGCTCGAGTTGCTGCTTTAACGAGTCGAGTAAATGCTGATTGCGGCACATTAGCAATTGCAGTGTGTGGTGTATAAATATTATGTTTGTTGTTTTTCTACTGTGGTATTGCAAAACAAATAATTCCAAGTTATAAGTAAATATGGCGTGTGCTCGGAATATGGCTGAAAAAAGCAACCACCAAAAGGCCAAAAGACCAAAGCAACAAAGTTAAAACCGGACATGACTGGCATGCAAATAGAGTAACGCCCCTTCGCTTTGCTGCACTACACTGTCATTTTGTATAATTACGCAACGCAACACAACGGTTTTGCAACTTTCCGAAACCTTTGGATTGATTGGACGGTGTCAACAAATTGCAGTTCTTTCTGTTTCTTTCACTCTGAACACACAAGTCAAGACCTTTGTCAATGCCAATTAACCCAAAGACATTGTTTGCAGCAAAAAATGCAAGGAAAATAAAATCTTGCAAGTGACAGTCCGTCAGAATTCATTATCCGTCACAGAGCCGCCAATTATCAAACAAATCTGAGGTAACAGTCACTGTTACAGTGACTGCTACTAACAAGCGCACTAATCCCGCTTATCCGCTGGCCCTGTGCTCTGCGCTCTCTCTCTCCCTCTTTCTCCCTATGATTTCAGTAATTTGACACTTTTATGCGTTAACAAAACACTCCACAGAGAGTCAACAAACTCAATAGTCGAGGGTTGTCCTTCTCACTATGGGAAATGAAATGGAATTTCTTAAAAAATTGCATTTATATAAAAGAATATTTGTTGTACATAAAGCAATTTATTTGAAAATTCTTCAATTATTTTATAGAATACAAAATCAATTGCCAAATAAAAGTTCTGCTTTATTAATATCTAGTATTTAAAAATAATGGAAATTTAAAAAGTTAATATTCCACAAGCTACTGCTCTGGCAACCCTCGTTGAATGGGAACACTCAAGTAGGGCAGGAAAGTGGGCATGTCACACTGTCACTGTGACACTTTCGCCAAGGAGCCGCGTCAAATGCTCAAACATCGTGTGTGTTCCGCGTTCGCGCTTTAGCAGCTTCCTTCCAGCCAGGATGCCAGGCATTTGAATACATGAATATGTGAGTGTGTGTGTGTGTGACATCGGTGGTAGTCGCGTTTGTCACCAGAATGTTGCAAGAGAGGGGCTCAAAAGAAAAACACAAGTTGTGAAAACAAAAGCAGCCGCTGGCAGGCCTAATTTATAGGCCTCTTAACCGGCTGCAGTCTGAGAGTCCAGGCCCAAGCCAAGAGGCACTTGTGGCGCACTTGTAAAAATAAACAGAAAATTTCGCTTGTTAATTAGTGCTGTAAACTGTCACAGTCTGCTTTCGTCGTAGTCACTGTGACTTTCTCCTTGTTCATTCAAGTGTCTTCTTGCCTTTGTCGGCAATACGCTCAATTGGTCATTAATATTTTAACGAGATCTTTTCGGCATTTCTTTTTTCTGTTTTTGTTGGAGCGAAATCGAACACTTTCACTTTGAAGCATTGCCGCAAGGACGACATTTGCATTCGTCCTGGTCCAGTGACAGCGTATATCAACAATGCGACATTTGCTGGTCATTTAATAACAATTTCCGACCACCAACGTAGCGGCAACATTGATTGATGATCAGCGCCTAGATGCCCATAGTTCAACTAATGGTTCCGCTTAGTGGAACAACAAAACCATTAGAAATTCCAACAGAACCCCAAAATAATATGTTTCGAAAGCGCTTCTTCAATTTGGCATTTCGTGCGTTTGCGGCACATCCGCTTTTTCCCTTATGATATTCATGGGCTTATCGAGTGGATTTTCATAACAATTAAATACGAGTACTTGACTTTGTTTCCAAATCTAGACGAGCACTTGGGCTCTGCAGCTGGGGCACGTGTGCTTCCGGCGAGTGCCACTTGCTGCGATCTGTTGCTTTGCGGCGATAAGCTCAACAGCCGGAAATTACTACAGAAAATATTTATATTTAGAATTCACTTCGATTCAATTGTTTTTGTCTTTTCATTTACCAAAATGTAATGCTTGCTTTTTTTCTTTTACAGAAACTGCTCCACATGGTAAGGTAAGAAATTGTAACATGAATTTTAATGATTACGAAACCAAGAAATATTTAATAATTAAAATATATTTCCTTCAACTTATTTATTGGTATAAAATCATAAATTTCTTCAACCAGCCTTGTCTGCATTTTTCATGAACAAAATCTTGCAGAAAACCCACACAGTCCTGGTGCCGCTTTGTCTGGCAGTTTGGACAATCATTTCTCATCTTTTATTATGAGTCTCGACCTTTCACACATATCATCGAAATGTCCTTTGACCTTTTCAGCCTTTTCACAGCCCGAAAATATTTACTAAATATTTTCCATTCAATTTTCTTTGCACTGTGAACGCCCACTGAACATGGACATTTTCTTTTCATCTTGTTTGCTCTTGTATCTTGGGGTGTTTACAAGCCAAAAAACACAAACGTTTGTTGGAATTTATTAATGAAACTCATTGCGTTTTGTGGCCGAAACATTGTACCGCTAATGCCCCAGGGATGCATAACAGAGTCAGATGCAAAACCTGTGGGCCCGCGGGGCACAATACTCTGGGTCTGGTGCATCTTCAAACCTTCCGAAACCGCCGCCGTGCGCTTTGATAAATGTCCGCCGACTGCTCGAGGGAATTGGCGGCTACCGGAGCCGCTTTTTAACATTATTCTTCCTTCTCTCACTCACTCCCTCTCTCTCACATATATTTTTATGCGCCGCCAACCGACGGTAGCAATTCCGTTAAAAGTGGCCACAATGCTGTGTGAGGTACTCGTAATTTGCTTATTGCAAAAGCCTCAAACAGGGCATAGACAAAGGGTGCTCCTGCGACCTAGCCAGGAGACCAGGAGACCGCAAGGAATTGTCTGCAATTTCTGGGAATTCCTTTGGCAGTCGCATAAATCTTTGCCAACTTGCCAGAGTCATGCTCGTCTCGCCAGATATGTGAGAGTGTGTGTGAGTGTGTGTGCGTGTGTGTGAGTAACAATTTTTTACACCTTTCGGCGGCCACTCAGCAGCAGCAGCAGCAACACCATCTAGAGCCCCCTTTGCTCTTCCCCCTGTGTCCTGACTGCGTCTCCTTCTCCTGCTCGCTCTTAGTGTGTAATTCGACTCATTAACAATCCGAGGCAAAGATTCTGTCTCTGACTGTATACATATTTGTATGTGTGTATGGCAGGGTGAAGGGTTTGAGTTTGAGTTTGAGTTTGAGTTTCTGTTTCGGTTTCGGTTTCTATGTGCCTCTCATGCCACATAAATCACAACTTAAACGATGCGTAATTTCGTTAAATTACTTCAGGCCTCTCTCACAAAAACGCGTTGTATTTATTTATTTATGTTTCTCTGCTCTTTTTTTTTTGATATTGTTAAATTTATGTCATTGCAACAGGCGTTGTGCCACGCCTCATACAACAACTCAAAACATTTTGTTGTTGCATTTTGTGATCGTTTTTTTAATGCCAGACTCCGCAGAGTTTGTCTTCAGTCGGGACTGGCCTTTAGTCGTTTAATAATCGTCAATGTGCCACGCCCTTTTTATGCACCTTAACACTAAATTTACATAGGCAGACCAGCTGCCCATTTTAGGGAACGATCTGCAGCTGCGATTATATGAAGTTGAAAAATTGGGTGGGCGTTTGTCAATTTTATTAATACATTGTTGTTGTATTAAAAATTACATTTTTGCGCCTTGAAGAATAATTACATTTCGTTAGCATATTTGTGCATTCTTAGTAACTTTCCAGTGAAATTAAATTATATGTAATTTGCTTGACAAATAAATAATTCATTTTTTGTTTGCTGCCGAAATTCGTCGAATTGCGGCTACTTCCTACGGTGTATTTCAAAGATTCGCACCGACTGAATTGACAGCACAGCAGTCTTGGAATGCGGTTGCCTTAGGTGTCTATTAGAGGAGTATTTTTGGCAATTCCTTTTTTTAAGACTGCAAAGCGGCAACGTTTAAAGCCGCAGTCAAAACTCTTAAGCCGCTAAAGGCGCAACACCCACCACAGTGAGGGGTGACCACGCCCATCTCACACGCAGAGGGAAACTGCAATTACCATGAGAATAACCCACCAACTGTGTGTGTGTGCGGTGTCCTGGACACAGGTGCACAGGTTGGGCAAGGAGTGTGAAAATGGGAAGCATTCGGTTGGCGCAATTAAAATGGCAAACAATAGATAGGGATCGAAGATATCCTAAGCGTATTTGCCGTAATCTTTCACTTTCATTCATTGCACAACATAATAGAGGCCGCAGCTAATTGTAGGCTTCACTTTCGGATTAGTCCTGCCTACTTTTATCCTTGATATAAATTGACTTCTTAGCGCCCGGCACACGTGCAGGATTCTTGATTAATGGAGAGTCAAAGTCGAGTGAAGCGAGCTCCGAGCAGCTAAAAGTAATGGCTGCCAAAATGCTGGAAAAGATCATAAGGCGTTATAAAAAATGAAGGGGCAGCCTGCGACTGTTGCACATGTCCTTTTGTTATGCATTTTCCAAAGAGCAAACAAACCAAAAATGCCTTCGTTCATTCTTTTGCTTGTCTTGTCTCTTGTCACACAGGGCACAAGTCAAGTCAAGTCAACCCGAACCAAACCGAATCGTACCGAACTCAGATGCTGCTCTAAATTGAATTCAAATTGCCGGGGTAAAGGACAAGGAAATGAGCAAGGATGCTGCAGCATCTGCTCAGGCACAGATCATGCCAGGACGCCTTGTCCTTGTGCCTGTCCTTCGTCTCGGCTTTTTGACTCGACTCGGCAATAGATCATTTTCCACGCTCTGTGTGGCTCCGGTGGTCCCCTTTTCTCCTTTCATTATATTGAAATTTGTTGTGTTGTGCCAACAAAATATTAAAAATTTCATATTTGATTTGCATTTGTGTTACCTTCGCGGTTCCTGAAGTCGCCTTTCTTGGCATTGTCCCTAGACTGATGTGGTTTTTATGAGCATATTTGAAGTTATGGCCACAAATATATAGTTTGGTTTCTCTGCCACATCAATCATAATTAGAACGCCTTGTGTGTGATTTTTATTTGCTGTCTTTTCAATGGGTTATAAGTGCGGTTTTATTTATTAGGAGCGACAGCCAGACCGAGCAAATTTAACAATACTTGAATAATTAATTGAAGATTTTGTAAAGCGAGCGGAACCAAAAAAATAAATATATTCCTGAGAATAATATAAATTGATTATTTCATTATTTTTGTAAGCATCATGTCAATTTCAAAGTGATGTTCTCAATATATTGCTCATTTAAATTTAACTAATTGTACTAATAATAGTGATAAAATTCTGCTAAATGAATAAAGTTAAATATATTTTTAATGTGTTATAAGTGCGGCTTTACATAATTAGAGCGACAGCTAGAGCGAGAAAAGAATTTAACAATACTTGAATAATTTATTGAAATAAATATATTCATGATAATAAGAAATTGTTCTTAAGATATTTCTCATTTAAATTGAATTAATTGTACTAACAATAGTGATAAGCTTCTGCTATTATGAGTAATATTTAATATCTTAATTTATTACCTCATACATCTTCTAATAATTGTCTTAGCTAAAGTGTTAAATGTCACAGGCATTCGACATACATTTTCACACATGAGTGGAACAAAGAGAGATTTATCCTTATAGACAGCACTCTCAGACCGTATTCATGTGAGGTCTGAGAACGCCCCATTTTTGTGTTTGATTCAGCACGTTTAGGGTTTCTGGTTTTGACCCTTTTGCTGATGCAATTCTCAACATTGATGCGAAGGATACAATTTTGGATCAGTTTTCTTTGTTTCTTGTGTGTGTGTTTTTCTGGTTGGTGGACTGCTAATGAGGAGCGTTGTGTGCGGTCGCAATGTGGCCAAGCGGCTTTTGGAAATTCGAGAGGCGTCAACAGGCGCTAAATCCGCTTAAGTTGTGTGACGGAAGTTCTCGTCTTCTTCACTTGGGCCGGATCCACAGCAGAAGAGTAGTGGACAGAGGAGTCGATCGATGGTCGCATTTGGCTTCACTGCTTCATTTGTCAGGAGGCAACTGTGAAAGCTGATGCCGTTGCGTGTGCCACACGTTGCTGGGACAGACAGAAGCTGTTTAAATGACTACAGCTAGTTGTTCAATATTAAATGAATGAATACACTCATTCAGCGTTGTAGTGACCAATACTCGTGCAATTCATTTGCCAGCTGACTCGCATCTGGCCTTATGTCGCTGTTGCACGCAGCGCCATTCAAACGTTTAATTGCAACACAGGACAACAACAGCCAGGACTTCTCTCGCATGTACTCTGGCTGTCATTAGTGTAATTAGATCTTTCAGTTCCCAGTTGCTTGGCGTGTCCTTTTAGCGATGATACAACTATAGTAAGTAGCTACCAATTTTTGTTTTTGGTATTTTTTTTTGTTGTATTCTTCGCTTTTTCTTTTTTACTAATTTTTATGCCAACGTGGAACGTGCGCAATTTGTTTACCATCAACATAATTGGTCGCATCGGTTTTGTCCCTTGGGCCCACTTCAGCCTTTTAAGCGCTTTTTTTTATATTTTTCTCTCTCTCGCTCTGGCAATTAGTTAAAATGATTAAGTTGATGCGCTCGACTTTTGCCCTTGGCTGCCCTTTTTATTATCTCTTGTTGTTTTTGTAATTACATTAGCCGCTGTTCGATAATTCGAACTCGCCACGCACTCAGTCAAATTAACTCGTCTATCTATCATATTGGTAATGTCTCTGGTTGTCTCTGATCTCTGTTTAGGATTCCACTAGGACTCCACTCCGTGTGTGTAATAACAGCTGTTCATTATGGCCCTAACTATGTCACTTTTGTTGCGATTGTAACAACAAAGCGTACGTCCATCATGTATTCAAATCAAATATTCTGTTTTGCTTTCAATCACATTTGTGTTTAATGTCTCTCCTCTTTCTATTTCTCTTTGCTTTGATTTTTATTGTGCTCGTGCTCGTCATTTGGTCATTGATCGATCTGATTCAGCGGGGAGATCTCATCCTTCTTCTCTGTTTACCACATATGCCAAAAATCAGTCTGACGATGATCGATCGCCGCTTTGACACTCACCACTCGCCGGCCACACACACCCGATCAAATATTGTTTGTTCATAGAGCACTCGGTTTCACATTGGCATTATTTATTTTCTTTTAACAGATTTGTAGAATCGTACAAATTTATTTGAACTTACTATAGTTTTTGTGTATATTAAATAAAATCCTTACGAATACATATATTTTATTTTACTAATTTTGTTTGAGGGAACTCAACTTTTCTACTACATTTACTATAAGATATAGTAAGAGAGATAATATCGCTATATCTTGAGCTTTTTCACACTTTCAACTATAATACAATGTTCCTAGAGCTTCAAATTCTTCCTTCCCATTTGTCGTTATCTCGAAACCTGTTCAGTTGTTTTGTTTTTCTTTTTATGACTTTTTAAGTCAAAGTCTTGGGATGTAGACTAAATGTTAACAGCTCCCAAGCGCCTTCAAAATAATTTGACACTTGACTGCCTGAAACTGAAATATGCTGGCAGTTAAACAAATAGAAGTACTATGCCAAGACTATATATAACAAATAAAAAATAAACGGGGAGAGAGGGAGAGAAAAACGGGACCGTATAACACTAAATGAAAACACGAGTATTTTGTATTTTGTTGTGTCAACTTTATGGGTTACAACTCTTAAAAAAAGCACCTCCCCCTCTTTGCCTATGGCTCTGGCCATAAAGAACTTATTACGCACATAAAATAAATCCCACACAAAAGGAAAACTAATTAAAAAGACCTTTTTTGTGGCGGGCTGGGCGGAGAACTTGGTGGGCTGGGGGCGGCAATAAAATTTATGAAAATTAACATAAAATTTTGTGCGATTAACTCGAAAACTCACGCACACACAATTTTTGGCCATATGGAGGAAAATCACATAATAAACAAAGGAAGAGCAATAAAAACAAATATGGCGACACACGTTGTGGAGATGAAGAGAAAGTGAGGTTGACGACGACGACGACGACGGCGACGCTGATGATGATGATGAGGAAATTGCTATTGTTGTTGTTGTTGTTGTGGTGGCTGATTATCATGCAGCACTCGCACTCGTGCTACACATGCTCTCCTATTTAAGTTGAAAGTCGCTCAATATAAACTTTTAGCCAGTTTGCCGGCGCAACAAAACGACAGCAAAAGTTAAGCCATGCGGCGCAACGAAAGCGATTAGGCTGATTGGCGTTCGAGGGTGTGAGTTAAGTAGGCCATGCCGAGAAGGGTGGCTAAAGCCGAGACCCTCTCTCGCTTTATTGTCTTCTATGTGTGCTCCTGATTGGGGGCTGTACCCAGACAGAGAGGTGTCCACACAGAGCATGCTTTGTCCTCATATCACACGCTCGCATTATGAGTAATGCGCACCTTATGCTGCCGCCAAGTCGGATGTGATTAGCTTGGCAGAGAGGGGAAATTTTGTGGCCGGAAAATCCGTTTTCAAGGCATTTTATGCGCTTTATTAACCCCTTAACTGATGATGTGCTGCCTGCCTGCCTCACAGTTGCTGCCTTCTGCTTCGTCGTTCACAAATCAAAATATTATGATGGCATCATTTACACGCCGCATTTCAGATTAAAGTTGATCTACGAACTCTCGTTCCGTTTCACACTCTCCTCCCTATTTGTGCGCATAGTTTTGTAGTATTTGAGGGTGCCCTCAAGTTGTATGCTTTAATTCGATTTAACAATCCTTTTACGGCTCAATTTAAAATTGACTTTGGCTGAGGTTTGCTAGACTTAAGGGATAGAAAGAATATAAAAATATATCATTTAATCATTTTGAATTGTAGCAGTTCCAAAACTAAATTTTTAAATTTTATTGATTTTTCAAATTAAATAATTTTGATTTTTATATAGCTCAAAATGAAAACGATAGTAAAATGTCATTTCATGATATTATTGAAAACCTCCGCTTTCTTCATATAAAGCAAATTCATTTAACATTTCTAAATTTGTTCTAATCGCACAATTCACTGAAAGTACTTTTACTCAGTTAATCAAGTAACAATTTCGACTTCATAAGAAGTGAGATATATTCGTTGAGTTCTTCATCAGTTGCTAGATTATAAAGTCGACAGCTATTAGCTATTAAGTGAGCGCTCTTAATGCTTTTCCTTGACTCAGTTTCCACAACTTTTCCGGCAATGTTGTAGCGTGCTCATTAAGCGTTTTAACCATTTGCCCAGTTGATTTTTGGACTTGGTTTCTCAATTATTTTCGGGCTATAAACGACAATAGAAACAACAACGACAAGTAGAAGAAGACGAAGAGAAGCAGTTGTAGTAACTGCTGTTGTCATCAAAATTAATTTTATTGCCAGACAAAAACTTTCGACAACAATTTGGCAAGTTCATTAGCTTTCCTAAGCGCATTACAAATGGAAACTTTAACTTTTGGTTAATTAAACGCAAATTGTTGTGGCGGCAAATTGCGAAAAAATTGCAAAACTTTTTGTCGCCAAAGTCATTAAAAAGCCTTTTTCTCAGCGCCCAACTGACAGAGAGAAAAATCATGAAAATGAAAAGGGGTTAATTATAGTATTCAGTATATAAAGCAAAGGCGGTTAGAATGAGATGGCAAATGCCCGTATAAATGTCATTGCTGCTCGTCTGCATTTGCTTTTTATGTCAAAGCCATAAAACTGTGTGGAGCAGAAGGGAAGTCAAACAAATATGGCGGCATTGTCTCACTGTCAGTTTGTCCGTCCGTCCGTCTGTTTGTCTGTCTGCTTGCCTGTATATATGTATGTGTTTTCCATTTGGGGCGTTTTTGCCAGTGCCCACTTAAATGGCCAAGTATGTGTTGACACTGGCATGTAGTTGTTGTAAGTAACGATGGCAGCCAGCAGCCAGAGCAGCGTCAGAGTCGTTGTCCTACTGCCATGCCATGCCACGCCTTGGCCCCTCTCCCCCCCTCTCTCTCTCTATGGTCTGGTCGTCTTCTCGACATCGCGCTCCTCGGCTGCCTCGGGTGTCGCTTGCGCAAATTTGCCACTTCAACAGCTCCTTGCGGACGCCGTAAGCACTCTTGTGAACGAGCTTTGAGCATTTTCATTTATTTTCCGCACATTTTGCTCGAGCTCACTCGTCGCTATCTCTCACTCTCAACCGTTCTTGCGTTCTCTGTCTTTCACCTCCTTTCGGTCTTCATCTGTCTCTGTCTACTTGCCACACCCATGCCCAAGTGCTGCCAGGACGTGCAATTTATGCGCTTTTTCCCTCCACTTTTCCTTATATTTTCTTTGCTTTCTTTCGTTTTCTGTGTATTTTCATTTTTTTTTCTTTTTCGCTTTTTTTTTTCGATTTTTTGGCAAGTTGGAAAGTTGTGAAACGATGCTCACGGAATTTTAAGCAGCGACTCCTTTTCGTCCTTTAGCCACTTCTCCATCTGCAGCTTCGTTTATGCTCCCGTCTGTGTGTGTGAGTGTGTTTTTGTCAATATTGTTACTTGCAGCGCAGTGCTGAGAAAATGTGCTGTGAATTTTAAATTTGAGCGCTGAGTTGCTTACATAAGAGTGAAGCTTTTACATGCTCTCTTTGCAGCATTATAAAAGGGTATATTAGTTAGATGGATTAAGAAACAATATGATTTAAATATAAATTAAATATAAACAGAGCTAATAAAAACTTTGTTTCTTTTCGATGACACGAAATTATTTATATTAATTAAATAGTATACATTATCCCTATTTCATTTATTTTTGACAAACTTTTCTTTTTTTTGCCCAAATTGTTGCTTTGCTACGTTTTTTTAATATTTTAAATTATTTAAAGTTTTCATAAAACTTGCTTCCTGCTTTCTAGAGTATCTGCAAGTCGCCTCGCAGCTTTTAGCTGACATGTTACATCTATATCATTGCTCGAGAAGAGCTCAACTGGCAATTACACGCCACTCGCGCCATGCCCACCCACCTGAGTCCCCTCCCCAACGCCTAACTTATTAAACACAAAAAACAGACACCGCGCACAACAATACAAAACTGTTCATTAGCCCTGCACACGCTTTTCAAAAATGGTCGCCCTTTTTCCGACCGAAAACTACACACACAAAAAAAAAAAGAAGAAAAAAAGAAACAATTAAACGCAAAAGCAACAACAAAATGAAACTTGTCTTGCCCCCGACCACGCCTCCCCCCGGCACTTATGCTTATCTGCATAATTTATGGTAAAAATCAGACGCAACGGTTTCCAAGACTCAGTGCGCTGTACTTCATATTCATTATTGTTATTGTTGTAGTCAGAGCAGTCAGCCAAGGGCAGGTTAGTCTCGTTTTTTTGGGAATTGCACCACGTGTGGTGCTGTGGTGCGAGCACCACGAAAATGCTAATAAGCGCCACCGAAAATTGTAAAACAATTAAATTGTAATAAGTAGCGGGCACTATTCATAGCTCTTCGAGGGTTTCCCTTACCCAAAAATTCAATGGGCGGCACTTGGGTTAGTTTTTTGGGTTTGGGAAAATAGAGTAATTAATAACCTGGGTGCTGTCCAGCTGGAGTTGTGTAGCTGTCCGGCTGGTAACGCCTCTATTAGCCAACATCAACCTCAACTTTTGACTTACAAATGATAAACAGTTTTTACGCCAACTTCGCGCTGACTCACAACACTCACAAAAACATACACAACAGCAACTCAACGATTTGGTCAAGCTGGCGCCAAGGATTCTTCAAGTATTTGGCAATGCGACCCGCTCCACAGTCATCGTCTGAGACAGAGACGGAGACGGAGACAGAGTCTGAGTCTTAGTCTCCAGCGGCGCTTTTGATTGACACTTGACATTTCCTTGGTTTCGCAGTTAGCGAAGCATTGCGGCGCTGCAATCGCCAGCTGACATCGCGATCCGTTACATGACTTTCTTGTTTAACAAACATTTACATTTTTTTTTTTTGGGGCAATTTTCTTCAGATGAAGAGATTGCGATAGTGTTTTTTCGGCTTAGCTGCATAACTGGGTTATAAGTTTGGTGAAAACTAAACATAAGATCGACAAGAGATCTAAAAGCATTATAGTTACTTAATTTGGAAATGATTAAAAAATAGTTTACTGTGGAGATTTGGGCGTGATCTTTATTATAGTACATCTATTTGATTATGGACTTAATTATGGGAGTAAATAACAAAATGTAAAATAATTGCTGTCGCCTTTTGTCTGTTATCGATTAAAAAAACTTTTTCTCAAGTTTTGTCATCTCAGCATCTCAGCTCAGTTTTATAATTGAGATACTGTCAACAAAACAATACAACATTTTCAACTGAAAGTATTGAGTATTATTTACTTTAATATTTAAGATCAGAGATTTGCTCAATTTTGTACAAAAATCTCGAAATTGCATTAAATAAATTTACATTACAATCTCATATAATTTTCATACCATCCTGTTAATTATTATATGTTCTTGCAATTGAATTTAATTTATGCTCCGCTATACAACAAAGATTATTATGCCGAGCTTTGTATCTGTTAATCAGCTGTGGCTGACCAAGGGCCACTCAGCCAGTCAGCCAGCCAGCCAGCCAGCACACACGTGTAGACATAACCGAAAGCGTTGACTGCACCTGCCAGCCCATATAATTTTATATCTACCTGTAAAGCTGTAAGCTGTATGTAAATATATGTGAGTGTGTGTGTGTATATATATATAAACCACCCACAAGTGGTAGCTCTACAACTCAGCTCCGCATCCCGAGGATGAGACTGAGAGCTGGGCAGCCAACGCGTCAAGTTGTGAAGCTGTGTGCAAAAAATCATTAACACGCACACCCACAACGAGAAGCGAAAAGACCATGAGAGAGAGAGAGGGACTGAAAGGGGGGGCGAAATGGGGCATGGCAAGCCGAAGAGCTGCGTAGCCCCTTTCTCACTATCCCTTTCGCTCGAACGCTCTATCTCTTTCAGTGCTGCTCTCAAATTACTTGGGTTTTTACATGCGGCAGTGAGGCACATTAACACTGTAATGTGCAAAATGTGTGCATGTATGTGTGTGTGTGTGTGTGGGTGCCTCTGTGTGTGTGTGGGTGTTTGGGGGAAGACTGAAAACAACATGGCGGCAAACAGTGGCGTCCAAGTCACTGCCATGCATAGTTACTCGAGGGGGGTGCAAGTGGCATTGTGGCAAGGATCTGCTGCTGCTGCCTTTGCTGCCGTTGCTCCTGTGGGCGGCTCAGAAGATACTTTTAGTCAAGATTAATTGTTATATATTAACATGGCGTCGAGTTACTGAGTCTGCGAAAACGAGCTATTTACAAGCTAAACGAAAGTTGACTTTGCTCAACGACTCTCGAGGACAGAGACAGAGTACCGAGTCCTTTGAGTGTGCCCCCAAAAAACCGGGGGGAAGTGGCAACTTTAATAAGCCAACGAATATCAGTTGAATTTTGTGTAATATTTAAGTAGTTTCACGCTTCGTACTCCTCTTCTCGTCTGCTGCTTCTGTCCTGTTTATGGCCTATCTCTTGTGCTAGATTTATGTTTGCCCATTTTCATGTTTTATCATCAGCTGCGGCGTCGAATTATTCATGAAATTCGCCATGTTACTCATACGCCGTGTATGAAAAGGGTTTTTGCCTTCTGCGTGGCTGCGGCTGCCCTTTGAATTATGAGACTGGGGTATTTGGGGTTTACTTTTTTCTGCGGCTTGTGTTTTGCGGCTTTTATCATATTGTGCGTTGCGGTGGAATGTGGTGCGAACAACAAATTTGATTTATAAGTTACAAATATGTTGTTGCCAAAAAAAGGAATAACTGACGCTAACTAGCTAAGGGATGCCTTTAAAAATTCAGCAACGTTGCACGCATGGCATTTCGGGGATTACAACTTAAACAAGTTGAGCTTAAGCATATTAATAAAATTAAATTTCTTCAATTTCTGCAGAAGTTTAAAATGTTCAGATACGACTTTACTCATGTATAGTTTATTCTGTATTGAAAATATTTATTCTATTTGTTAAAACTATTTTTGTTTTTAAATTGACAGTATAATGATGCAGATATCATTAAAAATGTTTGTGGTTTTATGCATTCATAATGAATTATTTGAATCATTACAAAATGTAATTAATATAAAATAGTTTTAATTGTTTTGTATTCAAAGGATATCAATTAGTTTTTCTAATACGTATTTTACATGTTCTACTACATTTATTCCATTGCAATCTGTGCTTATTTTCAATTGCTTTGCAACTCTTCAGCATATGCTTGGATAACCCACCCCACATTGACATGGACATCAAGCCACCGCAACCACATCATTTCTGACCCAATCCAGCTCACAGCACGCCAACTGTCGCATATTGAACCGCAGACAAATTTGTCTACGACTTCAGAGATGAACGCACAGACAGCAAACATTCAGGCATATTGACATCTAACTGAAAGTCAATAAGGACGTGGTAAACTCCCTCCCCCATCTCCTTCACAAATTGCCAACAACGTCTGCTTTCTGCTGCTATCTGAGAAGAGAAAGAGAGAGAGACAGAGAAAGAATGAGATCTCTTTCAGTCTTTTTTGCCACCCACATTCAACGCGCTGTCACTTTTGGGCGCAAATTTCGCCATTTCCACCCTCGCTAATGTGCAAATAAAAATGTTAAAAGGGTCCTGTAGCACTCAATTACACGCCCTGGTGACCATTTGTGTTGTGCTCCCTCTCTCCGCAGTCCACCCCCCGCTAACCATCAGCGAGCTTTTGCTTGGCCAGAACTGGATCAGGATGCGGCTCAGTGTGCGTGACTTGTCTCGCGTTGTGCTGCGCTCTGTGTGTGTGCGTGTATGTGTGTGTGTTGGTTTCTATGTAGAGAAAACATTATGGCGCGCGAACGGAAGTTGCCATCTTGTTGATGGCAGTTAAAGATAAGCAAAAACGAACAAAAAAAAAACAACAGAACGTTCTTTTTTTATTGTACCCTGTAAATGCATACAAAGGGTATGTCATCGAATAGAAAAAACATTTAGAAATGTAATTTATAAATCTAATGAAAAAAAAAAAAAATAGAATTGATTAATTTTAAATGTAATCATAAATATTTAGGAACTACAGATTATCTCCCAGTCGAGCGTCCCTTTAGCATTTACTGTTCGCTTGTTTTCCCTCGTTTTTCTGCAACATTTTCATGGTTTTCCGCTGAGTTTTTTTATTGCTTGCATTTTATGTTATTTGTTTATATATTTTCTTCTATTTTTTTTGTTTTTTTTTCGCTACGTCCTCCGCCTGCTGCCGCTCGCTTCCTTTATTTTGGCAGTTATCTTGTTGCCTTTGTTTAAGTTTTATGTGCTTTTTTGTGTTATTTTGTCGCGCTTTTGCTTTGTGCTCTGTTTCTAATTTGCAATTTTGTTAGATGTCGTGGGAGAGCGGGCGGTAGAACGGACGTCAGGCGACGCCTTAAAGCGGTTTTGTCATGTCATTTGGTAATTGGGTGGCAGCGGTTGGCACTTTATATATTTTGCAGCCAGTTGGCAACACTGGACGGCACACATACAGCCAGCCCTACGCTTACATGGTCATACTGTTGTGGGCGTGCCCGTAGCAAGAATTAACATGTTTATACTAAAGCAATCCCACTCATTCATAATTCTGCTTTTTTGCGGTATCTTTGGCAAGTTTGGCAAATTAAATGTTCCATAAAATTCACATTTTTACAGCTCGTAAACAAAGCGACTTCAACGCTGCCGATGCCAAAAAAACGAAGAACAAACAGCAAACAGCTTGCTGAATAAAAGAGACATTTAAAATCAATAAATTATAATTAAATTATAACATAAGCGTATGCTAATTTCCTCAAAGCTTTGTGTGCCCCCAAGACACACACACACGCACACTCATGCACACTCGCAGTCTACAATCGCACACTTACTCACAGAAATAATCTCCCCCGCGGCGTTTGTCTCATTCTCATTACAATTTCTGTCGATTTCATTCGATTTCTTTGCCGGCCTATATCATTCCGTGTATTTATGCGTTGTTGTGTTCTTCCCCTTATTCATCTTGTTTTTGTCCTCCTTCTTTCGTCGGGCGTTGGCAGTTTCCTTTGTGCGTAAGTTAAAGTGCCTATAAATTTCAGAAAATTACACTGAAAACTCATAAATGTCGCACATAAAACTGTGCATTAAAATTGCCAACTTCAACTTCAATGTGCAGACACAACTTATTGAAAATGTGCGTATTTTCATGATTTTAACAATGCGTTTCGCAACTTTCAATAAACTTTTAAATAGATTGCTGTTACTGTTTTACAAAAAAATCTTTTTTTTTGGGCTAAAAATACATATTTTGTAAGTTATGGAAGAGCTTTACTTAAAAATTTAACTAAAATATATTTTTACTGTAATGTTTTTTTAAATTCTCGAATTTTACCTTCATTACTATTGGCTTAGATATAAGCTTTACACGTAAAACACTCTTCCCTTTCTTTTCCGACTTCTATGATATTCAAAAAATTGATTTTCTTGCTTGAGTTATTTGCAGTCCAAAATTTATTATCAGCCTAACAAAAAAAAAATCAAGACAGCTTCAGCTATAGGATAAACAAACAGCTCAATTATGTTAATAAGTTTCACGCCCATCCACAGCATTTGGCTAATACAAGCCCCCAACCGCCGATAAGCAATAAAGAATGAAAAAATACACTTGCCATGTGACACGCAGCTTCCTCAAGCCGTCATCCACTCAACCACCGTCTGCAGGTTGCCACCTTTCACCCTTGGCAACGACAGACAACACAACAATACTCGAAAAAAAAACTCCATTCAACACCAATTAGGGATGATCATCAGTAGCACAATAGCAGCCAGGTTGCGGGGGGAGGTTTGGGAGACAGTTGCCGTTGTTGTCGTCGGGCAACCCCCATGCTGTCATTTGTTATTGAGACAACAACAAAAAGTTGACTTCAACTCGACTCATAAATACGCCCGAGCATAGACAAACAATCAACAATTTATGCAAGCCAGCGAGGGGTGGGGCGGGGTGTGTATGATTGCTGTTCACTTGAACAGGCACCCCTTTTGCCATGCCGAGGGGGTGGCGACTGGGAGGGGTGGGCTTGGTTGTTGCTCTGCCAAAATTGCTCAGCGGGTAAGCCAACGGGGAGCGCATGTTAAACATGAATTATGAATTGTTATTGAGATTGATGTTGTTGTTGCTGTTGCTGTTGCTACTACTGCTGTAGATGTATCTGTATCTGAATGCCGCATCCTGTATCCTGTATCCTGTGTAGCCTGTGTGTATGCCGTTCCAGTTGTGACTGCTTCTACCAGCTCGGCTTTGTTTTCTGTGGTAATTTCATTGAAATCATGTTGAGTAATTGGTCGTCGCTGCTGCTCTGCACAGTTTCCTGGCTGTGC
This sequence comes from Drosophila immigrans, assembly GCA_963583835.1. Classification (NCBI taxonomy): domain Eukaryota; kingdom Metazoa; phylum Arthropoda; class Insecta; order Diptera; family Drosophilidae; genus Drosophila; species Drosophila immigrans. The sequence goes on along the minus strand of OY757143.1, from coordinate 25,249,288 downwards.
GTGTGTGTGGGTGTGAGTCTGAAGTGTGTGTGTGTGTGGGTTGTTGGGTGTATAAATAACATTTGGGGTGACTTGACTCAGCCTTTTGCTGGGATTAAGCGACCGCCGCGTCGCTTTATATGCGGCTTGTATTTATTGCCTTGCACCCCGCTCGCTCAGTAATTGTGTTTGTGTTGGCATTATGCAACACATGTAACACGTATCTCATAGATACGCATACGCACTGCCTGTCACGACACTTGTCTCACTCTCTCTCGCTCTCTCCATTTCTCCCTCCCCGTTTTTGGGTATTTTGTCATGGCCAAGTGGTTGTTGTTTGCTAATTTGGCCATAATTTGTGACTGTTTATTTATTTTGGGCTTTTGAAATTAATTTCAGTCAACCAGCCAGCCAACAGCAGTTGAAGTTCTTGCCATTCCCCTTGAATTTTTACATATGTTAACATTGCCGCAGGCGCTGCGTTTTTTGGGGGGATACATTTTAATGGCTAAATATGTAAATGGCATTTTCGAATTGATGATGGCTAAATTACCAAAAAACTGGTTTTGTAAATCAAACAAATTGATTCTTGTTTGCCAAATTGCCGCTAGTCAAAGAATTCCCTTACAGAAATGCAAATAGTTTTGTAAAGTTCAGCGATCTACGTGACAAAAGTGAGCTAGACCCATTCACAAAACATCTTCATCAATGGATATTCAGCTTCAGATATATCTTAAAACGCGCTGGATCTTATTTAGAGCAACTTTTGTGCATTTAATCCGAATTTCTATATCAACAACGCATTGTTAAACAATTCTTAATCTGTCAAACCATAACTTAGGCCACACTCTGCTGCATAAATTTCACCCGGCATCAGCTTTGTCGAAGTCTCATTGAGCATTTGACTATTTGAGCATTTTGAACTGTGGGCCAGAGCACAAAAGAAACTCGGAAACACGAGTCCAGTGCAACGACGCAGCGCTTTCTCATGCAAATGCCAAGTCTAGTGGGGTCTAGGGAACAACACAGACCCAAAGCTGCAGTGACAACCAAGGTGGAGGCGAAACTGGGCAGAAAGAAACGAATGCGAGTCCAGGTTGTGTGTGAGACTAAGAGACATCATAGCAAAACTCAAGACTCGTAAATTTGCAGCTTATTGGCAATAACTGCAAGTGGCTTGTTAACAATTTAACACGTCTTAATCGTTAAATTTGTGGTTGTTGCTCTGCGAAAAAAAAGAAAATAAACGACAAAAAACGACGATATAAATAAATAAAGAAGCGCACACAATCGGCGGTCGGGCAGAGCAGCTAAATGCCAAGCGGATGACACTTTTGTAGGTGTGAATGCAAAAGTCTGGAAAATCTGCATATAAAGTTAAGGTGCTGGGACTCCAATGGGCTGGCTGCACGACGTCGACGACGACGACGACGATGGAGCTGAACTGGAAACCGGTTCGGGTACGGTTCGATCAGTTTTAATAATGATATTTTTTGTGCGATCACCAGCACAGTGACTGGGCTCAGTCTTGGCAGTCAGAGCTGCAGTCGCAGTCAGCGTCAAACAAAAGACTTAAGTCATAAACTTTATGACATTTTGCAAAAATCTCGGCAAGAATGTCATCAATGAAACAAATCGATTTGTTTACATGCCATTCTCCTTGTCGTCTCTTATCCTACTATCCCTGTCTCTCTCTCTTTGACTCTTACTCGCTCGCTCTCTCATCGGTTCTGGCCAATTTATCGATTTGACTCCGGCATCGCCTCCATTGCCGCCTGTTCGATCTTCTGCCCCTTGCTCATTTATGTTACTTACCTTTTGCCTGTTTGCTTTGTACACAATTCTCAGAAGATTTTAATCTTGCTCACTGCGCTTTTTGCTCGTCTGCAGACTCGCAGACTCTCTTGCTTCCTTCTGAATTGTGCTTCTGTCTTTGTCGCCTTGTGCAGCATTTACTTATTGACAATATACCCTTAACATTCAATTGGAAAGAATTTAAATTTTGATTATTAGATTACAAAACATTTCATTGAAATAAAAGTATTGTATTGCCAAAATTTCTAAAATAAATAAATTATTGTTTATTTTGCTTTTAATTTGTATTTATTTTTTAATTTTCATCCTATTAACCAATTCATACCATAAAATGATTTCTTATTTAAATATAAATCATTCTGAGCTGTATGTTATTAATTACGTATTATTTCAAAAAGTTATAATTTTGAATGGAATATTTTAAAAATTGAAAAGGGTATTTTGCATTCGATTTGTATTCAATTTTGTAATTTGTTTTTGTTGTTACCTTTATGATGGCATTCGGTGTGCGGTTTATGACTTTTCGTGTCTGATAATTTTCTGATTTTAATGTGCGAAATTAAACATCACATTTTTCAACACGAACGTTTCCTGCGTATTTCACAAAGTTTAGCACAAGGAAAGCGAGCCACACAGTCAACTTGGCGATTTCACAGTGGCTCAAAGATGACGGCAATGAAATGAAATAATGTAGTCGAATTTTATTTTGTTCTCTTTGAATTGAATTTCATCAATTACAGATCGCATTCGATATGATAGAGTTATTCCAAATATCAAAAGTCAGCTCCAATTCGCTTCTGATTGATCAACAACCATAAATTATAATATCAAACTACAAAACCTCAGGTCTCGAGTCTTATCTGATAATTCCAGACATTTTAAATAACAAAAAAAAATAAATAAAAATAGAACAGATTTGTGTAAGCTTAAGCTAAGCACTGTCATCTAAATTCAAGCCGAATCTGAGCTTCAATATCTTGGCTCATAGATCAGTCTTAGACTTGCTTATTGCACTTTAAACAGACACGAATACAGACATTACACTGCCGTTGAATAGCACAACGCCAACCCAATTCCAAATGCATAAATTAGAGCACAAACGAAAATCGTAACAAAATCCATGGATATCCATGTATCTTTGTGTATCTCGATATTTTATAGATACTTTTTCATTCGCTTCGTTTTGGGCGTAACTTGTATATAAACGCTGCTAATAACACATCTAAACTGGCCAACAAATTACCGTTTCAACATATTTTCAAAGGCATTCGATTTCAGTTAAATGTGTTTTCAACAAATTTTCATGCAAATGAGAACTGAATGATTCCCCGTCCCCTCTCCCACCGCGCAGACAGATGACCAGCATCCATAGACAATGCGACGCGGCGGTCCGGCTATCCACAGTTGCCAACACGGGCGGGCTCATTTGTCGTAGCTGCCTCAAAGTTTATAATACGCTCGTAATACACACAAAAGTTTCACAGTCATAAAAAGTGTCAAACTTCTTTTTTGTAGGGAAAGGGGGGCTGCTGAAAAGAAATGTTGTTGCCGGAAAAATCGTTGAGCGCATTGTTTAGATATTGATTTCCCTTGCAAGCGAGCGATGAAGAAGAAGAATGAAAGAAAAGGTGTGACGACCTCTTTTGTTCAGACCGAAGCTACGGGCAATATAGTTGGGCGATTTATGAATGAAAGCCGGGTAGTAGCCCCCAGTCTAGAGTCTCCCCTGGCGAGCAGAAGACATAAAGTCTGCCACGTTTTGTATTGAGGAAAATGTGTGTTTTGTGTGGATGAGTCAGAAATCTTAACGATTTGTTTTTCCAGCAACGTTGTTTTGTTGTGAAAGTGTAATATTGTGACACTTTATATTGTGCGCAAAGGATTATATATGAGGGCACTCTTTGAGAGATGCTGTCTCCTCTATTTTCGTAATGTTTCTATTTAACAAATTGTTGCTGCATTGCATTCCAATTAGTGTGGCAAAGCCAAATTTTATGTTGCATTTATTACATAATTTCCGTACAAATTTTATGGTGCTGCGTGTGCGGCTCAAGAGATGTTTTACGAGTCAAGTCTACAGAACAGTCAATTGAAAGATATACGAAACGAGGCGGCACGAAGTAGGGAAAGACAGAAAGAGACAGAGGCAGAGAGTGTGTTGAAGTAGACTTTCTGTGGCTCTGCAGGTTTTTCCAATTTCAGTGCAGGATTAACAAGGATTTTGTCGGTTGGGCTGACTGAATGCTTGGCAATGTTTCCGCCGCCGCTACTCCATCTCTTTCTCTCTCTTTGTCCCTGTCTCTCTCTCTCCGTTTGCGACTGCTGTTTGCGACGACATTTTTCAATTAAGAAAGGATCACAAGGCGCTTAGTAAGGCAGTTTGCTGTACAAGTGGGCGGCTGGTTGGTGGCCCAAGCTGCTGCGACTAGCTGCTGCCAGTTTCAGTCTCTTTTTAATTAATTAGTCTCAGTCCCTTCAATACACACACATACAGACACACACACACACACAGCAAAACATACATTTTACTGCTTGCGATGGAAAACTTTTGGCAGCTGCATTTATTGGCCTCGTCTTGGAATTTGGCCAAATCGAATAAATTGCTGGCAAGTTCAGATGTTCAAATTAGTTTGATCGATTTTCTTATAGTTTACAAATTCTTTTACTACAACTTTTTAGTAGCAATGCGATATATCTTTGAAGTAGTTTTCGTAGTCGTAAATTGATATGTATTAAACAAACAGTCTAAATGTCTTTTTTGATGAGGAGTAATGTTTGTATTTTTATTGCATAAGCGTAATGACTGTGTAAATTTGAGATTTATCAATAACCATTTATGTTATCCATAAACACAAATTAAATGGTAGAAAATCTACGCCCATACTTACATAAAGTAGTTAGCATTTAATAAACCAGTTGTAAAATTATTTACTACTACTTAAGCATACTAAGCCAAGTTTTATCTTCAAAAAGAAGTTTACTGTCATGTTTAATTATGATTAGCTAAATAATTCGTTTATTATTACAAGCATGACAGAAAGTATAAGCGATTCATTTAATGTAAGATGCAATGATCTTAGGAGATTGCATTCTACTCTCGCAGCGCTGAGCACTTGCAGTTTAACTGTACATCACATCTAATAGATACATTTAGCAGCAGTTAAAGCATCTTGAACTGTACATTTAGCAGCAGTTAGATAAAATGCTAGGCTTTATGTAATGTACAATGTGTACAAGCTTAATTGCCAGATCCCATAACGTGTCTGCTCAGTTTGCGAGAACTCAACAACACAGTCAGATAACACGGCATTTGTATTTATTGGTCTTTCTATTTTGTTGTTTTTTTTCTATTATTAATAATTAACTTGTTAACAGTTTCTCAATAGCAACATTATTAAATAATTGTGTTTATGTTGTTGCTGTTGTTGATAAAATTGCTTTTATAGCTGTGACTGTTGTTGTGCACTTCATAAACAATTTGCGACACTCGACAACTAATTCAAATGTTGGCAGAGAAAACAATTTGAGGCGATTCGTTGCATATTAAATTAATTATAGTTGGTGGTGCAAATTATTATAAAATAAATACGCGTGCAAGTGCTAAGGTGAATGGCAAAATAACAACAACAACCTCAATTGTTTGCCTGAGTCAGTCAGACTCAGACTCCGGCCACACGACGGCTACGTAATAATTAAGAAATTTACAAACAATTTATCACGTTAATTAAACGTTGCCAGCAACTGTTGCTGCTGCTGCTGTTGTTGTTATTATTATTGTTGTTGTGCATATACTGAAATATTGATAGATGGCCAATGATCAAAATCATTTCACACGATCGTATGATTGAACGTACGTTAATAATACTATATATGAATGCAAGTTGTTGTTGTTTGTTGGTTGTTCGTACTGTAATTGCTGCTGTGATTGTTGCTGCTGCTGCTGTTGCTCTTGCTCTTGCTGTTGCCGTTGCTAATTTGCCAACTACTTTGAGCTGAGTGTGTGGCGAAAGCTGTTTTCTGCTTTCAGCCAAGTGAGAGCAAAGACATTGAACTCTGGCTGCAAAATTGAAATGGAAATGGCAAGCGAACAGACGTAGAGACGATCATACGAGGTAGATGGATGGATAGATCACTGTTATTAAGTAAACGTGGAAATTGTATGCGCACAAGCTAAGTAAACATGCCGAAACCATATTGAATCGAATGTTTTAAGGCAATAAATGTAATACGGTCTATAAGGAAGTCGAGGGGTGAATGTAATAAAAAAGGTCTGATGATTGCCTTAGGTGTTTGTCTGTGATATTTGTACTTGTTACATAATACCAACTTATAATACATCAAAATACATTCAAATATTTCCAGTATGTAAATTACAAATAATTAAATTAATTAAACGCAAATTGTCTAGGATTAGAAGACTATTATTAAAACTAGTTGTATTAGATACTATGTACAAGAATTTTTATAGCTTGCTTGCGAAGTTTACCTAAAATTAAACTTCAACAGTTGTCAGAGTTGAAGTTTTAGAAATCTCAAATCGAAAACCTCTCGCTTTTTATTCAATTGGTCAATCAAGTTAAGCTACTCAAGTACGCCCCCTCATTATTATCATCATCATCATTACAGACGCCAAATGCTTTTAGTCATCTGGTTTTTGTTGTTGTTATTTCTACAGTATTTGAATTTTGATTTAACGCTTGCTGTTGCTTTACTAAATCGTTTGGCGATAAGAGAATTAAGCGCATTTTCAACATACCTTGCGGATGCCGGATGCCTTATTGAAAACCATATCGCATCCATTTACATAAGATCGGAAAGAATAGGGCGCACACGTGCTATAGATTTTTGGACCAGCTGAAGCTGGAAACTCGAAATGGTTTGCGATAAAAACTAATGAAAATGCGTTTTCTAATTGCACATTAGGCAAAGTGAAATGATTTCGTGTAAGTGGTACAGATACTTGGGTAGTTTTTCGATCTCAAGTGCAGCTTCTGTTTATGGCTGGACTGTTGTTGCTGTTGTGGGTGTGTTTGGCTGTTGGTTGTTGTTGAACTTTTGTGATGTATCGTGTTGGGCATTTTACGCGCCACTGCGTTGCCCATTAATTTTAATTTGTATGCAGAGGATGAGCGAGAGGTAGATACACGAAGGAAAGAAATGGAAAAACGAAAAGCTAAACACAAAATAGAAATAAAACAACAATTGCACACAATCATTTTCAATTTAATGTCATTATGTGCAATTTGTCAACAATGTCCACAGAGTCACTCAAGCGTGTGAGTGTGTTTGTGTGTGTGTTGCTGTGATTTGCTCTATGCAAATGACGAGCCGCCTCCACCTTTTGGCCCCTGCCTCCACCCACAGTCGCAGTGGCACGCCTCCAATACTATAGACAGTTAGTCAACTCCCTCAACGCCGTCATGTTCATTATTTATTTATGCGGCTGCTGCTGCTGTTGTTGCTGTTGTTGCTTCGTGACGAAAAGTGATTGAAAGTAAACAATAAAAGCGACACTCGACGCCACTTTCCACCTTTGTCGTGTCTCTTTTTATCCTCTCCTTTTTTTCGGTGTTCCGTTTGGGCCTTTCATTTGGCTAACAATTTGTACTTTGCGTTTTGTCTGTCTAGCTGTTTTGCTAAATTGGCCAATTGCGATTGGTAACAGCAGCAAACAATTTAATTCAATTAAATATTTTTTCGTTGACTGCCTGTCGTTTGTTATTTAGCGACAGTTGTTGCTGCCGCTGTCCATCGTGGTAGTTGTTGCTGCTGCTGGTGTTGTCAATTGTTTTATGTGAAATTTGTCACACTGTCATGTGTTATTGATACTCGCACTGTCACTCGCGTGGAGCGCAACAACGGCTAATTTGCCAACTGAATTATTCAAAATTTCAATACAAAATGGCGAGATAATTAGCTCTCTGACGGCGACTCAAACTCCAATAAGCGCAAGCGGGTGGATTGGCAACAACAGCACGTCTTTTGGCCACTTAAAAGTTGACTCTATCAAGTGTTTAAAAATGCATTAAAATTGGCCAACAATTGCCGCGCTTGTTTCGCTGAGAGCCAAACAAGTGGCCAGCAGCTGACGAAAATTGGTCTAGCAAATTAATTTCTACAGGAACTGACGATTTTAGTAATTTCCAAGCAGACACTCAAGCAATGTAATCAAAGCACAAATAAATAAATTGGAAATTGTCTACCATATATACTATATTTTGTAAACTGTTATTTGTGTTGATTCATGTAACTTCCAAACATTTGCTTTATGAAAATAAAATATAAAAATAAGTAAAACTAGTTAGAATATTTCTTGGATAATTATCGGGAGAATTATTTGCGTTTCCATTGCTTCTGCAATTCTTTTGAATTTAATTGATTAATTACATTTATATTCTAATTACTGATCTCACATATTAACAAATATTTTTGAATTTATAGTATTTAGCAATTTTTTGTCAATTAATTTTTGTGATTAATTAATTATTAACATCCATCTTTCAATACACATTTTCAAATTTAATGCCTCCACTAATTTTGTGCAAATAAAACCAGCTATAATTATTGTCCGGCTTCTTTAGCAAAAGTGAGATTTTTCACACTGGAGCTAAAAGGAAATGTCTTATTAAAAACCAATAAATTAACTATTTTTCTATAGACAATAGAGAGACAGTCGTTATATATTAATGAGCTTCATTCGGCAGACTTCCGATCTACACATGCTGATTGTGATATCTCGAAGTGAACCTTAAAGCAAAGTTCAAACCCGTATGGCGCCCTCAGCAAATGCTGTTGGTTTATTCACCTGAAAGAGACAGAGTGTGCGTGGAAGTCTGGGAGAAAGAAAGAGGTGGAGAGAGGAGCCTGTCTGGGTCAGAGAACCGTCTGGCGCTGTGCCTAATTTGTGTAACAAGGCAAACAAACAAAAATATTGACTTCCATATAAAATCACCTGTGGTGTCAATATTTCAACACTGCCAGCGGTGTTGAAGCTCATCAGCTGAACTGCTGCTGCGGCGCTCTCTCTCTCTCTCTTTCTCTCGTATTCACTCTCTCTGTCGCTCTTTCTATCACAGATTATCTTGTGATTTATTGGTGAATTTAATTAATCAACAGAGTTATGAGTCAATATTTTGTTTAAACAATAAGTTGATCGTCTGCCTAAAATGACTGCAAATTAATCACAAGCCTCACGATCCGATCACGAACCGATCTCTGGGCCCAACTGTTGCTGCTGCTGTTGCTGATGATGATGACGAACTAACTGACAGTTGTTTGACATACCCCAGTCAGTGGCACCCCGGGCATAAAAACAATTAACTCAATCGAAATGCAAAAACAGAACAGAGAGAAGAGAACAGAAAAAAATCAACAGAGACGATCATTATCATGATGAAGACTGTGGCAAGTGGGTGCAGCATATGGTTGTTAAAATAAAAATGTTCTGTAATTAAAAGGTAAATTTGATGTAACAATTCCATCCGAGTTGTGCTGTTGCTGCTGCGTGTTCCCTTGCAACAGCAACAGTTGCTGCCAATTGGCAATAAGTAGTTGTTGCTGCTGTCAGCCAACTTGACATTTGCTGCTTGTAAATGTTGACACTTTTACTCGTTTGTGCCACACACAACGTGTCGGGCAATGTGTTGGCGAGGGGAGGCAAAAATGATCTTGTTACATTACATGAATGATCACCGCAAATTGGATGCTTGGGCTGCCAGTCTTTTGGTATGAGGAAATACATGGAAATTGTCGCACAGCTTTCCCTAAGCAACACTATCATTGGCACCTCAGTTGCAGCTTTAGCTTTTCCCTAGCTGGGGGGGGGGGGTTTGTTTGACTGATGAGGCCCGCTTTATTTATAGTCAGCGATCGTGAATGACTTACCGACTGAATGAGTGAATGATGAGCAAATTTATCGCAGCATTGTGTCAACTTTGTGTGTGCTATCTCTATGTGGCTTTGTGTGTGTGGGCCCTTCTCCATCCTTGGCTTCTTTTTGGACTGTCTGACACCGCATGTTCTTGTGACAGTCGTTTAATTATTTGACTTGATTGTTAGTCCACAACATACATATGTATATAGGAGAGTGGTGTATGACAATTCATTCATGTTTGGCTTGTGCCTATTTTGGTTGCATGTTTCATGTCTTGTTCTGCTGTCTGTTGTGTATTGTGTCTGTGTGTGGCACATCATTGACACGATCACAGCTGCTGACATTTTACACTCCCTCCTTAAAGCTTTTTCATTGGAAAACTTTGCTTTGAAAGTAGAGACTTGTATCTTCAATTTAGTAGTACACAAAGAATTATTGACTGATTAGTAAATCCAGAAATTCCATTTGAAATGCTTCTAAAGAATGTCCTTATTTTCTATATATTTTGCTTGATGATATTTTACTCTCCCTCCTTGAAGCTTTTTCTTTGGAAAAACTTTGCTTTGGAAATGGAGACTTGCGATTTTAATAATTTTATTTCGTTGCTTAATACTCTCATTATGGCATTTAGTTTTCGCTTCCATAATGCCATAATTAACTTGAGCTGCGTTCACTTTCATCTTCGTTTGCGGCTCAGTTTCTCACGATGTTTCACAATTGGCTGTGGAGGCCTCCTTTGCTCTTTGCGTCTGTCTGTCTGGCTACTCCTTTTTGGCCAAAAAGCGATCGTCGAGCGCATCTTTCAGTTGCCGCCACCGACAACAATAACAACAACAAAAAGCTCGACCGCCAACGCCCACAAAAGTGCGCTTCCTTTTCGCGGTGCCCCCAGCACCGTCAGCTACCTCTGCACACATGATTGATGGGCATCTTGCGTACAAATTAACACCGGAATTACTCGTACTCTCGTACTGGACTCTCTCAGTTTTCGTGGCAGATAGCACGGCTATTAGGGCACAACTCCACCTCTGAATGATGGGGCTGGGCATTTGAAATGATGCCGACATTCAATTAGCCGCATAGCTGCCAAAAACAAAATGCCGCTAATGCCCCCACAACTCGCTGGCAAGTTGAAAGTTAATGAGACGACGACTGCGATTTGCCTCTGGCTTTAAGAAAATAATGTGTGCAGCAGCAGCAGCATCGAGCATGTCTCCAAGTCTGGCCGTGACTCATGCGCTTGCCCCCGCCGAACACGTTAATTATGAATATGCAACTAAATCATTACATTTTAAGCCAGTGTCAAAGGCACAGCTGGAGCTGCAGTTGGAGCCGAAGTCGAAGCTGTGGCTGAATTTGTAGCAACATAACACACAACTCTGTGGCCTCTTGGCTGTTCTGTTTTGTGTTTTGCTCAACTCAAGACTGGCTCGCTTGATTAATCGCAAGAGGTGCGAGAAGCGAAATGTGGAAAAGGTCTCTCTCTCTCTCTCTTTCTTCATGTCCTAGCAGTTGTCGCATGCAATGCCATTATCCACTGAAAAAAAACAATGATAACTCATAAGTTATCATATTGTCATAAGTTAAATGAGTTGAATGTAAAATTCAAGAATACCAGATTATTGTCGGAAAACTCAATGCCATCAGTACTCAAACTACGGGAGAAGCTTACTTGTTAGCAATTCCCTTAAAAATCATATTATTATTTGCTCGAGATAATTATTTTAATTAATTTTGCAAGTACGAGAGAGGCTTTCATGTTTTGCACTTGCTTTAAAAATTATAGTGTTGCTGCCTGCATTACTAATTATTTTATTGTTTTAAAAATTATGGTATTATTTGTATTTTATTACTTAAAACAGATATATTTTCTTAGCGTTTCCAACTCAAATGTAAATTAAATATTTTAATTTATTTTTTGCTTGATATAAAGAATTATTTTATTTATTTTAAATATATTTATTTATTATCTCGTCGGTTTAAACTCTAATGTAAATTAAGTACGCAAACTATAGTTGGACTTTGATATTAACAATTATTTAACTTAATTTAGGCAGATTCATTTTAATTTTTAATGTATTACATATTAATTAAATTCCCTAATATTTTACATTGTTGATTGCTTGATTCTTATAATTATAATAATTATTTAAAGTAGATTAATTTCCTTGCCATTGCAACTGCAATTTTAATTTACTGCCTACACCATTTAGTCATATTAAAATTACAATTAATGTGTTAAGCCCGTTTTTGCACAGTGTACACAGCTTGTGTGTGCATCGTCTCTGGTCGCTGTTAATTACCTATGTGTAGCTAGCGACCAGGAGGAGGCGATCAGAGCTGTGGGCAGACGCGTGCTCAAGGCGTGAATACCAGCGTCAACAGGCTAGCACCTGAGCCCCAGGATCGCAACGAGTGTACCTGAATTATTGCTGAAATATTTGCTGATTTATTGGCTGTAGATGGGCGCTCTCTGGATGTGTTTTTGTGTGTTGCATGTGCGTGTCACTTTGTGTCTGTGTGCATGTTGCATTCGCTGCGAGCTTGTTGCAATTAGTTTTTGCATCACCACCCAGCGAGTAAGTTTCTGTTGCTGCGGACGTTTCTGTGGCTGTCACTGTATCTGTTACTGTTGCGGATGCCGCATATCAGTTTACGTCTCAACCTTGAACCGCCAACTGTTGGTCTTGGCCGTGAGCGAGAGCAACGAGGGGGCATTAAATCGGCTGTGGCAGCTACCAGTTGCTGCTAGTTGAGGCAAACTTCCGTGTAATTAAGTGGCATTCACAAAATGCCCCACCACCACCCATTGTGTGGCGACTCAACTCAACTCCTTTTTGCCAGTCAACTGCAGCAACAATAACGATTTGTGAAAGCCCAGACAAGCGTATGCACATGGTTTCAACAAGCCAAGCAGCGCTGCAGTCTCCGTCTGAGTCTGGGCGCCAGTTGGCGCAACACAAAGATATGGAAAATATGATAAATTGGGCGCTAACTTTATTTATGCGCCTGCGCCACTCTGCACCACAGACAACAAAGCACAAAAGATGCAAAAAATGCATACACAAGCCAATTCTAAGCCTTCTCTATTCAACACTGTTCTGGCCTGGTTCTTGACTGCCTGCCTGCCCGTAATTTGAGGCCATTTTGGCCAACAAAATAAAGTTGTCAGCTGCTCCTTCACACAAAATGCAAATGATGGCGACCACAGATTCGACTCGAATTGCGATTCGGTCTCCAGGCAGCTTCTGGTTCTTGCTGTTGAGTTTTTGTTGCTGTTTATTTTTGGTACGTGTCTTTGCAAATTAGAGTATCGTGCACTGTCGTTAGTTGCTGAAAAGTTTCTAGCATTTCAATGCCATTTTATCGAAGTTGGCTGCAACAGGAATACAGCTAAAGGGGTATGCTCAGCTTGCTTGTTGTTTGGCTATTTAGCAAAGTCATAATATTAATTTACTGAGTATCTGTCGGTCGCTGCAATAGTAAACGCCATTTGAAGCCGGTTGCCACACAGCAGCACACAGAAGCTGCGGAAGTGTTTAAGTCTAATGGAACGGGTTACGGCAACAGGCTGAAAATCCAGTTCAGAACTAGTTCGACGCATGATTGCAACTTTCAGATCTGATACCGAGTGCAATAGAAGAATGCTTCGAATAGAGGATGGGTATTAATGACTCTATCATGGCAAATTTGCTATACAATCTAAAAGTATGCTCGAAATGTAGGTCAACAATTTACTCAAACTAATTTCGGGAAATTTCTGTCTTCCAATTTAGCAGCCGCAAATATGCAATGCAATTATTAATTGTGTGAAAAAATAATTAATAATAGATAGACTCATAAATCATCAAGAACCGATTTGTGGTTGTGAGTGTGTGCAGTTTCTATAGTATCTAATAATTGATTTCTAATGATAAATGATTTATACAGCAATTCATTATTATTTTGCATAAGTGCGCTCCTAACTGAATAATGCATTTTATATATTGTTTATTGATTGTTAAATTCAAATTATTCAATGACTTGAGAAAGTTACATTAAAGGACTAATTATTGCTTAAAAAATCATTGAAGGTGAGAAACATTAATGAAATATGTATTGAATGTTGAATTGAATGCGAACAAAGGATTGAAGTGATTAGTACAACCCGGAATTCGATTATAGATTTATTATATTGTAAAAGACTTAAACTCATATCTTAATCTATTTCTGCAAGTATATATATATTTATATCTCATACCCGTAGCAGCATTTTCAGCTATCCATTAGAGTCGAACCCTCACACACTTTTAGCAATTGACCAACTGTCAATAGTGGCGTCAGTACAAAGTATCGATTGCTATAAAATCGATCATTAACGCTGTTAATTTACGCCACTCTCTCTCGCAACGCGACGAGCGTTGATGGCAACGCATTGACAGCATTGAGCAAATGGAAAAGGCGAAAAAAGGGTGCAAGAGTCATAAAAATTAAAAGCAAATTACGAGTTACCAACAGCCAAGAATCAACAACAACAACAACAACGAGAACAATCGCCAACAATAACAATACTAATAACAGCCGTAGCAACGTAGCCAGTTAACTCGACAATATTAGCGCAGTGTTCGATATGGGTCGGGCATTCGACGGATGGTTGTTCGATTGAGCCACCGACGATTGAGCTGACCAAGCGCAACCTTTTGTCACTCTATATAGACGCACCTTATAAATGAAATGTCTATGGAGACTCGTGAACAACTGAAAAACTCAAAACTGGCGGCTGGAGACGCGTACTTCCGTTTAGCATTGAAGCGCAACCGTTTCAATACTTTTCCCGACTTTTTTTAGCGTGAACGTAACAAAAGAGTTGAACTCTATGGCAAGAACAATTTGAGTGCCTAATGACGCAAAGTAATGAAGTTGCCAGCGCGCCCTCTCTTAGTAACTGACAAATAGCTAGAGATGGGCGAAATTGATCAATTGATTTATGGAATTCAATAAAATACGAGTGAACAGTAAATGTAAATTTGTCCAGAAATTAATTTAACAAATTTACAATATTTATCTTAGTTTCATTAAAATAATTTTAATAAATGAATTTACAATTCCGGGATGGTTTTTAGGTTCTCCACAAATTAGAGTGCCATATTTATAACTGAGAAATTAATTAATTTACATTATCATTTCATTATTATTTTTATTTTAAAAATGTTGTTTATATCATTAATTTTGTATAGATTTTAATATTTATTTGAAAAAGTACTTTATTTATTTGCCATATCTGGATTGATTGAAGTTTTCAGAAGGTAGAGTGGATATGTAAAAATTTAAATAATTAATTTAATTACATGCTGCATTTACCAAATTTATATTTTTATTAAAATATGTAATTTGTAGCTAGCTTTTTCATAGTTCGATTCTAGCTCACGACTTTCTCCCATCTCTAGTGCCAAAACACGACCGTATCGCAGTGAACCCAACCCCTTTATTTCGCGCTTGATGTGTCGTTGATTTGTTGTTGCTGCTGATGGGTGCTAAAAATCGTCACAGCTGTGCAACATTTCGAATTGAATGACTTAATGTGCAACATTGTGTCATCAATATCCGTTCCAATGCTGACTTCCAACTCTCTGCTGCTGCTATTCTGCAGTCTGGCCAACTGCCCGTGACAAAAGTGTGAATTACGCCGAGCTTGAACGCCCACTTGTATTGTGTGCTCCACACACTTCCCCCTTTTGCCCCTGGCCCAATGACGTCTCGACTGTCAACGCAGTCTAGCAGATTGCCCTGGTCTTTTTGGTCTGCTCGTCTTACCAATTTGCTCTAATCCTTCACTTTCGTATCGTGTATGAGCGTCGATTTTTCGTCTTGTCTGTGAGTGACATTTGACAGTCAGTCAGTGTCAAGTCATCAATATGTACTTAGTACTTGGCCTCTTAGCCATGACTCGGGGTCTCGACCTCGTCAGTGTGTCTTTTGCCTGCGACTAATCCTATGTAAATCTGTCAAATTAGATGCGATTAGTTTGAAGTGTAAAGTAGTTCTTAGCTCTCGCGTCTCTCTTAAAGGTGCCGCCGATGACAACGCGTCTTTGATTTGGGATGAATAGTTGAGGGCGCTCAGACAGATAACTTGATTTAGTTTTAAAGAACATTTTTTCCTCTTGATTTGTTTTGAATTTCACTCTCACGCCTCCGCTCAGCCAAAGTGTGCATCAATTTGCACAGCTAATTAAATGAAAATTTCATTTAAATTAATTTACAAATTCCCACGTATCAAAATGGGGAACCCAAAATTAGTTCAGTTCTTGTGTGAGCGATTTTTAAATGCCAAACAAATTTGCAAGCATGTCGAATGGGCTTAAAAAGTGAATGCAACAAAAAAATGAAATCACGCGACCTGACGCACGTCTAACGAATCTTTTCAATTTGCAGGAACGTAACTAACGGCGTATGCTTTGCAATTGGCAACGCCCGTTGCGACCCTCGCAGGGGCCAGGCCAAACAGACTGACAAACAGACAGACAGGCTCATCATTATCATGCTCTCATGGTCGTGGTCGTAGTTGTCGTGGTCGTGGTCGTAGCCGTCCACAGACCTCCATCGGTCGTCGGGTTGTCGCTTGTCGATATCATAATGACACTATCCGACGATGCGCAACTGTGACAAAATTAATTTTCAACTTGACTGCATCCGGCGCTAGCTGCTCTAAAGGGGGTAGAAGGGTGCACCCTCGCCCTCTGTGTGTGTGTGTGTTGATGATAATGAGACCATAGATAACAACATTTTATGTTGCCGAATTTCACAAATAGTTGCGCGAATTTGCGCAGCACCAAGGACTCGCATATAGAATATCCTTTTCCGGTTTACGTGGTAGCCTGGGTGCAAAGCACTCACAAGTCAACAGCAGGCAGTGACTACGAATACGAAAACGAATGTGAATGTGACTGGGAATGGGACTGGGAATGGGAATGGTCGAGTGAAGAGCCACCCCTTTTTTTGTGAGGGCACTTTGCCAAGGGTACGTGATTGTAGCCGGTGGCTATCAGAGGGAAATCAGAGAACGTCGACGACGCCGACGCCACCACACTGACAAATTGTTCCGCTAAATAAATCACGATTCATGATTATCGCCATGAAATCGAAATTTTCCGCTTTATTTTCCATGTCCCAGCAGCCAGCAAGTTATCTAATATGCTTTAAATGTGGCCCAATCTTAGGACTTGGGTGTGGCAGCTTAACGAGCAACTGAATTATTGATTTAGGCTGGATTAGCTTTGGACAAATCTACTGAGGGATTAAGCTGGCAGATTATGTGATGATATGGTGAGCAGCAAAAACTAACATGCATATATTGAGTTATTGCAAAGATACTTATTGGAAGGAAATAGTATCATGGGAAAACTATGATGAAAAAGAAAAGAATTTCAAATTTTTTGACACTCTTGTTAAATTAAAATTGACCTGAACGTGCGAAGAATGCAGACGTAAGAAAAACTTTTGACGAGAATGAAAGACTTTTCCTTTTGTAAGACTCTTCTTAAATTAAAATTGACCTGGACACCCGAAGAATGCAGCAATAAGAATATGCTCCAGCGGCTCCTTATTTGCAATGTAACCTCAATTGAAGGTTCAACAAAGTCGCTTAATTCGCTCTGCTTTGTGCAAAGATTTGCTTCAACTGCAATTAACTTTGACTTCAAGGTTAGGCTCAGTTACGGTTTTTTTGTTGCGCAAATCAAATCAAATCAAGCTCAACCACTGACAAATCCTGAGAAAGTCAAGCAAGCACAAGAAACAGCGAAAAAAAAAAACCGCAAACAATGCACAATCAACCCCTCGAGCTAAGGGTGCTTAAATGAAACCACAAAGCAAGCCCGTTAGCCCTGTCATATTTGCTCATTTAACGGGCTGACACATCAATGTCAAATCAAATTCAACCGAAAAGCCAGCCAATCCACAGTAACCAAGCGGTAGCTAGAGATGGGAGCGATGTGATATTACTATTAACTAGCTGGAATTATATATTAATCGTTTTGTGATATGCAATTCATTTTTGTATTATTCTGTACTCGATTAGTTGCAAAAATAATAATCACAGATTGAATCACTTTATAATCAAAATATAAGTTTAAAATAATTTATCTTCTAGAATATGCAGAGGAAATGCATTATTATTTAAATTCTGTTTTTGCTTCCTGTTACCATATTTACCATATTACATGCACTTAATTTTAATTACGTTCAAATATAAAAAAAATAGCTAACTAATATAAGTAAAAAATAAATTTATTGTTAACTGTTTACTGTTTTGTAATTGTTGCATAAATTTCTGTACTATATTTTGTGCCGTGTCACGACACGATGTCCATCCCTAGCACATACATATGTAGGCTCAATCTCAGTATCAGGGCGTCACTACAACAAAATAAAATGTGTCAGTGTCATCAAATCGCAGAGCAATGAGAAAAACAAAGAATCTCGCGCTAAAACATGACAGCTAATCTAATGGCAATTATAATGCCGTAACGGTCCCGACTTCTGGTTCAGTGCCTGCCTCTGAGCGTTAGGCCCCTAGGCGCAGGAATTGCTTCTGCCTGGCAGTCTGCCTGCAGATGCATGTGTGAAGAGAAACCTCAATTCGTCTAATTGAAGTTAAGCATAACGAATGAGCGAGGTCCACGACCAGTAAACAGTCATCAGTCGGCAGTCGGCAGTCGGCAGTACTTTGACTCCAATCCCAACCCTGGACCAGCATCAGCCGGCATTTCGATCTTTGCTCGAATTCTTTTTTGTGTTTCAGTTTTTGGGCTAACAAACAAACTGTCAAAACTGACATGACAAGCGACGTATCAAACGAAATCAACAGTCAACAGCGGAACAGTTGCTGTAATCAGCGTTTTGTAGGTGCGTGCGGTGGGCGAGGAACATCACGTGATGGGCGGCGAGGGAGAGGGAGACGGTGCCATTTATGGAGTGATTTCCAGCATTTGACACTTGACATGCATATGAAAATTCTGACACGTCATCGCGCGGCGCTTTTTACACGCCAACACACACATCAACACACACTTGCACACGATTATTGAGTGTGTGTAGCGTTGACCGCGCTACGTTTGTAATTGGAAACGTTACTAATTTTGCTGGTTCTGGTTTTGTCTAGCAGTAGAAAGCACAGTGAAGCCAAATAAGAGCTCAAGAAAATAAAAATATTAAATAGTAAGAAAAAAGAATTTTTAAAATAAATTATTAAGCATTCTCTTTAATAGTTATGATTATCAATATATTTATTTAAAAGAAAAGTACATGCTGCGAACACTTTCAGTGAACTCCAACAAAATATTTCTTTGAACGCGTTGCTAGTTTTTTAATTTTAAAATCAAAGCCATACGATTCTCAAAATGTTTAAGGTATTCAACACACACTCAGTGAACATCTGATATTCATATTATGTTAGTAATGAAACCTTGAAAATTAAAGGTATATATATTTATATTTTTCGTGTATTATTTACATTTATTTTGGCAACAAATTACAACTGCTTTTCACGCTGTTGTTTTGATGTATACAAAATTATGTATATGTTTCTACCACTGCAGACCACTGTGCACAATGTATGAAAGGGAGAAAGAGATTGAGATGAGCTCAACTAGACATCAAAACTTGATTGACGCGTTTGACAAAAGTGGCGATTAAACGCGCTCAGTCGTCGGTCTTCTCGTCTGATGTTCGACATTAGCCTCCGGCAGAATGAATTGTAAATGTACTCACACTTCCAGCTTGGATCATTCGTAGTACCTGGTAAATTACCTATTTCAATATCGGACAATTGTGACAGACAGCAGACAGCAGGCTTCAAATGCCCCACTGACAATTGTCGGCGGCATTTTGACTTTGTGCAGCTTTTACAGCTTTTGCCTCAATTTGCATATCAAAAGAAATCAAAGACAAAGTCGTGGGGAAAGTGTCAAAGGTGCTGCCAACAAATTGATGACCATTGTGAATGCCTGGGTGGTCGCAATATATAAATTGATCGCTATTGATTATTGGAGCACAGTACGCCTAGTTTATCATTAAAATATCTGCTATTTGGCTATGTAATAGATGTTGGTCTTATCCCCGTCTAATCTTAGACATTATGCGAAAGTGCTTCACTGTCAGCTTCTGTGGCTGTCGCTACAAATGCCAAATCAATTTGTTACAATGTGTTACACACACGAAATAGTCAGAGTTTCTCAAGTTGCGACTGTCTGACTGATTTAAGGCTGGGATTTGGAGCTGCGACTGCGACTGCGACTGTCTCGTGTCTGCCACAACTTGCTACGCATTCCAGAAGCTGAACAAAATCTCTGCACCATGTTGGCGTTTATCGGCTGACTGCGCAACTGCGTGAATGACATGGACATGGATAGTAAGTTGGTAAGAGAAGGAGGGACAGAGAGACAGAGAGAATGCGAGATAGCCAGACAGAAATCCATTCATCAGTGGCAAATTTGTTGGTGGTATGAATCCATCATAACGCGAGTGAAAGATCGTTTGTCGCTGATCATCAGCTTAAAAATCGCGCAAATGACGAGCGTAAGACATAGCCATGTGAATGTGAATGTGAATGTGAACATGAACATGAATGTGAATACTCTGTTGTGAGTGTGTGTGTGTTTGTGTGTGGATGACGATGATGAGGTGGAGGAGCGCTGGAGATCATGCTGCGGATGTGTGGCGACTGCTTAGCTTAAGCTGACAACAACAATAAGAACAACAGCGTCGCTTAGCGAACAGCACTCGAGAGCAATAATGATGGAGCCGAAGAAAAGGAGGAGTATGAAGAGCAGGAGGTGTTTGTATGTGCAAGAGTGTGAGTGTGTGGAGGAGCTGCTCATGTGCTCTTTCAACTGGTTTCGTCTCACAAGGGGCGTACGGGTAGCCTAATGAGCAACGGTCCTCTGAATTGAATGCGCTACACGGCACTTGGTATGGCATATGTGTGTAAAGCTTTTAGGCAGTCAGAGTGTAATTTTGTAATTGTAATTTTAATTCTGTTGAACATACTTTGTAGAAGTTTGTTGAAAGGCTTGACTTGTGTCCAGATTTATTTTAAACTGATAGGTAAGGTAAAACAAAATAAACAAGTTGTTTAATTTTAAATTGTAATTATAAATGCCATAAATAAATAAATAAATAAATCTGTAAATGCTTCATCCTTTAATTTCAGTATTCACTGCAATAATTGTTTTTTTTTTTAATTTGACTCATTAAATGCTCAAAAACACAATTGCCTAATATTCCTAATAATTCCAATATTCATAGCAAAAATTGTTCTTTAATTTGACGCTAAATTTCAATTAAATTCAACTAAGCACAATAGGTTAGCTCATTGGCTTTTCGCCCTGGCCTAAAGCTACTGTTGTGCCAAAGCCAAAGTCAGAGTAAAGCTCAGCTCAGCTCAGCTGCTGTTTCTGTTGCTGTTTGTGCTACCATATTGGAATTCCCCCCAACTGGGCCGACCACAAATGATGTTGATTTTTATCAAAACTTATTGAGAAAACGTAATTTTTTAAGCGCTTACATGTGTGTGTGGGGCACTTTGAAAGGCTCCTCAGTGAGATGGGAGGAGGGGACTGGAGGCAGGGGAGACTGGCCAGCGGGCTTGGCTAAGCTCGAGGCGTTTGTCAGTTAGTGGAGTATTTGAAAAATCAGCACAGCGAGCGCGGCTATAAATAAATACAACGCCATACAATGTGCCTACTACAGAGACAGAGTGAATGTTGCAGCGTGCCAAAGGAAGGGGATTGAGGGGAGTCGAAAGTGTGGTGTAGCTGGTGTGTCTCTGCCCGGTGGGTTGTCCATCAATTTGCAACTGGCTGTGCGAATATTCAGCAAGTTTTATTTGGTAGCCACGTTGCACGCTGTACACTGTACACTGTGTGTTGCAAGTCGACTTGTTGTGGGGTCTGTGGCAGAAGTAACAGCGCGAATAAATTTCCATTAACGATGCCATATATTCGAATTGATTTAAATGGACGTCCATATGTCCATTTGTCCCCATCGACCGCAATAATGCCAGACTCATAATTCACGCGATTCCATGCGAGATTGGTCGAGGTTTATCTTCCATATTTGTTTTTCTCTCTCTCTCTTGCATGGTTCAGCTACAAATCTTTATAGATCGAGCAGCTCCTAACGAACTTCTAATAGTTAACAGCAGATTAATCTTCTGGATAAAGAGAACGTCGGAGAGAGAGGCAGAGAGAGAGGGGGTGAAAAAAGCAATATCAAAATGAAAACATAAAAACGATTTAAAATCGATTAACCCGATTTGCCGACATGCAACAGGTTCAGTTCAGTGCCTCACGGTGTCTTATTATCAAAAAATATGCGGCTTAAAACAAAGGCTCAACATCAAATTGCCGAAGGAGGGCGGCAAGGGCTGTGAACGGCGGCAGGGAGAGGGGAAGGTGCGGGGCAATCCGGCTATGCCGACAGAACATTCAGTCCGACAAACGCCTACCGCAACGATTTTGCTTTTGTTTCTCTCATATGGTTTTTTTTTTTTGCTTGCCGTTCTGTTGCTTCTCGTTCAGCTCACGAAAAAGAGGTGAGAAAATTGTTGATTAGCTTCCATGGCGGGCAGCCCCAGAGCTCAGTGCTCAGAACGCGGCAGCCCGGCCAATACCGCCGAATCTTCCGCTGCACGTCGCCGTTGCCCCGACTTGTGCCCACGATCTTGATGAAGATCAACATGCCATTGGTGGGCGTGGCGCGCATATGACTTTGATATTTGTCGGCATTTCGCTTTAGCCGCTGCTCGGCTCGTCTTCAGTTCAGCCCAGATTCTGCTGGCTCTTTGGAATGCTGAAAATAATATAACTATTAAAATTATGAAAGAAATGCGGTGTGAGTCAGTTGTCTGGCCAAGCGAATGCTCTATCAGCAGGTAGTTGCTTTTGAAAAGCTCGCTTATGTGGCATGAAGTGACCTTAAATAAAGATTAAATTACAGATTTTTTATTTGAAAGGATATAAGGATTTAAAATTACTGATGGCAGTACAAGCTCATTGCTATCAATTCAAAGAAAAAAACTGGCCGCTAAGTAATTTATAGCAACCAGCTTGCTGCGGACAAAAGCTGATTAGCATAATGCCTTCTCAAGGTTTTTTTTAAATCGATGAATTACTTATTAAAATAATAATACAATTTTGAAAAATTGTTTAAGGACTTGCTGACCAATGCTTTAACTTAATCAATATGCCCCAACCAAAGCACTGTATAATTGTGCACTCTTCAATGCGTCGGGTGCTGCTTCCACTTCTGCGACTGCTCCTGCTGCTGTTGTTGCTGTAGCTGGATGCTGCCCACTATCACTTACTACACTCAACGCCCTGTTCTGATCTGCAGCGGCAGCAGGAACGGCAGGAGCATCAATTTGATTGTCTGAAGAAGCGGGAAGCAACAGCAACAGCAGCGAGCATCGAGTCGTTGGACAGCGCGTTGGGAAGACGAGGGAGGCCTAATAATAAATTCGAGCGCGTGCAAGCGCATGCCACCACCTTGCTGCCCCAGCCAGCCGCAGACTACTCGGCTTCTTGACTCGACGAACCACTGAGTTGGGGCCTTGCCTCTTTGGTGGCAGCCGCTCTATAATTATCTCAAACTGAAATTAACCGTCGAAAGAGTTGGGAAAGATTATGCGCATCGCATCGAATCACATCGCATCGCATTGGATCGCTGTGGATCGCTGCGGATCGCAGCCGGACCGCACGCTAACGCTGGTTCTGCATGTTAATGTTAAGTTTGCTAGACGCGTTTCATCCAGCCAGAAGCTCTGGCTCTTTGATAAGTCTTTTGGTGTCTCACCTCGCCGCCGTTGCTTGTGCTAATTTATTGCGCGTTAATATCGACAGGAAGAGTTCTCAGTCTCAGTCTCAGTCTCGGGAGTGTGGTGGAGGACAGGGTAGAGACAGGGGGCAGCTAATTGAAATGCCCGAGTTCTTATCGCGAGCGTAACACTTACACATGTTGTTTGCCGCAGCGATACGAGTGCTCATTAGCAGAATTACAGAATTCTAGAATTACAAGTCATTACACACTAAACTGACCAGCCAAGTGAGTGCGCCTGGTCTGGCTCGTCGTCGACTCTTTGCTGCGGCAATTATAAATAAATTAACTTTTTGGCCAGTAGAAAGATTGGTATCTACGTGTACAAACTACAAATATATGTATATAGTACAAACTAGTCCCTTGCCGCTCGACACATCACATTTGATTGATGGATTGCTACATGCTCTCCATATCATTGACAACTGATCAACTTTCGGTTCTAATAGAGCTGTTCTACACGAACCACACAAAAGAAGCACAAAACTTCTGCTGTATTTCTTAATTGATTTTAGTTTTGGACTCGTTTCTATTTCGGATATCCAAATAATATTTTTTAAGAAC
This sequence comes from Drosophila immigrans, assembly GCA_963583835.1. Classification (NCBI taxonomy): domain Eukaryota; kingdom Metazoa; phylum Arthropoda; class Insecta; order Diptera; family Drosophilidae; genus Drosophila; species Drosophila immigrans. Next base: position 25,225,204 of record OY757143.1, on the reverse strand, counting down.
TTACAACTTACAACTTACATAATGTATCAAAAAATTAAAAAAAAAAACTTTCCTTTTTCTCAGGTTTTATTAATGAATTAAAGCATTGCCGAAAACTTATTTTCCTTGATTTTGTAATCAAGAATTAAGTTAAAGTTAATTTTATTTAGAATGATTTTTTGCGATTTTCATTCTTACTATATGCATTACATAATGCATTTGGAGGAAAATTGGGTCTACAATAAATACTTTATTTTTTTGTTAAAGCAGCTTTAAGTTAACAATTAATTATTTTTATGCATTGTACGCTTCAAATCGCAATTCTTTCGCAATTCCAACAACAATTAATTGTCGAAATTCTCAATAGCACTTAATTGGATTAAAACATCAAGTGCAATTTCAATTAGCTGCGCGATTTAATTGCCGCAAATCTGTCGAATGCCAAATTGCAGTAAAGTGTATTAAAAACGAGACAGATAGACGCATAAAATCTCTAACACGTTCCCTGCTCCCCCTTCCTGGGTTTTCACGCTCTCTCCATGCTCCCAGCACGCCGCTTATTTCACATTTTACCATAAAAATGCTGGAAAAACAATGGTTAAGTACCGTTGGTGACTCCCGCTTCTTGTCTCTTGTCGCTTGTCTGGCCACTCTGACACTTTGTCTATGTGCGGCTGGTCACATTAGACAGCCACGTGTCTGGGTCATTATGCTGAAAGTTACACGAACGTCGGCGTTGACGCTTACTTTTCGTATGACACGGGCCCATGACGAGTACCGTAGAGGGGGCAGGTTGGCAGGTAGAGTGGGGAGGGGAGGGAGGTGAGGGGAGCCCTGCCCCGCCCAGGCAACTTTCAAGCTCAGCCTTGTAGCGCAATTTGTAGCTGTCAGTGAGATACAGACACAGACAGAGGAGACAGCGAGACAGCCGCATGACACGTGTGTGTGTGTCGCTGTGTAAGTGAGTGGGCGTGTGTGCGTGCGTGTGTTAGTGTGTGCCTCAATGGGCGGTGGTGTCAGTGCCACAGTTGGCTAATGTTGCTGCTGCTGTTGTTTCTGGGTCCATTGGCGATTATCGCCATGACCGGATTTGGCCATTGTTGTTGCCTCACAAAAATTAGAATCGGATTTTGGCATTGTGCATAAAATTCGGCTTCAATTGAAAACTCTCCCTCTCTATTCGCACTAACAACATGCTAGTTAATTTTAATGGTCTATGAATGCGCAGATTTTGTGGATTAGCCGATGAGCAGAGACGCACGATGTGCGGCTTAGCCATGTTCGAGGGCGCTCGGAAGCGGGCTGCAAGTGGGGTGCGTGTGTTTTGTTTGGAATGAGAGGTGCTACTCTAATTTCAATTCAATCAGGAAACAAACATTAAGAGTAACATGAAGAGAGTACCGAATAGATAAAGGTTTCATACGAAAGTGAGGCACTAAAAAGAAGATGATATTGTCTTTTATGTCTTGCTTTTTCGAAACATGAATTTGTTATAAAATGGTTTGACATTGATTCCGAGTAGGAATATTCGAGAGTGGAATTGGGAGTTGTAATTGAACCAAAATTACAAAAATGGGAAACAAATTATAAGTTTACATTTCTGTTAAAAATACTTGATAAATTAACGAAAATTATTTCTTATGTATAATTAATATAAATAGGAAATATCTAGCTGTAAAGTAAATTTTCCATTAAAGCAGTTGCTTTATATGTATGCTTTGATAATTTAAATTTTGTTTAACAGTCGTGTTTAGAGTTCAGATAATAAACAGTGTCTTTTCGACTGAAAATTATTAACTAGATTATGGATTAACATAGAGAAATTGTAATTAAAATATTTTAAGAAAAACAAAGGCAACAAATGTTTTTTTTAATGAATTTAAATGGAACTTTAGTTCCAAACTTAGTGACAACGGATATACCTTGCACATTAAGCGTTTGCATTTATTTCTCAATATTATATATTATACATTAACCTTGGCAGTAATTATAGAATGACATTGAATGCAATGAATGTGTATAGTAAGTATAGAGAACATTTTGACAGCATCCTTTTAGAAAAGCAATCTTTATGAAATTCCTCTTCATACAGTCGAAACGTATAATTCGTTCTCCCACAAGGCACATCTGTGGAAGCTGACACCGTCTACTTCTCGCGGCTTTGGCAATGTCACAACATTTCAATATATTCCGCAGCTAACGAAGCGAGGCTTCCTAATCATATATCATCGACTCGTATATCGCTGACATTTGCGCTGGAGGCGCGTGTGAGGTCCCGCTGAATATCTGAGAATTCTTCTCTCTCTGTCAGTCTGTCTGTCCGTCTGTGCTATCCTGTTGCCCAGGAGCTGTTACGAACAACATGTGTCACGAACATGTCAATTAGATGCCCCAACTTGGCGTGGCACAGACAAAGCGGGGGCAGATTTTAAAAAAGCAACAAAAAATACAATATATATATAGTATGTTTAAGAGCAACACACGTGGCCAGGAAGTGGGGCAGGCGCATCAAAAACGTTGAAGTGTGAACAATTTGTAGCGCAGGATATTCCAGGCAGTTAATTAAGTGAACAGCCTCCCCCGCTGCCAAACCTGCCCCTCGGCGGCGACTTGCCACACATATGGGCCACCCAGCGTAGAGCGGTGAAGCGGCAGCATTGTTGTGATTTGCGTCTGCCTTGCCGCATAATTATTTAAAATTAATGACTATATGAAAATGTGACGTCTGCGATTCCCCTCTTTATCCGAGCCCCGCTGCAAGTTCCCTCTTGTTGTGGCGCCATTTAAGCGCCCAGTAGCGTTATTTATTAATTGTCAACTAAATTTGACATTTCACTGTGCAACTAAAACGAGCTAACTTTGCCGGCATTCAATTTATATTTGTTTTTCGTTTGCCTGTCGAAGTGTGAGAATTATGCGACGAATGCAACAGCAGCAACATCAGCAGCATCGGCAACAACAACTGCATATTTAAATATTGTTGCTGTAGTTGTTGCCAGAATGTCATAAATTTCGTTACGCTCATTAGCGTTGCGGCTGCATATATAGTAAGTCCTTGGACAGCGAACAGCGGGGAATATCAACTATGTCTTGAGATTAGGAACGATAAACAACTTTTCAACGAAGTCTGTAAATTTACTTTAAGATGGTTATCAATATAATTGGCTCTATAACCATCTATCTATCTATTAAATTGATTATGAAATCTACGACTAAAGGAATTATTTAGAGTTTTATCATAATTTGTATTTTGTGTGTATCCATATTTAGTTGTTGCATTTATAGGGCATACAAAATTATTTACTACCCAATAAAAGAAACTCATCCTTTCATAAAGCTACTGCAAACATGCTACCGTGGCCTTCACTTTGGCAGGCACTCTGTGTGGCCCCAAAAATCTACACTATTCTTCTTGCTCGAGTTTCGCCTGTGCGCTACCATTGGAGAATTGAAAGATTTTCATAATTAAGTGTGCACATTTGATATTCGATACATTCGTATTTTCTATGTTGGTTGTCATAAATAATAATTTATTTCTTTAGTTGTTCAACATGCTTCAGTTTACACTCTTGGTGTTTTTTTGCCTCTAATTTTGCACGATTAATCAACACAGTTTTCGTGAGTGTGCGTCACTATTTATAGACATCAATGGGATACTTCATCATTCGTCGAAGGAAAACACATGTTCGTTTATTTTGCGCTGGAACAGGTGGATAATTCTATTTTCGAAAATTCACATAAATTTTCCGGAGCTGCATTCATTTATCAATTTGTCTTTTAACAGCGTCTGCGCGCATTTTAAACAAATATTTTGTAATTAATTAAACCTTAAACGAAACTATAATATTTGTTGATCAAATGACCACGCGCCCTACATTCAAAATGTTGACTTGTTTTGCCCTTAACACTGAGCTGCAGCGGTCCGCGTCTTCATTGGAAAAACTACAGGAGGTAGTTGCCCAGGGGCAAGTCGGTGGCTGAAAAAAAGGGAGCAAAAGGGCAGGTGTTGTGGGTAGCCAAAGACTTGAAGAGTCATCAAACTGAACTGATCCATAGTACTCTTTATCTGCAAAGGTGTAAGTGATTACTACTTCTATTGGGGTTCTTTAATGCTTCCATGAAATTCAATAAAAATAAAGACACTACTAAATTATATCTCTATCATTGTAAGTTAATTTTGGAGTTATTTTAAAGTCAATAATTGTGCAAAATTAAATCAAAAGCTATTATACACTTATTTTTGTAAACACATACAAAAAAATAGTTGCCTTTATTTTTTAATCTATGAAACCTTTCATACAACTATTGTTATATTTGTTTGATTATAATATAATAACTTAACAATGTAAATTAAAAATATTTTCTTTTTTTCAGGCTGCCTCAGATGTGACTCCAAAAATATATCATATTGTGGTAAGTACGAGTACTAATTAAATTCACAACTTTAACAATTACATAAAAATACTCTAATACACATATATTTTTTCTAAAAGACTTTATTTTGTTTTCTATTGCAACTTTGTATCTATTTTTCTCAGTGCCTTTTTTTTTTAGTTTTTAGCTTAGCTTTTTATTTCGTTTTTTTTCTGTCAGCGACCACACAAAAAGTCGCCTTGACGTGTGAAACGAATTGTCAATTGGTTGCAATGTAGTTTGTGGAATGTGGCAACAGCAACAACAAAAACAGCGAAAGCAAAGGAGTAAGAGAAAACGACAACAACAAAAAGTGTGTACAAAATTAGCGCAGAGCGAAAGGCAGAACCACCCAAGTGGTAAAAAGTGCCAATTCGTGAAATTTCACAAATGCCAATCGATGTGAATAATCAGCACCGACAACAGCCACAGCAGCAGCAGCAGCAGCAACAACAATACGAGTGCGCACTTTGATGTGCCAAGTGAAATGTGTAGCCCCAAATAAGAAAAAAAAAAAGAGAAGGCAAGAGAGAGGCAGATATAGCAGGAGAGTTGGGGCTGAGGGCAGGTCACAAGACAACGCTGTTGAGTGACAAACAATTGCAAGTGAAAGACGGGAATTGCGGGGCTGCTTACTTATATTTATTGTTCTTGTTGTTGTTGCAGCAGCCGTTGCAGCATGCCTCTTGCGGTGTAGACGTGCATAAAGAACGAAAGCGAACAATAAGAAAATAGAAGCGTTTGCTTGTTTTAATCACTTTTTGCGTTTTCGGCTTTTGTCTCGTGCGACTTTTAATTAAGTATATTGCCTGCAGCCAAGCAACTGTTACAAGCAGCCCCCCCCCTGCACTCTTCCATGCCATGCCCAACTCCATCGCCACCTTTGCTGCTGCTCAGCCTCTGGTGAAACTAATTTCTCTGGCTCGCACACACATACACTCAAAGACAGGCAGATCCTTGACGCTGTTGTTGGGCTCATTTATTTGAGTGCTGCAATTGTTAACAAGCTACGGACAAGTTGCAACGCGCCTCATCCTTCCGCCTTCACTTGCACTACCATCTTGTTTTCGTAAGTCTCACAAAATTTGCACTCACTCCACCTTCCAAACGTGGCAAATGCTGCGCTCTCACTCGCTCGCTCACTCATCCACTCACTCACTCACTCGTCCACTCTCTCTCTCTCTCTCATTGTTGCGTGCTCTCGTTCTCCCCCTGCTGCCAGTGCGTGCGCTGCTGTAGTTAAAGCTTTCAACATTGTCTGCCATTTTTGCCAAGCAACGCCCTCAATCATCTGGCTGCTTAGCACACGCACACACACAAACACACACACACACTTGCTCACACACACACACACTTGCTCGCAAGCACAATTTGCGCTCAGAATTTCCCCTTTTTTTGCGCCTGGCCTGGAATGTTGCCCACTGGAATGCCGCGTGCGCGTGCTCTCTCGCTCTCTCTCGTTCTCTTGTTGCGCTCTCCTTTGCGCCTGAGCTTGAGCCGCCCAAAATGGCCGCCTTTTGGAAACTCACTCAAAACTAGTCGGTCGCCTTTTTTTTTACTTTGCCTTGCTTGTTGGCCATCCAGTTTTTTGCCAGCTCGCTTTCATTTCACATTCGCCGCAACTGTCGGTCGCATCGGGGGACACGCTGATTTTTCCCTTCAGCTTTTTAGTGTTTCGTTTGTACACAATTTTCTATTTTCCGGCAGCATTTTTCCCACTTTGATGTCCGTTCGCGCATATTTCGCACCTGATTAACATTAACTTTTATTCGAATTTGGCGCACATTATTTTTAAATGCTTCGTCGCGCTCTCATACATATAATTCACAGACCATAAAAAATGTTCAAGCACAAGGCAAATGGGCGGAAAATGAGAAAATCACGCATATCTAAAAAACATTATACACCATAGCTATTTTTAAATATAATTTGTGTATTTTTTATTTTCTGCTTTACCTGTTGCTATAAAAATCAGTTGACAGCTCGTCGAAGGGTGCGAGTTATGATTAAAAAGATACATATATGCTGCTGATTTAAATTTCAAACTTGTGGAAATCAGGCTATAATTATTTGTTATGAAATGTATAAAATCAAAAACCAAGGAGGAAAAAGCAGTTAATAAATTTCATAACATGAACAGTGTTCTTGGAAATAAATAATATATATTTCCCAAATTTTATTATCAGAATGAAGTATTTTTGTATACACGTTTTTTACCCTTACGCTTTTTTTAACAACCCCTCTGAATTTATTCCCAGCGTCGTATCACAATTAAATGTCAGCTTCACATAATAAATTGAATGAATTTCAATGATTTTCATATGGTAAAATGATTCAAACAGCGTTGACGTCTTATTACAAGCAATGCCAAAAATAAGCTTGGCAATTACGTTGGCTGAGGCAAACGCCCACCGCCCACAATGCAAAAGCAGAAGCTGAGCAGCAACTGCCAGCCACAAGTACTTGTATCTACAAGATACATATGTATCTCTATGCTGAGTGTATGTGCCAGAACCTGCCTCAGCTAGCGTCTGTTTGTATTTGTAATTAGTGCCGAAGCTTGCATGCGTTCCCTGCCTGTCTCTCTCCCTCTCTCTATCTCTCGCACGCTCCCCTTCGTCTGCCCAACGCCCGTTTTGTCGTCTGCAGTTTTTGTCCGGGGCCGTTTTTGAGCATCGAGATATGGCAGCAAAAGATGAGCTACAAATTTCTCAAGTGTCAACACCAAGTGAGCAATAGAGTTGCGTCTGTGTCTCTGTGTGTATCTGTCAGATACTTTCCGTCTTCATGTGCATATGTGTGTTTTTGGCCATGAAATAACCATTTTTCATTGCAGCATTGCATTTAGCTAATGCACATATGTATAGTATGTCTGTGTATGTTCTGGCATTTATTAATAGTCATTAGCAAGTCGCCTGCTAATGATGAAACTTTGTCGCATATTGATAAAGATGCCCAAGCTGATCAATCGCCACACGCAACAGTTAGCCCATATAACATATCGTCACAGATATATTAAGTATGCATTTTTCCGCCTGACATCTTTTCGACTGTCTACATATCTTTAGTTTGTAATCTGCATTTCATTTCGTATTTGACAGTTTTGCCGAAAACTTAATGATCTCATAACGACAATGTACGACATTTTGCGGTTTGGATTCGAGAACATGAGTTCATTGAACGTTGCGTCATGCACAAAATTGCAACTAATTTGCACTGAAATTATATTTTATTTCTTTGATAGCGACCAGCCTTCGCTTGCTGGAAGGCGGTGCATATCCTTGGGCAACTTAAATTGCAGCGATAAGCTTTAAACGGCGCGCACTTCCGGCATTCTGAACCACCGCATACCCTGCAACACTTTAATTCTCAGCTTCAGACGCGTAGATGCAAACAATATAAAAAGGGGTACGCAAAAAAATGTAATTTAATATTAATAACACAAAAAAAATGGTATTATTATAATACAAATAAACATACGTATGAAATAACTAAAAAAAATTGTCTCTTGAGAGCTTCAAAAGGAGATTGTATTTTAAATACATATTTTCAAAGTGTTCGTACAATTATCTGACAATCAAATTTAGAAACTAATTTTCCATTAATAAATTATATTATTTCATATTAATTAATATTTCTTTTATTATTTTTCATTAAGATATTTAAGATATGTTAAAATTTCAAGCAATATCCTTAATAAAAAGCGTCTGTAGCTAGTGCAATCCCCTGTAGTCGACGCCTCTGCACAAATCCATGGAGAGCAAGCATATAAGTATGTTGGCGAGCATACAAGTATGGCTGGCATGGAAAGTGTTGGCAAGGATATGCTTAAACATGCAAATTTTCAATATGCAGACAAAACAGACAGACTTTGTGTGCGACAGAGCAAGAGAGCAATAATGAAAGAAGGAGTGAGACAGACTGAGTACATGCATGCCTGCACAGGAGAAATTCTCAACTGGCGTAACGTGAAATGCATTTGGGTTAAAGGGTTGACTTCTCGCCTGCTATTCCCACCCTCTCTTTCTCTTTCACTCTTCTGTCTCCGTCTCGGGCTTGTGCTGGCATTCGATGAAATTGCCGGATTGTGTTGAAGTGTGATGTAGGCATCGTTTGTTTGTGCCCTGGACACAACACCTCGCGACGAGCAGGCCTTTTGGCATAATTCTCAACTGCAACGCCTTCCATGTGTCCCCCACAGTTCCCCTCTCTCTCTTTCTGCCCAGCATGTGTTGTGAAATTAATTTCCTAGCGACTTTCATGTTGGCTTGTTACAAGTCTTTGGCTATTACTCTGTGCACACACACACACTCACGCAGGCACATAGTCGTAATAAAATTAGCATAATTACCATACAAAAAGCCATTTAGGTGTTTTAATATGTGCCTACAAACTTGTATTATTTGTACACCTTCTGCTGATGGCCATAACATAACATATTTTATCTGTTTCAACTTTATCAGATTTTCCTTCTCCTGTACTTTTTTCCCTGCCATCTTGTTTGTAGTTCTCGCCCCTTTCGGCGAATTCAGTTTGTCTGCTTCTTGCTCGCATTGTCATCTCCATTCGTAAATCAACACACGCCAAATACTTGTTGTATTCGTAGCATATCATAAACAAGAAATGGCCAAATCATTATGGCATTATAACTGCCGGTCGGTTGAGGGGACAGTTCAGTGCAGTTGCTGGTAAAATGTAGATGTATCTGTTTTTTGACAAGCTGACGCTTGTTTGTTTTCATGTTGCTTTGATAAATTGAATAAATTTAATGGTGCAATTAAACTCATGTTTATGGCTAATGCGAATGCCACGCCCATTTCCCCCATCGCAGTGGCAGTCGACAAGCAATTAAAATGTCCACAATTGGGCACGTTGAATGTACTTGCACTATAATTTGCTCAACTTCTAGAAATTATATTGCATAGCCTAATTCAGTATTTCGTCACGAAATGCTTAACGCATCGATGCAAATATCAGCGAGAAAAATATGTACAGTATAATAAGTACTTGTTGCTTTAAGACGATTCATCCAAACAGTTTATATCCACAAATGCTTTATAATCAGATTTTAAATTAGTAATGAAATTGTCTTATTAAAAATAAAACTTTTTAGCAATACAGTTTGTTGTAGTATGCAAATATTATTGCTACCTAATTTTACATATTTTCGCTGCTTTGCAAAAATGTAATGTATCAAGAAAATTTTCTAATTATTTTTAAAATATAAATAAACGAAATTTATGAACAGAGCTCTGTGAATTAATGCCAAAATCCAGGCAAGCAATACAATTTATGTTAAATCCCCCCAGCTAGAGGCGAGTTTGAAAAAAAAGCAAATGCACAAAATAATAATTTAGATAAAAGTCGGCATAATTTTGATAAGCAGAAAGTGAGGTCCCCGGCGAGCCTGAAACAGGTCTAGAGGAAATTTATATGCTCGCACCTAACTGCAAATTGTGTGTAATGAGCTGAGCGGCGTTTACCTTTGCCTTCACCTTCACCTTTACCTTTGCCCGTGCCCATTCGTTCCCGTTCAGTTTTTTTTTTCTTGCATTCCTCAGCTAATTTAGTGGCACCTTTTGCGTTGTCTAAGCCTGAAGAAGACATAAATTTGTTAGCGCCTGGCCAGGTTTAGCTACCAATTTCATGTTGAGGGTGTTTTGTTTTTTATCCAACAAAACACACACAAAAATTAGTCAGGGAATGAGAGTGGAGGTGGGGGAATGTAGAAAAAAGGTTGCCGACGGGGAGTGAGAGAGAGAGATATCCTGGCCAGAGATCGGTCGCATCTGATAAGATGTTTCATATTTATGTTCGAAATTAGGCAAATTTTTAGTGGCGAGATAATTTGTGTACGACTTTGTCGCAGTGAGTGAGAAAATTGCAGCTAATCTACGTGCCCCATGCCCCATGTCATAAAGGCCAAAGCGTTGCCTTCCACTAACTGTCTATCTTTTTGGTGTGAGGCTTCTGAATTTATAATGCCAGCTACGTGAATTCAGCATTAACTTACCTAGCTAGAATATGTTGGCATTTTCTTCAGTTTAGTAAAATAATTCGTTAAAAAATAGTCGTTTCTAAGTATAATACGTCAATTGAATTAACTTCACTCCTTTACTTGATCTTAACCTAATTACCATAAGTGTATTAAAATGTTGGCAATTAAAATCGTTTCAACTGCCAATTAATTTTGAGTAATTGTCAATTACACTTTCCAATTTCCACACTTTACATTAATACTTAATGGAAATATGACACTTTCTCACAGACTTCTCTAAGGAGGGACCAAAGACCAAATACTGACGGTCAACGCATACTCGTTAATTAAGATATTTTGAAAGTTGCTTCAACGTTTTTAGGTGCTGTTGCTTGTTGGTCGAAAAAATGATTTTATAATTGCAAGTTTTGAGTGTATAATTATTAGTTAGTTATCGGTTAGGTCAGGTAAACCCAACCTGGCCCTGTTATATAAGTCATATTTAAATGCTACACCACCTCCAATCTGGCTCTCCTCAGCGGCCATTTCGTGTGGCCTATGGGTATGAAAATTAAGTTATTAATATGGCGAGTAATACCTACCATATGTTAGGGCATTTGCCTCTTGTCTGGCACAGTAAGAGAATTTTTAATTACATATGATTGACAGCACCGGTTTTGAATGTGGTGTAAATGGCATTAAATTAAAACCTTGGCAAAGGAGTGCTAGAAACATGGCTTATCGTACATGAAAAAGAAATAAACAAAATTTGTATTTAATTGAAGTGATTCCAGAAATTATTCTAGTTGCAAAGTGCCGCACATACATATTAATAATATATTTTTAGACTTGAAAAAGAAGTGCTAGGAACATTGGCTTATCGTACATGAAAAAGAATTAAACTAAATTGGTTTTTGATTGGTGTGATTCCATAAATTATTTAAGTTGCAACGTTGCAGCACTTACGTATTAGTCTTATCGTTTAAGACTTGAAATTAACTTTATTTCTTCAAACAAAAAATATACTGTTGAATCAAATGCAAATCTAATGCCTAATTAGCAACTATGCAGTGTATTTGTTATTCGCCGTCTTCACAATTTATTCGCTTAATGTATCTGCAACTCTTGACTGATTTCACATGCAACTCTTTCACTCTGGTTGCCTTTTATCTGGGCTTAGCAACTAATTAAAAAGTGCATTAACAATATTAATAACTAATGTCCGCACTAAAGCAGCAGCAACAACAACAGCATTAACAATTAATAACAAATGTCTATGCCGAAGACATATATCATTAGAAATTGATGACGCATGTCGCGTGCAACTGCAACTGCAACATCAACTGCAAACGGCAACAGCAACTCTTTTCCCCCCCTTGCCTCTATGCTCACTTGTATCATCTGTATTCATAGTTGATTGCATGTACGGCAACAACATCAATAACAACAGCTACTGCAACTACAACAACAGGCAACCCTTTAGCTATGAATTAACTCCCCCAACTTCGCTGCTTCGCTGTGGCACTGAAGAGTGGAAATGATATGATATAGGAGTATGAAATGTCTGGCACTAAACACGGCCTTTGTAATTAATTAGACTTTCATAAAGAGCACAAAATTCTATAAATTATATTTCATTCGTCGAGGCATAAATGTCAGTGCCTGCTTGCCCCACGTTGCTGCCACGCGCGACTGCGCATCACGTGCAACTGGCCACTTGCAACCAGCATGCAGCAGGCAGCAACTGCAACAGCATTTTGTTTGGCGACTTCCCATCATCATCATCATTAATAATTGTTTCAGATATAACGAACAACTTTTGCTTTTGTTTTTGTGTTATAAATTGTTTATTATTATTTTTGCACATAATTCAAATAGTTATCTTTTGTTTGTCGGTTTTTGTTTTCTTTTATTGCATTTTTGATTTCGATTTGATTTGAGGAGTTTTCGGGGCGTGTCCAAAGTGTACAATTAGCATGGAATTTTTACAATAATTTGCAGTTAGGAACAAGTTGAACAACATAATTAAATAAAAAACAAAAAAATTAAATAAAAATACAAAAAACATAAATATACAATAGAAAACACAAGCAAATTGTTTGCACTAAAGCTAAGCCTAATTAAATTAACTAATACTGTTACACGGCTAGGGCTATAAACTACATTAAGTACATATATATAAAGTTTATACTCGTTTATGCGCGGCCTTTAACGTGATTGTGAAATAATTTCAATATCCGTTGATATTTAGTTGAATTCCATTTTATTTGTTTGAAATAAAATTATAAATTAAATCACTTCACTGTGAAGGCTTATAAATACTATAAATAAATTATCTATTGTTTTCGAGGAATGCGAATTTTACTAATACTTAATTTATTGAACTGCCACATTTTTGTGTGATTTTTCTAAGATGTCAAAATATTTTTGTAAACACTTGATTCAATTCGTTGCGTATTTATAATGTCTTCGAATTTCATATCACGTTTTGGCGTTCACGCATAAACGAACTACTAAGTTGAGTGTTGGCAACATGTTGCTGCAACATGTTTAGCTACACAGCTTTGTGTTTTTGTTTTGTGAGTTCTTGGGGGATTGTTGTATTCGTGGGGAATGAGGCGAGGGTTATTTACAAACATTTTCGGGCATTGCACATACATTTCTAACGGCGCGACGTCTGCGGCACTTAGCACTTAGGGACTCTCGGCGCGCGTCGAGGGCGCCGGCGATGTTGCAGACTGCGGATGCTGAGGCACCTGATACGGACTGAAGCGCTGCGGATAGTGTCCCAGCTGCGTCTTGATGCGCAAATCCGGCGACGCCGAACCGCACGACGATGTGGGCGTGGCGGGCGCTGGCGGTGCTGAGATTGCTCCTGCACCTCCGCCGCCTCCTCCTCCTCCTCCTGACATTGTGGGCGGTGGCGTGCGACTGGCGCCAGCTGCAGCAGCGGCGGCCGCGGCAAAGGCAGCCTGCTGATTGGCGCTGGCAAGGAAACCGGCGGTCAGCTGGGGCCATTGCTGCTGCCACATGCCCAGCTGAAAGGCGCCCAGCGCTGAGGGCGGCGGCGGTGCTGGCGGTGCGGCACGTTGATACAGATGTGGCAGCAACATTTCCGTATACGGCGAGCGGCCAAACATTTGCAAATGCTGACGCGCCTTCTCCAGCAGCGCCAACGAGGCGGCGTCTGCCTCCTGTGGCGTTAGCTGCGACATCAACGGATCCGGAAAGAATCGCAATGGGGCAGCGCGCATATGCTGATCGAAAAAGAATGAATCCATGGGATCCCTAAGAGCGAGCGAGAGAGAGAGAGAGAGAGCAGAATGAATGAGTTGAAGAGAGGAAGAGAGAAATAACTTGTTGCTGCAGCACGGAGGCACCGCAAAGAGCAATAACATAATTACGTTGAAAGTAACTGCCAATTGCCGACACTAAACAACGTCAGCAACACCAACAACAACAACAACAACATTCACTCATTATTTTCGTGTTTTCATTTCATGTACGAATCGGCTTCAAAGTTAAAAGCGCCGATCTGTAATTTACGCCACTTAAGACGCCGCCGTGCCGGCTAAAAACATTGAATGTTGCCTCTTGTTGCTGTTGTTGTTGCTGTTGCCATGTTGCTGCTGCTGACCGACTGTCTGTCCGTCTGACCGTCTGTCTGGCCGCGTTGCTGTCTTAATAGTACACGTAGCCGCTGCCTTGCAACACTTCTGCTGCATTCTCTTCTGCCTGTCGTCTTCTCGAGAGAGAAACGAGAAGAAGCAACAGCGCTGACCTCCCCAAAAAAAAAAAAGAACACGCAAAGACTCTAAAAAGCTGCGAACTGCGCCAGGTATCCTGTGAGCACAACCCGCATGTGCAACATGTTGCCAACTACTAGCTGCAGGGCGTATCTATTCGAGAATCTTTCATTCTGTTATTTTTTATTAAACAAATTAAGTAGAGTGTAAGAAAGGTGCAAATGCGAAATAAAAGTTAAAATAAAATATAAGTGGAAAATAAAATAAGTCATACTATGAATGATCGTTTCTCGAAGCCCATTTTGTATAGCTATGCCACTGCTGATCAAAAAACTTGATTTGAAAAACATATAAATATTTAAAGTACATTTTTCGAATACCCAATAAATTAGGATGCAAATTTTAGATAAATTATAGTTGAAAAATCAAATTTAAATTTAGCTAAGTAGACATTTTCTTGAAAAATAAACAAATTTGTTCGTGTCTTTTTGCATTTTCCATGGATGTCATGATCGCTCAGCTAGCTGATCGGCATTCTTTCAACTTTATTCACAATTCCCTACAAATAATTCCAACTAAATTTGTGCTGCTCCACTTTAAAGTGCCACTAATTGAAACGCATTCAGCTTTGCTGCATCTTATTTTTATGACATTTGGTGCGGACTTTCACACATTTTTGCTAATCAGCAGCAGTTCTAGCTACCGTAAGGTTAAGCCAAAGTCAAAAGGAAACCCGAAAGCAGCCGCATCACAGCAATGAGGTTCAATCGTAAATGAGGTCATAAATCAGCAACAAGCCTCATAAAAATGCTGGGTCAACTACTACAGTTTTTTATTGGTGAGTTGTGAGCACTTGAGTGCAAAGTTTTGTTTGTTGTCTTATAAAAGCAACTACTCACCTATCAAAGTCAGTCAGACGAGACGAATCGCGAAATCCTTTTGCAAACGGATTCGAATCGATTTTCAATTTTGTAATCAATTGATTTTGATAGGCCGTCACGGCTGTGAATACCGTCTCCGGGAATACGAACGTTTTATGATCCATATCCTGCAGTTCCTTGGGATTGCCGGGTATGCTTTGGCCATGGCTTAAACGCACCAGATGAATGCGTGGCTGATACCGATGCATAGAATTCAGCACGACCTGCGACCAACAACAAAAGAACAACAACAACAAAAATATTTATTTTCTTATTTTGCCATGGGGGTCTTATAAAAAATTTACAACAATAAAAAGTAGTCGGCGTTTGTTTTGACGGTTTTTCCGAGGGCAACAGCATCCTTTATGGCTGCGATAAAAACGGTAGCTGGCTCGTAAACAGAGCGTCGCCACTTTCCATGGCCAGTGGCAAAAGAGAAGACAGGATACGAATACAGGGGTTTGTGCGGTGTACAGGAGGTGATGTAGGGTATGCGGGGTATGTGGGCTGGGCAGATTACCTTGTGTGTTGGTCGCGCATTTTGCATTTGCCACCAAATTGCCAACAATTTTCATTCATTTTTTGGAATTTGCATATGCCGGTTGTATGACAGGTTATTTCACTGTCTTCCTCTCTCTCTCCCTCTATCGCATATTCTGTGAGCATAGTTGGCAACCCTGCCGCCTGGTGCCTGGTTGCCGTCAACATGCAAACAATACCAGCCGAGTTGCCGGTTTTTATGTCTTTTGTCTTTTGCCTAAATTATTCATAAACGTTTTGGTCCAGCATCCTTAAGAAGGAGCTCAGCTTGATAATAACCGCGAATCTCGCCTGAATTTTCTCAGTTTGGCATACAAAACAAAGGTGTCTAAAGACACTAAGTTGTGACTCATATCTGAAGCTCAGAAAAGTGACCATTAGTTGGTTTACAAAATTATATATTGATGTAATGAATAGCAGTGAGCTCTTTAGATTATTTCACTTTCGAAGTGTTAATGGAATTAGTAGTTTGGACAACTTCTGTTGCAAGAAAAATATAAGACCCGAAATTACTTTATATAGGAGCTAAATAAATGCCAGAAAATTATATAATTTCATATATTTATTCCAATTATAAATTATAGAAATCATTCAACTTATTAGCATCTCTAGTCCACATATTTTGTAGTCCATTATTTTGGGATTAAGAAACTCTTAGTCAAAAATTAAATTATTTTATAAAATGCTTCTCCAATATTCTGCGATTAAAAAACTCTGTAAGTCAAAAATTAAATTCTTGTATAGTATTTTATTGCTTTTCGATTTTATTAAATTCTCATGAATTCATGTAATTGTGACTCTCAAATACACTCAGAAAATATTACTGTTTTTTGAACAGTTTCAATCGATTGCAAGCAGAGCGCAACTTTAGATGTATTGCGCATCGATTTAGCTTTGAGCAGGCTCAGTTTGTGTCAATGTCCTGCAATGCTGTCAACCTTTTGACCCATTTGACTCACGAAAAAAGTGAGCGAGAGAGAGAGTAAAAGAGTGAATCGAACTCACCTGTCCGCTCTTATCCATTTCGTTGTTTGTCAACTTCACCTTCTCAAAGGAGACGACTTGTTTGCGCAACGCCTCTGGGCTTATGGGACTATCGGGATGTGCATAAATGCGAGCGGGAGGCGGCGGATCCGCCTTGCCGGCCACCAGCCACGAACTGCGATGATACGCATAGCGATAGCGTCTCGAATCCAACGGCACAATGTCCAGCAGAACGGCATAGCGATCCGGTGGTTGTATCTGGCGCAAGGGGCCCGAGAAACTAACACGCACCGTGGGAAACATGCGCCTGAAAGTAGACCAAGAGGAAATGTTAGCGTCACATTTACATGGAATCTATAAAGCAACATAAAGAGACCCCAACAAAGTACGAATCGTGCGTTAGCTTTTATATTTTTATTGCTGAGCTTAGAACTCAGAGGGTTGTGTGTGTTTGTGTGTGTGTGTGTGTTTGCATGTAAATAAGACGCATATTTAATTTTATGACTTTTAGCACGTTTTTGACACATTTCCGCGACGAAGTCGACTGCCTGTCTGACCCCACCTGAAAGACCTAACACCACAGCAACAGCAACTGCTTTTGGTGCTAGTTGTTGCTGTTGTGGCCAGCTAAGTGTAAATGACGCTAATGACCCAGCCCAGTTTGTGTCATTTGTCTTCTGGTTTCATTTTTATATCCGCGTATAAAGCACACACACACACACACACTTTGTGTTGTTGTTGTGGTTGTGTTATTGCGTTTAGTTGAGTTGTAAATGAATGTTGCAACATTTGTCATAATCATCCACTAATTAACTGTACTGAGGGCACAACTTCTGGGCTGACATGTCGTTGATTGTGGAACAAAATCAAAGCAGGGACTATAATGAAGCTACATACATGAGGGAAAAAGAAAAAGGATTTCAACGAATTGACGCTTAAGTCCGATGGGTATTTTAAATAATTTTATTTACAATATATAAAAAATTCCAATTTGTAGAATGATTAGTATAGATCGGGTCGATAAATAAAACTTGGAAATAAACACATAAATCGATTGACAAACCTTTTTTAAGGTATGTACTATTTATTTGAATCATTATAAATTTATTTGAAATTTATTAATATTAAAATTGATAGATAAATATTTAGAAAGAATTAATTTTTCAATAAGCAATAGATCAGATCGAATCATTTAACATGCAAATACTCAGATAGATTAATGGATAAATCAATAAAGAAGTATAGACAGTTTTCAGTATATTTACATATTTCTGGCGTGATTCACTTGGTAACAATAAATGTTTTGTAGATAATTTTCAGCATTTTCTCTGCATAAATCGTGATTGTCAAGTCATAAATCACTGGCGAGATTGCAATAATTGTAATAATAATGGATAATTGATAATAATTTGCACTTATAACGGCGCCAACAAATGTCATGTCTACCGTAGATAGGACACGAGAGTCTGCTAAGTAATAATACTAGCATGACTTCGGTCTGCGTCTTATCCGTTACTACAGACATTCATCTGGCTGCGCCCACAAGCAGAACGAGTACTCAGTACTCAGACGATGTGCACTGGATGAATGAATGAATGTGGGCGTGTTTAGTGCACTTGGGCGCCATGCAAGTACTCGCAATTGTTTGCATGGTTGCCAACGCACTCGTATTTGCCAAAGTAATAACTGTCAACGAAGCGAGTCAGTTGGCTTTGTTGCATGCCACAATTAGCACCATTGTAGTCGCCATTTAACTCGCTCGTCTTATCGCCCAGCTGCCATCTGCTGTTGCAGTCGAGCTTGACGCAGCTCTGGCAACTCTGGCCAAGAAATAATCTTCCATCTAACTGTATGTTATACATACAATATATTTTGAGAGCAGCGTCCAGTTGAAGAAAAGTTCCTAACACTTTTGATAGCTTGCTAATGTGTCCATAAATGTGTGAAAATGCCAAATGCGCCCCCCTCCCCTTAACTGCCACGCCCTTTGCTTGCCCCTTTTGCGGCCCTGGCGACGCCTCAGCCCCCCATTTGGCAGTTTTCGCTTCTAGCGGAAATGTCGTAAATCATATTCAAACATTTACATACATTTTTATGAGGCAACTCAGCAACGTGCTGCCTGCGGGCCATGCCCACAAACGCCCCCAACACTCGGCGCACAGCAGCGCGATGTTGAGGGAGGTGTGGGAGGCGTGGCACAGTTTTGTTACCATTTTTATTTCGTTGTTTTTTTCGTTTGGCTTCGTCGTTCTCTTTTTTGGACTTTCAGCTATTTTCGCTATGCGTCTAAGTGTGGATTTTATGTATTTGTTTATGGGAAAATTAGGGAAATGGCTTTCACTCATTTCGACTGCTGTGTGCGGTGCGCCAAAGGTGCCAAAGGTTACAATTATGAAGTTTACACACCATTTGCCAACCGAGGGTTGCGCTCCACACTGGACTCGCAGTGGCTTGTGAGTGGATTCTTTGGACTCTTTCTCGACTTTCAATTAACTGCCTTGCCACGCCCAATTAGAGCTGCGGCTAGTTGTAGTTATTGCCTCGCCCGGGGGCCATATGAGTCGCAACTTATCCGCACTTCCGCCTCCGGAGGGGGGCATTTCGATTGCAACTGGAACTCGGACTCTACTCGCATTTCATTATCAACACCTTAGTTCCAGCAAATTAAGCCGGCCAGCTTGGTGAGTTAATAAATGCAAGTAAATGCTAATTCTAGTTCCCATTTCGGGTAGAACTTTGAGCAACCCTCCTAACTTCTGCTCTAGCATAACTAAAACTGAGCGATCTTATCGCTGCTTGTAAAAATATATGAAGCGCAGCTCATTTCATTCTGCCGCCAGCTCCAATTCCAGTTTCGACCGAGTCTTCAGCTGTGTCTCACTCTTTCATTGTCCGCATCTCGCTCTAGTGTTTATTATTTAATTAATTCATAATTTGTTGGTGCACACTTAGAAAAAAAATGTGGCGAAATTAAAAATATCCTTTAATTATGTATTAAACATGTAACTTTTATTTAAAATTAGATCTGCACACATTTGTGTATTTCTGGTAAATGTTTCCAGATAATATATAAATTTTAGTTAATAAAAAATCTTTTGCAACAAAGTAAATTTATAGAAATCTGTTATGCGCAAGTTGACAACAAAATATTTTTACCTTTTAATAGCAAATATTAAACAACATTTTAACCTTTTCTCAACACGATCTTTTAGATCTTATTCGTTTAGTTGTTAAATGAAATAACCTTAATTTTAGGTTTTATATTTTGTTATATTTTTTGTTGCATTTTGTATAGTTTTAAATTCGAAGACACATTTTCAACGTTTTTATAATATTTTTCAATATTTGTAAAGTATCTAAATATTTTCGCTGCGTGTATTTGCTGGCTGCGCCTAAATTTGTGGACTACTTTTAATGGTCGCTGATCCTGCACCTTTCTGTAGGGGATTAACTTGTTTCATTGTTGTCTTTCGGATGATAAATGTGCTTGCCACACAATTCAGCTGTCCATGCTGCCCCACACTGAATAAAATATTAATGAAGTTGTACAAGCATTGGTGGAAATTAATAAATTTCCAGTTAGCCTCAGCTGATGTTTTTGTTGACCCACCGTGGAAAATTGCGATTGCTACGCGCCTTTTGGACAGCTTCTGTGGATGAGGCTGCAACTAACCCTAAGACAATTGGCTAAAATGCGTGAAGAGTTTGTTGTCGCTAAAATATTGACAAAACACAAGACTCGACTGCCCGCTAGGATATCGATGCTAGTTGTTCCCCTTGCCTTTGGCGGGTATCGGGTAAGATGTCAATAGCCGCCTGCTGATGCTGGCAGGACAATTAGAGCCGCCTGTGACTTCATTCTCAATGCAACCGCCAACTGCTGCTGTTACGAAAACCGCTGACAGCGTGACAAAATCACAAAAACCACGTGATATTTTATCTCAATGACCGCAACAACAGCATCGACAACATCGAACAACCAAATAACCGAACAACAAACGGCAACTGGCAACAGGTAACGGCCACATTGCGATCCTTTTTTTTTTGGTTGCTTTGTTTTCGTTTTGACCATAAATCATAAATTGTGTTCCTTGGGTCGACGTCGTTGCCATTTCTCTGCTGTTGATGTGAGCTACGCATGCGCATTTGCATGTTTTGGCAACATTCGCCACGGATTCACGCCACTTGCAACAAATGTTGCCAAATTGTTGTGAATTACTGCAAAGGCGTTAACACAATTCTGCTTAATAGTCTGTTAGAGGAGGGAATTGTTTTTGCTAATGAAGTCAATACTTTCAGTTGGAGTCAATGACTTTGACCATATTTGAAGCTGCGTTTTATTCAATATTGTTTTTTATTTATAGAGCAGTAATTGGATTAATTGCTCCTTTAGTTGTTCATTAAATAATTTGTTATTATTTTACATTTTTGTGAAATGTATTTTTCCCGCTGAACATCGCACAGAACCTGCAATTTGCTGCAGGTTGATCGACATCGACTAGCCAAGTGTCCGTCGGCCAAACGATGTGCTGACATCGTAGATGGATATCAGGCGAAAGGGTTACAAGTTTGCTTTGCATTTGTACGTATCATTTGCCAACCCGCACAAATGTAAATAAATAAGTTTGGGGGCATCGACATCGGCAATGCCGTCCTGCGGGCTAATTACAGGGCACAACAAAACAGAAGCCAGGACTCACATTCGTAAAACAGAATAACAGAGAGAGCAAAAAAAACTAAAGCTAAAGCTAAACTCAAAGGACATGCAAATGTGTTGTTAGCGCGACAATCGGCAGCTATTACATTGCAATTTATACTCTGTGGCGCTGTCAGGATGTCAGAGTACGTCAGAGTACGTCAGAGAACCAGCGAAAGGAGTAAATTTGTTAATGTGTCGCAAATGCGCGTTGAGCTGAGCCTCAATGCCCCGGCCCGGGGGCAGGGGATTATGGGGCAAGGTAGCGAAAATAAGGGGTTAACAGCACACAGCCAAAAGCCAAACAAACAAACAAACAAAAGTTGCCAGGCACAAAAAACATAAACTCGGAGGCTAACAAACGAAGAATGAGAATTGAGCTCCTAACTACCAACTAGCCTGGCA
This sequence comes from Drosophila immigrans, assembly GCA_963583835.1. Classification (NCBI taxonomy): domain Eukaryota; kingdom Metazoa; phylum Arthropoda; class Insecta; order Diptera; family Drosophilidae; genus Drosophila; species Drosophila immigrans. Next base: position 25,203,544 of record OY757143.1, on the reverse strand, counting down.
ATCGGCTAATGCGCATTTCGCATGTCATCAACATAAGAACTTCGAAACAGCAGCAGGAAAAACAATAACAACTATGCTGAAATTTATGTTTCATGCATATTCTGCTCATGTATACCCTGGAAATCAAAGATGTCTAAGAAAAGTTTATGCTGTAAGTAAAGCAATTTTTATAGAGTAAAAAACGATTGTACAGGGAATGCTTTAGTCGTTGCAACTTCTAACAAATTATAAGACCTTGTGTGTTTGCAACATTCAGTTGTCATTAAAAAAATTTACAGCATATGAATAAGTTAAAATATTTTTTTGGATACGAAGAGTAACGAGTCATATTTGCAAATATTATTTTTGTTCAATTAATTCATTTAATTTCGCATTACAATAATGTATATTTACTTTAAGAAACTCTTAAACAGCAACGCAGCCCATCATAAACATTTTACCAATTTATCAATCAAACTTGTCATAAATCATTATCATTATTAATTATCTGTGTACTAATTTTGAATTTTACATTTAATTATTTCAAAATCTCTTTACAGGGTATACTGTGGGCCATCATTACGCTTTTTGAAATTTCCCACTTGTGTTTTGTTGTATTCATTCGCATTTCGCATTTTACACAACATTCGCACGAAAATCGTCAAAGCAATAATTTTTGAAGTCGACTTTGTTGAGTTGCGAATGAAAAGTCGTTTAAGCACTCATTGTGAGTGTGTGTGTGTGTGTGTGTGTGAGTGTGAGTGTGTGTGTGCTGGGTTAGCTTTTAAACAGCTGACAAGAAACAGCCACCAGTTTGGCTGGCTTTCGGGTCGGTCTGCTCTCTTTTGGGGGGTTTGCCGCTTGCTAATCGAAAATCGAAAATCGACGGCACATTATTTCGATGCCTTGTCAATCAATTTGTTTTTTTGTTTGGGGCTCAGAGGAATGAGAAGCAGAAGAAGGAGTTGAGCTGAATTGGCAGCCGGCAGCCGTAATGAGAAACTAACCAAAAACTTGCTGATATTTTGCAGTTAAGTCTTTGGGGCGGGCAAAACGTCGTGAATGTGAATGTGAATACTCGAATACTCGTACTTATTGTAGATGTGAGTGAAAGGCGGAGTATACAACATTTTATTGATTGTTCATGATTCGAGCATGTGCTTCTGAATGATATTTTGAGTATCTGATTAGTGGCGATTGATGGGACGACCAACGTGGAAGCGATTGATGCCACAAGCTGTGGCATGCGCCCCCAAGGCGGCTAATTGATATCATGGAAAGTGGCATCTGCAAAACAGAGCGAATTAAAAAAGTTGCCAGTGAAAAATTGATGGGAATCGGCAGACAAAATTTGAAATTAAACAAGTAGACACGCTCTAGTCTAAATGGGAACGGGGTATAAAAAACATTACAATAAAGTGGAATATTTAAAGCAAACAAATTGATTAATAATTCTTGAAAAAGTCCAAAATAAACTACTCTACTAAAGAAATATAATTAAATTTGATAATGAAATTAATTATACAAAATCAGTTCTAATCTTGTGGGGCATATTTATTAAATGTATTTTGAAAAAAGATTGAAGAACTTTTTATTCCAATTATAACACAGTACATATCGTCTGCATACAGTCATCTATTAGAGACTCTTTGTAGTATTCGAAGACCGCCCCAAAACATTTCAATCCGCATATATTATCTATATGTGTATTTGTATCGCCGGCAGACAGTTGAAATCTCGTCACACATCAAGGGATTGCCCTGACACCTGACATGAGCTACACCTGATATGCATCTCCAAGCAGAAGCAGAGAAGAAGTGTCTTGAGGTAACTCACCTGCCCGTTTTGGTGATGATCATTTCGGTGCCCAGCTCATGGAACTTATCCCACAGCTCCTTTGTCTCCAGATGGCATTGCACGGGCATGAGATCATCGCAATTGCACGAACCAAGAATTTTGGGCGTGGGCAGCTGTAAGCAGATAGATTGAGACGAGAAAAGCAGAGAGAGAGAGATAGCAGGCTTAGTTGTGGTGTGTGACAAAGAGAGAGACGGACTAAACGCGAATTGGATTTGTGCTAACTTTGTTGTGGCGTTTCGTTACCTGCGCAGGCTCCTCAGGCGACAGGCGCTCGTCTTCGGCATGCAGCTCGCTGGGGCTGTGTGTGCCACCAGGGGGCGGCGAGGGCGTGCTGCCAGCTCCAGCTCCAGCTCCGGCTCCGGCTCCGGCTGCACTTGGTGTGGCCGCGGCACGCCCTCGATGGCTGCTCGATTTGCTGTGATTGTTGTTGTTGTTGTTGTGCTGATGATTGTGTTGTTGGCGTTGCTTGTTTGGCGTTGCATGATGATGGGGATGTGTCTGTTGCTGTTGCTGCTGCCTCTGCTGCTGCTGCTGTTGCTGCTGCTGCTGTTGTGCAACACGCAAGGCATGACGTGCATGCTGCTGGGCTGCTGCTGCCGCTGCCGCCGCCGCTGCTGCTGCCGTCGCCGCTGCTGCTGCTGTTGCCGCTGCCGTTGGCGTTGGCGTTTCCGAGTCGCTGCAGTCGACCACATCAACGTCAACATCATCGTCCGCATCCTGCGTTGAATAGCGCTCCACAGACAGCGGGCCTGCAAAGAGAGAGAGAGAGAGAGAGAGACGGCCAAGGATAGAGGAGAGAATTAAAGAGAGTCATCAAGTGGCATGCGAACAGGCAGGCAGGCAGCAACAACATGTTGCATGCGGCAACAACGATGACGCACAGATGCATTTCACAGATACAGAAACAGATACATTTCACAGATGTAGATACGCCAAATTCAATTATTTGCCCCCAAATGCAATTTCATATGTTAATTTGCGCCCGTTGTCATTCGACTTGTTGTCGTTGTTGCTGTTTGCCGTTGAATTTTCCATTGTTTTGCGTTGAATTGCAATCGACAATCGGAGAGATGGCCAGCGGGGGCAACGAGGAGGGGAAGGCGTGCTGAGCTGGCGGTGCCAACTGCAGCCAATTATGGCATCTAAATAGATGTGCATGTAGCTGTAGATGTCTATCTTAATGTGTTTCTCTCTCACACCCTCCGTCTGTGTCGCTGTGTGTGCGTGACAGAGACAGCGACTGAGCCACGCCCCGTGCATTCGAATAGGCTTTGATTATTTTATTGCTCGCGCATTTGCCGCAATTATCAAGTCATCAACGTTGCATTGTCATCAATATGCAATTTATGGACACATATTACACGAAAAAATTAACAACACCTGCGACTGTGCAACATTTGGTGGCAAGCGTAAAGCAGCAGCATTAGATAATTATGCTAGCAATTACGTTAAATTAATAAACAAATACATATTGAACAATTTATTAAAATCGTTTGTTGAATAAATAAAAGTAAATAAGGTAAATTGAAAAATAACATTCATTTGGATTAATTATACTCAAAAAATGTTTGAGTCGCTTCTCCGATTCTATTTTATATTTTTTTAAATTTATGAAATGTACAAGAATTTTCTTTAGATAGTTTTAAAGCTCAGTCTAAGTAAAATAAATAGTAAAAACAATTTACCACAAGCAATTCTATCTTCATATCATATAGGTTTCTAAGGAATATCAAATATGTAAGTTTACGAAAACTGTTTTCTGTACCATTTTACTATAGAACTGTATAAGAGTCTAAGTCAATAATTTTTTAGAATTAATATAATTTTAATAGCAAGAGTAGGTATTCTTATTTTTATGACTACAGTTATTATTTACTACAGTCAAATGAATACGTATAAATTTGTTTGCCGTGTTGTAACTAAAAGCTAAAGCAAGAGTTTCAACACTTTTATTGAAAACAAGAATTTTTTGCAAAGTCGTTGAATTTTGAAATAATTTTGTTGAATTCAAAGGTTGTTCTATTGACGAATATAAGCTGGCAATAATCATAAAATCCTAATGCCATTTCATATTGAAATCAATCAAAAATGTTTTTATTACAGACATAAAAGTATTTGCAAATTAATTGCTAGTTGTAAAACTGTCAAAAGCGCCTACACACTTGAACTATATTTTATTACTTTGATTTCAATAATAATGCAAGATTTAACTTCTTCTTCAAGATATGAATCAATGAATACGAATCAATGGGGTTAGATAAAAATTTCTTAATGAATTTTATTAAGCGCAACGGCATTCAATTCGCTTGGAATTTCGTTATTAATTTTTAAATTGTTAAAGTTTATTGCCTTACTAAATTCATTTTAATATTAATTAAGGATTTACGCTTGACAATACTTGACTTCTCCGCTTGCCTAATAAAAAAAAAACATTTCTTGCATAGTTTAGTGAATTTTGAAACTATAAATTTCGGCATATGAAATGCAAAACAGGAAATAAAACTTCACACCTGCGCGATTAATGAAATGGAATTAACCATAAATACATAAAAAAAGCTGATGAGGCAGCACGAAAATTAATTCTGAGAAGTTAAAGGGAAACCTGTCGAAGCATAAATATATTTTGCCTAAATTTGCAGTTATTATCGGATACATTTTTTTTTTTAACTGACTGTAGAGATCTTTAAAGTGAGACAACATATTGAGTATTGAAAGAAAGGTTTGTTGACTTTTTAAGCGGAGACTAAGTCTATAAAGTTGAACTAAGAAGTTGATACAGTTCTAAGTTTTAATAGACCGGTAGATTCTATTATAAAAAATGCTTTTCAGTATACAAATAAATGTATATTGTAAATTTATTAAAGTGTCCAACTTAAAATAGTATTTTTCTTCATAAATATTTTTCATATTCCTTTTTTTGGTAAAGATATAATGATGAAACTCCAAGTAACATTGTATTGAAAGAAACAAACATTTGACTTAAAAATTCTGTTTTGAATTAAGAACAACTTAAGTTTTTTTTATAAATGTAAAATATGAATAATATGTATTCGATGTAATGAGTACAGTATTCAATGTTTTTCTATACTCTCCAAGTATAAAAATAAATTGTAATATGTTGATAATCGGCTTCATTCTGTTTTAAATACAAAGATGGTGAACTCCATTTTCAATATGTGTAAATATTTAGTTTATCAGACAAATTATTTATGCTTGATGACTGTTACGGAATATAGCTTTTTTACACTACAAGTATCGAATGAAACTATACGAATATTGTGATAAATCCATTTTAAATACAAATTTAGTGAACTCTATTTTTATCTGTCAAATAATCTACGATTCTTTACGATTATTATGGAATATAGTTATACAGTTTTCAATACCCCTTTGCTTAATACAACTCTTCTAATGATTGTAATCCCATTTAATTTATTCTATTCAACTACTTATTACATTGAATAGAGCTACTTGAATGCGATCAAAATGTCGTTATATATGTTTGTTCTAAATATATTAGAAACTGACGGAGTGTGGTGAGGAATAAGTGGGGGGGGGAGCAAATACGAGTACGACTCTCAATTACTTTTGCTACTCACTCAAACTCCTTTCGGATGGCTCGCGGCTGCTTGAGGCGTTTCCGCCGCGCGCCATAATCGCGGCAATTGAGAAATCCGTGGCAAAGGAAATATTATGCTGATGATGGTGAAGCTGATGATGATGTGGATGGAGATGATGATGATTGCTGCTGTTGTTGTTGTTGTTGTTGTTGTTGTTGCTGTGACCGTTGGCAATATTTGTTGTTGCCGTTGCGGCTGTGACGGCGTTAGCGGCAGCTGCTGCTGTGGCGATTTGTTGCTGCAGCTTCGATTTGAAGCTTTGTGGCGGTGTCGGCGACGGCTGCTGTGGCTTTGTGTTTGCCGGTTGATTGCTTAAAAGCATTTTAACTTCCTTTACAATATTCTGCTCAACTTTCAACTCAATATAAAATGCAACTTTTCGTTTGTTTATATTTTCTTTGTATTTTGTTAGAAATTGTTTTAACACATTGTTGTTTGTTGTTACACTCCCGAATGTTGCTTCGATTTACGGCAATAATTTATTTACGCGACCGTTTGCGATGTTTTCGTTTACGCCGAAATTGTGTGTGTGTGTGTGAGTGTGCGATATTTTTGCGTTTTGCGCTTTGCCGAGAAAACCGCTTTACAGTCGCACAGCTGACCATTGAATGAATTTGTGGCGGCTGCGATTTGCTTTTTGCCATGTAAACGCATTCGCAACAAGCCCGAAGTGCGAGTGCCTTCTCCTCCAACCTATCACCCCGCTGTCTCCGCTGTCCCCTCTAACCCCCCTCCCCCTCCTGTCAAAAACAAAGCCCTGCTGTGCCCCTCTGCCGCCGCGCTGCCAGTCGCAGTTGCGATGCGCACAGCTGACGATCTTACGGCACAAAGTTTTCAACACCACGTAACGCTAAAAATACGCTTACGTGACGCCGACGTTGACGTTGACGCTGACGCTGACGTTACGACAAACAACTTAACGGACTAACGAGTCTAAGGCACTTTTATGTGTGGCGTTGCGTTGCGTTGCTCGGTGCTTTGTGCTTTGTGTGTGTTCCGCTTCTGTGTTGTGTGCCTATTTGTCCGACTCTGCGCGGCTAGCGCAAAATACCTGACAGCACTGAGGTCCAAACTTAACGCAGCCCGAAAGCGCCAAAAGTTTTGCACCCAGCGCTGCTGCTGCTGCCGTTGCTCTCACGTAAGCTTCGCACGCAACGTAAAGCGGTTAACCGCAAGAGACAAACAGACAGCGCAGCCAACAACAACAACAGCGATAACGATGAGCAATGAGCGTGCGAGCGAGCAGGCAATAGCATTTGCTGCTGCAGCGACCAGCATTCCAATGCAGCGACAGCGACTGCGGCAGCGACGTCGCGACGTCGACGTCGACATAAGTCATGTTTCCAATTCGAATTGAAATTCCCATACACTCAGCAGTTGTTGAGCGCAAAACGACTGCAAATGCGCTGGCACAAGCGTGCAAGCGAGATGGCCATACGCCTAGCGAATTGAGTGGACGGCAAAATTGAGCGAGTGGCGCGCTTAGTGTTGTCTCGCTCTGGCGAGCGCAAACAAGTTCATAAATTCGTCATTTTGTTTTTGGGCTGTTGACAGTTGGTCTGCTTAGCTGTTGTTGTTGTTCTTGCTGCCCATGGAGTGAGACTGGCAGTGCGGAAGAGTTTGTGTGTGCATCAGTGAGTGAGACTGGCAGTGCGGAAGAGTTTGTGTGTGCATCAGTGAGTGTGTGTGTGTGTGTGTGTGTTGTTGCTCTGGGAGGGGGTGTGTTTTGTACATTTCGTCGGCTATTTACAGATTTTTTCTTCCGCTGAGTGTTTTTTTTTCGTGTTTCATTTCCACTTCGTTGCGTGCTGAAACTCACCACGTTCCGTTGAATGTTGAGTGAGTTGAGAGTTGTGAGTGTGAACGACTGTGTGAATGAGTGAGTATGTGTTGAGTGCTAAGTTAAGGATAAATGAGCTGATAATGCCAATTGTGCAAATTGATTGAATGCAAATAGGCAATAATTAATACCGCAAATAATTATATTAATTATAGAATAATTACAAAATAACAATAATATGAATTATAAACGAATTGTAATAAAATATGAAGGTTTTTTTATATTGTGCAGTTAACAATTAAATTTTCCTTGCAAAATGTTGTATTTTCCAATAGTTCTCAGTAACAATTTTATGTTCTGTATTTTTCTCAATTTATACAAATTTTTTACATGCATATCAACTCGTAATTTACTGCACTTATTTATGGCAATACATGTTTTTTACCATCCAGCTAACTGTTTTTCGTCTATATACCCATAAATAACTGTAATTTTCTTGGTCTTTTCAATGCGAAATATTGTGTTTTGGGCCCACGTCATGTGAAGCGCACAACTCACACAGTTTATCTGAAAACTGTCGCGCCCTCCAATTGAATGTATCATAATTGAATATCAGCGCAACCCACACACACACACACACACACACACACACACACACACACACACACACTCACACTCACACATACAGCCACACACCCTGCATATGTAAATGTTTTTAATTTAAATGTTTACTTAAAAGAAACAACAACAGCGAAATGGAAAAAAATGCGACGATGGCGTGTGAACGCAACAGAAAATTATAGCGCCGCAGCCGCTGCGTCGCAGTCGCTGTCGATCCCAGGACACAGACCCCAGAGAGGCGGACGCAGTGTCTGTGTGTTTGAGGCCCACACCCAAGTCGTGGCGACCCTAGATACAGCCATCTTTTTTTCACAATTCGTCAGCTGCGCCCCTTCTGGTCTCTCCGGGCAGGATGCGCGGCGCCTGCTGCGACTCTCCTGCCCCTGCTCCTGCTCCTGTTTCTGTTCCAACTCCTGCCCTTGCGCCTGCCTTGAGCTCCTTCTGTGCTGCGGTTTCATTTGCATGCGTTTCGTGGTTGCGACTAATGGCCACGTTGATGGTGGGCACAGCACAGTACAGCACACAGACAGTCGTCGGTTCAGGGTGGGGTAGAAGTAGGGTGCTTTTGTTTGCTTTATTTTTCTTCTCTTTTTTTTAATTCAGCGACTCGCAAGTCGGTGACAATTTTTCAATGATTTGTTTGCCGCGTCCTGGCAGCTCATTTGCATATGCCACCATATTCTATCTATGCCTTATTCTCTAGCATTCTCATTCTCATTCCCATTCTCTTTCTCCATCTCCATCTCGCATTCTCTTTTGAAAAATTGGCAAATCGTGTGCTTCATTTATTTTTTAACACGTTTAATTTAATCAAATTGAAATGGGCGCGTTTTGTTGAGAATTTGTCGTTGCTAATGAAGTCATTTTCCAGGCTGGCGCAAATAAAATACAGATTAAATGATGAAGATATTTTTTTTTTTACTACGTTAGTTTCAATTGCTTTATAATATGATACAATATATTATATAAATGAAAAAATTGTATATTTAGTAAAATTGTATTTCTTTGTAATACTAAACTTGAAAAACAGAACATTTTGCAGCATAAAAAAGGGGTTCATTTTATGGGTATTATTTTTTAATTTGGTTTAAAATATTTACAAGAATAATATTTAAATATACATTTTGTACCAATATTATGTAAAATTTACTTATGGAAAAATGCAACTATAGAAAATAAGGTATGTTGTTCTTGTTTAGACACTTTGACTTTATTTAGACAGGATCAAAAATATGTTACAAAATAGCCACATTTATGCATTGTATTTATAATTTATTAGTGAGCATAAGGAAAGAATTTGCTGTGACTGTTCGAGAAACAAAACAAAAACAATCCTAAGTAATTGCCTTTGATATCCATCAAGATCTTGACTCATGGTCGTAAGTCTTCCATCTGGTGGCTGCAACGGAGCATATTTATTTTTTGAAAGTATGTTTTTGCTCAACGCAAAATTGTTGACATTGGCGACGCGTAACGCAATCTGTTGCAACCTGGGCAAATGGGTAACATTCATCCTCATAGCGGCATGTATTGGGCATGGGGAATATCTATTGGCCAATCCCAAAAGCAATCCCACAGAATTCCAAATCCAATGACATGCTGGAGATTTCGCATTGTGGCTGAAATTTTTGTTTACGCTTTGACAGGATTATGACAAAAGTCAATGCCGCAGATTGGATCATGTGGTCCTTGTTTGTTGTTGCTAGCATAGTTGTTGTTATTTTGTGCCATTAGTTTTTATTTGTAGAAATTTGAGCATTTTTTTCGCTTACGTGCGCTAAATGGCCAATAAGCGCAGCCAAAAAGGAAAACAGAAAATACAAAAATGCGGAAAATATTGAAACTAAGCCACAGCCACACGGATATGTGGATAGATACGAGTATGTGGGTGCTGGGGTCCATATGGCGGCCATATTGCAGGACTAGATATATCAATTTTATTGCTGCCCGAAAAAACTAGCAGCATGTGCGTTTCAATATTGTTGTTAGCATTGTTTTGTTGTTTGTTGTTGCATATGAATTGCGTAGCAAATTGTTCTGTTCTCTAATCCTTTGTGTGCGCAGCGCAAAAAAATGCTGGGAAACATAAGCCGAAGAAGAAAAAACTTCACATAATTGCAACCAATTCAGTTTTATGCACAGCCTTGAGTTCGTTGCTTGTGTGGCACGCGTGTCGTTGCGAATCTGCTGCAGGTGTGTCGCTCGCCTCAAGGACATTAGCAAAAACGCCCGCACTTTGAAGCCGGTGGCCTCTTGAACTCGTTGTCGCTTTGCCTCTTTGTCCCGGCAATTATCCTTGAGCTTGCCACACTGCGGCACAAATCAATTAGCAGCTGCTCCAGCGCTGAACTAAATCTCAGCGCTGAAACTAAAGCTGAAGCTGCCACGCTGTGGGGATGCCGCAATATTGATGCTGCACACTTGCCTAATTTGATTTCATTACCGCGCCCACAACTAAATCAGCAAATCCAAAAGCAACAAAAAAAAAGTAAAAAAGGGAGAAAACCTGTGACCAGTGCTTCACTCGCAGGGCGGAGCTGTGGCCGAGCTTAATGCGAAAATTAATCGAAGCGAAAGGCGAAGGCGCAGCAGCAAATACACTCAGCGAACAACTATATTACAAAAGGGAGATCTGGTAGAATAAATAAATATCTAATTTATACCTGTTCAAAATGTATTATATGATTTTCATACTCAACACAGAAAATATATTTTTGACAATTTTTTAAAAATATTTAAATTACAAGGAACAGACAATAAATCACGAAATATATTATTTGGTAATTTATTAAACATAATTAGATAGTCTGTCATAAATCTAGAGCTGGAACGTTATTGTGTATTTTATTTAAATAATTTATATTAAGTTTATAGCGATTCGATTTTTGAAAAAGCCATTTCCAAATTTTAAAAAGTTTCAAATAACATAGAACAGACATTAAATGTATAGCAAGAATTCCATAATGTAATTACGTTAATGTGTATTTTATTTAAATAATTCATATTAATGTTCATAGCGTTTAGATTTTTGCACACATTATTTCCAAATTTTATTTGCCCCTTACAAATTACAACTTTTGAAAAAATATGCTTTTGACACTGCTTTTTATGCAGCTAAAAATAGCCGCAATTTATTTAAAACAAGATTCTTTATTTGTTATTATTTACTGTGTAGATATCGAAGATTAGCTACAGTTACAGCAAATAGGCTTCATCTTGTAGCTTTGCTGCTTGCTGGTTGCTGCTTGCAACTGCAGCTTCCAGCTGGGCAACGCCTTTCATTCTGGAAAAAAAGAGACTGAACACTAGACAAAATACTACCGAAAGCGTTGAAAAGACTTTGTCGGTTTGCAGATGCGTTGATAATATGCTAAAATTGCTGATGATGATGCACGCCCACAGGTGTTCTTGAGCTTGTCTGTGGCTAAAGATACAGATACAAATGCTCAGATACATTTGTTTGGCAGGCTCCCATTTGATTCTTTTACTCGCCGGCTTGGCTTGGCTTGGCTTGGCTTGGGGGGCTGACAGTTTCCTGTCGCGGCGGTGGCTGTGGCATAATTGCCAGCCACATCAAATGCAGCGCTCGAGTTTAACGATGCCACATCCTGTGGCTGCCACACAGATCAAATACAACATAAACCGTTTGCTGTCAAAATTTATGAGTCAGCAATTGACTGCAATTAACAGGCCTACAAAATAGAACGGCCAGATCAAAGACGTTAACAGCACGAACAACAGGTCGAATGGGCCCACATCTGAGCACCACCCACATGATAGAGACCTCAACTCTGGCGATCTTCAGAGTCAATGCTGGGAAAGTTTTATTGTGTCTTGACAAAAGATGTAGACACAATGTCAGACAGTTGAGGCGCGTTTTCCATTGAACTGAACAGGTTGCACCCCAAATCAAATGTCGCTTATTTATTTATTTGAAATTCGTGTCATTGTCGCTGTCAAAACTGTGCTCACACCTTGCCGTGCCATTGTCTGCCCAGATTGTGATTAATGCGATTTATATCAACAGCGCAAAAGGACAATAACCTGACAGTCCCTAAAAAAAAAACACAATACAATAGACTAACTGGCAGAGCAAGGTGTGAAAGATCAGCTAGTAGATCCTAGATGCTATCGTAGATACAGCGCTGAGACGCTGACTTGTCTAGCGGATCTCAGGGAAAGACTGAGAAACACTGAGAGAGTTGACGGTCTCTCTTCCTAGAACTTCAACTCATACCTTGGCCAGAACGGTGACCATGGCAATGGGTTGTTTACCAGGAACCAATCATTGCCAGCCATTGCAATTAATCACATGTTTGCTTGCCACCGCTTGCTATGTTGCATCCACTTGATGGTTGCACCTCACGCGCTGAAATTTACTGAACGCCATCTTTAGGCTCCAACGTCGACAATTGCATGGCATGGCATGGAATGGCAGCCGTGGAACACACGCGTTGACATGCAGCACGCGATCCGGATATGGATGTGAATGTGAATGTCGATGTGACGCTGTATGTGGTCGCCATCAATCTGAATGTGTGTGTGTGTATCTGTGTGTGTGTACGTTGAGCGACGAGGCCCAAAACCTGTCAATGGCAAATTACATGGTCATGGGTGGGGCCCAAAAACCAAGCTGAGCTCATGCGACAAAAGATGCAATCAACTCGATTTTGTTTCGTAGCAAGCTTCCAATGCAACGCGACTATGCAGTTATCGTGTAAACATATACGAAAATAGCAGAAGCAAATAAAAATGTTACCCTGAAAATGTATGGATAAAATATATTTATATTTTTGATTTTGTTTAAGTTTGAATAATTAGAAGATTCTATTTTAAATATTTTCTTCTTGAACAAAAAAATTCGTATTAAATATTTAAATTGAGTTTAGTCGAAATGTTTTTCAGCTAAAGTTTTAAATATATAAACCAATCTTTTTTTTTTAATGTATTTGAATATTTATTTATTTTACTAATTATGATATTTTTTATTTTATTTATATATTTAATTTACTATTTATTTATGTCATAATTATACTTATTGTAGCTATTAACTATTCGTAGGATACACACCATTGCACCCAGTTGCTGGGTATATGTACAACGACCGCAACTGTATCCTAGTCAAATAGCTCAATTGGGAGGCAGTGCCACGCCCACAGCCAGCCCCCCAAATCGCAGATGCAGCAGGTGCAAGTGCAGCAGTTTGCAATTAGTCAAACTCAGAGGCGAGTTCGTGTCGCGACAATTTCATCGTCTATGCAAAAGCCACAAAATGAAGCACTAAACTTTAGCAAATTCACGCGATCCATTACTATAGGCTAGACACAACTATATGGCAACTATACACTCGTATATAACGGGATCTCCACTGGTATTGCGGCAATTAAATCTGAGGGCATTACGTGCACCACAATGGTGGCTGGCAGCAACCACTGCAAAGCAAAACGCCCACCACAACCAACAAGTGACAAAGTCGCCAATTTTATTACCTGTTGTATTTGAGTTTTCCCCTTGCACTTGTTGTTGCAATTGTTTTATCTGTTGCAGTCTATGTAATTAGAGCGCAAAGTGTTTGCATTTTCATAATTTTCATTTAGTTTTTCTTTATTTGTTGTTGCTATTCTTTTTTGTAGTTAATAATAGTGCTGGTGTTGGCAAACTATCTTTGTAGCTGAAGTTGTCATGCAATGGGGGAGTGTAAATGTGCGATATGAGACCGTCATTAAAAATGAAAAATCTCTATACTTAGTAGTATCTATAGAGGTTTTATTTTGATGAAAATGGTGGCTTTGTTAGCCCAACTAATTGGGTAGCAGTCGAGGATAAATGAAATAAATAGGGAATGAGTGTGCTGGACAACCTAGAGTACGTATTATTTAAATCTCTTTTGAAACGTATTAACAATTTCACAATACATTCAACAGTTTTTTCAAACTACGATTATATCAACAAAGAACAATTTTATTGCATGTAATTCTGCTAATGATATGATGTTTATTAGTCAACACAATCAGTTGAATTTATTGATTTATTCAAGGTAAATGGCAAAGTTATTTTATAGGCAATTTTATTTTACTATCCGTGAATGTTTTCGACATTAATTTTATTAGGTATTATTTTAATAAAATAAATAACATTTTTATTATTATTTTGTGCCATGTTTTATTATCAAATATTTTGATTGAAGATTGACTTAATACTGAATTACTATACTGTTAAAGAATGGCCTAAACTATAAGTATTATTATTATTATTATTAAATATACCAATTTTATTTGTAAGAAAATATATATATTGAATTTAGTCTCGATTGTTTTAATTTTAAATATTCAATTTATTTTTCAGATATTTCAATATGAACTCAACTTTGTCAACATCGACAAGTAAGTAAACTGCAAATTTTGATTTTGTTATTGGCAGGCATCAAATTAGCGTAGAGATTGCCACATGTGGCACATCTGGCTGTCACAGCACTCCATATCCCAAGCCATTGATGGCTTCTCTAACTTGGCTGTGATGGGTCCGTGTTTTAGACCCAATGCGAAGCCGTGAAGCTGTCGCGAAAAGTGCGCGAGACGTTTAGACAGCTGCCAAATGCGCAATTTTGGTGGCAAAAAGTTGCACTTTTGCGGCCAACAATCTAATGTCGCGGCGTCTGTCTAATGACACTTCTCGTTGGCCATGGCCAAAAGTGTCGCGGTCTGCCCCTGAAGAATGCAGTGAGATGGTAAGAGAGCAGCGGCAAACGCGACATTGCATGTTGCAGTTTGCAGTTTGCAGTCTACAGCTTTGTTTGACGTGTTTATATTTGTGGCAGTTCAATGTGATTGATGTCTTGTGGCAGTTGCAAGTGCAACAACAACTCCCCAGTTGCTGCCACGTTTGCCGTATTAAGTTGTAAAGTCATTTTGTGACAGCTTTATGAGGCAACATGTGCTCGCCCCAAGAGGAGACACACAAGGCAACAGACATGGCAAGGATCTTCCGCCCACCTACAGCTTAATCATTTCCCTGCTTGGGTAAACTATTTGGCGAAACTAATTTGAAGTTTAGCCTGACAGAGGGACACGAACGGAGGCAGGAGCTCAAAGCTGTGGCAATTTCATTTACAAATATGGCAGACAAATGCAAATGTCACAGCTTTCGATGAAGTTGCCGCATGTCCTGTGTGTGGTGTGCTCGTCCTTTGTTTGTTTGCATTTCGTTATTGTCTCCATAGCACAGAAATCATTGTCATTTCCACACGCAAAAGTCATTTGGCACATGTGACACCCTTTTTGGCTTAAATTGCTTTGCTTTGCTTTTGCCGTTCTTCTATTTCCTTTTTTTTTCCTGGTTCTATTACTCTTTACTCCCACCCAAAACAGGCGGTAACCGTATCCATATCTATTCGTATATATCCATTCAAACCGTGGCAACATTTGCACTTGCATTTGTAGTCAATATTACACGCTGGCAAAATATTTGTTTAAATTAAGAGTTCTCCTCTTGTCGTCGTCGACATCGTTGTCGTTGTTTTTCCCCATTCCATTCTTCGATTCGTTCGTCCTTTTTTTTTGCTCTACTTTTTTCTATGATCTCAATCACTGTCCACTGGCACTGGCAATTTGACTGCTAACTGCTTTTTCTTAACGCTTCGCTGATCTTTTATTAAGCCCATCGCAAGTGGTTTTTCCTAGTCCCGTCTCTGAACTCGACTCAACTCGGCTGCTGCCGCTGCCGCTGCCGCTGCGTAAATTGCGTAGAAATATTAGATTGTCAATTCGTAAATTGCAGTGGGCCATGCATAAAGAAGCGTGTCAATGTGAGGCAAAAGTTGCAAAAAACACATTGCGAAAGAAATCCGAATAATTGGGGCAAAAATCTAAGCTAAAAATGTAACTTTAATTCGATGTCGCGCAGGGAAAATTAAGAGATTTGTAATTTAATCTAAAATATGATATAATTTTGTATACTATACATTTTACTGGGAATAGAAAATAATACATTTATAAAAGCAACATAAATTTTAAAAAAAATTGTTATAAAATAAATATAAATATTCCTTAAAATTTAAAGTAATTTTATTGCAGACTAAACGAATATTAAGCCGAACGAAATATTGACTATATTATTTTAGAGTTTTGCGAAGATAAGTCAAGTAATATGAAATAATCATAGGAATTATGAATTAAATTTATTTAATTTGGCTTAATATAAGGCAGTCGAAGAAAATTCAAATGCATTTAAAAATCACATCTTGATTACGTTTTATATCGAACAGAGTAAGAATGTTTTGTGATAAGCCAAGGGGTTGATTGCAAAACAACAATCGCTGCATAATAATATTGCAAAGTGCAGGGAACTAAAAAAACAATACGCAAAGAAAACGAAAGTTTTTTCTTTACTATATGTATTGCTTATTGTTTGTGTGTTGGTTTGAAGTGGAAACGTGGCAGTCGTAAACTTAAACTTTGGCAATGCTTATCTGGAAAGCCATGTGGATATGGATATGCAAACAACGGGACAGCAGAGTTTTCCCAAACTTAATGTGATTTGCTATTTATGGCATTTTTTAGTGAAGAAATAACCCATACTCGCCCCCCTCTTCCTCTCCACTCAGCAGAGGCTAGTTGAGTGGAGTCCAGCTCATAGAAAAGGACGCCTAATCCAACATATGAAGTTGCGTAAAAGTTTTGCAAGCTATCCGAGCACATGGTATGTAAATCCTAAAGAGATAAGGCGCCGGAATAGCACAATGACAGCCGCAGGAATTGACCAAATGGCCGGCAAAGGACGACAGAGAAAAAGAGGAGAATGGACGTGTAGCTGAGATACACGTAAAGTAATTTCATAAGTTTAGCAAATCACGAACCCAAGCAACAAACAACAGCAACAATGGCTTTTTTGTATGTATTTCTTTTTTTTTTGCGCAAGTTTCGAACAGTCCTGCGGCTGCTTATTGGTCCTGACAAGGGGACACATGTGTTATGGTCCATTCCGTTTGGCTCTTGCGGTGATTTAACATAAAAAGGTAAAAAACAGAAAGGGAAGAAACTTTTGTTTTATTAGTTTTTCATGCTGGCAAATGTCTTGGCTTGCCTCGCCTTGCCTTGCCTTATTTTGCCATAGCTTTGTCGGGGCTGAGCTTGCTTTATTATTAGCAGCAGGGAGGACACGTGGTCATTTCCATGACTTGCAAGTTTTCTGCTGACCAATGTCATAATGGATAAATGGCCAAGGGGCGGGGTCGGGGACAGCTCAAGAACTGTTTCTGTTCTGTTTCTGGGACATCCTGTCATGCGTTCAATTTCGAAATGCTTTCGCATAATTTGCCGAGAGAAAAGCACACACAAAAAAAAAAAAACACAAATAAAGTAAATAAAACACCCAAGTCGGAATCCTAGTTGTTTGCCTGGCAATTTGTGCTCAAAACTGCGTACGAAATCCATTTCAAAATTAGTTTTATTTCGCTTCCTCCTTTTTGTACGACTTGCTCTGATGTTTTATGACAAATTTACCTGATTTGATTAAATTTCGGCACACGCTGTTGGATCGCCCATTACGCTCCATTTTGGCTGCATTAGTCGACAGTTATTTTCGGCAAGCTGGCAAGCAAGTGGAAAGCGACTGTCCAAAAGAAAAGTCCAAGTTAACTGTGGAGCTACTTGCCACCGAGCTAATTGCAGTTGGAAATTTGATATCAGTTTGAAAGTTCAGTTTTTAATACGTTTATGCGTTTGCTTTATTTGTGATATTAGTTTAACGATTAAGGGCAAAGAAACTATTTGTTTTTGCTGATAAATTCTTATTTGTATGTATGTACATACATTTATCTTTGCATCACTTCACACTTTTATTTTAATATAACGATATATTTGATCAACAAATCTGAAATCATGGCGATTAGAGCTAATATGTAAATGCATAACTACAGCTTTTTTCGTACATTTCATTAACTTTTTTATTAAATTAAATCATTCGATTTCTATTAAACTTATTTTTAATTATATTATGCATATTAATAATTGATACGTCAATAAGTGAAATCACAAATAGCGCACGCATAAACGCACTGTAAAAGCTGTCTATCTCGCTTTACACTTAGCTTCTGCTTATTTATGGCACTCGAACTGATTGGTTGCCATTTGCTGTGGCTGCTGCTGGAACTGAGAGGCTGTCCATCAGAAGCGCCAGAGGAGCTCGAAGCAAAAGTTAACAAATTCACGCCAAGTCACCTTAAAATCAGCAACAGACCACCCAAATGATTACGCAGTGAGCTAAGCAGAGTCACAGTACGACTCAGAGTTGGATTCAGATTCAGTCAGAGACTGAGAATGAGACTGGAAAGGCCGTTAAGTCAGCAGCAAGATGCCATATAAAGCCACACGACATGGCATCTGACTGGGGTCTCACTTGGACTTGGACTTGGACTTGAAGCTGGGAGTCCGTGTCTGGGAGTCTCAGTCATATATCAGTTTCATTTGCATTCGTCATGGCTGCTTAATGAGCCACAAGTCCAAGTTTGAGTTGACTGAACGATGATGCTGACATTGCCATTCGAATATACACTCACAAAAAAATATATATATGTATGTTATATGGCGAGTTTATAATCTTTTTTTAATCATTTCGTATTTGGGCTTTGTTAGCGATTGCCAGTTGGCAGCTGGAAGCTGACGCTGTGCTGATTGACGTCTCGCATTCATCTGAGTACATTTTGCATATGCTCGAATAACAGTTGGTCTCCCCGTCCGCATCCAATTCACGGCTGCGAGACCGCGATCTCCGATGATGCGTCTAAAACGCCTTCTCGACTTCTACCACTTTTCACGCTTAGCCAATTTTTGAGTGGTTGGGGCATCCTCCATGGCCTGAACCTTACCTGAACATTCCACAAACTGATCTGACACTTAATTCTCGCTTAATCACTGTCCAACAAAAATAAAAAAAATACGCTATTCCTGCTGTTATATGCTGGCCATATAAGTTGACAGACGGAGTTCAGTTTAGTCGCAGGACGCAGGCCAAAATAATAAAATACAAAAACTTGGCTTATTAATATCCAAGTGTCAGGCCTACGCATGTCCATGCCTGTCAAATGAAAATTTCATGCTTTGAGCCACAGACAACAACGAGAAAAAAAGAAATGCCAAGAACTCAGCTCGAGTAAAGTAGCTCCCTTCTTTTGACAAATTAGCCTCATTTGTTCGGTCAAAACAAACGCCAAGCGGGGCAGGACAATGCGATAAAGATCGTTTAGTGGCCACGGTTGGGAACGAAGCTGTAACTGCTGCATTCAAAGCATTTCGTATTTCATTTGCTTAATACGCGCGGTATAATCACAAAAAAAAGAAATGTTTATAAAATACAAAATATAAAAGGTGCAGCCCCTACACATGTCGAAGCTACCGTTTAATATGGGTTCTTGGCTTCGGTTTTGGGTTACGTGTGGTGCGTGGGGTCCAGCTGAGGAAAAGCAGGAAGTCTGCCGATCAGTAGACTGGCCTTTTTATTTTAAATTATTAATTATATTATATTAATCTTTTCAGCAGTATTTTTATAGAAGAAAGCGAAGCAGTTGGCATTTTGTACGCTATTGAGAAAAATAGTTCTGTAAACTATTTAAACTGTATTCTTTCGGTTATCGCACTTTTCAACAATTTGAGTTTATTTATATATATCGAATCTTTTATACTTCTTGTAGTCCATTTTGTATAATTTATTTTAATATTTAAATATATACTTTCAAATGATATTATGGAAGTCATATTCAACTAGAAGAACAGCTGCCATTTTCTTGACTTTAATTTCATTCAACTGCTGAAACCTCAGTAATTTCTGTCGTTATTTTCTTTCTTTAGTTTCTGCCAAATTTCCTGCTCATTCAAATGCAAAGCATCCTGATCATTAGGCGATCCCTGTCTGGCCATGCTGGTCAACTATATAGTAGTAGATCGTGCCACAGCCATCACCTCAATGGTCTCTCTTTTCATTCGCTCTCATGATAAATGGTCACCGGTGGTCATCGGGGGACCGTTTGTTTGCTCAAGTACCTACACATTGTTGGCTTGACAAGGCACAATGGATAGGTTGGCTAACTGATTTTCAGCTTTTCAGCAGACGTTTCTCCGTAGTGACTTTTTGCCAGTTTAACACCTTTTTTTGTGTTGTTGTTGCTGTCGTTGGGCAATTTTATGAAGGAGCGCTCGACACATTTGGCACATTTTGCAGCACAAGCTGTGTCAATAGCCAAAACAACAAAACCCGTAAACAAGTTTCACAGAAATGCAGTGAAAGAGCAAGAGACGTGAATAGAAACCGAAAAGGGATCCTCTTCTATTTACACTAATGAGCAAATGTAATAAAATCGAGCAAACATTGCACAATTGAACAATTGTTGCCCAACCACACAACCACATGAAATGCCAACACACACAGCAAGAGGGCGCACAAAGGGGAGTGACAGCAACTATACTTCGCTCTCTCTCTCTCACACACTCTCTCTCACTCTCTCTCTAGCTGTTCTGCAAAAGCAGATTGTATATGTTGTCGCTTGATTTGTAAAGTTGCTCATAAATTATGCTCAAAATCGAGCTCGATTGCACACGATCCCCTCTCGAGCTGCTTCCCTCTGAGCCTCCAGCCAGCTGTAGTATTGCTTTAATTAACCTGGCATTCTCATTGTCTTGTAGCGCCTCTAGCTGCCAACCTTGCCTCCGCTGGTTGCCTACTCTCTTTTGGCAGTCATTGTCAGCCTGCTTTTCAATAAGGCCACAACAGCCGTTTCCTGAGCATTACCTTTCTCTGTCTCTCTCTCAGATGATCCTCCATATCGCATCTCTGTCCGCCCCCTTCCTACTTATTTATGCGTTGACTTTTGCCTATAGTTATACATCGCACATTACGCTGATTAGCGTGCAGACCCGCTATAATTACACCCCGTAGACGATCGTTGAAGCAACTTTAAAGAGGTTTAATGTCCGACTCTTGCATGCTCTTGCGAAGTGAATAGAGTTATAAGACTACAAAATTTCTTTGGCTTTTGGAGAATAGAATAAAAAATAAACAATTAAATATTTATTTCTGCCATTAAAAATATAAGATGCTGAAATAGAAATAAATTGAAAAGTACTATATTAAGTTGTAAGAATATAAATATGCAACCTTGATTTGAGTTTATCAGGAATTAATAACAATAATAACATTTATTTCAATCACTATTACTGCTGTTGTAGTAAACTTGACTTCACTATATCCAATTTGCAGTGTATTCACAACAATCAAGCAGGTTGCGAGCAACAAATTTACAGGGCAATCAAAGTGCAGGCAAAGCAACTGCGGCTGCAACGAATAGTTGGTTAGCTGATGGAGAGCGACGAGGGGCGGCAAGTTACATTTGAGATTAAACACATTTTGCATTTAATTTGCCATAATTACAGCGAGCTTGTGGAGTCGAGGGGCATTTAAAGAACGAGGCACGAAACGTCGCTAGCCGTTGATGGCGCCAAATGAAGTTGTAAAAAACAAAGTTGGCGGCGGTTGCATATTGTATTGTGGTGTGGTGTGGTACAGTGGTGCTGGTGGTGCAGCTTGAGGTGATGGTGCTGCTGGTGGCGCTGCAGATATACATATGCTGGTCAATGATCCACACAAATTCTAAGCTTGCAGTTCACAGCTTTTCTGAGAGTTAACCTTCGTCTCGCACAATTTTCGATTATTAATTTGCCTTCATGTTGTGTTTTGTTATTTGTTCATTCGAAATTAATGTTACTCAATTAATTTGTGGCACTAAACGTTTCTTTTTTTTTTATTTTGTACATTATAATTTATGCGCCGTGGCGAGTGTGGAAAAATGTGTGATGGTTTCTGGCCATCGCACACGTGTGGGCTTAGATATTTATCATTTTGTGGCCATTGATATGGGTGTGTAAATGTGACGGAGTTTCTAGAGTAGCTGTAGAGGGAGTTACACAAATAAATGTTTTCGTAAATAAAGTTGGAAGTTCAGAAGCTAAATATGGGTAGTAGAGCTCTATTGAATTAATGTCTTGTAATTTGTTCCACATTTTTTGATTTTCAATATTAAAAAAGAGTTTTCTTTGTACTCATATTAAATTGGAGCATACTAAATTAGGCTTGGAAAAGGTAATTTTGGGAATATTTAAAAATTGTAAAGTATTTAATTTTACAAAATTGAACTTTTATAAATAGTTATTTTAACGTTTTTCCTAATATTTTTTTGCCTTTTTCTTTTAAAATTTTCTAAATTGTTTATTAGTGCATTTTGACTAATTGTTTAAGGGGCTTGCTCCCCACATCTTTTGCCCTATCGCACTATTTGAATAAAGTCTGCCGCATCTGCAATACAATTAGCAATGCAAGGTAGCCTGCAATTAGGTGTAATTGCCACATGTGGCAATAGACCTCCAGTATTTGTAGAGCTGCAGATGGGTTTCTCGTACTCGTACTCCTATTCGAACTTCCTCAAAGCGAAACGCCTTGAGCTGTTGTGGAGTCCACTGAAGCGTGGTCCATTAATTCTTCTATACGACTCTATAGACTCTGCAATTCTCACTCTGTCCGTCTATCTCGGTTTATTCATCTACTTCTTTCAGTTGAATTGTTGGTGTCTGTGTAATAATTTTGTACGATAAGTTGGCAACACTTTGCACCGAACACTTTAAGTTTTGCCGGTTGTCGACAATGCAATGCAGTGCGTGTGATGTTGGCCTCTTTTTAATTGCGGCAGCTTTTCAATGGAAATGCAGCTAATTACAGACACGCAGAGGCCCCCTCGAAGCTGAAATTGTTAATAATTAACAGGTTTTCACAAATGGCACTGTATGACATACCCATATACACTCTGGCGAATGTATTCGCATAAACTCATAACTGAATTCGTGTATATGACAGCGGAAATTTCTTGGCTTATAGCTTTCAATTCACTGTCGGCATTTGACGCCGTTTGCGAGTGTTGAAAAAATAAACTTTTTGCATTCGCAACGGTCAAATGCATTCACATGAATGCAACAATCAGTACGAGAGTACTTGTGTTCGTATTCGCATTCGTTTTTGTATTCATGTGCAATTACCGCCACGTAATGAAGAGCCAAAGTGCTGAAATTACATTTGCCGCGTTTTCATTTCAATCTGATGCGAAAATTGACGGCCTAGAAAATGCAATTAAAAGTGAAACATGTGAAAAATGCAAAAAGAAATAGCAACAAAAAAATCAAATACTGCAAACACTCCATTGCTTTCTCTAATTGGTTTGGCTTAGCAGGCAATTGTTAGTTATTTACCACGGAATGTAGATTTGAATACATGTTAATTAGCATTAAATGCTAATTGTAAATAAATTCGAAAACACTTGCAAAAAAGAGAAATTAATGCTCTCGACAATTTCTGGTTAAAGTTTAATTTTAGAAAACAAATGCGAATTATTGGACATATTAAGTTTAATATAGAAACGTTTACGACCAGAAGCTGAAATGAAAATACATTTAAATAAATTAAGGATTAGTTTATGTATTTTATAATGAATTAATTAAATAGCTAACTCTTTTCGATAATATATCTTCCAAGAAGCAAAACGTTTACGAATCAGCAATAAAAAGGAGTTAGAAGATTTTCTTAAGCTGCCTATAAGCGGACAAGTAATTTGCTTATGCTTATAATTGCCTTCTCTCTTGTGGCTTTCATTCTCAGAATATCTCTCTATATCTTCCTCTTATTGTTTCTCATTTTTTCTTACTACAAGAAATTGCTTTTGCTGCCTCTCTTCACACACATCTTTGCGCATAAACACATTTGCCATTTTTTTCGCAGTAAATTGAACTGACAACTCCACATGCCCCTCCACCCTCAACAGGACTTCGCCTGTTGCCCCATCTCCGTGCTTGGCTGCGCTGAATACTCGTCAGACTTAAGCACAGGACAATTTAGTCGCAAACATCTGTGTCCTTGCAACTTCAACTCACAACTACCAACTGAGCCTGCCACATCATCCACTCGCAAAAGACAACAGCACATTGAAGCGCCGTAAGCTCTGGCTGTCTAAATATGGGAAAAACGGCGGCCCAGAGGGTGCGAGAGAGATGGCTGGAAAAAAAAACTGTATCGAGGAGAGGGAGCAAAGAAAACTTTGCATTGTGTGGTGGGGTGTAAATAAAAAAAAGTACAAATAATAAAGTTCGCTTGTCAGTTTAGCAGCCATTTTGCGGTTCCACGAGCAGCCAGTGTGTGTATGTGTGTGCGTGTAAGTGTGTGTGTGTGTGTGTGTGTATGTGTGTGTGTGTGTGTGGATGGAAGTACTTTGCATTCCCTGGCACATCTTTGGCGCTTATCCGCAATTTCTTTCCGCTTTTGTGTTCACCTTGCCGGGGCATAAACTTTTTTATGGCACCCACTGTGCGGCGATGATAAATCTGCCTCAATTTGCCATAACGCGTGGGGTGGCAGAAGCAACAAGGAGGTTGGGGGCGGGGGCGGGGATGGGGTAGCGTGATGCTTGTCCTGGCCTATTGCATTATTTACCTGATGCCCCGCCCAGCGTTGCCTTCATCAATTCCCTGCACCTTTATCAAAGGCAAGTTTCATGTCAATTTAGTTGTTGTTGTTGCTGTGGGCGGTTAGTTGTAGAGTGGCTTAAGCTTGATTTAGCTCTCATTACGAGAAAGGCAGGCAGGCAAGCAGGCTAGCTGGTGGCAGTGGGACGGACGACTGCTAGGATTTGCTTTATTACAGTTTAATTAAATTTGTGCTGTGCCCTGTGCCAAGTCCTTGTGGCGGCCTCCACTTGGCTTGCTGCGTGTGCGTCTTCTGCGAAACGACTCAATTACGCAGTTAATCGTAAAAAAATCCTTGCACTGATTTGTTGCAGCTGAAACCGAAACCCGAACCCTGAACCCTCAAATCCTGCTGCGACGGAATGGGAGCTGCGTCGCATGTTTGGGCCATAAAACGGCGGCACTCTTTGTCCTGGCTATTATTGCCAATGTCCTGCTGCTGCTGCTGCTGCTGATGCTGCTGCTGTTGGTTATCCTGGCTGGCCTCAGGTGCGCACGCCGGCGAGTTGATCCATTTATGGCCATATCGTTTGCCTTTCTTTTTCCTCGTTACGCTGCCATTTTTTTTATACATCATTTAAGGGATATGGCGACTAAGATGCTACATGACCACAATGAATGACTGCTTTTTCCCCTCGTCCATTCTCCATTCCCCATCCGTCACTCTCCATTTGCCGTATTAATTTGCCGCTGAAGCGGTCTATAGATTTACGACCAAATCTCATGCATTCTCGTGAAACTTGTGCCAGAGTAAAGAGAGGGAGTGAAGATGGCCGGAGTAAAACCCTTTGTTAATCAAACCTCACGTGCTCCTTGAGCTGACTCCTTGATTACTTTCGACTGCTGGCAATTAAGCGTAGCCGAATGCGACCATAAAACGTTGCGCCTCCAATCCAATCAGGAGCAGGCTGTGGCACGTTCAACTCACCTTGTCTCGCGTCAAGCGTCGCCACTAAGTATGCTACACGTTTTGGTTCCCCTTTGGCTGCGAGTCCTTTTCGTAATGCCAGTTAATGCTGAGGAAATTGTTTGTCCTGCAGGCGATACGCTGACATTAATCCATTTTAATTTGCTTATGCAAATTGCGAGTTGTTTACTTTTTGACACATGCGACGACCGCACAACATTCTGCTCTGATTTTCATTCTGTCACCGTGTTTACCTATGCAAATGAGCACACTGACAATGCTAATTATGAAACTAGGCAAATGCCCGACGCCGAGTTAAGTCAACAAACAAACAGCGTGCAAATGTGACAGACGTTCGCATTCAAAATAACACTTTCAGGGAGGATCCGACTGCAAACGATTAGGGATATTAAATAAAAGTCAACAGCAAAGCGTGTAATAAATTTAAAAGTTAAAATGTGGTTGAAATTCAAATAAATATTGAAGGTAATTAAAAGGAAACTCAGTAAATATTCAAAAACAAATAAAATGTTTTTATTTTGATTTTATAATAAGTAAAAATAATACAAATAATTATAATGTACAGTCTTGGTGTATATTTAAATTAATATTTATAAAGAATTTATAAATTCTTCAAGGACTTTTCCAGTTAATTAGTAATTTGAAGAAATATTCTCATACAAAATAGCTTCTATTTCAATTACGTTTTTTTGCGTATTCCTTCGAATTCTATATTATTGAATGAAATAAAAAACTTATAAGCAATGATACAAAAATATCTTAAGGCTATCTTGTATTAAGGGAATTAATCGTATGCCAAATTATATCTGATCGACAATATTTAAATTCAAAAACATTTCCTCCTTGTTATCAAAATCATTAGACATATGTTAATTACAACTTCGCCACAAACAGTCTCATCTGTGCTTTACTCAAGTTGTTGCTTCTCTCTTTTCCCATGAGCTGACCAATTAAAATGAATAACATTTGCTGCAAGGCGCTTACAATCTCTGCCACATGATCGCTAGAAATTCGTGTCCGTCCCACTTTGCTATTTCACACCTTATTTATTGGCCAAGAGTATTGGGAATTGAGTATTTTGTATTACCATTCATTCGGTGGGCATTTCGTGCGCTTTCGGCATTTATGTCAAAAAACATGCCGAAAAAATTAAGCGAAAAGCAAAGGCAAAGCCGCCACAAATGATTGCCAAAAGATGCGAGTGGTGTGATTATTACGAGTGGGCTGGCTAACACTGGCAATGCCATTGGAAAAACTGAAACTGGAGACTGGAGACTGGAGACTGTAGACTGTGGACTGAAGAGAAGACTGGACCAAAAAGAGGAGGCGGCAACGTGGCCGCACTCGCAAAGCGTTAATGTGAATTATTAATAAGACAAAAGGCAGCGGCGAAGGCGGCGCTCTTTGATGCAACACCACCAAACCAAACCACTGGCCAAAAAGATGCACCACGACTTGGCCCAGACCAAAGACCCAGAGCAACGAGACGACGAAGAAGCCGACCTAATCAAGATGGCGCACAATTGCTGCAAAAGCAAACTAATCAGGCGGTGAGATTTAAAAATTAACGTAGCTCAGAGCGAATGTCTGTCCCGAGATGGAGACGAAGCCTCTGAGCTGGCGATGGAGACTGGTAACTGGCAACTGGTAACTGGCAACTGGAACTGTGGATGCAGTGAAAGTGGGTTCGACGCTTTTTGGGGGCAACGTTGATTTAGGCGCATTGCCGATAAGCAACAGCAACACATTAAAAATGCATAAATCAATGCGATAAACATGATTTGCCGCATGTTTTATTGACTATTGTTGGCCAGCCATCCAGTCAGCCATTCAGCCTGTTGCCGATTGTTGTTACTGCTGATTATTGTTGTTGTGGTCGGTGCTGTTGTTGTTGTTGTTGCGCTTTTCTTGGCAGACACGATTCTGGCCCCAAGGGCCCCAAAGTCGATTATGTGCTTGATTCTCTGTCGGCTCTTTGCTTATTTGTCCATGCGGTGTCATAAGGAAGCAACATTTCAATGCTGCCTCTGAAAGCATCTATGGATTAGTAGTGGCATAAAATATTTAGCAATAGGCAAAGTCGCTTATAATTCCGTAAAAGTCGTAGAACAATACAACAAATTTGTGAAGCAAAATCATATTATCTGAATATGCTTACTTCTTAACGATTGATTGCAAGTAACTTAGTTTAATTTAAAATTTTTTTTTTTAACTTCTTTCGATACCTTTCTTTATTAATTTTATTTAAAAGTTAAAAAACTAATGCACTTTCAAGAAAATACATTTTTTTTTGTAACATTAACAGCATAACAGTTGTGTTTTCTGTAGCACAGTGTATTTGTCATAGCATCTGCTGGCGCTTTTTCTGACTAGTCCACAGCTAAGTCACGTCATAGCCAAGCCAAAAAAATGCAGAAAATAAAGCACTTGATAGTCAAGTGTCTGTATGAAAAGCACTCGAAACATTTTCCCGACTGGCGCGCAAATAAATTGAAAACTCGTTAAAAATCCATAATGCTTCCATGTGAGCAGCAGTCGCAGCAGATCCACTCAGACTCAGACTCTGGGTCTCAGAGGGAGTGCGATTCTAGGAAGGTGGAGAGCGGGGCGGGGCGAATGTCTTTTGTTGGCCAGCCTGTTCATATCAGCGCCTGGCTTTTCCATTTTCCGTCCAAAAGCACTTTATCGTCACTGGGTGCGCCATAAATCTGGCAAGTGGCGTTGGCTTTTTGTGCACTTGCTTAATTAATAATTTTATGGCATTTTAATGGCTCAAACCACAGCAACAACTAGCCAAGCAAACAGCCGCCTGATCCCAAACTCCTAGAAGAAAAGAGAGCAAGATGGAGGGGCCCAGTGCCAATCCATTCCATTGATCTGTGCGCCGTGGAAGCCAACAAGTTTTGGCCATTCGCCATTCTCAACGCGTTTATCAGCGATAAATCTCTTTGTGTTTCGCGCCGGCGCAAGTGAATTGAATTGAATTAAATTTTAATTAATTTTATCTGCACTTTGGTCGGCCTATCGCCAGCCAGCTAGCCCCCCCCCTCTCCCCCTTGATCACTCTCTTTAACTCCCGCGGGTACAACATTGTACACACATTGGTACTTGTGTACTTGTGTGCCCCGGAAAATTGCTTAGCCGTTCGCGGTAATTGTGGAAAATTGAAAATTATATATTCCCCCCCCCCCCCCAATTGGCAGCAACTCTTTCGCCTTCTGTTCGCTTTGATCTCTGGTTCGTTTCATGTGCGACGACCCCGCACTGGAATTTCTTTAAGCAAATCGACGCCATGTTTAAGCATTTTGGCAGTAAATTTCAAAAGAAATTGATAAAAATTCATTTTGGTCCATTTCGAATTTTTTCTTTGGTTTTTTGTTGTTCTGCTTTTCATTTTTCTTTTTGATTTTTCAATGGCACAAATTTGCGTAAACTTTTTACGACTTTTGATTTAACGACTTTGCCGTTATGGATGTGGTTATTTTTTGCCTTCTTTTTGTATTCTTTTTGTTTCGATCGATCCAGCAAATTTGTGAGTCATTGGACTGCGTCAGTGAATGGCACTATGCAATTTCCGAATAATTTGTTGAGTACTTTTGAGTTTTTAATACGGATTTGGAAATTTTTCCATGCTAAAGTGGTCAAAAAATACTACAAAAAAGTGAAGTTCTGTATTTTCAATATATAAATTCATGAATGACAGTTTTAAATCATCGAAAATTTTAGATTAAAGCAAACTGAAAAGAAATGTGATCAATTATCACAACTATTTCAAATATAACTTCACAAATTGCCTTAAAATATATATATATATTATTATTCATTTTTAACTTCGTTGTAATAATGGTGAGTCAGTCTACAAAATTTATTTATAAAATCTGTTTTCTATTCAAAAATATATTTGAAATGTTATATAAATATTTTGTAAATAATATTTTAGAGATTTTGTTGTTTAATTAATAAAAGCTCTATTAAAATTAATTTAAATATAGTTGAAATAAATGTTGACTTTGCCAATCTCTGGACCCTTCGTGAGCATCGTCAACACAAATACCAGTTTGTCAAAAGTTGTGGCGGTTATGCTGAACGAATCGCTTTCTAAACAATTCAAATGTCATTTAAATGTCAAAATGCCGCGATTCAATTTGTTAACAATGGAAATACATTTGTGTAGATGCGAGGGGCGCAAAACACACACAATTACAAATGAAATTATACAACATGAGCAGTGAAAAAAGTACCGAAATTAGCTTTAGCTTTACGTTACAGTCGAAACGCAAACGCGTTGAATGTTAAAACAAATTTGCGCCTAAATTGTCAATATGACACTGAGCCAGACACCGACCGATAACCCTGTTGACCGCCGCCCCCGTTTCCCACCCCTCTCCCACCGGGGGAACACATGAAAAGTGCCGCTAATTGTCAAAAATTGTTGAACATTTTACATGTGCGTGTGGAATTATCTGTAGATAAACGGATAGAGATGGGGGAAGGGGGCAACATTTCCAATCAATTGGCAAAATGTGTGGTCTGGGGCGGACATTAAATGTTTTTGCTTTGATTTCCATCTGATTTTTGGGAGGCCACTGATGAATATTGCGTGACAGTTTGTTGAATAATTTACGAATTTGCTCTGAAAACGGGGAAAACTTTCCATAGACGTTTTTATGCCTCCTGATTTTTGTATTATTGTCTGACGTACTTTTTTTGGGTATTTCTTTTTTTCACGCGCACCTAAACACACGCAACAATTTTGGGGCCTAATTGCGCGCTTAACTTGGTCCGGGGGATGGGCAACCAAAAAAGTGGAAAAAGTAAAAAAACATTTACATAAATGTGGAAATAATTAAACATGACACAAAAGTTTTCACGTCGCAGGGAAATTGTGTGCAATTAGTTGGTTTAAATGCCGCATAAATGTGGCAATACCCCCTAAAAAAAAAAAAGTAAACGGAAAAAGCTTGTCAATTACGCGTCAAAGGTTTTCGACTGTCATCCGAAAAAACAAAATGGCGAGAGCGACGAACGCAATCGGCGCCAGAGCTGCGCATGCGCAGCTTTAACTTGAGCTGGGCACGAAATCAGATATTGCTTAAAATGAGTTTAATGAACGGTTCCATCCCCAGACCCGCCGATTGTAATCTTCGCTTAATAATATTTACAGTAGTAATCTACGCAATGGCAACGGCAACGGCAGCGGCAACCGCCAAAGCCGAAAGGCAAATGCAAGGTGTCGTCTTCAGAGGCAAGCCGAAAATTATAGCATAGATAGTCCGCATTCCAGCACTGCGGAGCTACCTGAAATAATTGCCATCTGCAGCTGCGGAAGGAAGCAAACACGCACTCATCTGAACCTGCTGCCTTTAGATCGTTCTTTTGCTCTCACTCTCTCGCACTCCGTAGGAACATAATTTGGCGTTGATTGCCATGTACGCGCTCATGTGGTCAACACCCAAATTTGACACCAAACGTGGCCAACAACCAAACGCCAACGGTTTCTTTATTCCTTTCTTGATAAATTGTAAATGATAAGCATGATATGGTGCCCACTGACCACTGACCACTGACCAATGCCAATGAAGTAGCCGAATTGTAGTCAAATTGTTTTACCCTCGACTGCATATTATGTTGATAGCAAAGAAAGGGCCGCTGAACGCTTGTAATGATATGGAGATTATGTGCATTATGTATACCAATTATTTTGGGGGTAATCATTTTTGTTGGTTATACCAAATTATCAGCACCTGAGGACGAAGAGATCCAGACTGAGATACGTGGCAGATTGCATGGAAAGGTTAACGAATGGTTGGCATAAAACTTAATTGAAAAGTTAGCAAGGAGTAAAAATAAATGGGATGCAAAGTTGTAAAACATTTATTGTAAGCTAGGTATTAATGGCAAAAAAAAAAAATAAAAATATATTTCACTTAATCTAAAAATAGAAATAAATATGTGTATCGACTGCTGAAGAATGATTTTCAAATCCAACATAATTCCATTAGAATGCCTTTTACTTAAAACAATTTCAACTAGCAACGATATGTCCACAATTTATGTGCCTCTCTCTCTCTCTCCAGTTGCCTCCTCCTTCAGACTGTCTTTCTCTCTCTCAAATATTAGCTGCATACCTCATTCAGCTGATTTTGCCCCAGGGAGTTGAGAAATCTCACTCAAAATCGAATCGCAAACCGCAAATACAATAAAAATGGCAAGTTGAGAGGTGTGTAGGAGCGCAAACAGTAGCCAATGGGTACAGTTAGAGAAGGGCTTAGAGGCAACCGTTATTTCTGCTAATTTAGCGGCTAAGAAGAAACGTCGAAAATGCTGGCAACCAACAGGAGACCGCTAAATAACAAAGTAAAGAGCCAAAGCAAAGCAACTAAAGAGCTAAGCGGCTCAAAAGGACTGACGGCAATCGAGTGAGTCTCGGCAGACAATGAGGCAGCAGCAACATTGAGGGGAACAACAGCAGTGAGGTCATTAATAAGCCAAAAGCCATAAGTAAATATCCTTAAAGGATATGGGAAGTGGGACAGGCGCAAGGAGCACAACTATAAACCCGACTTGCTTATGGTCCAGCCATATTTATGCATATTTGTAGCGCATAAAAATTGCCACTTTGTTGTGTGTGTGGCGTGTTGTGTGTCGTTTGTTGTGCCTTGTTTTGCCTTGCGGCCTGTCAGGGCAGACAACAGGGAGACAAAGCGGCGTCGTTTTGTTTTGCAAACACAAAAGACAAAAAAAGTGATTTCGATATTGAGAGTTCAGTTCGGGATGCAGAGCATCCTCCAGGCAAGCTGACTCAAGCGGCGCACAGCAGGATCCTCGGGGACCACATGTTGACATTATTTGCCTCTTGCCGCTGGCAGCTTGCCTCTTGCTTCTTGCCTCTTGCCTCTTCACTCTTGCCACTCGGTTGCCACGCACAACAAACAGGTGTGAAGTTCGGCATATGTGGGTGCAGCATCCGCATCCTCAGTTCGTTTATTCTCACTTCACGATTCTCAGTTCGCATTTCTCTGTTTGCCAGTTGTCCGTTCTCAACTGTCCTGCAAAACGCATTAATTTTAAATATTATTTTGGCAGTTTGCTTTTTGTCCATTTAATAAATGAAATTTGCAACCTTTTTGTTTGTTGTTCGTCGTCGTCGTCGTTGTCGCATCTTTCGACAAATTGACCGCAATTTCGCTGTGTCATTTGCTGTTAATTTATTTGCCCAAAAAAAAGAAGAATACAATTCACAGAATGCTGTTTACAAATTAAATGCGAATGACGACGAAATAGGCTGTAAACAGCAATGGAATCTGAGAATTCAAGTAGAACCAATTTCGTCTAGAAATTCATTTTCATATCTATTGCGTTTGACACGCAAATTATTTTTAAATCGTAAGAAAACGTTTTTCTATTAGAATTTAGACTTCAGTATTAATATTTTATGGATGCAAAACTCTACAAAGAGAGAAAACGGAACATTTAATTATTTAAATGGCAAAACAAATTGTTGTGATTAAATGTTGAAAGGCGGAAATGCTATATGTAAATATATTGTCGAATTTGAAGGCGCAAATTGTCCAATCTTCACTCTTCGATTAATTGGACGCGCTTCTTTCCTGTCGTCTTCAATTTGACGAAGGCTTCCGGCGACAGTGTGAAAGTGCACCTTCGACGATTCCTCAAATTTTCCAGCACTTTCAGCTTGTGACTGAAGGAAACGCGACCCTTGACCTTATTACGTCCCAATCGCATACACTTGGCGGCCAGGCTCTCTTGGATCACCTCCTCAGCTTTATTCACCGAAATCTAAGCCAAGCATTTGTACTATATTGATATGCACCTTATGTACTTACTGAAGACATGGATCCGGGCAATTCTGTTTCCTTTCGATCGAACATATGCTTGAAAAGAAACTGCAACTTGTCCGAATAACTGAGCCTTGGCGGCAGCTCATCAACCTGATTGTTGAATTTGGCCTCCTCCTCATGCAGTTGCTCCAGCTTAACTCTATAGCGCAGTGTGTGAATTATGCGCTTCCATCGATTAACATTTGGATTTGGATGCTTTCGACCCACCATTTTGCTGGCAATCTCCTCCCACATCTTTTCCTTCAGAGCAAAGTTGAAGAAGTCTTTGTGACTCTCCATCCAAAGGCATTCGCGACTTTTGTACAATTCCAGGAGCTTGGCATACATTTTATTCTTTTGCCTGGTGCGGAAGGATTCCACATTATTGGAAAGTTGCCGCTGATTTTGATCGACCATATTTATAATTATTAAAGATTTTGACTGGAACTTTTAAAATTTATTGAATGAAAGACATTACAGTTTTTTATATTCTTTTGATTTGTAGATTTGAACGAAAAACGAGTCGAGTTTGGCATTTTACAACCTACTACATTTTATTATTTCATTACTAATACAATTAATGTAAACAAATGATGACAAGCAAATGTTTATTAAACCCAATAAAGTTAGACAAGCGTTAGAGAGCAAACATGTCTTAATAATTTATAATAAACTAGAAAATTCCTTCCCAATTTTTAAAATTGTTAGAGGCTTCCTAAAAATGTGTTAAAAGCAATGCAGTTTTGTGTTGTTTTGAACTATGATGAAACAAGTTTGACTTATCGATACATTGATTTGTTTCATCTCTGTCCGCATTCCATTTGTGTGAGAATTTTGTTATTGTCAGTTTGTCGATTGTGTATTGTGGATTATGGATTGTGAAAGACGAGTGAAACAATAACAAATGACACTTTTAATCATTGCATATTAACAAGGTAAAACCTTGACAAGCAGCATGTCCGACCCGCACTGAATTAAGTATATTTCGTATATATGTTATGTATATGGATGCGAGTATTGGATATAAGTATGGTATAATTAATGGCCGCAGACTGCGAACTGTGCCACCAAAAATAACTCATTAACTAAATCCGCTTTTAATAAATGCCAATACGGAGTTGGCAGCCCCTTCCACCTCCACCTCCACCTTCCCCTCCCCGTTGTTCTACTGACTTTACCACTTTAGCATTTCTTGCCACGGTTGCCAGTTTACAGGCCACAAGACCAGCAAATTAATCAACCTGACGGAACGCGACGTTGTTGATGATATTGGGCGACTGATGCTGACATTGATGCGGCTGCCACAAGCAGCACAGACAATCACTCCAACAGACAGGCAAACGTAGAGAATGAGAGAGACAGAGAGAGAGCGAGGGATAGAGGGAAAGGGACAGAAACGGCGGCAGTTACAACTTCAAGCCGTATCCAACTGTGCTGCAACATCAATCTGTGGTTGCAACTCAAGTTGTGAGTCGTGTAAGTAGCCGCGTGTCTCTCGTTTGGGGGCAAGCACAAATCAACTTCAAGCTTCTACACACACACACACGCACACATCAGTTGGCGTGTGTGGAATGCGCCCAAAAATGTTGTAGAATCAGAAGCGTTGACATGACAACTTGAGATGCCAGCCAAGATAAGCGCCAATACCAACAACCAGACCATAACTGCAACTTTCTATGTGGCACGAGCATGAAAAACCTTTTTAATGCGCTTTTTTGTTTGCCTCTTGTTGCACTTACCATCGGCATTGCCCAATTCAATGGCCTGGCCCCATAGGCTCAGCAGTCACGATGATTGACCCCTGTACCCATGTCGTACCCAACTCTTCACTCCTCTCACTTCACATCACTTGTTTTCACGCCACTCTTCTATCAGTTGTTGTTGTTGTTGTTGTTGACTCGTGCGCTTAATTTTCAACAATTTGTATTATGAAAATGCAATGAATTTCTATTGAAAATTGCCCTCGGCTCTATCGCTGGCTTTGGCTCTGTCATTGATTGATTGGCTTGTAAAATCTTTATACGAAAATAAGAAAAGAAAAGCTTTTCACTCACGTGTCAAGTCAAATGCGGAACGCAAGTTTTTCTGCTCGACATGCAGCTACGCTGTAAAAGCTAAAATAAATTAAATAAAGCAAATAGTCTGCCTAGCATTAAAGAATATTTATTAAATATAACTAAACCATCCAAGTTGATCAAATTAACTACTGACCACTGAGTACATAAATGGGAAATTCTTACAAATTCTTACAATATGTATTATTAAAAAAATATATTTCTTCCTGAAATGTCAAAATAAAAATGTGCAGATAATTTTGTTCTTCTCTTAATACTTTCAATAAACTGAGAAACCTTCATTCGCATCACTCAATGTTTATAGGGTATCGAAAGTGAGTAACAAGTCGTCGTGTAACGCTTGTAACGCATTTCGTAAGCTCATTTTGAATCTTTTCGAACTGCGTAAATGATGCTGACAAGGCATTTGATTAACACGATTAATTGCTGATAAAAATGTCTGACAGTTTGTTGTTTTTTTATTGTTCGCGTTGTATGCCCCCCCATCGCTATAATCCATGAATTTATGCCCAACTACTGGAAATACGCTCCAATGCATATTTTTCATAAATGTCCTTGTAAATGCATATTAATTGAAAGAGTAAGAGCGAAAGATGAAGCAGGCATTTCAATTAGTTATGAAAACTGCATCTCTCTCAACGTGAAACGCAGCGCATAAATTCATCAATTGCAGCTGCAACATTTACTGTCATTTGTCCAGTTGCAGCAGCAGGCGCCACATCCAAGTGGCACCACCACCCATCGGCTACTGTGCTGCACGGTGCAACAGCCGCCTCCCTGTGGTGGCTGTCTGCCTGGCTGCCTGCCCAACTCATGGCAACTCCGACCATCAAACGGTGGCAGGCAGCAGCTGTCAACTGTCGCACCCGACTTGTCCTTGTCAGTCAATGGCTGCGCAGCCCACATCCTGATCCCCTGCTCCGTCCACACTGGATCCCTGATCCCAGAGATCCCACAGTGCCCAGCCCTCGCACAGTTTGAGTATTTTCTATATTAAACTTCACATTTTTTGACGTATGGCGTTGCAATTGGTATGCAAATTGCTGGCGGCACGTTAGTCCAACCCCCCAACGACCCCGTCCCCGTTCTGCCTCTGATTGAGCTGCGATGCAGATTGCGGCATCTTCATATTTGGCCTTCTGGCAATTTTACATACGCACTGACAATACCACCAAAATCTGTGCCTTTAATGGCTAAAAGATGCTGGCAAATTGACTGAGTTTAAATCTAATCAAAATATATGCAAATCTTGCAAAAAAGAAATATAGAGTAAAATACAGACTTAAAGTTACAAATATTTTAGAAAAAATTTATTAAATAAATTCTTATTAATACGGGAAGTCGTATAAAATAAACATTTTTAACAAATTATTGTTGGCCTTACAGAAAAATGTTAATAATAAATTTGAATTGAATATTATTATTAACAAACCTTGATTAAATATCATAAATTAAAATTCCATATCCTAAATACTTATAAAAAGGATGCACAAGTTTATTTACTTCTTCCATACTAAATGATCAATAAATATTTAATATTTTTATTGTTGCCTGTTTACCCGTAAAACGAAATCTTTCCAATACCGTCGAGTTGCAGCTAATTTGTACTTCGAATAAGCATGAAGAGCTGAGGAGAGAAATCTGTACAACCAATCATAATTGCCAGTCTCTCACTCCCCAGCTCCCGCTCTCGGCTTGTACTTATGACAGCTCGGATAATTTCATATTTGTTAAAGGGATTAAAAATGCCACAAACACAATAACATGCCACACATAATGATGCCTCACGAATGTGATGGCAAACTGAAAGGCAAGCAAAAATCGATCTTACGCCCAACAAGCAGCAGTCTCAGCTAAAGATACTTGCTCGTGTGGAGATACAGATACATTAGCATTGCCAAGACAAGGCGAGAGACACACATGTGGCATCATTTTACATTTGAAATGCGTGCAGTTGATTTGAGAAGTAAAAATTGAGCATAAAGCGTGCTTAATTCCTAAAGAAAGTTCCATTTCCAATTTCCATCCATTTCCAATTGCATTACCCAAAAGGGACCTTCAGCCACTCAGTCAGCCTCTGCTGGAGTAGCATACGAAATCGTTGGAGAATGACACAGGACACGCCCCCTCCGCCCGCAAGCGCAAGGCGTGAAGTGAAAGAAATTCCGCTCGAAAGAGAAATGTGTGAAAAACCACACGCATTATTTTATTTTCCATGTTTTCTCGTCGCTGTTAATCCCATCTAAGGTTGTTGGAAATATTAGTAATATTAATTGTAGGCTCATGAAAGTTGATACGAATTTTGTTGTCTATAGCGGGTAAAGACTGTGATCCAATTGAGCGCAGAAGACTTTGCTCCTCCGCATCGCAGCCATTTTCTCAGAGTAGGCGTTCACTTGGCTCCTCAAACTCCACTTAGTGGCC
Organism: Drosophila immigrans; assembly: GCA_963583835.1. NCBI lineage: Eukaryota > Metazoa > Arthropoda > Insecta > Diptera > Drosophilidae > Drosophila > Drosophila immigrans. Next base: position 25,165,866 of record OY757143.1, on the reverse strand, counting down.
AAGCCTTTTGCCTCATTGGCACTGATTCGTTCAACTGGCCAAATGTGATTATTGTTGTTGCTGTTTGCTGTTGTTGCCGTTGCGGTTCTTCTGCTGTGGTTTGCTGTTAACTCGTTTGGTATTTAAGTAAACTGGTTTGCAGTTGGCTCTTCACTTGGCCGAAGCATCAGCAGCTCTTTAGCGCTCGTTCCAAAAACTAAAGTGTTGGACCAGTCCCCACTGTTTCCCTCCCCTGCCGCTCGCCCAGACCTCCCCAAACCCAGTCAACGAACCAGACCTGTCCAGACCAGAACTTAGCGAAAACTACATGGTATGTGTACGCTTTTGGAGTGGATCTTTCTCATGTCACTGCCCACTTTATCTGTCTACTTGGCCGGTTTTGATGGGAGCTTCGTACAGAGAGTGTTTGTGGCAAATCTTTCAACCGACGGCTTTCCAAAATTCTGATTTAGAAGAAGATTTAACCATAGAACAATTAAATTAGTTAGTTAGTTAGGCATATAAACAAACTAAATACGCAAAAATATATATGAAGTTTCTATCTTAATTTTCTTAATTTAAGAAATGCAAAATTAAATTTCGAAAATGTTTAAATCTTTTAATGTCATTTATAGTCTAATTTTTAGATAGTTATTAGTCATTGGTAGTATAGCACTGAGATCTGCTGATAAATCACCGCTAGTTGGCAAAATGCTTTTAAACTTAAGAGCGACTTTGCAATAAAATCTATATAATTTTGTTGTGGTCATAATTAAATAATTAAATTAATAACTCAATAAGCCACGAGACTACAAAACTCATTCTGTTTTATTAGTCATTATTGTACTTTTAAATTAATTTTGAAATAAACAAAAAGAATAAAGTTAGCCTCGTGGCTATTCAAATGTCTGGCGTTTATTTATCATAGGAGTTAGTTCGTGTCTATTAACAAATATGGTCTGCAATTTGCCATGTAAAATCGATAATCATTCACAGCATTTTGTGTAAAGTTTGCGGCACGCCCACAACGCCTACACAGCACAGCAGAGCTGTGTACAACAATGACAGAGCCCACACCTGCCCACCTGAGCGAGGCGCTGTAAACAAAATGATTTGCCATAAAATTATCATAATGCCGCTCGAAATGCGCCAACAACATGTTGTCAACGGCAAAGCGGCAATGGCAACGGCAACGGCAACGACAACCGCAATGGCAACGTTGCCAACAACAGCTAACACACACACGCTCACAAACAGATACATTTTCAGCCAGACACACACACATGGACAATGATGACGACTTTCCAGACAAATTGACGAGCGCAAAATGTAATTTTGGCCGTTGGCTTTTTATTTGTGGACGTCACAAACACCAATCAAAATGTCCATAAATCTGTTTTGGAGCCCACACATTTGGCCAAAGCCAAACAATTGAACTTTGTCAGCCAAATGGTGAAAAACCCGCCTTCCTTCCGCTTCCCCTACAACACAGGCATTTGCTAAACACGAATTGTAATCAAATGTTGTCTTCAAGTTGGTGCAAAAATCACAGACAGTTTCCATTTTTGGTCATCTTAAGTAATAAAAGCTTATTTTATTTCATTTTTAATTATGACGAGTAAATTCCCTGCCCCGCCCAGCCGGTTAATTATGCGCAAATGTGAGGCAGAAGCGAGGACAAGAAAAAAGCGAACTGAATTTACATGCAAATCAGTTTTCGGCGTACAGTTTGAGTTATCAGCATTCGGAGAGCTTCTCAGTTGCCTCCAGTTGCCAGTTATCGCCATTTCATGCTCTGGATTTGTGTGGCAGCCACACACACAGACACACGCACACACATATGCGCTGGCAAAGTGTTTGCCGCATGCAACATCAAAGTTAAAATTAAATGCGCGGTAATTTGGCAAAAGGCTCAAAGGATGCCGTTGCCGACGTGAAGATGGCCCTGAATATGGGCCCAACGAAGGGCGCTCGCTGCGAGTGAGATACTAGAGATGGAGAAGGGAGGAGAAGTGGAGGGGCTAGGTGGCAGAGAGGGGGGAGGATGAGGAAGTGGCTGCGATTGCCTTTGCCGATTTGCCGCCAAGCGTGTACAGGTTTCTTTTGCTCAGCACAAATTGTGTTTTGATTGAAGTGTTGCTCGCTGCACAAAGACAAAGACAGAGACAGTGAACGAGAAAGAGAGAGAGAGAGAGAGAGAGAGAGAGAGAGAGAGAGAGAGAGGTAGTGAGTGAGAGGGGCAGAGATCGAGGGGGTAGCGTGTGGCAGCAACATCGAGGTCGTTGCATAAAACTTCATTTGTAAATTTAAATTATGCCTTGTAGTTGGCGGTTGATTTGCGGTCAACAATTTTGATAACTCTGTTTTACACGTCCTTTTCTCTTTTGTCGAGTAATTGTGCCAACCGAAGGCCAACTGCCAATTGCAAAGACGGCAATTAACACTTGAAAGCAGCCTCAATGTCTGGAAACTTAATTCAATATTTCAATTGAAAGTAGTTCGCCAGTACACAATTTATTTAATTTCGACTTTAAACTGGAGTTGTATATTTTATTTAAATACATTGCGTGTTGTCCAGTGCAGACTTCAGCAAATGCTTCGACGTTGACAGGCAGCAATCGTCAACGAGTTGTGGAGCTCTGTTAATTTGGTTTAAAAATGTCGTCTCTTTGCATGGATTGTGGCACGTGTTGAAAATGCGGTCAAGATAAAACTAAATTTAAATACACTTGACGGCTGTGTAAAGAGATCTACAGAAATTTATAGTTGGAAATGAAGACAGCATTAACGGATAAATAAGTAAAATATAATTATAAGATCACAAAAAAGAAATTCGTAAAAACTGATCTCCAAAAATTGTAATAGATCAAAGTAAAAGAGGGAGAACCTAACTAACTTAAACTTAACTGTGCTTAAACTCGTTTTACATTTTAATATAAGGCAATTAAATCAAAATTAATTTGTAATGTGCAAACAGTCTTTAGTCTTCATTTGGAAATGGATCAGATAAGTTATTTAATAATCTGTTTGACTAAACTAGTATTTTCAGCATAATTGAAATAACAACAGTTGTGTGCATTCCTTCTGCCGACGCGTCGGCACGTCAAAGGCAACGCCAAACAAAATGCCAGAGCACTTACGCAAATATTTAGCTAACTCACTCTTTAATAGACCATAATATTTGTGGTCATCACAATTGGCCACGGTCTTATTGTCAGCTTGTGCAATGTGCACTTGTCATGCGACTTGTGCATTTGGCTAATAAAAGCGTTAATCTGGACTACTCCCAGCTAACTGGCAAACTAACTAACTAACTGACGAGACTGATGCGACCACCAGCAGACCAGTTTGCAGAGGCAGAGAGGGAGACCAAAGGAAGATGGATGTAGCTGTAAGCATCATGCTTAATGCCTCCCAAAGGCTGTCATGTACGAATGCGAATGCGAATACGAATACGAATGGGAGTGCGAGTGCTTGTTTGACTATGAATAGGAGTCGAGTGAGTCGAGTTCGATTAGTGGAGCGCCGTGGAGCGGGAGGACGACTCCCCGAGGTGTGAAATCATCGTAAGTGAGCAGCTGGAATGTCCAGCTAAGTGGAGAGGCCTCTGGCCGCATGCAACGCGCATGCAACAGACAGCAGTGTCATGCCACAGTGTCAGGACTGGCAGCAGCAGCCGCAGCAGCAAAAATCCTGTTGCGATTTGCAACATTTATATAAGAATGATTTAGCAGTTGCCCCACGGCATGTTGCACGCCGCCTTCTCCTACTTCTTCAACTCCTCCTCCTCGTCCTGCTTATTTAGCCATAAAATCATGTGACATATCCGCAATTTTTTAAGCCAACTTCAAGTGTCAAAATCGACGCCCACCCGCTGCGATTGCTTGCAACTGCCACAGACTGTGGCGAGTGCGAGTGTGGAGCCCACTTCCCTGGAAGACACTCTTCCATTTCTTTTGTGTGTCTGTGTGATTGTGTGTGTGGGTGCAGTTAAATTTCGTGGAATTAACGCCCCCAACGAGCGTTGACAAAAGCTTTCAATGGCGTTTTCCCCCTTCGTACGTTGCTTGCGCACTGTCGATTGTTTTTCACGCCGATAAGCATCGCCAAATCGAGAGTCCATTCGATATATTTGTATAATTTGTTTGCGAATTTGTGCCGAGAATTGCCCACGAGCAACTAATTGCTGGCGATTAAGTCGACCTGCCTCTCATATTTGGCAAACTGCTGACAACTTATTTATGATATAATTTCATGCCATTTGTTAGACTCGATGCGACTCGACAATCTAAATCTAGTGTTATTATTGCACTTGTTGTTGCTATTGCCGCCAGTTGCTGTTGTTAGATAAGTTGTTGCTGTTATTATTATTCTCTGTCTGGCCGTCTAAATGCTGTTAATGAATTATGGCCATTATTTAATGCTGTTCGACTGTGTCGTGTTAATGACAACATTTTCAAACGGCTTGCCTTGAATTTTCTTCTTTAATACAAAAATAGATAAAATTGTATTTGCTATTAAAAACAAAGTTTTGATTTATTTATTGTCTGTAGATACAGATCGATATGAACTTCACTTCCTGTATTTTATTCTCCATTCAACTATTCTCCTCTTGTTCATATGAGACTTCAGAATTATCAGATTATAATTGCTTTTATTTGTAATTTATATTGTTTGAATGTTAGAAAGAGCATTTTAATAAAGATAGATATCTGAAGGAAAACTGCTTTTAAATCAAGAGTACTTAAAATTTGAGGTATATTCATTTTTATATCTATCTATCTATTTTTTGCGTTTCCTGCCTGTCCCCCATTCAACTCAACATCTAACTCAAAAATTGCTTTGGATACTTAACCTCTCCATTTATTTATTGGCGCCTTCGCTGCTCTGTCTGCTTTGCGGTATTGGCCTCTGCGATCTCTGGCCGAAGATTAGTCGATCAGCGTTCAATGAGAGTCCGTTGTCCAGTTCCACTGACGAGCTGAGCTGGTGGGCCTGAAGCTCGATGCAGGATGCCAGCTGGACAGAATGGCTCTGTTGGCCAGTTGGCCAGCCAGGTGCTGTGATTGTGTGTGTTTCTAAGAGCCTGAGGCGCGGGTGACCGCCGAGAAGCGGCTGCCGTGAATTCTTTTGTTCTATGCCGTCAACACTAAATACTCACGTCAGCCAATAAATCCACTTCAACTGTGGCAAAGTCTTGCAATCTTCAACGCCAGATCCGCGATTGAGATCAAGAGCTGAGCCAGCCACAAGTGTGCGTAGCCTCGCTCTCTTTTTCTCGCTCTCGCCATCTCTGCCTGTTTGTTGGCGCTTTTTTCGCACAGCTTCCAAATGGTGTTCTGGGTCTCAGTCCGGTTGGGCAGCTTTTCGGCCGGTTGGCTGGTCGCTTGCTTGGTTCCCTTTAGGTGTCAAAAGCAATAAAACGCCGGCCTGTAATCAACGCGATCCTAAATAGGTGTACAAATTACACCAAAGTCCTTAATTATAGCGAAACCGCCACAGTGAGACTCTAAACCACAAAACGCTTTTATCATGCTGGTGCTGCTCTTTCTGTTGATTCTCTCTCTTTATTCCTCTTATTGTTTGCACTCCTTGAGTGTGTGTGTGTTCTGTGTGTGTGTGTGTGTACTGTGTGTTTGTGTGTGCTCTCATAGTAAGCTCGGAACTATTAAGAATTTGGCACGGTCCCAAGGCGGCTGCGACTGCTGCTGCTGCTGTGGTTGCTGTTGCTGTGTTGCTGTGTTGCTGCTGTGGCATATAACTTACACCCAGATCGATCAGTGCAATTGGTGTAAATGTACTTTACTACAAGAACACTAACAACAACACAAACAGGGCACAGCACTTGGCGCTCTTTGCTCCATGCCGCACGTTCGTGCTGCGAAAATTACGTTTGATCGATTTGATCGGCGCTTCGAGATCAAAGAGAATGAAACACACAACAACGGCGACGACGATGAGGACTTTTGCTTGGCGTTGAATGTTTAGCAATTGTAATGCCCCCACTCAGTAAGGGTATTCCAGCGAAATCGAAATGAACTCAATGCGAAAATGTCCGTACACAGGGTTTACAGGCAGACACAGCTAATCAGCTAAAAGTGGTTGGGGAATTATATTTATAATTCAATAAATACATAAAGAATATCAAATTCAAGTTCCTAATGGCTTTAAATATTTTAAAGGACTTGTGATAGTACTTTCAAATATTATTTCAGCGAATACTATTCCAAAAATTCAGAAATTGGCAAACAAAAATATAGTAAAACAAATCAATAGGAAATTTTGTAAAATAATAAGAATTGTCAAATAATAAATAGTACAATGAATTAATAAAATAAATTTTTAAACCGACTACTACTACAAAATTTAAATAAATATTTTCATATATTTTGGTCTGTGAAGTCTTTTATTATTTGAAAACAAAATCGAAATGTTTTCGTTTTTCATAGATTTTCAACCACAAAACTAATTTGTCAATAGTTCAATATTTTATTGAGTTTTCTTCTACTTTTACTCCATCAGAAAGAGTGCAAATGCTTCGTTAGTTAAAAAAATGAAGCATTATTATTATTGCTTTTGGGTAGTTTGGATCTGCGAGTTATTTCTGATTTGGCTGAGCAGCCAGTTGGCCTAAAGTGTGAAATTTGCTAAGCTAACCGAGGGTGGTGTGGCTGCCATGCTTGAACTCTGCAGCCTCAAGTTGAGTTTAGGTTTTGGATTTGGTTTTGGTTTTTGGTAGGGCACAACAACTGCTCAAGTCTTAGCCCTGAGCCACAGCCTTACGCTGGCCTTTCGTTGCGGCTACGGACGCAGCCTTAGCGCTTAGTTGGTAGCACAACAAGCCGTGGCCACTTTCGTGTCCAACTCCATGTCCATGTCCACGTCGATGACGATGGCGATGTCGATGTCCATGTTCATTTGCTGTAACGGTAAGCGAGGGAAATTCATCACGCACGACAAACGGAAAATACGTAAAGTAACTGTGACCATAACTTATGCGCAAATTATTCGATTTGGAGGCGTAAAAAATGCAGCTTCCCAATAATGGCAGCGATGCAGTTGAAGTTGCAGTTGAGCCGCGCTTGGCCATCACAATAATAATAGGCAACTAGCCAAGAGTTTGTGTCTACTGCAGAAGCTGTGAAAGTTTTGGTGGAGAAAGAGTAGCAAATTTGTATAAAATTGAATGGTGCCACCAAAAGCGAACCGATCTTGCAACATGCAACTCACAAGTTGCACAGCGATGGGGCAGTGGAACACGTAGGCGGCACACGGATGCCAATGTGTAATTTCTATTCAATTTTTTTTGCGAGTACATATTTTATTTGGCACCGCAGATGAAATCAACTTTAGCAAATGCTCGTAATTGTTCAAGTGGTGGGAAAATTTCACTCTAGAGTTGTCTAATTGAAATTCCCATGCATTGAGGGACCACTCAACTCAACTCGACTGGTCTCCGACTCTGACTCCGACACTGACTCTGATGGCCAGCTGCTGCAGCGGCTGCCACAGAGAATGAGAATCACACACTCGCCCAGAGAATGCGGACAATTTAAGCCAAATCGCAGTACAGCACGCACACGCACTCTGATGCAGCTAGACTTGAATTCAGAATGGGAATGCAGAATGCAGAATGGTGAATGGCAATGGGAATGGGAACAGGACAACTGGCGCAACATCAACAGCCATTTTCGTGATTTTAATTGTCGACTGCATCTGCAAATGGTTCCACATGCTGCCCTCCATCTCCATTGCATTCTCGCTCGCTCTCCACTCGAGGTTGCCTGCTCCGATTACGCAATTGTTCTCATGTGACCCGGGCTATCGTTGCGACTGTGCCCATTGCCATTTTTAATGCTGCTAACGAAATTTAATTGGCCTCTAAATGATTTTAATTGTGCCACTGATGTTGGCCATAAGTTACAACGCAAATTGCCAACAATTTCAGCAAACACAATCGAGATTTTTCAACTGCTGATTGTAGCACTAGCAAAGCTTAATTTGCAATTACGGCGAACTAAACAAAAGGTTCACAAACTCATCAAATTAGACAAATCAAAAATAGTTGACTTAACACGTGCAACATAAATACAACAGATATTTTAGAAGGTAACATTTTTAATTTTAATGAAAATCCTTTTAGTTTATTTTAGTGGAACAAATTGTGTTAAACCCTTATCGAAAATTGTTCCCCCTTTGGATATATAAATATATGTATGTATGTACAGATATCTTGTTCATATATTGTCCCTCTAAATACTTATAATTTTCTAACAATTTCAACATGACTGGCATTAAAATAGAAAGTTCAACTCATCAATTAAAAATATTTTAAAATTATTTTGCACCACTTGCTATTTTAAATTTGACAAATTCCGTAAAAAGTCTTGATTACATCAATGCTTGTGACGATATTTTCCTTATAGGCAGAGGGAATTAATGTTATAATTAATTAATTTATTTAAACAATATTTTGAAATTAATTCACTCACCCTTTTTCTAAATTCAGTTCATTCATTTCTAAAGAAAGTCTTCTCTGAATTGAGCTAGTGGCGCATTTAGCAGCTTTCTCTTTCGGCTCCTTCACACCTATTCAAAAATTTGAAGCCTTCAAGTTTGTTGGCTTGGACCTTGTCTTATGAAATGTTGAAGGAAAGCTTTGTGTCTTCGCATCCGCTTTCATTTCACCGTCTGTCAGTGTCATTTCAATTGTCATCATTTCGCTCGGCCCCCACTCAAATCGGCATTAAGCCAAATGAGCCGTGCCAAAAGCTCACAGCAACAACAACCATCTGCATAACACATATTAACAACAGCAAGAGCAGCAGCGACCCAGTTTCATTTGTAAATTAATAACCTTTCACCTGAGTTTTAATTTAAATGCCCGCAACTTATCCGCCTAACCGTAACATTTAGTAGTAAGACTCGAACAACTCCAGGCCAGACTTTGAGTCGAGTCGCAGCCCACCTGGATGACTGGCTAACTGAGAGTCGAAGTCGATGTGGAGGAACCTTCGTCAAGAGCTTCGCCTCAGCTTTTGGCTGACATTTCAAATTTTGCAAATGTCAAAAATGCCGTTCCGTTGATGCCGCCTCATTTGTCTTTAAATGTGCCATAGCTGAAGCTGAAACTCAAACTGAAGCCCAGCCAAGTCGCACTTTTAACACTTTTCACTTAGACTCCACCCTCCCTTTGTCCCCTTTTGTCTCCTTGCGATACTGATGTGTTGCCCGCGGGCCATTTCAGGAAAGAGAGAAAGACACAAAAGACGAAGTGTGGCTTGATGAGCGTCTCCAAAGTGACCAGCACAGGAGTTGGCTCTGTTCACTGAGGCTCACTTTCTTGCCATTGCCAAATAATTTCACAGTCTATCAATTAGCGTGCACATTACAGTGGTCACTGCTCAAGTTGAAAAGCAGGTAGAATTCTAAGCCAGGCATAAGTACAAAAAAAACAAGATACAACCAAATTAATTTTAATTAAATACAAATTAATATAGACGATAGGCAAGTGCAGTTTAAAAAAACATTCAATTTCGCTTATTGAAATATACATATAAGCGATACTAATAAACCAAAATCCATAATAACCACTTGTTTCGTATAAACAAATTTAACATAATCGAAGCAATCTTACTAACCGAATATTATTATATATTTAAGAATGCAACAGACGTTATACATATATGTATTATAAGAGATTCGTCCTTAAAATAAGAACATTTCAAATTGAATCATTCTAAAACAATGTCTATACCAAATCGTGACTGATTTCAGAAATTTCGTGGGAACGAATAGTAACGATTTTTACTGTTTATATTTATATTTTTATAAACTTTAATCATAACCCTTTTTACAACAATTTTATGTTCATAATTTAATATTTTGAATAGGTCTTATTTGGATTTTTATTTTAAATTATATTACATAAAGTGTAGTCAAATTTAGTGACACTTTAAACTTTATCTATAACAAATCCTCTGTAAATATCATGTAGAAACTTGTCAAAAGAATTAACTTCTTATTTATAGTCCAAGTAATATTCGTTAAATATTCACCAGTCGGGATTCCATGAGGCAAACGGCTCGTCTTGAGGTAAAATCCATCAACGATTATGTGACCCTAATTAACAATGAAAAAATAATTAAGTTTGACAATCAAATTACAAGAAATGCTAAACTTACTTTGGCGTAAGGACAGGTGTGATTTATGTTCGAAAACTCTTGAAACATACTAAATATTATCTTGGCAATTGGATTATACGGATTTCTAACAAATCGACACGCATCAATATCAGCCTTAATTATCCAGGGCTTATATCCGTTCGCTTTTTTGAACATTTGTACATTAAATGTGCAATCATGAATGCGATGCAAAGTTGTGGCATTATAATTGAATGTCGATACATTGCGACTTACAGCTTTTAAACGACATTTGTTTACAATGAACCGCGATTCGTCGTAGCTCTTGCAGATTACATTTGTAAATTTGAATAGAACTGCATCCTGGTGAGAATAGAATTATACAACAATTTACTATTGAAAACTTGCTTTAATTACATAGCTTGACAGTTGACAAGCTATCCACATATAAAAAACTGCCGGAATAATCTGTGTAGTGGCTTTCATATTCACAAGAAACGAATGAGCAGAGAGAAGGCAATATACTGAATAAAAATTATTTTCCATTTCAAATAATATAAATGTATAACAATTGAAGAACTGAAAACTAGACATTAGCGTGTTAAATTGTGCTTAACCGCAATGCAAATTATTTCTCGTACTGATAATCGATCAATAGCCAAATCGATATAACTATGACAGTCTATCCTTATAGACACCTAAACCTCAGAGACTATAAAAGCCGAATAAACTAAACTAGGTGACAGTGTTTATTGAGCTGTGTAGGCGAATAAATGCTGAAAGGTACAACACTTTATTTTCTTCTTCGTAAAAAGGTTTTTTGTTTAAAACAAAATTTTGTAATCCAACCTTACTACAATTATGGATTCCAATCAAATTTAATAATTTGTTCAATTTTTTGTAATTGAATGGGAAATTAAATATCCTAATTCGAAATCAATATAATCTTTCTCCCTTGTTTAAAATAAGCATACATACTTAGCTCATCGTGATTAATATATTTAAATAATTGCAACTTAAATACAGCTTTGTAATTTCTATTTTTGTTCAAATTGATGGGTGTTTTGTGACCACTGTGCCAGTTTGTAGGCCATTTTTCATGCTCTGGCTGCTAGGAGCAAGAGCTCCAGCTGCAACAACAGAGAATGAGAGAGACTGCAGAAGATCGAGGAGACTGAAAACTGAAGACTCGAGACTGCAAACTGAAGACTGCAGACTGCAGACAGGCTCTTGTGACCTTAGGGGCTGGCAAAAGGTGGTCTCGCTGATTGTTTACGTCTGCGCTACTCATAAAATTTCAATTAATCTGCGTGTCACTTGGCCAACAGAGCACACTGACTCTGGAGGTCTGTCTAGAGACGTGTGTGTGCATCCCAAGCTATGCTAAATATTTAATGAAATGCGAGGAGCTGCGCTATCAAGTGGGGAGAAGTGTGTGTGCCTTAAGATTTGAGTTTCTGTTTCTCGCTCTCACTCTCTCTCTCTGTGACGATTAACATGAAATATCAGATTATAATCTCGGTGGATCTGCTCATTTGGCTATGCCTGGCAGGCTCTGCGAAACTCTGGCAAGCTTGCAAGTCGCACACACAAATTAATCTTCTTCAAATTAGCATCTTGATTAGCCAATGAAATGTGTAAGCCATACCCCAATAGCCTATACCCTCAGACCACACTATAAAAATCAACAGCAACATTTTCGAATGCTTCGTTTTTGATGATCATTGATCATTTCTCAGGTTTTTCTCCTTTTTGTTTGTCTTCTTCGCATTTCGCTGATCTTTCAGTGGTGTCTCACTGGGGCCCTCTGCTGTTGATGTGATTACAATAATTAATCTTGCTCGAGATTATGCTTGATTTTGATTCCCTCTCTCACACACACCGAGATCGCTTTAGTTCGGTTTGCTTGGGTTCGTTTCGTTCATTTGTGTTTTTAGCTGCTGTTTTTGTTTTTCTGTTGTTTATTTTTTTTTTCTTTTTTAAGGCGCCTGCGCCAACTCCACTCGACTTGAGGCGACGCGACGCGATGCGGCGTCAAATTAAGTGTTTGTGTCGCTTGCCATTAATCAAAACATATCACAAATTTCGATATGAAAAAGTGTTTTGTACTATATCAAACGCAAACTCCACTAACTACAACTTGTTTCCATGTCGTGTTCGATGTTCGTTTCGTGTTCATCTGGGTGTGTGTTCACTTCGTTTTTCCACAGTGTTGTTTTTTAATCATTTATTTTGATTCCTTTTCCTGGTCTGGAAATGTCACCTGCTGTGCAAACAAACACACACTGCCTGAGACTGTGGCTGAGACCGAGACTGAGGCAATGGCTGCTGTTTGATGAATGATGGACAATGTCTGCAGCACTCTACAGATTTCATTCATTTTCATTTGCATTGAGTGCGTTCAATTTGAATTTATTTGCAGTTAACATGCAGCTGTCTCCCAACTACGATCGATGGTCGATTTCAGTAGCCCATGTGGAAAGTGGTCAAGTGGCTGCCTGGCATTAATCATTCAACCTGTTGTGACCACACACAAGCCCACAGAGCACGAACTGTAAAATAAATCAGTTGAACTCAACATTGAAATTTATTAACTGCCTAATTGTAACAATATTTGACAAGCTTGTGGTCATAAACCTTGCCAACATTTTACACTTTTACATGGCAGGCAACTTTGGCAACTTGTTTTGCTTATCGAGCTAAAAATATCACAGCTTACAGCAGCAACAATGTCAACATTCAACAGTCAAGTGACAGCAGCAAAAGGCAATTATCTATAATAAAGCACAGCACAACAACAACAACAACAACGACAACAATTCGACCAGTTTCCCAGACCAGTTGCAATTTTCAACACTTTGCAACCAAAATGTGACACCTGCTGTTGTTGTTGTTGTTGCTGTTGCTGTATCTGTAGCTGCTGCAGTTAAAGCCAAATTAAAATTCACTTGACCAGTTCAACACCTTGGTCAATTTGAATGTCTGCATGTGTGTGTGTGTATGTGCAAAAGCTGTTGATTACTTCCAATTTCAATAATTCCAATCGGAAATCAACAAAGTTCACTCTAAGATAATATTTAATTATGTTACAACGAGTTCGTATTACGTATCCGGATACGAGTCGTTTGTCATCAACTCAATTACTTCAGCTGGGATTACATCAACTAAGTGGATGTCCGAGTGGATGGGAAAATATGAAATATAATAATTGAAGCGATTACTACGTAAGACAAAGTCAGAGATTGAGTTTTATGTTTCGTGTGCCTTGCCATAGATGGCGCTGCACACAGCGGCATCTGTCGGCGAATATAGTAACTACGCCCATATTAGCCAAGACAGCAACCACACATGAGCTGGATAGACATATCTATGGCTGCCGCTGATTGGCTGTGTGAAAGAGACAAAACTACAAACGACACTGCCCAAAATAAACGAGCTACTCACCAATTTTGAGATTTCCTATTAAATTAATTTAATTTAAATTATTCAATTAAACTCTGTTCCATTAAATAAATAAACGCTTATAGTTGTCTTTTAAAATATGACTATTTATTTACACATAATACATATAACAAATTCAAGGCTTACATTTGTTTAAGAAAAAAAATACTCTAGAAATCAAAAATGTCACACTGAGAATTTTCAAAATAAATAAATTGTTTCCACATCGATTTAAAAAATTAATAAATTCTTCATACACACCAAAAGCTTAATTGAATAAATGTAATTAAGTGAATGCTAATATTAAAAAATTACTAACTAGCAAGTACGAGTATCAATAATGCTAACATCATCGTTATTATGGAAATTCGCTTAATAATAAAATATTAAAATGCTAGGCGAGTTCTTGTCGAAAGATTAGGCAAACTTGGATGACTTTGCAGTGTCCAAAAAGGACGTTAAAAAACTAACTTATTTCAAATAATTTATGGAAAACTCGTTGTGTTGTTGTTGTTGTTTGTTGTTGTTGTTCTTTTTTCTTTTGGATTGAACGTCATATAAAAAATTGTTTGTTCTTTAACTAAATACAAATATTCTCATAAAATAGAAATCATACAGCTTAGGCTTAACTAATTAATATTTAAAAACAATTTCAATATTCTAGCTAAATTAGTTAAGGTTAGGTGAAGCTTAGATTAGATTCCCAAGAGTGCAGCTTAGAGTTACAGTTACTTAGAGAGTAGAGCTTAAGTACAGAAGAGGCAAGACAGTCGAGATGGGAGAGTTAGATGGTTTTTTGGGGGAATTGTTTTGAGGGAGGAGAAGTTGAGATAGAGTAGAGAAGAGTAGAGTAGAGGAAGGTGGTAGCAGAGAGGGATGATCTTGAAGCTTTTTATTTTAGACCTGCAAATCGAAACACGTTTAGTAAAAAAGGCAAAAATGCAAAAAGCGAGTTTCTTAAAACAATCTCTAATTGTCGAAAAGTTGTTCTAAATTGCCGCTCTTAATGGCCGCTCTTCCCACCTGTGCCGGAGCCTGTGCTCCACCGCCGCCGCCCTCTTGCGAGCCACTCTCCGCATCCGAGTCCTTGAGAGAGCCACCCTCCTCGTCTCCGACCAGGGCGCGATACTTCTTGGCAATTGCCTCCCAATCGGCGACGTTCTCGATGCGATTCTGATTCGCTGCCGAGAAGCTGGCCTGAGAGCCTAAAGGCGATAGATGCACCTGCGACAGGGCCACCGAGTCTGAGAGATGGGAAAGTAAATTTATGTTAGAAATGCTTTTGAGCAATGCAGTGCGGTGTGAAAGGAAGGCCATGAAAGTTGGAAGTTGAGAAAGAAATTTTGAGCTAGAGCGCGCCAATAGTTATAGTTGAGAGAGAAATAGAGAGAGAGACAGTAGTAGTAAGAGTAGTAGTATAGTTGAGATACAGCTGTATAAAAAGAGAGAGGCATAATTACGATCGCTTGTAGCACCAAAAACTCTTGCACTTGACCAACCTTGGTATTGGCAATTCGACGGGTCGAAGGGGGTCGAGTGGTGATAGAGTGGAGGGTGGGGCAACTTACGCGTAGCGCTGCGATACATACATTGCTCACCTTTCTTGATCTTCGATAGCCATTTGGCGCCGGCTTTAGTGCGTGGACTGGCCTGACGTATTCCCATCATCTGTACCAGACTTGGACGCTTCTTTTTCTTCATGCGTGCCTGTGGCGTGTGTAAGTTATTCAAGGCAGTTTCATTAGAGACAGGACACATGACAATCAACACAGTACATCACATACATAATAGACAGACAAGAATTACAAGTTACGAATTACGAATTACGAATTACGAGCGATTAAACATTGAAAGCATCGACAACAGAGGTAAACAAATAGTTGAAAATGGTGTGACACACAGTGCGTATACTTGATCAATACAGGGTGCATCGTGCAAATCAACGGCAACACACTTAAAGCATTTGTTGGACAGGACGTCGTAAATCAAAATGGTGATATATTTTGTCATTATTTTTCGTTTCCATTTGCGGTTGTTGCCAAATTGCTTTAAATGGTTTGCAGAAAAGGTCAGCAACTACTGGAGTTCTGATTCCATAATAATAGAGCTACGTTGTTTATGATTTGGGTTACCTTGACCTTCTCGACGATCCACATAAACCAGGTGGTAACTAAATTAAGCGGCGATGGCGCAGTTGTGGTGCGATGCATATTGCGTATAAGCTTGGATAAGCCAAATTTCCATTCGATGTCGGATTGCGCCTAGTATTTCATAGGTTTTGCATTGCAATTGATTTGATTGTTAGTTGTATATATATATTGATGTTATATGGATGAGACATGAATAGGATAGAACAAGAACAACAATTACACAAATGAGTTTCATGATTTCTTTGTTTTTTTGTTTTGTTTTTTAAGCAGTTACAATTTACATTTTAATTTTAATTTTAACTTAAGCACGCTGCAACAAAGAATTTTCAATAAGGGAAATACACAAATGAACGCGTTTGTTTTGCTTAACAATTTCTAAACACACACTTCAATCCATTCTCTGCAGTTCTCTGGAGAAATTGGTAGACAAAACCATACGCATTTATTGGTCCATTTCATAGATACGAGATAGGACGAGTAAGAGACTTAAACATAGACACAGAAACATGCAGCAGTAATTTGTAAAGCATGCATTTGCCAACATTGGGCAGTTCGCTAGCAGTTTTTTGATTAAATTGCTCAACACTGGGCACAAAAGCTACGCACTTTTCGCTATATATTGTTGTATATGATAATCTAAAGCTAGAGCACACACTAATTGCATCTCACAATCTAGAAGCAAGTGATTCAATCTGCAAGATACATTTTGGCATATTTATCGTGCGAAAGTGTATCTCACAGATGCAGCTACAATTTGGATTATTTTTGTTTTAGTTTTTTGTGTTTTCTTGAAAAAACCTGGAAGCTGCAAGTCTGGGCAGTTGATGGATCTACAATATATGCCATTCAGTATACACTTTGGCTAAAACGATAATATTATGTTAAGGGTGTAAGTGTTTTTGTGTGATTTTGAGGACTGATATCTGTAGAGATCGTTATGTGTGTCAAAAAGTTGGATTCTAAATCAGCTAAATGGTTTCGGTTGTAATTTCATCAATTTTTCACATTGCTTCTCATATTATGACTGATGTTTGAATTACTTTGAACTTGTCTGCTCAATATTGTGTTTTTTTTTATGTATCTTTTTATCTTTACTCATCTGCTAGCTACATAACTTGTCTAAAACTTATATACTAAAAATACTGGTTGTTTATCTAGAAAAAGACTTGAGGATTAAGTGATAAAAGATTCATAATAAATTAGACTTAAGCTTAGTTAAGATTTAAGATATTTATATGGTAAATATATGTTAGAGTTATATACTTGGTTTCGAGCATTGAGAGAGTTGCGTAAAATTGAATTTGATTAGAAGCGCCATAAGCAATACTACCTGAATTCTTTGATAGGTGTCTGACATCATAGCAATCAGCAGGTTAATGAGTACAACCACCGATACCAACATGTAAATGCCAAACACAATTTTGAACAGATACTCAACCCAATAAGGCTGAGTCTCTACATTTTTAATTCTGTCAACTTGAGTTTGCTCCGTCGTCGTCTGGCCAAACACGGCGAAGAAGAGTAACTCGAACGAGTTTATTGGATGCATGCGCACTGTGTCGTTTTTCCCGTTTTCGTATTTGTTGTTGCCGGTATTTATTTATTTTGTATTTTTTTTTTGTTGTATTTTGTGACGTTTCATTTTCATGGCACCCAATAGACCGAATACATGTAAACACAAGTCCAGATATCAACCCCCAAAACAAATGATTATACGAGCACAGCGAACACACACGATGAACAGCAGATTGGTAAAATGAAAAGATAACGCACGCCCATTTGACATGCGGTTGGCCAATTCGTCCAATCAATTTTATCCGTTGATTTGGCGCAATCGACCAACCGTAAAAAGAAAACCAAAAACGTGGGCCAATTGCGTTTCAATTTTGTCAAAACGGTCAACGGGGTTGTTATCAAAAGCGATTCAATTCAAACCAAAACATTACAAGTTTTCAAATTATACATTATTCAAAACGAAAAACATTTACAGTAAATACATATATATATATAGTATGATATTATAATAGAGAGAGAGAGGGAGAGAAAGAGAGAGAGAGAGAGAGAGAGAGGGGGAGGAGAGTGTGTAATTAGTGAAGATTGTCAATACAAACCTGAATGCGTTGATAAGTATCCGACATCATGGCAATTAGTAGGTTAATGAGCACAACCACAGACACTAACAAATAGATGCCAAAGACAAATTTGAACAGGACCTCGGTCCACTCGGGACGCAGATGTCGCATGGGATTGATGTCCACGGTGGTCGTTTGTCCGAACACGGCGAAGAACAGACGCTCGAAAGCCAGAAATGGTGTCATGGGTCCTAACAGCAGCGACATTTTGGTTCACAAAGAATTTTGTTTGGCGATCGTCGTTTGATCGTCACACACATTGGATTCGATTATTCGATATACATTTGTTGTCAAAAGCAAACACGAAACAACACGCACATCAAAACTAACTTTGTGAGGGAGATTAATTTTTGCTTGCTTGGAATATTGAATATTGCAATTGTTAATTGTTATTAAATTGATACAGTATGGCACAGGCGTGTGTGCAAAATGGGGGTGTACGATACGTCAAAAGCAACAGCATCTGCCACAGCAAACAGTAACAGCAACAGCAACAGCAACGGCAACAGCAACAGCAACGGGAGCAACACTTCAGGCAATTTGATCACTTCCGAATATCGTATATAAATATATAGTCATTGTACAGGTTTTTCATCGGCCAAAACACACACATATTGAATTATTGATTCGATCTTTTAATGGCGAGTTTCTCATCATATGATTCGTTTCGCCGTTTTGTGCAGCATTTTTGTTAATTTTGTTAATTTTGTGGGTGGAAGGGCAGCAAGCGTCGCCATAAGCTCAAAGCTTCATGCCCCTGGCAGCCAGGCGAACATGACTTACGGATTGTTTGAGTATTCACGCATGTATACTGATTGCATATATGCCCATTTTAAATATAATTGAAGTGATAATTTTATAGATTTGCTTGCGATTTGCAGAACATCAACATGCATTGAATTTAATTGATTTGAATTGAATTATTTAATTTCAAGTTTCTTTGCGCATGATCAAATAAAAAGGGTGTGTATAATTGACAATTATAGAAATTATAAACCGGTAAGAATAAATCAGGGATACAATAACTCAAATAGTAAACTATCTTTACTTATTTCATTACTAATTTCTGCTAAATTATTATAATCTTTAAAACACATTATTTCTGTATGTATTGATTTAATTCTACATTGCTAACTTATGGGTTTCAAAGTGGTTTTAATTACAAATATTTAAACAAAAAATAGTTTTGGGATTTGTTTTTGATTAAACTAAAATCTTTTGCAATTATTTTAATTTTCTCACATTAAAACTTAATTCCTGGCAATTACTAATTTCTGCTAATTAATTCAGTTCTAAAAAAATCATTAGTTCTGTATTTATTGACTTAACTCTACACAGATAAATTATATACGGCTATATATTTAAGAAATTATTTTTGATTTATTTTTGAATAGCTTAAAAGCTTTTCTAATTGATAATATATATTTATTTCGAATTTAATTTTTTCAATTTAGTAATAGCTAACATTTCATTTAATCTGCTTGAGTTTTTTAATGTAGGCTAAATATGCGCAGAATTGATTTTAGTTTAATTTTTGAAGTTTTTAAACTTTCAATGAATTATTTTTTCATATTTGCGATTTTTAATTCAAAATGTACAGATGTAACTTTTCAATTAAGACTTTGCAAAATAGACTTTAAAATAAAAAAACGTCTCTATTTTAAGCTCTTAAATATAATCTTTTCGAAAGAATAGCATAGATTAAGTTATATATTAAATAAGCAGATTAATTAAGAAAATAAATTCATGCATAAAGTTTAAAAAAAGAAAAACAGATAAATGAATATTGTTTAAACTAATCGTAAAAATATAGTTGAATAATGTAGCATGTGATTGATACCTAGATTAATTAACATTGATCCACAACATCAAGAATGCACAAAACATAGAACGTATCCACTGGCCAAGACCAAGATAAAACATGCCTCGAAACGAAAGGAACTTAAAGAACAAGGCTAACGTTGGATATTTTTGTTGTTAGTACGAATTATGGTTGTTGTTGTTGTTATAGTACGAGTACGAGTAGTAGTAATAGTAGTTTTAGTAGTTGTAGTTGTTCGAGTTTGTGTAGTATTTGTTGTTGCATTTTGCTTTTTCCATTGAACTGGAAAATAAGATAATGACAATAAAAACTTTTTACACACAACATTGAAGGCAAGGAACGGTTCGGCCGGTGTCCCCTTCAAATGAAATAAAAGGGAGCCGACCTGCAGATTGGATATAACTATATAGATTATATATGTATATATAGAGTGAGAGAGCCCATGCATAAAGGCTGAACGAAGAAAGGAAGCGTTGCGTTACGTTGCGTTACGTATACGTTAACGTTACGAAACTTACGATCATCTTTGTGTTTGCGTCGAAACTCGCTAAAGCGACTATCAACATAACTCTCCACGGGCGGGGGACGTGGGGTGGGCATATCATCTGAAGCAACATTTGATTGGGCGGGAGAGGGGAGAATTGTATTAGTATTTTCGATTCGATCTGATTGGGTTTTGCTTTTGGGAGTGGGCTTTTGGGTTGGATCAATAGCACATGACGACATCAAAGAGAGAGGGTTTTGAGGTTGGGTTCAGTATTTTGTTTTGTTTTTTTTTTTGGTTTATTTGTTGTACAGCATGCAATTGTTGTTGTATTGTGGTTGTGGTTGTAGTTTGATTGGTGGAACATTGAGCACATTGAGTAGTTTCATTCAAGGCAGAATACAGATACTTATCAAGACACATTAATTAAAAACGAGGATGTTGCGAAAACATTCCATAAAAACGGAAAACGGTAATCGAACTCAAAATCGAACAAAAAGTCAACCAAAAAGATTCATAAATCAAATTGAATAGAGTTAATCTCATATAAGCAAAGCAAACGTTCGGACTTACCGTCACTGAAGTAGCCGCGATTGCGATTCTTCTTCTCAAAGCCGCGCAGCTCCTCGGGCGTTAGGTTCGAAAAGGATTGATTCAACGCCACGATGTGCATGGAGAAGCCAAACACGAAGATGGCGAGCACGGCCAGAAACCGCGCCAGATCCTTCAGCAGATCCCCAATGATGATGGCCCATGGCCCAAACAAATGGTGGAACGACAAAAAGTCCAGGATCTGCACGCAGGCCAAGAGGAAGGCCAAGGCGAAGCATTGATTGCGACAATAGACGAGCGTCGGCCAGTATTCCTTGGAGACGAAGAGGAAGGCGACGACATGGACTCCGACACCGGCCATGCCCAGCAGCAGGACGAGCACCTTGATCGATCCCAGTCCCGATTTATCGGATGGATTCGTCAACTCGAACAAAAGTAGACCGCTCAACCAAATGAGCAGGCCTATTTCGTACCAGTAGGGGACCAGGCTGAGACGCAGCACCGGATAGATGGGCGTGATGCCCACGATGCTCAGATGGGTCATGAGGTAAATGTGCGAAGTGAGGTAGGACATGAACTTGATGATGGGCACCTTGTTGAACTTGTGGCCCATCGGAAAGGTGAAGCCAATCCATACAGGCGGACACACGATAAACGCAACCAGCAGCAACATGATCTTCCACGAGGCCCACGTCAGCGAGCCGTGCCACAGTTCCTAACACAGAGAATCACTTCAGCATTTATGAGTACAACAAAATGTTAAGCCAACTGACTTGCAAGTATCGTTGAACTACTGTATGTGCAATGACTTCCTTCTGCTCGTTCTCGATGAGCACGTCGAGAAACTCCACATTCCGCTTGTCGGTCGCCTGCAGAATCTTTCCCGCCGAATCGGAGCCGGCTGCCAGAGCGAGCAGCTCTGTGGCCATCGCCTCGCACTGTTTGCCAGCTGCCACCAGATCCTTGGCGCGTTCCTTCTCCTGTTAAACAGACAACCCAGGAAAGAGTGAGCACATTCATAGTCTATATTCACCACTCACCTTTGTCGAGAGGGTTATGTAGATGTTGGACAATTTGGCAGCTGTGTCGACTGGCGCCGGCGAGACCAGCACAAACTCCTGTATCGGCTTGTTGTTGTGATTCTTGGAGACGACCATCAGATTGTAGACGAAGCGTTTGTCCTCCATCAGGCCGTAGGTGTCGTGCTCCTTGTTCATCAAATACCTCAGCACCTCGTTGTGACCCTCGGAGGCGGCAAACCAGATTGCCGCACAGCCGTAGTTCGTCTCAGACTTGGGCGAGGCGCCCGCCTCGCACAGCAGCTTAACCACATCCAAGTGGCCGGCTTTGGCAGCACAATGCAGTGGCGTCCAACCGTTGCGATCGGTTGCATTTATCTCAGCGCCCTGGCCGAGCAGTATCTCCACCATCTGGAAATGGCCGTGCATCGCTGCGATATGCAGTCCGGTGCGGCCATTGCGATCCGTGGATTGCAGGAGTTCCGCCGACCGACTCAGAAGCAAACCAACCACTGACATGTGTCCACCGAAGCAAGCCAAATGGAGCGGATTGTAACCCTGTCAACGAGCAAAGTTATTAAAAACGGCAAGAAATGGAAATTATGAATGGGAGCTATAAAAAAGGTCTTCATAATATAGGAGAAATAAGAAAATTCTATAGTAGTCTAAAATTCAAGATCAATAAGAGCTTGAAAAAGGCTCGATAGAATGTGGGTATAATTGGTAAATATTTTGTAATACCTAATTAATTTGACATATTAATGGTGGCAAAATAAATTCATTTCTTAAGCGATGTCAACTGTTAAAATTATATGAATTTATTACTTGCTGCAATTCTTATTGAAAAATTATTTAATTTCCAGCAATTATTCGAAGTTATTATTTAATCAAAATTACTGCATAAAAAAAAGGTGTAAGTGCGAATAAAGTCAATTCCCATGAAATATCACTTATTTAAAAAACAACTAAGAAAATTCATGATGATTTCATACACTACATTCAAATAAATTAACTTAACTTAAGATTATATGAATTTATTACTTGCTGAAAATAAGTGCGATGCAAGAGCAATAGATTTCTCTTCTAGATTAATTATTTGATTTAAACAAAATGACAGTAAAAAAGTGGAATGACAGTGCGAATAAATTTAATTTCAATGAAAGATAAATTATTTAGAACAGAAGCATGCAAATTCATGATGATTTTATACACTACATTTAAATAAAATAATATAAAATTGTTTAGAATATTTTACAACATTTAAGGGCAGAATGTTGATGTCATTAAATTGTAAGAGATGAGATCAATCTCATCGCATAGCTTACGTTCTCGACGGTCGCTGCGTCCACTTGCACACCCGCCGAATTGAGGAGCAAGCGCACCACGTTCTCATTGCCCGAGAAGGCGGCCAGATGCAGGGGCGTCATGCCCGACTCTGTGCCCAGGTCGCCGAACAGCGACTGCCCCGTGGGCGTCTCCGACTTGACCGTGGCCGGCACACTGGTGAGCAGCTCCCGCACAGTGTCCGCCTGTCCGTAGTAGGCGGCAACGTGGAGCGGCGTTAGGCCCAGTTTCTTGCTGTTGATGCGCAGCGAGTTCGTGCTCTTGAGCACGTCCAGCACCTGGCCATGTCCGTTCTGGGCGGCCAGATGGACGGCCGTGAAGCCCGCCTTGTTCTCCTCGGTGCAGGAGGCGCCGGCTCGGACGAGCGCCTTGACAACGTCGGCGTGTCCGCCCTCGGCTGCCAGTTGCAGGGGCGTGGCATCGGTGAGCTTATTTCTAGCGGAGATGACGCCGGATCGATCGAACTTCATGAGCTCCTCGATCACCTTGACGGAGCCCTGCATGGCAGCAATGTGGGCGCAAGTGTTGCCGTCCTTGCTGGTGGCATTCACCAGCGACGGATGCTGCTGCAGGAACAGTTTGGCCACTTCAGAGAAGTTGTTCTGGGCAGCGACATGGATGGGCTTCTGGCCCAAATCATCGGTCGCATCAATGTTGGCGCCCAGCTCCAGCAGCAGCTGGCACACCTCCATCTGTCCGCTGGCCGCCGCCAGATGCAGCGGCGTCTGTTTGCGCAGCGTCAGGATGTCGATGACGGCATTGTGATCCTTGATCAGGAACTTCACCAGATGCGTGAAGCCGTTCATGGCCGCCAAGTGAAGCGCGGTGCGTCCCACCCGCGACTTGGAATTGATGAAGGCCTTGTTCGTCAGCAGCGCATCGCAGACATGCAAATAGCCGCGCTCCGCAGCCAGGTGCAGTGCGGATCTTCCCTCGGTGTCGAACACATCGACTCTCGCATGGTTCGCCAGCAGATTGTTGACCAGCTCCATGTGCCCGCGATGGCAGGCGATCAGCAGCGGAGTCCAGCCCACTGAGGACTGCCGATTCATGGCCTTCTGTATGTCCGTGGGATTCATGTGCGAGATCATCTCCATCAGCACATCGTTGTTGCCCGCCACGGCGCAGTAGTGAAACGCCGTCTCCAGCGCGTTCTTCGTCTGCAGCGTCACGTCGGCGCCGTTCTCGAGCAGCATGCGCACGATTTGCTTATCGGATTCGGGTATTTTCACCTCCTCCTTGGTAATTTGGCAAGTGTAATGCAGCGCCGTGGCGCCATCATCGTTCACAGAGTTGATGTACGTGGTGGCCTTCTCCTGGCCGTGCTTCTCCTTCACCGTCTCGATCAGATGCCGCACGATCTCCGGGTGGCACGATCTGCACGCCATGTGCAGCGGCGTCTCGCCAGTCTGCAGCGAAACAGGGAAATTAAATTAGAATAACATTCAACATTATTGAAAGTGAATTAAAACTCTAGCAACTTAGTTAAGGTGTAATATGCACAATTCGGCATTGCATAAAATATTTTCATTATATATCGACCCTTTCTTGGGAAATTATCGTATGTCACTTACGATATTTGTTATGCAAGATCGTTCTGAAGTTACAGACTTTTCATCTAGTAAACTAATTTATACTCGTTTATATATTAAATTAATATTGTTGTCGATATACTATTCTTTAGCATCAATAGTAGAGACTTTAGTTTGCTCGTCTAACTGATTTTGGAACCATCAGTTTGAACACCTAGTATTTACAAGTATAAAATGAAAATAATCTGCTAGCCTATATGCAATTAAAGCTTCTATTACAACTTGGCAAATCATTTAATTTTTAACTAAGCGAATATAATTAGTATGCCTGATAATAACTAAATTCTGCATGGGTCCTAATAACTGCAACACAATCAGATGCAGTAAATTGTATTAGAGATAGTTAGTCAGATCAGAAACTTGTAAGTTTTCCAGCAAACAATATTAAAACTAATCGATACAATAGGAAGTTATTCTGCTGACTACAGAACTCTGCCACTTTCCCTATAACCTATACTATATAGCGACTGTGATGGGTCGACTCACATTCGACTTGTAGAGCGGATCGCCGCCATCCTCGAGCAGCTGCATCATCGTCGCCAGGTTGCCGTGACGCGCCGCCACGTGGACGGGCGTCAGGCAGTCGTCGGTCGTGAGATTCGGACTCGCGCCCGACTTCAGCAGCATGAGGGCACAGCGATCGCCGTCCTTGACGCGGGCAGCAATGTGCAGCGGCGTCTCGCGCAACTTGCCGCCGCGCACGTGGACGTCGGCGCCAAAGCCGAGCAGCGTTTCCACCACCGCAGGCTTGGCGGACTCCACGGCAATGTGCAGAGCCGTATAGTTGTCCTAGAAGAAAGGCAATTAAAGTGTGTTCCATAGTCAAGTGCAAAGTCGACTTACGTTTGTGGTCACGTCCACCTTCTCGCCCTTCTGCAGCAGCGTGTTGATGATGCCAGTGTGACCGTAGGCGGCGGCAGTGTGGATGCTGCGAGCGCCGTCCTTGTTGGGCATGTGCAGATAGACTCCCTTCTTGAAGAGCATCGTGGCGCACTCAGCATGGCCATTGAGTGATGCAATGTGCATCAGTGTGCTGCCATCCTTGGTGCGCTCGAAGATGCTCGCCTTGAATTTGTCCGCCAGTATCTCAATAACATGGGCATGTCCGTTCTCCGCAGCCAAATGCATGGGCGTGCGATCTATCGAGAGTACCCGAAACAATTAATTCTTAAAGTGCTATTCCATTGGGTCAACTACTTGCCTTGATTGTCCGCTATGGAGGCCGAGGCACGCACACCGTAAAAATACTTGAGCAGCGCCTCGTCGCCCTCGGCGGCTGCAATGTGCAACGGCGTCTGCCCCTCGCCGTTCTGGGTGTCCACGTTGGTGCCGTAGTCGACGAGTATGCGCACCATGTCCACATCTCGCCGTCTGGCGGCCAAATGCAAGGCCGTGTCTCCATTGGCCGTCGTTGCCTGGCCACGAACATCGGAAATTGGAACAAGGTGTGGAGCATAAGTTGCACATGGCATTTCGTACCCATATATGTTACAGATATGTCAGATTGTGCTGGTCAATGCTTGTTTGTACGTTCTGTAGCAAGGTTAAGCCCAAGTCTTGACACTACTCTCCTAGTTTCCCGTTTCCCGTTCCCCGTTTTCAATTTGCGGCTGCGTTTTCGCAAACACATTTGACCCACTTTATAAGCCGGTTCAGTTTTGGGGCTTGGATTGCGTGCCAACCGCCAAGCGCCGCTGTTGGCCAAAGTCAAGTCACTCGAACTTTAACTTTAACTGTAACTTTAACCCCTTTCGGTTAATTTGATCAACACGCACTCTGCTCTTGACACAACCCTTGCAACGCGGTGCCCCTTCCCATGCCACAGCTAGCGAAAACTTTTGCCAAAGTCACAGCGTATTTGCATTGTTGCACTTTTCACGCCGTCGCTGTTGCTGTCGCTGTTGCCGCACTTCACTTGTTAAGTTGGCTGCGTATCAACCAGACGGTGACATTTGCATACAGCCAAGCCGCATTGCTGATAAATATTTCTTGATTTACTACGATTTGCATTTTTGATTTGTGGCCTTTGAATAAAGCCTGACGTATTTGATTGACAGACGAAATCAATCTATGCAAAGTGGGAGATTATTTGTAAAATGAAGTATAGCTTAAGATAAGTTTTAGTAAGAAAGTGAGGAAAAAGTAGTGGAGTAATCCATCAGTTGTAATGATGTTTGGGTTTGCGTAAGATTTGATTTTAGTTGTTGGTTTTTGGTCTTTACCTCTTCCACGATGTTCTCGCCATCACCGCTCTCTCTAAGAGTCACCCTCATATCTGATTGAATACTGTTCACATGTGAGTTTTATATTTATGCTTATGTAGTTGTTATAGCGAGACTTACCTTTAGTTGGTCCGCCGTTTGTGCAGCCAGCAGCTCTCTGCACATCGACTGATTGCCCGACTCGACCGACAGCAGCAATGGGATTTTGCCACGCTACAAGTGAGAGATAGATAATGTTAATTGCCTTTAGTTAGCATAATTACTCGCACACACATAAACATAAATAACCAATTAGCCAATTCATGCCTCAAGTGTTAACGGGCTGCATGTTTGCTATTTTTAGCCAAGTTCGCAACTTTTTCGCGCGAACTTTGAACTGGCAAAGGCGCATGAAAAGCGCACCCTCTTCCCCTTACCCCCTCCATTGTCTGCCCTGCGCTGTCTTCGCTCAGCTGGCAAGTAAATCAAGTTGTAGAGCAAGTTGTGACCCCCTTTTCGGAGCTTCGCCCCGTCCGCTGGATTATTATGTGTTTGTTGTTGGCAACGAGTTGAGCGCCCTCTGCCATCGAGTAGAAAGCGAGCTCGAGCTCCTAGAGTGCGTGCCATTGTCATTGTTGTTGGCCGTATCGAAATCGAAATGGATATGGAAATGGGGAAATGGGGAAACGGCAAATCGGCAGTTCAAATGCCAATACAAGATGATAGCTAAATACTTTATTCGGCTAATTTTGTCTGACAGTGCCATTAGCTGCGTGTGTGTGTGTGTGTCTGTCTGTTTGTATGTATGTGTGTGTGTGTGTTTGTGTTGCCATCTAATTGATTTAAATCAAGTTTGCCGTTTACCGAATATCGCCAAGTCTTTTTGTCTAGACAATCAATCGGCTCCCCAATACATATCATTTCTCCCCCCAAATCACACTCAGTACTCAGCAGAAGGAGAGGCGGGATGGAAATTTATGCACTCGCCGCGGGTCGCGTGCGTTGCGGAAATATCCGAGCACAATGCAGAGCATTCCAGGGGAGGGAAGCGGGGAGGACGTGATGCGACAAATAGTTCCGCATTTTGTCTGATTCCTTTTGGGGGCTTCGATGCAAGTTAATCAGACAACAGTTCTGACATTATTTTTGGCTCTTTCGCTTTGCTTTCCGACTATTTCCACTTTATCCGACTTTTCCGACTTTCCCACTTTGCGACTTGGCGAGTTGTATTTTCATATACATATATTGTATTTTCGAATGCATTTGCTTTTTTCGGGCTTTTGCATATCGATTTTTCACAATTGTTGTTAGCTGCTGGCGCTTCCTTATTTGCTTTGCTCTTGTTGTGTTTTTTATTAAACTTTTGTTTACCTTGGCACCGCCTGGCACCAGCGTCGAGTGTACTTCAGCATAATGTCGACTGCCAGCAACTCATAACTTGGCCATTTACCAGCACTCGCCAGAGCAACACTTGTAGCTCCTTCCATATGTGTTGCATACACTCCGATTCACACAGATTCACACAGACTCACAGTAATCAAATGGTTATTCATATGTGTAAAAATACTTACGCCGTCTGGCTTTAAACGGATGTCCTTGCCAGCAGCCGCTAGGAGAGCTCGCAGGATATTTGTCGCAGTGCCCGTTTGACGACTAGACACCAAATGAACCGCAGTTTGTGAACGCGACTGCAAAGAAGCCAGGGAAATTAATTTAATTAATTTAATATTCATAAAGCAAAAGAGAGAGAGAGATTAATTATTTTAATAAGATAAAAGAGAGGGAAATTAATTGAATTAAAAGAACAAAAATGAGAGAGCGACATGAATTTAATTATTTTAATAACTAAAAATAGAGACAGAAAGTCAGTATGAAAGAAAAGCGTGAGATATGAATTTAATTATTTTTATAATGTCACTTTTCAGGGTGAAGTCACAGTGATTATGATGCTCACTGTGGCTGGCACGCACTTGCCGCTTTTAATGCGATTTTTATGGGCGTGTGTGAGTGTGTGTGTGTGTGTGTGTTTAGTTGACACCCAAAAACTATTCACTTCAAAATCCAAATTGCAACTGAATAGAAGAACGCTTGGTTTTTTCGTTTATAAGCACATTTCGTGTCATTTAGGTGTTGTTTTTTCTTTGTTGTATTCTGCTTTTGCTTCGCAGATTGACAGCAACAGTGCTGCCAG
This sequence comes from Drosophila immigrans, assembly GCA_963583835.1. Classification (NCBI taxonomy): domain Eukaryota; kingdom Metazoa; phylum Arthropoda; class Insecta; order Diptera; family Drosophilidae; genus Drosophila; species Drosophila immigrans. The sequence continues at coordinate 25,136,817 of OY757143.1, read as the reverse complement.
CCTGCTCTCTGGCACCTGACAGGCCTACACAGTCCACGGCCAGGGGGAGGTGGGGGCGGTATTTTAGGTGTAGGTGTTGTGCCGAGGTGTTGTTGTTGTGGGGAGCTTGCCACGCACACGATTCACAGAGGCAACCCACTTCAAACTTGGCTGTTGCTAAAACAAAAGTTAACATCTGCCTTTGCATGTGTTGGATTTATCGGTGTATATGTGTGTGTGTGTGTGTGGGTGTCTTTCTCTCTCTTTTTGGGTGTGAGTGTGTGTGTGTGAGTGTTTACTGTGGCTGTCGTGCCCGCGCTCATTGGCCATCTCTCTGGTTCTAAGCACTCTGCAGCTGATAAACATCAGTAATTTCGGCTATGAGGCGCTGGCCACGCCCCGTCATTCACATTGCGGCAAAAAAAATTAAAATGCTAAAAAAATGTGTGCCGCAATGAGACAATCGACTCGCAAATACCCTTTAGCAAGCGAAATAAAAGGAGTGACTTTGCTAAATGAAATAGAAAGACACTTCTTATTTGCTGTAGGCTTATTCATTACTTAAAATAATTGTATTCTGCTTTATTGTGCTGACTTCATCTAAAAACCATCCTAATGCTACGATTACCATACTGACAATTTAATTACGTAATGTTCTACGCAATGAATTTAATTATTTCATATAATTAAATGCCTTGTTCACCTCTTAAGCCATAAATAATATGATCTCACATTTTACATTAGCAACGACTAAAACTATCTCATTTATCGCGGTGTGTAGTCGATGATCTCATTGTAACAACTATTAAGATGTATTCTACTTAAGAAGAGGAAACTCTTCATCCATTCTGACTTTTGCCCTTTTTAAAGTTCATGATCTCATTTCATGTTCAATTTCGATTCCGTTTTGTAACAAAAATATTAATATGATTTTATCAAATATGTTATTTCAGATGCATCTGCTATTTATTTTTAAGTCAACCATTTCCCCCCATTCTGTAAGTAATATGCTCTTCCCACGTTTCACGTTCACTTGGTATAGAAATTAGAGGGTGCCTGGTAACCGCAGTTTGTTTACCTTAGAGCGACAGCCGAAGCCCCCTGAGGCAGAGTCGCTGTTTGCTTTGCATTGCTTTCCTTATGAGGTTCTTTTTTAATTAGAGGCCTTGAGGGTCCGACATTAGCTGAGCTTTAGACTTAACCTTGTCGCCACTAATTGGTCCCTTAGCCTCTAACGTGCCAAAGTCACATGCAACACATCTTTATCGCTGACCTTTGCACAAAAAAATGCGTCTAATGGACTTTAAAGTGCCTTTAAAATGACCCGCAATTAACTCAAGTGACGGCATTCAAGGCCTATGCATTGATTTCAATATTGTGCACCTTAAAGTCTTTTTAAGAGGTGTAAAAGAAAGGAAGTAATAATAAAAAGGGCTTGAGGGATTTATTTTTAAATGAAGAACTATAATAATGCATATAAAAGCCATTGATATTTATTGGGAGACGGGAAAGTCTTCTAAAATAGAAACAAGTGAAAGGAAGAATTTAAAAATGAATTGAAGAGTTTGCCGAATGTATTTCTAAAAACATATAATATTCATAAACATGTAGTGTTCATAATACTACTTTTTAATGCGTTATAGCTCTAAAGAAGTTTTTCTAATTCATTAAAAAAGTAAAATAAAAGAGCTACTCTGGAACAAGTCTATTAAGCTCATTGATGCATTGAAAAATGAACCACAAGTAATAGATTTTTTGCCTTATTAACATCTAAAATATATTTCGTCTATTTATATGCACAAAATTCCTTGTCATCAGCAAAAGCATGGTTTACAACATTTGACCCTGCGCACTTTATATAAAATTCCAACTATATTTATATTATTTCGGATTTAAAAAAACACACACACTCTTGTCATAATTACTTTCATTATTAATCATAAAAATATGCCAATTTGCTATGAAATTGTCAAGGCAAGAAATATGTCATGTTTATTACATTGTTTAAACAAAAAAATAGCATAGACTAAATTCAAGTTATAAATAACATAAAATGTTTTAGAAATTGCCTCATAGGCATTAAATTCTCGAAATATATTTTTGGTGTATAAAATAAATAAAACTATCAACAAAAAAGTTCCAATTTTTTTTTAATTTGCTCTTAAAGATTTAATCCCAGTTATGTATAATAACAGCATAATTAAATGACAGCCTCTTAAAGCTAAACAAAAGTATTAATTTTTTGTAAAGTAAAAAGTTCAGTAGTAATTAAAATGACTTTAGCATTTCTCGTGCCGCAGAATAATAAACTGTAATGTCAACTTAGAGAAGCGCTTAATGTACATTTGAATTATACTTACGCCGCCGGTGGAGAAGGGATCAACGCCGCGTTTTGTTAGCAACAATTTGACGACATCCTCACGCGAGTACATTGCCGCAATATGCAGCACGTTGTAATTATCCTGGAAGAGAAGAAAGTGGGTGAGACCTTAAATCAATTTGGGGAAATCATTTAAAAGGGGGAAAAACCAACAGTCAGGTCAGTCAGCTGTTCAATGGGTCAAAGTCATCGCAGAACTTGGACTTTCCCAACATCCTGCACCTTCTTGGCGCCTGCACTTGCCTTTTGGCCAGGTCAAGAGAGAGGTGCGGCTGATTACGCTGACTTGGCTCGCTGGTTCATGACACATAAAATCTTTGCATGTGGACTTTCACTTTTGGCCATTTCTTAATGGTCGTTAGTTACAGTCCACGCCACAAGTCATGCCACACATGCAAGAAGTGCATCAGCACTCTTGCCACGTGACCCTGCCCCCAGATAACGACGTAGCCCAATTTTTGATTACCGTTTTGGCGACAAGTGACTCACTTGCCTCAATCGCATATGGTATGCTCTGAATGTATGCTGAATCGGGGGCATTGGAGCAGTTTCTGTCGCCTTGCTGCTTGCCCATTTATCGCCTTATGTAACAAGCCATAACGCAATAAATATGTTACACATACGCCGCATGGGCCGAGCTTCCATGGCGGATTTACTTAATTTATAACTTGCCCCGTGGTCATTTTATTTTCTAGGCTTCAGTTTTCTTTCTTTTTTTGGCCCCCCCTTGAATCGGAAGTGAGTTTGGCTTTTTATATGCCTCATTGTGAATATATGTATGTGTGTGTGTGGTGTGAGGGCATTAATGCACTGTCATGGGGTTCGTTACACAATCTTTGACGTCCACTCTTATATAATATCGCCAAATTATGTAAATATATTTTAAGCGGGCATTTGCAGAGGTGCCCATCAATTTTGTGAGGTGCGTAACTGTACCGAAAACAAAAGGCACAAATAAAACACTTTTATTCAAGCCAAATTGATTGCAGTTGAATTGAATGCAAAAAAGCTTAAATAAAATTAAAGCAGTTTCTAATAAAATATATGATTTTACTATTTGCAGCGTTTAATATTAGGCTATTCAAATTGTGCGCAGCATGCCACTTAAAAATAAATAAAACAATTCCAGAAAGTAAGTAGCAACAACATTCATTAATTATAAAACAAAATTTGTATTTCTCGTCATCACTCTATAGAATTTAAATTAAACGACTTGAACAAATAAATATATAAACAGCTGAAAACTCCCGCGCCATTTCTATCTTTGTAATTATAATTTTGAAACAACAATATCAATATCAACAATAAGTATCAATATCAACTATTATTCTCAAATATTAATTTTAATTTATTTATTAAATGTAGAGCAGCTGGTTTGTACCATAACAACAATTGAAAGTAGTATAGTATATAGAGCCGAGCTCTAATCTAATTTATAGTCTCTTGAATTCCTATATAACCTTTAAAGTTGCAAACTTTCGGTGGCATCAAGAACTGTTCAAGCAACTGAAATGTATTTCATGTACAAGTCTGTCAAGTAAAGATCAGATCTAGTTATCATTAACTAAACTGCTCAATCTATTCATTGCCTTCGCACTTCTTTCGACTCAACTCTAGAGTATACGTAATTCTTGTCGTGTTTTTAGCTCTCAACCCGCTGTGTCGAGTTTTTCGCTATTTTGGGGCTGCAGGTTGCGCTGATTTGCATAGAACGCAGGGCGTCTGAATTGGCGAAAAAATAACTTAACTCAAGACGTGGCTTGACTTCGCGTTGGCTTTGACATGTGTCCAGGTGAAAGACGTTGCCACGCTTTGGCCAGTTCAGGTTGTTGCGGTTCGAAGTGCTCGTAAAACAAAGCAAAAGTAAGGCATGGCAGGGCAAGGCAAACAAAACACAGTAGCTGCCAAAAGTAGACTTACATATTGGGCCACGAGTGCTAAACTAAATGCTAGACAGATAATATTTCACGCGCCTGTTTTGCATACTTTTAAGCTACCCAAGTGTGTGTGTGTGTGTGTGTGTTTTTGTTGTTGTGTGGTTTTGGCGCAACGAAAGCAAAAACCGGAAACAAAACAAAAACGGAAGCGCAAATTTTCCAGCACATTTTTGCGCCTGCTTTTCGTTCAGCTGCACGGCCTTAAGGAGGCGAGGAACAAAGCGTGAAGAGAGTTTGGTAAGATAAAGACGGGGAGAGAGAGAGAGAGAGGGTTAAGGGGTGTGTGATTGGCCAAGACGACCCAGTTACAGTTTGTTTGCTGTTGTGGTGTGTGGAGCGCAACAAAGTATGCTACGATTTCCGAGACTGAAACTGAAGATGAAGTCATTTGACCCACACACACACACACACACACGCTCGGATCACACACGCAACAGACACTAGTGCAAATGGTGCTGGAAATTGTAAAATTTTATAAAAAGCTGATGTCAGCACTTGGTGATTAATTAAATAAATGAATTTGTCGCAGAATTCGAGAGGAGAGTTTACGAGCTCGCCTCTTGCCACATGTTGTTGTGCGTGAGAGCGTGGCACCAACACGCACCGCACCGCAACGCAACCGTTTGACAAATTGAGTCTGAGTTTTGGCCAAGTTAATGGCTAATGGAAGAATTTCACGCTGTCATCGTGTGCCATGAACGCCAAGTACACAGCACATAGTGCTTCAAGTCTGTTTTAATTAAAATTGCATATTAATGACGCCACTATTTTTTCGGGGCCGCTTCTCCGCCTCGTTGCGGCCATTTGTCTTGGCCGAAAGGTCAGCGCCAAAAAGCCGTCAAGAGAGAGTGTCGTGGTGGCAATTGGGCGTACTCGTATTTGAGAGAGGCAGCTGTTTGATTAATTGGCTTTTAAGTTGCAACAAATGAAGTTGGTGACGCCTCCCGAGATACTTTCAACTGACATGTGTTGGCCACGCCCAGTCCGCCCATCTGCCCCTCTGCCCCTCTCAAATGCTAATTACACACACTCATTACATCACTTCATTATACTGCTGCAAGAGTGTCGTGCTAGTAGCGAATAATTTCAAGATAAGCTCATCTAGCAAATGATACAATGAAAAACTCAATTCATTACATTAAAAAACGAAACACGCTCTTCTTGTTTCTTTTTTTTAATTTAGTTAGTTGAAAATACAGTTCTAATTAAAAGTGCAATTATAGTATACAATTACAATATTATTTTAGAGTGACCAAGCCCAAGTGACAAATTTGATGAAATCATAAGAACCTTTGAAATAAACATGACGCAGCTTTATGTCATAGTTCACTTGCATTATTTTCATATAATTCCAAGTATATTCCTAATTCAAATAACGTGCCTGCCATTTAGTTGGTCATAAATTCAGTTGTTGGTAAGGGAACTTGAGATGTAATCTGTACTAGTTGAGGTACAAACAGAAGTCACACTAGCTCTTTTTATAACTCCGCGGGAAATGAGGAAATATGAATGGACGAATGAGTGCATAAAAATAGACAGATCGATAGATTTAATTCTTGTTATTAACACAACTGCAAATGTCAAAGATTCGCACTTATTATCAAGGTTTTTTCGGCAATTATGTGATTGACCCAATGACATTTTTTGCATTTACCAAATGTAATAAGCAGTAAGGTAATTAGGAAATAGATATGTTCTGTTAGTTACATTTAAAGATTATAAATTAAATTAATTAATTCTAGCTGCTCAGCAATCAACTGTCCACTGTCGTTAAAATGTTCATTCGCAGTATAATTGGGGGCAACAACATCCGGAATAATGCTTAACTACATTTGAGACTTGTGCATAAACATCAAACATTGCTTCAGATATAATTTAGCTTGTGTTCACAGTTAACATATTCGCCAAGTTATTCATCTGCATGAGTGTATTCAAATTAACCTTTCGCCTTTCACAGGGCAGCAGAAGCAACATTTCTTCAATGGCTTTTTTATGTGATTCTGAAATAGAAAACACCAATTCTATGTTTGTTTTGGTAATTAAATTCGCTGACGTTGCTAACTTTTTTTTTTTGGTTTAGTTGCTTTCTTTGTTTTTGGCCTTTCTCTTGGTTTTGCCAACAATTATTTTGTAATTAGGTCAAGGATTTTATCGCTTCAAGCTCAACACATGTTTATGTATTTGTTGCCCAAAATGAAATGAAATGCGGTTGAGTCTTGTAAGTAATTGCGGCATGCGAACATAATGCTCAATGTCCAACTGCTGCCAAAAGGCAATTGCCAACTGCCAACCACCTACTGAGTGTTGGCCAAGTTGGCCACATGTTCCACTACAATTGCTCACTTTAGCCTTGCAATGGAGATTAAGTGAAGGGCAATCAAAGAAGTAGAATCTCAGAAATTCTCAATTGTGGGCAATCACTAAGAAGTAGGTCTTAGCTATCATATTTGACCGTGAGGCAATTGAACTCAATGGGAATTGAGATAAATATTCAGGTTATGCTTTTCAACACTTATTAAATGAATATTACTCACGAAATAACTTTATTATAAAATAAAACAAGACTATACATTTATGGATTTAAAACTAAATACAATTGTATTCCTACATGCTCTCAAAAGCTTGTTAAAATAAAGTTCGTAATTCTTTTATCTGATCTTATGTGGAACGACACAATTATGAAATTTACATAATATTATTATTAAATTTATGATGTAAGATGCTTACCGCATATTACATATTTCGCTCTCTTGGAAATACTAATGACAGCTCTCTCGATATTAGTTGCAGTCTCATTTTCATACTTTATTTACACTCTTTCGATATTTTGTACAATCTACTTCTTTTGATGAAAAGTGAGTGAAAAGTGACGACATAAACGGAAAATACTGCATTGCATATTTTATTTCATAAAGTAATTTATCTCCCACATTTAGAAGCTATAGATTTAACATTCTGCGTCATTAATGTGCTCATAATTATGGACAGCAAAAAGAACTAGCAACATCGACTTCTCTCTTGATGTGCATAATAAAAAACGTACTTTATGGCGTCAGAGATGCCTTCTGCTGGCAGGCGCTCAGTTCCTTTAACCTTGTGCTCTATAGTATACCATTTTTCTCTATGCGATAACCCTTTTCGGCACCTCAACACCCAAGCATATAGTAGACTGTTGGTCCGCCTTTGCTTAGCCTCAATATCTTATCATTATAACAGCCTTGTCTTCGCTACTCGCTAAAAATAACTCTGCAATTTGCGCTGGCGCCTCAAAGTAGCGAAAATAGCGTAAGAAATCAAAGAATATGTGTGATATGGCCCAACAAGCAACTTCTTTCCCCCCGGACTCTCCTCGTCGAATCCCCTGGTGGAAATTCCTTTGCGGCTTCGCGTGTCGCCGCAGATCGTAACAATTGCTCTGCATTTGGCCAAAATGTTGGCCAAGCTCTGTTCAGTTGACCCACAGCGGCCCTTAAATGCCTGTTGGCAGTTGGAAAGTCCCGGCACCGATGCGTGTGTGTGTGTGTGTTTGTGTGTGTGCGGAAAGTGCGTGGACCGCACCGCAAAGCGCTTTTCCACCTCTTCCCCCTCGTCATTCCATTCATGCAACGACGCCCCCGCGTAAGATTTAATTATGCGGTTTTTATCGATTTGACACAATTTCAGCGGCTTCTTTTCTTTCTGCCGGCTCTTTGGCTCTCCGGCTTTCTACACATTGCCTCTTCCCTCTCCTCAGCTCAGCTGAGAGCTGCTTTATATTTATTAGTTGGTAATTTAAGACGAGTTCAACTGCTTTAAGCATTTGATTGCTGCGTTACTCGATACTTTGACATTCGATACTCACATTATTCCGTGCTCCAACATCGGCACCCAGCTCTATCATGCGATCCATTATCGCCGTCTTATTGTCCTTCGTTGCATACATCAGCGGCGTCATGCCCGTGTTCTACAAGAAATTCAAATGAAATAAAAAATGGGTAAATAGTTCATATTTTTAATTTCTGAAATATTTTAAAAAGTGTGTCAGCAATATTGACAATATGCAAAAAAGTCCTAAAATGTACCTAAGCCATTCTCTCTTTTCCTTAACATTTTAACTTGATTAAAATGATTATGATTTCTACATAAAATTCTTATATAATAAAACTTCATTTAATTGAAGATGTTTCGCAATCCAAATATGATTCATTCAAGTTGCCTCTTTATTTAATGTTCAACATTTGGCTAAATTCTGAACTTGTTTCCCAAAAAACATATAAAGTTCTTCGAAGTTAGCCAAGTAACTTGTGTAGTCATCATCATTAGTATATATTTACAAGTATCCTAATCGCAGATTCAGTTGTTTTCCCGCTTTTCATCGTTGATAAGCTAACATTTTCACCTCATTTTGTTTGCTGTTTACTTCAGCGTAATTTTCATAATTAAAACTAAATCGGGAACAAAAACATGATGTCTGGGTGCTCGAAAATAAAACCAATTCTGAGCTGATGACTAAAAAATACTCTATATTCGAAAGAATGTGAGAATTCGGTTATCATATGACTTGTAGATATTCGTCAGCTTTAGTGTATTGAATATTAAATTTGGCCAGATTTGACATGCTACCGATAAATATCAAATATTAAAATTTTAACTGAAAAAAATACTTGCAATAATAATGAATATTTTATACATTATTTGTGGAGATGTAGTCAGTAGAAATTTAAATTATTAGATGAAAAATAAGTTTAGGTGATCTTAAGCTTCCTCATAAAATTATCTATTCAGGGAAATATTTATGTTAACTCAAAATTATTCCAATCTCGTTCATTCTTTTATCCTTACTAGTTCTTCCATTAATGCATATGATAGTGCATACTACCCCATTTATTGTGCCGTTGAGGCACAGGGTATCAATAGCCAGTAGACTGGCAGAGGCTCTATGTTAATGATGCCTTTCGCACAGCGAAATAATTTGCATGGCAATTCATAGGGCGAACCCTTTCCGTTACACTTTGTCTACGTTTCTTTTAGGCATTTTCCTTTGATTTCCTGCCTGAATTTCAATATTTTTTTGTCCCCCACTTGCATTTTATTGTCAGTCGAAGGGGGCGGAGAGGCAGTGAGAAGTAGAGAAGAAGCATTCGAAGTATTCAAAGTGGGTAATAGAGGAGGGAGCTGCTTGCAACGTTAATTTTATGTCAACGACTTTGCGTTTGGATATTTTTTATGGTAAATTGAAATCGAAGCGCTTCAATTTCGATGCTTTATGAGTTTATTCGGGGTAGTCAGCGCAACTTGTGGCAGGACGCAGACAGAGAGAACGAACGGCGCGTTTTTTGTTGCCATCGCCTTGGCAGCCAAACATTTGGGCCGTGCTATCAAATAACACACACACACACACACACACACACACACTCTAGTCTGATCCTGTGTCGTTATTTTGGCTGGTAAACAACCAACAACTAAAATGCCGCCATGCGACGTTGATAAGGGCGACGTCGCCTTACATTTTCGCCTTCGGACTTGCCTCCAAAATTGATTTTACAAAGTCGTGTGTACTCGACCAAGTACTACTCGTACTTTATTCAAACTCTCAACCAGTCCCAACAACTCACCATATCGTGGACTCCGGCCAGTGGAATATGATTGCCATCCTCGCCGACATTCGCCACATATTTCTCGAGTTTCTTCAGCTCGGCTTCGATGGGCGTCCATTCGCTCTTCATGGCCAGTCCCAGGACCTTGTTGGCCGTGTCGCGAATGGAGGCGCCAGCACTTGGTGGCTTGGGTGCTGGAAAGCTGTCGGTATCCTTTTTGTCGCCATTGCTGGAGCTATCATCCTTGGGATCCGATTCGGCTTTGCTCGCTGGCGTTGCGCGTTCGCTGCCCGTCGCCGAGTCATCCGGCGGCCCCGTCAATGATGAGGGCGTCTTGCGGCCAACACCAGCGCCGCCGGCGCCACCGCCACGCCCACCGCCGCGTCCACCTCTCGGCTGCGACATGCTAGCGCTGAATGGTCGTCCTGTTTAGTTAATCCAGCCAGTTCCCAGTTCCCGTGTCCATTCCCATTACACAACCAAAAATTCAACTGCACTTTTTGTAGCCTATGTTTACTAGTATTTGCGAAATGAATTTGTTTATAATTTATTTTCGGTTTTGATTTACGAGCTGTCTTGCTTCGTATTGATTGGCTGCATAGTTTAGTTAGTTTAGTTGTTGTGTATTTTGCATATGTTATTTTTGTTGCTTTTGCACTCGCATTGCACAATAATTTGTTGGCCTCCGCATTTTACCAATATTTGTTACCAACAATTTGCATTTTCATTGGCAACACACACACACACACACACACAGACACATGAACACCACAATCGAAGTCAGAAAACAACAAACGTTTGTTGGTTACTTTTTACCCCACTTTTCGTATGTTTCCTCTGCCACAACAGCAGCAACAACACACATCCGCTTCCTATTATTATTCCTTTTGCTTCACTCGGCTTTTGGTTTGATTTCTTTTGTTGTTGTTGCCGTTTTTCTCCGCTTTCTTCACTTTTACTACACAATTTTATATGTTTAGCCTCTTTTATTGTTTTGGTTGCGTGTGCGTCTCACTTAAACGGCAAGTGCCTTTCTTTCCACCAACAACTGTTCTCAGATTCTTCTTCAAAGCCAACTTGCAACGCTTGGGGAACAACAACCGTTTGCCACGAGCTTCAGCGAGTTTCTGATTTGCCAGGCCAAAATATTTTTGCCACTTGCCACTCGCTGAGGCGCAACGGCAAAGCACAACACCTTGGCAACATGACGAAACTGCCACAGAGCGCTGAGAGTGACTGCACCTCAAAAACAAAAAAGACTTCTCACAGCAGTTGAAGTCACATTTGTTTACAATTGTTGATTCTTCTTCGCTCGGAACGTGGCTGACACAATTTTTTGGCGCGAAATTATTCGCTAAGAGAGCTCTGAGCTTTCGTCAAGTTGTCGAGATTAGCGATGGGTTTGAGTTTGGGAATTCACTTCAATAACTCACTTCAGCATTTCATACTCTTAGATGCTCTTAGAGGAGCTGCCCCATGGGGATTTACTATGAGGCGACCTTAAATCTGGAAAGCGTCTTCAGTGGGGAACAAAAGTGCATATAAGTTTGCATAAAGCCGACTTTGGTGCGAGTAAAACAGATAATAATTTCAAAAATATTTATTAATGCTTAAAAAATCACTCTGTGGTGTTGGGAACTTATCTGTCCTTATATTGAACATCATATTATGAGCATTTGCATGTGTTAGCACTCGAGGACGGCCCTTAAAAGGGTTTCCATCCGAAATATTACGCTCACTCATATAACCACCGACTGGCTTATTTCAAGAGAAACTTTATGGTCAATTCCGAAAAAACGGTTAAAAGTGTTTATAAGAAATATTGATTGCAATAAACTACGCAATCTTTACTTCAAAGCCTCAAAAAATATCCCGAAGTAAATAGTTCCGTAAAATATTTACTTATCATCATTTTTAAAAATATAAATAATTTTTAATCTCAATCCCAGCAGGCAAAATTGTATTGTTTCCAAAAATTCGAAATTCGAAACAAATACAAGAATGGCGGCCCGATTACAGGGAAAGTCCAGTGTATCATCAAAACATTCTGAAACATCGCACAAAAGTTATACCGTGGAATCCGAGGAATCAGAACGTTTGCAGCAGTGCTATTGCAAAAGCTGTAAATTGCGCTTCGTGAACAAGGAACAGAAACGACAGCAACGCGAGGAACTTGAAATAAAGCTGCTGGATGTGCTTACCTGTATAGAGAACCAGGTGGATGAGTCGATAGCTGATCTCGCTCAGCTGGTTAAACTGAAAACTATATCCGTGGACCTCAAGTACCGCAATACAGGCATCGAGGCTCTCGAGTGGGTCGCCGATCGTTTGGCCGCCCTAAAATTCCGAACCAATATGATACCCATTGAGAATGTGCCCGGCAGTTGCCACCCTGAGCTTCGCCAGGAGGTGCTCTTTGCCAACTACTTCTCGTCTCCCTCGAAGATCACAGTGCTGATCTACGCCCATGTGGATGTGGTGCCCGCGGAGCGCGAGTGTTGGTTCAGCGATCCCTTCGAGCTGAATGTGAGGGACGGTCTGTTCTTTGGCCGTGGAGTGACCGGAGGAAAAGGCATGCTGGTGGGCTGGCTGCAGGCCATCGAGTGCTGGCTGAAGGTCCACGAGGATCTGCCCGTCAATGTGAAGTTTATTGTGGACATGCTGAACGAGGTCGGTAGCGAAGGAGTTCAGGATTATGTGCAGGAGCGCATTGATTTCTTTCTCGACGTCGACTTCCTGGTTTTCAATGCAAACTCTTGGATTACTTCAGCACGTCCCGTCATCGCTTGCGGTCTGACGGGTTGGGCGCACTTCGGCATCCAGCTGCGTGGCGCCAACAAAAGTTTGGAGGCCGGGCTGGCGGGCGGTCTGGTCTTTGAGCCTATGACCGATGTCTGTCATCTGATGAACAGTATGGTGAACGAGTTTCATGAGATAAAAATACCACGCATAGATCAGATGGTCAAACGGTTGACCGTCAACGAATGGCAGCTGCTGGAGACGGCAGACTTTAACATCCCCAAGTACATGGATCGCCTGGAGATTCGACGGCTGCGGAACGAGGACAACAAGGTGAATCTGCTGCAAAACCGCTGGTGCAAACCAACGCTCTGCATGCACGGCATCCAGGGCAGCGACAACAAGGCCGAATGCAGCAGGACTCTGCCCATGCTCGTGACCGGCAAGTTCTCCATCAAACTGGTGCCTGACCAGGAATTACGTGTGGTCATCTCGGCAGTGCAGGAATATCTGCGTCGCATGTACATCGAACTCAAAGTGAGCACAGACATGAAAGTGATCGTGCTGGATACCTGCGAGCCGGCATCGTGGTCACCCATCTCAAAGCCTATGAATTGTCTAAGCAGAGCTGTGGGCGCAGTCTATAGGCAGGAACCAATGGCCACGGCCGGGATTCCAATCTGTCTGCCCATTGCCAGTCTTTACCGCAAACTAGTCAATAAGCCCACTCTGCTGGTGCCGTATGCAATGCGCGTAGATCGGCATCACCTTGAGAACGAATCGATCCTCAAGGATCACTTTTTGCGGAATACCAAAGTCTGTGCCACGTTTTTCGTCGAGTTGACCTCACTGAATACGAGATGCAAGTGCGGTCGCATTCCCGAGTATTGCCATTTGAAGGGCGTGGCCGAGAAGCTGGCTGCCGAGAGGGGCGAAGTGCAGATACCAAAATCCTCTATGAAGAAATTTCTATCGTCTTTGGGACGTCGCGAGCCGACTCAACATCCTCATCGCCGGCACAAGAAATCCTTTTCCGAATATCTTTGCATGCCTTTCCGCGTTAAGATGATGAAAAAGAGGCAGAAAAATAAGCAAGACAGAGGCTCCACCATGAGCAGAATAGATTTAGCAGATTCTAGGGAAGTACGAATTAGTGGGCGACGTAAATCTATATGACTTCTCCGAAAATTCAAACAGCTGAAAGGAATAAGAGAGATACAATTTCAAAGAAAGTAAAGAAGTTTTAATATAAGAAAGCTTAAAGAGAAGTTGACACGAATGAAGGAAAAGACCAATGACTTCATAAAAAAAAAAACAAAAAAAATAAGTAAAGAAGAGCCTAGAAAGAAGCTACACAAAATCCTAGATGAAATATATTTGTACATACATATGTACATACATATATGCAATCCAGTTGACATTAAGAAAAGAAATTTAAATGCAAATTGAAGGCTCAATGAATTTTTTTTAATGGATTGCTCAGTTAACCTTCCCCACTCCGCAAAGTCGGATTTCTTCAACACAATCCCCGCATCTTCTTCAACTGTCGGCCAGCTGCTCACTATTGAGTGCGGGCTGACTTAATACACGCGTACAACATCCAACACAATTTATTTGATTGACTATAAATTGATAAGAAGTTCTACTTGTCGTACGATCGTCTGCCTGTCTGAAAAATTTATTAATATCAACTGTACAGTGCCGAAATCGCGACACTAAACAGACAAATACAACAACAAATACGTGTGTGTTAAGAGGTCGAATAATAAAAAGTATAAATATATGAAATTTGTCTTAAATATAAAGTTGTTATAAGTTTAACCGACTTTTTTTTTGGTAGACTCTGTTCAATTGTCGGCAACTATTGCATATTCCAACATTTGCTTCAGTATACAAATATATTACTTCGGAAAATAATCGCCTAAAATTCGAAATGAATATACATATTGTACTAATATGCAAGCTTTTATATTGTTATTGTTATATTGTAAATATTATTGGATTATAATTGTAATTATTTCAGCTCGATATATTTCTGATATTATCGATTGCTGTATTTATTTTATTTGAATTAAAGCGCCCTCTGCCGCATATAGGTAAAACCAATAAAAACGACAAACGACTTCTCGTTTGGAAGCGAAGCCACCAAAAATGGAAGCAAAATTATCGATATTTTGTGATAGACTTACTAGACTAAAATTAAGTGATATTTAAATGAAGGGAAACAACGTTAAACGGAGCGAGGCTGGCACTGTTCAGTCTAATGATCAAAGGAATGAACTAGGTGGCAATACTGGCCACATGTGTTTTGCTGGCAGCACAAATGTAATCAAAGCAAATTATATTTGTGATACTTGTGGAACTCCATTAAATAAGGAAATTGTCGTGAATTTATAATATAGTGCGTGAATAATGCATACACAATAGACAACAATTTCCGTGAGAACTTAAATATCCACACATCAAGGTCGGTATGATCGCCAAAAACGTACATAGATAAGCATATGTGAACATACACGGCAAGCTGTACAATTGGCGCACATACATATGTACATACATACATATGTATTAAAATTCTTCTCATAGGCGAAAAAAGCTTTTGAAAGCACACTAAACAAACGCACGAAAAAAGAAACCATGCAAGTGCAAAATGCCGGATAAATAAAAACACTCGAGCAGCAGCACAGCAAAGCAAAAAATGCCAAAACAAATGGATACTGCAAGAGTGTGTGTGCGACACGTGCCGACAGGTATAGAACGAAGCAAACAAAATAGAACCGATGAGAATGAACAAAACAAAAAGCATAAAAACTAAAACAACAACATCACACGCAATGATCTTCATTATGACTATACGCATGTGTGTGTGCGAGTTTATGTAGATAAGAGCAAGGCAATTCGCCGATTGCTTTTGGTTTTCGGCGATTCTCGCGGCGATGCCGACTGCGATTAGACGAACACTGCTCAGTACGCGATTGACCGCGGCGAATTGTAGACGTGTGGAATTCAACGCTGCTTGCCAGCTGATAAATCAATTGCAAACTACGTACATACATATATTAGCAATTAATAATTAATCGGTGCAGTGCAACAAGTAATGTGCATTCATTATTCGCAATAAACTGTGTGGATACATAAACATGTTGAACAAGAAGCTGCAAATTCTCTCCCGGCATGTGCTTAGACAGCTCGCCGCCCAAAAGTCATTGCGATGGTAAGTTCAAGAGGAAAAAAACTGAAGATGAAGAAGATAGATAAGAGGTGTGCTCAAGTTCAAGGTAAAGCAATTAATTAATTGAGCAATGCATTTTCATAGTCTAACAACAATTTCGCATGCCTAAACTAATTAATCATCTAATGATATTTTGGGCATTACATTGTTTAAGGCGCATTATGGTCACTCTGCTTCCACGTCGACAAGGCTGCGTCGCAATAGTTACGTAACATAATAATAAATTTAATTTTGGACATTCTAAAATGGCCAAGAAGAGGGCAGGGTATTAAAAAATATATTATATATTTTGAACACACATGCACATACGTAAATTAACTTTCATTTTCTTCCGTATTTACAAACGAATTTATCTTGATAAGTTAATTAGAAGTAACTACGCAGAACTTTGGCCTGTTCACTTTTTAAAATTTCCAAGGTTCACTATATTTATCCTCAAAGTCACCTCAATGTTTTACAGTCTCTTCTATTAGCAGTCAATTCGCACTTCCCAGCACAAATTAAATTCGCATTTAGGAATATTTCATTTAATTATCTATTACACACGAATCTAATAGAATTGATAAGCCAGTCGACATTACATTTTAACGAAAAGCGAAAACTGTGCTTACAAAAACAATAAAAACAATGCAAAACGCAAACACAAACAGAGAGCATTTAAAACCAGACATGAAAGTTATTTTTGGCACATGCTTGGAAAGCTTTTGCAAGCAGCTGTGGAAATCGCTTAGCTGGGCCACCAACCACAGTGAATTTAAAACTGTTGTTCGTTAAGTGGATCTTGTGCAAACCAAGTAAACGTCCGAGATAAATGTGGATCGTATGACAAGCTTGAAGCAATAAAATCAAAATTTGTTAGTAATTCAAAGATACATAGATTCATATGTATGTATATATCGATATATCTATATACACATATGTATAAAGTAGTTCTTAGACCCTGAACCAGATATGCATAATACTATGAACGCACAGCCCAAACAGTTAAAGCTACGATGCTGCAATTTCCACACAATGCAGATGTTTACATCTAGGCGCCCACTAAGGAGCGATTTTCCGAAATAATAACAAAATCTTTGAAATCGTCAGCTTAAACTAATTTGACGTTAAGCTAATTGCAACCATTTATGGAGAATCGCAGAACGCTGGTTTAGTACCTAAAATAATTTGCTTGTTTATATCGAGAGGCAAAGACATTTATCAGAAACTGTTTGCAATCCATATTGCATTCCCTTCCAAATACTATTCACAATAGTACTTTGCATATCATACCCAAACCTTGTGTAAATTTTCATGCCCTTGATCTGACCACCTTGGGTCTTTACCGAATTCTTAAAGAAATCCTTTCTAAACCCATGCACCTGCATCTGATTTTTGGTCACTATAATTTATTCTTGAATAACTTTTATGTTTTATCCGATCCAACCAAGTTTTCAGAAGTCGTTTTTTAATATTTTTTGTATCGATTTGATGGGCGGAATGAGACGTTGCCAAAATCAAAATCAAACTTGATCTGCGTACAACAATAACAAGTGTTTCAACACGGTGTCGGCTGTTGACACTGACCAAGATTATATATACTTTATGGGATTTATTATGGGAGATGCTTCCAACTGACTTTTACATACATTCTCTATTGCTACTAATTTATAACACCGTTCTACCCTATGCGTATCGGGT
This sequence comes from Drosophila immigrans, assembly GCA_963583835.1. Taxonomy (NCBI): domain Eukaryota; kingdom Metazoa; phylum Arthropoda; class Insecta; order Diptera; family Drosophilidae; genus Drosophila; species Drosophila immigrans. The sequence continues at coordinate 25,119,294 of OY757143.1, read as the reverse complement.
ACAAAATACCAATAATTTGTAATCTCAGCAGTCAAAATTGTATTGTTTCCGAAAAATACGAAATTCGAATCAAGTGAGTAAATTAATAAAATAATGGAGGGTAAAAAGCAGGGAAGAAGCAGCAACATTTCAAGACGACATGGACGATCAAAGATATCGATCAAAAGTTATACCGAGGAGGAGAATGAGAATTTGAAAAAATGTTTTTGCCACAAATGCAAAATGCGGTTCATGAACAAGGATCAAAAACGTCAGATGCGCGAGGATCTCGAAGTTAAGTTGGTGGATGTGCTTACCTGCATAGACAACCAGGTGGATGAATCGATAGTCGATCTCTACCATCTGGTCAAACTAAAAACCATATCCGTGGAACTCAAGTACCGCAAGACGGGGATCGAGGCTCTCGAGTGGGTCGCCAATCGTTTGGCCGCTTTCAAGTTCCGAACCAATATGATTCCCATTAAGAATGAGCCCGGCAGTTGCTTCGAAGAGCCTCGACAGTCGGTGCTCTTTGCCAACTACTTCTCGTCTCCCTCGAAGATCACAGTGCTGATCTACGGCCATGTGGATGTGGTGCCCGCGGAGCGCGAGTGTTGGTTCAGCGATCCCTTCGAGCTGAATGTGAGGGACGGTCTGTTCTATGGACGAGGTGTAACGAGTGGCAAGGGCATGCTGGTGGGCTGGCTGCAGGCCATCGAGTGCTGGCTGAAGGTCCACGAGGATCTGCCCGTCAATGTGAAGTTTATTGTGGACATGCTGCACGAGGTTGGTAGCGAGGGAGTGCAGGATTATGTGCAGGAATACAGTGATTTCTTTCTCGACGTCGACTTCCTGATTTTCGATGCCAATTCGTGGATCAACTGGGAGCGTCCCGTCATCGCTTGCGGTCTGACGGGTTGGGCGCACTTCGGCATCCAGCTGCGTGGCGCCAACAAAAGTTTGGAGGCCGGGCTGGCGGGCGGTCTGGTCTTTGAGCCTATGACCGATGTCTGTCATCTGATGAACAGTATGGTAAACGAGTTCCATGAGATAAAAATACCACGCATAGATCAGATGGTCAAACGGTTGACCGTCAACGAATGGCAGCTGCTGGAGACGGCAGACTTTAACATCCCCAAGTACATGGATCGTCTGGAGATTCGACGGCTGCGGAACGAGGACAACAAGGTGAATCTGCTGCAAAACCGCTGGTGCAAACCAACGCTCTGCATGCACGGCATCCAGGGCAGCGACAACAAGGCCGAATGCAGCAGGACTCTGCCCATGCTCGTGACCGGCAAGTTCTCCATCAAACTGGTGCCCGACCAGGAGTTGCCTATGATAAACTCGGCAGTGCAGGAATATCTTCGTCGCATGTCCACCGAACTCGAGGTGAGCACAGACATGAAAGTGATCGTGCTGGATTCCTGCGAGCCGACCTCGTGGTCACCCAACTCGAAGCCTATGAATTGTCTAAGCCGAGCCGTGGGCGATGTCTTTTTGAAGGAACCAATTGGCACCGCCGGCATTCCAGTCTGTCTGCCCATTGCCAGTGTCTACCGCAAGCTGGTCAATAAGCCCATTTTGCTGGTGCCGTATGCAATGCGCTTGGATCGCCATCATCATGAGAACGAGTCGATTGCCGAGGATCACTTTTTGCGGCACACCAAAGTCTGTGCCACGTTTCTCTACGAGCTGACCTCGCTGAATGCGCGGTGCAAGTGCAATCGCATTCCCGAGTACTGCGATTTGACGGGCGTGGCCGAGAGATTGGCAGCCGAGAGGGGCGAAGTAGAGACACCAGAGTCGACGGTGAAGAAATTTCTATCCTCTTTGGGACGTCGCAAGCCGACTCAACATCCTCATCGCCCGCACAAGAAAACCTTTTCCGAATATCTTTGCATGCCATTTCGCGGTAAGCTGATGAAAAAGAGGGAGAAAAAACAGCAAGACAGAGACTCCACCATGAGCACAGTAGATTCAATCGCTTCAGGTCAAGTACGACTAGGAGGTCAAAGTTACACCAAGTGACAAAAACTGCCAAAAGAACTCTTATATGTCTCAATACTACAAAAATCTCTTCTAAAGCAGACAGCTGCTTCTCTTAATGTCTGCTTAAAATGTTGCACAGCCCATGAAGATTTTAAGTAGGCGTTAAGAAAAGAAGCTTCAATGCAATTTTTCAACTAAAATGTATGTATGTATATTAAAGCAGGCTTTGATGGATTGCTCGTATATGTATGTATATTAAAGCAGGCTTTGATGGATTGCTCAGTAAATGTTTTGGTTATTGACTTTCGGGTTTCGCTTTAAAAATTCAAAAAATTTGCATTTGTATTTCAATTAGAAACGAGAATTGTGCCAACATGATTTGCTGGGGCGAATATAACAGTTGTGGCATCTTCATAGATCAAGTTGCCTCCGATCGATGCGACTGTCTGCGAGATTTCTGCATTCGCGACTATGCGCCGGAGCAAAGGATAATGGTGCAACGCTTTCAGCTGGACGAGGTGATCGATCATGCGTATGGAAAGAACGAAGAGCATCTATCCGAACTCGGCAGCTTGCTTCGCATCAAGAGCATTCCACGCTCAATCAAATACGACGCAGAGAACAAACAGGCAATGAATCGCTTGGCCCAGCGACTGATTGAACTGAACTTCGAAGTGGAGATCGTGGATGTCAAGCCCAAGGAGGAGGACCAGCCATCGCACTATATGATCTTTGCCAACTATTTTTCGACGCCCACCAAGAACGTGATGCTCATCTATGGCCACATCGACGTACCCCCAGTGGAGCTTTCCGACGCCTGGCTGCATCCGCCCTTCGATCTCACCGAGAAGGATGAAAAACTCTTTGGCCGTGGCCTGACCAGCTCCAAGGGACCGCTGCTCTGTTGGATCCAAGCCATCGACGCCTGGATGACCAGGTTCAAGGATCTGCCCGTCAACGTCCGGTTCGTCATCGACAGCAACAGCACCGGAGATCCGCATGCGTTGCGTGAAGTGCTCGAGAGTCACAGGGACTTCTTCCGACCCGTCGACGTGCTGGTGTGCTGCACCAATCTCTGGATAGCCGAGCACGTGCCCATGCTGACCACCTGCCACAGCGGCTACGTCCTCTTCGAGCTGGACGTGCGCGCCGAGGCGCCAAAGGAGCCCGCCGAGTGTCCGCCTCAACCGTGCAGCTGTGGCATACGACGCGACCCCATGTCGGATCTGTTGCTGCTGATGAACTCGCTGAGCAACACCGAGCAGGGCGCGCTGGTCAAGGGATTGGACCGCCATGTGATGCCCGTCACGCAACACGACTGGGACATATTCCACCAGGTGGAGTTGGGCATCCAGGAGTTCAAGCGGCAAACGGGAGCAACGGCTTTGCCGCACGAACAATCGCATCCCGAGTTCCTCAAGCATCGCTGGTGCATGCCCAGCCTGACGCTGCACTCCGTGAACTGTCACAATGTGCTGAGCATGCGCGACTTTCACACACCCGCCCACATCTCGGCGAGATTCTCGGTGAAGCTGGTGCCGGATCAGGGCGTGCAGCATGTGCGCTATGTGGTCAGGAGTCATCTGGATGAGGCGTATGTGCGCCTCAAGTGCAAGAACCCCGCGACTCTGCGAGTTGTCGATCAGTTGGCTCCCTCAATGGAATCGCGCACCGCCAGCTACAATCAAGCCGCGTCTCGCGCCTTCAAGAGCACCTACAATGTGACGGCGGCGATACCCGATACCGTCAACGTCTGTATGCCTGTGGTCAATGAATTGCGTCGGGTGTGCATGGAGAGCATACAGGTTGTGGGAATACCCTTCTGTTCCATTCACACGCAGCCCAACGATGCGAACGAGAGCTGCACCAAAGAAGAGTATCAGCGAAATTTAGAGTTGTTCGCGACATTCCTCTTTGAGGTAGCTCACATTCCCGCCGAGTGCAAGTGCACGGAAATTCGCGACTTCTGCTACGAGAAGGGCCAGGCGACGGAGACCGACTTTATACGCATGATGGAGCCGAGGAGTCACAAGACCCATGTGCTCTACGAGATCAACGAGCTGGAGATCGATCGCACTGTAGACAAAGATGTAGTACTGCCCACTGTCGAGCATATTCTGTTGGGCAAGAAACCCTCACTTCCCCCCAAAACCTGATTGCTTCAACACAATCTCCTCCTCTTCTCCAACTGTCGGCCAGCTGTTCGCTTTTGAGTGTGGCCTGATTGAGAACACGCGTACAACATCTACGCATTTATTTGATTGCAATGCTAATGACTTTAAATTGATAAGACGTTCTACTAGTCGTACGTTCGTCGGCCTGTCTGGCGAATCTATTAATATCAACTGTACCACAATCAAAAAAAACTGCGCTAAATTCTTGCTAACACTAGACAGACACAGCAACAACTCAGAGTGTGATAATAACTAGTATAAATATATGCTAGAGCTGAGATTAATGTTCCAAAAAAAGGAAGAGTTGCGATAAGTAATAGACTTATCGGCTTTGTTTGCTAGGGTCTCAGTTCGTTAGTCGGCAACCATTTCAAACTCTTGCGCATTAAAGTTTATACTTTAGTAAAAAAAAATCTAAATGAAATTACATACATACTTAACTTATAAACAGAATGATTAGGCTCATAAACATTTTATTTGAATGCACCGCCCCAATCGAAACTTTAACAAGTCAGAAAATTACTGTCGAGAGTGCTCGACTGTAAGATACCGCTATTCATTTTCACACCATTGAAATTTAAATCTAATCTTATGCTTTTATTAGCAAAACATGCCTAGTTTATGTTACATAGACTAAGGACATGGCTATAACGTCATTGCTGTTGAAGAAGCTATCTTCCGTCTCCCAGTCACATTTCTTGTTGCCACTATACTCTAATACCCTGTGGGTAGCGGGTATTGAAATACTCTGTCTTAAGTTACATATTTTAACAAGCTTAAGGCAGTGGCTTTAATTAATTAAAATGTATTAATATATATGTATTTAAACGCAGATGTTGTTAACTCTCTATGTACCCATCATAATCATCTTTGCTTTTAAAGCAGCGCCACCTGTTGTATATTTGTTCAAACTTTAGAACTTTCGCAACCCTGGAGCACAATAACAGCAGTGAACGATCTTCATTAAAGTAGTCACTCTTACTACTAGTTTAATAAACTGTTTTACTCTTTTAAACAACAATTTGAATTAGGGCGTCGTAAATTTTCATATATACATATGAATGTATGTATGTACATATGCAATGCATAATTATAATGAAAAAAAATATCCATACGAACATATAGTAAAGATCCCACATCAAGGTTTTTATGATCGCCAAACACGTAGATAAGCATATGTTTGTGTACATATGTGTGCACACAAATACACATACACGGCAAGCTGTACAGTTGGCACACATATTAAAAATCCACTTCATATAAAAGCACAATTCAAAGCAATAAAATTGACATAGGCGAAAACAGCTTTTGAAAGCACACTAAACAAACGCACGCATAATGACGGGAGGAAACGAGACAAAGAAACCATGCAAGTGCAAAATGCCGGTTAAATAAAAACACTCGAGCAGCAGCACAGCAAAGCAAAAATGGACAAAAAACAAATAGATACTGCAAGAGTATGCGTGCGACACGTGCCGACAGGTATAGAACGAAGCAAACAAAATAGAACCGATGAGAATGAACAAAACAAAAAGCATAAAAACTAAAACAACATCACACGCAATGATCTTCATTATGACTATACGCATGTGTGTGTGCGAGTTTATGTAGATAAGAGCAAGGCAATTCGCCGATTGCTTTTGGTTTTCGGCGATTCTCGCGGCGATGCCGACTGCGATTAGACGAACACTGCTCAGTACGCCATTGACCGCGGCGAATTGTAGACGTGTGGAATTCAACGCTGCTTGCCAGCTGATAAATCAATTGCAAACTACGTACATATATTAGCAATTAATAATTAATCGGTGCAGTGCAACAAGTAATGTGCATTCATAATTCGCAATAAACTGTGTGGATACATAAACATGTTGAACAAGAAGCTGCAAATTCTCTCCCGGCATCTGCTTAGACAGCTCGCCGCCCAAAAGTCATTGCGATGGTAAGTTCAAGAGGAAAAAAACTGAAGATGAAGAAGATAGATAAGAGGTGTGCTCAAGTTCAAGGTAAAGCAATTAATTAATTGAGCAATGCATTTTCATAGTCTAACAACAATTTCGCATGCCTAAACTAATTAATCATCTAATGATATTTTGGGCATTACATTGTTTAAGGCGCATTATGGTCACTCTGCTTCCACGTCGACAAGGCTGCGTCGCAATAGTTACGTAACATAATAATAAATTTAATTTTGGACATTCTAAAATGCCCAAGCAGAGGACAGGGTATTAAATAATAATAATAAAATATAATATATGTATTTTAAGCACTTCTAGAAAATTACATCGAAACGATTTACACATGTGTGTATGTATGTAAAGGAAGTGTATTAATTGTTCGACTGTACTCAACTGTCAACTTTAATTTTCCTAATTTATCTTGAGAGGCTATATTCAGTTGATTAAAAGTAACTACGCAGAACTTTTAAAATTTTCCACAGCTTACTATATTTATCCTCAAAGTCACCTCAATGTTTTACAGTCTTTATTTTTTATTAGCAATCAATTCGCACTTCCCAGCACAAATTAAATTCGCATTTAGGAATATTAAATTTAATTATCTATTACACACGAATCTAATATAAATGATAAGCCAGTAAACATTACATTTTAAACGAGCGAAAAACTGTGTTTACAACGCAAAAACAATGAAAAACGCAAACACAAACAGAGAGCATTAAATACCAGACATGAAAGTTATTTTTGGCGCATGCTTGGAAAGCTTTTTCCACCAGCTGTGGAAATTTCTTAGCTGAGACATCAACTACAGTGATTTTAAAACTGTTGTTCGTTAAGTGGATTTTGTGCGAAGCAAATAAACAAGCGAGATAAATGTGGATGACAAGCTTGAAGCAGGTCAATAAATATTTATAGTTACACTCATGCTTCATAATAATTTTCTGACAAAAACTATTAAAAAAAAAAAACGTTCTTTTGATCTGCATCGTACTAAAGCAGTTTTTAAAATATATATTTAGTGAATAATTTATTAAAGCAAACAAATATAGTATATAGTTTATGTATTTCTGATAATTATCTATTAAATAAGATGCTCAATAATTCTTGGCATTCGTTTAACATTCATTAACAATATAAAAGACACATAATACATAGATTTCCTAATTAAGATTTCGGCATTCTTTAATTGCAGCGTTGCCACATCGAGTTACATACACAACATTGGCAAGAAACCGTTGATCTATCGCAATGTGGGCCAAGAGCTCGAGTTCGCCTCGTCCAAGTTTGGCAGCACTGAGGCGATAGTTTCGTGTCACGAGGCGCAGCGATACACGTTCCGCAACTTGTTGCAGGAAGTGGATCGCTTGGCGGCCGGTTTCCGCAAGCTGGGACTGCAGAAGGGCGACACGATTGGCATCTGGGCGCCCAACTACATGCACTGGTACCTCACCTACATGGGAGCGGCTCGAGCTGGCCTCACATCGGTGGGCATTAATCCGGCATTCCAGGGACCCGAGGTGTCCTACTGCCTGAAGAAGGTGGACATCAAGGCGATTGTGGCACCCGAGGCATTCAAGAGCACAAAGTACTACGAGATTTTATGTGATATTTGCCCCGAAGTCGTCCACTCGGAGCCGGGCAAGATCAAAAGCGAAGAGTTTCCACATCTGCGAACGATCATCATCAACAGCCAGCAGAGTCTCAAAGGTGCCTTTCGCTTCGATGAGGTGCTCGACCTCAGCAATGCCACCGAGCAGGCAGAGATTACTAAACTGCAACGTCAGATCTGTCCCGAGACTCCCTGCAATGTGCAGTTCACCTCTGGCACCACAGGCAACCCGAAGGCTGCGCTGCTCTCCCACTACAACCTCATCAACAATGGCATCCATGTGGGCACCCGCAATGAGCTGGCGGGCGAAAGAATCTGTGTGCAGGTGCCGCTGTTCCATGCCTACGGCGTGACCATTACAATCATGGCAGCTCTGACCTCGGGTGCCACCTTGGTGCTGCCTGCCCCCGGCTTCAGTCCCAAGGACTCGCTGCATGCCATCGTCAACGAGAAATGCTCTGTGTTACATGGAACCCCCACAATGTATGTGGATCTGGTGCAAGCGCAGCGTTCGCTTCAGTTGCCGCTGGGCAAGATTAAGAAGGCCGTCACGGGTGGAGCGATTGTGGCGCCCAAACTCATCCAGGACGTCAGGGAAGTGTTGGGCGTGCAGACAATGCACAGCGTCTACGGACTGACCGAGTCCACGGCTGTCATCTTTCAATCGCTGCCAGGTGAGGCATCAGATGTGGTGCTCGACAGCGTTGGCTTCATCACTGATCACATGGAAGTCAAGGTCGTCGATGCGCAGGGTTACTTGGTGCCCTTTGGCCAGCCAGGCGAGCTGTGCGTGCGAGGCTATCCCACAATGCTGGGTTACCACAAGGATGCGAAGAAGACGGAGGAGATTCTCAGTGCGGACAATTGGCTGCACACGGGCGATCAGTTCGTTATCGAGGCCAATGGCTATGGGCGCATCGTCGGTCGCATCAAGGAGATGATCATCCGAGGCGGCGAGAACGTTTTCCCCAAAGAGGTTGAAGACTTTTTGAACGGCCATCCCGAGGTGGTCGAAGCTCATGTAAGTTTTTCTCCATTCCATTTGATCTGTAAGTAATTGAGTTTCTTCCCAGGTCATTGGTGTTCCCGATGAGCGTTTAGGTGAGGAGCTCTGCGCTTTTGTGCGCCTCAAGGACAACGTGGATCCCAAGACTTTCACACATGAGGCTCTGCGTGCCTACTCTAAGGGCAAACTGGCCCACTTCAAGGTGCCCCGCTACGTGGTGCCAATTGATGCATTCCCTAAGACAACCTCCGGCAAAATTCAGAAGTTCAAGCTCCTCAAGGACTACGAGGAGAGATTTCAGAAGAATGAGCCCAAGGCTGTTAAAATTTAAGTATTCTGTGAATGTTGTTTAATGTAAATGTATTTTAACATAGATGAATAAATGTTTTTATGAAATGTCCTTGTCTACGAGGTTCTTACAGGACCTTTGATTCCTTTTTTTCTATATTATTTGTAAGGACGGAGATAATTATTAACAGCAAGAATATTTATTAATCAACACAAAATCAATTACAATTATTATGTATGTAATCAGGCTGCTCTAAATTTAAAAAAACTTAAATGTTGGTAAAAAAAAAATCATCAAATCGGCCGTAGATCCTTTGTTTAATGGAATATTTTAACATCCTTTCGGGTGTTAATGCGATGACATTATAAAAAGAACGAATCTTCTTTAAACAACGGAGATAGTCCAAATAGAGAAGTGCTAACTGTGCAGGATCCTTGCAGATTCTTACAAGTCCTGTGCAGAACGATGCGTCTTGGCAAGGATTTCCATTTGACCAAAGGACATCGAAATCGTCCTGCAAATGGCGGAGATATTAAGGATTTTATGTTTTTTTGCCAATATTACAGGGTATTTTTTCTTTTAATGGCCGTAGCTCCTATGTTTGAAGGACTATCTTGATGTCCTTTTGACCATATAGTTTTCTTGTTGGGGCGAATCAGTTGACACCATAAAAAGGACGAAAGTCCTTCAAACAACGGAGATACCCCTTATAGAGAAGTGCTAACTCTGCAGGATCCTTGCAGATCCTTACAAGTCCTGTGCCGAACGATGCGTCTTGGCAAGGACTCCTATTTGACCAAAGGACATCGAAATAGTCCTGCAAATGGCGGATATATCAAAGATTTTCTCTTTTTTAGCCAATATTACAAGACAATTTTTAGTTTTACCTCCGTAGCTCCCTTGTTTTCAGGACTATCTTGATGTCTTTATGGCCATAGACGTTCATTTTTGGGTCACATCAGTTGCCTTTGTAAAAAGGACGAAAGTCCTTCAAACAACGGAGATAGTCCATATACATATACGCCAACTCTCCACCATCACTTCAGATCCTTTGTAAATTCGATATATTATTATTAAACATTTCGGGTAGATATACCATAAAAAGGATACTCCAGATGGTTTGTTGAAACAATTACTATTTTATTTTAGGTTTTGAAATTATTTAGCAAAAAATATTTGTAGGTTTTTTGTTTCTGTAGCAATTTGTGTTATACTGTTATATTATACTCTTATTTGCATTCCTTCACTGCTTCTTTCATTCATTATAAGTATACACAGAATTTAGGATGAGTTGCTGTTGTTGCTGTTGTTGTTATTGCTGCTGCTGCTGCTGCTGCTGGGCTCACACATAAAAATAACATAGTAATCGTATCTTACTTAAAAATTAATGACAATGCTGCTTGTTAAACTTTTGCGTATCCTTTTAGCTTATACATATAAGACTTGCAATTAGATACATTTATAGTTATAGTTACAGATACAGTTATAGATACGGATACGGTTACGGTTATGGATACAGATACACAATCATTGATAACAAATTAAAAACGTAAATTTAACTAAATGCTAAGCTAAAAACTAATGTACAAATAAGCTATAAACAATATGTATATATATGTATATGTATTTACGCATTACAATAGATGATCCTTCAGCTGATCCTAAAAACTAAATAATAAATAATGCTCAAATATTTCACAAACACGCACAAAAAAATTAAAGCTTAAGGGTCCGGATGCAAATTTTGCTAAATCCGTACATTTCTAGATGTGTGTAAATTGTACAATTTCAATTTTTAAAGATAACGGGGAATTACATTTAAGGACATCAAGTCCTTTCCCCTGTGCTGTTCATTCCGTTGAGCTTAAGAGGAGAAGGAGAAGGTGTGAGGAGGGGTATAACACATTACATATTATATAATATACGATATACGATAGACGAGTGTTGTGTGTTTTGCGGTTAGAATACAATAATAATAATATGTTGTATATATATAAATCTGGTATTGTATAGTTATTTTATAAGTTGTGTGTATATACTCGTATTTATTTATACTGCTTGAGCTAAATGCCTAACCATAACATTTATTTATGTACTCGTAGTATTATCGTATTTGCTTTGAAACGTACTTGTGTTTTCTGTATTTTTTTTTGCTGAAGAGTTGAGCTAATGTTCCACTACTGCTGTTCTACTCTTCTACACTCATTTTGATTATTCACTGAGTCTCGCATATCTCGTAATCGTAAATCGTAATCGTAAAATGTGTGCACTCTCTTTCTCTTATTCTTGTTCGTTCCAAAGTTCTCTTTAGACTGTGACGGATCCGCTTACTGTGTACGTGTACGTGTGTGTGTGTGTATATGTATCGGTGTGTGTTTGCATAAAATATCTTCTATCTGTCTCTAATCTTAAATTCTTTAAATTATGTTATCCGATTAATAAACAAATATTGTTGCCTCTCGCTTTCGCTTTCACAAAATCGCACTCTAAATGCACTTATTTACATAAAACATTTTCATTTTGAAATTTTCAATTACAATGTATGATTTTATCCTGTGTTTTTTTTTGTTTGTTTGTATCCTCCTGCTACTCTTCAAGACTTGTACAGTTTGTAGAGCTTTTCGGTTTTGCTGTTTTATTTGTTGCGCCAAGCTATGCTTTAGTTAATGATGCTCATTTTGAATTGTTCTACAATCTAGATGCACGCGCCTGCTTTAAAAGCTATCATCATCAGCATCATCCTCCTCGTTGTCCACATCAACATCAATATCGAAATCATCACGCTCCTCCTCCTCGTCGTCATCGTCGCCCACAATCAGCTCCTCCTGCTGGGCATCGGTGGCCATCTCATAAGCCTCTTCGGCTGCCTCGGCAATCTGCTCGATGACGGCGCGCTCTTCATAGCCCACATCCAACGATGGTGGCTGCTGTCATGCGATGCTGCTGTGTCCATTGTTGGCCGCATCCGCATCGGCGGCATCCTCCGACCAGCTCACCTCCATGGGCGTGCCATTCAGGCTGCCATTCACCTGATCGAGCAGCAGCGCCTCCTCGATGGACATGCGCGACGGTTGCTTTTGCCGCTTCGACAGCGAACAGCCGGCAGCTGATGCAGTGCTAGATGCGGACGAGCTGCGCATATCCTCCGACGAGGCCGAGCAGCTCTCATCCTCCGAGTTGGCACCGGACACCATTGCCTCGCCCGCGGACTCCTGTATCTCCTGGAATTTCTTGTTTAGCGCCTTCGGATACGCTTCGCAGGCCATGAGTTTCATGGCCGAGCTGCTGCGTGGCCGCATCTCGGCCAAAACTGGCGGCGGCAACGGCTGCGGCGAGCTTGCGCGCAGCTCATCCGCCTGCCAGTCCACATCGCAGCTCTGCCGCTGGCGCTGGGGACGCGACTCAAAGGACGCTGCTGCCGACGCCTTGTTGTTGCACACGGACTGGGAGCGAGCGCGGCACAGAGGACGCGGCGATTCGGGCTCGTTGGTCTGGCCACGCATCAACGCTGTGGCCGACATGCTCTGCGAGAGCGGATTGGGACCCGTGGCGCCATTGCCATGGCCATTGGCGTGGCCGTTGCTGGCGAGGCTCTGCGAGAGCTGCTGCTGCTGGCGGCGCTGGGTGGGACTGCGTTCGCAGGTGCTGCGCAGGGAGCCGGCGCGTCGCACCAGCTTGGAGGCGGCCACCTGCGGCGTCTCGTCGTCCATTTCGAGGACCCAGCTGACGGAGTCGTTGCGCTCGATGATGCCCTTGATGACTGGCGAGGCTGGCGGCGATGTGCTCGACGTGCTGTGGTAGTCGGCACGCATTGAGTTGCTGCGATTGTACGAGTGATTGTTGATGGAGCTGTCCTGCGAGCAGTTCGAGAGCTCGTGCAGCTGCGATTGCACCAGGAACAGCTGCTCGGAGCGTTGTCTGAGGTGATACTGCAGCTCCTCCTTGTCGCAGGTGAGACGCTTGCGCTTGATGCTCTCGTGATTGAAGGCCTTCTGCATCTCCTCCATCTGACGCTGGATATCTCTGCAAAACAAGAGCGAGCAATTAGTTGTGATGCAATTTAAATAATTCAAATTCTAAGTTGCTTGTTGCGACACAAACCATAGTCTGTACGTCAACCAGTGCTTAACGAAGCCACAAACCACTTGGCATGTAAGACAATAGAATATTTTTGCTCTACTTACTTTTCCTTCTCGGTCTTGCTCTCGAGCTCTGTGCGCATCATCTCATTCTGTGCCTCGAGCAGCGTGACACGATTGCCCAGACTGCGCTGCTCGTCGTTCTCCCGCTGCAGCTCGGCGTTCTGCTTGGACAGCGCCGAGATCTCGGCCTGCTTCAGCTCCAGCACACACCGCAAACTGTCCGCCTCGTTGGTCAGACGGCACAGCTCGCCACTGCTGTCGTTGAGGCTGTTGCTGTGGCTGTGGCTGCTACCGCTGCTGGGACTGCGACGCTGCGAAGATGTGCGCAGCACGCTGACCTCGTCCTGGGACAGCGCCAGACGATCGCGCAGATCGCGCTCCTGCAGCTCGGTGCTGGCGCGCAGCGTCTGCAGCTCCTTGCTCAGCTCCTTGACGCGGTCCAGCGCCTCCTCCTCGCGCTGCGTGGCCGCCGACATGGAGCGCAGATGCGTGTTTTCCTTGCGCGTGAGCTTCTCGCGCAGCAGCTGCTCCTGCGCCTCGTGATCGCGCAAGCGCTTCTGCAGCTGCAGCACCTGCTGCTCGGCGGCATTCAGCTGATCCTGCTTGTGGCGCAGCTGAAGGGCCATCTCCTGGTGATACGCTTGCAGCGCCTGCTTCTTCTCCTCCTCCTTGGCCTGCAGCTGTGACTCGAGCTCCAGGAAGCGCTCCTTCGCCAGCAACTGTACCTCCTGCACTTTGTCTTGTGCTGCAAGAACAACAGAAAAGAGCATCGAGTTAGCATAATGATTGTTAGAGAGTTGGGGCATCTTGCCACTTACCTTCTTGCAGCTTGCTGCGCTGCAGATGCTCCAGCTCCTGCTGGCGCTGTGTCCACTCAATGTCCTTGTCCTGCGACTGCTGTCGCAACTCCTCGCAACTGCGCTGCGTCTGCTGCAACATGGCAATCGTCTCGGCCAGCGTTGTCTGTGTCTTCTTCTCCTGACAGCTCAACTTGTCCATCTGCAAGGCCAAGAGAACACAAAGACATGGAGTTTAGAACGGTTGCAACATTTTTGCTACCTGGCCACTTCTCAATGGCTCTTGCGAAAATGGCTTTATGATGGGAAAATTCCCAACGCTAACCTTGGCCGCAAGGACCTCAATTTTCATTTGCGTTTCCCGTGCAGCGCAGGCAGAGCGTGGGAATAAAAGTATTCCCGGTAGGCTCTTCACGTTTTAAGCATTTTTTAATGAATGTCTACGATCACTTAAGTGCATAATTCTAATGAAATATTAAACTGATATTATACGAATGTTTTCCTACGAAATATTTACTGCGTACATTTAAATTAGAAGCATAATCTATTCGAATCAGTGATTTGATTGAAAAACTAATGTATTATTATTATTATTATTATAATTACATACAAAAAATAATTAAATATATGAGTTTTCCTTTCTCTGTAATGTTTGTTTATGTAGTTATGCACTTTAATTTGTTGAGTTTATACTTCAATTTTAATGACTAACCAATTCAAAACAACTTTGTTATATTGCTTGCTGAATTTTGAATAACTTATCAAACATTCAATTTATCATCAAGGAAGAAAACGACATAAACAGTTTTCTCGTAAGTTATCGATTGAATAATAAAATCCGAAATCAGAAATGCCAAACTGAACCACTCACATATACTATATATATTCAATATTCACTCTTTATCTCTCCCAAATACATATTCACTTTGTCTATCTCCCATTTGGCTCTCTCTTTTACCTGAGAATCGTGAGTCAGATTATCCATATAGTTGTTGCTGTTGTCAGTTGTTGTGTCCATCGTCCAGCTGATCAAATCAAAGTCCATGGTTTCAGCGGACAAATTCTCGTTGGTAAACACAAAGTTCTCAAACATTTTAAATATATTATTTTCGGTGAAGCGAGCGTGTTGAACACGACGAATACTGCGAGTCGACTGATGACCGGCGACAGCATAGACAGCTCCTTTTATAGGGCAACAGGTAGAAAATGCCGAGGACTCGAAGGCCCAAAATATTTACAGCAGATTTAGGATTAAGGCAAAAGGGATTTTCGTTGCCGTTTTCATCTTCCATTTCCTCTTCTCGAATTTTGTACGCACAGCGCAAAAAACCAAAAAGCAAAGTGGGTGTGGCTCTCGGTGGACCGAAGGGCGTTTTTGGCTACTCGTCTACGCCCCCGATAGAGCGAAAGTTAGTCTCTGTTGCAATCGATGTGAAACCAAGTCTGCGGCTTAATCTTTCACCTCATGTGGTTTTCTGCAACTGCAAAATTTGTCACAGTTCACCCTTTAGCAACCGTTTGGAATCCTTTTTGGGGCGTCGGAATGCACTTCAATTTGCTCTCCTTCGCTGAGACATTTCGGGTGTGCCCGTATCGAACAAAGTGTCTCGAGAAGTGTCTGCCTCCCAAAAGGATATGGCAAAGGAATGGCAAGAAGGATGCGCACTCCTCTTCGCTGGCGTCAACTCGACTGCCGAGTGATTCACTTTGTTTCGAGCACTTGACTCAAATTTGATTAGCTAAGACCAATTGCAATTTTCACGACTGACTTGCAATCTAAACGGGGCTTCATTTCAGCCCTAAGAGTTGGCCATTAGCAAGTACTTGAAGATATATGGGAGTTACTGCAAAAGTTGAATTATTGCTGGGAACTAATCGAGCATACTTGAAAACTATTTGGTTTTGAAATGCAACAAGTGTTTACAAAATTAAGACTTCAAACTACAGAAGTTTTCCAAAAATTATGATGTATTTTAATATGACTTATTTCCAGAAACATTTGTATGCTTATTCCGTGCATTCAAATATTCACTTTCTCTATTCAATAATAAAAGACTTCTTCATCTATAAAAGTAATTCAAGCAATGAAAAATCTAAAGATATTTAACTGCAATTGTCTTACAGTATTGGAAATCATCAGACAAATCTTGAATCCCTTGAGATTTTTTGGGCTATCCGCGACTACTATTTCGAATATTTCATTTCAGAAATAATTATTTTACAAATCAGCAGCAGACTCGTCTCTGGGGTTCTCGAATAGCTGATCAACTTCTTCCGCCCCGCGACATTTAAGCCAACCTCAAATTAGACTGTCCGACATGGTCAGCAATCGATGTCGGACAGTTTAGATGCCTATCGTCGTCTGTCGTCGCAATACTTTGATTGTAATTACGCGTCTGTCTCTGTATCCGACTGCGACTGCGACTCTGACTGTCTCCTTGGCCTCGAATCCTTGACTACCTGTGTGTAGAAGCTACAATTAAAGTGTCACTCGCTCGTCCTTAATCCTTTCGACTACTTTAGAGTCTACTGTCTGGCAGTCTAGTTTGCAGAGTAACTGGAGTATCATTAAAACGCTGACTGACATTGACAATATCATCGTCGACGTTCTCCATGTCCTTCACTTTACTTACAACCGCCATAAAAATTGAAACACGCGCTACGCAAAGGGCGAAGCAGAAGAGGAACAGAGAACAGAGAGTCCTTAATGTCCTTGCTTGTGCGTTGCATTCCTGGTTTTCACACCGTCTTGTTAAATCTCTCTCGCTGGATCATATCTAAATAAATATTTATGTTTATACAACACAACATCAATTCCCTGCGCTCTCCGAGCAGACGTTTAGGCTTTTAGTGGGAAAAACTACACGCAATATTGAAATTCTCCAGCGATTTATGCAAATGTGAAAATTCCATTGAAAATGGATGGAAATGCGCAACAAACCGCATGCAACAAGTTACACAAACATTGCGGCAAAGCGCTCAAACTACTCGAAATGTTGTGCAATGAATGGGATCACGATGACACGGCAAAAAAGAAGGTTGCTTTGAATCCACTTTCGTTTGCTACTATATCGAGGATAAATGCGGAATGAAAAGCAATTCAACACTGATCTGCATACTTAATAATTTATTTTATATCATTCTATATTCTGTAGTTCTCCATCTATGCTAACTGAATTCTTCCCTCGCCTCGAGTGTTCGTCTACCTGGCAAAAACATTTGCGGTTTAGGAGTCAGCAGACGAACAACATCATAAATCGATTTACGAGTGAAAAAGGAGAAAGAAACGACATCTCATCAGGTGCATCGAGATGCAAATGTCAAAATAATGTTGCTGTCGCGTATTTTTACGATCTTATTATTGCAATTTAATGGCCAAGTGAATGCCAATTATCGAACAACCCATCGGGACAGGTAGTTTTTCAAGAAAGTAACTGAAGAGAAGACAAATTAAAAATGCAATCAATATAACTGAATGTGGAAAATTTGAAATTGAAATTAATTACGAGGACAGCTAAAAACAATTCAACGAATGCATGTGATGAAATAAACATATTACAATTTTAATAAACAGTTTCTTAATAAAGATAAATAGTAAATGATTCGAAAGGGAGCAATTGTAATTATAAAAGCGATGTATTGCAATAGTTTATTTAACGGAAAGATAAATTAAAATTGTGAATACTATTTCCCCAAAATAAACTCTGTAAAAAGAAGTTGAATACATTTGGCAGCTGAAACTAAGGGAATTTCCACAGATACGTTGAAGAGCCCGTATAAAACCCAATACTTTTGTTATTGAGTTTCAAGCCCATCTCGAGAATAATTAGAGTGCGAAAGGGATCAAGTATGCTTAACAATCTGTCAGGTATTTCTGCTTTAGAAAATGATATTTCATTATATTCGCACCTCGCACTAACCGCTTTTATTGAGAGCTGTCAAACCCGGCCAGCACAAACTGTTAAAACTCGCACATATCTGAGAAATATCTGTAGCTCTCTCTATTCTCATATGGAAAATCCTTTCGGGAATGATAACAATTAATTGAATGCAGAGCACAGAGATCACACCCTTTTCGCATTGCTCGCAAACAACAAAAGGGTGAAACAGATGCTGAAATCTGAGAAGCAGCTCTGTGTGTTTGTGTGTGTTTGTGTATTGTGTGTGTATCGGTGTTGACCAGGCCGAAACTGGAATTTTAATTAGTGCAAACAAAAAGAGAAAAAGTGGCCGAGGCTTTAAAATTGGAACGCGAGCCCGGATATGGTTTCAGTTGCGGGGATTCAGAGGCTTAGCCGAAACTGTAACAATTAAACGAAATTAGCTGAAATTTAAGCGCAGCTTAACGCAAATTTCTGGCCTGCATTTTGGCCTTTTATTAGAGCAAACGGCCAGGCCAGCACAATCCCCTCGTCGTCGCACTCTTTTTGGCCCAAAAAGACAAAGGGAAATTCGGTCGAACAAGCTGCTGGCAAGGACTTTTGCCTGGCGCCTGTTTCTGCCAAATCCTTCGGACCGGCCTGAAAGCCTTCGCTCACCTGCTTGGACATGCTCTGCACAACAATGGCGAGACCCATCAGTTGGCATTGCTGCTGCTCCTGCTGCCGCTGCCTGCCCTCCAGACACTTGCTCAGCCGTTCAAGGTTCAAGTAGCCGTTCTCCATGTAGCACTTGAGCAGCGGATTCTCCTCCGCCTGGCTGGGCAGCGAATTGTCCTGCGAAGAGAACGAGAATTGTCAGACTAGTTGTTTGTTGTACAATCACTTAAACCCACCTCATTTGTAGTCGGTTCCTTTTGTTGTGCCTCTGTTGCCTGTTCGGCCTCCAACTCCTGTGTGCGCTGCAATTTGGGAGCCTTCTCTGTGGCACAGCTGCAACTGCCACTGCCACTGCCACTTTGTGTGTCTGCCGCACCGCAAACGCAGGCCAGCTCATTGCTGATGGAGGCGCGCTTCGAGTCGCGTGGCGTCGTAAGGATCAAGTCCAATTCATTGAACTCTTTCAGCTCCGTTTGATCCACGGCGGAGCGCAGCGATTCTGCAAAGAGACGAAAACATTGAGAGATTGCGGTTAAGAGATTATCTCTGCTGGTTATGCATATCATAATTGTGAGATATATTATACAAGAGACGGCGAAAGTTGTGACTGAACCAACTAATGATGAATCAGTTGAGCTGAGCTCAGAGTTGTCATTCGCGGTCTCCAAGATTGAGCGATTGAAAGATGAGTAATTGCTGTAGATGAGCAGCAAAAAAAAAACGAAAAGGGAAAGCAAAAGCAAGTATTTATAGCAGACAACAATGTCTTCATAAATTACTCACACTCCACATAGGTGTAGAGCAAGTGGCGACTGCGCCACGCCCACGTTCGGCAGGTCAGAGGCCTAGAGCCTCATCAATTACAAACGCAACGAGCAACACGAGAGGAAGCAGCTGTCAATTAGAGGAGGATCCGTGGCCAACAAATTGGCAAAAATAAAGAGAAATGGAGATGGAAAGAGAGGGAGCTTGTAGGCTGACAAACAGCTCAAGAGTTCGCTGCCTCAACGTCCAAAAGGTGCTGCGAGTTCAGCAACCCGTCATCATCATCCATCGATCCATCGATCGTCGTCAGTTTGCCCAACTCCCTCTTCTCAGTCTCTGTGTAACCATAATTTATGCGATTTCCTTACAAGCACGCGCCATAATCAATGGCCGCATCGATTTATAGCCAAGAGCCAGCTACAAAACTGTCAACGCCAACCAGTACAACCTGTAGCTGCAGTTTTGTAGTTATAGTTGTAGTTGGTTGCACCTCCACTTGTTGCACTTTCTTTGTGGCTTTTCCTCCCCGGCGTTAATCAATTTCCTACTCACGGTTAATTCACAGTTGATTGCCTTCAACCGAGTTTTTCATTTAAAACATTATTTTCAATTTCAAATTGAATTAAGCCGTTGAAAAGGTAATGATTTGGTCACATCAATTATAGATAATATGTATTGCATAATTTAATTGTAACAAAATACATAGTTACAAAAATTAGCATTTAAAACTGCAAAAGATATTTGGAATATGTATAATATAATTTCATATAATTAAATCTACACTACACAAAGTATAGATAATTCCAAATCTCTATTGAAATCTCTTTCGCAATAGCTGTAAAAGTACATGTCCCTCTTAAGCGAAACTTGTCTCGTTTCGATTGAGGACTTGACCATAAATTATCTATGCATTAAATCAATTACTGCAATTGGCTGTAAATAAGACGACATTTGTGGAAAGACGTATGTTTTTATGTAATGCAAAGATAGCAAATCAGTAACTAAACTGTTTATAAAACCAATGCTAAATATAGCTAAAGCAAATATATTCAATTTCCCCATAAAGTGAGGAAAAACCTTCGAGCCTAAATAAACAGTGCAACTATTTTAATAGGATATGGGTTTTTAAATCCGAAATTGACGGAAATTCCCCCCTCAAGTCAATAATCACATTTTTGCAGCTTAACTGCGTAAAAATAAGCATTAGCAATTAAGTAAGGACAACACCTGAGGAGAAGCGTGAGCCGAGACTGGAACTTCCAATGCCACACGACCTGAGAGAATGACATGAGAGGAAAGCGAGTGCCTGGCACACGTCGCTTTCTGCGACTCTGCAATGTCAATTAGGCATTTAAATGGCAAATCGCATTAGTTATGCTGACATTAATGACCAAGTTATGCCAAGGCCAAGACTGGAGCATCCACAAGTCGAGTTCTCACGGATCACGGATCTGTCTTCGATCTGCTGAACAAGTTCTCGCTGACAGGATCGCACCATGGGGTAGCTCGGCTCGTTCACGCTGCGAGCGTCGGCAATTGTGCATTTTATGACTGGCAAACCGACCACCTCAGTAGTTATTCGCTTGAATGTGGGCACTAACATAGTTTCGCTATTCTTTCTATTTTTTGCTGTCACCTTTCACGTCTCTCTCACTTGGCTGTTTTACGACGCCCGGAAAAACCTGAGCAGTTGACTTTGACTGTTTCATTGAGAAATGCTTCGGTGTGAAATGTGCGAAAAGTGTTGCCGCCTGCTCGCACGGATTTTCCCACGATAACCATTAAATTACAGCACTATTTTAAAAGAGCAATTGTAGAAGTACTTAAAAATAACAAGTACAAAATGCTAAACACTGTTAATATAAATAAAATGTTGCTGAAGTCAAGGTGTCTTCTAATTTCGCTATGAACCTAGAAACCAATATATATAACTCTGCGAGCTAAAAATTAATGATATTGATAAAATATTGTAATTATTGTTGAATTACAATTACAATTAAAATATACTAATATTAAAAAAAAATATAAAATTAATTATTACTGAAATTATCAGAATGGAATTTTTTTTTGGTTGTTTATTAACCAACTTAAAGTAATAATTTAAAATTTAATTAGTTAATAATTTAATTAATAATCAATCCATAATTTAATGAGCTTAAGCAAGTAGAAGCTTTTCTTAATTTTGTTGGCTTAAGTTAGTCTAGTTCTGTTTATTACCATTCAACTAGACTGCATAAATTCGAATACTTTTTCGTATTTCCATTCATATTCAAACACAATTCCATTCACATTCTGGCTGGCTTTCATTTGGTCAGCCAAAGTCATAATGACGGTTATTTCGGGGGTTTTCGCTCAGTCTCAGTCTCAGTTTCAGGTTCAATTTTCATTTCGGTCTTTGGTTTTCAGATGGAAATCAACATGTGTCAACGCCTGCTGTCTGTCTGTCAGTCACTCAGCGTCGAGCGAATCACACTGTGCGGACGGCACAGTGGGCTGCAAATGCTTGTCAGCATGCGACGCATGTTGCACCGACCACACACACACACACACACACACATAGACGCACACATGTGCAAAGAAAATAATTGAAATTCCGAAATATCTTATTTGGCATTAGCTGCCTAAGCAACTGACTTCACGATGCCTTCGCTCACTTATACACCCAAGACAATTGCAGTTGCTGTTGTCGCCCGTTTTGGCCAAATGCAACCTGTTGTGACCCACAAAAAGTGCAACAAAAACATGTCCAGCGGCAAAATGCCCGTAATTAAAAGCTAAACCAACAATAATGAAAATCGCAAAGTAAAATAAATAGACAACCAAAATTGAAAACTGCAAAACGGCAACTGGCATTTCAATTAGCTGCGTTTCTCTCACTTGAAATCTTTTCGGGTTTCTGTTTAGTTTCTGCGACAGCTCAAATGCCAACGAGGGGTCAGCTGAGGGAGGGGCAGGAGGAGGGACAGAGGGGACAGCTAGTGCGTTATCTGTCAGGGGAGGGGAAGCGGGTTTGTTGCCCTGTCCAGCAGTCGCTTGTTTATTTGCAGTCTTTCAGCTTTAATTGCAATTTAACTGCCAAAGTGTTTAGTGCGAGGGACTGACAGACAGACAGTCAGACAGCTGGAGGGACGGTGGAAATAGTTAAAGCGTCGCCCATTTAAGCGTTCGCTGTTTGTGGGCGGCTATGATACAATTTCAAGTGGAATTTATTCACTAATTTTCTTTATGAAATGTGCAAAAGCACTCAAAAGTATATCTAACAAATGATGCTCAAGTTAGCTAATTTACCAGATCTTTGGTTTATCTGAAATTCCACGACTTTGCATGACATAGGATTATTTTTCTGGCGCATTTCTTCAACCAAAAGCCATTGCAAAAATGTACAAAATAATGTATAATTAAAGATCTTCAAGTTCTTTTAAAAGTATATATATACATTTTTCTATAAAATTCACTGCTATTGCTATTCTGACATATTTATTTATTGACAAATTAAAATACAATGAATATAAATTTGTTATCTAAATTTACTATCTACGGAATTCGGTTTTTCATGTTTATAAAATTCGCTGTAATTTTGATCATTTTTTCAACCTGCGCTATCTTAATAAACAAACAGTTCCCTTGTATTGACAGCAACAATTGATCATTTATTAATGTTATCATTAAACTATTTAATAACAGAAGTTAACCCTCAAAGTCAACATAAACTTTCGACTGTTTATGGCAACCGCTGAAGCCTGAGGATTACAAATACAAATATTACTTCGCAAAACAATGATATTTATCACAGATAGAAAATCCCTTCGAATTGAAATTGACATAAAATTGTAAACTTATTTGCGTGTTAAACAAATTGTGCGTTGTGCGTATCGAGATCGAAGCGGGCATTATAAACAATTTACAGTTGTAAACAACGTGCGAATCGGGGAATAAAAGAAACTAATAAAGGCAACCGCAGAGCGGAAGAACTTGTCAGAAGAAACCGATTCGCGCTGTGCTTTATAGTGAATGAACGACGTCTGCTGAATGTCAATCAGAAAGATGAACATAGGAGCCGATTTGCTGGCAACCTTATGATGAAGACAAGTGAACGACTGAGCGATCGATGAAAGACAACGACATCTGGCGTTTTAGACGTCTATCAGATGCGACCATTTTACCCAGTATTAAGTGTACTATCGATGATAGCTGTTAAATGTTTTATTTCTCACAATAAACCAACTATTTTCTCAGCATTTTAAAAATTTCAGAAAGTTTCCTCAACAAATAATGCCAGACTACAGGGTAACGTAAAGTCGCTCAGTCTTAGTTTACTTGTATTTTAGTCGAAGTGATTTTTGTTGCATTACATTTTACGGTCTGGACGCAATTCAAGGTCGTACCCCCAACCACAACAAAAGTCCACACGACGCCGTCGCACTTTTATTTGTTTTATTTATATTTTTTAGACGACTGCAAAATAGAGTATAGTAGCATTTTTTTGCTTTTTGGCAGCGGTTCTAATGCTTATTTATAGATAAGATGTGCACAACAAGTCCAAGTCAATTCCTTGCTTATTTGGCACAATAAACCAGTCGAAACAAATTGAAACCAAACACAAACAAATACGCAAAACAAAATTAGCTAATTAATCAGAAGCCAACGACATTACATGTGTCACAGCGAACGGACGAGTGCTTTTTACGAGTGTACTCATAATTCCTTCATATGAATACACTCGTTAGCAATCATATGGCACACATATGCGGGAATATTATAACAATATAATACAAATATATGTATTTCATATTTATTGTATGAGAATTTGCGGTTGGTGATGAATAAGAGGAAATGTTAAGGAGAGTGAAAAGAGGCAGGGAAAGTCACTTTTTACGCAAAAGCAGAGCATTAAATACTCTACGAAAAATAGCAGGCATTTAAAATTAGCAATTTTATTGGTTTGTGGTAATAAAAAAGGACTGTAGTCAAGAAAAATTTAGGTATTCCCCATATGGAAACATTAGCAATTCCGTTGCTTTGGAAGTGTAAAAATGCTAATGCAAAATTCATGTTAATATGTTGACGTCTAAATATATGCACATTTATGTACATTTATTTATTTATGTATGCGTACACATAGCGTATTCGTTTTGTTTACTCTGTGGCCAGCTCTAGGTCAGACCTCATAATACTTGTAGTCGTTCTTTCCCACATACGATGCGATTCAGTTTTAATGCTGTTTTTGTCGTCGACTATTCAGTTTGCACAATATTTTTGTGATTTTTGTTGATCTACGACGAGGCGTGCATTAGTCGTTCGTTCGAGGAAATTGCGTCGAAATTCTTGGCCAATGTCAGGCACACACAGAGGCAGAGTTGCCAAATTTCGCAGCACTTACCGCCAATTCCCTCGTCTTCAGCATTTTCATAATCGCAGCTATCGAGCTTGGCTGCCATCTCGCAATAATAACAATAACAATGCAGTGTTCTAATTCGACTGCTTGCACTTCAACGACCACCCCACGCACTGCTTGCACTTCAAGTATAACTTGCACTGCTTTCACATGCTAGAGTAAGCGCATCTTCAACAGCACTGCTTTAATTGTATCTTGCGAATCTTGTGACTTGCATTTCGTTGTCGTTGCCGATAGGTGTAAATATAAGAAAAAAGCGCGCAACAACAACACAGCACGTTCTAAGTTCTGTTCTAAACATAAACTGTTAATGAATTCAATTGAAAACAACACAAAAAGAGTCGCGAGCGCGCGCATTGGACATTTCGCTTGGGCAGTTGCCGTTCGCTAATTGCGCCGCTCAACTCACCACACTGTGCGTATTCCCGATTGCCGCCGAATGGTGAGCGTTGAGTGTGGTGAGTATGCGATCGTTGAGTTTTCATTTCACATTCATACATACATGTATTCGTTAATATGTTCGTCGCCTTCGCTTCGCACTCGTGCTGGGCATTCAAAAAAGAATGCGCCTAATTAACGGAGAGACAATGCGGCCCATGACGTCAGCGAGCGAAGCTTTTACAGAACGGAAAACAGGAGAGAGAGAGCGGAGAGAGAGGGGGAAGGAACTGCTGCTGGTGACAATTGCAGTTGAGAGTGACCGGGTCGTTCAATGGGTCACTTAATAGCTTTAGCAGCAGACGGAGGCAATCTTAATTAATTTTACTGCGCACAGTGGGGAAGACAATATAAATAAAATAGACACTGCCAATGTGCGAACTAAACTTAAATAATGAACAGACGCGTAAATAATCAATTGCTCAATAGATGGGTATTAATTTAATAATTAATTATTTAATACAAAAATCCTCATGCCAAATACTTTCACTTGCCCACTGTGCTGTCCAATGGCTGTCTAACCCCTTGGGGGGAAATGTTTGCCAAAAACTGTAGCCTGAGGCGTTCGACGCTGCGTTGTTGTTGCGGCGTCTAATTAATGAGTCGACATAAATCAAATTTTAATCGCCTCAAATCATAGCAGCTGCCCCAAATGGGGGCACTACGCGTGGGCGTCAAGTGTTAAGTTTAAATTGCCTCTGCCACGCAATACTTGAGCAACAACAACACTTTGACTTGGCCTACTGAACTTGTCAACAAGTGTTAATTGCGCCAAAGAAAGAAAGAAATGAACGAAGAAAGAGAAGGGAAGGGAAAACGCAAAGGCCCAACGCGAATTGTGGGCCAAATGGTGCGTAAGTCAATAGCCATAGACTTGGCTTAATGGCTTTGGCAACACATCAATTTGGCAAGCGCGTCAACAGAGAGTTGGCAACACCAAAGCCAAAGCAAAGCGACAGCGAAAAAACTATAAAGCAAACTACAGCCACAACCAGACAAAAGAGTAGTCAAAATACAAATAGCCCATATAAAAAAAAACCGTCCATTGGCCAAGCCAAGAAATGGCCAAAACTCAGCAGTTTCCCTCAACGTTAATAACACCCACCGAGCGAGCGAGCGAGCGAATGTAGGGAAAACCAACAGGAAATGAACCAATTTATTCGCCAGCCTTAGCAACAGCAACCAAACTTATTTTCGCGCTTTATTCACTCCAGCTCATTATGCGTAAATTTGTTTATTATATCCGAGAAATAATAATGCAGAAATTGCCATAAAGTTGCAAAGTTTAAAAATAGAAGAAATATGTATATAAATAAGCTGAGCTCATACTAGCTTTTAAATATACGGTAATTAAACAATCAAGGGGGTAAAATATTTGAAAATTCAATTTGTTGTGAATAGAGGAATTAGTAGCACAGTGATGAGAAAAAATCGAACAACAAATAATCAGTATGTATATTATTTTTAAATTATTTATCTGCAGTAATAGTATTCTTAGAAAAATTAATTGCCTATAGACAGACAGTAAGAGAAATAAAATAAAGAAAAACCAGAAACAGGGTATTTCAGAATACGGGGTAGTTAATCTATTTAATAATAATATAATTAAAAGAAAAACCTTATTAAATGAGTTTATTTGAGCTTGCTTTTAGTTGAGTTGACAAGTCATATATTTTGCCTAATCTTTTGCTAAACAATAAAACCCATTACCATTTACAAGTGCCACACAGCGCGAAACATATAGAAGATAAATTGTTAAACAGGCACATGACCTTAATTATGGGCCAGTCGAAATGGTTAGAAAATTACGATGACTTGCATGAGGCGCAAAAGAAATAAACAAGTTCAATGCAAATGGCACACGCCACAAACCAACAACAACCACATTGTTGATGGACAGCAGCAAAGGCTGGCCATGAAATAAATGTGCCATCTGCATTTAAAACAAATTTGCTTATCTTGCGCCTCAGCATGCAAATTGCGCATACGCCCCGTACAGGCAAAGGCAAGCGAACAACCGGCAACTGGCAACCGGCACTTTGGCTGGCGGCCAAAAACTACTCGAGACTGAAAGGCGGTTATCAATCAATTCGCTGTGGCCGTTGCTGCTGCAGCTACTGCAGTTGGGAGCCGAGTGCAACAATTTGTTGCGCTTTGCTGCACAGACGACTCTGCTCTGCATTATCCATTAGCCAGTGCCCATTGGCCGTTACGTCGCTTGCACTTGACTCCATTAGTGGCGGCAGCCGAAGCAGGCTGAGGCTGAGGCTGAGCTTGTGGCAGCTTCAGCTGGAGGCGCCACAGCATGTGGTCACAGTTTGTTAATTCCAGCATGCAGCCGAGTACCGTTAATTAACGCAGCTCTGATTTAATTACGCCTTGCTGTTGTTTTTCGTTTATGATTATTGAATTTTGTGTGTGTGCGGGGTTTATTAATTAATCGATTTTGGAATTTTAAAAGCAAATTGCACTTAAGATTGCAAGAAGAAGCAGATGCGTAAGATCACTTAACGATGACAT
Source organism: Drosophila immigrans (assembly GCA_963583835.1). Lineage (NCBI taxonomy): Eukaryota > Metazoa > Arthropoda > Insecta > Diptera > Drosophilidae > Drosophila > Drosophila immigrans. The sequence goes on along the minus strand of OY757143.1, from coordinate 25,091,695 downwards.
AATCATTGCTTGCGGCAACACGCTACAAATTGCCGCACGAAATGGGCATAAACGACGAGCAAAATACGCTCCAAATGACAATGAGAATTCTCAATAAGCGGCACGGCAGTTTTTGGGGCACTGTAAACAAGCAGCTAGCGTATAACAGTTTGAGAGCGATTGATACGGCGCATGTGCACTGCTTGGCACGCTCTCTGCACAGCGCTGCCGCCTGTCAACACTGCTGTGCTTGCTCACTGAGCAATAAGTGTCAGTGTGTCAAAAAGGCATGCACACACACACACACACAGAGTGTAGTACACATTATGCAATTTTTATGCTGACAGCAGAGCAAAAGAGAGAAAGTGACGGACTCGTCGAAGTGAGAGCGAGAAAGTACCGCTTGTTGTTCTACAGCTAATGCTGCTTCTTCTTCTTGCTATTGCTATTGCTATTGCTATTACTGTTGTTGCCATTGTCGTTGGGGTAGTCGCCTGATGAGTCATCATCGAGTCGGGGATATCATGAGCTTAAGTCACATTAGTCACACACCACAAAATGTACTTGTAGGTATTCCTCTCTTCTACACTGCTTCTGCTTCTGCTTCTTCTTATTGTTCTTGTTACACTCCCTCGACACAATGTTCAGACAGGAAATTCTTGTTTCGGGGTAAAAATCAATAATGGTCCATGGGGCAGACGCCACATGTGGGCGCCGCTTCTTGCAACACAGCTCTTGTTGCGCCTCCTTTTTATTCACGAGAACATGCGCAGAAAACGCATACAGCTGATGCCAAGAAAGTGTTAGAGAAAAATCAAAGCGATAAAACAAGAATGAAACGGAAAACAATTGAAAATTGTCAATGAAAGAGAAAAGGGAAAATTAGAGATATATTCCTATTCAAAGTTTCTTGAAATCTTCTAGAATATTTTACTGAAACTATATGCTACTGAAGTTTAGTGTTTTCTTTAACTCTTATTTATTTTTTCTAGCAAGTTTTTGTGTTTTCCTTTGATTTTATATTTCGAATAAAAACAATGATTTCGTTTTTCTAAAATCGTTCGCTTTGCTTGCTGCTTTATCAACCGCTTTGTGTGACTTTGGGCAATCTTCTTTACGGTCCGAACTAATGACTAGACGAAAAATAACAAAATTTGATAATTAAGATGATATATACTTTTAACTCGTGTTTTTTCTACACTGTTTTCTATTTATAAAAAAGCACAAACAATCGGATTCGCAACGCGTCAAAAAGCGAAAATGAAAACCAAAGTACAGACACGAAAATTATGATTTTTTATGACAGTAGTCATATCATAGGTGGGGGGAGAATATGTTAGATCTTGACTTGAGTTCTAATTGCGACAGACACAGTGGAAATTTTGGATTGTACAATTTGACGGCTCGTTTGTTTGGCGGAACAACAACGAGACAGGAAATGGTTGTAATATGCTCGCCCAGAGCAGGTAACTTATATAAGACATCAAATTTAATATCTCTCGCGTTATTAGATAACCGCTAAGCAGTTAGAATTTGGTAGACAGCTAGCTGTACTTTTTTATTGGTTATGCCTCTTAGTTTTTTGGTTGTTGGTTTATTGGGTTACTTCATGTTGAGCTTTTGACTGGCTGCAAGTCGCTTGTTAGCCAAATAGCCGCTGGCCGCCAATTGTTCCATTGTTCTTCTCAACTCGGCTTCAAGTGTTGTGGAGTTTCTCGAATGTAAATGGGTCAAAAAACCGAGAGACACAATCAGATACTCGCTGGGTTCGTCTCAATGGCAATTAACAATTAGCTGGCAGATTTTGATACCCTCGAAGCATAAAGCGGGTATTAAGATCAATATCTAGACTGAAGACCAACAAAAAACTTCCATGCGTCTGCATCTACAGGTTGATCTGGGTAACTGTAATTGCTGAAGTTGGTAAATTATTCATAGATATGCAGATTAAATAAGCATATTATGTATATTAGGCATTATATTGTTTTAAATCTCCTAGACTCCCAAAGAAACTTAATTCTCTAGAGACTTTTGTTTAAAACAAAGTAATATCTCTGTGAAATTAATAAATTAATTTACAATCTTTCTTTCACATAAATTGAAACAATTTATGATAAGTACAATAGCACTTAGTTTGAAATTAATAAATTAATTTACAATTAATAAACTGTACAAATTACAGATGTCAATAAATATTTCTTAAGTCGCCAAACTTATTCGACTTTGTTTGTAGTAACTATAGAGTAGACTTTTCGCCAACAAGAAAGAAAAACATAAGACAGATTACAGGGTATTTCACTAGCATATGTTTTGTTTTGTGTTTCAGTGTTTGGCAATTGATTTTTCTCCAGCAGCAGCTGCTTCTGCTGTTGTCTTGTGCCATTTTGGCATTTGGCAATTGACATTCGGTACTTGGCACTCACCGGCAGAGCGTTTTTTATCTATTGTTGTCGATTTGGTCAGTGTTGTTGTTGCTGGCGTTGCCTTTTGCCTGCGTGGCAACCGAAAGGAATTCCATAGAAAGGAGCTCGCCGACGATGTGGCAGACTTTTGTTTGCCGCGTTGCAAGTCCATTTCGTTGCCGCTGCTGCTGCTGCAGGGGGAGACGGCAGCAATGGATGCTGATTTTGTTGGTATCCTTGTGGCTGGCGGCACTTTAAGCGATTTTCCATTATTGTTGGCGGTGTTATTATTGTTATTGTTGCTGTTGGTGAGCAACTTTTTAGCCGTTGCCACCGACGGTTGCGTTGCACTCACATTTTTCGCATATTTCATATCGTTTGGATAGTCCTTGTAATTGTACTTTTTAGCCTGGGCATTTTTGTGATTTTTTAACATTTGTCGAAACTCTTTAACATCCGCGACCGTTGGCAATGAATACGTCGACGTCGACGCCAATTTGCTGCTGTCGTGCAAATTCTGTGCCGACCCGTAGAACAGAGAGACGAACTCATTGAGCCCCATGTTTGCTTCTATCAAAAGTTCTCAGGCGCAGGCGCACTCTCCGCTCTCAGTGGCTCTCAAACTGTCTGTTATACGCGCGCAACAGACCCAACAACCAAAACACAAAAGCAACCAGCTCTTCTCCAACACCAACTACAATAATAACAACAAAAACAATGGGCAGCCCCGCGCACGTCTGTTGGTTTGAAAGCGCGACGCGCGACTAACTTCAAGCCACAGGCGCGACGCCAAAGTCGACGACGACGACGGCGACGACGACGACGCCAAAAAGGCAAAGCAGACACAAAAAAACATAAAACACAACAACAACAACACAACGCACTAAAAACTTCAAAGCTTATGTAAAGAGAAATGCAAAAAACAACAACAAAAGCAAACAACAAACAAATACATTAAAGAAATTGTGAGTACTGCTATGAGGAAAAGTAGGTGGGGAAATGAATTTAATTGTAATTATGCAAAAAATAAAAACAAAAACGCTAAAAAAGCGCATAAAAACATTATTAGTTGTCCATCAAGACAAAAGCGACTCTGGGTGGCCAGAAAAATGGCAAACGTTATTAAACAAATCTATTATAACAGAGCCAAGCCGAAAACTGCACTTTAATGAAGGATAAACTCAGTACGGGAAAGGCGGCAGACAATAATTTGTGTAAATTCTAATTCGTTTTGAAAAATATTGTATACAAAAAAATAGCTAATTAATGTAAACATAATAAATAATAATTTATGTAAATTTGTGTATACAAACAGAACTGAAGAAAATAAATGTTAATTTATTAATAATGATGTTTAAAACTGATCTAGACAACACTCTGCTAGAAGAAACATCTTCATATAAATAACAATTATTCGAATATTATGAAATCGAATAATCTAAGAGTAAACTAATTGTTGCAAGAAATGCGCTAATTTCTTTTTGATCAAGTTGTACTTTGAAATCCTCCTTTCTGCAAGCGTCATTTTTGTCACAAGTAAAGATAAGATCTAAAGTTCAGCTGCCGTAAAATGTACATATTGTAAAAATTACTTCCTATGACTTCCCAAATTAATTGAAAAATAACATATTGTATGCATTTTTGTAAATATATAACTTAGATTGCATTAAAAATAGGGGAACTTTTTGATTGTTTCAAATTATTTAACTTTATAAATGTTCCGCTTTTGATTGTTTGCATCTCACAAAACAGACTTCCTCAAATACCAAAATTGTATTTAATCACTCAAAAGATAATCGCAGAAACTTGAAAATAAAAGCAAAAGCTTTTCAATTAAAAACGCGCCGAAACAAAAATTCCCATAAAATGAAAAGAAATTTGAAAAGCGGCTTAACATCAGCTGGAAGATTACTCGTATAATGGCAAATATATAATTAGCATATTTATATCTGTTTAGATGTCTGCATAGATATGCTTATAATCGAGCTTTTCACTTGGCAAATTGTGTGTGCCAAGTACAAGTAGTTGAATGAGTATTTCCCCCTTTCGCTGATGGTTTTTTTCAGTTGGCTTTTCGGTTTGAAAGAAAGGTTGGCTGTAATTGTAGACTTTGTCATCGTAGTTTTCGCAGTTGTCGCCGTGACTTTCGCGTCACACTTGGCCAGCAATAAAGAGGCAGACAGCTAAGACAGCTGAGACAGACCGACAGACGTAGCCAGAGTCACTGATAGTCTGCATTTTGGCCTGGCCATTGACTGGCACGAGCCGTCGAGGCGAGCATGTAAATTCGCTCGTACTTCGCTTTGGGCCTGGCCCAGAACAGACGCTCATTAAAAGCCACGCTCCAGTTACAAATTCCATCAAGTTTAATTATGATCACGCGAAATGTTTCAGCAACACTTTTCTCCTGCTCTTTTTTATTGGAATCTCTCTGAATACCTCCTCTCCGTGAGATACGCGTATCAAAGCGATAGAATGGTCAGAGAGACTCTGAGTGACCCCAATTTGTTTTTATGGTGCCCATTTACCTCAGCGTTTTTGATGAAATTGCCAATTTTATGCTGGCCAGAAAACAAAGTCAAGCTCCGCAAAGTAAACGAGCGCATTCATTAATTATGTGATACGAAATTGATTAAAAAATTGTTACAAAAGTGCGGAAAGAAACAAATTATGAAAGTAATGCACAAAGCAACCGAAGAGAAGGTACTCTTTTATGGAGTATAGCAAACGGAAGCACAGTGTGATTGCCAAAGTGCTCTGAATAAAGTGATCAGAAAGTGATCAATAAACTGATAATGGAGACAAAATACTTCAAGTACTTTCATAAATAGAGAAATTGCACTGGGTATTTACACTAAATTGATGAACGAAATTAAAATGTTGAAAAGAGCTCAAGGTAAAAAGAACATTGGCAAAAGATGCATTTACTTAATTAATATTTAAGTACTCTAAGTTCTTCTTTGAATGTTTAATGCAACTCCTGTTTATAGGGTATGCAGTCGTCATGCAAACTTATCGCGTGCCGGATATCAGTTATAAAGCCGTGCGGATTCGCATGTGATTGCCAATCGAAAGTGCTTTTATGCGATGCTTTTGGGCCAGGAACTGTGGCGTCTTTTATGTAAGATCTGACAATAGTTCGAGTGCTCGACGAAAGTGTCCAACATTACTTTGGGTTGCGTTAATTTTTGATCGCAATTTTCCCACCTTTTTTTATTTGCCTAAAATATGCCCATAAATGATTGCCATATAAGGCAGTTCACACGCTGCCCCTGGTAAAATATTCAAAATTGAATTACACAAAACCCAAAGAGCGGCACTCGCTTTTTAGTTCGCTTCGCTTTTGCTTCGCAATTTATGCAATCGACTTTAGGTTTGGGATTGAGCTTTGGGTTTGGGTTTGGATTTATATCTGTTCGGTTTACCCAAGTCAAAAGTTTTTGTGTGCAAATAAACAAGAAAAACAGAAATGATGATGAAAAATCTTTTTGCATATGCTTTTTATTTGTCATGTCAATTAAAGTTGTGAAACCCATGCTGATATTTCAGTTTTACGACTACATTTGGCACCCAGTTTCTCAAGCGATTCTGCTGCTTCGGCAATATGTTGTGCATTTATTAATGTTTAAACTATTTAATTGACTTTTAACACTTGTAACTTGGCGACACAGTTTCCAAAATTACAGAATCCATTGCAATATTTTGCTGCAAAATGCACTTTTTAATTGAGTTCCGAAAAATATTGCAGAGTCGGCAATTAAAATTTGTTATGAAATAAAAGTTTGCAAAATCAAACAGAGACTCTCTCTCTCTCTCTTTGGAAAAGTAACCTCATTAAATGAATTTTATAGATAATGTAAATATGTTAAATATTTTATTGCTGTCCAACAATAATTTGGGTATTTTACTTCCTCGAATCCGTCTCTCTAATTATCGATTTCGCACATTCAACATAAAAGCAAACAGCGAAATGCTTATTACCAAATTATCAATTGGTTTCGATAGTTTTCAAGACGCAAACATAAACAAAACAATTTGCATTGGCAAATTGCAAGGTAATTTGCAATGAATGTTCAAATATTTATGAATAGTAGTCATGAATCTCATCCTGTTGTAGATATCATATTTGCGCAGACGAGTCGAGGCGAGATGATGACTTTGGGCGCTGGTTACGCATGATGGCCAAAAAGAAAAGTAAAAGTGAACATAAAAACGAAGAAAATGAAAAAAAGGAAAATGTGCGTGTTGAGGACAGAAGGGGCGAAGAGCGGCGGGCAAGTCGGTCATTAACTTTTTGTGCGCCTCATTTGCAAACGATGAGTGCTAGGGTCAGCTGCCCTCACTCTCCTCTTCACTCCCCCCCTCCCTGTTGACATAGGAGGTCATTTTGAGTGCTCCATTTGGGGAGGAGCGCGAAATGTTTTGACAAATGTTGTTGTCAATTAATCGAATGAAAGCGTGAAAAATGCTCGTAAAAAGCAAACAGACACAACAAAATCAATGAGCTTGATGTGTGTGGGCAATAAATAAAGAGTGAAAACAAGTTAAATTGAGAGGCGTGCCGCACACACACAAACACACACGGACTTCACCTCACTTCATTCAGTTGGATCGGATCGTTTAGCCAACCAAAAAGAGTTGGCGTGTTCAAGATTTTTCATCGATTTTTCTCCAGTTTCTGGCAAGTCGCGCTGACATGCGGGTCTGGGAATACAATCAAATTAAGTGACAAGTTAATTGATCGCACGCCGTTTGCTGCGGCGTGAAAGCCATAAATAACAATTGCTTTATTTTCTTGTTGTGTGGTTGCTGCATCCGCTAAGCAATGCGAGTCGGTTTGTGTCTCGCCTAGCGGCGGCCACAAAATGCACAAAACTCGGCAAACATTAAGCAAACAATTTAACTTCAATAAGCCAAAACACACGACACCCTGAAGGGAGGTGGTAGGGATGAGGGGGCGTGGCAGCACAATGTGGCACACGCCAACGCCTCGCTTCGCTTCGCCTGCGTCCTCCCCCCAAAAAAGAGTTGAGCTGCATTAAGAGCGATACTCACAACTCGTTGAACATCAAACCACCACATTTTGTTAAGCATCTCGCGCGCTGTGCAACGTGCAACGCGTTTGCGGCATAAACAAGTTGTGACATTTCTGCAGGTACATAATAAGGGGGCACATTCAAGTGGAGAGAGCGAGAGAGTGTGTGTGTGTGTGTGGCAAGGCCAGGGGGCAGAATGCAGAGCATGGCGAGGCAGACGACGACCATTTGGACAAGCCAACACACGCTATGCATGATAAATGCAATAACTAAAGACATGTCGCTCAGTGTCTGGCTTACGATAACATTTTAGATACTGCAGCAGAAGCATAAAAGTGGAACACAAATCAGTTGAAATAGAACTTGTAAACATAACTCGAAAGTACAAAATATACAAATGAAATGAGAAAGATCAGCACATTCAAGTTAAATTAATTACAACTAATGGATTATAATTCAACATAAATAAATGCATGAAATCACATGAAAGTTCGATTTAGTTAATCACTTAAACCACACAACATTTTCGTTTGTAGCTAATTTGTTAGTCATAAGTTTAATGTGTTCATTTGTACGAAATATGTATTTTCCTTATGAAAATACACATTCATCTTATTTGAGAGTTTTCCCAAAGTGGCATTGCGAAAATGCGTTGAGACGTTTTGGCATTCGAACAGGTGTTGAAAAACGCAAGAAAAACACGACACAAAAATAAAAATAAAGTCTGAAAACTCTTAGAACAGTAGACGACTACGAAATACCCTCTTGTTATGCTAAAAAATTATTATAAATATTAGCTTGAATTATTTTATTATAAATTAATTAAATTAACTGTAGTTGAAAATTAAATGTTTTTTCTATTAAAATTATTTAAAAGTAATTAATTAGTCGAACATCCAACCACATATGCCTCGCGTTTTGTGACATAGATTAACTGTCTCTTTAGATTCTTACAGGGTATGAAAGCAGTGAAAATATTCATGGCACGCCACTGTTGGGATGTAAGCTGTTGCTGCCTCTTAGCAGATTCCCCCCAATGGCTAATTAGTGGCATTAATATTAATTAGAAAAGTTGCGCTACTTGAACCAAAAACTTGACAGCCGTAAAAAGCCCCCAGGAGCTCAATTTGTATATGTTCGGTAGCTACATTGCATCAATGTGTGTGAGTTGGTTAAAGTTTTCAACAATTTGCGCAACTGTAGCAAATGTTTTTGCGGTGCAGCCAGTTCTCAAACAAAAGTCAATACACGAAATCAAATTGGTTTTGGGGCATTCATTTACTATGCTTTCACATCGAATCCAAAAACCCGAAAAACCTCAGAAAACAATTCAAAATGCGGAGGGCGACAAAACGAATGACTCAATTCATTGTGTGAACAATGCTCCAATTTTTTGTAACTTATTAATTTTGATTTTATCTACTTGATTTTATTTTGCAACTTACCCTCTGAAATATTATTATCCAATGGCTTTGAACTGTTTTTAAGTGCTGCATTATTTTTGACATTCTGTTGCGGTTTGGTTTGAGGTGCTGCCTTTATGGCGACTTTGCCGATCGACGAACTTGTGCTGATCGATGTTGTTGATGGAGCGCTGCTGTTTAGGCGTTTTTCTACAATGGAAAAGACAAAAAATAAAATTTTAAATTAAGTTTCATAACAATTTAAAATCCATTTAATTCATTCCATATTTATTCATTCCCTGAATTGCATGAGACAAAATCTATTGCATACTTTTTGGCTGCTCATTAAAATGTCTTAGTCGGTTATTTAACTCAAATAATTGAAATTTGCTATTGAATAAAATATTTTGATTTGTTTATTTATGCAACAAAAACTCACGATTGTGAATGTTATTCTTGCAGATATCAGATGTAGTAATTTTTCGCACACCGAAAAATTTTAAAAATACAGACCAACTCATTTTAATGTCTTAATCGCCGTTTCTCTTGATAAAAAAAGTTAAAAATTATGAAAAAAAAAATTTAATTCTTTAAGCACGTGGCCAAAAGCCTACTCTTCTGTTGTTATTATTTTTTTTTTGTTCGTAGCCTCCTTTGAAAACTATTTGCTTGTCTTTCCTTTGGTGGCTATCAATGCAATGGCTGGGCGTGCAGCAAAAACAGCAACACATATCAAATACAAATTTCACAAACCAGTTTCCCACATTTCAGAACAACTTCACAAAAAAAAAAGTAAAAACAAATTCAAAATCATAAGCAAAACACCTGTTGCTGCTGCTGCGATGTGGAGAGAGGTGCAGAACTGAGAACTGCACACGAGCAAGTGCGTAGGCGCAAGCAGTTCAAACGAACAAGCAAGCAGTGACATGCTTTAGCAACATGTTGCCTAGCAGCGATCAAAGAGAAAACACAAGCAGTGCAAGCAGCACACTTGTTGCTAAGCAGTTCACACGCATTATGCAGCTAAGAGAGTACCGTTTTGTATGCGCTCTCTTAACTGAGACAGGTTTCCTACCCAAATAATTAACATCATTTAGTTTTGTTTGCTCAAGAGGAAGACGAACAAGAAGTTGCAGGGTAGGGGAGCAGCAATTGGCTGACCTCATGTCGATTATCTGGCCATTGTATGGCTATTGTTTATGTATTGTTTTTAGTTAATTTGCGAGTGCACGACAAAAAGTTGTCGGTCGTTGTTCAATGCTAACCGCAATGCAACCAGGGAGAAGAGAGAGCGAGAGTCGAGCGGAGTCAGAAGCCATAAATGGCTAGTACAAGTCTAGGCCCGCAAAGCCGCCAAAAACAGACAAAACAAACGCAATACAACACAACACAACACGACACACAGGCAGAAGTTGCAATGTTGCGGCCAATGTCAACTGAGGCGGCGGCGCTTAAAACAACTTCAAGGCAAACAACAAGAGCTTGCAACACAAGTTGCCAGTTGCCAATGTGTGTATTTAAAGGGTAAACACAGGAGCATCCACTCAACTCCTATCCAATCCAATTCACTCCAATTCAAGTACTATTGATAAGCAATTAGCCTAACCGGATCTCAAGTTGCTCTCAGTGCCTCAGGCACTGATCACGAGCCAAGTGCTCGTGGGCAGAGGCATCAACACAAAGTGCCGCTGAAATCTCAACTTTGAATATTGTTGATCGGCAAAGAGGTGACAAAATGCCGCATCGCCATAATTATGCCAATAAATGTGAAGCCAATGAAAATACGTGGGCTAATTCAGAGGCACGTTTAACCACGCGTATGTCCACTGAATATTGAGAGAGCTGTAATTGCAAAATTACGTTACGATTACGTGATTGAAGACAAGCGAAGAACCGACCAGCTCTAAATGGGGAGTGCTGGCTAAAGACCTCGTCAACACACACACATTCACAAACAGCTGGACAGTCAGACACAACTCACAGCTACGATTTATCTATGTAAGCTCCTCGCTGTTGAGATTGTGCAAGTCGCTTGAGTTAAATGCTTTGACCAATGATCGTCTTGCCGCAAACCAGCTTCAGCACATCGCTTGAGATGCAACGCATTGCATTTGTTTGCAACATTTGGTTGCATCTTCACAAGCATCGGTGGTTCAGTGGTAGAATGCTCGCCTGCCACGCGGGCGGCCCGGGTTCGATTCCCGGCCGATGCAAACTACTTTTTTTTTGCAGTATTTATAGATATCTTTAGAAATAGATAATATTTCTAAAGTGGGCAGTGTTTTTATACTTCTGTTCAGAATTTAAAGGAGCAGAATAATAGACAGATAGTAATTCATTGAATTTTTAGATTACATTTTATATTAAAGAGATATTGAGGAAGAAAACTGTAGTAAAAACCGAGAGATATCAAATGGCTTTACTATTTATAGCGTGCTTATTTAAATCTGATGGTTTATAGTTTAAGCATAGCTATTTTTAAAGTACCGTTACAAAAGCATCGGTGGTTCAGTGGTAGAATGCTCGCCTGCCACGCGGGCGGCCCGGGTTCGATTCCCGGCCGATGCAAACTACTTTTTTTTTGCAGTATTTATAGATATCTTTAGAAATAGATAATATTTCAAATTGGACAGTGTTTTTATACTTCTGTTCAGAATTTAAAGGAGCAGAATAATAGACAGATAGTAATTCATTGAATTTTTAGATTACATTTTATATTAAAGAGATATTGAGGAAGAAAACTATAATAAAAACCGAGAGATATCGAATGGCTTTACTATTTATAGCGTGCTTACTTAAATTTGATAGTTTATAGTTTAAGCAAAGCTATTTTTAAAGTACCGTTACAAAAGCATCGGTGGTTCAGTGGTAGAATGCTCGCCTGCCACGCGGGCGGCCCGGGTTCGATTCCCGGCCGATGCAAAACTACTTTTTTTTCGTTTCTTTCCACATTTATTTCAATGATACTTATTTCGGAAAAGTGCGATACATATCTTTTTAGTTTAATTGTTGTAAATTGCAAAAGAAATAGTCATGGCAATGGAGACCATTGCGTGATGGCAAGACAAACAATAGGTAAAATGGTTTACGCTTTGTTTGTTGCTCACTAGCGAAATTTGCATATGCAAAACACGTTTCTCCATCGACTTTTTGCAGCATTCATGTGCAAATAACTGGAAAAACATGCGCGATAGTGCGAGTAAATTAAATTTAGTTTGCCTCACTTGCGGCTTTGTTGTTGTGCGTTGTGCGTTGTGCCTTGTGCCTGCTGTGCTTGTTATGCGGGTAAAAAATAGAATGTCCAGTCGTCGAGGAGGGCACTCTTAATGCGGCGATATTTGAGCAATTTCTACAATGGATTTCCCCATTAAAAGTAATTTATGCAAACCAACCACCCACAAGTTGATTTGGAAACGGTCTTCCACACAGAAAAGAAAATGCAAAAAAAAAGTTAAGTTTGCATCGGCCGGGAATCGAACCCGGGCCGCCCGCGTGGCAGGCGAGCATTCTACCACTGAACCACCGATGCTTGTGACGATCTCCAAGCAAATCTCTAATTTATACAAAAGCTGAAAGTTCAAACTGGTTAAGCTGCCACAAAATATAGACCGTGGCACGTCTTTATTGTCTTGTGCAGTCTTCATTTAAACAGAAAAAAATACCTTATGATTTATGTATTTAAAAATAGTAAAGAGGCAAACAAAAAAAAAAAATTTTTGAAGATAATGAAATTATTGTGCAATTGCTAATGGAAAATGTAAAATGTGGACTCAATAAATAGACTTACTTTTTCTTTGAGATATTTTATAATTTTGAAACATCTATGCAAAGAAATATTCTTTGTGGCTGCTACTTTCAGTTGCCAGATAATTAAAATATAAATAGTAAATATGTCTGCAGCGAAAGCAGCCCAAATACGGCAGTAGATTTATGATCTGCCAAATGTCGTTTAGATATTCTATGTTAGCAAAACCTGTTAAGTAGTCACATATTAACGCTTGATGATGCCATAATGGTGGTCATTGTGTTTGCTTTCTGTCGATTAGTGTATTCAAATATCCAATAATGAGTTCCGAGAATAACTTTAGCTGTGCAATATTCGGTAAGTATTAAATACTTAATATAAAATCCCATCACGCTTTCTGAATTCCACAAGTCTGCTCAAATTTCTTTGTTGTCTTTGCAGATTTGTCTCGATGACACCGTGAAAAGTATTCATATTCATATTCAGAAATATCTCAACTAATGACTGACATCAGCGGCTGGAGCAATTTTAATGCTAATTCTCCAACTTAAGTTCACACCCAAAAACCAGCGAAAGAATTGCCGAAAAGCGAAAACGAACACAACGATTTTGAATCGGATTCAGTTTGCCATTGACACATTCTTCGTCAACTTGAGATGGGGGTCTTTAGGAGATACAAATGTATCTGTAGCTGCACTCGCTCCAAAGTGAATCTGTGACTCGCAGCACAATGGATGACTCACTTTTTGGCGCAGTTGGCAGTGAGTCACTTGGCATGGCCAATTCACGTTCACGTTCCAGCCCATTTCGCACAGATTTCATCTGGCAACGCAGCTTCGGCAAAGTCAATTGTTAGCCCAATTTGGGCCATGCCACAGACTCCCAGCTCAGCTGGGCCCCCAAAACAACGGCAATTCGCAGTACTCGCCAATGGTATGCTGTATTGTGTTGGCTCCCAGCGGGATCTAACGGCCACTGTGCTTCATTAGACACGCCCCCAAATGCTGGACATGCTTTGGAAGTCGCTGTTTGTGCAAATCATTTGAGGGCATGACCCCAAAAACACAACGTTGATGCTGTTGTACTTACGTTGTATATATCATCATTCACCTGAGCGCAATGATTACGCAATTTGGCCCAAACAATTTGAAGCAGCCGCTGGAGCCGCTGCCAAGGGCGTCTGAAGAGCTGCACGAGTGCTTTTTGCTCTCGCCACTTCCAAAGGGTGCAGACACTAACCGAATGCAGCATCGTTTTTGTAGTTGAGACTCTTGCGAAAATTGCAGATACTTTGATGTATGCAGCAGATAGAATCTGTAGTATTTTGCTATTGAAAGTTGGCGTTAACAAAAAAGCAGAGGTAAAGCAATTCAAGCTAAAATATTTAAATAATTCTGTTAAGTCAAAAACCATTTCAATAATGGAACCATTTTAAAATGTTCGTTAGATCATTTCTATGGTCATTATCCATTTCAAAATACAAATAACTAAAAATTATGGACCACGAAAAAGTGGGAAATTAAAATGTATTCTTTTTTTTAACCTAAATAAAAAGTGTAATTAAGAATATATTGTTTTCCTTCAATAAACGTTATGGGAAACCTTTCTTAGTGGCCCTGGCATTTTTTTAATTGTTTGTCCTAATAGTCCTACTAGTGGGAAATAGTTTTTATACCCGCTACCCATAGGGTAGAAGGGTATTATAACTTAGTGCCAACAGAAAATGTATGTAACAGGCAGAAGGAGGCATCTCCGACCACATAAACTATATATATTCTTGATCAGTGTCAACAGCCGAGACGATATAGCCATGTCCGTCTGTCCGTCTGTCCGTCTGTCCGTCTGTCCGTCTGTCCGTCTGTATGAACACCTAGATCTCAGAGATTATAAGAGCTAGAGCTACCAAATTTGGGGACAGTACTCCTATAGGTCCTACGCAGATCAAGTTTATTTCAAAAGTTGGATGCCACGCCCCTTTCCGCCCACAAATGTCTGTAAAAGCCGTAATAATAGACCTAGAGCATTGAATTTTGATATGCATAATAATAATTATATTCTCAATGATTCCTGTGAATTTGGTTGCCATCGAATGAAAAACAAAGAAGTTATTAAAGAATCAATTTTATATGCAAAATTCACTTGCAGCTGCCCGCGCTTTGTTTGTTTAGTTGACAGTGTGACCATAACGGTGTTGTGATTTTCACCCGCTATTTTCAAATATATACAAAAAAAATAGTTTTAGTATATTTGGTATATTTTTTGTTAAAAAATCATTTAAGTATTTTGTTTTCTCTCGAAATGGGTTGCGGGTATCATACGGTCGAGCACTCTCGACTGTAGCTTTCTTACTTGTTTATATCTCCAACAGAACCAAATAAAATTATTTTTTTTTTTTTTATTTTGCAGGTATTCTCAATATTATCGGAAATTGTTAAGAGCTTTGTCACTTGAATTCCATTACCAGAAACCTATTCAATTCGCTCAGTATATTTTCTACATTTTCTCACATTTCTACATCTGAAGTATGTCCATTAATCTGCACTTAAGTAGAGAGGGTAAGCGAAAAGTACTTACGTAGCGCTGTGGGCGTTGACGTTGTGGATTTGGTGCGCGTCGATTGTCCCTTGGTTGTCTGTTGGGTCTTTGGTGGCGGTCCCAGATCGGTCGGTGATATGCTCAGATTGCGAACATCACGCTTCTTGGCAGCTCCTGCAACATGGAACATAAAAAAAACGGTGTGGCAAGTGAGTAAAATGACAAGTTATCGAAGCGCACGAAATACGAAAAATATGAAACATGACAAACGAAATGAGATATTTAATTTATGCATGAACACGTTGCTTTCGACTCGACTCGACGGTGCGGCATTCCACTGAAGACTCCACATTTCCCCCTCTGCCTGTATCTCAAAAAACCACCAACGCATGCATTTAAAAATGCTAAACTCTCCACTTCTCTAGCGTCTCCCCCCCTTCAATGGGGGTTTGCTATTTGCGTTTCAATGTTTGTCGATTAAAACAAAGCACTTGCATGTAATTGAAGTATTTTCCCTTTTTTGCCTCCTCCCCAACTGTCTGCCTCGCCAGAGAATGTGTGAGAAAAAGTTGAAAGGGTGAAATGATATTATGCGAGTACATGCAGCAGCCGCCAGGGGGCGCAGTAATAAAAACATAATGTACAAACAAATGCATTATGCTAGGGCCCCAGACATGGATCCATAGATCTCATAAAATAATTGCTTTAAAGCGCTGCTCAGCTGGAGATTCTGCAGCAAATACATAATTTTGAGTTAATGCGAACAATATATGAATTATTCTTTTTACTGCTTCCACTTTCTTTAAACAAATTGCATTTATTGCAGGCAGTTCGTTCTTGCAGCAAACGTGTTAAATGATGTCTGCTTGCAGCAACAATAGCATTTGCGAGCGGTTTGCACAGCTGCATGAAATCTAATAAATTTTATTTTTAGCTCCCGGCTAATTACACTGCAACTCACCACAGTGCAAAAGTTGCACGACGCTGCGGCGGCGGCTTTTGCGGATTT
Organism: Drosophila immigrans; assembly: GCA_963583835.1. Lineage (NCBI taxonomy): Eukaryota > Metazoa > Arthropoda > Insecta > Diptera > Drosophilidae > Drosophila > Drosophila immigrans. The sequence goes on along the minus strand of OY757143.1, from coordinate 25,075,586 downwards.
GCCACAACTTTTATCAGCATGCGAAATGTGTGTCCAACCAACTCACCCCTCCACTCCTGGACTCCTCTCGCTCTCTGCCATCGCCCACCTTATTTAATCCCATTGCGGCTTATCAAAAGAAGAAGCCACAGCACGCCAAAATGTTTTTGTCATGGCGTTTCCGTTGACTAACTTGAATACTAATTCCTTTCATTTTTTCCAACCAAGATGAGAAATTTAAAATAACTCTGCTAGGAAAACCACATCGCATTGTGCTAACTAACACAGGCGAGCAATAAATATATGCAGAGCACAGCTGAAACCACAAGCAGTAAATGGAATGGAAGATTTTAATATGACGTAGAATCCATTGTTAAATGAAAGAAAATAGTTGTAGAGTGGTCAGCATGGACTAATAAATAATATGAATTTAAAATACAAAATGCTTTAATTCACACATCATTTTTTCCAGCCACATTTAATGAAACTGGCAAAATGTTGCCTAATTTAAGTTATAGAGTTAATGTGAAACTTTAAATGCAATACACATTCATTTTAATACAATATTAAAGATTAAAATCTGTGTTCCTAAAATAATATTAATCTTAAAGTTTGCTATGATTGCAGTTAAAGGTTAATGTCTAATTTGAAATGTTCTCACACGATTGGCTAATACTCGATGAAAGGTTGTTTCATTGTTTTGCTAATCCCACATACTTAATCCAAGACATTCCCCATTATATTTATATAGAACACGCAAAGTCAAAATTGCGTAATATTCCCAGCCTCGTAAACCGTGTGAACTTGGCTTCAAAATTCGCAATTCATCGCTGGTTTATGCAACACATTCGGCATTTGTCTTTGCTAAGTGTGATCTCGCCTATTGTGTGGGTGATTATCAACATCATCATCATCATCAGCGAACATTAGACGAGTAATCATCCATTCGCACCCAGTATTGTTGTGGTTGTGATCTATTTTTGGGCAGTTCACTTACCTTTTGGCACGCCTTTCGTACGCTTGCCAAAGCTTCCAAATCTCTCCCGTTCGATCATTTGGCTGTGAATGTAACGCTCGGAATACGAACGCGACAGTTTCTCCTTGGAGCTATGGGCACCCATTTTGCCGATAGCGTAGTTATACTTGACGGATATATATATATATAAATACGTTTTTATAAGTGGTAGATTGTTGTCGCAGTTTCACTTTCGCGCACACAAAGAGAGAGGAACGGTCTTCGATCCCTCCTCCTCCTTTCCCCTTCTCTCACTGTCTCGCGACACCCGCGCAGGAGACTTTAATTTGATGCTGTCGCTGACAATTGATGCTTGATGACATTTTTCTTTGTTGTTGTCGGTTGATTTTTATTTTAGTTTTTTTTGTTTGTTTGTTTGTAACTTTTTGAGCTTATAAACAGTTTGACATTTTGATTGGCAAAGTTTCTTTTTGTTATCTTTAGTTTATTTCATTTTGTGTTTACTTTTTGCGGCAACTGCAATTGACGTTCGCATTAAATTACAGATTTTGGTCACACATTTCATAACTGTTAATTGGCCCAATAAATGATTCAATTAGTCGCCTCATTTAATGGGCCAAAAGTGTGCACTCAAGCAATAAAGTAGTTTTTCCGCTTTTCCCTTTTAATTAAATGCATTTTAATGACCAATAAAATCGCGGACGCAGACGGATCAGCAGAAATGAAAAATTCATTCTATAGAAAATAAGCTATTCTGACAGGTGAGACTGTAAATATTTAATTTGATTATTCTACTAATCCATCACAAACTTGTTTGTTGAAAAAGAAATAAAGGAACATAATTTGTTCGATTTAAATTTACTAAGTTTCCCTTTAAATAATACATAAATCTAGCATGAGAAAACCTGATCTTTGCCCGCTCATTATTAGCAATCTCATTAATTCCACGTTTTATTGTATTGTAAATTTTACAACTTGAATTTTTGAAATTCTAGAGCTGTCCAAACACAAATTCACTAGTTTTATTGTTCTCATTCTCGATTTGGGGCAGTATATCACCAAGACAGCCATCATAGAAACGATCTGCCAAGTGGTCCGTTGTCTACCCCGGGACGATTGAGGTTCTTTAAGGAATTTCGCAACAAAATATCGCGCGAGTCTCTTGACAAATTGCCGCTGCACCAACAGCTGACCTCAATTTGGACTCGCTCGGTTGTCTAACAGGTGCAGCCCCAAAAAAAAAACAAAAACAACTCATTGCAAAAGCCCGAAATAAATCTTCGTAGCGCCGTGGAGAAAAAAGAAACTAAGCGGAAAAAAAAAGTTGGGAACACAGCGGAATTGGTGTGCTGCGTTGACAGCTCTGAATGTCATCATAAGTTATAAGCAAAATGGCTAGGAGCAAACTGCAACCCGAAGAAGCAGAAGCGAAACGAGTTGACAAATTGCTTTGCCAGCCAGCATTTCAATGCTTTCGAATATTTGGAGCAACAACAACAGCTGAAAAAGTACCCGTTGATAATTTCCCCTTAGTCGAGTTGTAGACGACAAAAAAAACATATAGACAATAAGAAGGGAAATTCATGCTTGCAACGTGTGGCAAACGAAGCGCAACCTCATTGTTATAAATAGCTCGGGCGTTCTCTTTATAACTACTGCGGCGAGGGCAGCTCGAAAGCGTTGATCCTTCAAAGCGAATGCGATTCAAATATCAAACAAAATGAAGATCAATTTAAAGCATTTAAATACTAGTTTGCATGCTGGGAAATAGCAGAAATTGTTTAACCAAGTTTCAAATAAATTAATCAATACATTTTATTTTATTTTTTAAATTGATGCTGCAAGCTTTCTAATTGCATTCCAAAAGAAAATGCTAGACTTTAATTACAGCAATGTCGAGCTTAACATATTTTTAATTACAACGCCTTGGGGGCAAATTATGCTGTTCAAAGACCCAAAACGTAGCTTGTTTTTGTGGTGCGGCCCTCGCTCTGTTTGCCTATGACTCGTCGTCAGCCCTGTAAATGTCACTTTGGCCAGAGCAAAACTATAATTAGCCAAGTTGCAGTTGTTGAAAGGTGCGCGGACTCCGGATGAAGACCACTATGTTGCCATAGGAGAGACATCAAGAGACGATTGCCGCGTGTTGAGGGGAAATGTCGTATTGGCGGCGTCTAAATTTGGAGTCACTCAATTGGAAAACTTTGGAGCATAATTCACATGCCAGGCACATGATTGAACAGACAGCAGCAGCAGCAACAGCAACAACAACTTCAAATGCCGGAAGTTTTTCAACTGAAAGCGGAAGTAGTGGGCCATTCTCAAGGGCATTTTCTTGCCGACGTTGTTGTCGTTGTTTGTTGTTCATTGATATTGTGGTGGTGTAATTTATCAGCACGCTGGCTGTCTGATGAGGCCAGATGAGCGGCAAACTTTGCGGCAAGTGCTGCGGGCCCCCGATTTAATGTAATATGCTAAAATTGAATTTGACTTTTAATTAAAAGTTGCCTTGCCATTCATTGCGTGGGCGTCGCTTGCCGCTTGACGCTCGTCGCATTTTTCCACCTCTTCTCCTTTTGCCAGACACAGCAGACCAGGTGAGAGCAGCAGCAACAACAACAATCACTGCAAGCGCCAGACAGGCAGTAAAAGCAATTAATTGAGCAAGCAGAGGAGAGTGCAAGTGGCAAGTTGCGAGTGGCAAGAGCGACACAGGTGAGCATAAATATGCATAATTCAGGGGCAACCGTGGCAACGGTGGCAAGTGCAAAACTGTTGAGACAATTTGCACACAAAAGGCCGCCGAGTCAACGGAATTAATAGAGCGAAAGAAGCTGCAGCTTCAAAAGGGTCTATGAATAGCAGTGGGAGAGATGGATGGAAGGATATATAATGGTGAATATGTTCTAATATAATAAAAATATATTCTAAAAATATAATGAAAAAAAGTTTTATTGTTTGGACAATTGGCTAAGATGGTGAGTTTAGAAAGTCTTCCTAATAATAATATATGCTAACCATAATTTAAATCTATTCTAGACTAAATCCATCTCCATCTCCCAATTAATCTTGCCAAAAGATTATGAAGTATGAGCGTGTTTATATTTTTCAGATTTTTTATATTTTTTGTCTGAAACCACAAGGGAAGATTATTTTATTAATCGGATAATCCATTGGATTACCAAGCTTAGTAAGCTTATTTGAAAAAATAGTTTCTTTTATTTTTTTATACAAAGAAACCCAATTTATATTTATAAATAGCATTGGAAACTTTTATAGCTCTAAGGATTGGTTATTTCTTTGAAGTCACTCCCATTAAACCAGCGTAAAGCAAATTTGCAATATAAATAAAGTTATAAGAAACTCATAAAATTTTAAATGTTGACTTTGGTAATTTTTGTAAATGAAGAAGAATAATGTGCGTACTTAAAGATACACATTTGATTACATCATGAGTGTATGAAGCGATGGAGCATTGGTCTTATTAAGCATTTTGCTGGCACAATCAAATGGTCACAACTATTGCAAAGCCATAAACAATAGTGCAATGAACTCACTGAGCTGAACTGACCATTGGCCGGTCTGGCCAATAAAATTAACAATTGCCTTGCAAAAGCATGATTTCTTTATTTCCTTTTTTATTTTTGCTATTAATGTGCTGCACATAAATATTAAAATTGTGCACCATTAAAAAAGACATATAACACACTTATAAGGAGGGGGTGAACTCCACGCCCTAGGGGATCTTGGGGGAGGGGCAATGAGTTGGTCATGCTAAACAATCATTAAAACACGAAAATTGCCATGTTGCAGTTGCAATGCACTAAATGCAACTTTATAGCAACTATCGACCAAATGCATTGTAAATCTATCAGCGAATAAACATTAAAGACAATTCAAGAAATTTAATACTCAAATGATGTCATTGAAATATTTTTTCCCCAATTTGCTCCAGTAAAATTCAAAACTGCGCAGGGCCAAGACAAATATAGATGTTGACATAGATTTGAATCTTTAATACCCTAGAATTATTAAATATGATATGGAAATATGTGCTATTGGAAAAAGATACGATAAGGCATAAGAAAAAAAATATTTGCTCTTGCAAATATAATATTTCACTTTACTAAAAAAAAGCTAAATATTATAATACATTTATAGGTTGTTTCTGCTTTGTGTAAGTTGCTTTTACTTAGCGGTAAATTATGATAATAAATATTGAAAAAATAAATGAAGATTTTTTTAATAGGGTATTTCTTGGTCGTTTGTGTTTTGTTTCCACTTTCCCGGCACGTTTTGGTTTGTCTAGCGCAGAGGAAATGGCGAATACATAGAATACAGCGGCAATGCATTCATAATGCAATTTTATTTTTAAATCGTTGCCTGCCATTTCGCTTGAAGGGGGAAACACATTTAGTGTTCTTTCTCAGCTCTTTCTTCTTCTCAGCCCCTTCAGCATGTACTGCCTCTTGGTCATCGTCTTCTGCTTCTTCGTGGCTCCTGGCACACTTTTCGACTTCTCGACCGGCGATAGTTGAGAGCAAGTGGCGGCAATTTGTTATAAAAATACTCATTTGCATATTAACATACAGCTAGTAGAAGATGAGGATGTGACTGCAGTTTTGGTGGCTATGTTTTTCCGAAAAGATATAAGGCAAATGTGTGAATTTATTCAGCCAATATGCTCACAGTTTTTAGCTGGCTAAATGATATGCATACAGTTGCGAAAGGCGGCGACACAAACCTCATTTCAGATGAGGCTAAGTGGCCGCCAATTTGCTTAATTTTGCATCAAATGAGGTTGACAATTGACAAACTTAATTATGATTGTTGGCCTAAAAACAAAACTGTTCTTCACCGCGTAGGTCAGTTTCGAACTCATCTCAAGATAGTTCTCACACTCTCGCATTCAATAGAAATTTCTACGCGCAAAGTGTTTTCACTTTCTACACAATCATTCGAAGAATCATTGCCCATATTTTGTCAGATCTTTGGCATTGCATTTCAAGCACGACATCATGACTTTCCAAAAGATACCAAAAGAAAAAAAACAAAAAGTGATCATCGTAAGCAATTGCCAAAACAAACAAAGCTTAACCTCCATGCTGGGAACAGATAACTTGTAAACTGTCAATGTCATTTCCATGGTTTCTATCTGGCTGAAGATGAGATCAGCTGACAAACTGGTTCCAAATTAATATTGTGGGATTGAGTATCGAAAAATATATAACTTTAAGATCTAGTGTGTTACATTTCAAATGTCAAAAATGCATTGATAATTTTTTTATTTAATTTCAAATACTGCTTCGACAATCTGAATCTCGTTGAATTGTAAATTTTACTTTGAGCTAAATAAATCAATAAACAATGTCGGGGAGAATAAAAACAATCTGTGTTTCGATTCTTATAAGCATGTACTTGATTTATTTGGCCATAATGATACCGTACAATATATATTACATGCGTTCATGCAGCTTATGCGAGGTAAGTAATTGCAATCTAGAGTTTTGTTAGCTTGATATATAATTCTCTTTCTCTTTACAGAACAATCATGCTCTCGTCTCTAATTGTATGCAGCATCCTGTTCGTTGTTTCACAAGCTATCAACTATGTCGACCTCTATGCAGGGGCCAATACTAAGGAATGATTACCCTTCTTTAATCTATCGATTTAGGATATCCTTATATGAAGACAATTTAAATTGATTTCTTATGTTCTGCAACTCAATAAACTCATTTCTCATTATCCCTGTGGAATTGTATGATTGTTGAATTTTCGCGATATTATCGTATAACGTATTATTTTATTTTAATTGTTTTCATTATGATTCTCGTCTATTTCAGTGCAAAATGTTGGTAACAATTGCAGTTTGCTTTTCTACATTTTTTGACTCTTGATTTATCATTAATTTTTACCACCTCAGTAAGCTGGGAATAGTTTGTGCGTTACCAATAAATTATTTAATGTTTCGTTCGGAACAGTAAAACTCACAAAAAAAACTCATAACATTTTAATTTTATAAAAACGTTATATTAAATTTTTGTTATTTCTTATTTAACCAATGAGAATCTTTTTGCAGCTGTCTGTTTAAAAATATTGTAACTTCAAATTCATTGTAAAGGACGTAAATACTCAACAAGCATGGCAAATGTATTATGGGGCTTCCTCTGGTTTCTTGTCTTGATTTTCGTATCATTTTTCGTGGCATTCTTTTCTGTCTGGTTCTACATATGGACCTATTTGTTCTCCCAGTGCAGTGATTGTTGTACCGTAAGTAAAGCTGACACTGTCTTGCAACAAATATTGTATTTCAATTAAACTATGCTTGTTAATACAGGGATTGGCTGACTTTTTCCTAAAATGTGTGCAGTTCCCTGGCTACTGTTGTAGAGCAATGATAGATTGCAAGAAAATGTGCTAAATTATCAAATCCAAGTGTGAGACTAAGAAACCTTACCATGGTGTCATCTGTGAGCTGATAGGCTTTGCTGCTTTCCAATTAGCATAAATTAAGTATTACAAAAATTGTGCGTGTAAATAAAACCAGACATAAAGACTACAAATTAGAACCAACTGTGGAACTCCTTTTGCCAATCATATAAACCCACTTAAAATAACGATCACTGCAAGCGAGACAGAATCAATTTATTGAGTCAGTAAAAGAGAGAGAGGGAGAAGTACGGTAGGGTGTACATAAGTAGCAAGTTGCAAAAGCGGAACAGGTGAGAATAAATATGCATAATTCGAAGGCATTGAGACAATTTGGCCAGAGGTAGATAGACAGTGAATGATGGAGAATAATATAATTCAAATTTTATAATAGATGTTAAAGTTCTTGTATGCTTTTATGGTCAAATCTATTTACTATCATGTATAGAAATCTATTCCAGACAATGCACCTTTAACTTCATATTCTATTCTAATCTTTGAAACTTAGGAAACTTATATAATCTTCAATTGTTCACTTACAATGTAAATAAAGTTGTAAGAGATTCAATTGAAATGTATGAAAAATAGAATAATGTACGTACTTCCAGAAACACATTTGATTACATCATGAATGTGTGAAGCGATGGGGCGTTGGTATAATTAGGCATTTTGCTGGGATATCCAAATGGCCACAACTATTGCAAAGCCATAAACAATAGTGCAATGAACTCACTGAGCTGGACTGAATGGAACAGACCAACTGTTGGCCAGTCTGGCCAATAAAATTAACCATTGCCATGCAAAAGCATGATTTCTTTCTTTCATATTTATCTTTGTTATTAATGGGCTGCACATAAATATAAAAATTGTGCACCATTAAAACCGACATATAACAAAGCGGGCACACTCAGTGAGGGGGTGCATTCCACTCCGAAGGAGGTCTCGGGGGCCGCAAAGAGTTAGCCATGCTAAACTATCGTTAAAACACGAGAGTTGAGCATGTTGCAGTTACATTGGCAATGCAATACATGCAATTTTATATCGACTATCAGCCAAATGCAAGGTAAATCTATCTGCGAATAAACATTAAATAAAATTATGTCACTGAAATATTTTCTCCCGAATTTGCTCCAGTAAAATTCATAAAAACTGCGCAGGGCCAAGACAAATTTAGATGGTGACATAGATACGTGTCTTTAATACCCTATAATTATAAAATATGCAGTGGCAATATGTGCTATTGGAAAAAGTTGTCAAAAGGCATAAAAAAAAGTAGTAATTGCCTTTCAAATATATTTGCACTGCAAATAAGATATTTCACTTCTACTAAGGGGGTAAAAAAAATTATTTAATCAAGGTTTTATATTTTAATATCTTTTTATTTTTTTTTTTCTGCCCTGTGTTATTTACTTTTTCTTAGTGGTAACATAAGTTAATAAATATTGAACACTGCGTTCGTTCCAATATATATAATTTATTTATCTGTCGTTTTTATTTTGTTTCTACTGCTCTGGCACGTTTTGCTTTGTCTAGCGCAGAGGATATGGCGAATACATTGAATACAGATGCAAATGCATTCATAATGCAATTTTATTTTTAAATCGTTGCCTGTTATTTCGCTTTAGGGGGCAGACATTAAGTGTTCTTTCTCATGGCTCCTGGCACACTTTTTGACTTCTCGACCAGCGATAGTTGAGATCAAGTGGCGGCAATTTGTTATAAAAATACTCATTTGCATATTAACATACAGCTAGTAGAAGATGAGGATGTGACTGCAGTTTTGGTGGCTATGTTTTTGCTCATGCTTTCGGCCGAAAAGATATTAGTCAAATGTGTGAATTTATTAAGCCAATATGCATACTGTTTTAGCTGGCTAAATGATATGCATACAGTTGCAAACGGCGGCGACGTAAACCTCATTTCAGATGAGGCTAACCAAGTGGCCGCCAATTTGCTCAATTGCGCGTCAAATGAGGTTGACAAACTAAATTCTGCCTATGTTTATCCATTCAAATAATACTTCTATTTTACTCAAAAAGCAAATTGAAATCTTGACCATTTATTTTTCTCATCTCAGTTACCTTGAAAGATTTAGGGAATTTCTCATTCATTATTTTATGTTTCGTTCGGAAAAGTGAAACTCACAAAAATAAAAAAATAAATAAAAATTTTAAATTTCAGTCTTAAAATATTTATCAAATAAGTCTTTTTTAAACTGTCTATTTTACAATATTGACTCTAAAAATATATTGCGAGGAGCATGGCAAAAAATGTATTATGGGGATTCCTCTGGTTTCTTCTCTTGGTTTTCATATCATTCTTTGTGGCGTTTTATGCTTCCTTTTTCTACATATGGACCTATTTGTTCTCCCAGTGCAGTGATTGTTGTACCGTAAGTAAAGCTGACACTGTTTTGCAACAAATAATGTATTTCAATTAAACTGCGTATTTAACTGCAGGGAATAGCTGACTTTTTCCTAAAATGTGTGCGATTCCCTGGCTACTGTTGTAAGGCAATGATAACTTGCAAGAAGATGTGCTAACTTTGCAAATTCTAGTCAAATATTGGGAGACTAAAAATCCTTATCATGGGAGTTTATATAATTTACTGATTTCAAATTTACATGAAAAAAGTGTAATACAATCTGAAATTCAGAGTATAAATAAATAAGCAAACAATTGTGAACTCCCTCTCTGGAATATAAGACTAGCTTAATACTTACATCCAAATTGGATTTATGGCTAAGTACTTATGGAAAGGGCTGCTCGGGAAGGCGAAGCAGTTTGATAGCTGTATCAACAGCTGTGCTGCTCCCTCTCTGTATTTGGTAACAACAAAACGTTCAAACAAAACAAAACGAAACGAAAGCCAAGGCAACGCAAGGCAAAAGCGGTTAAAACATAAACAAGATCTGTATTTAGTGAGTACTTAGGTTAATGAATGGCGACAAGTTTATGTTGCTGTTGTGGTTGTTGTCTAAATGCTTCCGCTTGTCTCTCGCTCGCTCATTGGAGGCACCACAAGAACAGCAACAACAATAATAGCCACACAAGTTGTCAGTTGATTTTTCACTCGATTTCAGTTTCAGAGGCGCACATGCGACCTCCAAGCAGACTTCGGGTCGAACTTGGACGACAGTTGGGTCATTAGATTACAATATGAATAACAATTACTATTACTTTTATTGTTATTTCGTGTATTACTACTATTATTATTATTACTGTTATTTGCCGAGCTGTTTGGCACACAGGAAGTGGGCAGTTGGTTAAGAGTTTCTCTAACGACACAATTAATTTATTAAATTAAGCCGCTTTTGGGCGTCGGGGCAAAATCCACTTGAAAGCAAATGCACTTTGATAGCCCCAAGCGAGTGGTAAGCACTTGAGCTGCCCCACAGCACACACACAATCAAGCATAGACCACTTGAGGCACACACACTGGAGTCATCTAAAAGCATTGCTTTGACTTAGTTTGATATGCAAATTAGCCACGACGCTTCGCGACGCTGCACTAAAAGCGATGCGATACCAATACACACGATTGCTGCGGTTGCCAATGCAACAGCTGCTGCTCCTTATGCCACTTTACTAACATCAATCGAGTCTATAGTCTATGAGCACCTCTCTCTCTTTCGCTCTCTTATCGCGTGGCCATTCAACAACTCAACAAAGTTTTGGAACCAGCTGCTGTTGCATTAACTGCGACGTTCAATCAAAGCAAACTTAATATGCCGACGACTTGAATAATTTGATAGACTACGAGATGCGCTACAAGTCAGGTTTACCTAGAGGTGTAGTCGGGCATCATTAAATAAGCGAATATCGCATAGAGAATAAAGAACTGGAACAAAATCGTTAATGAAATTATTATTTCAAGCCAAATGTATGTTAACCATTCGTATTTTATTTATAGCTCATATTTAATATAGATAAATAAGATGGAATTAGTTTACAATTTTATATTCTTTACTAGCTGACCCGGCCACGCGTTGCTGTGGCTAAAGTTTTTGTTATATTACATTATAGTAAACAATCTAAGAGGAACAATAAGAGAACATCAGTCACGGAGTCCACTATGCTATTTCACACAGATGGTATTTGTAAAAAAATATGGTGATCTCCTTATTTGACTTTCTACTACTATAACCCTTTAGTACAATGAAATTATTTACGAACAAAGACGAAAATGTTGATGTTGGTATACAAATTCACTGGATTGAGATTTGAAGGGGAAGTACGTTGAACACAATTAATTAAAATGTTCTTACACTTGATATTAAGCATAAATCAATAGATACAAAATAAAAATTTATCAGATTTATTATTTCCATTTAATTTTATAACAAATATAAGTATATTACAGTATAATACAGTCAATAACATGTGACGCTTAAACTCATGAATGAGGTAGGCTAGGCAGACAGTCTTAAACTTTTAAACATTAATATTTATTTTTTTGAATTATAATTTCATTTCAATTTCAATTTAATTTAACACCAATCGGTGCACAATGTTTTTGGTTAACCTGTCTTTAGCTAACACAAATAGATTCGACGGTTTCCCAACACGTGAACACGCAACATATAGTTGCCCATGAGAAAAACATGGATTTTCCAAATCTAAACCACAAATGGACATTGTTTGACCTTGAGATTTATTTATAGACATGGCGAAAGCTAAACGAATTGGAAACTGTAGCCTTTTGAAGGGTATGGTAGAATCTGATGGTATCATCGGAATACGTGGCAGCAGGACCACTTTTCCTCTAAACTTCCCAGCCAAAATGGTTGCTTCAAGAATGTTTCCGGTGATCTTTTTGATGACCAAACGCGTACCGTTACATAATTGAGGTGGATTCAAATTACGGAGGAGAATAATAGGGGAACCAATCTTTAATCGAAGATTATGTGGTGGCATTCCAGGGATATCTAATGAATTTAAAAATTCAATCGGAAAATTTACACTTTCATTTTCATCAACAACAGTATCGATTGATTTAAAAGACATCAGATCGCCTGGTAAAAACTGTTGTATCTGGAAGTTAATTTCGTCAACATCAACGTTTTTGGCTGCCAAAATCGCCCGTTGACTAAGCCATTCATGATTCAAATAATTATTCTGTATATCCGGGAAAATACTCTGAATCAATTCATTTTTATCCTGAACAACAGTGCAACAATTGTCTGGTAGTTTAATGCATTGCGTATTTGGTTGCAGTTCTACAAAAAACGATCAAGTGACTGTTTTTGTTTTTTCTTTTTTTTACTAAAATATAGTAAATACCGTTAGCACAACAACAATACGTGTGTTTCCATGTCGGCTTTCCTCTCGTCCGTGTCTGTGTTTGTGTGAGTGAGTGTGTCTATCTCTTCAGTATGTGTGTGTGGGGGGGGGGGCTAATATTCCGATTGCAGTTTATCGATTAATAGCAAGCTTCAATCGAGCGTGCTGCCAACCTTTGTCAAATAATAACAGACAAATAATTAGCAATAAATTAAAATTGCGACTATAATTTGAGATTTAAACTATCCTATCTCTCAAGTTAGATCGAACTGCACATGATGTGCGAATTTTAATATAATCGGTTAAGTGGCTTAGGAGTCCATTGAGGACAAACATTGTGACACGAGATTTATATATATTAAGATTATAGAATTTTTTCTTTAATTTAAGCAAATTTCGTTTTTGCTATCAATAAAATTTGCCGGATTGACAAGAAAAAGTTTCTTTATTGCAAGTTTCCGCTAAATTAAACGGTTGCAAATGCAATTTCTCGATCGAACTTTTATTGCAAATTTATGGCAATAGTTTACGATGACCACAATCAGTTCTGCTATTCGATCGCAACTTTTCGTACTTTTTAAAAAGATGTTTGTCCTCAGCTGAAACAGGCTGTTGTGCTATATTTAAAGCTGGAAAAACTGTATTAACCTCATTGGGCATATGCTGTGTCGAATCTTCGGGATCTTGCTGTTAATGTCTCCATCGTTAATGGCCAGAGATCAAAGTGAATTGACTATACTGTTAATGCTTTCGTTTCTTCCCGATATTTTATTGGTGTTACAAACGCGAACATGTTTTTGAGTTGATCGACACAATCTCGATGCTTGCTAAAGACGGTGGCATTTCTTCTTTTTCGACACGCTAGAATTGAAAAGCGACAACAATAACAAGCAGCCGTTTTCGATGTCAAGATTATCACAACAGCAGCAACAACAAAAAGTTCAGTTGGTTGGTTCAGTGACCACAAAAAAGTAACTGAAAAAAACAGCTGATGGAGCTGCGCTTACTGTGGCTCTTAGCGTGGCTTATAAGCGCTTCATTATACCAAAATGAAAAGTGTTCAGTTTTTGCTGTCCACTTGCGTCAACGCCAGCGGAATTATGCAAAACATATCAGTAACTAAAACATGAAAATGAAAAACAAATCTCAAATCCCCCCCAAGTCCAAGCAAATTCAATTGCCGATATTTTTCCAAGTGAAAGTTGATGTCTTCAAATTGGTTTCGTAGTCAGTTTGCCGTATTTCCTGAGGTCGAATTGCATTTCACAAAGAAAAGGGCGTCAATTTTACTAGGCGGCACTGCTGATTATCATAATTGAAACTTTAGCTTTTACGAGCACTTCACTCTAGGCTGCATCAGCTCCAACTCGTAAATGTTCTGTGAAATACGAGAGCAACATTTTGTAGAAAATCTCACAATGTAATAAGCACTCAAATTGCAAATGCTAGACTTGAAGTTGAAACTGTCGAAACAAGCGTAAATAATGGGAACAATTGCACTGCTTGCACTCCCACAGTCACATTGCACTGCTTTGACATTAAAGGACTTCTGCTGCTTAACAAATTGCTGTAAATAATTTGTAAAAAAAAGGCAACAGATTTGCATAACTTTTCTACGCTTTTCAGTAGCTTACTAAAAGTATTTTCAATGTACAAAATTGCACAAATTTCGGCTGTAAAATAGCACAACCTTTTATGTTTTACAAAGAAATATTTGTACTTTTTTGCATTGCATGTTTTACAGCATAGTTTTTGCTTGAGTTTTTTTTTTCTCTACGCCTACAACACTTTCTCGCATAGTTAAGCGTATTATTACAAAAAAAAAAAACAATAATGTAAAAACAGTTGCAGCAAATGAAAAGAAAATAAATAATATGTCTATGGATGGATGGCAGCAAACAACAAAATAAAAAGTAAAATTTCTGTCTAGCATTTTGCGAATTTCCCACATAATTACAAAGCGCCACAGAGCGAAATACTCGCTGCAACAAATTGCGAAAAACTGTTGGAGCGAGAGGGAGGAAGAGAGGGAGGCACAGTTCAGTACAACGACGGCACAAAAAAAAAGCCGACATCAACTTTTCAAAGCGCCTTCTGACAGACAGCTGAGCTCAGTTGTAGAAAGAGAGAGAGCGAGAGAGAGAGAGAGAGACAGGAGTAATGCTTGTTACGCTTGTGTTGAGCCAGCGATTGTGAATTATAAATTCAAGCGCAACAGAGACAGATACAGAGTGAGAGAGACACAGAGAATGAGATGGCAAATGACTGAGAGCGTAAAAATGCAAATATGATAATAATAATGTAAAAAGCGCAAAGCACAAAGCATGCCACAGCACGTCAAGTGAAAATTAAGAAAGAGCATGAAAAAAGTCAAGTATAAATAAGGTAAGGGAAGGTATAAGCCAAAGAGATACCCTGTAGAGAGAAACGATCAACTAGAATATGAGATTTAAACCTTCTGCAGTTTTGCTCGTGGCTACTTGATTATACCCCTTTCTGTGTACTCCACGCTTTGCAGGGTATCAAAAGTCACCGTCTAAGCGTCGCTCGCTGCAGCAAAAACGCGACTCTCGACTGCATAATGAAAATAATAGCAGTCACAACGATAAACACACAAAACACACAGATACTCTATAGTTGCAGCAAAGAAGAAATGCTGTGAGAAGAGAAAGAGAAGACGCCAAAAGAATGTGGCTGGAAGCACTTGGCGAGCACTTGGGAACTCAACAAATGCCGGAAACAGGTGTCGCACTTGCACTTGTCTAACTTTACAACATTATCAACGTAATGGTAGAGAATAATCTCGAGTTCGCACCGCAATTTGCTGGTGTATACACGAATGCAATAGACTCTCTCTCTACAGGCAAAAAGTAACCAAAGAATCATCCATGGCATTGCAGCCTAAAGTTGGACTTTGTTTGGGGCAATTGAGGAGGCATCAATCATCATTAATCGTGGTTAAGCATCATAACTTTCACATTCAACTGACCCTTTTTGCTGTTCTCTACTATTAATACACATTAAAGAATTCATTTCTAATCGCATAAAAAAAGAGAAAGAGCGAATAAAAATGGAAGAGAACCTGTTGCTCGCTTGTTATCGCTTGACATTTGCGATAATTACAAATTAATTGTTAATTGCATTTGAATTCGACGATAGCAGTTCCATAAAAAAAACCCTATTATAATGTAAATAAATCAAGTCGGTAAACAGATTTACACACTTTTTTAAAGGTTTTTATGTTTTTAATATTTCCTGGACCTCGAGTTATGATCGCTTTTTATGTATCTGTCGCATTAGGCATAATGCTCGCCCCGACCCAAGCACTAAGAACTAAGAGCTTCCTCTTTAATGCTGTGGCATTTAATGAATTTGATCTCGAACCTTATAGAACAAGGCACGTTTCAACGAGTTGCTTAGCCTGGTGTCTAGGTAAATGAACTTTCTGAATGCAGACAAAAGCTAACGGCGCTTAAAACACCATTGATAGAGGGAGCATAGAATAATAGAGGGAGAGAGAGAAAGACGGCGAGAAAGAGTAAGCTAGATATTGGGTATAGAGAACTTTAGTGTCGGGGCACGTGAAGAGTCGTGGCAACAATTTTGCGGCTTCGTGAGAACGAAAGGCAAAGCAAAACTTGCCACAAACTGTAAACTGTAACAAAATGATTAGCCGCATAATTTATGGCCAAGACAACAACGTTAACAAGAGCGGCGCGGCAAATATGTTAACTGCCAGACGGAATGGACAGACTGCATGATTGATTGATTGAAAGACTGTTTGATTGAGCGCCCCAAAACACCAAACCGAATGCGAATTTTCGTTTGCTTTTTGGTTATTCAATGAACGCACCACACGAGCTGATCGCCTTGGGGCCATAGAAAAACAGAATCACAGCATGAAATAATAGACTAGAAAGAAGCAAACGAAAATGTTTGAAATAACGAAGCACTGAATACACTTTGGTTCTTAAATATTTCTTGCCAATAGAAGCTGATACTGTGAAGGAAAAGTAAGATCAGCTAGAAACTACTTCTCTTTTTAGTCAATAGATTAAACATAATTAATAATTCGCAACACATTAAGATCTTTCATCAGTTTATAAAAGATTTTGCATATTTCTATGTTCTTTATTTCGTTAAATTTTTCAATAAAATTGTTTTCTACTCAGTTTCAAAACATTTTTAACATATTCTATACATGAACATGAACAACATTCGAATTGTCGCATTATTTGTATCTAATTTCAATACTTGAATTTGTATACAGTTGATAAATCAACATTGTGACAGCTCCAAAAACTGTTTTTGAAACTGCGTCTCTGAATTCAATATCGACTTCATTCAAAGTATTACAATACCCGACTTGAATGACGTCAAATGCAGCGCAGGTAAAAGCTAAAAATTAAAGTTCAGGTGTTGCCCGCTTGATTGTTTCACATTCGCTGCATACGTTTCCATTTCCGAAACCGGCATTCTATAGACTCAAAACCCGTTTGCCGACTGTCGCGCATAAAGAAGAAAACAAGAGTTTGGCACAATTGAAATAGGGGTCTCAAAGCGTCGAAGTGGGAAACAACCCTTTAATTAGCTACAATTTTTTTGCGATGTATTTCAATCATTATTTTTTTACTTTACTGCACACACAATATTCTCACACTATTTTTCATCTTTTGAGAATTTCTTTTATCTGCCTTTTGGTTTAATTTTTTAGCAATTTGTTATCGCGATTGGTGAGACTCGATGCACGTGTGTAAATTGCACATTGAATTCTTGTTGAAGAACGCGCCATAAACACGGCAAACAACACACACAGCACAACAAAACGCAACACGACGCGACACGACACGCAAAGTAAATAACAACATGAAAAATATCATAACGAGCGCAAGCGGCGCGACAACATTGAAAACCCGCCGCAGACTAAAGAGACTGAAAATGGTGCAGGCCAAATGGAATTTGTGTTGTGCCGTTTTATCGCTGCAGATACATTTGTATCTAGATACATGCACGCATACACTCGCTGCTGAGGCTGCGCTCCTACAACAACAGCTCTTTAGCAGCTGCTCTAAAAAGCCGGTTCGTTGTTTTGACTTTCTGAGCTGGGTTCTTCGTTTTCGCCTTTTTTCCCCCAAGTCTTTCTTTGCAGCTGGGAGACTAAGAAACAAGTTTCATTCGCTCTTCAGTCGCACAAATGTTGCCGGCAACATTTCAGCTCGCAATGAGAACTGCTTGCTACAGTTAACTGCTTTGCACTGCATGCAGTTGCAGCGCAAGCACCGATCACTGCATAAAATTGAAGCATACTTTGTGACCGCTGCTTAAATTGGTAGCAAGTCTTTGGGCTTTGACTTAATTTAACACTAGATATAATAATTAATTAATTCATTCACTTACGCAGTGGAGTTTTTGCCAATAGTTTTGGGGAGCCGCCGCCGTTACACAGAGAGCTCAGATCGCTGTGCGAGCTCTTCTGGCTGTCCTTGCTATACGAACGTCCACTGCAAATGAGAAGGAAGAAGACGCGTGATTAATTTAAAGTGTTGCATACTTATGGTAATCACTGTACTGCGTTAACAGCGCGCTGTTAGATCACAGCAACCTGGCCAACTTAATTGTGCGTGGCAAATAGTCGAAATATTTGCAGAAAATGAATTGAAAATTATAGGAAAATACTTGTTGACGTGCGCAATAGTCGTTTTTCTTGAATTTTCACATTGCCTTCAACAGCGCAAAGCTGTGTGAAATTACTAATGGCACTCATCAGCGGTTCGGCTGGCTGAGCAAATACACAATAATCCAAAAATACAAATCAAATTAAGGCAGGTGAAAATTTGGAAAATACGAAAGGCAACTCAATAGTCAAGTTGCCGAAAAAATTATGCGTTATGCGTGCTGGCTGCTTTTCTTTTCATTTTACGAGTCGTTTTTTTCGCATACCCCCTAAGTGGGTGCTAAAAAAACATAATCCACTTTTTCCAGTTGGTTTGTTTTTTGTGCGACTTCCGTTCGAAGCGCTAATTGAAAATGCAGTAGCGAAAAAAAGAAAAGATTGGGACAGGAAACGCAGCTTGTCCGTTTGCAATGGCCAAAAGGAACTAGCATTGCCAACTGCGTTTCCGTTAGCCGCCAAAGTGCCACACATAACTGTAATTTATGTGTGCTGTGCTCAACAACAACAACAATAGCAACGACTTCAGCAAACTTTAGCATCAACAACTAATACGAAAAGCTGCTTCGCCGTTTGCAGCTTTTAGCTTGTCAACAAGGCGACATTTTTCTGCAGTGTTTCCCCTGCACATGAATTTCTTTTTATTTGCAGTGCAACGACGAAGACAAGCGACAAACTGCAACAGTTCAACGCATTTAATTCAATTTTCTTGTCGCATAATTAAATGCAATTAAAGCGCAATGCAATTGTTAATGCGTGCGCACCTGTTGTCGCTACGAAAAAGAGTATTCAATGAAAGAAAACCAAATTAACCAGTTTTTTTTTCTTTCTTAATCAGCAGCAACTGCACTGCAAATTGCATTTAAAATGACACCGGCTGAAAAGTTCACAACCAATTTCAACTTAAATTACGTATACGCAACTTTGCTATCAATCGGTTGACAGCAACTCAACGCTGAGTTATCTGACAGGCTGGCAACGCTGCCACTCCCTACTCATGGTTAAACTGGAGGTTAAGTTTAACGGCCAAGTTGATATTTATTGCCGCTGGTGCTTTGCGTGTGAGCACACGCAACGTTCATCTCTAATTATAGCAACTATTGCGAAAGAGTGCTGAGAGCGCTTCAAGGTTGAGCAGGTGAGTTAATAATGGGAGGACGGTGGGAGGCACAGCCAGCATGCAAATTTCC
This sequence comes from Drosophila immigrans, assembly GCA_963583835.1. Classification (NCBI taxonomy): domain Eukaryota; kingdom Metazoa; phylum Arthropoda; class Insecta; order Diptera; family Drosophilidae; genus Drosophila; species Drosophila immigrans. Next base: position 25,056,058 of record OY757143.1, on the reverse strand, counting down.
TGGCCAAACGCATTTGTTTTGTGTCAGCAGCGAATTGAATGTGATCACTATACAAAGTGTTCGGGCAATGCATAGAACTGAACTGCTTGAGGCTAAGTGCGTTCCATAGCAAGCAGTGCAAATGAAAAGCGACGTGAAAGCAGCTGCTGTCCTTGTAGCTAAAAGCTGTTATAAATGCATTAACAATGCCTGGCAACAACTTTCGTATTAATAATGCAGCAAAAACTGAACTGCATGGGAGAAAAACCTTTAAAGCGATAACCACACACAAAGTGGATAAAGCGAGTCCAATGAAAAAGGACAGATACAGACAAGTTGCTAGGGCGTTTACGTTGATACTCGGGCATATATATTTACTATATTCACTTCGTGTGCGTATTTGCTCTGGAGCAACGCCATTGTAGTTGCTGTTTGCAGCGCGCGTCTATTGCATTTTTCATTAATTTCTTCACATTTGCATTTCATTAATAATGCATTTTAATTACGACGTCGTTGCACCCGCTCTTCTCCTCCTTCGCTTCATCCCTGTGCTATGGTGATGATATAATAAATATTTATAACAACGTCACGAATGCAATGCGAAGACAGACAGACAAACTTTGTGAGCTATTTTAAAGTGCAATTTGTTTATAAGCAAGTGCGTCCGCCTTCTCTCACCCCCTCCCTTCAAGCAACACTCCCCGCCCCAATTACAACTCGCATTTGTGTTGTGTTTGCTGCGTTGTGTTGTGTTGTGTGATTCTTGGGCTCAATTTCCGCACAATGTTTATGCTTCGGTTGATTCGACGCTGCTCGTCGCTCGTTTTGCATAATTAAACCCATTTGCCGGTCAGTCAGTAGTGCTCCCCCAACAACTCCTCTGCTGTGCTTCCTTCTCATTCACCACATGTATTTCCCTTCTCTCTTCAGTTTGCTCCACATCAAAATTGGGCTTAATTAATGGCACAAACTGTACGTGTTACCTGCATTGATAAAACTTGCTACCCATCGTCGTGACTGCCTTCGGTTTGGGCGTGTCTTAGGCGTGGATTGTGTGCAAAGGGCGTGGCTTAGCCAAATTGACGACACAACCACGAAACCTTGACAATGAAATTGCTGTCGTATTGAGTGCACTGCCAAACAATAGAAAACTGCGCGAAAAGTGGAGTGTGCACGGAAAACGTTGTTAAACTCACAAATAAGTATTTAAAAGTTACAGCAATTGTGAGTTGGCAGTTTTAACTATGCAATCAAAAATAAAATGCATAACTTTTTATGTTTTGATTTCAAACTAATCGATAAGAGACCAATCCATTTTAATATCCGAAGATAATATTCACTTTATGTTTGAACACAAAAACAATTGGGTAGATTAGAGATTAGCTAAAGTCAATTGAGGCATAAACAAAACATTCCTAACAAAATCGCAGCTTCGCGCAAAATGATAAAACAAATCAACAATTTATATTTAATATTCGTGATAATACTTTTTACAAGCGTTCAATCATTAAATCGCGCAAGCAAATCCTTAATTTGTCGTCTTCCGTTTACATTTTGCAATATTAATCATGTTATGCAAAGTGTTTATTCATCTCTAATTAATCTGATACCACAGCTTTTGTGCACAGTTCATAATCTTGTCCAGCGACAACAGTAACAACAAGAACGTCTACTACAAAAACCCGTCGCTATTGTCTGCAGCTGATGCTGTAAAACGTTCTTTTTACAACCTGACAATTGTTCGTTTTATTGACGCCACAGGCTGCATTTTAATTGTTGTCGTGTTGCAAGGACACAACGGAAACTCGCAAAATAAAAAAGAGATGTGAAATTGCTACAGTCGACAGTTTTTTTTATGGCATTTGGCAAGGGTTTTCTATAGCTTTTCTTTTCCTTTTCCTTCTTTTCCTCTTTTGAAAATTATGACAGCTATGCGACTTCCGCACGCAGTTGCAAATTTTTGCCATAAAAATAAGGAAATGAAAAGCAGAGCGTGAGACAAAGTCTAGTATTCAGCGGGGCGACTCAAATTATGCAATTGCCAAAACTCGCCCACTAGCCACGCCCCAGCCGGGTGAATAACAATTCGTATGTCGCTTAATGAGCTTCCATTAAACTTAATTGCAGTTGAAACTGTTTGCCAGTTGACCGAAAACCAACTTTTGTTTATGCACAATTGCAGCTCGAGGGCGGTGTTGAGAGGAGATGAGGCGAGCATGTAATCCCTGTCTTATTTGTTTGTGTAAAGCAAACATTCAAGTGCGAGGGGGCAGCACAAATCTCCACTGGTCAATTTAATTGAAATTCAAGCAGCGCATTGAGCATACCCTGTAGCCAACCAGCAGCTAAAGGGTAGTTTGGTTCTATCGCATATTGCGAACAATTAACAACGCTAATTTAAACACTATTTAAATGCAGTTTGAGTTTACTTTTTGTGAAATACATTTTTATTTTTATTTAAGGGTATGTTTCAGGTGTGCCCTGCTTCTTGCACTGCTTGCTTGCCTCTAAAGCCAATTGTAAAATTCGCTGCGAGTCTTTGAAGTTGTTTTATCTCTGCCACAATTTGCGTACTTTCACTTCGACCACAGTCAATTGCTTTAATCAGCAGATTGGCGCTCTGCTGATCTGCTAACCTCAAGCCCCTCTCCACCCACCCCATCCCATCAAATCATTTGCATTATGGTATAATTAAATTGGCCACTTCCTTTGCATGGAACGGATCGACAAAGCGCTACAATGAGTTCATTATGCGGAGGTTCTTATTCAAGTGCGACTGCGAGTGTCTAATGTGTGTGTGTGTGTGTTTTGGAATTTCTGCTGCTTGTGAAAATTCCCATTAATCAATTCTTTTGTTCTTTGCATAACTAGGTGACCTTTTCAGACTAATTTATGCAATTTAATTGGCCAACAACATGAAAGCGAAACTTTTTTTTTTTCGTTGATTTTCTGTGTATTTCATCTTTTTGCGGAAGACAATTAAAACTATTCTATTCAATTCAAACAAAAATATTATAGAGTAATTCCCGTGATTCGCAGTTCCTCCGCCTTGTCTGCCAGAGTTTGCCGCATTGTCATGTCAGCTTGCAACAGTCTAATTCACAATAGCTCATTGTACTGTGCGCTTAAAAGCCATTGAACGAGCCACTGCAAAGACTGGTCTGGTCTGTCAGACAGCTTCAGCAGTCAAGAGAGAACCCGAGACAGAGAGACAGCTGAGAGACAGACCGAGTGATAGAGGACAGCCAGGTGGCGTGGCTACAACGGGGAGAGTATGCGATATGGGGGCTATAGCGTATAGCGACCGTGCTTTTGTTTAACGCATGAGTTATTAATGAACATTAGCAGAATTTTGCTTTAAAGTGAAGCACACACAGACAAGCATCACATAATGGATTACAATATCAAACGGGTAAACGGAACCAAACTGCAAACGACACGAGACTTGACAACGAACTGTAAATACGCTAAGCTGCCAAATCAAAAATTAAGATAAGAGTTTACACAAACAAAAGGTGAAATAAAAAAGTTAAAAATAATAAGAAGTAACAAAAAAAATATTAAAATTATATTTAACAAAATGATGCATGCTTAAAACAAAAATATTTTGTTTTTTTTTTAAGCTGCGGTTAAAACTAACGAGTGTGAATATAAAAAGTATTAATTATATATTGGTTAAAACTAACGAGTGTGAATATAAAATGTATTAATTATATATTGATTATGCTAAAAAAGTACACTTTTAAAAATCAGACATACTTAATAAATTAAAATTTTAGATATTAAAAACAACTATAAAAATTAATGGCAATTTTGAATATACTCAAACTTCTCACAGTTATTGTTGACAAAAATAAAGGGAAGAGTTTTCCACCAATGACACAAATAGTATAGTCCTAAGCTAAATAAGCTTATTATAATAATAGCCACATTAAAGCTGAATTAATTAAGAATGAATGTGAATGAGAGCTCTGCTCCTTTTTTGCCACCATTACAAACTCGATTAAAACGAGTAAGCAGCTGAAGAGCATAATAACAAAAGAGTATGGCAACAACAGTAACGATAACAACCTGCTACCGTTGCCAGTTGTTGTTGTTGTGGCTGCCGCTGGTTGTGGCAATGTCTCCTCATCAGATATGGCAAATGTGCAACCTGCTCGCCCGCTTTGCCACACTTTTTCCAGAGGCACACATTAAGTCATATATGGTGCTGAGTGCCTTATATATTTCAAACGATGGTTATGATAGATGTTGCTGCGTTGTTTTGCCTCGCCAACATGGAAGACAGTTGTCAACATTGAGGTTAGGAAACCGTCGCGAATGTGTCGCTTCTCCTCACCCCCGCCTCTTCTTTGCTCTACAAACTAGCCTGCATTTCTTAATGAGACACGCGATGTGAAGCCCAGCTGTAGATAAGTACAAAACGACTTCAGAGGGAGCCGACTCTATGTGCAAATTGAAATGCCAGGGTAGATAAGAAATGGAAAACTTTGCTAGAATATTACGACCATGTCTTCTCTATGTAGTGCCGACTTCTCTTTCATTAGCATCATTGTTCTAATTACTCTTTGTATGTGGATCAATAGAGCGTTGCTTTCGAGTACAAAGAAATGATTGCAGGTCGAACTGACAATATACATATATGACATGGTTATTCTTTTTGTTATGGTTAAACAAACTCCTCCTCCACTTGGGAATATTTCAATTTATGCGCATCCTAAGATCAACTTAATTACCGTCATTTCCTTCTTTTTCTTTGCCATCAACAAATTGATTTTTTATTCGTTTTGAAAATTACATCATCGTTTCCAGTCTCAGTCGGCGACGTAGTCGCAGGCATTGCCAAAGACCGACCGCAACCCCAATTCAAATATTGTAGTTTATGTTCCAAACACACATGGAATAGACGTCTATTCAAATTGCGGTCAACCGAGAATTACGTTATAAATAGCCACTCAACACTTCACACAAAAATTATGTATTTTTGCTGGTGCCCGGTGCTTTGACCAAAATGGCATTTCGGTGTAAGCGATTTTATGTTTCTTTGTTTTCCAGCCAAAAGAATGCACACATAATGAACATATTTCGAGTGCAAACACAGACAAAAACACGCCTCGATTTTGGCTTCAGATTCTTGGAACCAATTCATTTACTTCGATTGGCCCTCAAAATGAAGTAGAATAATAACAAAACAAGAATACTCGACTGCAAAATATGCTATAAGCTGTACGATGGCTTTAAATTAGTTTAAATTTATATTTATTTAGCAACCCATCATGATAATATTTTATTCTTAAGTTACAATTCTGGATTTGTATATTTAAATACTACCATTTTACATTTACTTTCAATCCAAGCTATACTGCTAACTGTTTTTTATGTTTACAGGGTATAAAGAACGGTTTTCAACATTAGCGCACTCAGCTGGAACTTGAGAGCGGAAATTCGGCGCAAAAAGTGTCCATTACTCGTATTAATTGAAAGACGTACAAGAAAATTTGCAAATAAACAAAATAAAAATACAAATTTTATGAAGCTAACCGAAGTTTTCAAACAATATGTGGCACAAGAATGGCAAGCAACAATAACACTTAATTGATTCTGGGCCTTAGCACAGCACAACAACCGGCGTCGTTACGGTTGAGCGATCCGCGTAATGTTTTCTACCCATGTAAAATGGACGAAACTGAGCGTAAACATTTCAGCAACTTTTTGCAAAGATAATGCCGCTTGTTCGCAGCTCAATATTTGTTTAGCAGGAGGCGGGTAATATGCCGCTTTGCTATGCTCTGCTTCTAAGCAATTATTGAATTTGAGTTGAGGGCGTTCGCTAATGACAATTGCTTAGCAAAAGCACTTAAATTTTAATAGGAATTGTCAAATATTGAGAGACTTTCAGCGGAATTCTTGGAGTGTTTGTAGTCGTTCAACGCAGCAATACTTAAAATGTAGCCGAAAACTTGTCAGATAATTAAAAGTATCTCTCATTGTTACAGGGTATACTAGGTACTTTTTACAACTGTTAACTTCGCGGTCTGTAAACTGCCAAGTACCCACCTTGTGTCAGTTAGCCGGTCAGTGTTGTTAAGTACTCACAAATTCAACTAGTCGTGCATAATGCATGCAACAGCAACAGCAACAACAACGGCATTTGTGGTCGGAACAGCCGAAAACCAAAACAAGTGTTTTCCAACACGTTGCGCATCGTTTGGAAAACTGCAGCGGCGAGCGGGAGAGGTGTGAAGAGAGGCAAGGCGACACGATGCGGACGCCAGTGGCAACAACGGGTGCAACATTTTGCTGCCAGTCCTACTTTTAAATATAGAATTTGAACTAATTTCACTGCTGCTGCTGCTTCAGCGGTGAAGTGGCCGCCGTGCCGGCTATGCCGACTGCGGGTAAGGGTATGGGTAGAGTATGACTGTAGCTATGGATATGTGGTCGACGGGTCCGGGTCCATGGCTGCCTGTGACTGCAACCAAGAGTCCGGCCGAGCTGAAGATACGCACAAAAATAGAGTTTGGCTGAGTTGTTGCTGCTGATCGGGATGATCGTGTGGAGCAGATGATGATGATGATCATCATGATGATGATGATGATGATGATGCCCCACTGTTGTCGTTTTATAAATACGCCACGTGATTCATGTGGAGGAATTATGTATTGTAGTCTGCTGCAAGCATAAGATTTATGCTTCACTCGATACACTTATGTCTAATAATGTCTCAAGTGCCGCTACTACAAAAGCAGATGAAGATGCAGCTATAGAAGCAGATGCAGATACAAATGCAGCTACAGATATAGATAGAGAGTTTCTGTCGTTGTTGATGCTGCGTGGGCGACTAATTTGTTGTGCATTGGGGCAGGTGCATTTGCAGAGGTAGCGAATTTTATATACATTTCATCAGCCCTACCCTTTCTACACGAAATTGGTGATTCATTGTAGATTTGGCAAGCTAATTAGCTATGGAAAAGCAAGTTAACTAAATTGAATGGAATACATTTTCTAGTTATGGCAAGAGATTGAGATTATTAGTGATTTTTTCTAAATGCACTCTCTATATATATATCGAGTTTAAGTTTAAGAGTAGCAAGAAAACTTCATCTTACAACTTTATTTGATTATTCTTTATACAGACAGGTTGTTTGTAAAAACGTCAAATTAGTTTTAAACTGACAATTTTGCCCACAACATTGCCCAGTCATTGGGCTCCAAAAACCTTCCATTACACAGCATTTAAAATCAGTGCAATAATTCTGTTATTTTATACGTACACAAATAAACAAACAAAAAGCATTGTTAACAGATCAAATTGAAGCGCATTGTTGGGGCGTTTCTATTTATGAATGACTTTCACAATGCTTCTTCACACTTGGTTCCCACAAAGCTTCTTCAATTTCGTTTTCTATAGAACGAACACACACATCGTTCAACGTACACAAATCTTACGCCTCCCACCCCCACTTCCCTTAGACTAATACATTTTTCTTTCAACTGGCGCTTTCACAACAACACAGAGGAAAACAAAGGGCAAGCAGAGCAAATGCTCCCCAAAATCGCTTAAGCTCATTAGTTAATATCCAATTTATAAAGAGTCGCAACGGAGAAGTAAAGCCAAAGCCGCTGCACAGCAACATCAATCAAATATCACCACAAAAAAAGCGAAGAAAAATGAAAATCGAACGGGGAAAACTGAAAAACTAAAACAGAAGCAAACACACAAATTTCACTCACTTGTAAAACATTTTCGAACACACAAAACAAAAGGGGACGACGACGACGACGACGACAAATTGTAAAGGCCGAAAAGCCGCTTGCGACATGTGCCACAGGCCCTCGATGAGATACTGCCTATAATACGACTCACTCGATACTATTCGATTGGAACTGCGAACTGAGAGCTGCGAGATGAGTTGCCAATGGAGATGAGATGAGGTCTATGCGACGAGCACATTCTGTTGACACTTTGGCTACATTGCGAAACGTGCGAAAACGCATTCAAGGCAGATTCGAGATACAACTACTGACTCTGTGCTGCGGTGCGATATGCTGTGATGTGTATGTGTGTAAGTGTGTGTAGGTGTGTTCAAATGTTGCCAAGCTAAAATACTTAAGCACAAAGCCATTAGGCAAAACTATGCACAGAAGATCGCTCGATGAAATACCCTGTAAGTTGGTTGGAAACATTTTTAAATTTACGATTAATTAATTAAGATTTTCATGCAAGTTTGCTCTGATGTTAGTAGAATTATAAATGTAAATATACGATTATGGATGGATGGTTTAACATAAAATGTTATAAAATTCGGCTGAATGTCCCAAAACCACACTCCTATAATTGGTTAATTTATGTAATGCCAACAAAAAAATACTAAAATAAATTTCTACGAATCATCTTTACGCATTTATGTGAAAAGTGTTTTGTTTGAGACTTGCACTTAACCTTTTGCTTAGATTGTTTTTTCGATGGGACCTAAAATATATAATTTTCAATATTTACAACTAAAACTCTTAACATTTTATCATCGTTCGTTGGCTTACATCCTAAAAACAAACTGAAAACTTAGCTTCCCATCTCAATTCTTTCGTTTAGTTTCTCTGCTCTGTTTATTAGCTACTCGTAGTTTTGTCTGCCTTTGGCTACCCTCATTTACAGGGTATAATCGGTAAACATGGAAACCAAACTGCACAAGGAGGCGCAAAACCAGTGGCAGAGACAGAGACAGAGACAGAGGCTGTGCGTTGATTGCGTAAATGGCTCACGTGACGCATGAGACATGCGAATGGTCATTGTTGTGACGTGACTGCCTGCCTGCCTGCCCACCTTCTGCCTTCCTGTTACCCTACTCTATACCACAGCCCCTCCCACCGCCTCTCTCGCAGGTGTGTGCCCTCGATGAGTTGCCTGTCCCAGTGTGTGTGTTGTGACAAATTCATGATTTGTCATCAATTCCAACGCGTGCTCAGTAGCTACATCGACAATGTGGCACTGCAACTCCAGACTCCATGCTGCCTTTGAGGGTTTTCTTCTCTCGACTTTATTCGGCTGCACATGCAATAATTTTCCATACGGAAGGCAATTTGTTTTCACGCTCACATAAATTGTTGCCTCGAGGTTTTCCTCCACCGTCGACTGTCAGTTGTGTTGACTTTTTCCCTACTAAATTGCCCCACGGTGCAAATGTCGCCACGTGGCTTTTTTAGTAGCTTCCCGGTCCCTTCCTTCCTCTCGCTTTCTTCTCGTTTATTTTGATTTTTTTTGTTGGTATCAAATGATGATAATGTTGATGAGCTGACGACCGAATATCGCGGCATAACACAGCTGTTCAGCTGCTGCCTTAGTTCGTTCAGTTGCAGCACTTAAAATGCCATCAAAATGCATTGGGCACGTGGGACTTCTCTCTAGAGCATAAGACTGTGCTATGGATACTCTAATCTCTGCATGGGTTTCAATTGCAAATAAGGAAGCAATAGCCAAGCAGAGGCCAAAATAAATGGGATGCACGCGTGGCTAATTACATATTAATGAACAGGCTCCAAATGTTAAATGAAGCAGCATTTAAATGCACACAGAGGTCTAAAAGTTGAGGCAGATAAAGCTGCTTCGAAAAGATTTATTGAGGAAAATATCGGGGAAAACATACAAATGTAATTGTATGTTACGTGGCATTGGTTATTTATCTTCTACAATTAAGTTAGACATTTAATGCAATAAAAGCAATTGCCATTAAATTAATCATTAGATCCTAATGTATTTGAAGTGCTGACAACATGTAGCAGACCTTCATTCAATTATGTCGTTTGTTTGTGACACTTGTCACCTCATTGTATCTTTTCAATACCTTTCAAATAAATCATTTGCATTTTAGCAAAGCTATCGATCAAATCAGAATTTCAAAATTAATTTTAATTCGAATTATCAAATTAAATGCTAATTTAAAGTTTAAAGTTCATAACTAGATGTTTTCCTTACTTAAACAAGAGCTACAAATTATTCAAGTTTCACATCATATTTTTGCAGCAATTGCAAAATTTATCTGCAAGTTTTCATCTTCATGGTTAACTTCCACTTTCTGCATATTTCGCACTGGCTAATAAACAATTTACATTGGCCAGCAGACTTTGTGATAAACTTAACAACCGCCAAGTTGAGGTCCCTAAAAACCAACTTCATTACAATTTCAAATTTCACGTTTCTTATACGCGGAATCGCAAGTTGTATTCCCTACAGTTGTCGTAATTACTGGCCAAAAGAAAGCAGAAAGCAGCAAAGAAAAACATAGAAAACTGTGCATAAATTGTGGATGCAAATGTGGCTACAACAACAACGCCAACAATCACGATGCTAGCGACATTTTTATATGGCGTGGCATGCAATTATGGCTAAATGCAATGCCGGACTTAACTCTCCAATGGGTTCTGCGGCAAACTTAATTGACGACAAAAGTGCAGCACAATGCAATTGCATTAGCAATTTCATGAACAATTGCATTAAAATTGATTGAGCGTTGCTTTGGGCTGCGCTTCAATGAATTTCCCCAACTGAAACGAAGCAGCTATTGATTGATGAGCTTTGTGCTCTTTGTAACAATTAAATATATAAATTCAATACTTAATGAAGTCTAATAAGCAACGATAATTATTATTTTATATGTTAATTTGAAATACAAATCTAAATGATTCTTAGAAATTCAAATTTAAATGATTCTTCTAATTAGATGCCTTAATTGTATTGGAAAAAGTTAATTCACTGCTAAAAATATAATATGATCAAATGAAATGAATTTCATTAGTTTATTAATCATTTAAAATAATAATTAAATGACCGTTGACTTTTACACTTTTTGGCGCAAGTTTTTTGTAGCCATTTCCCAATTAGGTCGTAACATTTTGATTGTATTATTGTCTCATCCTCATCGGCATCATCGGCATAAAACCGGATTACAAAATATGACGAATTGACGCCCTGAAGCTAAAAAGCTGCTCACCCCAAGCACAACAATTAATAACGTTATCAAAAAGCATCAGCAACACAAATTGAAATGGAAATGGAAACCTTATAATAAAAGCAATGCTAAAAAGAAAAAATATTCTCAAAACGTGCCCGTTGCATTTTTCAATGAAACACGTTACAACGCAAAATGCAAATGTGGTTTTAAGATTTATTTAAGTCGACATTTCATTAGAATGCGATACCTGTCCACATTTTTATTGCTAGTTTTGGGTCGCTCTATTCAGTGAATGCCAACAGTCATTTATCACTTTGATTCCTATGACATATTTCATAGATTAATATTCAATTAGCAAACCAATCTTTGTCGAAGATTAATGGTGACAGAAAGTTGGGATGAACCAAAGAAAAGGTAGCAAAGCTTACAATAATTTTAAAGAATGATGAAGTTCCAAAGTGCTTTAGGCAAGAACTAGCTTGCAAATAGATAAATAATATCATGCGTCACGAGTAAATGGAAAATTCTGAGATGTATACAATTTATTTTTGCAATAATAAGTAAAACAAATTCTACTATATCAAATCACCATTAACTTTATTGCCAAACAAATAACCCTTAAAATACAAGAATCAGTTGAGCACCCCGTAGAGTTTTTTGCTTAATCTAAGCCAAATCGGTTTTATGTCTTTCTCGGTCTTCATTTGGATACAACGTCCGCAGTTCGTAAAGTCCCAAGTGCGGCTTTATGGCCTTTTCAGTATTACAGCATATGCGGTTATGACCCACGTGTCATAGGCCATTTCTTATGCCCTCAACACGTAATCCGGCAAATACTTCAGCTGAATTTTGTATTTACACGAAAACATATTTGAAACACGCCCATAAATAAGAGTCGCACATTGATTAGCGTATAAATATTCACACGCTGCTCAATCGAACAAGCTGAGCTCAGACCGCAAGTTCAGGGTCAGCTTTATATACAGACATATCTATCGCAGCCACACACATGCATACTATATACTACTATATACTATATAATAGAAATTTACATTTATACAAATGGTTTTTGGGGGCTTGAAATTACTGTGCAACCGAAACCAGAACGACAACGACAACGAGAACGAGAACTCGCCGCAATTTGCAAACAAGTTTTTGGGCAACTCTTTTGTTGATTTTTCACTTACAAATTACAAGCGCAAATAGAGCTTAACAAATTTATCTGAAACGAAGTTGGAGAGGGGGGAGCTCTTCATTTACCCAAGGGAAACTGAAGCTGCTGGCAAAAGTTTCAGATTTAGTTTCAGTTTAAACTGTTGCGGCTTAAGGGTTCGACAGGCTTAATTTAAACTTTCAGTCTTACAGTTGAACTTACGTTTTAACTCATTTGTTGAATAAACAAACAATTGCATGTAAATGCGAAAACAAATTGTGAGATTGACAGCCAGAGGAAAAGCATCGAGAATACCTTATTTCCCAAGGGAAATTATCTCAGTTTGAAAAAATTGCCCTTCTGAAGGGCATGCCAATAATGTTCGGACTTCGTTCCGCTTTGAAAACTGTTGCCATTTGCATTGATATCCATAACGAGCTTCGCGTTGTCAATATTTGCCTGACTTTTATATAATTTGCGTATGTTTATCATTCAAATCAGGTGAAATTTGTTGCTTTCATCAGAAAATTGCGTAATTGTGGCTGCGAAATTGAGTTGAATTAATGCATTTGGTTCATTAAATCGAAAAAGTCATATATTCATGCTCTATTTGAATTTCTGTGCTATTTTTGTTAGCATTTCCGTCGAGTTTTTCGGCGTAATTTGTTTTCCCAATTATTGCGAAAACTTCCACTGCCTATTAAATTTCTCATTTAAATTGCAAAATAATAATGTTGATTGCTACGTTATCTACTATCTTCTTCATATAATTTCCAACTAGCGGACCTTTTTATTATTTAGAGATAAATCACAAATTTTCATGTATTTTGTTTGCAGCCCACACGCTAAATAAATTTAAAACAAAATTAAACTGTGCTGGTTTCCAAACTTGTGTCTCCATTTGGAATAACTAGAGTTTAAATTGAGATATTCAAGAAAGCGAAATTTCGCTTTATATAATGGATATCTTAATGCTCGATCGCAACCTAATCAAGACCAAGCAAACCAGTTTCGCATGGAGTTCATAAATTCTTCGCTCGTATAAAAAGATGTATTCTAATTAACCGGCCAATTGAATGCATATTTATAAACTTTATAAAACAAGCAGCAACAAATTCATAAATTCGCCAGACGCAAAATGTATACAAATTTGTATATTAATAATGTAAACAAAAGGTGAAAAAAATTATGCAAAAAGATATACAAATAAATTTCAAACCGTTGAGAGCTACTTTTCTAGCTTTTAGCCAAAAAAAAAAAAACTCGTTTGCTATTTGATTTTGTTTTCTTGACTTCTTTTTTACTCTTCGCTTTGGCTCTTTACAGTTCAACGCTATTAAAAGTACCGCCTCGGGTTGAAAGGGGCGTTGTTTAATGGGGGGAATGTGCCTTCAACTTGTTACGGTTTTTAAATTTTTCACGCATTTGGTTGAAGGCAAAATATCCCCCCAAATATCTGGCTGCACAATATTGCATAATATGTAATTAAGTTTAAAACAAAATCAACAACAAAGCGTAAATGAAAAATGTATTTAAGACGTGAGTTTGTAGTTTTAATTGCAACAACGCGCTTGCAATATTTTGTGGGCGTTAAATAGTTGCAGCATGTATCCAAAATACTCTCTATTATTGGAGTTGTATAGACGTACTTGAAGAAACATGTTTATTAGAGAAATTTTCGAGACGACAAACTCGTCAACTACTAATTAATATTGTCAAACTGTCAACCTTGAGTTGATTATTAGCAGAGAAGTTTATTTTAAAGTTAAAACCTATTTCTTTGTTTTAATCAGTAATAATAAACATCATCATGTTTTAAGTGCTTTTTTATGGCTTTAACAGACCTTGTAATAGAACTTTTATCTCATAAAATAAACATATTTCACATAGAAAAACCTTCATGATAAGCCTAATTAAAATTGAGATTATATTTGGGGTTCTTTGATTAGATAGAGAGCAAAGAATTTATCACATAAATCTCAGATAACAGCAGGTTACCCAAGGGGGATTTATTATTCTATGTTACAGCGCATTTGCAAGTTGATCATTGTCAGTTCTTCTACCCGTTTTTTGCCGGCTGAAATGGCTTGCCTGTATTTTATCAACGTCGAGCGTGTTGACAGCTCTCGTGACACTTGTCAAAACAGCGCATCGAGTATTTGCCACCATGGCCTGGCCTGGGCCTATGACAGCGACTGCGACTGCTGCGACTGTGGCTGGGCCTGTTGCCTCAATTTATTTACAGCTGTGCTCTGCATATGACATGCAAACAGGGCACACATCACACACACTCGACTGTCTGTGTGCTGATAGATAACTTTATTAGCATTCAATAGCTTGTCATCGGCATCAACATCAGCTTTCATCTCCAGCACCAGCTTCAGTTTCAGTATTTTCAATTGAGTTCGGGAGAGCATGATGGGCAACTTTTATTATTATTAATAACCCCAACGACATTTTATGGCTAGTTTATCTGGCCGTCACGATCATTAGCATTAAGGCAACAGCATCATTCAAAAGGTCAAAGTCATAAAAACTTCAAGACATGTATGTAGATGGAAAGGGAAAGATGCTTGCAAAATGTATTTATTCATATTTATGTGCCTATACACCTAAGAAAAACCAATTGAAATCAAAATGATGCTGATTATTGTGGAATTTTTATGTTGATGGTTTCAAATACCAAATATGATGATATCTTTATCAATTAACATTATTTATGATATCTCTGCAGTTTCTTATCTGTCTTAGGTAATCTTATAGATTATTTCTTCATTTCCTACTAATTATATATAGCTTAAACTTTCTACGAATATTTTTCTCAGATCTGCTGATATTACCAGTACCATCTATTGTCTGTTGGCGAATTTAATAACAGTTATTAGAAAACTTAAGTATTATTCCCACCCAGAACTTGCCATGATCTACATCTTTCCTTTATTATATTCGCATTATGTACAAAATTTGCAAAAATTAAGAACTTTTCGTTTCTCAGGCATTGTATATTGTTTTGCCGTATGAGGAGTCGCATTTCTGCACGATAATTTCTTGCAGTGTATTGTTACATTCTCTTATCTGTGGCTGACCATCACATAAGCGGCTTCTACTTTATGAGCCAGCAAAAAAAAAAAAATATACGAAAACAAAAAGCATACTCGTATACAAAGTTTCACGGACTTGTGTTAATGAAACGCTTACAATGCATAAATTTGTCAGTTAGGATTTGGTTTTGAAAACTTTCGATTCAATGAGCGCTAAAGATCGTTTTTCACAGGCAATTATTTCAG
This sequence comes from Drosophila immigrans, assembly GCA_963583835.1. NCBI lineage: Eukaryota > Metazoa > Arthropoda > Insecta > Diptera > Drosophilidae > Drosophila > Drosophila immigrans. The sequence goes on along the minus strand of OY757143.1, from coordinate 25,040,690 downwards.
CTAAAAATCAATATTAGCATTGGCTAGCTTCTGGCTACGTGTTTCCTAATTGTTGTTCTGTTTCTTGTTGTGACCTTGTTCAAAATTTATGGCATTTTTCATGCCCATGTATCTCCGTTTGTTTCTCTCGTTCGTTTTCGTTTGTTTTTTTTTTCTTCTTCTGTCTTCTGGCTTTTTTGTTTATCTAACAACTACAACTAACACGTTGGCTCCATGCTCCATGGCTGATAACATGTGCTACAGGCCCACAAAACACTGAGAGACCCAGACCAAGCCCCACAAATAGCAATTAGTGTTGTGCTGTGCTTTTGGTCTGCTTTAGTCAGCACTTATGTGTGTATCGAACTTAGCTTTGAGTTATGTAAGTCGTTAATGGATCCACTTTTTGGTGTGGTCGATTGTCAGTTGTCCATTTGTTACATCGTTAAATTAAATGGAAGACACTTCGAACTGCGCATAAATTGATGAAACTGTCCAAGAAGATAATCATAACAGAGTTATCTACAATTTTATTTCTGTTTAAGTCTCGAATAGAACTTGACTTCGTTGGGGGGTTATCTCATGCAGCCTGTTGTCGGTCAAATGTGAACATTATCTCACTCGCTGAATCATTTGTGCTGTGTTTAGGTAAGCAATGAAGTGGCTGCATGCACTTGGCAGTGATCTCATGCTGTAAATTGAAATGAACTTTAAGCTAATCTAAGTGTTTAAAACTATGAAAATTCCCATAAATGTTTTATTTAATTGCCCCATTAATAAATAAATAAATGTACATTCCAAAACTGAAACTTAAGGCTTCAATTCACCCAAATGTCGATAATATCTTCAACATGTTCCACATAAACACGCTCAACTTTACGTAATACGCAAATCCGCAGAACAACGCTGAGTACCTACAGATACATAGTAAAGATACAGACTCAAATGCAGATACAGATACAGCTACACACATTTTAGCGTACAACTCACTTGACTTGAGCTTGAGCTTGGGCGTTTTTCACACACTTCGTCAAACGGAAAAAAAACAGAAAAAGGCGAAAAAAAGGCAAAAGATAGCGTTGCGCACACTTCAAGATACATTCACATCCATTCACAGTTCGTGCGCAAGCTGCAGCTTGTTATTGTTGTTGTTTTGGTGTTTGTTGTTTGTTGTTGCCGGCATCTGAGTAAAATCGTCTCGCACTTACATACCAAATGTGACACACTCGCTCACACACACACACACACTCGCACATAAACAATAATTTGTGATTTGTTGATGTTATTGCTGCAATTGGCGGCTGCTTTGCGTTTCTTGTTTTTGTGGTTGCCAGGCACAAAAAATATTGTAAGAAGCTTTTTAAAAGCTGCGTATGCTGCTCGTGGCGTCTAATAAATTATCGGATTTAAAAATAAAAAACAATGTCTCCATTGCATCATATTAAAATATTTCCAATTCTATTTGTAATCTACCGGTTTCTATATTTACTGAACTATGGAGCAATATACTGACCGTATATATTACATTTATAATATCAATTTAAATTTGCTTTGCCTTAGCTATTTAAGACAGCATACTAGATTTAAGCAATCAAATGCATCGCTCAATCGTAAAAACAATATGGACGTAAACAAACGCTTTTATCTAATGAATTTGAATGACGTATACGACGAGTTATCGCTAAGATAGAGATAGATGGTGAGAGAGGGAGACTGCTTAAAAGATCTGCTGATTATTTTTGCTATTTGATTTACAGCATTTATCGCAGTATTGTTGTGCTCATGCCATTTACTATTTTGCAATTTCAAGCAGTAACAACAAACAACTAAGCGTTAAAATAAAAACGAAATAAAATAATATGTAATAGTCCAAACGACGACCCTCGCAGTCGAATTAATTGAGCATTTTGTTTTGCTTTTGTTGGGTTTTAAGCAATTTTTTCGTTGAGCTGCTCCCCACAAAACAAGAAACGAAATAAAAATAAAATTCAAAGTTCAGTGGTATTAATTTTGCTAGCTTTGTTCTTTTTCGTCCCCTCTCCTCTCTCGGTCTCGGGTTTATGTGAGTTTCACATTAATTTGTATAATGCACATACGACCCTTGGGCCGGAACGAGAACGAGAGCATTTGTCAGTTCACATGACGAGACAAAAGTTGGCTCAACTCATGTGTGAGTCTCATTTTTAATGCCAAAAAATTGCTGTGAAATTAAGCTCAACGCACACACAACAACCACAACAACAACCGCACCTTCCCCTAGCCGGGCCTAGGCGCCACTCCCACCCTTCTCCGTACTCCTCCCTCGCCTCTTGTTTAAATGCTAAGCGCCCCCTCGACAAATGATGTTTAATATACACGACACGGGTCCAATAAATTGCACAAGTTGCGTCGCTTTGTTTCCCTCTCTTTCTCGCATAAATAGTTGACTTTTGGGACATATTTTTTTGTGGCTGAGTTTCGACGATGGGATGGGATTGTCTCCTCAATGTGCCTAATTTGTTGTGACATTCGCATATTTACAGGAAGAGCTGTGACATCACAGCCAGTCGGTAAATAATGAACATTTGTGAAATTAGTATGCGTTGCTTTACGGCAAGCACTGTAGTTGGACTATTTAGACAGTTTTCAGAGGAATTGCAAAGATTTTAGCAGTTGCTCAATGTTGGCAACAGAGATTGCAATTCCCAGCTCAATATTTTTATGTTTCAGTGACGATATCATTTAATTATTCCGTCAATTAACAGCATGGGGTGATGTCTATTGTTTCTTATTCCAACTAAACTCTCGATCGCTTAAAAATCAAATTAGATTTCAATGAGCTGACAGTTAAACAATTTGTATGTTAATCGTATCAACACATTATGTTGTTTGATCAGTTCGCTTGAATTCTCCCCACTGACCCTGAACTGAATTTAATGAATGCACTCGCACCACATTCTACTGCGAGTGACTTTATCGCTCTCAGGTGAACGATGGCTATTAACAGTGAATTCGATAGCCTTATAAACAGAATGTGGAACACAAGAAATCAATCAAGACGCCGGCACCATTGATAAGCAGCCAACGCGACGTTCCATTCATTTTGATAAAGTTGGCATCCAGCTGATAAGCAGATAAGATAACTTTCAAATATGCTAAAAAGATGCTACGACTAAATTGGAAAAGAAGTTAGAGTCCGTAGCGAAATGCGTTAAATTGTTGAAGAAAATTGACAATCGAGTACAAGTAATAGTCATAAAAAACAGCGTGAAATTTGCGTGAAATTCGTACAAAAAACTTAGAACAATTTGTTAAGTTAGAAATTTTTAGCTAAAGAACGTGGAAAAACAAAATTTGAATTTTAGAAATTTTACGCTTGGTTTACTGCAAAGAAATTGTTTTTTATATAAAAAATACAAAAATTTGAGTGTGTAAAAGAAAAAACTTTATAGCAATTGAAACATATTTTTGGAAAACAATTAAATGCATTTCTTTGATGATGATTACATTTTAGAGATAATTTCACTATTAGGCGATCTCCCTATGAAAACTGCGAATTACATTTTATCTTTATATCTATATTTTATGTTAACTAGTATCTAGATTAGTTCAATGATCATCTCATTTCCAATAATATTCTGAATATTCTATAGAAACGATTGAAATATATATTTCCAAACTTCATATTAAACTGATATATTGGAATTTGTTTCTCCTTCTTTAAGTAATAAACTAACTGCATCAGAAATAGTCTGTTTCCTTTAACCAGTCCATTACAAATTTTAAATAAATTAAAAATACCAAATGCTGAGCTTATCTAAATAAAATTCTACTTAAAAAAAAATTTAAACTTTTGCTAATCAGCGTAGCTGTCTGGGACTCACCGTTTGATAAGCGTTGGCTGCAATCGCTTCGCTGCACTCGACGCTGTGGGCGATGTGGGCGACTTTGCGAGACGCGCAAAAACGCTGACGCCGGCGCCAACTGAGCCTTTATCCTGTGGCTGCCGTGTTGACGTCGACGCCGAAGGCGACTTTGAGCTGCTGTTGCTGTTGCTGTTGCTGTTGACGCTGATGCGCTTGATGGCGGCGGGCGTGGCGGAGGGCGAGCGCCGTGCCGAGGGTGTGATGCGCGGACTGCCGCTGCTTGTGGGGCTGTTGCTGGTGGTGGTGGCGTTGCCAGATGTGTTGGCCACGACGCCGCCGCCGCCGCCGCCCGATGGTGATCCGGCCATGTTGGCGGCACGCGTGGTGGACACTTTGGATTTCACATCACTGTAATTGGTTTTAATTGTTGACTTGTTGCTCGCGATTTTATGCATAACGGCATCCCATTTATTGGGCGTATGCGATTTTCGCGCGTTTTGCGTTTTCGAGCTGCGCGGCGTTGTCGCAGTTTTGCCCGCTGCTGATGCTGCTGTTGTTGTTTTGGATGTTGTTGTTGTTGATGTTTTTAGCTTTGATGCTTTTGGCGATGCGGCGAGCGATGAGCTTGACGACAAGTTCTCAACGGTGCAGAGCGAAGTTAGCGACGAAGCGACGTGATTACAGCTGCTGCTGCTGTTGTTGTGTTGTTGACGCGGCGACGCTGCGCGCTGTACTGAAAGCGCTGCCGACGATCGCTGCTGTAGCTCGCTGCCGCAGCCGCTGCCGGCGCAGCTGCTGTTGCTGCTGAAAGCTTCGTCGCAAAAGCTTTTTGCGCTGCCGCCGTCGACGCTGCAGTACGAAGTGCGATTCGAGAGCGAAAGCGTCGCTGCCGACGACGAAGAGAGCGGACGCTGTTGGAGAGTTGAGTGTTGCTGCTGCTGCTGCTGTTGTTGTTGCTGTTGCTGATTGACCGACTGCGCTTGACCTTGAGCTTTGCGCATGGTTTGCGTGGAATCATCGGGTGACATGTCCACATCCACATCGACGTCGGCGTCCACGTCCACGTCCACGTCCAGCTCCGGCAGTCGCATCTCCTCGTCGCAACGATTCTCCACATCGGTGAAAATGCCCGACGATTCCATGCACGAATCCTCCAGCTGCGGCACCGACGCACTCGGCTGCATGCCCGCCGCCGGTCCATAGAGCTGCCCGTCGATGACCTGCGCTCGCCGATCGCCCCGCTGCAGCACATCATCCGCATCGGATTCGGTAAAGAAATCCGAGTCCGTCATCGGATCCTGGCGACGCATTGGCGCCGCTGGCATGGGGGGAAAGCTGGGCTGGCGACTCACGCGTCCCAGGTGGGGACCGTTGCTGGGCGAGTGATCGCAGGCGCCGCGGGAGGCGGGGCGCGACATTTCGCCGTCGCCCTGATAGCCCGTGTCGAGGCTGGTCACACTGGTCACGCTGGTAATGAAGCTGTTGCTGAGCTTGGCGTTTGTCGTTGCTGTGGCCGCTACAATGGCTGCCGTCGAGGCCTGCACCAAGGGGGCAATGGCTATGGCGGCCACCAGCTGCGGCTCGATGGGATCCAGCGGCAGCTCCTCCGGCGATGGCGTCTGCTCCATGCGCAGCTGTTGCTGCAGCTGCAAATGTTGCTGCTGCTGTTGCTGCTGCTGTTGCTGCTGCTGCTGGTGTTGTTGTTGTTGATGTTGCTGATGTTGCTGTTGCAGCTGTTGCTGATGATGCTGATGATGCTGCACGGCAGCCAATTGCAGCTCCAGCTGCTGCTGACTCTGATTGTTGTTGTGCTGCGACGACGAGTCCAAGAACTCCTTCATCTGATCGGGCGTCAAGATGCCCAGACTCTCGTCCAGATCGAAGCTGTGCTGCTTCTTGAACAGCTGCTGCTGCAACTGCTGCAGCTGCTGCTGCGATGCCGAAAACGAGTTGTCCACCAGCTCAATGGACGAGTCCAGCGTCGTCTCCTGCAACTCCAGCCCAAAGCTGTAGCGAGTGCGCGGCGTGCGCAACGCCCCGCAGTGCATCACACCCGTCAGCGTGCCATCGAGTTGAGGCAACAACTCGGCGTCCGGCGTGCGCGTCGGCAGCACAAGATCGCTGCGTGCCGCCTTCAGCAGCGGCGAGAGCAAATGCACCGGCACCGGCGTCTGCTGGAAGCGTGCTCCATGCGGCGTTGTTGTCGCCGACTGGGGCGTCAGGCAAACCAACGATTGCTGCCCCATCGAACGGCGTCCAGCGCCAGTGGCTGCCAGTCGAGCTGGCGACTGCTCCAGAAACTCGCGCGTCAAGTTCAGCAGTTGGATGTGGCGAGCCGGCGACTGCAGCCCAGTGATGTCCAGCAAACGCTCAGTGTTGATGGTCGAGTTGAGCGGCAACTTCATTGCGCTTTTGTCCGGCGCCAGCGCCGTTAAAGTTGCATCCAGATCTTCGATCAGCTCGCCGGCTTGCGGCTCCAGCTCCGACTGCGCGCTCAGCATATCGAGGCCCGAGGGTATCGACATGTGCTCCAGCAGCGGCAGCTGATCCATGCTCTTGGTCAGATCGAGGCTTTGGGTGAGCGCAGCTCGCTCTGCCGTCTCGCTGCCCATGATCACGGGTCGAGTGCGATCCCGACCGCAGCTGCTGCCCACCAACACCTGTGTGGCATCGTTGGGCGTCATGGTTCTGTCGCATTCCTCTCCAGCAGCCGCCTGCACCGTTCTAGTTCGATCGTGCTGCTCTCCAGCCGCCATCATCGTTCTGGTTCTGTCCGCAGCAACGGCACGAGTTCTATTCAGGCTGCTGCTGTTCGTCTTGTTGACCACACTCGTGCTGTCCAGGTCCAAGGTGCGTCCGAAGCCCACGCCCGACAGTCGCGTGCTCTCCAGATTAATGCGTTGCGGCGTCTCCGCCTCGGGCGCCTCCTCGTCGCACACAAACGTCTCGGAGCGCATCAGCGGCATGGGCGTGCTGCTCGTGAGCTGCAACTGCGGTTGCAACTGTTGCGTCTGCTGCTTGGCAGCGGGCAGCGGGGTTTGTGGCAACGAGCTGGTCATCAGCTGTGAGGCAGTCGCACTTCCTGCACCAATCTTCGCCTGTCCAAAGTACTTCTTCAGCACTGTCGTCGTCCGTTTGCTGATCAAGCTGACCGCATTGTTGAGACGCTCGCCCGAGGCGCTCTTCTTGATGTTGGCGCCCAGATCATGCAGCGGCGTCACCGTCGGATGATACGAGCTGATGGGACGCCGTTTGTTCGCCTGCGGCAATGTGGGCGCCTGAAAGATTTGTGTGGTCGTCTTCAGTGCGCTGGCTGTGGCTGTGGGCGGGCGGATGTGGGAGGTGGTCATTGTGCCACCAAAGCTGCCCGGCGGCGGAATGCGCGACATGCCATCGAGGCGTGGAATTCGTGTCGTTGCCGGATCCTGAAAGAGTCGAGAAAATGTGTTGAATGAGCCGAAAATCGAAAATAGCAGCAGCAACTCTCCACTAGAGACACCCTCAATCGTCGAGCGACCACCGAAAACTGCCTCAACAGATTGCGGCAGCTGTCGTCTTGACCAACTCAACTCCCGCTCTGCTCTTTTCGGGCAAGTGCGTAGTTAGTTTTCGCTGTGGCGCCAACCAGTCTGCTGGCCACCCTCTCCCCGCACCACCCTCGGCCGCTGCTTTGTGCAACGGCAACAGCAACGGCAACGCACGTGCTCAGACTTTTTGGCTGGCGCCATCCTGCAATGTAGTTCACTGGGGCGTTTCCACTTGGCACCAGTTCAACGTACTTTAAAACAGGGTAGCAATATCAGGGGTGTGGGAGGGCAGCGGAGTAAAGACAGCAGGGTTGTCATACGCTGATGTCATCATCAGTGTAGAAATTGAAAATGGGGAAGCAGAGTTAATAGAAATTAACTAGAGATAAATTTATGTAAATTAAATTATGAAAAAATGAAGATATGAACATATGAAGGAAAATAAATAGCCAAATAAATTAATAAAATAAAAAGGAATAGAAAAATAGAGAGAGTAAAAGACTGATATCTCACTGAGGAATAAAAAAAGGAATAAACCCAAAGTATTATATAAAACTGAATAGATAGGTAATGAAGAAATGCTTGAAATGTTTAATAATGAGAATCCAAAAGAAGGAGAAACAAACAAAATAAATAATTATAATTTCTATAGGGTATATCTAGAGATACACACTTTTATTCCGCTTCATTGCGCTACTCTCGTTTCTTGAGGGTTGTTTTCTGCAAGCTTAACGAATAGCTAATTGCAGTCTAATATAATTAAATGGGGCTCCGTTTCGGGCGGTGTTAAATTCTTTATGAAATTCCACGTGTTCACGACCGGCTTTAATCATGTAATTATGTTACAGCGTTAGAGGTGGCATTACCAAAGACAGAAAGAGGTAATTAAGCACGTGTGTGTGGCTGCGAGATTGTAATAGATAACTTATGTTTAAGAGCGCAGTAAATGGTGCAAGTTTTGGGGTAATGGTTATACGTGGTACTCATGGGGTGACAAATCCCCATGGAGTACAATGTTATAAGGGGAAAAAACAATGTTGAACTGCAAATGGCAGCCAAAACTTGTCCGACAATAACAGCAGCTATCTATTATTATTTTGTTTTCACAGTAAAGGTGGAGTTCTGGTACCATAATGAAAAGGAAATTGACCAGAATATCAATAATACATATAATTATTTTCTAATTTAATTTTATCAAGAGATTCCAAAATGAAAATATAGTTTTCAAACTGACAATTATTGAATATATGTATATATATTTTTTTTTAGTGTCATTACAAAATATACAGTAGCGAACTTTAAGTTTACCAAGAACAAGTTTCTTTGGGCAAATTTAAAAACAATTTGCCTAAGCACGCAAAACTTTCAATATTATCGTTTAGCAAGAACAACAAAAGTTTTAGCCACACATACTCATATGTACTAGTACTTGGACTCGAAGCAAGTTGCAAAACCCGCAAAGACAAGTATTAAATGCAGATCGATGCAGTTCACACAGTCTTGGGCTTAATCGAAAAATGCAGTTCTCGACACAGAAGAGGCGAGTTAAGCAAGCATGAGGCCTGCTTCCTTCATTGAATTGAAAGCAACCTTACCAACATCCTATTGGTAAATGTCCTTGAACTTTTTCCGCGCCCATTATAGAAAATGTCGAAAGTTTTGCAGGCAGACCTCACACCCAATGCACACACAGCTCAATGATTGTTATCAACTAGAAAATGCACAAAGTTTTCCTGTGCCACGCTGAGAGCGAGGCAGAGAAAGAGCGAGAGGGGCTGAGGCCACGAGAGGCGTTGCAAATTGTTCATTTCGCAGCCAGTTCGCATATGTGGCCCATAATTATTGCAATATGACACGCAGCAGCAGCAGCAAAAACAAGGAGCAGCGCTGCAGGAGGCGCTGCAACTGCTGCTCCGAGGGTAAATGGCATGCGATAAGGACTCAAGGGAATGCTGGCAATAATGAACAATGTTTATAGCTCAATATGGCGAGAAGGTTTATTAACGAACGCTATACGATTGCAAAAGACCTCCAGCCTATAAATAACTGATTAACCTAGGGACGCATTTTAAAACAGCTTGCGGACAAGTAATGCATTTTGAGTTCAATTAAAATTAATACGAATAAATACAATTACAATAATAAAGCAAACTGAAAATAAATAAATATTTAGTTTTAAAAATTATAGAACAAAATTTTACAAATGAAATGCTTAAAGATGCTCAAAATAAATAAGAAAATAAATAACAATAGTATAAAGATGAAGGTTACATAATGTTATATAACATACAATCATTTTAATTTATTACAAGATCAACGTTTTAAAAATGTATTACATTAGATTATTATTAGATTATTTTTTTTTAAATATAAGTATACCTCAATTTTATACTATTTTTAATAATAATCAATATTCGTAATTCATTTCACTTTCTATACTTTTGAAAATCCTCCCACAGTTTATGCTTTTAAGCCATCACAAAAATCTCATACAATCCGTTTCACAATATTTGTCTCCATACAATATGACAATACTAAAATATTTGTATCGCCGACAAACCGGCAATTGGCAAGGAGACAATAAAAAACACAAGGAGACAGGAAAAAACGCAACACGCAACGTTGAAATATTGTCATAACGCTGGCGGAAAACAAAGTCAAATGTACAGAATAAAAAGAGAGCAAGAAGCAGAAGTAAAAGTGGCTGAATTTAATAAAAAAGAATAACCGAAAAAAATCGGATTTACAATGTAAGGATATAAGGCAAAACATGGGACTTGGCTAAGCAATACCCTGTAAACATACAACATATTAAAAAATAGTCAAAGCAAAGATCGATAGTACCAGAAAAGAAAGAGTTGAGAAAATATTTGCTCTTTATTATTAATGTGGATAAAAAGTATGTGTAAATCAAATCAATTTTTCATGCTTCATAAAATTCGTGAGTGGTTAAACCCCAAATAATTTCCACGATTTTCTCCCATACTGGGTATATAAATACTGCTATGTGGGTTAAGCGCAAACGTCTGTCCTTAGCCTGACAGCGCAACGGATGTGGCAGGAGGAGGAGGCAGGGAAAGCCAGCGAACGGAACTAAATAAAATTTATCGATTTATATACACAGCACATGCATATCGACATCTGGGTAAAGCGGGGCGGTCGCTTTGCATGAGTATTAATAACAGTTAACGCTAGCGAGCCAGACGCAAGTTGGGGACAGTTTCGGTTAGAACATTGCATAAATTCAAAGAGTTGCATGTGTATGTGTATTGGTTCAGTCTGTGCATGCATAATTTCGATTGGCAATCAATAACGATTGTCGGAGGTTAAGCGCTGCAAGAAATACAAGCGAAATCGCAAATTTATGGAACATTTCAGCGTCTAACGTACACATTTAGCATAGATATGGCAGGCAATGCTGAGTTGACATTTGATATGCATATCGAATGCAAATCTTTGAATTAGACATGAACACACCGAAACGCTGCTACCCAAAACAGCCAAATAGCCTAATCAATATGCAAATATTTGATATTTGCAAGCAACAAAAAAAATGGAACGAGACTAACAATGAGTTACAAGATAACAATTGTGTGGCTTAGATTACAATATTGAATTAACATTTACTAGAAATAAATATGGCAAGTTTTTGGTGTTTTTCCAATATGATTTATTAGAATTTGTAGGTGTATAGTTACAATTGATGCAAAATATGAATCCTCATCCAATTTCTATGAATTTTATTTTAGAATTTATTTTCTACATTTCTTTATAATCAATGCAAATACAATACAATGTAATTAACATATTATCCATTCTAACCTTTTCCTTTTTTTATTTTGATGTTATTTTACCCTTTTTGTTTTGTCTCTAAGCAAAACCTTCTCTCCTTCTCGGATATTGTATTTTCTTCTCCCTTTTTCTATTAATTTATATATAAATATTCTCAACACAACACCTTCATGTTGCTTAAACAACATAATTGCCACGCATTTGTTAATTAGGTTAGCATTTTCTAAGAAGCAATTGAAAAGTTAATTAGAGTAATTTCCTGAAGCACAAGCTCATTAAAATCTTACGCAAGTGCAATTTTAAATCTCTCTCGTTTTCTCTTCCTTTGACGAGAGTAAAGGTCGCATTCCATATGCTATGGAGAGACTTTAAATATTTGATGTAAGCCCTAAAACATGTGAGTAGGTTGCCTAGCTTATCTATCTACACCCACAACACTGACAGCCTGTCTATCTAGTTCTTCATTCCTTGTGTCCTGTTGTAAGTTGAACAGCTCAATCAACTTAACCCGTCGAGTCGACGCTTCGACTTGGCTCGTATATTTTACAACTGGGGCTGGCAACATTTTCACAAGCCATTAGCTCGTATCCATCAACGGGGCATTCACTAAGCGGCTTATCTTGCCAGCCATTGGGAAATGCGATGCCCCCGGAAAACTGGGCAACATTTGGGGCTAAAAACACCAACTGCAAATGAAGCAGAAAACTTAAAGCCAAACATTTGCATTGCGCAATGAAACTGACTACAAATAATTCAAGTTCACTTATTTATGAATAGCAAACAGACTTGGCAATTATGCAGGCAAACTTCAGTAATTTAATATAAGAAACAAGAAGGAGAGAGATGAAAAAGCTAACAAGGTTGTAGAATATTTTTGGTCTAGAAAGTTGAAAATATATAAAAAATTCAGAAGGACTACAAACTAACAAAGAAATAATTTTATGACCGAGCAATTTTGAAAATTCCAATATTTGGAAAGCATAATTAAAGTTATCTCATTTTAAACTTGAATGCTTTCATCAACAAAACAAAGTTTTAACTTTTGAGCACACAAATTCAATCTGTCTTTATTTAATAATTCAACTTAACATTATTACCGCCTCAAAATTCAAATGCGTAAAAAGCTTGACAATTTTAAAGCATACTTTGCGGCGCAGCCTTTCAATATGCGCAGCATTCTTTTATTATGCATGAAGAACGTCTGGCTGAAATCATCAATAAATTGGAAAAGTCTGCGCAACATTTTTAATATTGCACAATATGCTGGAAGGAAGTGTGTTTTAAGTTGTGTATGTGTGACAGCTGTTTGAAATTATGGGAAAAGAGCAACTCAGCAAATAAATCGGAAAACGTATCCTTCCTGGAGACAGTTTAGTTTAGTCGAGCAAGTCAAACAAATACTAACTTTAATATACAAACCACTTTATTGTTACTTTAAGCAAACTAAAGAAAAATAAATCGATAATTTCCAGTTGTTTACAGGGTAAAGCCAAGTCAAGAGAACCATCAAACCATTTTCAGGCCATATGGGAGTGAAACTCTGGGATGTGGACTGTCTATTCGCATTTTAAAAGTGCTCCTCGTTTTATATATTTCTCATTTCTTTCTTTGCTTCGAAAAGAGAGGCAATAATTTTGGACAAGTCCGCAGTCGTGTGTAAAATTAAATCATTTTTATGGCGACTAGACGGAGACATGCGAGAGAAAAGAAGACAATGCAGCAGCTAACAGATGGAGAAACCAGACAGACAGCCAGAGAATGAGACAAATACAGACTGTCAGCGAGACAATTAATGTTAGAGAGTTAAGCTCAACATATTTTACACTCGATATTGTCCCCTCAGGCGATCCTGGCCGACTTGTAACTAAATTTATGAGCAACTCTTGGCCAGTTGCAGAGGCAGTTTCAACATCAAGTGGCAGTCGTTAAGCGAAACACATGCTGTGAGATGGATGAGACGACAGCGTTCAGCAATAGTTGCAAATCAGCTACGAAGCTGGATGCTAAAAGAAATTCTCATTTCGCCTGCTATTCTAGCACAAAACGAGCACACAAATCGTTGCATATTTTTATGCGCAGATTAAAAAGCCGACCACCCATGGCAAAAAAAAAGAGCTTTGCCAGCGGAATAATAATACAAAAATCTACTATAAGCGTTATAATAGGGCGTGTTAGAATAATAAATACTCTAAACTAATGAGAAATGGCTTTTATTTCGAATAATTAAAAAACAGTTCCAGTTGAACTGCAATATTAATTTTGCAATAATTGTTGACAAATTGTTTTCGGTTGTTGTTAAGCACTGCAAATTTCCTATGTTAAATAATTGTAAAATTGGAAATGAGCACGAACCGTCGTAAATATCTTTTTAATTGCAAACAATTCCGGGCAGGAGATAATAAATTTGACGCCTTCAGCTCAATCCTTCAATCTCTCGCTCCCTCATTGCTGTCGCCCGCAGTCTATTAGACAGCTTTATTATACCCTTCTCATGGCGTTTTAATAGCTGCAGGGTATATAAACAGCCACGCAATAAGCAAAGGTCATAACAAAAGGCAAACAAAAAATAGATGGGAAAAAATGGAAGGAAGTATAAAAAACATTTGCCATTTTAATTTGTATTGTGAACTGCGTAAGAATAAGAGCCGGGTGAGGAGGAGGTGTTCAACGTGAAAAACATTTGTAGAAATAAAACCGCCTTTTGGGTGTTTATATAAACGAGTTTCTTACGATCGCCATAAGGATATACTGATATACTATATGCACAATCCTCATTGTGTGTGCTAACGTTTTATTTAATGTGCGTTTAGCTGGAAATTCGGCTGGAAATTAATGTGACGAAGCATTTGCGCAACACGTGTGGCAAGTGGGCTTAGAGCAGATTAAGTTGTGCGATGTCTACTATATTTAGACGGGCTGTAATTAAGAGACTTTGTCGAAGGATATTCGCTGGTAAGCATAAACGGATTACTGCAGATTTTTGGGCAGAGCTGCGAAAGAGGATTGCCTTCTGAAAAGAGCATATTTAAAGTTATGCAACTTTCATAAGGACAATATATATTAAACATTTCGTTTATCTGTAATCTCATGAACGCTACACATGTTTGACAGTTAAATAAACAAGGAATACAAGTTTTAAATAACTTGGCAAGCTCTCGCTAATGAGTTTCGCAGTGTTCATTTAATGTCACGTACTTTACTACATTTTCCAATTTTCTCTAAGCTCTGTTCGGTATGTGAGACTCGTTTTAGAATATGTAACGTAATTTATCATGCTCCAGGGAATCAGGACGCTGCCACAGAGTGGACATTTATCAAATGGGGCGGCAGCAGCCTTGTGCAACAGGATGAAACGTACGTGCCTCCACCTCTCGAATGCCGTTGCAAGCAGGCTTTATGCAATTCACTAAAGATATTTTTAAGGCAAGCACAAGAGGATAATATATATAAAAGCAACAGCAGCAACAAACAACAAGCATTTCAAATGTAAATCGTTCGTTGCAACATTGAATTGATGAGTCCCCTTGGCTATCCACACCTTATTGGAGTGCTTCCACCGCCCCCGCTCACAAGCAATTTTCCAAATTGCGAATGCAATTGCAATTGGAAATTGATTTGAAAGTGTGCATTTTAAAGCAAATGGCAAAGTGAAATACAATCAGATGGCGGTTTGCAGTTGAAGGTCACAAAATGGACACACATTAAATCTGTGGCAAGTTCGAGTTGCATTATCGCAATGCTGCTGCTCATTAACCGCTTCAATACACAATATTATTGCATTCCTCAATGGGTTTAATTACAAAATGACCAAAAACTGTTGACAATAATGAAGCTGCTAAACATTTTGCGGTAATGTTTATTATCTTTTGCTAACATTGTTAGCCTTGTTCATGTCTGCTGCATGTTGCTGTTTGTGTTGGCAACATTGTCGCTCTGTTCATTTGTGCTTCTGTGAATTGCGCAGAATGTTTCAGTTGTTTGCGGTCTCTCGGATTTCGTAATGCACATTGTGAATGTGGTTTATGACTGACAGCTCTCGCATGTACGCGTGTGTGCATCTCTGATTTCCGAAGCTCAAAATGGAAATGGAAATGGAAATGGATAATTGAAATGCGATGAAGAAAACAAAATGGTAAAATTGGCAATGAATGAGAATCCAAATACTTGATGAGCTATGAAACCACACATCTGATGAGTAATGAGTTAAGCTTGCCGAACTATTTGGCAGCTTTGTGATTAACTTGCAGTTTAATTAGTGAGCTGACTTATTTGTAGCTTGTAGTTCAATAATTGAACAGTTTATTGGTTGCCTGCCGATTGAAATATTTGCAAATTAAGATTAAAACAGAAGTCAATATGTACGTTAAAGGCAGTTTGAATAGAAATAATATTGAAAACTGTTGGAATTGTCATGTTGTTAATTGAATATATATCTTTTAATTAAACTGCATTGTGACATTATTTTGCAAAATAAACTGGAAATTGTTTCTTACTCAATTAAATATCTGCTCTCTTTTGCTTTACAGTTAGCAGTGATAAATGGCAATCGTGGAAACCAAAGTGTAATGCACACTTTATTTCTAATTAAGACAATTGGTGCAATTTACTGCACCTAACAAGTATGCAATACATTTTATAAATAAATTGAATTAAATTTGATGAAAATACTAATGAAATAAACTAATTGATTACTAAATCATATTGGTATACAAATTGAATTCGATTGCATTTGCTATTCATTTGCCGAAACATTTTAATTTCACTCAAATCTTTAGTAAATCACATCGAGAGGCACTTGTAGCAACTGCTCGAACATTTAGAAGCTTGTAACCACGTAATCAACTAAATTATTTAAGCCAACATTTCCATTTCTCCGCCCCCTTCAGTCGTATTGACGTGTCTTTCTCGAGTTGCTCGTTACCGCACCCTTATTTTTGTTTCCACTCTTCTTATTGCATTTTGGCAAAATCATATGGCAATTGAAATCAAATTTCACTGCACTTGAGTGGCTTCCCCATGCCAAATCCAACAACGACCTAACAACCCAACGAGAACCAACACTGTCCATCTCTCCAGTGACTGCCGCAACACTTTTCATTCTCTCTTCTTTGAAGCTTTTTGGTCGGCATACTCTACTCGTTATTCGTGTCGCTGACAGTTTGAAAGCCAACAACTGCCAGTCGATAGTAGTTGACCCAAATTCCCCTACCGACTCACTTCACTTCGGGTGGGAAAAAAAAAACGCTCGCTAGCATAGAAAATTATAGTGTAGAGAAGGAAAATGCTGACTGTCACGTACACACATAAAAACTTCGTTTCTTACACTCGACAACAAAACTGTGCAACTCTTGTTATTTGTTGATTTTTTTCTTTTCTTTTCTGGTTTTCTATTTTGCCGTTTGTCATTCTGCAGTGCAGCGCATGTAACAACTGTCAAAATGGAGGAACAACCACATCAGCAACAACAGACAACAACAACTGTCATATATATCAACATTTTGTACGGGCTGCCTAAGCTCTATAGCTCATGTGGGTTGCAAATGGACGGCAAAACCGGCTGACAACTGCGGGTTTTATGTGACATTGTTTACCTTTTGCCAACGAGCACGAATTACAGCAACGACAACAACAACTTCTAGAGCACAACAACAGCAATCACATGATTTACGATTGAGTTGCGCGCCTCAAAAACAATGTCATTTAATTTTGACGCCCAATGACAAGGCTAACGAACACACGCAAAAATCATTGGGGAGGCAACGCGACGTATGAGTAACGAGATTGCATCGAAATATTCCAAAAAACAAGGCTGTCATTTGACATTAAGGTTACGTTCGCAATGTAACTTTAGCATACTTAAAAGCGCATTTAGAATAAGTTGAAAGCGTCATAAAAATTTTAAATAATTTATAATATGAATAGATATTGAAATTGTTTAATTAGAGATATTTGTTATGTGTTTAATCTTCGCCTGTCGTTCTCGTTTTAAACAAATATATCAACATTGTAAATATTGAAATTTCTTACATATAATTAAACGAAGTCAGATAACTCAAGATCTCTGCTCGCTATCTTGAGTTCAACAATTTAAACAATATATTTCCGCGTTATTTTCAATTAAGCATTTTAAGCAAATGCCGCGCTAATCCTTAGCTACTTATGTGCCGTAGTTTCTTGATCGTTTTGACTGCAGCAAAGTTAAAATTTCTTGCGCTTTTCCGCTCAGTTGTTGAAAGTCCCCCAAAAACTGGCCCCCAAAATTGCCGCATTGCAAATGCAGTTCACATAGTTTCTGCTTTGAACTTTACAAAGTTCCACAACGACCCCCAATGAAGCTGAGGAGAGCAGACACGTAGTGGGGGAGTGGGAACGGGTCAAAACTTGTGCATAGTTGGAGGCGAAAGATGTTGGCATTTTGAACCGCGTGGAAAAGCAGCGACAGGGGCTTACAATCTGCGACCAAGACAGCAGCAACTTTCGACACAAAATCAGGGTAAAATTAAGCCAGATAAGTTAAACCATTCAGCTATAACTAAAAAGTTAATTACTGTCAACGGGCGGCACTTAAAACGATGCTTAAAACTTGTAATTAACATGGTTGAATAAAAATATATATGTGCATATAAATGTGTAGATAGTTTGAAAATATTTTAAGGCTAGAGGCAAGGCAAGGGTTGCGCTGCTGTGAATTTATTTATTTTATTTTATTTTTTAGCTTTCTGATTCTATGAGTTTGCTGCTGGCAGCAAGCATGTTAGAATAGTTTGCGAAGGACGTTCTATCATAGCCGCACATGTGTTGGTAATTGTGTGTGTGTGTGTGTGTTTATGTGAGTGGGGCACAGGATGTGCGGCTGTCTTAGTGCACGCTCAAGCGTAAATACCGACAGTCAGACAGTCAAAGAAGGAACAGAGAGCTGCGTTGCGTTAGGGGGGAAAAAAAACAAAAGTTTCAAACGTCAAACGTTTTGTAGTCTTCCCCATGTACATTTTTCCTTTCTAGCTTTTGCTTTGGCTTTTCCTTTTGCTCTTCTCAATTATGCAGCTTGGCTACAGCAAGCAACAACAACGGCAACAACGAGAGCAACCAAATAGCGAACGAAGGTCATTTGCATAAGCCCTCGAAAGTATGCTATAGATGCGAACCTAGTCGCTAAGGCAACTCATTCTTACTTGAATTTTTATTAAGGTACATTGTCTCCTTATACCCATTAAAGGGATAAGAAAGCGGCATTATGCAGCAGCACACACAAGATAACTAAAGTCCAAAGGTAATTGAGGACTTCAAGAAACCCATTTTGCAGACAGACAAATGAATTTGCATTGAATTTGGACAGACAAACTCGACCTTGATATAAGATAAATACGGACATCGTAACTGGATATTTTTTGTTTATTTTTGTACAGAGTATCTTTAAGTTAAATTCATATATCGTTGGTTTTTATTTATGAATAGATATGCGCATTGATTTTGACTTTTGGTTATTTTGTTTGCTGATGCAGAACATATTTATTATGCAAATGATTTCGTCGCAAAATCCCAGCTCGTTGAAATAAAACCCACATAAGCAAATTAGAATATACAAAAGACAACATGCAGTCATAATTTTCGTTAGCATTTTGATCAGCAAGTAAGTAAAGATTCAACTTGAAATACTCTTAATTAAAGTGCCAACCACAAACTTGACATGTAAGCTTTAAGCCAAACACATTTTTTGTGCTGCTCATTTGGCGCATTAAATTGCAGTGTACATGTTCATCAGGGATGCAACTTCATGACCATACATAATTATGTATGTATGTGCGCCCCACTATTCTTTCAGCAGCAAGGACATGCAAATTGCACATTCATTAGGAAAGGATTTGGCCGTTGCAGCATAGACCGCAAACTTCCATAAGAGTTGACTGCCCTCCATGTGCCACATTCCTTTATTTTTGTTTCGTCACCTTCCCACCGTCGTCCCATTTGTGCCTCACATAATTTGCAAAGTCTATTTAATGTGCTCGGGTCATGTCAGCACCTCAGTGTTGGGTGTTAAGAGTGTGCATAACACGAAACCCAAGCGCGTCACGTCAGTCCAAGTGATAACGACTATTCAAATACCTGTACTAAAAGCGAACATCTTTAGGAAATGCAATATAAACTTAATCATATTAAAATAAAGAAATCTTAATGTGTAAAATTTGTCAACTTATTTGTGTAAGAAATTTAAATATTACAGCAAAATATATATAATTCTCTGGTATCTTAATACACCCTTCCATAATGCAAGTGCTGGTATGACAATGTTGTCGCGGCAACGGGGCGTATGAAATGTGTTGTATGTATACATAAGGAAGCAAAACCCACACAAGCTTACGCTTACACACCAACACACACATACACACACGGGTTTCGACACTCATAATGCTTTGTGCAACGCCACCTGGCGGGCAAGTCATTAAGTGAGCTTGTTTTGTGCTGATTTGCAGCTCGCCCAGCTGCACAGGGAGCGGCATCAAGAGCCCATAAAAATGCTGAGACTACACCAGACTAAACACACACACACACACGCACATTCTTGCACATTGCGCCATATAATTATAATGAGCATTAAAACGGACGCTCGTGGCCAGAGTTGCCAGAGTGTTTGCGCCACACGCGCAACTAGTGAGAAAAACGCCACTAATAAAATACCTTTTCTTTCTTTCTCCCCTTTCTGCAAATTTCCCTTTTTTCGTGTTTTTTTTTGCGAAAATAACTAACAAAATGGATGAGCAGAGGCGAGTCCCAAAGTCACCGGTCGCAAATTAATTTTGTTACTTCCGGCAGACCGCAAAGGGAAAAACCCGCGCCGAAAAACAAGAGAAAAAACCCATTTTACTTTTATCCACGGCTGTTGTATGTATGTATGTATGTCGGCGCTTGTATGCACAACATTGTTATAAACTTAAACAAAGTCAAGCCGCGCACACACAGTGAGAACGAAATATACCTTCACACAAACACACGCTCACTTAACCACATTTATACGTAAGCATTTGTTCTGTGTGGGACTTTAGTTTTCACCCCACAGCCGTAAAATGCTCTTCAGGCATTTCCGTAATTTTAGACGCTTTCCACTTTTATTTACGCCTTTTGTGCGCTCATATTTGTTGCTGTTTTTCCATCGCGTGCAACGGCGCATTATAAATTGCTCGTGTCGTCGTCGTTGTTGTCGTTGTTGTTTGTGGTAATATGGGATTCAAATTGGGTTAGTAGTAAATTCTATTGTTTGTTTTCACTATCTCTTTTCCACTCGTTCTATCACTTTCCGCCACCCTCAAATCGCATGCAATCGCTATTGGCTTCAATTGAGTCGAGTGCAAAATTTCGCTGCATGCTTTTAGGCGGGTGTTGAAAAATGTTTTAATTAAATAAATTTCACAAATGGCCATTGCACGTGTGAAACAATATTTAACGGCGCCAAGTAATTAAATTATGCTATAAAGTTTGTTTAGTCTTTAGGGATGCATACAGTTTATTATTCAAAAGCTTTGTGATAATATTATTATTTTGCTTAACACTTACAATTAATGCCGAAATAAGCTAATGAAATCCATTAGAACAACTTTCTTCTCCTTGCTTGTTTAGCTCGTATCTGTTAACGCATCTTCTAACCATTTTCACCACAACATCTCCTTAGCAATAAAAACTAATCAGCCACAATGTCCGACAATATCCTTGTGCACAATGCTGGGGAACGAGAACGAGCTCGACTAAAGCCGATTTGAAACAAATTAACCGCACATGGCAGCCGTCACACGGATTTAAGTGCATCGCTCGGTTAGCTGGCAATTTTCCAGAGCGTCATTGAATCGAAATGCAACCTCAACCAACCCACCTGCTGTGCCAGGCGTTGCTAACGCCTACACACAAACCACATATCCACACACACACACACACACAGCCTGATTGGACTTGGCGTCTGCAGTCGACATTCTGCTCTGACTTCGCCTCCGGGCTAAAGCTGATGACAGGCGCTTAATTTTCAATTACAAACACATAAAGTGCGAACGGACAGAAGAGCGTTCCATTTCGTGGTAACAATATTATCATCATATGGTCAGTTTACAGCACTCACTGTAACAGTGTTACAGTGTGTGCTGCATGTATGCGCCCAGCTCGGTTCAGCACGTATTTGTACCTTTCGGCTCACGTTTTTATTTAATTTGCTGCACATTTGATGGCCCAACACAATCAACTACACATTATAGTATATGCCGAGGGTGGAAAAATGTTGATAAAAGGAGCACAGCACAGAGAGGGATCTATCGATTGATTAAATTTAATTCAATTTCCTTTGCACGTTTGACCACTGCATTCAAGTTTAAAGTCGTGAAAACTTATATATAAAAAGACACCGAAGCCACTTTAGCTAGTTTTGCGTAAAATATTTACTTTCTCTCATCTTTGTTCCTGTTTCAGTTGAATTCACAAAGCGCTCCCCTTGCAACTGCCACCCCCAGAGAGCAGACAGACCAGCTCAGCAAACTATCCTAATAGTTATCAGAGCTCTTTCACTGCACTTCCTCTTTGCAATGCCATTTTCAATAAAAAATTCAATTATTGTCTTGCTAGCAAAAGCAACACGGTTTTTTTATTACCTGCAGAATCGTTTCGATACTCCTTCTGTGATGTAGACCGAATATGAGATGATGTGAGAAATATAGATAGGTGACCATTACAAATTTAACACTCCTAATAAACTAATTGAATATTCAACAAATTTACGCTCTTTTAACTCGCACAGCGTTGACAACCGTAAATTCAAATTGCATTTTTGCATTGAATTTGCTCGTTGTTTATGCTGATTGCACATTTTGCGTTTCACCTGCAATTAATTTAAATGGATGCCATAAAATGCAAATTAATTATTTATTATTGGCTTGCGGCGGCCGGTTGTTCAAATATTTTGATAGAATTCCATTGCACATTTCGGACATATTCATATAATTAAAATGGCTTATTGAAAGCAGTAAGTGAATAATCACAAACTAATTAATTTACATATTATTAGTAAAAAGAGAGAAAGCCAACTTTTTCAAGTATTCCCATATTGTGCTGTTCAACGAAATTTCACCGAAAATTCGGCAAACAAGCAGAAAAGAAGAAAAATCATTTCAACTGAAATGTATAAACAGCAGAAAGGCAAACAAACGATAAAATTTTCGCTTATTTATGAATGCTTCGCGAGAAAACAGTTGTGTGGAAGACTCTAGGATACTCTTTTACTTTATAGAAAACTTTTGAATACTTTTTGGAAACTCAGAAACTAAAATTAATGTATTTTCTTTGTATTAAGCCGAGGATTTTGTTCGCCATTAGCAAGTTCGAGTGTAATTAAATAACTTTGTTTATTTTTTGCAACAAATATATTTTCCTTAAGCAGATCTAGGACAAGTTAAGCAGTGTAGTTGTATATTTATGATTTATAGTTATGTTCTGACAGGTGGGTTATCGCTGTGCTTTCTCAGGCCACCAATTGTTTTGTTGACGGCAAACAAACAAATGTTTTCGAATGCGGTTTACCACCAACTTTGTAGCCGGATTGGCTTTTGTGGAAACAAAGTTGCGAGTTGGCTTCCTTTTAAGATTTTAACTGTATAGTCAAAGTTTGTAGCATTTGTTTTTGTCATTGGGTCGATTTTAAGACGTTTGTTATTGCTCTAAGCAATGCTTTAAAAATTTAAAATATCTTATACAAACACTATTCAAAAATATTAATAATTTTATTAGTATTTTTATTATTTTATTTTTACGCAGAAGTGTCATAAAGTATTTTAGAAATATAGAGTAACAGCTAATATTATTCCATTCTTTTCGAGCAGAATTGATTTTCCGACAAGTAGTCGCTTTTGCAATCCTTTTTCAGAAAAAGTGAAAAATATTTCTTTTCTCCTGATAGATTTTCCAATTTTTGCAGCTGCATCCCAAACGAAACACAAGCAGACACAGTTGCCCAACAGTATGTGCAGTTTTTGTGAACTGTTTGCCACTTGACTTGGGTACACAAACTTTGCGAACCCTTTTAAATGTTTATGTACCCCATAGTCAGCCATTTTATGGCCTTATGGCTGAAAGGACATGGCAACAAAAACGAACAGACGAGTGGGGAAAAAAATACTGTCGACAGACAGTCGCAGCCACAGCCGCACCATGGACCACCATTTATATCTGCGCCATATTATTTATGCAGCAGCAGCAGCAGCTGCAACTGGGAATCGGCTAAAAACTGGACTCATTTTTTTGTCGAGTACTTTTTGGCAGCCTGAAGAGTCTCGTGTAGCGCTTAATTTAATTAGTACTAATGGGGAAAAAGAGGCAGGAGGTGCATGAGAAATTCATTTATCAAGCAGACAATAAAGTAAATTTTTTTGCGTTTTTTTTTCCTGTTTATTTTGTTATTCTATCATCATCAATCCAACAATCCATCAATATCTAATCAGCAAACATCACGGGCCAATCAATAGGCCTTGAACTTTATGCGAGCGAGCGAACAAAAAATGTTTGAAAAAAAGAACTGCCAAATGATTAAATGATAATTTGTCAGAGGCAGCTGACGTCGCGCCTAAACGAACAATGGAAAGCTGCCACGAGACTGTGCCACATGTGTGTGTATGGTAGGTACGTTAAAAATGTGCCCGACATGTGAGAGGCAAGAATGGCAACGACAACGACAACGCCAACATGGCAGCCATTGAGCTAGCTGCCACTGTATTTTGGTGTTTCTTTCTCTTCTTCTACTTCCTTGTGCATTGACAACGTTGTTGCAACAAGCGATGTTGTTATTGTTGTTTCCGCTGCTGCTGTCGTGGCCATGAATATTTAATGAAATTAGCTCAAGTTGCTTGCAACGCGCTGCGGTTTTGTGTCTCTCATGTGCTGGCAAGGGCCAACTTGCAGCATGCTGCCGAATGAGTCACGTTTACGTCACGTGACGTCAGTTGCTCTCTCTGTGTGTGTGTGTGTGTTGCCACGTGTTTGCCCACGGAATTTCAAATTAAAAATTGTGCGCAACAATACACAAAATAGCGAGAATGCGGCACGGTGAGCTCCAACTAACTAATTAGCTGTCCAAAATGTTTTCTTGCCAATTTAAAGTTGCGTGCAACCAAACAAACACTTGGAAAGCAATTCCTCTCGACTCTAATTTCAGCAAAAATTATGTGCTGCAACCTTTTCGGGGCTGTCATTCTCTTCTCGGCTTTTTGGGAAAACAGTGTATGTTTACAAGGAATTATATAATTGCAATTATTTGTGGATATAATGTATAATTATATAATTGTAATTTTTGGGGACAATTTTTGAAAAAATAAATTCATAGTTTTTTTTATACAATGGACAAAATACTGTTTTATGGTATTTAGATTGAAATTCGATAGTAACCAAATTTTTCACAAATTACAAATTCCAATTTATAGACAATTTATAATTCATTTCACCCCAAATATTTAAGTTATAATATTTTTATTTTTAAATATTGATGTCCAAACTTTCAATTGTGCTAATTTTCTCATACTCTCTCTCTCTCTCGCTAGTTTTGATATTAAAACGATGTTCAAAGCCTTTACAAACATTGCACCATAAATCCTGCTAAACACACACAAAGATCACACTTTACATATTATAAAATTAAGCAGTCAAAAACGAATATACTGAGTTGAAACTCCGCCATAAATTAAGCAAATATATTATAAATATTGATATTTGTTAATGGTCATTTTGCAGTTGGATGAGCGCATAAATCAACAGCTTAATATTCTGTCGAAATTTGCTGATGATATTTATCGCGTTTGTATTTGCCGAATGTGCACGAATAATGTGCGATATGCATATAAACAAATACATATGCATGTGTTTGTCGTTGCGTGTGCATGTGCGTTGCATTGGACTCAAACATTCATCGATAAGTTTGCCCATAAATAAAAGACAAACCGCCTACCAACTGCAGCCAACGTTGGAATGGGACACGTGTGAGCAATGAGAAGAGAGATATGAAAGGAGGAGGGGGCGCGGAGGTGTGTCAGGCGTATGCAAATACGTATTCAGTCAATACAGAAATCGAAATGCTAGCGTTGCTATAAATCAAAATAAAAGTGGCAGGGATGGAATAAGCATCCTCATGGCCCGCAGCCAGCTTCGGTTGAAACAGATGTTGGCCTGGCCAAAAGTATGCAACGTTTTTGTTGCGTAGCCGGTAAAATGCAGTGCGACATTTCGATGGCTGCATTTTAAAATTATCTCTCGAAATATGCGACGACGCAATATGAATTTAAATTTCGTTTCGTTTCAAGTGTTTAATCAGTAGATTTATCTACAGCTCCGCTTTCTTCATTTTACTTTAAAATGTTGGATTATTCTGAAAAACTCAATTGTTTTTCGAAATATTGATAAGCCATATAAATTTAAATTATTTAGTGTTCAATCAGTAGATTCATATAGTGAGGCAAGTTTCTTTACTTATTTTATAACGTCAAATTTCAATTTGAAATAATTGTTGGGGAAGTTTTCTTTTGGGAAATCCATGAATTTCAATCTAGCAACATTGTTATACCCTGCAGCCATTAAAGTTTGGGCATATCGGGTAAACCAAGTAGTCAGATAATACAATTTTATAAACGCATCTACGATATTAAGATTCTTAAACTTTCATATACTTATTTTCGTGAATTTCAATCAGCTGCGTGGTATCTCTTATTAGAGCCACTCTCAGCAGAAATGAAATTGCTTTTGGTCTTCGTTTAAGAAAATTGTCTTTCAAGAACGATAAACACGAGCACGAGCGCTGTTTTATGCTCTAAGTATAATATATTTTAGAAAACGCCAGCAAGTTCTATCCTCGCTTATCCTTGCACTTGCCACTGCTGATGTTGCAGCAACTGCTTGTGGCACGACGCCTGCTGCGGCTGCGGCTGCCGCTGCTGTTGTTGACACACAAAAACCCACGACCGACAATTGTATGAGAGGAATATAATAATACATGCTGCACATAATGATGGAGCTACTGAGCGCGATGAAGGAGGCAAAAAGCGACAAGGAGGCCACTGATTATGATGACGATGATGACGATTATGAGGCTTGTCGCGAAAGGGCGCACAACAAAAGTGCAGCCTCATTGAGTACATTTTTTCATACCCTCGATTAGGAGAACGACCAAATAAGGACAACTGATTGAAGGCTGAATGTTACAAGAGACTTGGGAAACTCGTTAGGTATTTCCAACCTGTAAAATTGTTAGAGTTTGCTTTCGAAATTATGCGAACTCCCAGAAGATAAATATTTCAGCTTTCAGATTAAAATAAAACTAAAGTAGTTAAGCAGCAACTTTTTAAGCTTTACTTAATAAACATTTAATATAGAAAGAGCTTAAGTTACCGTCAAATTTGTTTGAATTATATACATTTTTCATATTTCGAAATACTATATTGAATCTTCTGCGTTCAACGAATTTCTAATAAGGACTTTTAACATTTGTAAATAAGATCTTAGACTTCTTTAACTTTCTTTGTTTGCCACAACTCTCTAATCTAAATTGAACTCCAGGATATATTCAAGTCTAGAAATTGTATTTCAATCGCAGCTTGTTTGTTGTTTGCGGCATTCGCGATTCAAGGACACAATCGTACAATACCGCCCGCTGCTTTATCCAGGCTATGCATAATAGATACGAAACATATATTCGCATCCATGTTTAACTTATAATATGAGAAAGTTGTTGCTGTCGAGTGAATCTAGTTTTGCATAAAGCGCCATGGGGAATTTGGGCTCTAACCACAAGATCCACTTCTACTCTGCCCTGAAAATCAGAACTTTTATGCCGTATGCGAGCTAAATCATAAAAACGACGCCCCATATGTAAACAGAATAAAATAATATCATAAAAAGGGGAGATCGACTGAGAAAGTGAGGCGGCACATAAGAGCCCCAGATAAGAACCTTATATGGCAGCGACAAGTGACGTGAAAAGGTAATTTATCCCAAGTTGTACCGAAAGAAACACTCGCAACATGAGGCACGCGACTGTCAGACGTCGCGTGCATTAAAGCCCAGTCTCCCACAACAACCCACTCTCAGAATCTTGCTCTTCCTCCTCCTCCTCAGTTGGCCATGTGTGTGGGTCATAAAAAATGCATGACCAAATTCGCTGAGACGCCACGAGAAGAAAAATGTTGCTCATTTTGGGGGCCAGAGAATGGCGATGAAAAATTGTCCAAGTACTTCAAATTGAAGTTTTTGCCAGTACAATCCAAGTGAAGGAGGGAGGAGAACGGTAGCAGGGCAGTTTGCTTGATTGGGGATCGCAAATTCTGAATTTCCGTTTAGTGTTTTATGGCCGGAAATCGCTGTTGCGTGCGTTCTAAGCAAAGCGCAAGATTTGTGCGGGTTTCTGCACTAAAACTCAGGATTACAGTGCAATTTAATAGGCTTTTCATTTAGTTAAGTGCTTCAGAAGGGAGCAAGTTTGAGAGCGGGCTAGAAGATGAATTATTTTTAGCCAAAAATAGGTAACCAACATTAATAAATAAGCAAGCAGAGCAAAAAGGCAATGAACTTTGAATTACTCAATAAAATAGCTTGATTTAGTACATACAATTATTTGCGAAAAATAAAACGCATACATTTTTTGTAATACAATTATAATCCTTTGTTAATTATTCTAAAATGTGGGAAATATAGTTAATTCTTCAGTAGACAAATAAGTTAAAACTTAAAGTACTTTGGCAATACTTTTATCATTCTAAAATTCTATATGTGCAAAATAATTCGCAAAGATTGAACAAGAATTGAACAATCGATCAAAATTATCATTCAATTAATTGTGTTGCTATTTCCAATGTGCAATTACAGTGTAGTTTCAGATGCCTATCAATAATAATAAATGCATTTTGAAGTAGAACAACAGAGAGATTGAGAAAAGGCCGAAAGCTGAAGTCGAGCTGATAAGCTAGTAAATAATGTAAAGCCAAATGTAAAATAAACAACTATAGGAAATTCCTCATTTAATATTCGTTCATTATCAAGTTGTTCACACTGTTTTAGCAATTGATTGAGATTTTCACACAACGCCTCCCACCTCCCTTCCACTTGAATGTGCAATTTTGTTGGCAATTTTACACGCCATAAAATTGCCACCTTCCCGTGAGGGTAGCAAAAACACCTTGGAAAGAAATCAATGCCCGCTCCCCTCTCAAACCATCGATAAAAGGAAACCCACAAATATGCATAATTTATACACACAGAAACACAAGTGAAAATCAACTCCGACACAAACTCACACACACACACATCACATCTACGAGCAAGGCACACGCATACATGAGCAATAAAATGAAATCCATATTGACAAAGCACATGTAAGAAATGACGCTAAGATGAGCAGAGTACTTAGATGCCAAAGGAGAGAATGAGACAGGAAGAGCCGCTGGCAGTGCTGCCAACTTCTAGCCTAAGCGAGACTTATAGAATAGCCAAAAATAGCTGAGAAAATGCTGTAATACATATATTTAATTATTATTGATATTTATACTCGATTTACAATAACAATGACTGTGAATAAAATCCTTTTAAATTTATTGCAAATATTGTGTACATATTATAGTAATTAAGTTTTCGTAATAGCCATTTCTAACGCAAAAAGAAAGCTGAATTGTCAGCACTGGTCTTGGGTTAACGAAGTAAAGTGGACAGAAAAGGGCAACAAATTGTTTGGCAGCCGCCACATAAATAAATAAATAATTTTCTAATAAAATTAAAAGCTCAGCTTTGAGATGCACCTACCTTCGCCATAATCGCTGATGTTCTTGATAAGCTCAAAACAAACTAAATTCGCCTGTGAGAAGTTTATACAAAAAAAAAAACACCAAAAGCCGTCGGCCTTTTGGGAGCTTTAGTTGTTGTTGTTTTCGCTTTTTGTTTTGTCTCTGTTGCGGCGACGGCTGCTGCGCTGCTGCTGCTGTGGTTGACGTGCCTTTCAAGTCGCTTTGCTTGTTGTAGTTGTTGTTTTTCGCCGCTTGGCGCCAGCAAAACTTTTGTTGTTTTTGCTCTATTGCTTTTGTTGGTAGGTAATAAGTCAAAATTGCCAAAAATAAAATTCGGTATTTTTGTTTTAGTTAATGATCAATAATTTGTCCAAAGTGGAGCGTAGATTAGTTTTAGTTTTTTCTCTTCTTATTGTTTTAGTTATGCATTTACTTTTGCACGCGACGAAACATTTTCTACGTTTTTCGTAATTTGTAACGGTAAAATCCTGGCGGCTTTAACATCCACGCACACCAACACACACACATACACACGCACTCAGTCACTTTAACATAGCGAAGCACGAAGCAGAATTAAAAATAAATGGCGACAAGCTTAAAATTTAACAATTAATTATTATTGTGATGTATTACATTTATTAAACGTTGCTTTTATGCTTATTGATTTTATGGCGCGTTGAATTTTCTTATTTTATGGTCTGCATGCTGGCACACAAATTGCTGGTACAATTTTTACGCTGCGTCCGCACGTCCTACGAAAAAAACGATTCGCCCGAAACTGAAACGGCGAAAGCCCAACCGATTGGAAGGCACAAAAGTGCGCTCTTTTCGGAATTGCCGAATATGCGCCAAATTTGCCACTACGAAAAAATACTGCAACCATACCAGCAAATACCAACAGCGGTCCCACAGCGATTATATGGAATGCGCTTAGTAAATTTCGATGCTATTTATATAAACTTCAACAAAATTTATATTTTTTATTTGTATACCACCATCAAAGAATAGCTTGTATACCTTGAGCATTCAAATAAACACGCCTCGTTTCTCTTGTCGTTTTGCATACTGCTTAACTGGTCACACTTCAACAGCATGTAAATGAAATACGCTTTTCTTACAGTTTGGTATTCTCATATGTATTACAATTAAAGCCGTTTTTTTTTTTTAACTAAATAAAGCAGGGCTTGATCTGTTCCCATTAACGAACGGGCACCCAACTCTCCAAGACTTCGCCGTACTTCTTACGATCTGCAAATCGAAAGAATAAAATTGCCATCACATTGCAGTGCAAATAAATCTCTCACCTGTCTTGGGAAAGTCGTCGGGATGCAGCTCAATATAATGCCGGAGAACGGCATCGCGCTTGGCCACATATTCGTTGCGTTTGTTGTCAAAATAGACGCCCAGAGCGCCGCCAATCAAGGTGAAGGCAATGTGTTTCTGTATGCCTGCATAAATAACATATTCAAATATTGTTAAAATCGAGAAATCAAAAACAATGTTACGTCACAGCGCACTTACCAGCGAAAACTGGTTTACGGAAGCCCCAGTTGAGAAACATGGCGGCGCCAAAGCCAGCCGCACTGGCAGCGAGTGGATTCCATATCGGGGCCAAGAATGTAGGCTCCCGAATGCCTTTATTTGTCAATAATTCCAATGGATCGTACACCTTCGACGAACTCATGTTGACAATTCTAGATGCAAAAAACAGTGTGACCAGCTGAATAAAATAGAATAAATCAACTTCATTGCAGCCACTACCAGCTGTTTATAAATGTTGAGAAACTCAGTATGTGAGAAACGGTGTGACCGACTGAGTAAACGAAGTGGAGAAACATCGATATATTGATGTTTTACATTTTTTTTTTATTTGCGTTTTTTTTCACCAAATAGCGTTTTTTTACCAAACAGCAATGCTTTTTATAATTAAATAATAAAGTATCAAATTTATTAAATAATTTTTTTCCGTCAGGAAATTTGATTGTTAAAAATTAAAATTCAGGTTTTATGCAGCTATTTTAGCAATCTTTGATATATCGATAGCTGCAGCGATGCCAGATAGCTAGTGGAACATTGCGATTTTGTATGGTTTTCATTTATTATACGTTAAATTTCAAAATTGTTTTACAATAGTATGTATATATATATAGGTAGTACACAATTACAATAAACGGCGTTGCGTCTAGCAAGCGAAGGCAATTCAACTGTTTGTGTGTAAGGCATTTGTATTGTATTGTAGAAGCTGTTCGTAAACTGTAAACTTCAAGGCAAGTTTGTTGTAACGGTTATTTAAAAGTGGTTTGTTAGCAAAAATTCGACTTTTTTGAGTCCCTACACTAAAAATACATCGAAAGCGCAATTAAATATGTAAATAGGCACAATTATTACATTGAACATTCAGCTTTTTTAGCCATCATTTACAGCTTATTTAAATATATAATTTATTTTGTAAAATGTTTGTGTTGTATTTTGTTGAGAATAATAAAACCAATGAACTGATAAGGCAAAAACGGTTTATTTTAAATGATGACATTATAACTACTTATAAAGAAGGGTTCGGCACAAATTTTGCATTAAACAATAAAAAATCATGTTTTTTTCAAAAAACCATCGAAAAAATTGTTGAAAATGAAACAAAAACTAAAATAAACTTAACTAAGCAAATTATTAAACTTAAAATTGATTGCGTTTGTTTTGATTTTTGTTTTTCGTTTTTTTTTTTTTTTGAAAATTGTACTTAAAGTTTAAAAAGATCATCAATTAGTTAAACGTAACTTTTGTTTTGTTGTGGTGTGTGTGTGTCTGTGTGTTGCGTATTTTAAGAAATGTATTGCATAAAAGTTGTTTAAAACTTGCCCTACATACTCTAATGGTACTTTAAGTGGTAAATATATAGAGTTAGGCATATCATATAGTATATATAGTATTTTTTAATCATTTTTTCTCGCTATTTTTTAAAGCAATTCGCAATAATGACACATAAGTAGCACTTGAAATAGACTTGAACAACATGTTTGCCAAAGGGCATATTTAATATTATCATCATCATATTTGTTGCATATAAGATCGATCGATTTTCATAAAGATAATAACTCTTTCAGTTTAGTTGAATTTCGTTTTCGTCTCTTTTTTGTTTTTGTTGTTGCATAAGGAATGACATTCGCGTTGAAAATCATATATGATAAACTAGAAATTAGATAAGTATGTTTATGGGGCGAGAGGCGGGTTGAGTAGCTCTTTCTACATATGTAATATATATAAATGTGTGTATATAATATTCTTTATATATAAGGCATGTACACGCACATATTTTAAGTTCATATTCATTTAGGTTTTGTCCTTTCCTTCCACGCTTTCTTTTCTTTTTCTCTACTTTGCTCTACGTCTTTTACATAGTTTTTATTTGTGTTTTCTCTTAGCTCCAAACTTTCTCGACGTGTATTGGACTTGTTTCTCTTCAACTAAATCCCTTCTTCGATTATAGTTCTATTTAGTTAGTTTAGTTAGGTTGTTGTCTTTAGGATACAGAGCTAATCGCATTGTGCGGCGATCCCATTTGTGTGAGCACCTTGTCCAGCCACTGCAGCGGCCCATGCAGATGGATCTCGATCCAACAGGGTGTCGAGGTCACATCCTGTCGATGGTATTCGGCACCCCAGCCCTTCACAAAGGACATGCGGATTGTGCACATTTTCGTCAGCTCGTAGACGGCCTCGAAGCCGTTGTTTACCGATTGCGAGAGCAGTTGAGCAAATTCCTGATTGTTGAAGATCTTTAGTGAACATCCCGGCGGGATTTTGCACACGGTGCTTGGATGGAATCCGTGATGATAATTGCAGTTGCGTGACTGCACAAATATGGCGGAATCGGACAGGCACTCGGCATATACTTCACCAGTCACGTAGTACAGATGAACGCCTTTACCTGCAAAGCAATGATGGAAGAAGGTATTTTACAACTTGAATAAATTAAATTATATTTTTAGAATCGAAAATAAGGCTTTTCGTTAAACTTCTTCAGAAATGTTCAATATCAGAAATTAATTAAGTTTCAATTGAAACAAAAAAAAAAGTTTTTAATTTTTGTGAAATTTAAAATTTTTAATCCCTGATAAATATTGAGTTTGACAATATTAAATATTGAAATGGATATTAATTTATTAAATGTCCAATGACAGAATTTACGTAATAGCTACAACTAAAAAATATTTTTGTTTATATTAAAGTCTTTATGTTAAACTACATTGCACTGCACTTCCAAGTTATTTAATTTTTAAGTAAATAAAATTAAATGATATGGCCATTATATTGTTGAAGTTCCTAAATCTTTTATTTTTTAGTAAATGAAATTATAACCTTCAAAAGCACTTGTTAACCATATCTTTCACTATTTGAAGACGAGGAATTTCATACAAAAATGTGAATATATTATTTAAAACAGATGGTTTGGGTTCGTGTTTACTCACCTATATGACGGCGTGTATTCTCGATGGTACTGTTGCGATTCACATTGCTCAGCTGGCCGAGGCAGCAGCGATCGGAGTTATTCGACGGATTCGTGAAGCCATCGACAATGACCGAATTGTTGTTGCAGTGAAACACCTCGCCCACCCGACAGTTGAGCTCATAGTAGGCAATGGAGGCCCAAAATGCCGGTTCCGAGTAGCTGACCTGCGCCACATCGCCCATCTGGGCATCTATCAGTTGGTTGCCATCGTTCGGATTGTTGGAGTTGCCATCCTCGGATGGACTGTAGGCGGGCGGCGGCGTGCCCGCCAAACTGTTGTATGGTGAATTGGGATTGGAGTTAACGGAACTGGGACTGCCCACCGAGGTGTTGCTATTGCTGAGACTGTGCGAATTGAAGCCACTGTTCGAGTAGCTGACATTGTGTGGCATGCTCGGCTCGGCCATCTGGTTGAACTGCAGCATCGAGTGGCCGGGCGCGAACTCCGAGTGGCGTGGCACGAGCACGGGGGGCAAGACGGGGCTCTCGACACGCTTGTAGTGATAGGGATTGATGCAGACCTCTTTCTGTTTGGCGCTAAACGGATATTGGCATATTTCGAGCGGTTTCAGTTCGTGATGCGACTGCAGATCGGGCCATCGCCACACGCGGCAGTAGATCACATGTGGCAGACCCTTGCGATGCGAGACCTGACCGAAGCAAATAGGGAAAAATTAATGAGTGACTAATATGCGATTTATCAATTGATTGGTTGATTGATTAAATTCTTCAGTTTTCTAAAATATCGTCTCTTATAGTTAGTCATCTACTGTTTGTTCTTAACTCTTTATATTATTTAAATTTAAATGTAAGCTACAATTATAAATAAAGAAATAAAATGTTTGCCCAATTAAAAAAAGGTCTAAGGCCTGTTCTCTTATATTATCATCTAATCTTGTGAAATATTTAATGTTCAATAGAAAATAGTTAATATATTAAATATTACATTTATTTTTGTTGTTTACTTAACTCTAACACCTACAATTTATTTTGGTACAAAAAAAAAAATAACGATTTCCAATATTCTTTTAGCATATTATTTCTTTCTTGTCAAGATTTTCAGCAGTTTTATACAGAATAATTTGAATTATTTGCACAATCCTTCCCTCCTACATTTTTATATAAACTATTTTTCTTTAATATATGATCACTTATCTGCATCTGTTCGTCTGCCATTTTAATCGGCACCTGCACCAACAATTGAATTACATATTCCACCAGACTCTCATTTATGACTTTAGTTATTAACATTTTAATATATTAATTTATCACTTCAAGTCTACACTCTTCAATTGTTCTCCTGTCTTGCCTTCCTTGTCTACTGTCTTACGCTACATTGTCTTTTAATGATACCCTATTATTTCTCGGTGTAATTTACCTGTAATCGTCCGTCTAATGAGCGTGGTATGGTCACACACTTCGAGGGCTGACCGGGGCAGGATAGGGCACGTTCCAGCTCCTCGATGGCGCCTTTACGCTTCTTTAGCTTCTTGACCAAACTGTCGACAGCCTTCTCGGCCCATTTCTCCTCCTCGTCGCCCTGCTTCCAGCCCAATAGCTTCTTCACCGCCGGCGATTGGAATGAGAATAATGTGCCCAATGTGGACATGGCGCTGCTTGTGTTCGACTCAACATCATCGGTGTCCATTCTGTTGCTGTTGTTGTTGTGGTTGCTTATACTGCAGTTGTTGGTAGTGCTGGTGGTGGTGTTGTTGTTGTTGTTGCCGCTGCTGATGTTGTTATTGTTGTTGTTGCTGCTGCTGTGGTGCGGATGATGATTGCTTTGGGGTGGAGTTACCCGATAACCGGTATAGCTATCAGCAGGCGGATAGTCTATAAAGAATGAAGAGAAACGCAACAGAGTCAAATACGTGCACACATTTATCAATCCATCAATAAACATGTATATATATGTATATACATATATAAGCTTAGATTATTGGCTTAAGCAACGCCCCCCGACGACAACAAGTTGGCCATGTGCCCAGCTTCAAATGAAGTCGTCGTTTGTTTTCGGTTTGCTATCGATTGATGTTGTTGTTGCTGTTGCTGTTGTCGCCTGTCGTCTGTGCACAAATCATGCTTGACTCCTCCCCATATTCGACGTTGTCTCTGATCATCAAGGTCAGCGTCCATTGCATGCAAATCGATCGAAAACTCAATTTTATTGACTTCAATTTGTTGTATGCAAAATTAAAAAAAAAAAAACTTAAAGTCAACAATGCCATCGTATGGCAAAAGTGCTAACAATTAAATATGTAGTATCAATATCTGATTAATAATAATTCAATTTCATGTGAAATTATATTATTTAATTTTATCTCGCGCTGCCTGACTGACGTAACTCTCAGAGGCAGACTTTAAGATCGTGCCACAGTGGTAGCAAAAAATATTAAATTTGAGATATTTGTTTAATCTGCTGTCGATAATTTATTTTCTACCTAGTATGTATACGTACATATGTATAATGTAATGTAATCTTCGCTCGATTATTCGGCTATAAAGATTGTTTGCTGATCACAAAATTGAGCGGATTCTGCAGATTTATCAGTAAGAGATAAAAACTGATTTTAATTGTGTATTTATTGCATTATTTTCATCAACAACGAAATTCTGAGAAAAGTACACTTCGACTTGTATATTTTGCGAATTTAGGAGATTTGAGATTAGTCAGCGACTTATTGCATTTCGCACTTGAGTTAAAGAAACTGTTAACTGGCATTTCTCGAGCATTAAATTAATTTGTGAATGAGCTAACCGCAGCGAGTGCGGGTGAATCATTCAGCTGCGTTCGCTTTTACAGCGCCTAATAAACAATCAATGAATTAAATTATTAACTAAAATTTGTGGCGTGAATAAGTTGAAATGTTTGACGATGAATGAAAGTTTGAAGTAAATATTAAACTTGCTTGATGACATTTTTGCTAAGTTTAGATAATGAAAAAATAAATATATAATTTATTCTGATATTAGTGAATGTGAATATCTATTAAAATAATAATGAATGAATGATAGTGTTAAAGAACGAATTTAAGCGTAAAGATTCAAATTGATCGATAAGCGTTGGGAACATTTTTAAATATAAATATCAAGAAATTTTGAATTGTATGTAATTAATAAGGAATGCCTGAGACATAATATAACGATGAAAGTACGAGATGATTTGACAAAAATATTGTAAATTATATATTAATGTAGTAGAATTTTATTGTAGTTTGGCCACAGTGTGCAGAGTGAGTGGCGAGTGCATTAATGAGCAGTGCACATCATAATTAGCACAAAACAGAGATAACACCACAGTCAAATGGTGGCTGCGACTTGTCAGTTACTGCTTACCCCCGTGACCTGCCCCACCTGCCACCACCTCCAGGTGCCGCCATCTACTAACCGCATAACGGTAAAGACAACAATTCAATTTCAATTATGACATTTCAATGCGAACAACAAATTGCTGGAAAAACGACCAGCTCTCTCGCTCTTTCGTTTTGTTGATTAAATTTTTCAAAGTGACAAAATCTAATTGAAAGAAAAATTTGTTGTAGCAATTAATTTGCGGCTTTTTTTTCTTTTTCAACTGAGATGCGGGAGAGGAGGCGGTGAGGAGGCAAGGGTGTGGTGGGCGGTGTGTGAGGCAGGCTTATTCAAATCCAATTTCAAAACCAATTAAATGCCGACAATAAATCAACAAGTGCAACACTTGTGGCACCTCCTAACACGCCTGCCACACACACAAACACACAAACACTGACTGTATTTCTGGCTGTTTTCTGGCCAAATTAGCCGCAACGTGAATTAATTTTCCAACTATTTCGTGGCCTACGCGGGGCGTTGCCTGCATTTTGTTGTCCGTTGACAATTTGTTTGGTTGCTGCCACATTTTCAGCCGCCCCACAAGTCAACCAGCAACACCTCAGGCCACAGCCAAGTTGCCTCTCCCCTCCTTCCACCTCCCGGTCCACGCCTTCCCCTTCCTGTAGTGTGTGTAATTATCGCAGTATTTGACCAGCTGGCGGAGCCCCAAATTGGAGCCCCGATTGATTGCGCAGCGTAAGCATT